>OX383960.1:7993750-9286666 GCA_947532105.1 Athrips mouffetella | reverse complement strand
GTAGATTGCATGAGGGGGCGGATAGACCTCTCCTAAAGATCTCTATGACGGACTTTCCGCGACGCTGCGCTGGCTAGATCGTCGGTCCACCTCGTAAGTGAGCTAGACCATACTGGAAACTGGATTTAAAAAAATGTTATAGTGAATGTACTTCCACACTGGATATTTCAGAACAGTTTTTAGGGTTCCGTAGTCAACAAGGAACCCGTATAGTTTCGTCATGTTCATCGGTCTGTCTGTCCACGGCGTAGAATGCTGTAATTCAGTATACAGATATAAATTTCATCCACGCCGACAAAGTGGTAAAATAAAATATTGAAATTTTTTTTTATGGTACTAGCAAAGTGGGGGTGTTTTTTTTTCTCGTTTACCCCATCGTGTGGGGTTTCATTGGATGGGTCTTTTAAAAATAATGTAAGTCGCACGTAAGCACAATTTTTTGTTGGAGTCGAGGGTGGGCCCCTGAAAATGTGGAAAAATTTACAGTATTTAGTATATAGGATGATATTGAAAGGAAGACTATCACAGCTAAGTATAGGCTTAATGAGCTATAGCCAAAAAAACTGGAAATAATAAAAATTGCAATAATAATCAGGCGTTAGGACCTCGCTGAGCATTAGAAGGTATAAAATTTATGTTATGAACGCTATGAAATACTTAGGTAATTAAAATCTGCTTTGCGATAAAAAATAAACTACGGAATCCTATACTGCGTGTGGCCCGACACGCAATTGGCCGGTTTTTTGTTTGCTTGTTTCATTCTTTTAATAGTTATCTTTCCGAAGGATTCATCGGAATCGAGTAAGAATTTAACTGAAATGACAAATTACGATAAAAGCGTATGAAAATTACAGCAAAAGTTGTAAGGCCTCGATCCTTTAGTGCTCGGAATCCTAAAAAACCCCATTCACTTCGTCCAAATAGCTTTCCGTGTGTAAGTAGGTACATAAATAACACGTCATTTTCGTGATTGAACGCCTTGCCGTTCCCCATTTATCGCAAGCCGCAGCGGCGCAAACATTTTGAAATATTTAATAAAGTTGTATCTCTTTTACGTACGTTGTGAAAACGTGGTTGTATACAGCGGTATTTTCTTAGCACCCCGGACATTTTAAGAGGTGGTTCTGCCCATGAAACTGAACAACTTTTCCCGATTAACATAGGTCGATTTCGACAAAAAAAAATCAACCTTGCATGCAAAATGTCCTGTCCCCTGGTACAGTTTGTATGGGAAGTTGAAAAATTCTTGTCGTATTTCGACCTATGTTTCTTTGTTCAGTTTCATGGACAGAACCACCTCTTAAAATTTCTGGGGTCATAAAAAATAAGGGTCTATTTTGGTAACCCTTTTTCTCAGACTTTGTAAATTATTTGGAATTTGAAAGCTTAAGTAGTTTATCATTATCAATTACATGATTTGGACACTGCCTAGTAATAAATTAAACCTCTAAAATAGTCTCCAATTCAAAAGCGTTTAAATTCCTGTCTCTCACCTTTCACCGCAAGGTAATAAATCTACGAAACATCCGAGGTAGCCTTGAGCTGCGCTAGTTTGTATGCGAAGCCTGTAGCTGAATTAGCTATATATATTTGTATGAGCGATGGTATTTTCCTTCGAGCTTCCGTATTTGTGGAGAGCAATTTCTTAACTTCCGTTCTCGTTTGGCACAAGGAAAGACGAGCAACGTTCGTTCAACGTGTAAAATATTTTATTTATTCACTACTTTTTGTCTCATTAGTGTCGTTTTTGAAAACGGGTTCCTTGCTCAGTCATTTTTGGTATTAGATTAAGTGAATCCCTATTTTCGTTCAATTTGTATAAATTTTGCCTGGATGTGGGTGCTAGTCAAAGAGAAGGTACAAATCTATAAGGTAAATAAATCTTTGAATATCTGAGAAGAGTTTGGTACTTAGGAAAAGTCTAGTTAATGCAACAAAAGAACCTTTGGCATATTTTCTTTTGTTTTACTATGTCATTTCTCTTATTGATATTAATAATATTTGGGATCTTGTGTAAAAAATAGCTAATCCGTTTTCTGCTTCCATGTTAAAAATAACTACTACAATTATAGTTAGGGTGCTGGCTGCAATTTGGGTATATGATTTGCTCATGAATCATATTAATAGAGATGATAGTTCAGCTCAATACGAATCGATTTGGTCCTTACAAGTTTTTTTGTGCGTCGCTGCGTTTTTGATTTAAATAAAAAAAATTAAAATAAGATACTAAATAATGATTTTTTTCGTCTGCCTTTGTGGCTCCTGTTTAAAATACTTCTGAAGATGTAGAAAATCGAAGAGGCAGACATGCAGGGCTCTGCATTATCACGGGACGAAGTAGTAAATTTTTGCATTTTGAAGCGCTGTAACTTTACGACGCAGGGCTATTATGGTGGCAGACCATTTTTCTGGGGTTTTATACATTGTATTTAATCAGATAGTCATAGTCTGCCAGGTGTACGTTTCATTGTCAAATTTCAAAATAGTTAAAACTCAATTCCTCAAAAACGCAGGGGTGTGGATGTCCGCCAATATTTTTTGTATCTTCTAGAGGATTATTATTATTATTATTATTTATAGTTTATTGCACACAAGAAAACACAATGGACAATACATATAAAAAGACGACACAACAGGTACTACTTATTTCACTAAAGAAATGTCTTCCAGCAGACCTAGGCGAGCGTAAATAGTATTGGAGAAGGCAGACAGATCGTGCGCAAACTCAAAAATTATACATAAAAGTAACAATAATAAATTACACATAGATATCTAATTAAAATATATAAACCTTCTTCACAAATAAAAAAAATAATAATAATAAATATATGATATATATTTGTATATATAAAATACATATTATGTTATGATATTATACATAAATAATACCTGACTAATAAATAAATATATGGATAACTAAGACAGGGAAAGATAGTGCTCTTTGACTCGTTTTTTAAAGATAGCGATAGAGGGACTATCGCGAATAGTGTGTGGGAGGGAGTTCCACAGCCTAGCCGCATGGACAGTGAAGGAGTAGGAATAGAAATCGGAGTGGTGGGAGGCGATACACAAGTTAGTCCTGACGCTGGAGCGGCAAGGCTCAACTTGTGACCGGGAGAAACAAAATCGCTCACGTAAATAAGACGGGCAAGAGGGATTGTACAAAATGGTATAGAGGAGAGAAAGGATATGTGTATTCCTGCGAAAACGAATTGGGAGCCACTTGAGCTGTGAACGAAAGTGAGACACGTGGTCGTACTTGCGCAATCCGAAAATAAATCGAATGCACAAGTTTTGGAGGCGCTCAAGCTTATTTAATCGCTCCTCAGTGACATTGCAAATAGCATGAGTCGGCGTAGTCAAGGATTGGTAAAAGGAGAGATTGGGCAAGGGAAATTTTAGTCTTCAGAGGTAAAAAACTTTAAAGGCGTTTGAGAGAATGCAATGAAAAATGCAATTTCGAGCATGCTCCTTATCATCAGTCAAAGAGGCAGACATGAGCAAATCATATAGAAATTTGTCCTTCATCACCCTTACTATTACACCTACACCTTTGAAACCAAGTAAAATGAATGAATCAACCTACGTAAATATCATTTTGCCTCAAGCAAATATAATTACTTACACATTAATTGCTCTTTTGAGTAAAAGCGCCTTCATCAAAGGAAATTATTCTCTTCTCACTGTGAGTCCTATTTAGTAAGTCATTAGCTATTTGAGAAATTATACTCTGCCAAACCTAGGTCAGCCAGAAAAGTTGAAGAACAGGTATGTATTTTTTGTTTTTGTTTTATATGAAAATGAGCTACAAATAAAACTAAAAGAATTTATTTAAAAAAATTTGCTGACTACAGTCACAAGCAAACTCTCGGGCCAGAGTATGGTTTTCCGATTTGAAAACTGCGGCATAAAAATCGTGAACTTGTTTGTTGAGCTCCGCAAGTGCGGTGCCAAGTTTTCCGTCTTTTCAAATAAGCATAATAAAATACGTTTACCAAACCCTTCGTAAAAACTCTGGAGATTTTTTACCAATACCACCCTTTTACGCCACTATGTTTACGTGAGAGAGAACCAATAGCTATGAACATAACGTGAGAATCTACTGTTATATTTATTATGTTATTATGACATCATGTCATATTTGTAATGCGTCGTAACTTAACTGACGTCATGAGAGATTTTGATTTCGATCCCATTTCGATTCTCACTCAGCTTCTTCTTCTCGTATCGACTACTAGGCAGAGAAATGACGGTTTGTGGCTAGAAATTCTTTCAAGACAGATGGATTTTGCTGAAATTTTGACAGTAGGGAATACCCGAAGAAGTACAATTTAGGTGCTAATGAAAAAAATAGTAGCCCAGTAATTTGCTAAATCGACAGAATTCTGATTTGCAATGTTTAGGTCTATGCTACAGGAAACTATACAAGTGGCTTTCTATAATAGTAAACCCTAGTAGAAAATGATGAAAATGTATGGGATTGACATCAGCTGTCACGCAACGTTTATATACTGGCGTACACGTTCATGTTAAGTTTGTCTCGGGGAATCGGGTTTAGGGTACCCGTAAAGATTCGACACGATTCATTGAGAGCCATGTCCACATTCTTTGCACGGGCATTGTTAAACATGGGTCTTACTACAAAAAAGTTAGACATCCGTTGAACACTTGATCAAAAAAATCGCATAAAATAACTAGGCTACGAGTATGTCAGTTGATGCGCAGAAGTCAAGTCATAAGAAAATAAGTCATTTTTGACTTCTGCGCATCAATGACATAGCCAGAGTTATTTTGTACGATTTTCTTGATCAAGTGTTCAACAGATGTCTAACCATAGAATATATGAATGTCTAACTTTATTGTAGTAAGACGGATACTGTCATGTCTAGTAAAAATTTGTTTCTTGCGCCCGTATTGTAATGTTTTGAATTATAACTTAAACAACAGATGTAATTATGTTTTTGAATTAAAAATTAAAGCTGAATTCAATTAACATTAATTTAGCTTTTTTATATAAAAAAGTCGTCGTTAAAGACTAATGTGCCTAAACTCGATAACCAATAGTCGCCTCGGCTATTCGCCGGTTTCGTTTGACAACGCTTTGCCAAACACTTGTTTAGTGATAATTTATTCCTGACTTATTTCTAAAACAGGAATAAATAAAATGTCAAAGGTTGACCTTTTCCAGTATCTCATAATATTGGAATGTTCAGCGTAGTAAGTATTTGTTTATGATTGAATTGGAAAGGTTGTAGTGGGTAATCGTGTTTCCATCATCGGCTTATCAAGTGAAAGGTCACAAACGCCAGAAACATATTTGCGCAATTTTAGATGTATAGTCAAGAGCATATCTAGTTTTACACTTGTAGCCCGACACTAGCCGTAACGGTGTTAAAAAAAACCGGTCAAGTGCGAGTCGGACTCGCGCGCCGAGGGTTCCGATATACTTTTTGTATTTTTGGAAGCAATAAAGTCCATTTTAAGGACCGCAAAACTAAATTTGTTTGTAAAGGTTATTTGCAGATTTCTAAAAAACTGTGCAACTTAGAAAGATCGTTAAACATAAACTTCTGTCAACTGTAATTAATTCAGATTTTTCCTTTTACAAACTTTTTTATCTCCGAGATAAGGGGGGTGAGGAATGGTGTTTTTTTTTGTCATTTTTCATCGTAACTTGAAAACTAAGAGACGTAAAAAAATACAATAATATATTTTAGAATGTACAAGTAAAGCCCTTTCATATGATACCCCATTTGACCTAGTAGCGATAAATTTGCCCCCCCCCCCCTATTTTGGCCCCCTTTACATTAATAATCATATTTTTCTCAAAATTCTTTCATGTGCAATTAAGTTGGACAACTATATTCTAAAACTATTCCAAATTTCAGGTCGATAGCATGAGTGGTTGCTGAGATATAGAGGTGTGACAGACAGACAGACGGACAGATAGACAGACAGAGCGGCACCATAAGGGTTCCTTTTTTTACCATTTTGGTATCGGAACCCTAAAAAGGACGGGTTAAAGTCCAAAGTAGCAAGCTTGGCTTTCTCTTTACTGTACCATAGAAGTACTTTGTAGGTTGAATATTTAGAACTCCATGATGCAAAGAGTTACTGAACTCAGGTACAATGAATTCAGCAGCACCAGCACGAGCCTCTAGATAAAACGCTTTTCATTTTCTCGAGCGAGAAATTGACGTTTGCTTCAAAAATTTAGGCGTAGGGATTCAAATGGGTTCATTTTGAATGTAACGTAATGCAAACTTTAAATTCAAATACTAAACTTAGGTACAAACGGAAAAATTAAATAAAAAAAAACAGAGCAAAAACTTAATTACTATTAATTATTGTCGCTTCTTTTTTTCCCCACACGGCGCTGCTTTGTTTGTGGAGAGACGTAATGTAAATGATATCAGTAAGGATTATTAAGAGAGATTATCAAGAGATCATTAAGAGAGAGATGAGATTAGTAAATAAAACCTTTTTGATTATGATTAAATCCCTAAAAACATGCATGTTTCGCAGAATTATTTATGATAAAATCAGAAATAAGACCAAATGGAGCCTCAATTCAATCATATTCCTACGAGTAGCTTCATCGCAACCTTGCGACACATATGAGTACCTAATTATAAGGTTCCCTGCTTTAAGTTATGTTCGTGTCTTGGTATGAAAAGAACTAACTAACTTTCGAGAAATTGTAATGTGTTTTTTTCACACTGTAAGTCTTCTTACAAATTCTTTAATTTATCGATCCTTTTCTGTGTCGCTTACGTCGACTCACTTAGGTTTCTGGCAGAATCATCAGCGTCGTAGCTTGCTGCGACAATACGAGTATGCTGAGCCAGCGCCTTTTTCACTGTTGCACACAAACACATCACGACATAGTTGCCTCATATTTCTTTTTGTAAATTCTGACTATAATTTATGTTCATGGTAGCTATATATCGTTTCATGTATTGTGAATTACAATGAATAAATGATATTTCTATTCTATTCTTTTATGTTCAATTCTTAGTTAAGAGCGTTGCTGTCCGTGTCCTTCTAAAGAGAGAGTTGGAATTTCGATTTGTTTTCGAAAATGGCGATAACATTTTATTTAATGGGTGGGTTTATCTCATCGCTTTTTTTACCCATATGGCGCCACTTTGTTTCTGAAGCGAATTAATTTAAATGACGTCATTAAGAAATTGGTAATTTAAAATATTCTACAATTGTAAATAACTTTGACATTTTATCATTTTTTTAATTCGTCATATAATGCCTCTATTGTAATAGCAATCTCGGTCGCGGTGGCCACTGCACATTCCCATTCCGCGGGGATTGCTAGCAATTATTGAAACTTTTTCAATAGTCAATACCCTTTATTGCAAGCCGCAGCAAGTTGATTGGTTTTTGAGCCTGGGATTAAGTTATTCGAAAAATTACTCATTCGGTCATTCATTCGTGTACTGAGACCTGAGTAAGATATAAAAAAACCGGCCAAGTGCGAGTCGGACTCGCGCACTGAGGGTTCCGTACCACCACATAAACATAATTGTATTAGTTGAAATTTCAGTAAGTTAATGTGCTAGACTTTTTGAGTCCGACACGTGCTTGACCAAATTTTATTATTTGTTGTTATTTTATAGCTTATGCACTATAAACGTACCAATTTTCAAGTTTGTAAGTGTTCCCGTTTTTAAATAGAACTAAACCAAAAATCGCCTCAACGACCATCCAACTTGACCCCTCTCTTATATGAATGTTCTTGAAACGGGAGCTCACCACAATTGGTTACCATTAGTTGTGAGAAAAGTGGTAATATTTAATGATTTCAGACTTTTCCCACTATTTATACTGTGAGACCTAGCTTCTTGCCAAATTTCATAATTTTAGGTCAACGGGAAGTACCCTGTAGGTTTTGCATTTTTGAATAAATGTATGGAGATGAGGACATAAAATGCCATATCTTTTGATTGCGTCGTTGTAAAAAATTGAAATTTTTAGATCTTGTGTGGTTCATGGATCCTAATATATGGTATTAATTTCAACCTGATACCTTAACCCGTTCGTGAGATAAAGGGTCTTGACAGACAGACAGACAGACAGACGGACAACAAAGTGATCCTATAAGGGTTCCGTTTTTTTCTTTTGAGGTACGGAACCCTAAAAACGGACAAGTGCGAGTCGGACTCGCGTACCAAGGGTTCCGTACAAACCTGTAGGTATAAAAGTTATGGTATTTTTAATGCATTTTTTTTTTATGTGATATAACTAAAAATTTAAGGTTTTTGGAATTTTACTTTATGTGTTTTTTGTGTACAAATTTCAAGATGCTAGGTCGACTGGAAGTATCCTTTAGGTTTTGATTCCTTTGCGAGTAGTTGCGATGTTAAAAATATGCGGCTTAAATTGCGGTTTCTTTTGATTGCGTTGACATAGAAGTTTGATTTTGTTACAGCTTATAGGTATTATAGACCTGAGTATTTTGTATATGAAATTCAATTTAATACCCCAACGCGTTCATGAGGAAAAGGGTAGTAAGTTAAAAATTGTTTAAAATATTTTTTTTATAATGATATAACTAAAAATGTATGCTTTTCAAAATTTGCCTTTATTTGTGTTATAACACGTTGCTTTGTACCAAATTTCAAGATTCTGAGTTTACGGGAAATACACTGTAGGTTTAGATTCCCTTGCGAGTGTCAAAAATTTGCAGCATAAACGGCTGTATCTTTTGATTGCGTTTGCTTAGAAGTTTGATTTTTTGACAACTCCAAGAAACACTAGATTTGAGTATATGATATGAATTTCAGCTTGATACCTCCACGCGTTTCTGAGAAAAAGGGTCTTGACAGACAGACGGACAACAAAGTGATCCTATAATGCTTCCGTTTTTTCCTTTTGAGGTACGGAACCCTAAAAACATTGCAGAGAAAAATCTTTGTAGGAACCATATCTTCAACGTTTCTCTAATCGATTAGTGAAACAGAATATTTACCCGTTAACCCTTCCCTGGCGGCAGTACTAAAAGGTTTCCTCAACTAAAACAACCTAAAGTGTTTACATAAACAGAAGACACAATAAACCAGTGTAATGAAACCCATCGATCAGTCCGGCTTCTATCGCCACGCGTTTCATCAGCCCTAGCTTTGCTGGAGCTCGGTCAATTGAAAGAAACACTTGATTAAAATGGAGATGAATGTTCTTAAAGTGGGCAGCGGAAGACAAAGTGATTTGGGCTTGCTTTCTTTGGAGTTTTGTCAATCTGTAGGCTTTTACAATCTTCCAAAAAGCGTATTTATCTGAAATTTAGAAAATGCCCACTTTATTAGTCTAAGCACAAGACATCCATGTTTTGTGTGCTTTTCATGTGTACAATAAATAATTTATTAAATAAAACATTACTGTAAAGCATTGTTTAAATATCATGAATAAAGTCAAACTATATTGTTAGCCAATGTTGAACAGTTTTTGAAGTTTTTACAATTAAATTACAGAAACCCAGGCGCTAAAGTTGAAATACCTCTAACATCTACTTCCATAAATAGTCGCCGAGAATAACGGCTTAACGTGCCTTCCGACTCACGGAATTATCTTACTTTTCGGGCATACAGGTGATTTAATCTTTGTTTGACAGTATCCCCACCGGGATTTAAACTCGAAGGCTGTCCTTAAACTCATTTACGAATACGGATAACAGTGGTTAAAGGGAATTGCTCACTTTATTTATAAAAGTTACTAACATTCACACGAGGCAAAATGTAACTTTTCAGCATGTTCATGTGATGTTCACTGCTATCCCGTTTTGTGTTTGACTGTTTTCGTAGAGTTTCTGCCGCAAAGCTGTTTGTTCTCCCAAAGTTGCTTCCGGCAATCAAGCCAGCAAACGTGGGGGTGGTTGCTAACTATGCCTAACTGCTAAAAGTCACAATGAGGTGTCTGCCTTTCTGTTATATTTAAATGCCACTGGATATAAAAATATATCGTTTCGTACGCAAGCCTTTGGACTTTAAAGGTGTCAAAATTAATATGACTTGACTGAAATACAATTAAGAGGTAGTTCAACTTGTTTAGTTTGGCAGTAATGTTATGTACACGTACACACAGCGACACTTAAGTGACCATTGCAGAAACACTGTGAGGAAATAAATAGTCCGGTCCCTTATAGTCTTATATAGTAGAGTAGTAACTCTCCCATATCAAGAATGTGAAAGATTATTAATGACTGCAGCGATCTTCTTGACCTTTATAATGACTCTAAACCAAGGTTTTATAAGTCATTACGTAAGGGTTGTATTAAGTAGAACCTCTCAAAGTTAAATAAAAAAGCAAATATCTTACTACTGCTACGGTAGTAATTTCTCTTTTTAATTTTAACTTACTATAGTATTACTTTAAGTTTCTCTGTAACTTTTAATTTGCATGCTTAATTTTGTAACGGGTTATGTTTTTTTTTTCATACGTTTTGCCTAATTTTGTTGTAAATTTAAATAGGTATTTAAAATTTAGTCTTAAAATCAATTTAACAATGACGAGTTCTTTCGTTGTTTTGTTTGTAACGTTGTAGCTAATCATTAGTGTGCATGCGGAGTTTACCTCTAAGTAGCTGTTACTCTTTAATATGTATTAATAACACTCTTTTTTATTATGTACTCGTATGTACGAGTAATAGTGTAAGCAACTGTTGGTAGACCTTAATAAATAAAAATAAAATAAAAAATATCGCCAAATTCACCAAATTGCACCAATTTTTTTCCAGGTACTAGTCAGGTACATAGCTCTCAATTTTTGATAGGAGGCAATTTTTGAATTTTCTATGGAAATTTTTTTAAATTCAAGAATTGGCTGCTATCAAAAATTGAGAGCTACGAGTATGTACCTAACTAGTACCTGGAAAAAAATTGGTGATTTTGTAAGGCGTGTCTACGTGAAACAGCTAACTGACCGCACTAAAAGGGATGCCAATGGTCTCTTGACCTACTCTTGAGGACAGGGATGAGGTTAACGATGGGACGATTTAGCAGTGTTTTTTCAATGGTCATATGAAAATGTTGCTCTCAGTATTTTACAATAAAATTATAACAATAAATTTCCTCAGTTTTTTTAAACGATAAACATATTTTTGTACGATAGTAAACTATCTTTACTATCTTTACTCCATGTGAATATAGTTTTCCTTGTTATCGCCCTGTTACATTGGAATCGTGGCAGGGTTAGTCACGCTCCTTAGGACGTGAAAATAGACAGGGTAACACTCCGACGCGAATCCTCGATCGGTAAATGTGTTACACAAAATGTTTTCGGCTTACCCGAATAAGCTACTTTTGTTTGTCTTACACATTTCCAAAACGAGTGACTTGTACCGCGAGGTAATAGGGAAACCGACGAGGGTATAATAATGAGGCGTAAAAACAATTGTGGGAATTTGTCTTCCTTCGCTGCAGGCAACCACCTGCGATGGTTTAGCCGGAAGTCGTCAAGTTAAGCCGAAGAAATACTGGTTAGACGTCACATCATGAAGGCTGACATGAGGTGGATCAATTTCACCTTGGAGGGTGCTGAAAAGAGGAAGATAGTAAGCAGGAAAGCAGGAAAAAACACAAAGCAGAAGGAGAAAAAGATATTAATAATGAGACACGAAATTCGTATTGAAATTTCGAAGGATTTCGAAAAGGGTTTAGAAGGTGAATAATTTTGCCTTATATTGAATAAAAGTGTGTCCTTTCAGCTCTTCGTTCATACTGTAATCAAAGGTATAAATACCACAGCGAGTAAGTTATTTACGTCTACCCACTCATCGGATCTCGCAGGAGGCCGGTTGGAAGGCTCCAATATTGAAGCTATTTTATTTGCGATTCACTGCTTCTCAGTAGGTAACACGTAATGCGTAGATAATATCTTTTTAGATTAAAAAGTTGAGCAAATATTTTCTACGTAACAATATGTGAACGTACCTACCTAATTCTCACATTTTGCCTTTCACAGCAAATTTTACTTTTATTAGACCAACATTCTGTACGTGAGCAAAATTAGACCACTCACAGATCAAAGAGAAAAATGTTACAAAGGAAATACTCGACACAAGTTATTTGAACTGATAGCTGACGTTCCTTGGAAGAGCAAAAGGAAACTAAGCATTTACTAGGTTAGACGTGGCAGTTGCTGCTTTGTGTAACTCAGGGACCACACGTCTGGGGAACTTTTCCGGATCATGGAGTACACACGCGTGGCTGCCCAGACGTTTCTTCGTACGGCCCTTATAAAGGGAATATTTCGCTTCCTATACGCCGATTGAATAACCAATGCTGTGATATTACACTTTCACACCCATCTGGTGATAGGGATTCGTGGGTTGAATTTATACCCTGTGATCCTCAAAATAGTGAATTTAGCCGATATCTAAATAGGACAAAGAGTATCGTATTCACCAAAAGAAAATTAATCCTCAAAAAATTAACCAAAGGATGGCTCTTGATAGAAAGATACAAGAAAGATAAATAGAACCATTTATATTAACAGCAAACTGGGTCATCATTCAGAGGGTTAAAAGAAAAACATGCCCCACTTTAATATTCTTACATTTGTTCAATATACATAGAGTATTTTCCGAGCCTCGGGCAAAATTTTCATAGGGAAAGGTCGGCAAACAGCGCGATAAGTTTTATTGATGGCCGACCCTAAATATATCTCCTACTGCTTATTATATATATAGTTATGTTGTACTTTCTTGTTTTGTCGTTGGAACCGCAGAACTTGGAGTTAAGGCGATTTAATCGGCGGACAAAATATTCATGAGTGAAGGACGCCCCGAAGTTTTATTGGCAATGTGAATAAATTTTCTGGAACTAATTGGGTGAGGGCACACATTAGATTTGGGTCTCCTTTATTGGAACAATCTGTCCAACGTAATCCCTATTATCTCTACAATCTACATAATCCTCTTCCTTAAAGGGATCTTCACAATTTATGGACATAATGAGTCAATTTTTCATCATTTTCTTTTTTTTTTACTCCGTTAATACTTTATTTTTTAAAGTAGTCGTTATCGTTATAATAATGCTTACATTGTCTATATTTACATCTCAATCGAACTACTTTGTTACATACTTTACGATGCAAAAGCCACAAACTGGAATCCTGTACCTAAGTATCTTTTCTCGAAGTAAAGCCTGAACAACTTTGAACAATGTAATTTTCTTGGACTACTTTGATGGATTCGAAGGTATTTAGAAAAGTTTTTTACCGATGAAGGATCGCAAAGGTTGAGACTCTTTGTCAAGAGGTGTCTCTCTCTAGTAACATAGATGGATATGGGTAAGGGAAATTCGACCCGTCCGATAACTTTTATTGATGATAAGTTGCTTAGGCCTTTTCCATGGCTGTCTGGCATCTTGCCAGGGGATGCCTTTGTCTTACTTCGCAATACGGTTGTTAGCCGTTATAATATTTCAGACAGTGTCGTCAGTACATACAATAAATTTAAGAACCAGTAGATATATTGGGATTATCCATTTTTAGGTTCTGATTTGGAATACAGTTTTCCCATTTTCATAAACAGTTAACAAAAGTGGTTGGAGAAATTTACAGGAAAATAACTATGATTGTATTTCGGAACGTGTAGATGTTTTGGTTAAATAATTGTATGATTCTATTTTACTATCTAATATCCTTAGTTTGACTTGTAAGTATCCGCCAGCCAGCAAGCCTTTCGCCTTCCTCGCTAGAGGATTAAACAATTCTTAGAATTTCCAATCCGGGCAGATCCGGTCTGGCAGACAAGTTCATTTAAATATGTCACGCGAGTTCCCGTTCCGACGCGGCAGACGTCGGCACTCGCGTTCCTAAATCCGGGGTATTTGGATCCCGCGGAATTTGAAATTTTCATTTCATTTGGAGCTTCTACGGGTCAAAGTTTCATCAAACACTGTGACGGCGAGCACCAACGCGCACCGAATGGCCTTGTTCGAGGAAAGAACGCAAAGAGTCAATTAAGCCAAGGATTTGAGTGTGTCTAAAGGTCGGAGTGAAATGTGGATTATAAATTTTAGCAGTTTGGGTATAAGGTCGCCACAAAGCCTCAATGACCTATTAAAACTTTGAGTGCCCATCCCGAATGACTGATAATTTTATTTCAAATTAAACTCGCATTTCAACAAAATTTAAATTTGGTAAGAATCACGGTAAATGGGCCCATCATACAATTTGGAAAGTCCCACAAGTAAGTCCTAAGTTAGGTACTTATAGTTTGAGCCTTCGGATGTAACGACAAATCCTCTTACATCATCGAAGGTAAGGCGGCTTTGCGATAAGTTTTGTCGGCGGATTGTTAGTTTACCTCAGTCAGTAGAATTTTGGGAAAAAAGTTGAGAACTAGTCACAAAACTCCTTCGTAACTGGTGAAAGTTTTAATTGGAGATGTCCTTGTTACTAGTTACGGCGGATTTTGTGTGGTCTTTGTTTGGAACGCCGCAAAGTTTTTTTATTCACAATATGAAATTTGTCCTTTTGTGGTTTGATCCGCTTTACTTGAGCCGCGTTCCGTGGCCTTCCTTTCCCAAAATAATCTTCAAAAAAACGTATACAAAGAGATCTGTATTCAACACCCTTCACCAGGGTGGATCAAGGATGAGATAAGACAGCTGTGAAAGATCAAAGGCCGAGGTAATTGCAGATATGAAAGCCCTTCACAATCTTTCTTAAAAATAATCACAAGTATTCGAGACGACACTCAAATTTGAAAGGCAGCGTGACAGGCAGCGTAGGTTTTCAAAAATAAAAAAAGAAAGAGTGGAATTCTCTGCCTGCGTCTGTGTTCTCGAGTTTATATAACCCGAATCTATTCAAGTCGGAGTGAATAGGCTTCTTCCGGGCGAGCTCGTCCCATTGTCGACCTCATCTCTGTTCTCAAGACTAGATCGAGGTCAAGAGCAAGCCCATTGAAAAAAAAAACTACCATCCGCCCCCCACATTGCTTTTAGTACAAAACTACTATCTACACTTACAAAAGCAACAAGAGGGGCGGGCCTAGTTAGCGTAGTTTATCTCTAACATTCTATGAAATACAATAAATACATACAATTACATTGTAACATTTTGGTAATGCGAGTTATTGCACTGCGAATTTTTGTCGCTTTGACAGGTTTTGGAGGGGTTAAAATGGGACAATACGAGTACTAATAATAGCAGTATATACAACGTACAAAATAACTCTGTCTGTGACCGTTAATGCGCAGAAGTCAAAAAATGAGTCGCAGCGCGGGGGTGAGCGCGGTATGTGCGGGCAGGAGAGCGAATCGTTCATTGGCTCTCCGCCTGTCACCCATACGCAGAAAATAACCGTCATAGACAGACTTGTTCTGAACACGCTATACCTAATAACAATAGCTATATAAAAGCAAAAATACAGTGGCGATAAAAATCTCTTGGACGTTTTTAGTTCCTACCATGAATGCTATGAAATAAGGCTTATTTAGTGTCTCGGAACTTTAAGTTTTACAGTAAAAATTCTGTTTTCTTGAACCTCTGTAAGATTTTATAATGACCCATTATGTGTTATGTTAATGTGAAGCAATATATGTAACACACAATAACAACTGTGAAAGAAAACGTTATGTGTCAAAAGACAGATACATCATTGATATTTTTAACCGACTTCAAAAAAGGAGGAGGTTCTATGTTCCACTGTATGTCTTTTTTTTTTACTTTTTTTTTATGTATGTTCACCGATTACCCCGTCAGTTGTTACTCTTGAGGTGGTTCCATTGTCACCAAGTCAGGATCTGATGATGGGATCCTAGGGAAATCGAGGGAGACCCTCAAATTTTGTAGGCACGTTATACTTGATTCATACATTTTTCAAAGCTATACAGGTATATTCGTCTGATAATCATCTTTTCATGTTGATGATCTGATGATGGAATATCCAACTCTTTAACGGTTAGGAGTTGGGGGATATTTCTTTAAAATTATAGGTACGTATTGACCAATAATTTGAAGCGCTCGTGGCCGAATGGTAGTCATTCTTTCTTTCCGATCACGAAAGATAAATTGGCCGTGGTGGTTGTGATAAAATAGTAAGCTACATTTTACTCCATTCAGCTAGAATAGGTACTCAAAACCAGCGCGAAAATATGTACCTACATATTTCTCGAGGTATTGTTTAATGAGAACTAAAGAGCTGCGAATACATGTAGCTATTGTAATATTAGTACCTATGATAAGCAATTTCCCGATAATTTAATAATGTGTCTTAAATGAAAGAGATTGGAGAATCAATTGTTCACTCCTACTTATAATGGGTTTACAGACCAACAATTTAAGAAATTCAGATTGAACCTAGCCCCTACTCAACGACATGCAGCGTTTAATCCAATCCGTTTAATGATCATGGCTTTTTAGTGATATCACGATTGTAAATAGTGATATGACAACACCGCGTTTTTGTGCTTCGGAAGGCCTTGTAAGTCGTCTTTCCGAGCCATTGTCTTAAGAACTGTTCATTAAGTCATGATATTAAAACAGGATCAGTCAGGGTTACCTTTATGCCTACACCTTATGGTGTTTGCTTAACACTAAAAATTGTAAAATAAAAACATATTCACAAAAACTACACACCTTAGAAATATGGTAAGGTTAAATAAAACGTCTAAAATAATCATAGCAGTTATTTTTCAGGAACTCAGTAAAATAAAAGAAAACAAAAGCCTCTGTTTTGACCGACTTCAAAAAAGGAGGAGGTTCTATGTTACACTGTACGTATTTTTTTACTGACCATCGATTTAAGAGATTTCATCCGTGAAATGCTCGAACTTTTTTAGTGACATCATGATTGTAAGTAGTGATACGACAACACCACGTATTTTGTACTTCGGAAGGCCTTTTAAGTCGTTTGTCCAAGCTACTCTTAAGGAGTAATCATCAGAACATGGTTTTACAACAGAATCAGTCAGGATTACCAACCACCTAGTTGTGACTGCACCTTACAGTGTTTGCTTGACACTAAAAATTGTAAAATAAAAATAGTTTTAACAAAAACTACACACCTCCTTCAAAGTTTGGCAAGGTTTCTAGTAGCACTAAAAAGTATAAAATAACCATAGCAGTTAATAATCAGTAACGTAGTGAAGTAATAGAAAATAACCAAGCCAGTTTTTTATTACAATTATAAATTTATAAGTACATTACAACGTTAGTATTATATAGTCTAAGATTACAACAGTACATTTTGGAGTCGGTGCCAGCCAAGTCGCAAAACCAATTGAAGTACTATATTATGCTACTAGCCAACTATCGAATAAGTGTACTAACTCGCGTTTCATGAGCTGTAGGTATGCCGTTACCAAATTACGACAACTTTCCATTTTCCATCTCGTGCCTACTTTTAATCAAATCTTAAAGCTCAAGTCACACAGAGGCAGTATGATTGCGAAAGCGGTCCGGGGCGGTTTGGCGGGAACAAAATACCGCGGCGCGACCGCTTTTCAATGTGACAGGGTGCATATGAACTCATACTTTACAAAAACTACCGGCCCCGGAACGCTTCCGCTACCGCCTCTGTGTGACGCGGGCTTAAATGTTGACAATTTATGATGGGATCCCCTCGAAGGTAAATAAAATTGCAGTTCAACGTCTTTTGCAATAAAGACACTAGATTAGATAGTGTTACCAGCAATGCAACTTGTTGGCTGGCACCGACTCCAAAATGTACTGTTGTAATGTACTTATAAATTTATAATTGTAATAAAAAACTGGCTTGGTTATTTTCTATTACTTCACTACGTTACTGATTATTAACTGCTATGGTTATTTTATACTTTTTAGTGCTACTAGAAACCTTGCCAAACTTTGAAGGAGGCGTGTAGTTTTTGTTAAAACTATTTTTATAACTTTGTGCAGTTATTCTACGCTACTGTTTCTTTCCGTACCCTGGCAGTTCATTCAGTTCAATTTCAAATTCAAATATCCGTCGGAACTCCAAAACAAACATACAGGAAATACTGTTAAGTTAAAATATAGCAAAACAAAGCGAATGTGACGCTTTGTTGCTGTGTTTACTTTTCAAAACTAACACCCCATTCCACCTCTGTCCAAATTAGTTACCTATACATTATCAAATACATAGTAAGTTATATAACAAAAGGTATTGGTTTTTCTTTGCGGTTATTACCTCAACCAATCGTTGACCGGAATATTAATGATTCGTTTCAATAAATTCGTTTGTAATGATGATGTTGAAGGCAATTTCGGTGTATTCCAATGGAAGCAATCTCAAGACGGGGTCGGCCCTCTAGCCGTCACGTTCTTCTAAATTTCTCTTATAAATTGAAAACGGAGATTGGAATATATTTTAGGATCTGTAATATCAACTGGTACCTTACTTTTGAAATGTTCAATTTCGTAGTATCAAATGCTACGTGATCTAAAATTTTAAATCCAATTCGAGTCTCGCTAACGAACAAAGAGGGACAACACACACTGTGCAATACTGTGCATACACCTATGTTTACCTATACACATACTATTCCGGTCACTACAATAAATTCTAATTTTTCAACAAGCTGGTTATGTGATGGGATGATCTGATGATATGACTATTATTTTTTTATTGAAATAGATTTTTTTTTAACTGAACAGTATTTCCCAAGAAACATGATAAAACTTTTGGCGCAGGTTTGTAAAAAAACTTGTTTAGTGACCTAAGTTACTTGGAAAATTTTATTCAATTTTATGATTATAAGGGTCCCCTGGAGCTGTGACTTTCCATACAAATTATCTTTTGGGATAACTTGTAAAATACAAAACATATTTTGACAAAATTTTGTAAGTACAACTAGATAAGATGAATCAAAGTTTGAAACAGGTTTTTAATTGAAAACAATTAATAAATATAATGAGGATATAAAGAGGCTCCCCTGTCCTCTAGTGGAAATTTACTACATCTTCTCTTCTCTTCTTTATTTTCATACATATAATGATAGAGTGAGTTTATATTTTCCATACATATTTTCAACTAGCTCTATCTTTATATTGATTAATTGGTTTCAATTAAAAACCTATTTTAAACCTTGATACATCTTATCCAGTTGTACATCCAAAATTTTATCGTTATGTGTTTTGTAGTTTAAAAGTTATCGCAATAGTTAGTTTGTATGGGAAGTCACAGCTCCAGGGGACCCTTAAGAACCAAAACTAGAACGTGAGGGTAAAAACTATTTATTGTCTTTTTTAATACATGCATGGTTCTAAAGTATGGAAATGGCTCACTAAGTTGTTGTGTTAATACTCACAGTAACCGTGTAGCCGTCTTTCTGCAATAAGACAAAACATTGCTTATATCTCTAATTACTTACTTTTTTTCCTATACTATAAATAATAGGTAAGTTATTTGTAATGTCAATCGTTCCTGATAGTTGAAATTGACTGATAGATTCTTTCAAGGCCTCTTCTACAGGCCTTGGTGGTTTTGATATTTTAGTCCCTTGCCTTTATAGATGACGAGCGGGCAGCTAGCAACCCTACGCGATCACGTATTAATCAATATGTATCAAAATAACTAAGGTTTCTTTGTTTAAGCCCTGCAGTTAAGGAAGTTGCAACAGCAGAGTATGGCGCGCCATACGTTTCGCCCGCACTTACGAACTGTCATGTCACGTGACATGACAGAAAGTGATCTTTATTTTTTTATTTTATTATTTAGAAAACCAACAGCTGTTTACAAAAGAATAGTTTGCTTATATATTAATGGTACATGAGCCTATAACAGGTTTCCTTAAGTTTGATTGAAATATTACCGAAATTCGTTTCTTTATTACTTCGGTTTATGTACAGTACATCAGATTATAATTTGCATGATCGATAAATGGTTCCGCAAACTCAATTAAAACTCGCCAGTTTGTATTCACAAGTGGCCGAACTTACGTAAACTTGAATAACTAATTATGTTTCCTGACGATGCGGAACTTACCGCATTTACTAAACTAATATATTGACCTCTCACTCTAACTACAAAAGTCTTTCATCATCAATGTGCATTTAAGCCCTCCCCGTTAATTGAATGCATCAAGTCATTAATGCAAATGCAGGCAATTTTAGCAGGGTATTGTATTCACAATTTTAGTTTTTTAGGTAACACACAAAGGAAACAACCGCTTCTTTTGAAGGTTTGCCTTCAGTTTGTAGGTGGTAGGGCTTTTGTACAAAGGCCGTCTGGGGAAGTACCACCCCCTAGCCTTTTTCGGTTTGAAGGGTAAGGGAGCCAGTGAAATTACCGGCACATGAGACATACCATCTTAGTTCTCAAGGTGGATAACGCGCTTTGCTGTCTTATTAGAGTCAAATTATTTCACTAATAAGATAGTGGGTGCTATGGGCGGTGGCGACCACTTACCACCAGGTGGCCCACCTGCTCGTTTGTCCACTTATGAAATAAAAAAATAGTTAGTCATTGTGCATTTGACTTTATAATTTTAAGCGACCTAATTGGTTACGGGGCTTGGCTACCAGCGAGTTTTGTCACTATAACAATTTCACAAAGACAAACGGTAACCTTTTTCGTAATTTGAATGTCACTCTTGCTGTAAAGATTTTGAGGGCTGGTCCTTCTCTAGTAGTGGACGTTCTTAGAGGCTGTAATGAATCGTTACTATAGATCGAAGAATAGTATTACATCCTAGATTATAATTTTACTTCCTTGTTTTATTAGAAACCTAAAATTAAACTTCAATTCAAAAGATTTTCGCAAAACTAAATCAATAACGAAATGCTAATCTCATCTGAAGCCGATGTCGACTATGCAAAACAGTATTCACTGACGCAGATCGCGCGTAATTACCTAACAAATTCAGGCGAAACTAATCCAGCCACACGCTGATTACAGACCATAAATTATCCCTATTAATTATTCGGATCACGAGGAGTTCAACCCCTGTGATGGATTCCACGAGTTTGCGGGTACACCCTCATGTGTTTTAGTGCTAAGTAGCGTTATAAAATGCAGAAATCTGAAATTTATATATGAGGCAAAAATAAGAAGTTTAGAAGTTTAATTAGAAGTTTTAGAAGATAATATATATTTATTATTATTATTTATTTATTAAAATGGTCTGTGTGTTGTCGGCTGAGAAAAGTACCTACCTTACACTCTTTTCTAAACAAAAACGTTAAGAGTTACTCACACCGTGCTCACACCCCACAGTAAAAAGTAATTACAGCCCGACACTCACAAACACGCGCAGAGAAACACCCAGACACGAGAACAAATACCCGAACTCATTATTCATTTAGAGCAGGCAGCAGCACTGCCACTGCGCCAGTCAGCTCATCAAAAAACTGTGGTCCCCAAATGCCTCTTCGGTGTAGGCAACGAAGCAGTTGACCCCAACATAAATTACTCAGGCAGATTTTATTTGACAGGATGATACAAAATCATGAATTAAATGTACATTCAAAATATTAAAAAAAAATCTCAAAAAAATATTTTTATACATTTTTTGTAATTTTTGTATGGAAAATTAAAAGTACCGATTTTTTTTGGATTTTTTTATAGAAGGTTTGTCTCATGTAGTGTAATACCCCAGCAAAGTTTCATCGACTGAGGATTTAATGCGGGGGTCTTCATACAAGGATCCGCTTCGTAGCCTAGACTCCTTGAGAAAATTGGAAGATTTCTTTAATCCCTCCTATTGGTTAGATTTTTGCAGCTAACAGGTTACCTAGCATAGCTCTGGTAGAAAAGAAACCTATTTACTCGTGAGTGATCGATATTTACTCAGCTCACGTCACTGTATTCTACCAAACGAGGTGACTACGGCAATTTTCTCAAAAATCTGGCATTGACGAAATTGCTAATTTCTGGAAGTAAATCAGCTTCCTTCAGATGAAAGACAAGGTTTTGTGGCACCACAAAGGAAACGAACGACGATAAGTAAAATGAGCTAGGCAACAAAGATTATGTTGTGTAATCAGATTCAGTTCGCAATTATTTCCGCCTCTTAACCAGAAATGTATTTTGAAGATTAAACACTTTTATCACGACGACGAATGAAAGTTTTAAATAAGATTAGCAACGCAAAGTGCGACAAACGGATCTTTCCGTCAAGATTGAGTTTTTTGAGTTTGAGTTTGATTAGAACGGACTATCCGCGCCGGAACCAAAGATTTCGGACCTCCTTGCTTTGCTCGGAATAGATACCTTGCTAATTTATTTTAGTAGGGAATGACATCTGCCAACATGTCACAACCCCATCATAGATGATCGATGATCCATAGAAAATATTCAAAATAACCTGTCAAATCCATGGAAAAACGCCTACACCACCTAGTGACGAATTATGTCTTTAATCCTCCTTCTAAGTACATTTATTTTTCTGTGGCCGGAACTAACCGAAATGTCTTATCACTTGTGACATTTGCTTTGCTAATCGTTCCCACGCAGCAATTCCGCTCTATAGGGTGACTTTTAATTAGTTCTTGATAGAAAAAGCTATGAATGTACTCATGATACTGAACAACTTTCCCCAAGGAACATAGGTCGAAATACGAAAATCAAGTTTTGACCTCCCATAGAAACTGCATCAGCTGATAGCTCATTTTGTATGGAAGGTCAAATTTGGTTTTTCGTATTCCAATCGACCTATGTTCCTTGGGAAAAGATGTTCAGTATCACGAGTACATGCATATATTTTGCTATCAAGAACTAATTAAAAGTCACCCTATATAGTTCTTCCGCGTTAAGAATGCAGTAAGTAATTAATGCAAATGCAGGGTAAAGGTGTATTCACAATGGAGTTAAAATGGAAAAAAAAATATTTTCATAATTATTTTTCGTTCTTGCAGCAACACATAAAGCAAACAACCGCTTCTTTCGAAGGTTTTCCTTCAGTTAGTCATTGTGCATTTGACTTTATAATTTAAAGCGACCTGATTGGTGACGGGGTTTGGCTACCAGCGGCGGAAAGCGATGACTCACTGCATTGTTAAGATGGATGAACTATAGTGTGTCATATTTGACGGAAAAATATGTCCTAGATCGTTCCGACGCGGAATTTGTGCAGGGTGTCTACTCTCAAAGTCCGATATTTCGAAACGATACTACTCGAAACATGCAAATGCAAAACTTCGTCCCTTGACAATAGAGTAGAATATTGGTTGGATGCAGTTTGAAAATTCATCCTACCAATATTCTACTCTATTCTCAAGGGACCAAGTTTTGCATTTGCATGTTTCGAGTAGTATCGTTTCGATATATCGGACTTTGAGAGTAGACACCCAGGTGTGCCGTTACACTCATGCAGGCTCATACCTGTTATGATAATTCATATTTTTTCGGTTAAGCTTGACACATTGGAATTTGTACTGTTTCTGCTTTAACCATCAAGCAAATGAAAAGCTTGACCTGTTTTTGACGGTACATACAAGCCACAGATAACGCATACTCCGCCGTTTGTATGAAAACGAAGCGTGTCATAGTTCTCGGTGATATGACAAGCAAACTAAGCGTTTTGAGTTTAGTTTGGGCCACGGGTTTGGGCACGCAAAGTAGGTACACTTGAGTCATCTAGACTTATTTCTGATCTGTGATACAAGCACATTCTTGCCAATTAGTAGCCATTAGCAGGTAAATTCGTCCCGTGTGGTGCTGGCAAAGAATAGTACCAACCCATCTCTAACCATGGGTGTCGTAAGAGGCGACTAAGGGTAAATGAACTAAAGGATGGGCAGCAGCATCCTTCTGTGTACTCGTATCGTATCATCTTACATTCTGCAGTCACCAACAACCGCGGTCCACGGTTCCAACCGTAACGCTAATAAGCGTGGTGACTATGGTACTTCCCCTCCACATTGTTTACATCAAAAGCTGAAATTTCGGAGAGAGTTCCCTGTCCTGTAGTGGAAGTTTCATGGTATGCCATCATGAGCAGGTAAATCTGTTTTTTAGAATATATATCCAAACTATTGAATTTTGGCTTCCTAAAAGTTTATTTATAGGGTTCCGTACCTCAAAAGAAAAAAACGGAACCCTTATAGGATCACTTTGTTGTCCGTCTGTCTGTCTGTCTGTCTGTCTGTCTGTCAAGACCCTTTATTCCACGAACGGGTAGAGGTATCAGGTTGAAATTAATACCATTTGTTAGGGTCCGGGTCCATGAACCACACAAGATCTGAAAATTTAAATTTTTTACAACGACGCGACGCAATCAAACGATATGGCTTTTTATGACCTTATCTCCATACATTTATGTAAAAAAGCAAAACCTACAGGGTACTTCCCGTTGATCTAAAATTATGAAATTTGGCAAAAAGCTGGGTCTCACAGTACAAATAAAGGGAAAAGTCTGAAATAATTAAATATTACAACTTTACTCACAACTAATAGTAACCAATTGTGGTGAGCTCCCGTTTCAAGAACATTCATATAAGAGAGGGGTCAAGTTGAATGGTCGAGGAGGCGATTTTTGTTTTAGTTCTATTTTAAAAACGGGAACTCTTACAAAATTTAAAATTTTTATGTTTATAGTTCATAAGCTATAAAATAATAACAAATAATAAAATTTGGTCATACGCATGTCGGACTCAAAAAATCTAGCACATTAACTTACTGAAATTTCAACTAATACAATTATGATTATGTGGTGGTACGGAACCCTCAGTGCGCGAGTCCGACTCGCACTTGGCCGGTTTTTATTGTACGTAACGTATTCATGACGCATTACGCTTACAGCGCACATATTAGCTTGTTTCACCAAAAACTTTATGTAAGTAGGTAATAATGTTACAAATTGTTATATTTTTGTAATAAAATGTTTAAATATTGCGAATATCCGGGCTAAAAAAATTGCCTGATCATTCCAAAACACGTGTGGCCTCGAGGCATGTCGCGTACTATAAGCTTTTTGTCCAACTGATCGATGTGCACTATTCCGGTTTCACTTAAGCTGGTAATGCGTGGTACTAAAGCCGTCGAAGGGCAAAATTTGGCAGGATATTACGCCATGAATCCAGCTGGAACGATT
Source organism: Athrips mouffetella (assembly GCA_947532105.1). Classification (NCBI taxonomy): domain Eukaryota; kingdom Metazoa; phylum Arthropoda; class Insecta; order Lepidoptera; family Gelechiidae; genus Athrips; species Athrips mouffetella. The sequence goes on along the minus strand of OX383960.1, from coordinate 9,261,671 downwards.
CCAACTGCGAGCAAAGATTCAGGGAGACACAAATTAACTTTCATTAATCTTCTTCCCTGTGATAGATTTTGTTTGTTTGTGGTCGGACCCAAGCGGATAAATAACTAACGTTTACGGATAAAGGGTAAGTCATCATAACATCCCATGAAACGTCCACTGGACAGGGAGTTCGCTCCAGAATCCGAAAGAAAACGCGTGGTACTTTGGAGGGGAATTGTAAGCCTTGCGGCTGGTGACCGCTTTTGTTGGTGACCGCAGTATACATATAAGATGGTACGATTCACAGTATCACACAGAAAGATGCTGCTGCCCATCTTCCGGTTTATACACCCTTAGTTACCTCTTGTGACACCCACGTGTAGAGATGGGTTGGTACTATTCTTTTGCCAGCACCACACGTTCGAAAAAAGGTAAATAAATATCAAGAAATAAAGGGCTTTTAGAAACATTACGCGTGCTGTTATCTTACTATCAAGCAGCTGCCGTACTCCGAAGTGAAACTACGTTAATATCGCCAGCACCAAACACGCCGTAACCTTAACTAAAGTAGAATCGTTCAAAACCTACTTATCCTTGTGAAATGTAGCAATTTTTTTATATAATTTTAATATGATTAGACTATAAACTACATCAGTTTATACAGTTTAATGTAATGATTGTTATCAACAATAGACCAAAATACTTCTGTACTGTACTTACTAATCTGGGAACCAAAAGACTGAAATTACCTACTGCTTTTTTTTGCAATGATTTTTAGGTTACCTGTGACACCTCTGACGGAATTTCCGTTGTTGTCATACTTGATGGATTTTTTGATCACGGAATTCTCGGCTAAGCCTAGATGAATGTTTTAAACTCAGCCCTGAAGCCATTAAAAAGACCATAGAGCTTCATAATTCATAACGCACATGAAATAGGTGCACTCATAAAAAAGGTTCACAAGCTCTATCTAAAAAATTCAAATTTGTATCTTAACAGCACACGCCTAAAGAGGAAAACTTCTAGGAGAACGCCGCAAACAGCTAGGTCAAAGTTGGGTTATTTCAAACTTGTCGCGTTTCGTCAGTTTTACGTTTGAATCGTGGGTTTTATATCAGGTTTTTAGGGAACGTAAAAAGGAGAAAAGTAAAGTGGGTGAGTGAAAAGTGGGTCAGACAAAATGTTCATTTAAATCGGACAAGTATTCGAGCGGACCAATTTCGGACAATCGAAACCCTTAGACGCATAACGGGATTCATTTTTGAATAAGGTTGGTACTTAATGGCTACTTATTGCTTTTCACTCTTGTGACGAAATGTTCTTTTAGATATTTTTGACTTTGCTAAAAGGTTTTTTTCCATAACCGTAGCTAGTAGACTTTAACTGTAGTAGAATTGTGTGCATGTCATTCCGCTTAGTAAGTATTCTGTGAATATTTTTTAAAATTCTTTGTAATCTTTTATGTATTTGTAGTGAATGTGAAAGCAAACTCTGTTACATATTTACGGCTTAACCGCTGAACCAATTTTATATTTGAAGTAAATAATTTAGTACGGAGATATATAGTTCAAACGTTGGTATTCACTAAGTAGACCTGGGTCCTGAGTCAAGTGGCTTTCTACAATCGCAAACGCCAGTAGAATAGAATAAAACTATATGGATTTGACATAAGCTGTCACGTGACATTTCGTTAGCTAATGTCAATCCCATACATTTTCATTCTATTCTACTGGCGTTTGCGATTGTAGAAAGCAACTTGACTCAGGGCCCTGGGGGTCTTGACAAAGTGCCAGATGACGAAAGCGAACGTCATAAAATGTATGCATTACCAGCCCATACATTTTATGATGTTGGCATTCAATGATATATAGAATAATTCCCGTGAGCTCTTTTGTAATTTCCATGGGCTCTTATGTAATTTATATGGGCACTTTTGTAATTTACATGGGCACTTTTGTAATTTCCGTGGCATAAAAACAGAATATATTTTTGGGGTTTAACTATACCTCCAATTGACTTCCCTAACAAAGAATTAGGTTTATCTTGGCCCTAATTTTAACGCCTTAATTTTTGTTTTCTTCAATTCTCAGCTATTCAAAAGAATGTATTTCGGAAGAATCACTTGGCTCTTGGCAATTATATGTCACTTGGCACACGTCATCTCTAAATTTAATGCACTTTGTCCAGATCCGTGAAGTTGCGAACAACATATTAAAAGTGCGAAAGTAATTTTATCTATACGTACGAGTATGTTGTGTTTGTTTTGTTTTATCTTTAACATTTAATTTGTGTTCTGCTCCATTTGTACCTTATGAAACGGTAACTACGAAATAGGCTGCGCCTAGTTGTTAACTTTGCTCAATTTTAATAAATTTATTTTGTATTTTGGTATTGTTTATCTTCTTAAACATGGACAAATTTTTGTGAAATTTAGTATAATTATGGTAGGTACGCTTTTTTCCTTACTTTTGTCGAATGAAATTCCAAAACCACCCTAGTATACTCATCCATTTGGTCGTCCAATAACCCCTAATGGACATTCCACGATTTTCAAATTATCGGCGTTCAGTATAATATCGGGGTCAGATATCGCCATGAAAATGGCCATTCGGGGCGGGCACACGTTTGCGCCATAACAATTATGCAGCCGCGGATTAGTGTGGGAAACGACTACTGTTGTACTAATGCAAATTGCGTATTTTATCAAATATTGGGGGACATATCACACAAGGTCATCTGATCCCAAAGTAGGCAAAGCCTGTACTATGGGTACTAGAGACTGATAAACATACATAAATAGATAAATAACACCCAGACACACAACAAATACTTGTGTTCGTCACACAAATGTTTGCTCTGGGCGGGGATAGAACCCGCGGCCCACGGCGTGAAAAGCAGACTCACTACCAACCACACCAACGGGCTTGTCGCTATTAGTAGTAAATTGTAGTCAATACACTAACACACCAGTCTATTTCATGATTGGTATCGAGTTAGAGATGGTCAGGGTAGCGGAAAGACGCTGGATGCGGGCAGCGCAGGACCGGTCGCCGTGGAGATCTGGGGAGGCCTATCTCCAACTTTGGATGTCTTTAGGCTGATGTGCTGATTCAAGTTTGTAGGTGGTAGGGCTTTTGTGCAAAGTCCGTCTGGGGAAGTACCACCTCCTTGCCTTTTTCTGCCGTGAAGCAGCAGAGTTTGCACTGCTGTGTTTCGGTTTGAAGGGTAAGGGAGCCAGTGAAATTACAGGCACATGAGACATACCATCTTAGTTCTCAGGGTGGGTAACGCGCTTTGCTGTCTTATTAGTGTCAAATTATTTCACTAATAAGACAGTGGGTGTCATGGGCGGTGGTGACCACTTACCACCAGTTGGCCCACCTGCTCGTTTACCCCCACTTGTCACATAAAAAAAAAAGTTCAGTCTATCTATACAAGGTATAGCAAAGCTTCTTCTTCGGATAGGGACACACTGACTTCCCCAGAAGATGTCAAGGTGTGTGCTATCCCGATGTGAAATAGGCGTGATATTCATATTGTATGCTTGGCATGTATAACTTAGTTCTAATTTGAGGTTGATCTTTTGGTAAGTTTACGCCCTATTACGCTCTGCTCTGCCCTAGACAAACGAGTTGGGTTTTCAGACTATTCACTTTCTTCTTCTTCGTGTCAATGTTAAAATACCAGATGCTTTTAAATGTTTTCCTCTTCACATTTACTAGTAGGTATTCAGGGCAAATATCTCGTTTTACACTAATATGGCGCAAATAGTTATTTAGCGCACCACTCTGAGCCCGCATATTTGCCGTTCCATTGTTGTAAGCATCGTCATTAATGCAAATGGCTAAAAGTTGGGACTTTCTAGACTAGAGCTTACATTTTCAACCGCGTTTGTAGCTTTTGTTAAATTAAATTCAAAGCTTGGTTGTGGTAACGGAAACCGATACAATACAATATTCTTTATTTCACACGAAATTTTAAAGAAAAATACAAATTGTATTAAAAACAGGTGTACAATGAGGCTGCCTTATGGGTGATATTACGCATGTATGTATTTACTTAAAGGGAACATTGTACCATTACAAAATAATTGAAAAAATATTTTTAAGTATATCTCCACCACGCAGATAAATGGTATGATTTGGGTCTATTTGGGATTCAATTTAGTTAAAATACTTTTTTTAACATTTTCTGTGTAATTTTCCACAACGTAGAAAATTTGAACCACAGGCAGGATTCGAACGTTTTCAACCAAAGAGATTTGAACCTCGCTGCGTTCCAGCCGTATGTTCCGGAAACGCCTTGAATGCGTATAGAATAGAGTTCCCAAAATAACGTCAAGCAGGACCACGGTAGCCTAGTTGTGCCACAGAATATAAAATTGGTTACATACGGAGAAGACGCATGTTTGAATTCTACCTTTGGCTATAAATTTTGTTATTTAACTTTGGAAACAGACCACAGAGTTGTGTGCACTGCAGCCTGCAATGTAATGGCGGCTCTTGGGCGTGGCATTGCACACACTACATGAAAGGGGAGGTTACCGTCCTTTACGGCTTGAAACACAATCGCGTAGGATAATTTCGATTAACGAGTAAATTAGTAACTTTTTTAAGGATAGACTTTATATTGTAATTGGTACAGCAAAAGTAAGTTGTGTTTTTTTGTTTAAATTTGGTTTTATCAGCTGCGTTATTACTTATTATTATTACTGTCAACTTGATAACTTTTTAATATCTATTCAGGAGAAACATAATCTTGACTTTAAAAAAAGAAAAATATGTATTTTTTGGAGACAACCAAATTTTATAACAGTATTCTACAATCAGTCTGATTTTTTTCGGAATAGTTATATTTTGATTTCAGCAATGAACATACCACACTAAAGTTACAAGGATGAGGAATCGTTCGAAACCCCATAATCCATTTGTTGGTCTTGTTTTCTGGAGTTTATTACAGGCTGTCTAATCTATAAGATGAAAGGACAAAGGACCAACTGGCGTTAGTCCAACCCTCCCAACTTGCGGACGAACTTCTAGTCCTTGAGGACACGCGTAGTTCTTAAGTTAGGAAGTTTCCCTGAAGGTAAACGGGTACACGATTTGTCTTGAGTTCAAAACTACCGCAATCTACTCTGTTTTATTTTATCTTTTCTGTTGGCCAGTTTCGTCGTCGAGTTTTTTGAGACCACTTGATTTTCTACATGTCGTTCGCATAAGCAAGAATCGAGTAGCTCGAAAACGAGTAGTGTTTGAACTATTTGAATTCCTCTCGTAAAGCAATAAAAACGTTATAAACTTGAAATTCGTTTTAGCAAGCTTTGTATAGTGATATCTTCTTTTAAAAAATATTTTTCTATTTATTGACATAGCTGATCAGAAGAATTGACCCGAGTTGGGCTAGAACCAGCAACCTTTGGCGCTCCGGGCCGAAACGCACGCAAGATATTGGGTATAAATCAAGCAGCTCGTTCACAATTTATTTTTCACCTCCAAAGCTCGGAAACATTTGTTTTGTCGGTTAAATTCTGCGGCCAAAAGCGATTTTTGGCCCCTAGCGGGCAAAAAGTTTTTGAAATTCGAACGCGATGGACTTATTATTTTGTAGTATGCTGCAGTACTGGCCGCTTGTAAAACCAGCCACGCACTATCGTTTTTAAGATGAGAAAGAGGGATGCAGCTATAGGAAAGAAACAAATAGTATTATGAATAGTGAATGCCTGGTGGGTAAGATACTGGCTGATAATGAAAAGTAAATTTAAAATTCGATCGCCTTTTTTTTATTCTCTTGCCCAGATTAATGGACTCGCCCTTTGACTTCAAATCAACGCAACACAAAATAGATTTGCCTGCCACTGCCTGTCCACTGTCTCCACTTTGAAATCCCATGAAAATGAACCTTGTTCTGCAAATTTATCAAGTAGTTTATAGGTAGAGTATGAACATAAGCACAACAGTCCCAAAAATAATAATAATTTAATTATAGTGATTTCCTTTTTAATGTTTAGTATTGTCTAGTGAAAACTCTTTGACCTTGAGCTGGTCTCTGGTTACGGAGGTTTGTAGCGAAGCGCTGGTTCAGGTTATACTGGTTATGTTTTCACTTGCTTGCTGCCGTCAGTACCATTATGTAGGTATTATGCCCTTACGTTAAAACGTATGAGTAATTAATTAAACACTTATTTCTTATATTTGAATTGCTTTTCTTGCATTATGTTAACATTTCCTCGCTTTAATGAGGTGAAAAATTTTGTGTTTCGCTCGGCAGCAAAGTTATTTGGCGTCTCGTGCCTTGTAACCTTCGCCACGCTCAGGATTCTTCTTTTGAACCACTCGCTTCTCTCGTGGTTCAATCCTAGAATCCTTCGCTTGCTCAGGTTTCAATACGAGGCACTCGCGCCAAATAAACCTTTTGCTGCCTTGCATAACAAATAACTATTGTTTAGTGTATTAGATGTGGCATATTCCCTGTTTCTCGAATATTTTTCTATTTCACAAATAAATATTTCACACGTCAATACAAACCTAGAAATCACTTTGAAACCCATTTTTCTGACAAATAGATCCAAACACGTCTCAGTTATCGAAGTTTCTTTCCACTTCCATCCTTCACAACAAATTAGGGCTGTCAACAGTCTGGAAGAAAATCCATCGGTCGGGTGAAACTAGAGCGCGGCAACTATTTACTTACCTAACTTACCTATCTTTCACTAAGGTTTGTTCCATAGTAATACAATTCCTCTCGTGACGCTTGAGGATAAGGTGTAATTGGTCTCTCTTTACTATTATAAAGTAGAACAATTTAGCTCGTGATCAAACCCCGGTTGGTTGTCTTCTTATGGCATAAGAACAAGAGCGTTTCCATGCTTTGAAAGTATACAGCCGTTGTTGTTGGCTATTTTCTTAGAGGTTGTTAAAGCCATATCGATATCAAAGGCCCTTTGGCGATGCCGATGCCGGAGCAAGCCGCTAGTATTAAATAACGACCAAAGACTAAAGAATATTTGTAAACAAGAAATGCATAATCATTAAAATAATAAAAGCCAAGAATAGATCCCAAGGAATTACCAAAAAGATATCATAAAGTAAACAACCATTTCCACTCAGTACGTATTGTCTATTTCTGCCATAGAGGTACTGTGCTACAACGGAACGAACCTTTTTTGTGGGTTGTATTGTCTATGGTTGTATCTCCCCGGGGATGGTGCAGATTTGCATGGCTGTAGCACATTTGAAATTATAATTGGTGCATCAGTAATACGAAGCGCTTGACAGCTCTGTGAATACAAAGTCTGTCCCATAAATAACGAAGTTTTCTTCCCTTTAGTTTATAGTTTGTACTTTTAGGATATGTAAATATGGACATTATTATCCTTCGATTAAACTGAATCCCACTGTTTACGAAATTCATTTATGTTGAGAAGGTCTTCATAATACCTGAAATCTACAGTCTGCACTGAAAATCCCAAACTTAAGCAATAAATGCAAATGTATTACCGTTAGAAACGTGTAATGTCTCTCTTAGGCCAGGGGTAGGCTGCTGAAGAGCTTTCGCCACAGTTTGGCAGGTTTTTTCTAGGGTTGGATTTCGGTTTCCACTAGATTTGTCCCCGAGCTCCACTAGGGCGCCTGGCTCAGTTCCAAATGGCGTCCGACCGTCCGCTTTGCCCTAATTTTCTCTCCAAGTAAAAATTATATGACCCGTTACAAGATTGCCATCTCCAATCCAATTCGTTTGTTAACGCATCGAGAACTGTGAAGAACATTGAACAATTTAGTCAAGTGCTTCCAACGAGGCCTGTAGGGGGCACTTTTATTTGTCTCTTTAGTGAACATGCTGTTTTTTGTATGTTGATTCAACAGTTTCGTGAAATTCCTTCATTTCTTGTAAGCAATTGTTAACAAATTCTAAATAAAAGCCATCACAATAGGTACATACAACTTCCCTCTTAACGCTTCTTAAAGTTACAAACCCAATATAAAGACCAGACAACTTAATTCATTCGCTAGAAGAACTTTATAGGGAAAATGTTCAGTTTGTTATTGTTGGTTCCTTTCTTCAGATTACTCTAAAGGAAAAAAACGAATGTAAAATCAAACGGGGGATGTAGTTTTGCTTTCAAACATTTACAGAATGAAAGAAATCATCTTTCTTATGAAGCTGATTGGAGCAGTTGCAGAATTTGATTTCATCTTGTCGGTATTTTGACGGAGAGAATTCTTTTTTTATTGACCAATTGTCTAGACGTTAGCACATCGTTAGCAGACGAACCCAAAGCGAAGATAGGTAATTTTTGATAGTCGAAACGTAATGAACACGGACTTGAGTAGGTACTATAATGATTTCCTCAATAAATAAATTTAATTACGAAAGAGGCTGAATTTATTACCAAAAGTCGATCGTTACAGCAAACCGAATAACACAGATCTTTTTTCTGTGTTAAAACAATTTTCATTTTAACTTTTTCCTGTTTTCCCATTGCGTATCAACTTTGGCAGGAGTAACTAAGCTTCAGGATCCAGTTTCGAACAATTACATTTCTCTGTTCGTGATTTTATTTTACGCAACATTTTTATTTGATATGAAAATACTTGATCTGAAAAGGAAAGTAAAAATCAATAAGTCAGACTTAGGGCATTATTTGGATGAAACTACTTTTAAAAACTAGACTTTAAACACTCTTGTCAAGTGTAAGTAAGTGATGCAGTATAGTCTGGAACGAAGACGCGAGCATCCACGATACAAACTATACACGACCATTACGCAAAATTCGAGTATGCATTGAATAACAGATTTACAAACAGCATCATCACTACATATTACAAAAGAAAGTCCCCCGAAACGTTTTTCTGTCGTCATGCAAGCATGCGTCATGTCTGTCTGTGATCGCTAAACTCAGGAACAACTGTATTGATTTTGATCCGGTTTTCACTAATAGATAGATTAATTCAATAGAAAGGTTTGGGGTTATAATTTATAAATATTTGTTGCAAATTAACTGAACTATGATGATGTTTGTCGATCGAGTCGGAAAAAAACGTGCCTTTTGAGAGCTTTCTGGGCGTGCGCTGCGTAAATGGTTTCATTTATATGAAAGTTATGTATGAAAGAATTGTTGCTCTCTAAGAGTTCTAAAGAAAAGTCCGCGATAGTATTTATCTATCTTTTAAGGATTACCAACCAACTTTTTATAGCAAAGAAGTAGATTTTCAAAATAAAGTATTTTGGAACGTATTTTTGGCCTTAAGGTACGGATCCTTATCTAACTTAAAAGGTTAGTAATAATAATCAATGAACATAGATTAAAATTGTCCTTGACACCATGTTATTTAAATGAATATCTTAGAAGATATCACAATATTAAAATCACTCTAATTAAAGTCCTAGAATGAGCTTCACACTCGATGCGCATTTCCGTTGATAGACGACCCGACGGGGCACCGGGGGCACGCACGGAGGGCACACGTCGTTGCGACTGGTCGTTCGAAGCCTGATTTTTAAAATTTTAGATATGTTCACCATTCTCGACTTTTACAGTTAGTTCAAAATGAGTGTCGTTTGAATCCAGAGCAAAAAAATGTATTCGATTCGATAATGTGATCAGTCAACAATTACATAGGGAAAATAATTTTCTTAGATGCTCGTGTATTTCACACGGGCAATTGTATGTTGCCCTGTCACGTGTTACATCAAAACTCAATATGTTAATTTTTGTACCTAATCCTGAAAAAGTTTTAAATGTTGTGTACAACGAAATATTTTAGAATGTTTTAAAAATTGTGTAGCAAGTTGAAGACTACGTCATAATATCGTAATAAAAGGCACCACTCTCAAATTAGTACCCGTGCGAAGCCGGGGCGGGCCGCTAGTTACATTATAAACGCGAGCAGTTTCGTATGGCTGCGTTCTGGCGTTGTATAAAATGGAAAGACGCGCCCTCGGACAGACAGACAGATAGACGAAGTAGGCTTAGTAATAGGGCTCTGTTTGGACCCTTCGGGTATGGAACCCTAAAAACGAAATATAAGGTAAGATCTTACATTTATAACACATTGTGATGCAATATTATTATAAGAGAGCATTTTCTAAAGCTCTTCAAACTCTTCATTGTATTCACTACATCATCTATGTACCTATAGGTTGGTAGATTCCCGTCAGCTTCCACGCCACCGTCTCGTCCCGTCCACAATGAAGAGAGAATAATGAGCGACCTCTTAAACGACTGAAAGGCTTTATAACATAAAACCGTACCTATCTTGGTGAAACCCGCTAGAGCCTAATGGTGGCGACTGCACCTTTTGTTAAGGAATGAAAGCTTTATGATATTATGACCTAACCCTAGATTTGTTCGGTAGGCGAATTGCAATGGCGAGGATGCGCATAAAAATAGAAGGGGAGGTTGTTGTTCAAAAGAGGGAAATTTCTCATTTCCCAATACCAAAATACGTTTTGTTGCTGTCATTCCTGTCAAACCAGCAGCGTGGGCACCGCACAGAATAATAAATAATACACTTCGTGAGCGTGGGCGTGTATGGTAAATATGGTGATGTGCTCTTAAAGTAGCAAATTTTAACAAATTTAACAAAAAAAAATATCAAAATACATTTACATAATCTCTAAAAACATCTCTCCAAGAGGAGAGTATCCCAAATAAATCTGGAATTTTTCAATACTTATTTTTTGATGTTGGTGATGAGATAAAGATTTGCATTGACCAGTTTTTAATATTCAATTTAATATATTAAAATTCTCTTTAAAAAGCAATAAATCTGCCATCTTTTACGCTCACAACACAAAATATACTTAGTAACAATGGTACCTATGTATGTACCCGGCACTAGACAAGTATGTAATGAACGTCCTTTTTTTAGCTATCAATGTGTCCTACAAATCCTGGATAGAATTGAACGTAATCCACTGAATAATTAATCTTTTGAACTTGTACCTTCCGATGTACCTCACATAAGAAGGCTTACAACAATGCGAACAATATGAAGATTACGAAGACTTACAAACTGACTTACTCAAATCCCTGATAATATCGACTAAATGAGGACCGAATCGTACATTAATATCAGCAGAAATCTTTCGTAATTTAATTAAATTTTCATGCAGACGACTTTTGTACAATAACAATTTATTTCGATTAATATCGCGTTCTAAATTGGACGGAATAGGAACCGTCGTTTCAATTTGTAATATTCTCTGAATAGCAACACAAAAATGAATGACTTGGAAACCAATCTCAGCAAAGAGCAGATGGACGCTGCTGAACAAGGACTAATTTGAATAAGAATATCAGGTTATGTGCCGGTTAATCTCTTTCCATTAACAAATATCATTTTCAAGCCTTAGAAAATCACTCGTTAGCCCATTGGTGATATTCAAGAATAACACTTTAGAGCATAGGTATGGTAACTACAGCACCAAACTTAAAAATATCAAATATTTTAAAAGGTTTGTGGGCTATAAATAAGATCACAACTCCTTATAGGTACTCTATAAGTCTTTTCGAACAGTTATGGAGTAAGATACTTTGAGCTGAGACATTTCGAAACTAAGGAGATATATGCTTTCGTACACAGATGTTAAAGCAACGACGTTCGTCAAATAATTGTTTCGAGAAATCCTCGTTACAAAAGCTATCAATGTTTAAAGATTTTGGATCTTGAGAGTTGGAAAATATGTATACCCGACCAATTCCTACCAGATAGAAAACAACACCAAAAGGTTCATAAACACGGAATTTGTTCCTCAAGAAAGCAGACAAAACACAGAATCGATATTATAAATGAAGGAATTTGAAATCAATCTTAATACTGAAAAGAAGATTTATGCAAACCGTGGAAAAATCACTTACTAATATATATTTAAACAGAAGAGGTCTGTTCTTAGTTCCCAATTAAAATAGATATTAGTGGTCGTTATTACATCGTTGCCTACTCCCTATATTCTACTCTACGGCAATGAACGAATGCTTGAATTTAACTTTTTCGATACATCGAAGTTGTACCATTCAGTTATTTGATCGATTGTTCGTTTGGTTTCGGAAGTAGACCTTCTTTGTATTGTTACACAGAACTAATTAGTGTAAACAAAAATATTCGCTGACTGGCAGCAAGCTTAAAAGCCTATCTAGACAGGTAGATTTCTGAAATTAAATTGAGTTCCAAATCGACTTGCAGTTTGTTTTAGAAAGCTTGTAATATTCCTCAGCTGAGGTTTGTAAATGAATGAATTGGAAACCAATCTTGGTAGTGAATAAGTATCTGCGGCACGGACGTCATCCATGCCGTGACTGAGCGAGTAATCTCTTTTAGCCCCAAGCGCTGGGATTAAAACTCGCTTGCACAAGATTGCAACTTTTCATCAAACTTGTTTTTGCTCTCAGCGATTTACTTAGCAAAATATCTTACTTATAATCAAAATTTTCTTGACAAAAATTTGTTAAGCCGATAGAATGTTTATTTTAATATTTTTATTTGCGACAATTGGGATTTTATTATCTTACGATGATCGTACACGTAGTTTTTCGGTTGACAAAAAATTTACACTGCATTGAGTCCTGGGCGACCGAGCTTCGCTCTATATAACCGCCTCAACATTAAAATGTCATCAAGTGAGCAAGCTACGCTACCCGCCAACAGATGGCGCTCTAGGTTTTTGTCTAAAACGCGGTACTATAAAGAAAGCTTAAAAACACAGGGAAAACAAATTCTTCCAGACATGAGACCGTTAGAGCTGTTTTCGAGAAACCGATTACAAATTTGGTCGTTTAATAGTATATGATGTACACACGGCTGCAGATAAGTAGTAACAAGGTAATAAAATCAGTAAAAGCTGGATTTGGACTATTCTATGAACCGTAGAAACTAGATATCGAGTTCAAAGTGTCTCTTTGATGTGATCAGCGATCACATTGTCAACGTGGAAAATAATTTTCTAACCGTGTTCAGGCTTGAATGAGTAACTCCAAACATTCATCTGAATATATTTTACACAATTTCACCCGTTTTAATATCATTCTTTATGAAATACCTTGACAGGTCCTTTGTGGAATGTGTTTGCTGAAATACGTGATTCAAAGGACATAAAGGGCAAAGTCTTGGTAGCAATCTGTTACATTCCGTTTCAACTCTCCTGCGCTATTCAAAACTCAGATACAATAGCAGAAGCAGTTTAATATTGAGTTACTGTTGAAGCGCTATAATGTCCAAACTTAGTTTAGCGCTAAACAGAGGTGATGAAACTGGGAATTAATGTTTCAAAGTTTCTAATGGACTAAGTAGAGTACCGAAGATTCGGTCGGCCGTTCAGTCTATTTCGGTTTAAACTTTGACGTTCATTTATTGTTATGCATAACACTATTATGTAACAGTAAGGGCTCCCGCACACGACCGAGAATCGGTGGGCGATTATCGGCCAGGACAAGGAGGGAAGATTCAGGTGATAACACGTAAGAGCGGGATGCCGACAAAAAATCGGTCACCGATTCTCGGTCGTGTGCGGGAGCCCTAAAACCAGCGGCAAAGGAATCTTTTCTCTTTGGACTAAAGGCAAAGCGAAAATACACTCATGGACTTCAATTTGGTAACCAAAATCTACAGCAATACACAATTCATTGCAAATGGTAAGATTAAAGCTTGATATTCTAAATTGTCTATGCGATATACAGGGTGTCTCATTCAAATCGGTCAGTATGGGAAAGTCTGAAACTATAAGACATACGAAGATTTGTTCTTAGGAACCATGTCACCGATTTTGATAAAAAGAAAAACTGCATTCATACATTTGAAAAAAAAGTGTACCCATATTGTATTGAAAAAAACGGTGGTCACTTCGAACACCTACTATGATAAATTAAAGTATGTAAAAACAATGCATTTTATTCATTTTAGACATCGTGTTTCATAGAGACATTTACTGCTTAAGACCTACACAACCGTTATTTAAACAGAAAAACTGTAAGCTTTTTTTTCAAAACTACCGGGTTCGATTCCCCAGCTGGGTACACTTTTTTTTTTCAAATGTATGAATGCAGTTTTTCTTTTTATCAAAATCGGTGACATGGTTCCTAAGAACAAATCTTCGTATGTCTTATAGTTTCAGACTTTCCCATACTGACCGATTTGAATGAGACACCCTGTATACTTACTTAAGTGTTTTGTTGGAGGTTAAAAAAGTTTATTGTATCGTTTTCTATTGATCTGAATCCTAATAAAGTAAAAAAAAAGTTGCCTGTGTGACACTGATATTTTACTCGTACATGACACATTAGATGGTAAAATTCGATATGAACTTTAGAAAGATGTCATCTTTATCGAATAATTTGATTTCAAACTGTCGAAATTGTTTCCAATTAAAATTAAATAAACAAATAAAATAAAATTAAAGTATTTTTTACACGAAACTAGCAGTTGCCCGCGACTTCGTCCGCGTAGGATTCGCAAAAAAAACAGTTGTTTATGATTTTCCAGGTCGTAATCTATATTCCTGCCAAATTTCATCAAATTTTTTTTTGTGGTTACGTCGCCATAAAGAGTAACAAATATGCAAACATACAATCTTACACCTTGGGTCCCTGATTAAAGTCCGTGACTGTACGGTGGAAACGCGGCACGTAACTTTTCTGAATTATCATACGTTTTGGCGGATTCTCTGTATGAAAATGAAAGAGCTAAACCGTACTGGCAGCAGCGCAGTGGTAGGGATGATGTACGACGCGTCAAAATGTGTCAGTGCAACTTAGTTATTCCATTTTCATGCATAACAATCCTTCAGTGCTACGTAATCTAAGCTACGTTCGTGCAGTAGGACTTTATGCACAAAATTTCACACAAATTTGCTGGAAAATTGCAAAAAGTTAGTCACTAGACTTTTGGCTATTCCGTGGAAGCCGAAAATTTGCTTTAGTTTGTAGGGACCACTTTAGACGCTACACGTATAGTGTCATTAGTGTAATATTATCATGCTTTTTGCTCGTGTTGAATAGGCGTTGGGGCGCTTCGAGACTGGACTTACGACTGCGTTAAGATGCAGATAACTTGGTATCCGTGTTACTCATACTAAGTACTTACTTTACACAAATGTACTTAATTTCATTGGAAATCAACATGTCGGAAGATTTTTTTCTATTTAGCCTGTAGAGTGTCCCTCTGCAGGGCAAAGGCCTCCCCTCTATTTTGCCATTCGTCTCTGTTCTGAGCCTTCGATGACCAGTTCTCTAAAAACCATCCTCTGGCACCCATTTCGTAGCTACTCTAGCCCACCTATCTAGATGCATGAGGCAAACATGTTCTGCCTACTCCAGCTTAGCAGACTTTTTTCCGACATCTACAATGCCAGTTTTCGAGTACAGCGTAGTGTCTATCCGCTTTACACCTAGAATTTTGCGCTCCATGGCGCGCTGGCAAACCTTGAGCCTGGGCTTCTGTGCCTCTGTCAAGGACCAGGTTGATGGCCCGATACACATGTTGACGAGTTTTCGCTTTAGTGACAGTGGAAGTTCTCATAGGCGTTTTGAATGGCTCTTTCGACCTCTTTGTCCTGCCTGTTTTCGAAGGATGCTATCTGGCCCAAGTAGGAGTACTCGTGAATAGTGGATGGTTTGTCTTTGGTACAGTCAGCGGCACGTCCTTTGAATCGGTTTTATTGCGTTGTAGCCAATATTTGTTGCTAACGCAATGTTTCCATTAATCAACTTGTAAAGTGGAAAAAGTCAACCGAAAGGAAACAAAATAAGGTTATTTTATGTCATAAGTGATCAAAGAAGCTGATTGGCCACCTGATTGTAAGTGTTCACCTCTGCTTGACGTGCACGTGTTTACATCTTCAGTTTTATTTATGACAGGCTTTGTTCCCATGGCCCATCTTCATAAATAAGGTGGAATGTCTTGTGCGTCTCAATCGTTTCTATTTTTCTTTGTCTCATCACCTTTCATGTAGAGAAAAATTCACGGGCATTCCCTTACAATCAGATAG
This sequence comes from Athrips mouffetella, assembly GCA_947532105.1. Lineage (NCBI taxonomy): Eukaryota > Metazoa > Arthropoda > Insecta > Lepidoptera > Gelechiidae > Athrips > Athrips mouffetella. The sequence continues at coordinate 9,245,711 of OX383960.1, read as the reverse complement.
TAGTACGAGTAATTATTATATAGTTAAGATAAATTTTATCACGTCGATAAATTATTATCCACAGACTTCGCAGACTTATTTTACTCACACTAAAACATAAATAAAACGTAATGTTGTTTTTATTTCTTAAAATAATATCGTATATACTCGTAGTCAACCTTTTTCTTCACTTATATTATGGTGCGTGTGAGTGAATAGGTGACAAGCGAAAATAGCTTTTAGCATAAATTTTCTGTTTCAAAAGCAGTGGTGCTACGAGCCAAATTTTAATATCCTCGTGTCCCGAATTATCCTAAGTGCAAAATAGCGTATTTTAATACAAGCGACGAAAGTTAGTACAGTGAGTAAGTAGTTGTAATATCACGCACCGTGCAGTTTTTGATGAGAACAAAAGACGTTTCTTTGGAATTTCTCATTTTGAGGATGATGTATATTAATTACCTTTTCGGTTGTAATTCAAATAATTTTTGACTTTATGTCATTTCTAAATGTAGTAAAATTGTATGGACAAAGAAATTATATAGGTTAGTTAATACTTTTTTCACCTGGATTCGTGCGATGTCGTGTGTCACGTCCTCTGGTGGCGTTCGAGGATACTTCCTCTACTGTACCAAGTACAGTCAAGAGAACTTCAATCTTGACACATTCGACTTTAAAATAATAAATAAAATAAAAAATCTATTTATTCAGGCATCTGTGACCCACAAATTTAAAAATACATATTTAAACACATCAAAATTACAATTCACACCACAACATCAAAAATAAAATTCAATTTGTCTAATATTATTAATTATAAAATTCAAAAATAAATCACCGAACCGTTCTTATTTCAATCATCGTTGGGGCTAGAGTCGCGCTGCAAGTGTCAACCTTGATCTGCTGTACCAACGCGTCCACTTGTATGTTAATGTTTTTATTTAATGTGATTTTATAAGCTCGTTAGTATATGCGTGACCATTTAAACAAAGATTGAAACCTATCAAGGTTTTATCATTGCACCAAAGACATCGCATACTACTTCAAAAGTATTATAACTATAGAAATGAATCACTTTCCACGTTGTCAGCAGAATTTGTAGACGGAACAGAGCTTTGTAAAGCACTTTAATACCGAAGTGAGAGCAGCAAGCACCTAAATAATGTGCTCCACTAAGAGCGGACATTTTTCAAGATTTCTCGTCCGCATTACTTTAAGCACTCCTGTACATTTGTATACGGAGATAAAAAGAATTGTTTGTGACTCGACTCTATAAAACGCGATATGCAGACGACGGACATATGAATACGACAAATTATCCACATAGCATAAAATATCTGTGTACATGTCCATAGTCAAGATATTTAGTTCAAATAGTTAGCCTGCTACGGAAATGTTAGGTGTAATACCAGAGCCAAGGAAAGTATAGGCTAAGGGCAAAGCAAATTAAATAGACCACTCTAAAACTGCCTACTGAATGGGGTCATGGAACATAAACATTGAAGGTATCGCATGCAAAATGTTGAGTTTTACTGACTTATCCTTTCAGTTTACTTCATCCATATGATCCTGTACATCCCGAACTTATAAAAGACAAGTCGAACACGAATTTTCTCGCATATTCAAACGAACTTCGCACCTATAGAAACTTTCGGACTGTAAGAAGGCTAATTACAAAAGTTCCGAAATTTACATTTACTTTTCCAAACAAGTTAATATCGGAGTAGGAAACTCGTCAAAAAAATTAAAATTCTAGAGATATTTCAACGTGTTGACAAATTTTCAACATCGTTATCTATAAGAGGTCCCTATTCATTAGGTTGATAAGTAAGTAGGTATAGCTACTCCAAACTTTACGATACTTGTACCTTGAATGAATTCAGATTCAATTTAAAAAGTTTGCAAGGAGAACTTAAAGAGAACGACTGAAAGTTTGGAAAGTTACCTAAAAAGGAGTTTAAGTTCAAAATTACGCCGTTTTATTCACTATGAACGTTTTGGACGGCAAAGATTCGGGAATAATCGCCTACGCTTGTTCAGACAGACAGATAATGGCACTTTGTCTTCGGGGGAACAACTGGCTACGTTGCGATAAGAATTTCTACGAAAATACGAAATGTAACAAAAAGAGCATGATAAAGCAGAACGGTATAAAATGTGCTTACTACATAGCTTTCAAAAGGAAAATTATAAAAGCAAATCTGTTGTACTGTCGCGAAATTTGCCGCCTGCCTAGTTCTCATCCGCATCCTGCGTAGGCACTGAGCCATGTTTCTTTCAAGATATAGTAATTTATTTTTTATTTATTGTTAAATGTTTACAAAATACATAGTGAACAATTTTCAGAGTTCCAAACCAACATTGTAAAAACGGAACCTTTATGGTGCGACTTTGCCTGTCTGTCGGTCTGTCTGTCTGTTTATCTCACAACTACTCACGCTATCGACTTGAGGAATACTTTATAAAACGTTTTATTATTACTGTAAATGGGACCCAAACGGAGGGGGGGGGGGGGGGTGGGGGTTGTCTTAGTAGGCCAAGAGGGGTATCATATGAAAGGGCTTTACTTGTATTAAAAAAAAAGGTTTTTCTTTTCTTTCTTTTCAAGGTCAAAAAGACGCAGTTAGATAGAGAGCACTTCAGTTTTTCAACAGCAAGGAAAAATGAGCTTAATAGTTGTAAGGTAATTATGACCTCTTTGCAAAAGCTATTTATTTTTCCATCTTTTCGCCATTTATAAAGTCAACCGACCCATACAAGTTCTTAAATAGGCAGAAAGATTCGTCAAATAACTTTAAACACTCAATTCAAGCTGAAAAGGTGACCTTTTTTCGTGAATACATCGCCAGTAATGGCATTCAACAAAATTCTATAAAGCTATCTCTGTTAAAAGGCATTACCATAATGCGAGAATAAATTAAAACAGTTTGACTTTGACGTTTTTCGTATCCCGTTGATTGCAGAAAACTGTACTAAGTACTTACATATTATGTTTTAGCAAATAATAAACATATAAATATAAAATTAATCCAATCAGACCATTTTTGGAATTTAAGTTCTGGTTTGAGTGTTTCCTTCGTATTTTGTGTCTCTGTTAAAATCTTGGAAGAAAACAGTGATTTACTGATCTATCAACGCATAGCTCAAACCTGTGAATGAATTGGCACACAGTTTAGTCATTACAACGTAAGTAAGGGGTGAATCAGAGGGTTAAAAATTTGTGTAAAAATCATCTGTTTTTGCAATAAAACAGAATTCCACGTGGACGAAGCTATATTTAGTAAAAAATATAAACATACCAAACCTAACCTACCCTTTACCAAGATTTGCTTGGGCAAGCGTAAGCGTGACTGATATTTAGAAATAATTATAAGCATACTGACTATTTTCCATATTTATAGAATACTGATCGCTTTTCTCTAAAAAAGTAATACCCCTTTAATATTAAACTTTGGCGGATAAACAATCTATCTTTGACGGGCGAAAAATGGAGCTTTCATGTTTTTCTATCAAGACGCTCCCTTATCGGGGATGTCGATCAGGCGACGGATTCATAGTAATTTGTGGACTAAATATTATAATGTTTACGTCACGGGAAAATGTAATTGCTTATCGCAAAAAATCAGGCCAAAAATAAAGAATTTGCCGTTGGCTCGCAAATAGAAGTCTAAGCAGATTGAAAAATGGCAGGCTGTGTGTGTAGGTCAGACATTAGTTCCTATACCCAAATATGATACTTTCCACTAGAGCTTTACTAGGTAACTAACCCTTGAACTGGAAAATTCAACCAATAAAGGATTGTTCCATTTTCCTAGCCTAGAGCTGCGCTTGAGAATGGAAAAATCTTTTTTTTAGGGTTCCGTATCTCAAAATAAAAAAAACCGGCCAAGTGCGAGTCGGACACGCGCACCGAGGGTTCCGTACCACCACATAATCATAATTGTATTAGTTGAAATTTCAGTAAGTTAATGTGCTAGATTTCTTGAGTCCGACACGCGCTTGACCAAATTTTATAATTTGTTGTTATTTTATAGCTTATGCACTATAAACATACCAATTTTCAGATTGAAATTGATACCGTATATTAGGGTCCATGAACCACACAAGATCAGAAAATTCCCATTTTTTACAATCAAAAGATATGGCGTTTTATGTCCTCATCTCCATACATTTATGCAAAAAAGCAAAACCTACAGGGTACTTCCCGTTGACCTAAAATTATGAAATTTGGCAAGAAGCTAGGTTTCACAGTACAAATAAAGGGAAAAGTCTAAAATAATTAAATATTACAATTTTTCTCACGACTAATAGTAGCCCATTAAGGTGAGCTCCCGTTTCAAGAACTTTTCTATAAAAGAGGGATCAAGTTGGATGGTCGCGGAGTTTTTAAAATCAAAGAGCAAAAGCTTTTAGTATATCATATGGTAGATAGGTACGGAACCCTTAGGGCGCGAGTCCGACTCGCTCTTGGCCGGTTTTTTTTGTTTAAATTAAGCTAGCAATTTTAATTATGAAAATGTCTTACTGTTTGTTGCCTAACTTTTGTAATTGGACAGAAAAAGCAATTTATTAATCGGTTAAGACCTCTTCAACAGACGTTGAAAAACTTATAACTTTTATCAATAGAAAGATCCAAATTTTCGACTCGCACTTGGCCGGTTTTTTTACTAGCCTATACTGTCCCACTGCTGGGCAAAGGCCTCCCCCATACGTTTCCATTCCTCCCTATTTGTTGCGACTATGGGCCACTGGTCTCTAAAAGCATCTTATTGGTTGGATTTTTTCCAGCATAAATATTATCTATCTAGCACAGCTTTAGTGGAAAAGCACTTATAGCCCATAAGAGGCACAGCAGACGGCAGACTTTATGATGTGACAGTCCGCCAGTGGGACCGGTAGGTACTGCAATTTATTTCTCTGAAAAACGCTCTGCTTCAAAATTCAAGTTTTCTTTATTGCACGCCATAATAGTAAAAATATGGTAACATAATGAGATTGTAAAACAACAAAACAATATAAAATCCTACCTAATATTATAAACGCGAAAGTTTGTAAGTATGGATGGATGGATGCTTGTTACTCTTGCACGCAAAAACTACTGAATGGATTTAAATGAAACTTGGCACACATATAGGTGAGGTCCTGGAATAGCACAAAGGTTACTTTTTACCGCGGGAAAACACTTCATTCCCATGGGAAAACGCATTAAATGCGGGTGAAACAGCAGGCGGAAAGCTAGTAGTAAATGAATTTAAAATTGGAAAATTAAAAATTTAAATGACATTAATTACATTAAATAAAATATTTAATTAAATTATTCCACATTACATAATTTATAATAACAATAATATTCTATGAGCGCAGTTTTTAAAATCTTTGGTTTGGAAAGAAAACAGTTTGAATAATTGTTCAATTCTAAGAGTTATTTAGTCAAAAAGTTATTCAGATTGATTGCTATTTATGTTTGAATTTTATTGTGATAAAAACTATAATTTTGGCAATACCAGCGAACACTTGCGGACTGTCAAGGACATAAAGTCTGTCGTTTGATGTGGCTCTAAATTTCTACTGTTGGACAAAAGAAAAGTATTTTCACAATAAATCAAGATTTACATGGTCACCAAACTAGTGTCCAATATAATCAAAATGGTAATTTATACCTTATCTCCGATTTCATGGTTAATGATGATATAACACTTTACAGTACTTGAAACCGAAGGGGATCGTTAGCGGAACCAATACTGACGCCGCGCCGCAATGAACAAAGCAGAAAGCGGCAACTTCCAAGGTTCTATGTGGTATAGAACTTGCATGAAACGTCGAACTTTGTACTTGTGAGCCGATATAATGTAAATATAGTTATCGTACCACGCACTTAAGCACCCAACTGAAAAGGCGTAAAGAACCACTATCTCGTCGTGGCCATTATTTCATGTGAATATTCAGAGTCCTAAAATGTGTGTATAAAAAGGCCTATTCAAGAGGCTAGTTAAAATAACTTGCTGGTTCTACGGCATCAAAAAGCTCCAAAAATTTAATTTGATTTGTCTTCTGGATAGAAAATTATATCTAGTGCTTTTTTACTAGAACTAAATTATTTATATAAGAAATATATTTTTTTGCATATGTTCCTTTTATTAAAAAATTTGATCTAGTAAGTTTGTACCAAAATATAACCACGTCCACTCACTACAATCCTAAATGTACTGTTGTACCCTGCTTTGAACACTGCTTCCTGAAATACAGGGTTCCTAGTTCAGGAAGTAGGGTTTGTATTCTGCTACACGTACCCAAAATATGTACCTTAGAATTAAGATTCACGCCGATTTTGGTCAATAAAGATTTTATTAATATTATTATTTATTTCTTGTGAATTTCGAAAAGTTTTAAAACCATTTGTTGTTTAATTATATCTTTCAAAATAAACCTTTTAAAGATTTTAAACCAATTTAGTAAACTAAATAAGTATAGGCCAGATTACAAGTACCCTATACCGACGAGCGTGTATGAAAGGTTTGAAGAAAGCGCGAGAAGTAAGTACTCGTGTGTCATAAGATCTTAGTATGTGACGGGCTGTGGTCTGTTCCTACCCCGACGGGAAAGAGCCGTGATATTCTGTATGTATGTAGCAAAAACCTAAAAAGACTGGTTTCTTCGTAATATTCTATTTTATGTTTTGCACAAAAGATTGCAACTTTCGCTTTTCTCATTTAACCAACGCAACCGCACTTACATTTCCGTCGAATCTTGAGCTTTTATCGTCTTGGCCAATCTCTAGGCACCCTTGGCTTGATAGAAGCTGTAGGCGACAGTATACCGAGTAGGCATAATTTGGAGATAAGATCCGGCTTTGCGATTAAGAAAGCTAGGCTTGTTTGGAAGCTAATGAGGCAATACTTGAAGCTTCGGTACTTACTCACATAGTTGTTATAATCCAAAAATCTGGGTAAAATTACTTTGTCATTGAATTGATCACGGCGCGGCGATAATCTCTGGGACCAACAAAACTATTTAAAAAATCCGTGTTACCAGCAACGAATAGCCATTTCTTCCCGTGGGTGTCATGAAAGGCGACTATGGGATCACTGGAGGATGAGCAACAACGTCCTCCTGCGTATCACACCACCATACTGTGGGCGCTAATCACCGCAGTTACCACAAAAGGCGTGGTGATGGTAATCACATCCAAAATAAACAATACTTTTGAACATTGGTGGAGCCCTTCGTCCAGCAGTAAACGTTTAAATAGGCTGTTAAACATCACAAAAAGATCTGGCTACTATAACAGACCAAGGATTCAGATTTTTCTTGCAATGATTTTGAACAACAGTTTTCGGGTTGTTTTAATATTTTTAACATTATAAGAGCGTTACACAACAAAAGTTAGGACACAAAACCATAAATTAAGGGTAAGGTCTGTCGAAGAAAATATGTTAGTAATGTTTTGGTAGTAATGTTTTCTCTCAAAATTGTTAGTATAAGCCAAGTCAAGGTTGGACTGCGCTGGCTTGGCCACTTTATTAGCATGGATGACAATCGTGGTGCCAAAAGAGCCTATCTAGGATGTCCACCAGGCAAAACACCGGTTGGGCGCCCCCGTTATCGCTGGCAAGATGCGGTGGAAGCAGACCTGTTTCATATATTCTATGAAGCAGACCTAAGCGAGCTCCAAGCTAGTGACTGGCAAGAGACCGCACGAGACCGGGAGAAGTGGCGACATCTCGTATTGGAAGCCAAGACAGACTCTCTTAGGTCGCTGAGCCAGCGTAGTAAGTAAGTAAATAAGTAAGTCAAGGTTTATGTAGATGATTCTACTTGTAGTTAGTTTGCCCCAAATCATTCACTGCTGACAAAGAGAGAGATCTTAACTACGTTTTTTTTTACTACAGACTAAATAAGATCAGATAAGTAATAAGATCTTTACTATTACGCTTCTCGGTATTCCTAGGACCGTAGAAAAACGGCTTTTTATTATCGTACATGCTAAAATAGAATGAAATATTGCGTGAAATTAGCGTATATGATATCATAGTTAGGGTGCTGGCTGCAATTTGGGTATATGATTTGCTCATGATTCATATTAATAGGGATGATAGATCAGCTCAATACGAATCGATTTGGTCTTTACAAGTTTTTCCGTGCGTCGCTGCGTTTTTAAGTTAAAGCAAAAAAAAACCAGCCAAGTGCGAGTCGGACTCGCGCACTGAGGGTTCCGTACCACCACATAAACATTGTATTAGTTGAAATTTCAGTAAGTTAATGTGCTAGATTTTTTGAGTCCGACACGCGCTTGACCAAATTTTATTATTTGTTGTTATTTTATAGCCTATGCCCTATAAACATACCAATTTTCAAGTTTGTAAGTGTTCCCGTTTTTAAATAGAACTAAAACAAAAATCGCCTCAGCAACCATCCAACTTGACCCCTCTCTTATATGAATGTTCTTGAAACGGGAGCTCACCACAATTGGTTACCATTAGTTGTGAGAAAAGTTGTAATATTTAATGATTTCAGACTTTTCCCATTGTTTGTACTGTGAGACCTAGCTTCTTGCCAAATTTCATAATTTTAGGTCAACGGGAAGTACCCTGTAGGTTTTTCATTTTTGAATAAATGTATGGAGATGAGGACATAAAATGTCATATCTTTTGATTGCGTCGTTGTAAAAAATTTAAATTTTCAGATCTTGTGTGGTTCATAGATACTAATATATGGTATTAATTTCAACTTCATACCTTTACCCGTTCGTGAGATAAAGGGTCTTGACAGACAGACAGACAGACAGACAGACAGACAGACAGACAGACGGACAACAAAGTGATCCTATAAGGGTTCCGTTTTTTTCTTTTGAGGTACGGAACCCTAAAAAGATACTAAATCATGTTTTTTTGTCTGCCTTTGTGGCTCCTGTTTAAAATACTTCTGAAGATGTAGAAAATCGAAGAGGCAGACATGCAGGGCTCTGCGTTATCACGGGACGAAGTAATGAATTTTGAATTGCATTTTGAAGCGCTGTAACTTTACGATGCAGGGCTATTATGGTGGCAGACCATTTTTCTGGGGTTTTATACATTGTATTTAATCAGATAGTCATAGTCTGCCAGGTGTACGTTTCATTGTCAAATTTCAAAATAGTTAAAACTTAATTCCTCAAAAACGCAGGGGAGTGGATGTCCGTCAATATTTTTTGTATCTTCTAGAGGATGGTCCTTATCATCAGTCAAAGAGGCAGACATGAGAAAATCATATAGAAATTTGTCCTTCATCACCCTTACTATCATTGGTTTCTAGGCCCAGGTTTTGCTTTTTAGACAGCGTCTGGATTAAAAAGCGGTTTGATGATTGATATTTGGTAGGACTAGGTTTGAATTCCTTTATACTTCCAAATTTCAAGTTTATATTGATGTTCTAGTTTCGATATTAATTCAAGCGAATCACGTGCAACACTAGCGTAACCCGATTGCGCGGATTTACGCGTTCAAGGCGTGAGGCCTTACAAATGCTTTGCTATTTCCGTGTGCTTTCTTCGCCTTGCTCTGAGGTGAAGGTCACACATACAACGACAAATTTCGTTGCTTGTTGTATAAGTTAGGTGGAATTTAATACTTCTATCATCCATGGCGACAATTACTTATAGGACGAGCTCACTAAAAATAAGCATAATCTTTATTTTTGTTTACACGTACAGTCTTAGATAATTTACCCTGTGGTGGAGCATCACAAGTTACGAGTCACGCAAACGTGAGACAATAGCATTTTCACTTGATATTGCAGTACAGACGCAGTCTTGGTAGTACGTAGTATAAAAGATGTAGCAAAGCGTTTTTAGAATATCAACCAAGTGAGCTACTGTGTCCATGCAGAACATCTAAGTTTTTACACACAATTTACTATTTATTGTTGTTATAATTATTTTATTATTATTACAGTTACAATATTTCACACTTTGACTGTGGGATCATCAGTCTCAATAAACATTTACTTATTAAAAGTTAATACTAAAGTTATACTTATATCATAGTACGCACAAGATGTGTGTAAATCTTCTTTTTGTAAGAAGTTAGTCAGAAGCGTGACGTACGTTAGGATAACACCAACACAAGTTATATTCTAGTTTTCCCAATCAAGGCGTAGCTGTAAATGCACCAATTCTGAATAGATCGTGAAAAATAACATTTTCTTTGTTGTGCTGGGGTTAATAGGTACAATTTCTTTTGTACCATTACTATAATTATGTAATTACAGCCAAAATAATGTAGTTTGATTAGAATTACTGCAGGATAGAGTTATGCGCGAGAGCAGAACGGAATGCTACGAGTACCTACGAGTTACGTGTCTCTCGCAATATCTTACGCATCGCCTTAGATTAAGCATAATATACATCTTCATGTTATTCTTCTTCTTCTTTCGCTTTTGGGCTGTCTGGTAAAGAATTGGTTAGTAGTATTTTTGGTAAAAATGGTAAACATCAAACTTGGTTTTGGTAAGTTATCGTTCCGTATATTGGTAGATTGACAAGAGTAATCATACGACTTTTCAGCGTTATACGTAATAGATAAATGGTGGTACTTATACGTTAGTATTATATAGTCTAAGGGTGGTACAAAAGGAGCTCGTAACAACTGACTGTTTTTTTTTTGGATTTATTCTTCCTTTCGGAAAGGCAAGGAGTACAAAGCCCATACAGCCATTTCTTATGTCTTGTAGTTTCTTCTTATATTCATTTCATTTCTTCTTATTTCTTTGCAAAAATTTTTTGTCTGCTGTTTCCATTTGTCTTAAATCAAGGATACAACCAAGGAGGTTTTAATCCACGCTACGTGGATTAAAACCTCCTTGGATACAACTGACTGCATCGCTCCGTCGTCCTGCTGTCACACTACTCTCATTCTAATCATCGTTTTTTGGCGGGAACTCGACATGGGCGTTTGCCTGCTTAATTGAAATTTTGGTTTTTTGTGCATTTAGTGATTTAGTGGATAATAAAGATAGTGTGTTATGCAGTAAATTTACTACGGAGTGCGCAGCTGATGAAGATTTCAAGTGATCTCGTGTTTAAGCCCCGTTTGTGTTGTCCCAAAAAGTCACGAACATTTTCCTTCGTAAATTTCACTATCGCTTTAAGAGGGGAGCAAAAAGAAAGATTAAAGACATCAGACATGGCTGTATGGGCTTTGTACTCTTTGCCTTTCCGAAAGGAAGAATGAAACAAAAAAAAATCATTCTAATCAGGCTAAGATCGGCTAAGACAAGGAGGTAAGATTTTCTTCTTTTTAAAAGAGGTCAGTCAAATAGAAGGCATAGATAGAGATAAGGGTAATCCTAATCTTCCACATCACATTTTTTCTGTGATCGCATCGATTTTGAGAAAGTCTAAAATGGAACACATGTGTTTCTTATTTAAGGTGTGCTAGGGCAATTTCTATTGATTTATGCAGACCTGCGTGTGTAGGGTTTTGGGATTACGTGTTTAAAATTTTAGGTACCTACGTAGAGGTAATCCAATTGTTGCCATACATGATATAAACGTTCACCTTGCGTCTTTTGTTACTTTGTGGATAATCTTGTAATGTGGGGATGATGCGGGGTATGCCGCGAAGTTGAAGGCAAACTCTTCACACGAGTGAACAATATTAATAAGATGTAATAACCTACACAATCGGAGTAAGTATAGGTAATAAACAAAGTAGAAGCGATAAACTAAAACAAAAGCAGATAAGTTGTTTATGTTCATTTGCCGTATAGTGATGAAGATAAGACCATAAAATGAGTTATATTTAAATTACTGAATGTATCTCAAGTGATATACATTAGAATATGTTACCTTTCTTCCCCGGTGAAGTACAGTTGCTCTTATTCGACGGCGACTTGTTCTCCGCGGCCATCTTCTCCTTTTCGGAAGCCATTTTCTTCACGAACACCACTCAAGCCGAGTTCAACTTACGCGACCACCGCGCACCCTCTCATCACTGTGTCCAACAAAACCCCCTCAGTTTACAGTGTTTAGTTTCATGTAAATACCTTTAACCACTATCGAATGATCTTTGACTTTGACGACTTTAATTAATTAATTTAATTTGCAAAAGAGGTCTTATTCAAGCGACTGCGCAAACCTTGACTGATAAGTGGTTAAAGACATTTGCATTATCAAAAACGCCGTATTTGACGACCAAGCCCGCGCGACCGCTCCCGACACTCGCAAAAATGGATTTAAATACCTATTTTTTTTGGATAATGAACGATGAGTGATTTCCGATGACTTATAACTTGGCAAACATCCAACCGACACTTTATTTACCTTCACAAAAGCTGTTCTAAAATCAAACGCAACGCAAAAATGTGGACAAAATGTGGATTCTTGAAGTATGTAATTAAGTCGTGCGGTGCGTGGAGCGGTTTCTTTAGAATTTGATTTGTAGACAAAGTTGTGGCAGTTTTATGCTTGGTGTACGTGAGATAGTTATTAATCGATGTTGGTTCAGTGAGCAGGCGGAGCGTGACTCGCACCCGTGCACAAAGATGTCGCCAATACATCGGCCAGCGGCAAACATCTCCTGTTAATTAGACTTTGGTTTGGCTTAGCAAATAGAGCCACAAAGGAACCAAGAATAAACTGTTTTTTACAAGTAAGGAAATCAAACAAACAAACTTCACTACATTCAGTATTTACGATAGAACTTATAATATCAATTGAAAATGGCACAGGAAAATTTAATGTTTCGGGAACCTCTTTTCAAGATATTGATTTTGTCATTAAAGCTTGAGTGCAAACCTAATTTGTGAATTCCGTTAGCAAATTACTATGTGTATATTTTATTAGAATGATTAGCTAAATGAGAGGTCATTGTGACCAAGAATTCAGTTTGTCACGCCACTCGTGTTTTTGGTGCTCCCTTTTGGCATATTGTCCTCAAAGTTGTTTTATACATATAACTTTGCTGAGCCAGTAGCGCTAACCAATTTCGTAATTTCTGTTTTGGAGATATTTTTGGTCATAAATGTTAGATTTTCCTTATTTGCGATTATAATACGGATCGATGTGACTCCTATTTGAGTAGCGTACAAACAAAATTTAATTTAATTGATGAGATTTGAAGAAACGAGAGAAGGTACTTATGTCAGCATGGTGTGGCGTAGTTAGTCAAGATTGTAAGCAAAAAATAGAATAGAGACTTGGTCTCTAGCTGCCTTCCCTTACGTAAAATATGTAGGTGCATATTATGTAATAAATAAAAAAAAATGTAAATACGATTACCGCCTTATATTATTAGAAGATTGATTATTAGGAGAATTTGGAAGAGGTAACAGAAAATCGTGACCAATGGAAAGCAGCGGGGGCTTTTTTGACTGAAAAATCCAAGATGCGGTATCTATATAAATGAACGTGTGAAAACTATAATCGCGAGAGGCCGTCGGCTCGCTGCCGAATTAGGACAAAGCCATCTGAAAGTGAAAATGACGCCTCCAGTTTTAGCTTGCCATTGAGAGCTTTTTCATTGTCGTACTGAAATGTGAAATCTTAAATATGATTTTTGCATAATATTTCATTATAACAATGGACTGTTGGCTGTCGCTTCTTTTCTAGGTGTATTGTTGCGACTACCAACAGTTGATATTAATGAATGGATGGCTGTGAAAAGCTTGCGTTATTGTCTCACTAGCTACATTCATCTTAAGTCTGCCGATCAACTGCGTACAATTGCGCATTCATGTAATATAACAAGTTGTCATTATATTCTTATCTGTCTATTATCGCAAATAATAAGTTTTGCTGCTAATTGACAACGCTAATTGCCAATGCATGTACCGCTCCCATCGCTGTGTGTCGCTTGGGCGCGTAATTATCATCTCTGTAATTACCTTGTTATTATCTAAAATTGCTCTATTTACTCATACTAGAATGAATTCGAGCACTGAGTTGAATGGAATTGGAGGTCCAAATCGAATCCGCAAAGCTAAGAGGCAATAACCGAAAATCTCCCTGCGGCTGCCTGAATCACAAAGTGATTTCGACTCTAAGCGCTAGGAAAGAAAACTCAGTTTCCCATGAAAAGATAGGTTCTCTACGGCGGTGGTTCGGCTACGGCTACGGGTGGTTACGGGCATTCGTAAGGTTCTCTATTTGTCACATTAATGAATGATAAACGAAATTTTTTCCCGTCTATATCACACAAAACATTAGTAAATATTCAAATAAATGCCTCTGCTAAGAATATGAACATGGTGACAGATATAACCTTTGCATGCAATTCAAAACCTTCGCTGCTCCAATGACACTCACACACATAACCTGTCAATACGCACGAAATCGCGAATGTTACGTAAGCAGGCACAATTATAACCTGCAACACTGAAGATTATCGGTAGCGTGCCGCGCGGGATGTGTCGCGTGGTATGGGAGCGGTGTCGCGGGCACGCAGCGGGCGCGTGCAGTCGCGTGCGGCGCGCGGAGTGGCGCGATGAGCCCGGCCGGAGGCTGCCCGGGAGGGATCGATGCGGGCGGCGGGCGGCGGCGGAGTGCAGCCGGAGCCGGGAGGCTGCGCCGGGCGGCGGCGCGCGTGCGCTGCGAGCCCGACCCGCGCCGCCGCGCCGCCGCCGCCACCCGCCGTCCGCCATCCGCCCGACGACGCGACGTGCCGCCAGTACCACCACCCGACAAACGTTTCAATTCTCCTATCCCGTCTCGTACTGATTTACGATACGCTCCAGCTTATAACGCTATTCTTTATCTTTATCGAATATTATACCAACTAGTTTATGGGTTTTGATAAACAACTATATGCTTTGATAGAGGAATTTTTAATTAAATTTTCGATTGACTCTACAATTCTACATGGCGCGGTGATTCTCTTAACACGGCCACGATGCGGTGGAATAGTGCCAACCCGTGATGGTAGCTGATCTCGTATCTCACGGGGTAAATGATGGGGTATTCCTTATCTGGCTGGCAGCCGGCAGGCGGTAGCCGGAGGATGCGGGTTGGGTTAGGTTACGACCGCCGCGGGAGAGCAGAATGGTTTGAACTATGCGTGCAATTAGGGTAGGTTACGGCAACGATAAGGGGCTTGGGCAAGTATAGACGAGTATATCCTGCTATGAATGAGAGCGACCTCTACTAAGGCTCTACTTTAAATGTTATTGCCTACCTGCTAAAGTGAGTGAGATATTTTTCTTTTAACTTACAAGTTTATTCTCTCTTTTTAGGTAAAACCAATACTCGGAGATATTGTCACAATGAGTGAATTGAAATGATTAATTATTTTTGCTTCGTCTTCATTTTTAACATACAAGTTCCGTAAGTAGTGTTATTTTATTACAAACGAGTTGACGTTTTGTAAGTTTGTACTTTCTTCTCTAGTTTGTATTAAAATAACCCTTATCTCACGATAATTTTCAAAACATTTGTGAGAAAAACTTACAAATTGTGTTTTTGCATCAAAACTCTTTCAAATTGTACATAAATAGGTTCATATTTTTCTGATGTCTAGCGATTGTCTGAAGAGGGCAGAAAATTGAAGATATTGTGAATGTGTGTCATATCAGAAGCGTGTCATTATACATCCACTTTTGGGTTAACGCTGGATTGTAGCACAATTTACTTGGAAATATTTTGGTAAAAATTGGCCGGAATCTTATTTTTTATTTATTTTATTTATTTTATTTTCTTCGGGAAGCTAACAGCTAAATCAGTCTAGGTTACAAAATATTGTTACAAGAGCCAATTATAAGCTTCCACATGTAAAAAAGAATACAAATTAAAAACTTATGTCTATGACAAAACACAGTACTATATCTAAGTTACTAAGAGAGAATAATAAATAACTAACAAAGTCTGGATGACTGCCTGCAATAACGAAAACTACATTAGCGTGATTCTATATTGAACTTATTAAAATATTCGTTAGAAAGAGTTTTTTTAATACTATTATTACTGCTGCAAAACAAATGGATGCCACTGCTGCCACTTAGATCATCAAACAGTCTTGATGATCTAACTAGAAAACTATTGTTCCTATAATTTATTTTGGAGGAGGGAACATCAAGCAGTTTGTTCAAGCGTAGATTTCTGGAAGGGACTCTCAAATTTATCTTACTTAAAAGATAGGGGCTTTCAATTTTACCTTGGGCTATGTTTGCAAGGAAGCAAATATCAGCAACTTCGGAGTTTTAATGGTAGTAAATGTAGCCGTGCACAGCGTTCATTATAAGGGTGATAGGGTAATCTAAATTTATATGTCAAATATCTAGTAAACTTCTTTTGAATTTTGTCTATCTTGATAATATATTTATTATAATTAGGGTTCCATAATTGAGAACAATATTCTAAATTACTCCTCACGTAAGCACAATAAAGTATTTTAATGGTTTTCATTTTTTTGAATGGCTTGTAGACCCTTATAATGAAGCCTAGAGCTTTATATGATTTATCGTAAATTTGATTGATATGAGAATCAAACATAAGTTTTTGATCATGGAGTACTCCAAGATCCCTGCTTGAGTCGTTTTTCGGCAATGCCTGATTACATAGAAAGTAACTGTGAGAAGATATCTGCTGTTTTCTGGTAAAAGTCATATAAAAACATTTTGAAACATTTAATTCTAGCTGATTTAATTTACAATAGGAATCTAATCTATTTAAATCCTCTTGCAGTAGTCTAACATCATTTTCATTGTTAGCATTCCTTAAGGTTGCTGAGCAGAAGTGCTGCCACTTTGAGAAATAAATTTATTGCGTCATAAATACAAAACATTTAATAGGGATTGGTTGATTGGCGGCAATTTGGGGTAGTTCTATATTTTATTATCCATCACATCACATCTTAGCTTATCGTGAATAGCTTTGTATTGTAAAACTGCCAAAAACGGCCACTTTTAGCACTTTACCAATACAAAGCTATAAATGATAAGCTAAGCTATGATGTTATGGGTTATAACATATATAACTACCCTATATTGCCGCCAAACGAACAATACTACTGAAAAGTTTTGTATTTGCGACGCAATAAATTTATTTCTAAAAGTAAGGTGCTGCCACCCAGCAACCGCCTTAAGGCGAATATTTTTGGCATTTCAGAGACAAGAAGATAAAAAAAAATATCACCAACTCTGAAAGTCATAAATGTTTTTCAATATTTTTATACTATTAAACGAGCAATACATGTATTATTATTAATATTATTTATAGTTTATTGCACACAAGAAAACACAATGGACAATATCAAAAGACGACACAACAGGTACTACTTATTTCAATAAAGAAATGTCTTCCAGCAGACCTAGGCGAGCGTGAATAGTATATATATATTTAAATCGGTTTCTCGAAAACGGCTCTTACGATTTTGATGAAATTTACCATACGGTTTTTGGGGGCGAAAAATCGATCTAGCTAGGTCTCATGTCTGGGAAAATTCATTTTCCCCAAGTTTTTAAGTATTTGCGTTTCAGACAAAAACCTACAGCGCCATCTGTTGGCGGGTAGCATAGCTTGTTCATCCGATGATATTCTGCTATTATAGAGCGAAGCCCAGGTACTTTTAATTTTACGGAGCATAGCTCGTTCGCCCAGGTACTAGGTATTTAACTGATTTATTTGTATGAGAAGCCAAAATTCGTTAGCTAATTTTAAAAGGTGTGTTGTGTTACGTCCGTCAGAAGACATCGGTTTTCATCTGTTTCATGTATTCTATGGTTTTCATAGTAAATATATGAAAAAATCACAATTAAGAAACAGATTTGTTTTCTTAGCATTCGTAGCATTTTTACCTCGCAAAAAGTAGGAAGTAATGTAGAGTCAGGGGATACGACGGACGTGTCCCCGAATACAGTATTCGGATCTTTTCTTCACTTGTACTGCAAGACCTTGTTTCATATCAAGTTTTATGATTTAAGGTCAACGGGGTGTCATTATCATATCGTATGGGTTGTAATGTCGATGACCGACCTCACAAACCCTGGTGTCAGAGTTGTTATTATTAAGAGCTCATGTGAGCCGGAGCCGGGAGGCACCAGTGCCTAAGGCCTCTCACATGAGCTCTTCCTCAAATAGTAGCCGGGACTTACGGCTTAACGTACCTTCTAAAGAACGGAATTATCTTTATTTTCAGACAATCAGGCAATTCATATTACAATGTCATAACTCATGACCAAACTTCCGTAGTGATAAGTCGCACAAAGTGATTTTTGTTTGAATGTCCGGTGTTCCCACCGGGAATCGAACCCAGGACCTCCGGAACGCGAATCGAGCGCTCTAGACCACGGAGGCTGTTTACGGAAAGTGCCTTTTAGGTTTTGATTGGGTATGCGAATATAAATAATATGAAAAATTGCGGATAAAGATCTCCAACAATAAGTTCTTATTAATCTTTTGCAACGTTGTACTACAGCTCTAAGGAACCGTAAGCCCTTAACATTTAATATTCATTTCAACTGATACATCTGCTTGTTTTTAAGAAAAAGGGCTTGGCGGAAGGACATACAGACAGACATCAAAATAATCCTATAAAGATGCAGCTTTTGGCAGGGCAGAATTGGCACAATAAGTAGAAATATAGAGAGTCAGGGGATGAGCACGACGAATGTGTTCCTATCGGGCTCTGCACAAAGGAGGCAGTGGAGGGTTGTGTAAAGACATGGTTTGTTGAACGAGATGTTCAGTCAACATCAGAAATGTTTGCTTTTTCACGGATATTCGTGACACACTTGTGGCGTATTTCATATGTAGATATGTTGCGTCTGTACAAGACATAAATATCCAGGAATACAGCTGGTGCTAAGCCGACCTTTTGACTTAGGGTCCGTCTCACCGCTAGCTGCTAAAGTTCCCGATAGTAAGCCGACAGGTAAAATATTTCTGGTTTTTGCCTTTGTTAATCTGTCAGGCACATCGCAAGAAGAACCAATGGCCGATGGGGCGTGAGGATTCTAGAGTGGCGACCACGTACCGGAAGACGAAGCGTTGGCAGGCCCCCCACAAGGTGGACCGACGATCTGGTCAAGGTCGCGGGAAGCCGCTGGATGCGAGCAGCGCAGGACCGGTCGTCATGGAGATGTTTAGGGGAGGCCTATGTCCAGCAGTGGACGTCTTTCGGCTGATATGATGATGATGATGAATCTGTCAGTTAGAGCAATCAGGCATTTGTGAAACGAAACATTTTCACTATCTAACAGAAGTAACTAGCAGATATGCTATCTGGATCTAGGAAGATCGGTGAGACGGGCCCTTAGCCTGGTTGATTTTCGTTTTCCTAAAATGACCTAAGTACTAGATATTTGATTCAAGAATAGGTACGATGATGGTTCGATATAAAAATATGTCTATCAAACAGATTTTTACCCTCGCAGAAACATTAGTCAAAATACGGGGAAAAATTCAACTTATGTGCAGTCAGTCGCACGTCAGTGTTAACGATAGTTCTTTGGTGGCAACACAACACTAGGGGGTTTCTGAATTCTAATGTTTGTAGCGTAGTAGTATGGTTCTTTTGTAAAGATTTCGTCACCACTTAACTTTTAAACATGTACATGTAAAGGGCACACTGAAAGTTCTTCGAATGTTTCTCGTTTCGAAACTTTCAGTACCTATCTATATCTTGCCGTAGGTAAGTAAACATTATTCTTTAATCTATATCTACCTTGCACGCATAACACGCAAAATTAAATGACATTATGTTTACGAGAGAGAAATTCATGAGGTAAAATTTAAAATACTGCTAAAATATTGTAACAAAAACCGAGATTCCTAGCTCGTTCTACATAACGTGGTATCGGCAGGGCTTGAATAAAAGCGGTTTTATTTTTTGTCGCGAGTGCCTGGGGAAATTATGACGGCGAGGTCGCGCCTATCGAATTTGCTTCATCGCTATTCTCACCGAAGTTCAAGTGTTATCGCAAATTGCGGTTTCTTCTTGAGATTTAAAGGTGGTCTATGCTACTGTAAACTAAGAAAAAATATTGTGCTACGTGGTAAAACTGAGCTGTTTTGTAAAACAAGTAGCGGCTATGCAAACCAACTGAATCGAAAATACATCTGCGACAGAGTTTTGACATTGGGAATGTCTTTTCGTTCGTTCCAGTATAGGCCCCGTTTTCACGAAAAAGTGCGATCCCCTTATATCTCGGAGAGTTGTGAAGATATGATTATAAAAAAAGGCTTAAAAAATTCCTCTGGACAATTTAGTCAGCTACAATTTGAGCCTAAAACAAAGACTATCGAATTAAGGGGCCCTCTAGCCTAACCTTTTTATTACAAGCTTTTATTAAACTTGCCTTGTTCGGTTAGTGTGGGACAAATCTAGTAATAGAATTTTAGACCAGTTATCATTATTCGATCCGACTGAAATTTAGCATACTTATGTAAGTCTGGTGACAATACAATGTTATGGTATCATTCAGCTGGTCTGGTAATGGTGACGGAAGGTGTCCATAGGAACTTCTAAACGGAACAACGTAACCCCATCAAGTTCGGGTTCGTTGGATTTGTCTGGTCTCAGATGATCACCAGGGTCCTGATGAAAAAGTAGAAGGTGGCCAGAGGAACTCCTAAATTAAACAAGACAGACTCGTTGAATTTGAGTTCGTTATATTTGTATTCCCAAGCACTTTAGTCCCAGATGATGATCAGGCACCACATGATGGAGTCAGATGGGGGCCATAGGAACTAATAAACTAAACGAGATAGACCCGTCGAGTTTGGGTACGTCAGACTTGTATTCCCAAGCACTTTGGTCTTAGATGATGGTCAGGGTCCAGATGATGAAGTTGGAAGGTGGCCATAGGAACTCTTAAAATGAACATGATGGACCCGTCGTGGACTCTTACGGGTTCGTTAGATTTGTAGGCCTAAGCACTTTGGTCTCAGATGATGATCAGGATCCAGATGATGAAGTTTGAAGATAATGGTCACAGTCCAGATGATGGAGTCGGACGGTGGCCATAGAAACTTCTAAAATAAACAAAATAGACCCATCATATTTGGGTTCTTTAGATTTGTATTCCCAAGCACTTTGGTTTCAGATGATGATCACGGTCCAGACGATGGAGTTGGACGGTAGCCATAGGATCTAATACAACAACCAAGATAGATCCGTCGTGTTTGGGTTCGTTAGACTTGTATTTCCAAGCATTTTGGTCAGAGATGATGAGGGTACAGATGATGGAGTCGTAAGATGGCCATAGGAACTTCTATACTAAACAAGATACAGCCGTTTTGTTTGGACTCGTCTGATTTGGGTTAGCAAATACTCTAAACTTCACAGGGTTTAGAACTGGAAGCTAGACAAAGCAACTTTGTTATAAACGTTGCCATCCTATACAGTTTCAGCTCGTTTGTGATTGGTGATTTAACGAAATGTCTAGTGAACAGTGCCATTAGATACGTGACCAAAAGAATTTGACCCTTGAATTTTACTATTAATCCAGGTAGAGTTTGGCAGTGACGGTATTCACATAATTTCACCAATTAAGATAAAACTAAAAAGTTGAATATAAAATATAAAAGATTTTTTTTTCTTAAAACAAGCTTTTACTTAAAAAATCAGTTGTAAGTACTAAAATTTCAAAATAGTACATTACTGTTAAGGCTAAAAATAAGGCAATTATCGACCGAGTGATATTGGATGGCCGAGGCAAAGCCGAGGCCTTCCAAGTTAACAAGGACGATAATTGCCATTCGGCCGCAACTTGTATAGTGCTTTTATCCTATTTGTGAGGAAACAGAAAATAAAGTTAAAGGAATAAATCAAGTCTTTATTAATTCATATTAAAAACAACACTGCAGTTTGTGAAATTTGTTAATGACATTTGAACACTTTTCCAGGTAGCTGTATTTGTTGTATACTTTGACTTAAGACCTAAAGGAAATATTCAAAGGGCTATAATACTACAGCAATACATTGTTGTAGTGCTTAAAATTTCTATCGTATAGCCTCCTTTTTTGAAATAAGAGCACTGTTTACGAGCAAATAGGGGAAAATAATTTTATGCAAGAGTCGTGTTGATAAATGTTAGTTATGCAGATAAATATAATAAAATAGATCGATCGAAATCATGCAACAAACGTACCAGGACCAAATTCAGGACGTTCTGAATAAAGGCCAGGTTAAAAGTACCCTAAACCGACGAGCATGTATGAAAGGATTGATGAAAGTACAGGAAGCAAGGGAAGTATGTCAAGATCGTAGCAGGTGGAGGACTGTGGTCTCTGCCTACCCCAACGGGAAAGAGGCGTGATGTTATGTATGAAATCATGCATACTCGTACAACTTTATAATATTCAATGGCATCAAATGGTTTGAAAGCTTACAAAGCGCAAATAAAAAAAGAGGAATTATAACTATAAAAACTTCATACCAAGCTTTCAAATCGTTTTATGCCATTGAACATTATAAAGTTGTATGCATGATTTCGATCGATCTATTTTATTATATTTATCTATATAACTAATATATTTACCAGCACGACTCTTGCATATTTTTTTTAAATATTAGACCAACGGATTTTTAAAATAAGAGCTTGTTTTAAAAAAAGTTTTTTTATTAATATTTTATGATTTTTTTTCGTATTCGTTAGATTCATTTCCAATGTGCTCGATACTCGTGTAAGAAGACACTGTAACGGGCCGATGGTCCGTCACGGAATTACACGAAGAATATAATAAATATAATATAATATAAATATAATATTCTATTTTAGGAGTCTTAAAATGAGTAATAATACAATAGGAATCTTAATATAAATTATCATAGATTTTTGTTCAACTCGTAAATAAAATAAAGGTCTAATTATGCATTGTTACTTAAAATAATTACTTAGAAAAGCTCGACTAAAGCCGCGAATCGGCGCATATTAAAACCTCCTTGGTTCGAACTACTTTGTTAAATATGAAATAGAAAAAAGTGCGAAGGAAGTGGGTAGGATTGGTGGTGCTGGCCATGGCCTACTCGATTGCCGATTCCTGATTGGTCGGTTTGGGCGGTCTAAAGACAAAATTCGAAAAGTGTGGAACATGCAAGCTACATCGCCCTTTCCTGCTGCGACCGCATCGTGAGAACAAGATGGAGTCCCACTATGACAAGAAAAATCTGCGAAAATGTAAAACCAAGGAATTTGGAGTTTGCTGTTGGTGTCTCATCTATAAGCTTCTTGTGTAAAACTGTGGATGTACGCCGAGTTTCAACGCTTCAAATGACAAAAGCTAAGTTTCTAGGGCATTCCACCACTCAAATTAGTAAATTAAGTTCAATTCGACATTAAATAGCACATCGAGATTGCCACCGATGGCGGTCTTTGTCAAGAAAATTATTATTTTACTAAATGTTTTTGTGTTATAGCGACTTCCGTTCCGAGTACTCTGAACGTCAAAACGCGTGTTGAGTAAGAAAATAATCGACTATTTTTAAAGAGTAGCGCTTCTCTAAAGGGTGGTTAGATGTTCTAGGGGCTTAGTCTCATCTTTTTTTAAAACTTACAGGAGGTCGATGGACCATGTGATAAGTACAAACCTACATCAGTAGCGCCTACTCGCGGTGCTTCGCCCCAACCAGGGCTTCGGGGAGCAATTAGTGGCTCCACCAAGGCAGCCGATGAGACTCCAGAAGCCGATGAGACTGAATGCAGGCCAGATGCAGCTCCAGGCAATCCAGACTCCATATCAGTAAGGCAGTCGCAGACGGGTAAGACTTTAATATTTATTACTTCTCAAATCGACCAAATTTCTCTAATGTGAGTTGTCTGAGCATATCTATCCTTCTCTGAGACACTATTCAACGCAATTAATTTTACTAATTGTGAAAGATATAGCTACAAGTGGTAAGCTGCTACCCACTTCAATATAAAATTCAATTCTAAGTCTGTTATAAAGAAGGTCTTTTTGGCTCAAATGCTACAAATGAAAAATGCATTTGATTCATCTAATAAACTCATTCTTTTCTATTAGATAGGGTGATGGCCTCCAGCATTTCTATATAATTTGCACATATGGCAGACGTGGATCGTTCGATTAAAGACGATGAGTAGAACCACAGAAAAATAGTCTGCCACCTTGGTAGCGCTGCGTTATCAATTAACAGGGCTTTAAAAATGTAAAAAAAAAACATGAGCTAAATCATTTGCTCATGTCTGCCGCTTGCACTGATGGTCAGAATCATCCTCAAAACGATGAAAGTTGAAGAGGCAGACCACCACACCTCTGCGTTTTGAAGGAATATTTTTTTTAGTTTTTTGTTATGATATTAAAACGTGTATATCATTTGCTCATGTGGCAGACATAGATCGTTCGATTAAAAACGATGAGTAGAACAACAGAAAAATAGTCTGCCACCTTGGTAGCGCTGCGTTATCAATTAACAGGGTTTTAAAAATGTAAAAAAAAAAACACGTGCTAAATCATTTGCTCATGTCTGCCGCTTGCACTGATGGTTACAATCATCCTCAAAACCATAAAAATCGAAGAGGCAGACCTCTAGACCTCTGATTTACCAAAGGCAGACCATTTGATTCATGGTCTCATATATAGGGTGACTTCATAGATTTATATAGTCAAGATAGGGTCATGGGAACAAGCGGTTCAAAATTTCCCCATACAAGAAATAAAAAAGCGCCATCTGTGAAAGATCGCGTGAACTACGTAGTGTAGTACTTCAAGGAGGTCTTTGTTCTGAGGTCGGTGCTAAATACACGGAATGGAATTAATATGGCGGGAAAAACAAAACAAAGTCTTTACTGTTTATACGTGACTTAGGCCTGGTTTTTCAGTGTTATTCATTAGATAATAGTAAAAAACAATAAAAGTAAGTAATTTTTTAACTAAGAAAATGAATCATCGTTTCATTTTTGTATTAGTAAGTTTGTTGTTTTTTATTTGGAAAACTTACATCTGTTTATTGAAAAGTCGCGTCTTACACGAATTAATTGATACATTTTTACTTATTTACTTTTTACATCTTAAATCTTTTGCTTTATTTACTTCTTCTATCATCGTTAGTGCACCCTTTTATGCAACAGGCTGGCATTTTTGTATGTAGTCGCGCGTTTCGCGTGGTCCGCTCCTCAGAACAAAGATCTCCTTGCTCGTCCGCTCAGATAAAGTTAACAATTTGTGACTGACATTTGTTGGTCCACAATGTCAGATTGTGGACCAACGAATTGGGGACAGTGCACAGAAAAATAAGGGTACTTAGAAGGAGGATTAAAGAAATAATTCGTCACAAGGTAGCGAAGGCGTCGTTCTATGGATTTGACAGGTTATTTTGAATATTTCCTAGTGATCACTGATAGTTTGACATAAAATATTGGGACATGTTGGCAGATGTCATCCCATAGTAAAATAAATTAGCAAGGTATCTATTCCGAGCGAAGCAAGGAGGTCCGAAATCTTTGGGACAGTGTAACGTGCCGATGGGCCAGTACTAAAATATAAGTAAATGGGTGACTTTTAATTAGTTCTTGATAGAAAAAGGTATGAATTGATACTGAATAACTTTCCCTAAGGAACATAGGTCGAAATACGAAAATCGAGTTTTGATCTCCCAAAGAAACTGCATCAGCGGATGGTGATGGAGGTCAAATTGGGTTTTTCGTAATTCGACCAATTTTCCTTAGGAATAGTTTTTCAGTATCATGAGTACATGCATATCTTTTGCTATCAAGAACTAATTAATTAAACTATTGTTACATATACGCGATCTAAATCACTTATAAGTTGTTTTTATGTAATCGGTAACGAGACTATATCCCGCGAAACCAAAGTACGTGATCTCGGCACATCGTTCGACACTCAGCTAAAGTTCAACGAGCATATAATACAAGCTTGTGCCAGAGCCAGGAAATGTTTAGGTTTCATAATGCGTCAAACCAAATATTTTGACAACAAAGAAGCAATATGCTCAATTTATAACGCGTACGTTCGAAGTGTACTCGAAACCAATTCTGTTGTCTGGTCCCCTCATGAAAATTTTTATAATCTTCTAGTTGAGAAAGTGCAAAAATCTTTTCTGAGATATCTATATGCCAAAATATACGGTTATTATCCATATATGTACCCTACGCCGTTTATTCTAGGTATGGTTGAATATGTCACGTTGGAAATAAGACGCAAGTTGTCACTGTTGAAATACTTCTATAGACTTTTGCGTGGCTTTACCTGCAACCCGTTCTTACTTGCCCAAATACCATTTCATGTACCTCCACCTGATAAATACAACCTGCGCCCCCGTCAAAGGACTCTTTTCGCTATACCCTGTGACCGTACCATTTCTTATACACACACTCCCCTTATGGAAGCACTAAAAATCCTGAATGTCTTGGGGCAATCTGATGTAGATATATTCAGAGATGCAGAGAATGCCTTCTTAGCATCTGCTGGGCGCTACTTGGAGTCGATATATAATAAGAGCTCTATTATTACAATGCCAAAGAACTGTGCAACCTATTAATAATAAATATATGTTTTTTTACTCTTGTCTAGACTTACATGATTAGCTTAAGCTGTTAGTGTAAGGTCTATTTTAATAATAAATAAAATAAATAAATAAATAAATTAAAAGTCACCCTATACAACGTGTTAATGGAATAAGCGAAACCCTCATACACCCCAACTGATTTTTATTAAAATAAATCCATTCCCGTTAAAAAAACTTAAAAAAAAATTTTTTTCTAGATATTGTTATTTTAAAGTTTCATCATAGTTCTAGTTTTATCGTTGTTCTAGTCCGCGCACGCTTCCCTCCCCTCTTCACCGCTCATGGTCCGCGCGGCACCGGTCGGCAGCGCGCTTATCCATAGAAATGTTTAGAATAGAAGCGGCAAAAATTTAAGTAATAAAAATTTTAAAAAATCACCCCCATCAAAAACCCGTGAAATTGATTCCACTCTCGATTCTGAATAGACTATTTTCTCAGTTTCGCTCAAAGATTTCGGACCTCCTTGCTTCGCTCGGAATAGATACCTTGCTAATTTATTTTAGTAGGGGATGACATCTGTCAACATGTCACAACCCCATCATCGCTGATCCATAGAAAACATTCAAAATAACCTGTCAAACCGTAGAAAAACGCCTACACCACCTAGTGACGAATTATTTCTATAATCCTCCTTCTAAGTACCTTTCGCTTATTCCGTTAACACATTGTATAGGGTACTTCCTAATCAACTGCGTTCCTTTGAGTGTGTTACTCTGACCATAGAACTTAACAACTTTCCCTAAAGTACGACAAAAAAATTACAAAAAAAATACTTCACTTAGTTCTTGGTTATAAACTGCTACGGTTAATTTATAATTTTTAGCGCTAACAGAAACCTTGAAATACTTTGAAGGAGGTGTGTAGTTTTTGTTATAAATATGTTTATTTTACAAGTTTTAGTGTTAAGCAAACATCGTAAGGTACAGGCACCAAAAGGTGGTTGGTAACCCTAACTGATCTAAATTACTGACCTGATGATCACTCCTTCAAAGTGGTAAGGACAAACGACGGAAAGGCCTTCCGAAGCACGAATGACGTAGTGTTGTCATATCACTACAATCATGATGTCTCTAAAAAAGTTCGAGCATTTCATGGATAGTCTCTAAAATTGATGGTCAGTAATAAGTAACCAACTTATAGACAGGTACGCACTTCGGTGGAAACAATTTGACCTTGAGCGAGTATTTTCTTTAAGGCGTTTGTAACGTAGCCACAGAATATTCAAGCAATATTTATATTTGTAATCGGTTTCTCGAAAACGGCTCTAACGATTTTGATGAAAATTACTATATGGGTTTTCGGGGCGAAAAATCGATCTAGCTAGGTCTCATATCTGGGAAAATTCGTTTTCAACGTCTTTTTAATCATTTTTTTGCGCGTTTTAGTGCGTTTAAGAAACTTACAGCGCCACCTGGGTTTGAGTAGCATAGCTTGCTCACCCGATGATATTGTCAGGTTGAGGCGGCTATTCTAGAGCGAAGCTCGATCGCCCAGGTACTATAATAGTAAACAAGTTCAGCGTAGCGCTGGTTCGGCTGACTACAGGTTACACTGGTTTTGTCTCTACGTGTACAATGCCGTGCGTTCCATGGCATGGCATCTCTAAGATGTTCAATTTCCTGTGTAAAGCTTTCACCTGAGAGATTTTGCATTATTTACCTAACGCGTTGTTTTTAAAACACGTAGGTAATCGTGCCTATAAAGTTTGAGCGTTGCTTTCGATTTCCCTGGGATCCCATAATGAGATCCTGACTTTGTGGCCATGGGACAACTTCAGAAGTATGTTTGGTCGGATAAAAAAAGAATTTTGAAAATCGTTCTATTATTTGACAGAACGTTCTTATTGTTGTGCCACTAGCGGTCACACACCACGACTAACGTTATTTAATTTTGGAGATCGCAAAGAAAGACCAACTTCCACTGGGCCACGAGCGCTTCAAACTTTCGATCAATACGTGACTTAAATTTTGAAGAATTATCCTCCAACTCCTAACCGTTAAGGAGTTGGACCTTCCATCATCAGACCATCAACATGAGATGATGATAACTAGACGCAAATACTTGTGTAGCTTTGAAAAATATATGAAAAACGTTATACGTGCCTATAAAATTTGAGGGTTGCCCTCGATTTCCCTAGGATCCCATCATCAGATCCTGACTTGGTGACAATGGTGATCACCTCAGGAGTATACCCTTTCGGATAAAAAAGTAATTTTGCAAATCGTTAACACTTGACGGAAAAATAGGTGGACATACATAAAAAAAAATACATATAGTGGAACATAGAACCTCCTCCTTTTTTGAAGTCGGTTAAAATTAGGCTTAGTTTCCATACTCCTGATAAGCCCATGTATTTACTGTGCCTCTGATTTTTTATTTTTAGGGTTCCGTACCTCAAAATAAAAAAAACGGAACCCTTATAGGATCACTTTGTTGTCCGTCTGTCTGTCTGTCAAGACCATTTATCTCACTAACGGGTAAAGGTATCAGGTTGAAATTAATACCATATATTAGGCTCCATGAACCACACAATATCTGAAAATTTAAATTTTTTACAACGACGCAATCAAAAGATATGGCATTTTATGTCCTCATCTCCATACATTTATGCAAAATAGCAAAACCTACAGGGTACTTCCCGTTGACTTAAAATTATGAAATTTGGCAAGAAGCTAGGTCTCACAGTAAAAATAATGGGAAAAGTCTGAAATCATTAAATAAAAAATAAAATAAAAATTGTTTATTTCAGACTTCTTAGATCCATAGAAATGTTAGTAATATCTTAAAACTATGTTAGACTATATAAGACAAAAAATCTAGCAAAAGCTTCCGGGGCTAGGGCGATCAAAGAAACGATCTTGTTTCTGTGATCATCACCCTCCGCACCAGACACTTCCATAGCGGCGACGTATATCTGTCAGCTATGGTCATCAGAATGATGTTACGACTACCCCGCAATCTGTTGATCAGGGATGCTGTTTTTTTGCGTATTATGGCTGCAAAGCCATCTGTTTGATACTCAGCAAACATCCCTGACGCACTACAGAAACGGGGCAGTCCCAGCATCATTCTGAATATATTATTATACTGGACGCGTATGGAGTCCAGCGACCTCTTAGTATGCCTAACCCACAGGTTCCCCGTGTACAAGTTCTGGCAGTTTTCACTTGTTCAGTACAACGGGAGAACCTGCGAGTCAGCATATTGCCTCTAACCGCTAAAGCCCTACGCTCCCTCTCAATATCGTCATCGTCTTTAAGGTCTTCGGTAATAATATGTCCCAGATATTTAAATTTTGTCACTCGTTTGACGTTCATGACATTACAACTTTAATAAACATTCAACTTTAAATATTACAACTTTTCTCACAACTAATGGTAACCAATTGTGGTGAGCTCCCGTTTCAAGAACATTTATATGAGATAGGGGTCAAGTTGGATGGTCGCGAAGGCGATTTTTGTTTTAGTTATATTTTAAAAATGAGAACACTTACAAACTTGAAAATTGGTATGTTCATAGTGCATAAGCTATAAAATAACAACAAATAATAAAACTTGGTCAAGCGCGTGTCGGACTCAAAAAATGTAGCACATTAACTTACTGAAATTTCAACTAATACAATTATGATTATGTGGTGGTACGGAACCCTCTGTGCGCGAGTCCTACTCGCACTTGGCCGGTTTTTTTTAAAGCATTGGCTACTTTCAAAGCAACCTTTTTAGGAAGATGCTGGCTGGTATTTTGATACATAATTTTTTCATGTTCATTTGTTCAAAGTTCTGTCAAGATTTGAATGGATGACATCAATCAAAGACATAGCAGTTGCAGTCTCAGGAGACGCATTTTTGAAGCGTTCGTATTTGCAAGATTCGTGTACGAATCAGTGATATCGCTATTTTTGAATATTTATACCTGTGAATTCTGTCTGAGCAAAGATTTTGGAAACTACGCCAGGGGGCGTTAGAAGCGCTGCGTTTTTCTTACGTCAATGGGTCTAACCCACTCGTTTTGAGCACCTAGTAGACGTTGGCCCAACCGTTGGCCACGCCGCGCCGGCTCGGCAAGCTTGTTGACAGCTTTCACACGTTGGTGCGGCTCATTCCGTGTAGGTCTGTGAAGCAAGCAAGATGGACGTATACGCGGAGACTATCGCTGCCGCTGAAATATACTTATACAGTGCTTTTAAGTTTTGTTTCCAGCTGCACCATATTTGAAAAAAAAAAATGTTATTTTTACTTATTTAGAATAAAATAAAACGTCCCTCTGCTCCTCGCACTTATTTGAAATAAAGGCACGGCCAACGTGTGAACGCCTTTTGCGGCTCGTCGTGTAGAGCCCGTGTTGGATTTCTACCCTTGAACATTTCTACCACTCGAAAGTATATTTAATCTGTGATAAGAACGATATTGGGTCCCCGCCATGGTCAAACAGTTTCGCGATCAGACTTCGCGATCATTATTATTTCTCTTTCTTTCTTATAGCTGCATCTCTACCGGATCGCAGGATCGCGGATTTAACGTGTGCGGGCACCCGACGTTTCCTTCACACATTGGGTGCCCGCACACGTAACATCCGCGATCCTGCGATCCGGTAGAGATGCAGCTATAAGAAAGAAAGAGAAAGCTATAGGACCATAGACACACCATAGATACACCTAGTCTATGGTCCTATATCTTTCTCTTTCTTTCTTATAGCTGCATCTCAGCGGATCGCTGGATCGCGGATCGCGGATTTAACGTGTGCGGGGACCACTGACCTCTATATATACAAGTACGCATAGAGGTCAGTGGCGGGGACCCATTGAGATATCAACTTTTTAATTAGCGTTCCATTCCTACGCAATTTATTACCGGTGTTTATTTTTTTCTGAGTGAAACGAAATTATCTATGTACAAGTGCGACAAGGCTTATTATGAACGTGGCGAAAAAAGGAACTAACACCGCCACCTTGTGAAACGTCACTTTTAAGTGTTCTCCTTATACAAGCCAGCGCCCCCACCCGCGTTCATTATAAGCCTTGTCTACTTGAAAGAAGAAAGTGAATTAGGACGCACCCTATATTGGGGATATGATTGATTTAGTACGAATTTATAAAAATTAATATTTCTTAAAATCAGTGAGTAAATCGTCTGCCAATTTTTTGTTGTCTTCAGTGAAACCAAATGAAGCGAATAAAAGCAACTAGAATGATGAGCAAATGGTTTAGTAGAGCCTTTTTTTTTACATATTTACTAGTACTTCCCGTGATAATGCAGAGCCCTATACGTCTGCCTCTTCGATTTCTTTAATTTTTAGGATGTTTCTGACCAGCAGGTCCATTGGCAGACATGAGCAAATGATTTAGTACCCTTCTTTTTTTTACATTTTTGAAAAGCTGAAACTCAAAAACGCAGCGACGGACAGAAAAACTTTACTGAACCAAATCAATTTGTAATAATCTAAACTATCATCTCTAGCGATATGAAATATGTGCAAATCATATAGCGAAATATTTTTCATCTCCCTTACTATATGCTATATAACCCATCGGCACGTTACACTGTCCCCAATTCGTTGGTCCGAAATCTGAAGTTTAGGACCAACAAATGTCAGTCGTTGTCAGTCATATTTTTAACATTGGATGCAAATAAACTTACCAACAAAATGGAATATTCTTAGTTGAAGGAACTATATACTCTTATTATTATTATTTCTTATTATTGTTTTTCACTATAATCCAATTAATGAAACTGAAAAACCAGGCCTTAATTACATATAAACAATAAAAAGTTTGTTTTGTTTTTTCCCGCCATATTATTTCCGTTCCGTGTATTTAGCACCGACCGAAGTACTTCACAACGTAGTTCACGCGATTTTTCACAGATGGCGCAATTTTTTCTTGTATGGGGAAATTTTGAACCCCTTGTTCCCAAGACCCTATCTTGACTATATAAATCTATGATAGGAACTCAACCTATTCATGGTCCGCACTCAAACGGATTAGGGTTACTCGTTGATCACCTCGTCGTGTCCTAATAACAACTAGACATCTCATCGGCCTTTTTGCGACCACGACAATCCCTATACATAGGCTTAGAACTTCAGAACAAGTGTTAGGTAGTGTTAGGACTTTCTTTAGTTTTCCCTTTAGGTTCAGCTAGGATAGTTAGAAATTTTGCCATTACCACATTCAGATAAACATACATCAATAAACAGTTAAACTACATACTCACACCTACATCTTATTAGGATAGCTCTAGGGGTTAGGGACCTTTACAATCTTGGTGCTGCCGTTGACCAGTGATGATCTGGCTTCGAGGTGCATCTAGCCGTTACAATCTGCGAGCCGTGCCCAGTATGTTTTAGAATCTATGTTACTACAGATATTATTTTAGAAGCAGTTTCAGCCATTACAACACGAAAACTGTGATTTTTTTTTATTGTTGAACGTATTATTACGGAAGCAAATTATAACATTTTATTGATATTGACATTTCTGGATTACAATTATCCGCTATGTCAACACAAATTGAACCTACCTAAGCCAATGTACACTATCAAATCAACTGATTCTCCTAGGATTATTCCTGAAATATGGTAGAAGATTAGTCGCCTACAGTGTAACTTGAGTTCTGCAATAATACTAAACCTAAATCTATAAAATAAAAACTAATGAAAACTTGCTTACTCCTGCCAAATACGTGCGCCAAAAACTTAGGATTTGATATAGATGATTAAATTCAATTTTATATCGTTTTATTCATAAGAGGCAGTAGATGCTTGAGTTAATTAAAGCAAAACTGGTAAAAGTTTCCTCGTGCATACCTTCAACTTAGCATTTGGTATAGGATACTTTACTACACTAGCTCAGCGACCCTAAGAGGATCTTGGCCTCCGACACGAGAGTTCCTGTTCTGTGCCTCTTTTTGCCAATCGGCTCTTTGGAGGGCATCCAGGTCTTTCCGCACTTCGTCACCCCATCTCTATTGGTCGTTTTCCATTCGGTCGTCTCACGTAAGCTTTTTTGGCGGCCCGATCCTCTCCCATTCTCTCTACGTGGCCAACCAGCGAACCTTGCAGTCTTGGTCTCGACCATGATGTTGGGTTCGTGTATTAGGTCTTCGATCTCCCTATTTTTCCTTCGCCTCCATTTGCCATCCGCCCCCTTGACCAGTCACAGAATTTTCCGCAAAATTTTTCGCTATGCCAAGCTTATTCTCTGCTTTCTGTGTCAATGTCCAGGCTTCACAGCCGGTCGGCCTTATTACTGTCTTATAGATACGGATCTTGGTATTTCTATGATGGTATAGGATAAAACTTGATTTTTATTGGCTAAATACGACAAGTGACCAATCGATCACCAATTAAGTCAACCACATCAACCTTTGCGTTTTACTTATGGGTGCGAAAATCTAAACACCTAAAATGCAATGCTAAACAGCATCGCCAGTCTATAATGGGTTAATTTTATATTTATGAAGTTTTAAAAGTTATTAAGCAATAAAAACATAATTTTGAAAGCAATTTTAAAGTTAATTAATCAGCATGAATTTAAAAGTGTTGGAAGTTCCGAAGTTGTAGCTGTTGATTAATAGGGGTTGAAGCGTGAAACCATTCACCGAATTAAAATGAATGCGAGGGGAAATAAATAGCTTTCGTACGTTTAAACAAACGAAATGGGTGAAATGACCTGCTCATTAATTACTGTAATTGAAATGTACGTGTATAAAGGGTTATGATGGAAATAGCTTTCCCCAAGCAACGGGAAAAAAGGTCGAAATACGATTTTTTTTAGCATAGCAACCTTTAAGGATGTTAATCTGTCCATGAAACAAAATAATCATTACCGGCATTTTTTACTTTCGAGCGGAGCGAGAAAGGTATTGTATTCGTGAAAAAAAAAAGTTTTTCTAATTTTCTCAAAAATGTCTTCTATATCACTTATACATCGTAAAAAACAAGTCTCCCAAAAGTGTAAGTCCGTCGGTCGGTAGGTCAGTCGGTCCGTCGGTCGGTCAGTCCGTCGGTCGGTCGGTCCGTCGGTCGGTCGGTCCGTCGGTCGGTCTGTCCGTCACGCTTTGGCCTAGCGGCTAAACGAATGGTCCGATTGACACCATATTTGGAATTTAGGAGTTTTATGCAAATCCATTGAAGGGTTCTAAGTGGTTTTTTCCTGGCTTTCATTTTGAGGGTAGCTGTCATACAACAAAAATGAAAAATTGAAATTTTCTCATAAACGGCTCATAGAATCTTGATGAAACTTTGCATGACCAAGCATCTCTATGTAAGATATCTTGCGCCGTATCAATTAATCTGTGTAATTTCATATAAGGGGTGTTCCTGTACGACCAAATCGTAAAAATATGTGATTTACCAAAAATTGGTTTCATTGAGTTTATTAAAATTTTCTACAATATTAAACCAGGATTGGTTGTCTAACTGACTGGATATTAGGATTATGATATTATTATTATTTCTTTATGATTTTTTAAAATAAAATTTAGTGCACAGTGTGTACCAAAAACTGAAAGGGCTTGCTCAGTAGACTAAACTGAACAATTATCCATAAGGAACATGTATTGGGAAATTTAAAAAATATCTATGGGTTCTAAGTGGTTTCTTGCTGGCTCTCATTTTGAGGGTAGCTGTCATATAACGAAAATTATAAATTGTAATTTTCTCAAAAACGGCTCATAGAATCTTGATGAAACTTTGCATGACCAAGCATCTCCATGTAAGATATCTTGCGCCAGTATCAAATGATCTGTCATATAAGGGGTGTTCCTGTACCACCAAATCGTAAATATGTGATTTACCCAAAATTGGATCCATTGAGTTTATTAAAATTTTCTATAATATTACTCCTGGATTGGTTGTCTATCTGACTGGATATCTTTTATGATTTTTTGAATAAAATTTTGTACACAGGGTGTACCAAAAACTGAAAGGACGGTAATCCATAAGGAACATGTGTTGGGAAATTAAAAAAATCTCCATGCAAGTATCCTACGGTAGCATCTATTGATCTTTGAAAATTCATATAAAGGATGTTCCAGTACTACCAAAAGTTAAACATGTGATTTACTCGAAATCGTTTGACAATTTGAATTCTGAATTGATCTGTATATGTCATTCGAACATTTTTTTGGAAAAACGTAAATAAAAGTTTGTATTTCCATACTATGTGTATGACATTACAAATTTAAGTTTGCGGTTGATAGTTTTTCCTTGAGTATTGCGAGAAAGTAAGTGCAGTGCTGCTGTACCATTTAATATGAATAATTATCAGCATTTCTCTTCTTTTTAGGGTTCCGTAGCCAAAAGCAAAAAACGGAACCCTTATGGATTCGTCATGTTTGTCTGTCTGTCTGTCCGTCCGTACGTCACAGCCACTTTTTCCCGAAACTATAAGAGCTATACTATTGAAACTTGGTAAGTAGATGTATTCTGTGAACCGCATTAAGATTTTTACAAAAAAATAAAAAAAAAACAATAAATTTTAGGGTTCCCCATACTTTGAACTGAAACTAATTTTTTTTTGTCATCGAGCCTATACGTGTTAGGGATCTATGGATAGGTCTTCAAAAATTTTGTTGAGGTTTCTAATATAATTTTTTTCTAAACCTAACAGTTTGCGCGAGAGACACTTCCAAAGGGGTAAAACCCTACCCTATGTAAAAATTATGTTAAAAATCTAAAAATAAAGATTTTTATCTATCTATCTATCAAAGGTGTGTCCCCCCCCCCTGTAACTTCTAAAATAAGAGCCTGAGAAAAATAAAAAAAATACGTGATGTACATTACCATGCAAACTTCCAACTAAAATTGGTTTGAACGAGATCTAGTAAGATGTTTTTATTTAATATGTCATAAATCGTAAACCGCAATTTACACTAATAAAGTTTTTAGCAATAAAAATACCTTAACTTTTACTTATATACGTACAGGTTTGTACGGAACCTTCAGTGCGCGAGTCTGACTCGCACTTGGCCGGTTTTCGTATATCGACCTATGTTGATATAGGCTGAATCTTAAGCTTTAGTTAACATTGGATTTTCTGCGATACTTAAAGCAAAGTAAATATAAATTGTATTTACAAAAACAGCTGCTTGCTTCTTTTTCTTTTTACCAGCAAAGGTCGTAGAGAAAACTGTAAAGGGAACAGCAGCGTTGCTTTACAATAGAAGTCAGATGGCGGCTTAAAAAGAAAAATGGTTCTCTAAGGTCCACCTTCCAAATGACCTGCTATGTTATGTTACACAATCACAAAACTCTCTGGGCTTTACGTAAGGTCAATCGCACGTTAATGGAAACATTTGCAACTCTGTTACCATGCCATAAAGTCCAAAGTGTTTCTTCTGACGCGCTGTTGGGTGTACTATGTAGGTGGGTAAAATGTATTTACCGCTTAGACCAGGGGTCGGCAACCTTTAGAGTCGGAAGAGTAAAAAAATAAAATTTACAAAATTTCAAAGTTTTAAAGAGCCGCAATTTTATTTCTAGCGTACCATAAATAGTTCTTGCATGAATAAAGCTTTTTGATAAAAAAACTAATCTAATTAGGTAGGTATTCATAAGAAAAATGAATATTTATTCGTATATCATTAAACGTTTTATTTATAAAAAATAAACAATAGTCCAATCAAAGCATTACTCAAATAAAGCTCGTAGGTGGAAACAGCAGGCCGGTATTTCACTGGGACACTGGTAGAGCGACTGGTAGTGCGACTGGTTGCGCCACTAGTGTCCGTAACTAGACACCAGTAAAGACACACCCTGCGGCCACAGTATTAAGGGCTATATTTCACTGGGAGTGGTAGCGCGACCAGCATCCGAACTGGTTGCGCCGCCAAATTGGTTGGTCGACTCTGGTGTCTAGTTACGGACACCAGTAGCGCAACCAGTCGCGTCACCATGGTGTCCCAGTGAAATACCGGCCTAAGCGGGTCTTTGGTTTCAGGCGTTTTTAGCGTAGCGCTGGTTCAGCTTACACTGGTTTTGTTTCTACGTGCTGGTTGCCGTGCGTTCCTATGTAAAATATAAAATGAAATAATTAAAATCGAATCTCGTAAAATGATTGATTACATAGTACAGGATTTTAATTATTTTAGAAGTTTCAACTTTTCACAATAATCTCCCTGATTGGTCTCATTAATGGGAATCCAAAATTTTTTGTTCAATCAAAGTCATAAAACAAAAAAACATCACGCCTTGTTCCCGTCGGGGTAGGCAGAGACCACAGTTCTCCACCTGCTTCGATCTTGACATACTTCCCTTGCTTCCTGAACCTTCATCAATCCTTTCATACATGATCGTCGGTTTAGGGTACTTTTAGGGTAAACAAAAAGAAACATAATTGGATTCTCCAAAAAAGTAAAGATAAACTGCGATAACATGGCCCGCCCCTCCACCCGAATTTGACTTTTTTGTCTGATTACTCAAAATCCTGCAGTCTTATCCAGAACATTTCATCCTGTTATCGCGAACGAAGTCGCAGGCGAAAGATTGTGTTTAATTAAAGTCGAAGGATCATTCGAACGACCTTCATTATAATGAACAAGTAATGAACCATTGATGTGTAAATTTTACTTAGCAAATTAAAAAAAATGTTGAATAAATAATATTCTTTTGCGCAATTAATCGTTCAGCAAAGTTTTGACTTGTTTACTACAGGCTGTCCCTCAAGAATTACCATAGTCACAAGTCTACAACGCTTGTTAGCGTTGCAACTATGGTATTCATTAAATTGATAATAAATAACACAAAAATAATTTTTGTCTGCGACACCACCTGGGGTGCAGAGGCGATTGAACTTTTCACGCGCTTAATTCGCTTCATCTTAAAGCCAATTAAATTTTTTTGTATTTTTAATTTATTTTATTAATAATGCAGATTCACCTCATACAAAATTATCATACTTTTTTCACACCCTGTAGTATTTCAGGGTTTCTACAATGCGAAGGCCAGTGTGACAACGCGGTGTGACTACGAAGCAGCAGTCCTTATTTCAAGCAAACAAGGAAAATAAATTTCATACCTCTCTAGTGAATAGATTCTGCACGTGAATATAAATAATGGTAGAAAGAATATGTATTATTTTTATAATTCCCACGCAGTCACAATTAGATTCACAGACCTAGGAATTCACTTACGCTACGATTAGGCTTGACTCAGATGAATAAGAAGTTCGTTTATGCTATTATTAGCTATACAAGGTTTAAGGAAAATCATAGTAGAGAAAACGAAGGAAGTATGTCAAGATCGTAGAAGGTGGAGGGCTGTTGTGAGATCTCTTCCTACTCCGACGGGAAATTTATATGTATGTAACATGTGAAGGCACTATTAAAAAAATATTTGAGGCACTTTATACAATCTGTGTAGCAATGTCAGCGTTCTAGATTAGTTTTGGATAAGGGACGCCAACTAGCAATTTTTTTATAAGTTCAAGGGCCTGTCTCACCGCTTGCCGCTAAATTCCAGATAGCCTATGTGCTAGTAATTTTTGTCAGATATTGTAACTGTTTTGTTTCACAAGTGCTTGATTGCTCTAGCTGACAGATAAACACAGGCGAAAATCTGACATATTTGTCCGGCAGATATTCTATCTGTCAGCACTATAGGTAACTTTAGCAGCAAGCGGTGAGAGGGGCCGTAAGTAGTGGTACCTTTTTTATGTTATAAGTGAGCAAACGAGCAGGTGGGTCGCGTGGTGGTAAGTGGTCACCACCGCCCATAGCACCCACTGTCTTATTAATTGCATTTTTTGACACTAACGAGACAGCAAAGCGCGCTGCTCACTTTGAGAAGTAAGACGGTATCTCTCATGTGCCGGTAATTTTACCTACTCGTAAAAAATAAAGTAGGACCCTGTATGTAAGAAGTGTTCTACATTATATTTTCCCCAGCATTTGGATAGTGGCCGCCATCGCGAGAAATATTACCAATATTAGTGGTGTGATTTGTAGGCGCGAGTTTCACACCACACGCTAGTCTTTTTGACAGCTTACATAATACGGGGTCTATCCAAGGTCTATCTATAAAAATATGAAGTCACGGGTCGAAAGACAAGGGTTTCATAATAAAATCAAATATGGATCTTTCTATTGATAAAAGTTATAAGTGTTTCAACGTGCGTTGAAGATATCTTAACCGACGAGTAATAAATTGCTTTTTCTGTCCAATTACGAAAGTTAAGCAACAGCAGCCATGGTCAGACATTTTTATAGTTAAAATTGCTAGATTAATTAAAAAAAACAAACTTTAATACAAGACCTCTTGTGTTTCGTATCAACGAAATATGAGGGAAATGTATGCCATAACAGTGTAATTCTGAAGCACTGGAGCTTTCGTTTGGCCTTGATACGAGCCAGTATGTGTTGTGATCAAATTGTGATCTGTGCACTTAATAGAGTAAAGTTAAGGTACAAGAAAATAGATACACCCACATCACTACATCCTGGCACACTTCTTTAGTTTCATCCTCTCTCATTACTCTTGACGTGACTTTGTCTGTCTGTCTGTCCCACCTGTGTATATTAGCAACTACTCACGCTTTAACTTGAAATTTGATATGATTTTAAAATATGTTTGCCCAGCTTTATTGCATAGAAAAAAATATTTTTATATGTCTTGAGAATGGCCCAAAGAGGAAGTCTAAAGGGACTAGTGGGAATAAACGATGTGATAGCATATCGTAAATAAACATTTGTATGAGTTCAAAGTAGTTGACATAAAAACATAAAACAACATGTCACCAATTTTGGTAAGAAATATGTTTTATGCATCTAAATGATAAAGACTTAAAAAAAAAACCGGCCAAGTGCGAGTCGGACTCGCGCCCTAAGGGTTCCGTACCTATTAAACATATGATATACTAAAAGCTTTTGCTCTTTAACTTTAAAAACTCTACGACCATCCAATTTGACCCCTCTTATATAGACAAGTTCTTGAAACGGGGGCTCACCTTAATTGGTTATTATTAGTTGTGAGAAAATTGAAATAATTAATGATTTTAGACTTTTCCCTTTATTTGTAGTGTGAGGCCTAGCTTTTTGCCAAATTTCATAATTTTAGGTCAACGGGAAGTACCCTGTAGGTTTTGCTTTACTGCATAAATGTATGGAGATGAGGACATAAAAAGCCACATATTTTGATTGCGCCGTTGTAAAAAATTTAAATTTTCAAATCATGTGTGGTTTATGGACCTTAATAGTTGTTATCAATTTCAACCTGATACCTTTATCCGTTCGTGAGAAAAAGGGTCTTGACAGATAGACAGACAGACGGACAACAGAGTGATCCTACATGGGTTCCTATTTTTTATTTTGAGGTAACGGAACCCTAAAAAAACCCCTTTAATGAAATCAAATAACGAAAGCAATGTCGCAGGCCAGATTTTTCCAAATCGTTCGATAATATCACGAAAGTTGCTATTTAAATCAAGCGTATTAAATCATGTCTGATATACGTGAGTGGATCCTCTAACAGCATCGTTGGAGTTCAGAGACGAGCAAATGATTCTCTAAAGGACAGATTTACAAGGTTGTTTTATTGCAAATCTATGTTGTGCCACAGGGTGCATTACTGGGTCCTGTGCCATAAAAACCCGAATAAAGGTCCAAAAACTGAAACCTTAAATTTAGACTATAAAACTGAGTTCAGTTGATCTATGTTTTATTAAGTTTCATTCAGTTGTTTTATGTTTTATCAAAATAGGAAAAATCTGGCTTCCAATAAAAACAGCCTTATGTAATGGTGCATTCGGTATAGGAAGTAAAAAAATCTTTCCCATTTCGACCTGTTGCTTGAAAATTTTTGTTAAGCATCGTGGTCTGAATCAACGGTTTCAGTATTCAAGAGATGTCCTACACTCGGTAGTATTTTTTTATGATCCGGCAATCTTGAATCCATATTTAAGGATATTTCTGCCAGTATCGTGTTCTAGAATATTCTTCAGTTTTTAGAATATTAACTATAACTTGAAGTTAAAAGTATGGCGAACCGCCAGTGTCGATTGAGAGAATTACACTATGCTCACCTCGTAAAGCGATAGTGCACTTTACAAAGGAAAATGTCCGTGATTTTTTGAGAAAACACAAACGGGGCCTATCCATTAGATCACTTGCAATTTTCATCAGCTGCGCACTCTGTAGTCAATTTACTTTATTATCTACTAAATACGCAAAAAACAAAATTTTCAATCGAGCTGCAACAGTCCGCACCGAGTTCCCACCAAAAAGTCCTAGACGCAT
Source organism: Athrips mouffetella (assembly GCA_947532105.1). NCBI lineage: Eukaryota > Metazoa > Arthropoda > Insecta > Lepidoptera > Gelechiidae > Athrips > Athrips mouffetella. The sequence continues at coordinate 9,204,046 of OX383960.1, read as the reverse complement.
TTTTGAAGCGTTCGAACTTCAATTCGTATACGAATCCGTAAAATCGCAATTTTTGAATATTCATACCTGTGAATTCTGCAACGAGTGGTCCGACCCACTCGTTTTGCATTTCTACCACTCGAAAGTATGTATAATCTGTGATGAGAACGACATTGACGTTTCCTTCACACATGACATTGTACTGACATATCAACTTTTTAATTTGCGTTCCATTCCCTCGAAATTCATTACCGGTTTTTAAAATCAATGAGTGATTGCTTTCCGGTTTTTATTTTTTCTGCGTGAAAAGAAAATTGTTTTTAAGATTGTAATTTAATGGCAACATTGCTTTCGAATGATTCAAAAATGCGTAAAATCTAGAGCATTAGAAGTTAAATTCGTACACGATTCGTTTTCGTATGCGAACTAAAGATTCACTTCGAACGCTTCAAAAATGCGTCTCGAGCTTAAATAAGGAAGGCCTATAGAAGGGTATGAACTAAAGATTCACTTCGAACGCTTCAAAAATGCGTCTCCTGAGCTTAAATAAGGAAGGCCTATAGAAGGGTATGTGTCATGTAATGTGCCTAGTCCTATATTGATTTTGGTGCCAATCAATTTGGCTTCCGACTTGGGTTTAATTAAAGAAACAGCGCTCTCGCAAGCGACCCGTGGCTTTTTCTAGCACTCTTCAAAAGAGTTCCATTAATTAATTAAGATCCCTTAAACAAGGTCTATATATGTGAGAGACGGTATCGGAGCGTAACTTATTTGTCTCTCGAAGAACCTGGGCGGTATCACTTTGATAAGTTATTCTTTAAATCACTTCACTTTTGTTCTCTTAATAAGTTTTGCAGATCGTAACAAAAGGTTGAGGTTTAGCTCCGATTACACAGAATGATAGTTCTTTATCACTTGAATAAAACCTAAACCTAGTAAACCTAGTTTGATTACTTCCTAATTAATAAAATAACTTTATTCCAAAGCAGATCAACAGCTAAAAGGTTTACTGATAAACACCGGTAAAACCAACGAAGATAAAACTCAAGCCTGACCTAAGCAACCCAAACCTAAGCAAGATCGATTTACCCCTAAGCAATTTTTATCGAAATCGCTCTAAACATTTTCCGAGATGGGATCACAAATACTAATAAAGCTTTTCTGGACTTTCAAATTTATAATTTTTCATTCAAGCTGGAAATTCGTATAAAGCCGGCTGTTCATCAGATATTCCGTGTAAACGAGGCGCGATAAAATATGCAGAGAGCCTGTGGCGAGCCTAGTTTATGCTGGGAATGTTGCTAGAGCACTGAGTGGGTATAAACACACTCGGATATCGAACGTGAAACGTTGCGTCTCGCTTTGGCTTTATGACAACTATTGAGATTTGAGATTGCTGATGTGTTGAAAATGTTCGATAGGTAGGACCCTAGGAAGCAAGAAGGACAGCGCACGACAGGGGCATATTATAAATCGTGAATTTTTATTCGTACTCATGAAAACAAGCAACTTTCCCGAAGAAAAACATTTTTTCGTCTCCCCATAGTAAAGTGATCACGTGATCGACTCATTTTGTATGGGAAGGTGAAAATTTTTTTTCAAGGTAAAAATTTTTTTCTTCGGTAAAGTTGCTTGTTTTCTTGAGTAGAATCAGTGGACTTCGGGTTCAAAACGAATAAAAATTCTCGCTGTATAAGGTCCTAATGAAATAGTGAACATAATTTTAGTATGTTACTCAGACCATGAAACTGAATAAAGTCTGAGTAATACACTAAAATTATGTTCACTATTTCATTAGGACCTTATAAAACGTATTAACGGAATAAGCGAAAGTAGTTTGTTCAGAATCGAGAGTAGAATCAATTTCACGGGTTTTTTGATACGGGTAATTTTATTTATTATTTTTTTATTTTAATTTTTGCCGCTTCTATTCAAAATATTTCTGTCGCCGCGCGGTTCATGAGTGGCGAGTAGGGGAGGGAAGTGGGCGTGGCGTACGCAGACTGCGCGGACTAGAACAACGATGAAACTAGAACAATGATACAACTTTAAAATAACAATATCAAGATAAAAAAAAAATTAAGTTTTTTTTTACGGAAATGGAATTATAATAAAAATCAGTTGGGGTGTATGAGAGTTTCGCTTATTCCATTAACACGTATATTCTTTGACAGGTAAAAGTGGAAACAGCTCGCGAAGGCTCTGTGTACCAGCGGCGTACCTTACGAAAACAACAAAAACATTAAGCATTTGATAAGTAAGCAGCCTATACAACTTGTTAATTTAATTGCTTGCCATAGCTCAGGGGTGGGTTCAGCATCAGTAACTGCACAACTTAGTGTCTAGATTAGCCGGAACCAGCTGGGGAGCAGATGCCAACGTTCTCCGCACAACCGCGCTAGCCCTCGTTTACTCTACGGCTGAATACTGTGCTCCGGTATGGATGCTAAGCGCGCATGTCTCCGCCGTTGACACGGAACTTAACAAAACAATGAGGTGTATATCCGGCACCATTAAATCCACCCCGGTTGCCTGGCTTCCAGTGCTTTGCAACATTGCGCCTCCATACCTCCGCAGAAAGGAGGCCCTTCTAAGGGAAGGTGCGAAAATAGTTGCCCTACCTAATCTACCTGTACATCAAGAGTTTTTTAATTGTCAACCACAGAGACTAAAATCGCGACGGCCACCTCATGTAATCGCAAATCAGCTAAGTCAAGAGTGCTTCTGCCGTCTGCGTAAGACAAGAGTGGGAAAGCATATGGGAACCAGAGTTAAGCGTTAACTTTGGTAACTTCATCACGCCTGGTAAAAAGTTGGATGGCTTTAATCTTCCAAGAAATGTCTGGTGTGCGTTAAATAGAGTCCGCACCGGACATGGCCGCTGTGCGCAGTACCGACACCGATCTGGTTGTACCAGCTCGCCGAACATAGGTCGAAAAACGAAAGTAAATATTTGACCTCCCATAGAAACTGTATCAGCTGATATCGCATTTTGTATAGAAGGCAAATTTGGTTTTTCGTATTTCGACCTATGTTCCATGGGAAAAGTTGTTTAGTTACTGATACTGATCCCGCCCCTGAGCTATGGCACGCAATCAAATTAACACCCTGTATTTTTAACCGCTTGTTTTTGCGAAAAGAAAAATATAATCTTGCTTTATACAAAAACATTTCATCGTTTACGTGCGTACAAACTGTGTCAGTTCTGTATGCGTAATATAGTGAGTGGGCATTCCGCGTGATTGGGTTCTGTTTTATTCATGTCATGTGGTTGGAATCGTTCAGAAATAAATGAACGGGATTATACAAAATAAAAATAAAATCAATCTCCAAAAATACAATACAGGGTGTAAAAAAAAGTACGATGATCTACATCATTTAAAGATTGTTTGGAGGCGGTTCCCGCCTCCTAGATGATATGGTCGCTTAGGATGCTTGTCGAGAATGATACCCGTAGCGATTGTGGAGATAAGTTTATTCTTCAAACACAATATTATGCCGAGGACACAAGGCTCTTAGGAAACTAGTTGAACTAAATTAAGTAACACAATGCGTGAATATATACAATAAAAAGCATCTCTAATTGAATTCACAACCCGAGCAAAATCCGGTAATGACAGACTTGATACCACCGACAATTGACTACTGTTTTCGTTCGAAAGTTCACTGTGCGTTCAGAAATATAGAACGCCACACCACCCCCCCACGGAGAAAGAAAAACCAGGGAAGTGAAAAAAATAAAATAAAAAATAAATATATTATAATATAATTTAGAGGTCAAAAATTTGCTTGAAACGAACCCTTCGTCCGGACCTAGTGACCGTTGGTGCCGCTGGTAAAGGAGCAGGATGCGGCGCAGCACGAGTAAGCAGAGTGGCTGGAGGATCAGCGGTCTTTGCAGGTGCAGTTCTGGGGCGATCTGTGGAAGTCGGTAATAGTGGACACTCAAGGTAGGCAGGCTTCACCCTATCGAGGCTGACGGTAACCTCCCTACCTTTAATGTTTAGCGTTATTGTTTTGTCCCTTCTTTTGACTACTTCGAACGGTCCGGTGTAGGGCGGAAAGAGTGCGCGACGGACGGTATCGTCACGAAGGAAAACATGTGTTGCCGTCGCAAGATCCTTAAACATAAAGGTCGGTATTCCAGTATTTCTTAGGTGTCGCGAGGCAGGGACCAGTCGCACGTTAGCCATGCGCTGGCGGATTTGTTGAATGAGATCTGTTGGGTCGTCGATGCAGTGACCAGCTTCAGGGGCAACAAACTCGCCAGGAAGACGTAATGGCTCGCCGTAGAGCATTTCAGCACATGATACTTTTAGGTCTTCCTTGACCACAGAGCGCATGCCCAGTAGCACAATAGGGAGCGCCTTCATCCACGAAGACTCGTGGCACATAATTGCTGCCTTAAGTTGACGATGCAAGCGCTCAACCATCCCATTAGCGCAGGGGTGGTAACTAGTAGTGCGCGTCTTCTTAATGCCACACAATTGCATAAGGCGTTGGAAAAGGACCGACTCAAATTGCCGACCTTGGTCCGTCGTAACTAGGGTCGGAACGCCGAAGCGGGAGATCCAGCCGGATACGAAGGTAGTCGCAACTTCCTCTGCTGTGATACCTTTAAGGGGCCACACTTCAGGCCACCGAGTACAGCGGTCGATAGCGGTAAGGCAGTAGCTGAAGCCGTCAGCAGTTGGAGGTAAAGGGCCGATAATGTCGAGATGGACGTGGCGCAGACGGGCAGTAGGTGCGTCAAAATTTCCAAGCGGGGTTTTAACGTGTCTCGTTACTTTTGACTTCTGGCATGGAATACAGGCGCGTACCCAGGCGTGAATGTCTTTTTTAGGGTTCCGTACCTCAAAAGAAAAAAACGGAACCCTTATAGGATCACTTTGTTGTCCGTCTGTCTGTCTGTCTGTCTGTCTGTCTGTCTGTCTGTCTGTCTGTCTGTCAAGACCCTTTATCTCACGAACGGGTAAAGGTATCCGGTTGAAATTAATACCATATATTAAGATCCATGAACCACACAAGATCTGAAAATTTAAATTTTTTACAACGACGCAATCAAAAGATATGGCATTTTATGTCCTCATCTCCATACATTTATTCAAAAATGAAAAACCTACAGGGTACTTCCCGTTGACCTAAAATTATGAAATTTGGCAAGAAGCTAGGTCTCACAGTACAAATAATGGGAAAAGTCTGAAATCATTGAATATTACAACTTTTCTCACAACTAATGGTAACCAATTGTGTTGAGCTCCCGTTTCAAGAACATTCATGTAAGAGAGGGGTCAAGTTGGATGGTTGCTGAGGCGATTTTTGTTTTAGTTCTATTTCAACACGGGAACACTTACAAACTTGAAAATTGGTATGTTTATAGGGCATAGGCTATAAAATAACAACAAATAATAAAATTTGGTCAAGCGCGTGTCGGACTCAAAAAATCTAGCACATTAACTTACTGAAATTTCAACTAATACAATTATGTTTATGAGGTGGTACGGAACCCTCAGTGCGCGAGTCCGACTCGCACTTGGCCGGTTTTTTTCATGCAAGGCCACACAAAACGATCCGCCACCAAGCGTGCAGTGGTCCGCGCGCCAGGGTGACTTAATCCGTGAAACTGTTGAAAAACCTCTCTGCGAAAACATGCTGGCAAAAAAGGTCGCTGTCGGCCAGTAGACGTGTCGCAAGTAATCGAAACATTAGAACCTGGAATGAATATGTTTTCTAGCCTCAGTGAGGAACCGCCGTTTTTCACGAGGTCTTGGGTTTCTTTGTCCACCTGCTGAGCTGCTGCCAGCTCTCTGAAGTTGCCAGATAGCAGTGAGATGGCGTCAATGCGAGACATCGCATCGGCGACTACGTTGTCGGCGCCTTTGATGTGGACGACATCTGTTGTGAACTGAGAAATAAAAGAGAGCTGGTTCAACTGTGTGGGAGGTAATTTCTCACGCCGTTGGGAGAATGCGTACACGAGGGGTTTATGGTCGGTGTATATGGTGGCATGTTGAACCTCTAAAATATGTCTAAAATGTTGTACCGCCTCGTAAACTCCCAAGAGCTCTCTATAATATGCGGGCCAAGTGGCTTGGCGGGGCGTGAGTTTCTTGCTAAAGAAAGCGAGTGGTTCCCACTGACCACAGGTGGACTTTTGCTGGAGAGCTGCCCCGACATGCGTGCTAGACGCGTCTGTGAAAAGACCGAGAGGAGCGGAGCCGAGTGGGTGGGCCAAGGTTGTCGCAAGCGACAAACTTTGCTTGCAAGCCTCGAATTTCTCTAGCAGTTCGGGAGACCATGGAAACGGTTTGGCACCTTTGCCATCTACAGCCGTCACAGCGTCGATGAGTGCGGCTTGATGTGCAGCTGCTGCAGGCAGGAAACGCCGGTAATAGTTAATCATACCGAGAAATCGGCGCATTCCCTGGACTGTCTTTGGTGCGGGGAAATCGACGAGAGCTTTGATGCGATCCTCAGGAGGACGCGTCCCTTGCGCATTAATGCGATACCCGAGGAAAGTTACTTCCTGTGCGCCAAAAGTACATTTGGAGGGGTTAATCACCATCCCAAAATCCCGTAGTTTGGTAAACAGTATGCGTAGATGCTCTTCGTGCTCGGAAGCGTTACGCGAGTAAATAAGAATATCGTCTACATACGCATAGCAAAAATCCAGCCCGCGCACTATACCGTCGACAAACCTTTGAAAGGTTTGACCTGCGTTCCGTAACCCGAAAGACATATAGGGAAATTCATATAGGCCGAACGGGGTAATAATAGCGGTTTTACACACGTCGTCAGGAAAGACAGGAATTTGCTGATATGCTTTTACTAGGTCTATTGTAGAAAATATGGTGGAACCAGCTAAATTGTGGCTAAAGTCACCTATATGTCTGACAGGGTATCGGTCTGGTACAGTGCGGGCATTTAGGGCGCGGTAATCTCCGCACGGGCGCCAGGTCAAATCCTTCTTAGGTGCCATGTGCAGCGGGGAAGACCATGAGCTTTTCGAGGGGCGCGCAGTACCAGCATGTATCATGTCGGCAAACTCCTTTTGTGCAGTCTTGAGTTTTTCCGGTGCGAGGCGGCGAGGTCGGGACGCAACGGGCGGGCCGTCGGTTGTAATAATGTGGTGCATAGTATCATGCTTTACCTCGCGTGGAAATCCGGGTGGCCGAGTGATCTCTGGAAATTCAGACAGAATTCTTAAGAAAGGTGAGTCACTGTTGTTGCTAAAAACAGCCTTGACGCTAGCCTGCTCAATTGAAGCAATTGTGCCGCCACTAGAGAGGCCTGTCTTGCCATCTACTAAACGCCTGTGGGTGCAGTCAGGTAGCAGGTGATAGTGTGCTAAAAAATCTGATCCAATGATAGCTGTGCTAACATCAGCTATGACGAAACGCCACCTGAAATCCCTGCGAAGCCCAAGGTCAAGGGACAGGTTCAATAAACCGTAGGTTTTTATTGTGCTTCCGTTTGCAGCCTTGAGGTGGTAGTTAGCCTCTTGAGCTTTACCACGAAGAGCTGATCTTGGAAAACAGCAGATGTCGGACCCAGTGTCAATAAGAAATCGACGCTTACTTTTCACTTCAGTAACAAATAAACGGCGACTTACCAGGTCTGGAGAAGGACAGTCAGCCGCCGCCATCACTGACTGTCGTTGAAGTTTCCCGATGACTTAGGCTTCCAACTGCAAGGTGTTGTGCAATGAGTAGCTTTTGATTTGAATCTCCGGTGGTACCAGCACAAATTTGAACGGTTTCTGGAGCTGGACCGTGACCGCGTAGGGGTCTTGTCTCTGCGGCGCTGATTGTAGTCACTGCTCATTGCAGCAACCTGCTGTGTCAATTCGTCCAGTCGGCTGGTGATAGCTTGCAATTGTTCATTGCTTGTTAGCGGTGCAGCTGAAGTAGCATAAACTGATTGGTGACCTGACACCTCCATAATGCGGTCAGCCAATTCAGCAACTTTATCCAACTGCAAATCAGCTTGAGCGGCCAGGATAGCCTGGACGTTTTGAGGAAGACGCCTCAACCACAGTTGTCGAAGGATGGACTCATCTTTGAGGTTAGAGCCAGCGAGTGAGCGGAGATGACGCAAAAATTGAGATGGTTTGCGCTCTCCCAGTTCTGCATCTCCCAGCAGCTGGTTGACTCGTTTTTCCTCCGAAGAAGATAGTCTGCGGATGAGTTCAGTTTTTAAAATTTCATATTTGTTTTCTTTAGGTGGGTTAATGAAAAGGTCCTCAACCTCTGCAGCCACAGACTCAGGAAGGATGCTAAGAACATGGCAATATTGAGTCTGATCTTGTTTGATACCTGAGATTTCAAAACTAGCCTCTGTTAGCGCAAACCATGCAGCCACACGATTAGGCCAGAAGGGTGTTAATTTAACAGCGATATGTGAAACCTCTGGTTTTGGGGGTGGAATTGGTTTATCATTTTCCGGTGGGGTTTGTTTATCGTTTTCCGGAGGGGTTGGTGTCATAGTGGAAAATATAAATGTGTTAAAATTATTGTTATGTTAATCAGTAACACTATGATTATGATATACAAGTATAAAGTATTATTTGCGTAATGGATTGTTACAAAGACAGAATCAGCTCAAAAAAAAATTATTACAAGAACCTTAGAGATATTAACATGCAAATATCAAAAACATAAAATTTGTAAAAAGAAATAGAAAATTTGAACAGCTGTTGTGTTATTAGAAGCGAAACTACTGTCCCATATACCTTACTGTCACTAGTTACAAAAACATGCACAGAATGAAAAATAAAAAGGTAAAACGATTAGCACGAATTCTAATAATCACAAGCACATGCACACACAGTAGGTTACATATCATGCAAATCCTATCTAAGTTTAAATTAGAAATGTGAGACATTTAGCAAAAATATGCATAAAAAAAAATTGTTCAAGTTCAACTCACAGTTTTTGTTGATGTTGTTGCACTGTACATTCATCTGTCAAATTGAATGAAAGGCGAGCGGTGCCGAGCAGGAACGAATGATTTTCAGACGAAAATAGGCGCGAACAAAAGAAAAACGAATGTAGAAAAATTTTCATAACCTCAAACCACTGCTGTGAGCTGATGATGGATGATGCTGATTCCTTTTAGGTGCTGCACACGAACGGAATATCACAAAAACAATGTAATTTAACTTGACACTTGTTTTTGTATTTCACCGCTTCTCTCTTCTTCGCAAAATGACCAGTTAGTTGGCAAGCGGCTCTGCGTTTGTTCGTTTCAGAATGGTTTCAGGGCGTTCACGAAGTTCCGTAGTGCGTGTTATTCGGGGTCACCAGTTTTGGAGGCGGTTCCCGCCTCCTAGATGATATGGTCGCTTAGGATGCTTGTCGAGAATGATACCCGTAGCGATTGTGGAGATAACAACAAGTGCACAAAACGAACCATTCTGATAGTAACGTCGAGGATAAAATGGTTTTGTGGACGAGTTATAAAGTCTGCTTTTCACTTTAATTGCGAGGAAATAAAACGTAAAATTACTCTCTAAATGTAACTGAAGAATGAGTTGTTCTGCTAGTGAAGAATATTTTGACGCGCGCGCGGCGCGGTGGTGGTGGGGAGTTTGGGCAGCAGGCCCGCGCGCAGAGCGTACACCACCGCGGTAACTTTTTTTCCCAGCCTATATCCTGCACAAAAAAGCACTTTCAGAGCATGAGAAGTGAAAAATACCTTTTCTTAAAAAAGTAGTTTTAGGAAGAAGATGATGTTTTTTGTCATAATATCCTGTCACTAGCAAGTACCAATCCATATGAATAAATTCTCAATAAATTAATGCATTGTACTAATAAATACCAATAAATTTAATTATTAATTTAATTCCAAGAAAAATAAAATTTTAAGAGCCTTGTACGTACGTCTGTTCTTGCAAATAAACTATTTGTATTTTTTCATGATCATCAAAAAAAAAGTTTAAAAAATATTTCTTTTTAATTCTAATAATGATGTAGAATCGCCCCTTAGAAGGATCATCGTACTTTTTTACACCCTGTATAGTCCTTTTGAAATAGTGCACACAATTTTAGAATGTAATTCAGACGACATGAAACTGTAGGAATAGATCGAAAATTGTTTTTTTTTACTTTGTCCATTTTGAATAGGAAGTAAATAAATTATAAATGCATTTTATTTTGCTATTTTACATAAAATTACAAGAGAATCGGGTCAGTTTGAATGAAGAAAAAAACGTTTTGCTTACCTAAGAGGTTTACAGAGGTATACTAAACACCCTGTATACACTTGCACTACAGACTTTAAATTACTATAGTTATCATTCAATAATTCACGGGCAGTTAACCATTAATAAAACCGGGAAAACTTTTCACAAGATCAAAATTGGGTAAAAAAAACTGAGAAATAAAATAACAGGAGTTAAATAAGGGGAAAGTAAAGGTATGGGGTTTCAAGAATGTGTTTTTTATGTATTTATTTCTTTTTCCAAAGCTTTTCGCAACGGGAATAACATATTTTGTAGCGCAAGAAAATTGAACTCAAGAGATCTAGAACACGAGAATTTATGTCGAACACAAATAAAGATCTAACAACTTGGTTCCTGCGCGCCGAGCCACTGATATATCCAAGGCAAAACTTTAAAGATACTTCAGATACTACAGTTACATAAAATAAATAAAAAAATGCGAAAAAAGCATCACACAGCCTAGTTGTTGTAACTGTTTTTGTTGTAAGTTGTAGTAGAGTAGTAGGCTTAACGCCCACTATCTAGTTGTTATAAAAACTTTTGCAATGTACAAGGAAAGAAGAACAATAAGTGGGACCAATGGCTTAACGTGACTTCCGAAGCACAAAAATACTTCATTATTGGTCATTGTAGTGTGTGTATTGGAATCATAATTTAAAATTGAATAGATTTATATGAATATGGAAAGTTAACCTCTCACAGTCATGAGTATAGACTTAAGGTTGATTGACGTTCTACAATGCATGCATGTTCCTTCGTTCTAGCTTCATTCTAATTAATAAATATCATATCATTCGCAAGTGCACGGCCGGCTCAGTCGTATGTCAGTCGTCTCTAGTGTACAGTATTATACTTAGTAAGTTACGCGAACTTTAACAGTTACCTAAGTGATATAGGAGTTGTATTATTTATGTGGAAAATAATCCTAAAGCCTATAGGGAAATAAACACTACAGTCATCTATCTGGTTGTTACTAGGTGTATTATGATTAGCAAGAACAGAGCAAGCTCAGCTAATTTTTGAATATCACGGGTTGATAAAAAAAATATCACTCGAAAAATTCGATTAATAAAAGTGCAGATTGATATTCGTTAAATATATAAAGCGCAGTGTATAGTCGTAAATTTTCATATTTTTAGGGTTCCGATACCAAAATGGTAAAAAAAGGAACCCTTATGGTGCGACTTTGTCTGCCTGCCTGTCTGTCCGTCCGTCTGTCACACCTGTATATCTCAGTAACCACTCATGCTATCAACTTGAAATTTGGAATAGTTTTTGAATATAGTTGCCCAACTTAATTGCACATAAAAGAATAATAAAAAAAATATGATTATTAACGAAAAGGGGGCCCAAACAAAGGGGGCAAAATTTCATATTGTCGTTACTACGTCGAGTGGGGTATCATAGGAAAGGGCTTTACTTGAACATTCTAAAATATATTTTTGTATTTTATTACGACACTTAGTTTTTAAGTTATGATGAAAAATGTGAAAAAAGTACCATTCCCCCCCTCTTATCTCCCAAGTTTGTGACAGGAAAAATATGAATTAATTACAGTGGATAGAAGTTTATGTAAATATTACAGCAAAAATAAAACGATCTTTCTAAGTTGCACAGTTTTTTAGAAATCTGCAAAAAATCTTTACAAACAAATTTTATTTTGCGGTCCTAAAAATGGACTTTATGGCTTCCAAAAATATTAAAGGTATATCGGAACCCTCGGCGCGCGAGTCCAACTCGCACTTGAACGGTTTTTTTATTTAAATTTAAGCAGTTTATCAGGGTGAATTTGAATTTTCAAAGTATCGAAAGTGATATGATATCTAACACCCAGTGATATTCAAGAACCGCCTCCCTGGTGTCAAACTTTTACACAATTTAAAAAAATAAGCCAACAATTTTTTTATAAAATACGGAAACTTCTGCTTTGGATAAATTATCACTAAGCCAAGACATCAAAGACTATTAATTTGTTTGAGAGAATCATATAAGTGGTTATGTTATTAAACAACATTCCATACGAGTAGTTGCATTGGGAGAAGATTGGAATAAGGCACTTCTCATTTCACATTTTTGTTTAACCACTTGCAAATTATGGTGGCAACTGGTAATAGCCGACTAGATACCAAATCCCCTATTGCAGAACCAAGTAGGTCATAGAAATAAACATCAAGGCAGGGTGTTAGTAATACAGGTAATAAAATAAGAGCCATCTATTGTTTATCAATGATTCTATATTATGTAGAATATTTAACGCAGCATTCTTGCAAAATAAACTGTCAGTCGGGTCGCAACCGCCATACGAGTTTTATTTTTACATACATACATAACATCACGCCTCTTTCCCGTCGGGGTAGGCAGAGACCACAGTCCTCCATCTGCTACGATCTTGACATACATCCCTTGCTTCCTGTACTTTCATCAATCCTTTCATACTTGCTCGTCAGTTTAGGGTACTTTTAACCTGGCCTTTATTCAGAACGTCCTGGTACGTTCGCCTAGGCCTTCCCCTTCCAACGTTTCCATTCAATCTCTTTTGTCAAGCTTTATTTTAATTTAGGTTATCTAAATATTCGACGAATATTTGTCCATATTTATGAATTCTCCTGAATATTAAAATTACCACATTTCTCTCTATTACAAATTCTATCCATAGCAAGTACGTTTAAAGCTATAGTCATTAGCGCAAACAAGCAGCAATGTTCATTTCCTTTGGGAGATGATTCAATTTCGTTGTGCCGAATTTCTGTTTTCTGTCCAGTTTCATAATATCTTCAGTAGACGTTTCAATCATAAATGCAAAAGGTTATAAATAAATATGGATCTTGTAGTTATGAGCATTAGACATTTTTTCTTAAAATGTATGCACTTGTCCATCATTGCTATAGCCTTAATAATATCATTAAAATTTTTGCCAATGGTTTTACGGAGTCGGCTATCTAACCTAGTGGATTTGACGGGGGCACTGTTTTTACACAGAGAGACTGCCGTCTGATTTTCGCAACCCAGATGGCAAACCAGACTTAACCCTAGATAAGGATTCGCCACTTTAGTGGCTAACCTGGCTGTCAGAGTTTTCAAGGCACTAAACGGCCTCTAACATGGCTTAACTACTATTATCTTTGACAGTAGGAGGGACTAACGACTCCACATGCCTTCCGAAGCACGGAAACGCTATAGTACATGTGCCACTAGCGGTCACCCATCCGGGTTCTGACTACAGCCAACGTTGCTTAACTTTCGTGGTGGTAAAGAAAGACTTGTTCATGATGAGCCTTAGATAATCAAAAACGAAAATATTATTGCGAGCAAGTCATGCCATATCATGTTTGAGAGCATTCTGTGAAAAAACTGACGTCAGAGCTTTTTGGCACAGTTTTTGGGTTGGTTATCAATCATCGTTTTTTATCAAATAAAATTAAAAAATGGGACTTTTGATTAAAATATAACAACTCCTAAAATAGACTTTAATGTAGATGACGTCAAATTCATTAATAAGTATACGATTAAGCGTAATGAGTGGGTCGTACAAAAGCTCGGTGGTGCATTCATTCGTGAATGAATGACTTTATCGTCATGACAGCCATCAAACTCGAGCTCATCATTGATCGATGAAACCACTGGAAGCTACCTAAAAATATATATCAATTACAATTAAGAATCCTAAAAACTATAGTTCCTTTAAAAGTCAAATATAAATTTAAAAACAATGATGAGGGTCTTTTTAAGCACTGTAAAGTTCTGAGTGTGTTTGACAAAATAAAGTTAGCAGTTATCTCTGAATACAAACATAAGACTGAATTGTTAACTAAATATGAAAGACGTCAACTCCGTCAAGTACCTATCATGCCTTTTTTTAATGTTCCGCAATATAACAATGTATACGGCAAAAGACACTGGAGGTGCATCCTTCCAATGCTGCTGAATAAACTGCCAAAAGACATGCTGTTCAAAAAAAAAAAAAAAAAATTAAATAAAAACGTTAAGAAAACTAAGTCTATCTTAAAATAGCACTTTATTCAGCAGTGTGGAAACGATGTATGATGTGATATATATTTACACTCGCGCTGCGATGCGAGCTCTTCCTGCGCACATAATCTTTTCTTTTAATTTAAAGATTAAGCGCATGGTATTTTTGTAATTTTAATTGAAATTTTTGATTGAAATAAACAGTTATAAATTGAATTTGATTTTTAAGCGATTTTATAATATTTAGACGATATGCAATTTTCAAACATAGTCAAATAAGGTTGTACGAGGAAACATAAATCTTCTTTAATTTATTATTATAATGTGAAAACTATAACACGAATAGGAAATAAAAAAATAGTTTTTCACAAAGGCAGTAAAGTGGTTTCAAGTAAGACAAGTATTTCCTACAGAGTGGCGCAGATTATTATCAAATCAAATCAAGTTTATTTCTCCCACAAGCTTACAATAAGTGACATATCGCTATTGACGAGCGATAGTCTGTCTTCCATGACAGCCAACAAGCTTCAATCAGCAATCCTGCTAGTGCTAACTGCAACCTATCCCTCCTCTGCTCTTTTGATTCAGATTCAAATTCAGATAATTTTATTCACTGTAGATTCTTTACAGAATACTTATTGAATGTCATGCAGAATACAATACAAATAGAGCGAGTCTACACCGTTTAGGATCGTGCTTTGGCAGTGTGAAAGAAACGGCAAGAAAGATTAGCACGGCCTACCAAAGAGATTTGAACCTCGCTGCGCTCTGTCTGGGCCAACGCAAGCTGAGGTGCAGGCCGCAGGACGCAGGACGCAGGCCGCAGGCCGCAGATTTTGCAGGCCGCAGACGTAGGTGACCAACGCAAGCTGGGACGCAGTTACTAAACACATGCGGGCACAGAATACTATTACACACCTACGGAAGGAAGAATGACAACTTATAGTGAAAAAAATTAGACTATTATTTAACATATGACTTTTTTTATTGGTACCTCTCATAAAAGTAAAGTGGGAGTGATTTTTTTTTCTTATAAACCCCATCGTGTGGGATATCGTTGGTTAGGTCTTTTAAAAATAATGTATTCAAGAGCAGTTCAAGCTTTTCATTCGCAGCGCGACTTTAGCTCCTACAGCTAATTTAATTGTGATTTTTTTAAGCTGTCATCCGAAATGTAGATCTCATCGAGACCTATCATTTGTCTCAGCACACGAATAGTCTAGGATCAGTAGTTTTCGAGTTATAGCGATTTTTAGTTTGACAGCTGTCATCCGACATGTAGATCTCATCGAGACTTATCATTTGTCTCAGCACACGAATAGTCTAGGGTCTGTAGTTTTCGAGTTATAGCGATTTTTAGTTTGACAGCTGTCATCTGAAATGTAGATCTCATCGATACCTATCATTTGTCTCAGCCACCTCAAGAAGCGTCATCGTACAGACCAATATCCCTACTACCAATTATATCAAAACTATTTGAAAAATTATTACTGAAAAGATTAAAACCCATTATAGAAACTAAAACTATAATCCCAGATCACCAGTTTGGGTTCAGAGAAAAACACTCTACTATAGACCAAGTGCACCGAATCACCAACATTATTGAACAAACACTAGAAGAAAAGAAAGTTTGTTCTACAATATTCCTAGATGTCGCTCAAGCCTTTGACAAGGTTTGGCACAAAGGATTGATATACAAACTAAGAAAGTTGCTGCCTGTACAGTACGCTGATATATTGGAATCATACTTGTCTAATAGAGTATTTAGAATTAGACAAGAAGACACATACTCTGAACTTAAAGAAATAAAAGCAGGGGTTCCTCAAGGAAGTGTTTTAGGTCCAGTCCTGTACCTACTATATACTTGTGACATCCCAGAACTTGAAAATAACACCTTGGCCACATTCGCTGACGATACAGCAATAATGGCCATAGGAGAACATCATGAGCAGGCTACAGAAAAGGTCCAAGTAGCTGTTAACAAAATCAGCAACTGGACAAAAAAGTGGAGAATAAAGTTAAACGAGTCCAAATCGGTTCAAATTGACTTCACAAATAAAAAAACACAGTATCACCCAGTGTACATACATGGGAAACCGATACCGTATGAAAACACAGCGAAATATTTAGGAATGACCCTTGACACAAAGCTTCGCTGGAAAGCTCATGTCAAGAAGAAAAGAGAAGAACTAGAGATACGTTTTAAGAAGATGTATTGGTTGTTAGGAAAATATTCCTCTCTGTCAATACACAACAAAGTCATGTTATATAAGCAGGTCCTTATGCCAGTGTGGACCTATGGTATACAGCTTTGGGCTGCACCAAACAGAGCAATATCAAAATAATACAAACATTTCAGAATAAGGTGCTAAGGGAAATTGTAAATGCTCCCCATTATGTACGCAATACTGATCTCCATCGGGACTTGAAAATGGAGTTTGTGGCTAAAGTTGTTCAAAAACACGCAGAAGCTCATGAACATAGACTTCTCCATCATGTGAACGTTGAGGCAATCCAGCTCCTCGACAACACAGACATAGTGCGACGACTTAAAAGGACCAAACCCTTTGAGTTAGTGTAATTAGTGTTGTGATAAACTCATTAGTGCATAATGTTATAGAAACACAAAAACAATGTGTCTTCCCCTTAAGTAATTAGAGACAATAAGAATAGTGTTATTGGACGCATTCTTAGGCTTAATTGTTTATGTAGTAGTTTAAGTTAAATGCAAATTACTTATTAGCTATACAGCTAGATTGTAATATCAGTAAGATATCTAAGTAAAGGTGTCCTACTTCAATAAAAAAAAAGCACACGAATAGTCTAGGGTCAGTAGTTTTCGAGTTATAGCGAATTTTAGTTTGACAGCTGTCATCCGAAATGTAGATCTCGATGAGATCTATTATTTTTCCCAGCACAAGAGTAGTCTAGGGTCAGTAGTTTTCGAGTTATAGTGATTATAAATTTGACAGCTGTCAACCAAAATGAAGATCGCGACGAGATCTATCATTAACAAAAAAAATAGAAAGATTTTTGCCATAGACAAAAGGTGGACCACGGGCGATAGTTTTGAATTAGTTTTATTTCAAAAGGTGTTCCACGGGAGAAAAAAATCTTCCGCGTGGTACACCCAGGTGAACCACGCGGGTGTACCACGGGCAATGCCTGCGCTAAAACCCATCGCCACCGGTGTCGTAAGAGATGATTATGGAATTATGAACAGGAGGATAGGCAGCAGCGTCCTCTTGTGTATCATACCACCTTACTTTCTGCGGTCACCAGCAATCGCGGTCCTTGGTGCTAGCCGCAACACTAACAAGCGTGGTGACAATAGTACTTCTGATTAACATTTGAGCAGTTAACCACAGATGTATTAAAAAAGCATGCAAAATTTATTTTATCTGTGGCATAACTTTTTGTTGTTTCTAGTTGCACGAGTCTGAATTCACACGCAATAGGGTGTTATTTATTCTGTGGCACGCAGAAACAATTGCCGGCAGAAACAAGGCGCAGACATGTGTCTGCGTACACATGTCTGCATCCCAGCTTGCGCTGCTCTATGAAGGTTCATACATTACAAAAATCTGCTCTGCTCTGCTCTGCCCTGCCCTGCGCCATCTGCGTGGCAATATACGCTAAGCCTAGAGTCGGTTTTTACAATGTGTTTCTTGTGTTTCGCTGGAATATCAGGGCTCCACACCTCCTTGTCATTGATATAGTCATTTAATCCATAGTACGCTTTTTTACATAACATTTGCTTTACACATTGTTTAAAATTTCTCTCAGGTAATTGCACTACATTGTCAGGTATTTTGGTGTAGTATCGCACATATACACCAATGAAAGATAGATTGACTTTTGCTAATCTAGTATATGGTTGATCAAGTTTGTACTTATTTCTAGTATTAAAATAAGCCTGTCACAATTTTTAGGTAATTGATGAACGTTCTTTCTTTCTAGCGTACATAATATTTTCATAGATATATTGACATGGCCCTGTAATAATGTTGATCTCCTTAAACAGTTCTCTTAGGGAATCACGAGTCTTCAGACAATAAATTGCTCATATGCCCTCTTTTGTAAAACGAATATTGAATGGATATCAGCTGCCCGGCCCCAAATAAGACATAACGCTATGGAAGTAGCTGAAGTTGTTTCTAATGTCTACCACCACTGGCGCTGTCATCCATTTGCTTTACAACTTTATACAGTCGCTACAATTTATACCCGGGCCCCGGCAAACATTTGCGCAGACATGGGCCCATCTGCTCCGTCCTCCATTAACAGGAATTAATATTACAATATACCTCTAACGTATATTTTACGAACAAAAGTTGCTTTTATTACTACTAAACTTTTAACGTTGTTGGGATAGTATTTTGTTTGCCAAATGAAGACAGCTCTGAAGGTGAAAAGGCTTTTGTGCAAAGTCCGTCTAAGCAAGTACGTAACACCCCTTTTTTGGGTACGAATGTTAAAGCATGTGAAATTCAACGCTCCTAGTTGGGCAACGCACTTTTCTGTCTTATTACCTGAACATACCAGCAGGCACTTTGAGCGATTGTGATCTGCTAGGTTACTCTCTTTAAAAACTTCGTTATTTGCTCACTGTTAAAAATAACATTTAAATAAGGAGAGTATTGTATAAATTCAGTTCAGTAGTTCCATAGATTAACCTAATGTATTAATGTTTCAACAACTTCATTTAAAATGGAAGACCACCTATGTTCGGTAAATTAGTTATTCAACCAACAACTTCCAGGAAAATCTCCAGTTTGGCGTTTCAGCAGCTTTACTAACTTATTTGGAATTTCAGCGGTTTTATACCTTCATTCCAGCTTCCGCCTGTGGATTTTCCTGCTTTTACTTGCCTATTTTCCGTTGTTATTATAATATTTTCTTGTCTTCTACTAGCTGTTAACTGCAGCGTCGTTTGCATTGAATAAAAAAATGCTTATGTACTTTTGCAAGTAAGTACAGTCAAGAACACTTATTGGACTTTGTACCACTTTTATTTCAATTGCTGTCGGAGCTAAACCCACACTGCAAATGTCAAGTTTAACCTGGTCTTGACTGAACATACCATCAAAATTGGTTCACCGTTTGTTCAAAATTGAAAACGCAATATACAGAAAGAGGTACCCGTTGAGCTGGAACATAACCACAAAAAAATAATAGTACTATCAGACACGATAGACACTCTCCGCCCCCCTCTTCCATAGATACGTGGAAGTCCTTAGGTCACATCTCTATGGTGGTATGGTTTTGTCCCACCCTACCCCCAGGGGTATCGCCAGGGGTATCGCCAGGGGTATCGCCAGGGGTATCCCCAGGGGTATCGCCAGGGGTATCGCCAGGGGTATCGCCAGGGGTATCGCCAGGGGTATCGCCAGGGGTATCGCCAGGGGTATCGCCAGGGGTATCGCCAGGGGTATCGCCAGGGGTATCGCCAGGGGTATCGCCAGGGGTATCGCCAGGGGTATCGCCAGGGGTATCGCCAGGGGTATCGCCAGGGGTATCGCCAGGGGTATCGCCAGGGGTATCGCCAGGGGTATCGCCAGGGGTATCGCCAGGGGTATCGCCAGGGGTATCGCCAGGGGTATCGCCAGGGGTATGGTGGGTCTGGAGCGCTCGGAATCTACCCCGCACCCCAGCGCGCACCCGCTCGCGAGATTCTCGTGATCCTTGTAAGGGTCTTTTGTACACGGACTTCCAACAACGTCGATGTATGATGTGGGGTGTGACATAACAGTGTCATACATAACGCTACACTTGCAGTAAAAACAGGCAAGCCGTGGGTAGTTCTGCAAACAAACTTTGCACAAACAAAACCGTGTTACTTTCTGTTAAGCTGCAAATTTTGGGCCAAAAGAAAAATATAATTCCAACACAATATCGAATTTTACTCCAACAAAAAGAGGTCTATTTTCATTGTTCCTTTGGGACATTAAACAGGGTCTTTGGAGTATTCGCAAACTGTCTAATGACCCTCTCATTGTTTTCAAAGGCCGCGAGAGCCAGAGTGAGTCCACTCTATGTTGGCCCTAATGGACAACCGAGTGAGGTATTCAAAACAGCTGTCGTTTTCTCTCGAAATCTGACACTATGAAATAATATGATAAGAAAGACAGTAATAAGAAAGACTGTAAAGAACACAAATAGTGTACGCAACGAAGCAGTTGACCCCAACATAAATTTCTCAGGCAGATTTTATTTGACAGGATGATAAAGAATCATGAATTAAATGTAAATTCAAAATATACAAAAAAAAATTACAATTAAATTTATAAAATTACAATTAAATATATATTAAATTTGTAGAGTACCGTTTTTTTTTGGATTTTTTTATAGAAGGTATGTCTCATGTAGTGTAATACCCCAGCAAAGTTTCATCGACTGAGGATTTAATGCGGGTGTCTTCATACAACGATCCGCTCCGTGGCCTAGACTAAAAGATTACAAAAAAATTACAAAAAAAATACAAAATTATTTATTCAAATGTGCATAGAAGTTACAACATATTTTAAAACATTGATTTCAGAACAAAATATTGCACACTTTTTGAGGACTATCTACTTTAAAAAGTAACAGGTTAAATCATGGTCTCCACACTAGGCAAGCCTGTATCGTGGACACCATACAAATCTTTACAAGTCCAGTCAAAGTTCCAGAATCAAAACATCGGAAGTTAAATTAAACATAGTTTACAAAAATGATATAATAATGATAACATAAATTTATTAAATTTAATGACGAAATTGGAGAAAGTATAACATACTGACAAATACCTATATAATTTCTTACTGAAGTAAACGTTTGTATTTTAAATAAAAATTTAAATACAGAAATCAATCTCTCGTCGACTGTCCATCATTATGTTTATAGCTACGACTGGACTAAATAAGGCCCTGTCTCTGCGTGTTCTTTGTGTTTCAAAATTTGCGTGACAAATATAATTTTATTCTGTCGCTGCTACTCCTTATGGTAAATATTTTGTAGAAAGTTTAAATCAGATATAATAAAATTGTATTACAAGAGTTACAAGTTGGTTTATTATAAACTATGTTTGGGTAGGTAATTAGGTATTTACATAGAACTTTGTAAAAGTCTGATATTTTGGAGCACTCCAAATATCTCGTTTTACAAAGTCCTCTCATTACCTTTAATACATTTAACATAAAAAACATGCCAAGTGCGAGTCGGACTCGCGCATCGAGGGTTCCGTAAATTTTTTTGAGTCCGCCAAAATTAGTTGAGTCCGACTCGTACTTGACTTTTTTTGTATTTATTATCATTTTATAGCGTTACGCACTTTAGTCTTAACAAGTTTCATGCATTAGGTACGTGTTATCGTTTTTACCATGTTTTTACGATAGACCTAAAACAAACAATAAAATAAACAGTCAAGTGCGAGACGGACTCTCGCACCGAGGGTTCCGATATATATATATTTTTAGGACCACAAAACTAAATTTGTTTGTAAAGGTATTTTGCAGATTTCTAAAAAACTGAGCAATTTAGAAAGATCGTTTTATTTTTCATGTTATAATTACATACACGTCTATCCACTGTAATTAAATCAGAAAGGTACTTCTTTTTTACATTTTTCTTTGAAATATAACTGTTTTTAATATGATAACCCACTCGACCAAGTCACGACCATTTAAAAATTTGCCCCCCCCCCCCCCCATACTTGGGCCCCCTTTACAGTATAATAATATTTTTTAATTGTTTCGTATGTAATTAAGTTTTGCAATTATGTTACAAAACTATTCCAAATTCCTGAGATGTAAAGGTGTGACAGACAGAAAGACCGAGTAACGAAGTCGCACCTTATGGCTCCGTTTATAGAATTTCGGTTCGGAACCCTACAAACGCAAAAATTCTTGTATGGAAAGGGAGATAAGATTCCCCCATATTTTTTACTTATGATTGTTTTTGTTTTTTAATAGGATATCTGCCCTACTAACATATTTTGTAATTTAAACCGACTTATTACGGTTCGAAAGGTAAAATACAGCACTTCAAAGGTCAGACACACAGAACAATTTGTTCAACTCTCAGCGAACAGGCTTTAATAATAGGATCTAGTTGGCTCCCTTTAAATACGGAACCCTAAAAACTGAGAAAGAAAAGAAATGCGATTTCAAACCCTGACGGAGACAAATGACTAACCAGTGCAGTCGGCTACTGACATGAGAAAGAAGAAAAGTAAACAATATATTATTTTTAGGGTTCCGTACCTCAAAAGAAAAAAACGGAACCCTTATAGGATCACTTTGTTGTCCGTCTGTCTGTCTGTCTGTCTGTCTGTCAAGACCCTTTATCTCACGAAAGGGTAAAGGTATCAGGTTGAAATTAAAACCACATATTAGGATCCATGAACCACACAAGATCTGAAATTATAAATTTTTTACAACGACGCAATCAAAAGATATGGCATTTTATGTCCTTATCTCCATACATTTATTCAAAAATGCAAAACCTACAGGGTACTTCCCGTTGACCTAAAATTATGAAATTTGGCAAGAAGCTAGGTCTCACAGTACAAATAATGGGAAAAGTCTGAAATCATTAAATATTACAACTTTTCTCACAACTAATGGTAACCAATTGTGGTGAGCTCCCGTTTCAAGAACATTCATATAAGAGAGGGGTCAAGTTGGATGGTCGCTGAGGCGAATTTTGTTTTAGTTCTATTTAAAAACGGGAACACTTACAAACTTGAAAATTGGTATGTTTATAGGGCATAAGCTATAAAAAAACAAAAAATAATAAAATTTGGTCAAGCGCGTGTCGGACTCAAAAAATCTAGCACATTAACTTACTGAAATTTCAACTAATACAATTATGTTTATGTGGTGGTACGGAACCCTCAGTGCGCGAGTCCGACTTGCACTTGGCCGGTTTTTTTATTTTAAGACACTGCGGGTGTCACCACAGAAAATACTAGGTTATTTTTTTGGACCTGATATGCGTATGCTCACCTTATTACAGAGGTCAAAAGCAACAACTTTTGTTCTACGACTTTGCTAACAACGCACGAAAATTTTTCGACTCCCCATACTAAAATGGTCACGTGACCAAGCCATTTTGTATGGGAATTTGAAAATTTTTCGTGCGTTGTTAGCAAACGCGTAGAACAATAGTTGTTGCTTTTGACCTCTGTAATAAGGAGGGCGTACGCATATCAGGTCCAAAAAATAACCTTGTATAATAGTAAACAAGTTTAGTGTCACTGTCAATGTTTTAAATAGATAAAGCTAGTATTATATAGTCTAAGAGATAAAGTCAATCTCCCCATGACAGTGTTTTTCCTTTAACTTGAGATTGGCAGGAATGGTTGTTCCCCCTTACAACGACCGATTGCCAAAATATTAAAAAGTGAAGTGAGGAAGAAAAACTGCACGTTACGCCGGCACTATATTCCGGACGTCATCGCAGGTTCGACCCGGCTCGGGTCAACTTTGCTTTTTCTAAAAATGTCATCATCAATCATGTTTTGTACTTACCTCGTGCTCCATAACAACAAAAGTGTGCAACCTGTGATCATACCTGAAACAAAAGTTAAATTATTAAGAATGGAATAGAACATTTTATTCGCTTGAATAGAAGTTAAGATGTTACATATTTAAAAGTTTCTCCATATTGAGTACGGGTTTCATTTGATTGCGTCTTTACCAGCCAGTAGTGCTGGAGTTTATCTAAACTCTAGCATGTTCTAGAAGGACCATCAGCTGATAGCGCTTTTTGTATGGGAGGTAAAAATATTTTTCGTACTTAGTTGTTCAGTTTCATGGTACGAGTATAAGTAATATAAAGTTTGCAGTTGATTAGGAAGCACCCTATTTGGCTCGTAATAAGTGTCAAATTCTAAAGGCAACGGCATTGATTCTATGATTGGACCTGATTATTGCTGTGCAGCCACATAACCAGAGTATATATGTTCCTTGCACATAACAGCTCCAATCATAAGATGACGTGTGCGTAGAACTTTTAATTACATCATAACTGAACTAAACAGAGGTTTTTATTTTCATCTAAGCCTACTTTCCTGAAGCAATGCCCTCTTTCCATTCTAATAGGACGGCAATCCTACAAAATAAGCTTTTGTGAAAAGCTTACAGCAGAATAATATTTAACTTTGTAGTATTTCTGAGAAATATAACTTTGTTTTGAATGTTTCATTAACAACTTGATGATTTTTGTATTGTATTGTTCACTTGTTTGCGATTACTCAACCCCAGAAATCTTTGATTTGACACGTACAAAGTTTACACAGAAACATTAAGATCATCATAAACATCAAAGAACAAGAAAGTAACAAACAAAACAAACAAGAAAGTTCCTACAAAATTTCATAGCAATAATGCTTGGGTATAAGTATGGTATCGTCCGTGTGATGCCGGCAAAGAATAGTACCCACCCATCTCTACCCGTAGGTGTCGTAAGAGGCGACTAAGGACTTTTGGACCGGTGGATGAGCAGCAGCATCCTTCTGAGTATCGTACCATCTTAACTGCGGTCACCAACAACAGCGGTCGCCAGCCGCAACGCTTACAAACATGGTGAGTATGGTAAATCTCCTCCCAAGTACCATGCGTTTTAGCTGAAGTTCTGGAGGGAGCTCGTTGCCCTACAATGGACATTTCGTAGGATGTTATGATGGTAAGTATTTTAGAGGTCACCACGCTTTTCAGCGTTGCGGCTGGATTGGCTACCGCGGTATTTGCGATGGTGCGATACATCGAAGGGGTAAAATACAACATGATTTTTTAATCACAAAAAAATATTTAAGAGATGATTCTGCCCATGAAACTGAACAACTTTCCCCGAAATACGAAAATCAATTTTTGATCTGCATCGAAACTCCATCAGCTGATAGCGCATTTTGTATGGGAGGTCATATTTGGTTTTTCGTATTTCGACCTACGTTCCTTGGGAAAAGTTGTTCAGTTTCATGGGCAGAATCATCCCTTAATTTTTTTCTGGTGAATGAAAAATCACGCTGTATACATAACCGGCAAACGGTGAGGGCAAGGTTTGGGACATGGAACGGATACGGAATAAACGCAACATTTCTTAGAAAAAGCGTGGGGCACAGAGCAGGCGGCGAAGCACCACGCCGCTTAACTAGTGTATAATTTACAAATCAAATGAATTTGTTTGCCAGAAAACAGTAAAAAAGGTCTTAATAATTAAAAAGGTAAGTTCAATGTTTTCATCTAGAAATACAAGCATGCGAATTTTTAAGATTTTAAACAATGTCAAAGAATTATAATGTTAAGATTAATAATATTAAATGTCAAAGGAAAAATATGTCAATATGAAATCAAGCAAAATATAAATATAATGTTAGTACTTATCAGTCTTATGGTCTAGAAATTCCTTATTACTATATAAAAGCAGTGCTCTAGCAGCCACTTTGTCAAATTAAATTTGAGTGAAACTTTATTCATTAATTTAAAATTGTCTGGAAGTTTGTTATATAATAAAATGCACATGTTAAATATGTTCTTTTCATAAATAAATAACGACGCCTTACTTTCATACACTTTGTAGGAACAAGTTCTAAAGGGGCACCGTCCGGTTTTACAACGCCCACGGGTAGAGATAGGTTGGTCTGTACCACACGGACAAACATTAAACTAAAGAAATAATTTTCTTAGTTTAAATTTTGTTGGAAAATAAAACGTTTCAGGAGTCGGGCTGCGAATTTAATTACAGACTAGGAAATATCGTCCAAGTTACAATGATATTCATTAGAAACATCGTTGAGGAGAGGAGCGGCATACTCGTATTATCTTAAATAGCCACCCTTTGCCGTTGAATTATTACTAATAAACTTTACAAGCCTTTATTTTCGTTTTACTTCATGTATTTTTTTTCACGTACCTATATCAAAACGTAGGCAAGAACTTACGTCAAGAATAAAACGCCATCTTGGTCAAAACTTACGGCTCTTTCATATAAATTACGGGCCATTATAGACTGTTGGGAATTTTTTTACTTTCCCTCGGCGAGCAGTTTCAAATAAGATGTCGACATGTCGACGGATTTGGTTGTCTAATTTGACTTCGCTGTTTATTTGCACTCTGAATGATAGTATCAAAGAATAATCTTTACTCAGGATAGCATGCAATTTGAGATTTAACCGCAAGGGCGAAAAATCGATCTAGCTAGGTCTCATGTCTGGGGAAATTCATTTAACCCGAGTTTTAAGGCATTTTAAAAAACACCGCGTTTTAGACAGAAAATTACAGCGCCATCTGTTGGCGAATAGCATAGCTTGCTCACCCGATGATATTTTAATGTTGAGGCGGCTATTATAGAGCGAAGCTCGGTCTATCACGTACTCAGTATTATATTGGCATAAGCTTTGTGCCAAATAATGTCGGATGTAAAAAGATATCTCCCAATTGTTTTTAACATTGGTTCAGGTAATAAATAAGATGTTAAGGTCAAAGATTACATCTATATTTTGCATAAGTGCGAGTCGGGCTCGCGCCCTAAGGGTTCCGTACCTATCTACCATATGATATACTAAAAGTTTTTGCTTTATGATTTTAAAAACTCCGCGACCATCCAACTTGACCCCTCTTTTCTATAAAAGTTCTTGAAGCGGGAGCTCACCTTAATTGGTTACTATTAGTTGTGAGAAAAATTGAAATATTTAATGATTTTAGACTTTTCCCTTTATTTGTACTGTGAGGCCAAATTACCAAATTTCATAATTTTAGGTCAAAGGTAGGTTTTGCATTTTTGCATAAATGAATGGAGATGAGGACATAAACAGCCATATCTTTTGATTCCGTCGTTGTAAAAAATTTAAATTTTCAAATCTTGTGTGGTTTATAGACCTTAATATTCGTTATTAATTTCAACCTGATACCTCTTCTCATTCGTGAGAAAAAGGGTCTTGACAGACAGACAGACAGACGGACAACAAAGTGATCCTATAAGGGTTCCGTTTTTTATTTTCAGGTACGGAACCCTAAAAATAAGCTTTCCCCATAAATTATTTTCAATTTCATAGTCTGCATCTATAGTCAAAAATTTTCTGAAGATATATTTTATAGAGCTCCGACCCAAATGGTAAAAACGGAACCCTTATGGTGCGACTTCGTCTGTCGGTCTGTCACACCTTTTATCTCAGTAACTATTCACACTATATCGACTTGAAATTTGGAATACTTTTAAAATATGCTTGTCCGACTTTAACATAAAAAAAAAAACATTTATTATTGTAAATAGGGTCTGAACAAGGGAGCAAAATTTTTAATTGTCGTCACTAGGGTAAATGGGGTATCGCACTTTACATTCCGAAATATTGGAATGTAAAGTGCAATTAATAATTGCAACGCTTCATTTTCAAGTTGTGATGAAAAATGATCAAAAAGCACCATTTTTACCTTACCACCTTTTTTTCTCTGGCCTATACTGTCCCATTGCTGGGCAAAGGCCTCCCCCTCCTTCCTCCAACCATCGCGGTCCTAAGCAAATTCCCACCAACCGCGTCGGTACGAATCCAAGTCGTCACGCCATCTTTTGCCATCGTCGCCATCACGCGTTGGCCATCATAGGGTTTCCATTGTGCGACGACTTTCGCCCACCGTCGCGGATGCATACGGCTCACGTGCCCAGCTCAGTCCCACTTGAGCCTGGCTGTTTTCCGACCCACGTCAGCTATTCCTGTCACCTTACCACCTTACAAAATAAAAAAAACAGAGTTACCTATTTGTAGTCGATAGAGGTTTATCAACTTGGTTTTGACGTAAATAGACAATAATAAAGGACTACAAAGTGCATTACTTAACCCGATGATGTGTCTCGTGTACCAGTAATTTTACCTACTCCTCGAACCGAAACGAAGCAGTTCAAACTTCATCTTTACTACAGAAATTGGCAAGGAGGTAGTACTACCCTAGACGGACTTTGCACATAAGCTTTCCAATTTTACATCCTGTATATCTACTTCAATTGATCTAGTTTTATAAAAAGCTCTTGCCACTTTAATCGAGATTGAGTGAGTAATAAAAAGCTTCCATCTTGATTAAGAGATTTAATCCGCTGAAGGAAAATGATCGCCACCTACGCCACGCGAATTTACTAAGGATATTAGATAAAGTTTTATAGCATTTCGCTCTTTATAAGCTCTCTACGAATGTTGTATAGGTAAGTCAAAATTTAACCTCGATTTAAAAAGCACCGTGCGCTTCTACGTCTGAAGCTTTAGTCGCGAGCTTTAGTATCATCAAATTTTGACATTTGATCACTGTAGCAGTTTTCCCTAGAGTTTCCCAAATTCGAAGAAGGAAGGCTAAGGAGTATTTTTCTTTGCCTACGTCTGTATTCCCAAGCTCTTATAACCCGAAACTATTTAAGTCGCAAGAGAAAAAAAAAAGAAGGTTGAACAACGAAGGTTGAACTTGGTTGGTTGAAGGTTGAGGGTCGAAGGTTGAAATCCGGAGTACTTTCCTCCATCTTAAAGTTTCATATATGTTATGTAACATGTCCCATGTGGTACCGGCAAAGAATAGTACCAACCCATATATACCCGTGGGTGTCGTAAGAGGCGACTAAGGGTTATAAAATGGAGGATGGGCAGCAGCATCCTTCTGTGTATCATACCATCTTTCTTACTGCGGTCACTTACAACCGCGGTCCATGGTGCCAGCCGTAACGCTGTCAAGCGAGGTGACTATTGTACTTCCCTCCACATTTTTCCAGCAAAAGCTAGAATACTGGAGGGAGCTCCCTGTCCTGTAGTGGACATTTCATGGAATGTTATGATGAATGTAACATACGGAAGTCACCACAACTCACGTACGTATATGTTACAAATGATTTTATTAATTAAAACGTCGTGAAAAAGTGGTACTCACAAGGCTGAAATACGAAGCAGCTAATCTCAGCAAAGATATTGCATCAGTTGAGTCAGCTGTTTGCAAGCCTCACCAGGAGCGCGATATGCCACGTAGGGTAGAGTCTTGTCGGTCGACATCGAGTTTGCACACTCAGCCGCACGTTTGTTGAAACACTTTGAACATGAGATCGCCTTTTATACGAAGCAGTAACGCTTACATTCGGATTGGGCAATGTTCCCATGGATTTGCGGTTGACTTTAGATTTTTACTTATATACTTTGTATATACGTAAATCGAATTAGAATAGGTAAGTTTATCAATGAATAAACAAATCTATCTAGCTAAAACAAAATTTGTTGTAACCACGTTTCATTAATTCGTGTGAACACCATTAAAAGCTTATTTGGGACGTTGAATGCAACAACTTATGTTCTACGATTTATTGGCCCGATCAGTTAACCATTGGTCGCTGACCTTACGATATCTAAACGTGTCTAAACGATAACTATCTGAATGGAGTAAAATCTTGGTAGAATAAAACGTTTCGAATATAGAGAAATTTTTTGTTTGTTTTGCAATTGTTGACTACAACCTAACTCGCACATATTATTTTCCTTATAATTTTCTTTCTCGTCGGTCTTATATTATAGACAGCTCGACTTATGAATAATATCAGTCGTCGACTTTGAATACTCCTTACATAAAAATGTTATCCGGGAACCTCTTAAACATAGGTCAATAGCTGCCTAAATACGGTTCACTTCACCTCTTGCCTAGATGTTTGCGCGTCCGGAAGAGCAGTTGCAAGTGCAAATATTGGATTCCCAGCCACAGCTCTAATACTGTGAAATCTAGAAGACCTAAGTTGAACATTAAAGATATTTTCGAAAGTGCTATTAGTTTTCCATTCAAGCTTTTTCAGATTATAATAGCACAAATAGAAGAAGACTGGGTAAGGGAATTCTTCATATTATTTTCTAGATAAAAGTCCACCAAGATCAATCTTCGTGAAAAACTTACGTGAACTTCAACCTTTTTTGTTAACTTAGGTACTTTAAGGCTTTAGATATGCTGTTCAAAGACATATCTATAAAGTACTTCAGTATAACTTCGATAAAGTTCGACAGAGTTCGACCCATAAACCTATTAAGTATATTTAAGTCCATAAGCCGTTTGAACATAACTACCTAAGACACTGAAACCGATACGGCTTGGAGATTCTCCCTGGGAATATCATATCCACTTTGCGTCAGCAGCTACTACGAACAGATATTCAGCGAGAGTCTTGGATTCAATTTTGGTATCAGGTATCGGCAAACAAACTTATAAGTTATCCATTTCTGGAGTTCAAGAGGCTTAGGCAGTTTCAAAACATTACTTTGGAATTAATTAAACTTTTTGAGAGCAAAAATAAATAATAATTATTAGAGCATACAAACGTTTAATCATGCGATTAATTTTATAACGAAATTGGATATGAATGCTATTTTAGAGAAGACACTGACTGTAAAAGAAAATATGAAATAATATAAGATAAATTAATTTCTTTATAAAACTTAGTTTAATTACATACATATTCATTTAGCCAAAATATTAATACGAACACGGATTGATAATGACAAGGATACCTAAACTAAGTTATCTAATACTTGTGTCTCAGGTACCAGTTGTCATATTGAATCAGTCCTTGAGTGAAAGTAGGTAAATTAAAATAAAGAAACAATTTGATAGATTAAAATAACAAAATAAAATAAGCTTAAACTATTTACTTATTTAAAGTGATTTAAAGTGAAATATGGCGACTAGGCGAATAGGGGAAAATAAACGAAGGCGCTAAATCGAAAGAATGAAAGAAAAAAAAAGATAGAATGAAAAAAATTTAATTAAAAATTTAAAAAACTCCCGACAAAAGACGATCCCCTACAAAAGTAAAAAATAATAAATTGCCTACACACACTTGCGCTAAAGATGATACTTGTGATATTTTGTTGTATTGTTGTTGAGCAATAAACAGTTTTTACTTACTTTTACTATTGTTGACCCTTAAATGCGTTGGGGGACCGCTAAGAAAACATTTAAATACACAATATACGTAAGTTGTTTTATTGCAGTTACCTACCTACTTTGTTTTCAGCAACCGCGGACCATAAACTGTGTCTGTATATAGGTAGTTAAAACGGGACAATATGAATGCTTCAACAAGACGTAGGCACAGGTTTTCGTTCAGATGTTTTCGAATCCTATACAACAGCTTAAGTCTATAAAAACAGTTTCGTGTAACTTCCTGTACATGTGACTCAAAGCGTAATTCAGGGTCCATAATAACGCCCAGATTGCGAACTTCAGCAGTTGAAATCATAGAAACGCCATTTAAAATAAGTCATAATATAAGTCTGATAATACAATACATTACAATACAATACTCTTTTATTGCACACAGATAACAAACAGTACAAAAAACATATGTGGACATAAAATTGGAGCACAATAAGGCAAAGGATAATAATACAATTAACGTAAAACAAAAACTAAATTAAGTATCTAATTATTATTTGTTATTATTTGTGACATTATTATTTGTAACATTAGTCAAGAAGAATAAAATTTTTGTTAAAATTTAAGCAAAAAATTGTAATTAAAAAAAAATTGGCAGGGTAATTTTTAAATTTTATTTTTATTTATTTTATGTAAAATATTTATAGGGTCGATGAACACGTCTTTATTGTACTTTGACGGGTATATTTAAACCTTATAGAATTGTGTACTGGGCGACCGAGATTTGCTCTGTGTAATTGTAACCAACGTCCGCAAACAGATTGCTCAATATGGTTACTGATACACACTATTTTCAAGATATATGCTAGAAAAAAACAGGGAAATGGAATTTTCCCAGACATTAATATTTTGTCCCTCAAGTAGTAAATTTATCGAAATTAATAAAAAAATATAAACAGGGTGTAAGGGACGGATTGGTAAACTGGAAGGGTCGGGGCGTGATCAGTCAATGTAACTGAACAACTTTCAGTAGATAAAACTTTCAGGAATTGAAAAAAAATCGTCGTCTCCATATAAACCGTCCAATCAAGTTTGCAATTTTGGAGAGGCCGATTTTATCTTTTATTTCCTGAAAGTTTTATTAACAGAAAGTTCGTTACGTTGACTGGTCATACAATATCAGTTTTTGCCAATCTGTCCCTTACAACTTGTATAATAATATTAAAACAAAAAAATAATTAATTAGTTGTGGTCGCGTTGTATAGTTATTTTATTTTTTACAGTTCCTAGAAAACGGCTTTTTTTCGAGGGGACCGTTTACAAAAAATATATATAAAATTACTGCTTTTTTAATAGTATAGGATAGGTATTTGATTTGAGTATAGGTCATACGACAACCGACACGTATAACTATTAAATTATCTTCCCTTACATCTAATAAAAGGCAAGATGGGCCGTAAAGATAACTAAAGTGTTAAATTTTATCGATATGGGACGAGCGACTACTAAACTGAAGATGCTATTAACTGCTCGCAACATGTGACCGGGAAATAAAAGTACCGCGTTTTCGATTAGTGGGTTTATAATTAGATTAATTCAAGGAGGTTTTAATCCACGCTACGCTCTAGCGTGGATTAAAACCTCCTTGGATTAATTACATTAAAGAGATTTTAATAAAATAAAAATAACTCTTAAGGTGGTAAGAGTGTGAAGGCGTTATTTTCAGAAAAAATATTGAATCCCATTTACAAAACCTTTCATAATGGAAAGTTTCGGTTTCAGTTTAATAAGATGTGTCTAGTTATTGTTTTAAAATTAGAATCTAAACTAATTACAAATTATTTGCGGCGTTAATTTTTCATTCTGTTCGGAAATTACGAAGATTATATTTTTTATTGTTTTATTTTTTATCATTAAAATAACCTCAAAAGACTGCACAATGGATAATGTATCCACGACAACACGGCGTCTTACCGCTATCATAATTCGGTCTACAATTGGAATATATTAATTTTTGCGGAATACTTATTCGAAAATAAAACATCAGATTTCAAGCACAAGTGCGCTGAGACTTTACAGGTATCCTGCAAAATAATAGAATACAGCATAAGCTATACATAGTGCACAAATAACACACAAATAACTCATTATCATGACAACCCATGAAACGTCTACTACAGTACAGGGAACTCCTTCCGAAATTACTTACAGCTTTTGCTGAAACAATGTGGAGGGGAAGTACCATAGTCACCACGCTTGTTAGCGTTACGGCTGGCACCATGGACCGCGGTTGTTGTTGACCGCAGAATGTTAGATGATACGAAATGAGATGCTGTTGCCCATCCTCTGGTTAACCCTTAGTCGCCTCTTACGACACCCACGAGAAGATATGGGTTGGTACTACTATTTGCCGGCACCACACGGGACAAATAACAATACAGACATAAATGACTATTGT
Organism: Athrips mouffetella; assembly: GCA_947532105.1. Lineage (NCBI taxonomy): Eukaryota > Metazoa > Arthropoda > Insecta > Lepidoptera > Gelechiidae > Athrips > Athrips mouffetella. The sequence continues at coordinate 9,170,556 of OX383960.1, read as the reverse complement.
ATGAAATATAATTTGTATTAATATTTCATCCTGCCAAAGTATTCTAATGAATATTATTCCAACGTTAGATTAAACACTTTTTGTTCAGAAAAACGTAATTTACGCGAAAAATTGCTTATTTACAACAATGTTATCTACTTTAACTCTCGTGCGGAGCCCAGCAGGGGTATTTGGAAAGCCGGCAGCTCGCTAAATGGGCCATAAGTCAAGTATACTGACGGGGCCTCCCTTGGCGAAAATAATACACTGCCTACATACGCGCTAGCTATATTTGGCTATAAGTACTACGAGAAAGATCTAGTTATGCAACCGTAGCAAACTAATTACATACATACATAACATCACGCCTTGTTCCCGTCGGGGTAAGCAGAGACCACAGTTCTCCACCTGCTACGATCTTGACATACGAGTACTTCCCTTGCTTCCTGAACTTTCATCAATCCTTTCATACATGCTCGCCGGTTTAGGGTACTTTTAACCTGGCCTTTATTCAGAACGTCCTGAATTTGGTCCTGATACGTTCGCCAAGGCCTTCTCCTTCCAACGTTTCCATGCACTCTCGCCTTGTAGATCTCTTTCGTCAATCTTCCTTCATTCATCCTCTCTACATGACCAAACTAAATACATTCCATAAAAAATGTTTACTGTTAGACAGAGAGCTCTTTCGTTTAGGGGTAATTTCGTGTAAAGTGGTTATTGACTCTCTGGCGGCAATAATTGGTACTACACCGAGCTTTGTATGAGTCCGGCTATGGTGAGGGGTGAAGGGGGGGGTGGTGAGGGGGAGGCTGGATAAGTAGACGTGAATGGGAGCTTGACGTGCTCTAGCCCTAACGACAGAGATGAGGTTGACGATGGAACGAGTTTGCCGTTTGCCTAAAGCCTATTCACTCGCGACTTAAATATCAAATAGATTCGAGATATAAGAACTCGTGAACTCAGATAGACAGGCGCAGGCAGATAATTACCACTCTTAGCTGTGCGCATATTAAAAGATGTTCCCCTGTAAAGGAGCTCCCTCACAATTGCACTGCAAAAGCTTTGCTTTTTTTTTATAAATTTTTGTTATGATATGGGGTAGTGTCATATCATATAGTCACCAGGTTACGGCTGCCACGCAAGCCCGCATGTTGACGCAGAAAAGATTACTTAGTTGCCATTTGGTTTACTCAACCAATATAAACAGCGATCCTCCTCACAAAATAATACCTAACATGAGTATAAGTTTTCGGCAAACTTTTCTTTCTTTCTGTTAGTAGTTCGACAAAAAATGCCTTTTTATAGGAAGGAACACGACTTTTTTCTTATTGGAAATGGAGCGGTGACAATCTAAGTGCTGGTGGAAAGACAAGGGCTTATGGCATAAGACATTGAACGATTGAGGCAAGACAGAGTAACTATCGTCAATCAGGCCAGTTACTAATGGATATGGGATGACGAGAATAAAGTGCGAAAGCTTTTTTTTTTATTTGTGACGTGATACGCTTCCAACACAACTTTATGAGTATAATTATATATATATATATAATAAAGTAAGTACGACACACTAGAACGTAATTTCCTTGCGAAGTTACGATGCGGATATTCCACTCTTATCTAAATATATAAAAGAGCATGTCCTGACTGACTGACTGATTCATCAACGCCGAGCCGTAACCACTATAGATACAGATCTGAAATTTTGTACACAGGTTCTATACACGTCAAAACTACCCACTAAGAAAGGATTTTGGAAAATTTATCTCCTAAGGGGGTGATATAAGGGATGAAAGTTTGTATGAAAGTCCTTTGTTCCTTAAGCTAGATTCACACAAATTTGAATTTAGACTTCTGGTAAAAAGAAAATAAACACGTGTTTAAGCATTTCTTAAAAATCACCCTTCAAGGGGGTGAAAAAGGGAATGAAATTTTTTCCGTATGTTGGTCTATAAGTCTTTCATTTTTAAAGGTAGAATTATAGCAGTTTGGTTCCGAGCTCATGGTAAAAAATAAAAAAGTAAGTGTTTAAGAATTTTTCAACATTCATCCCCTAAGGGGGTGAAATAAGGGATGAAAGTTTGTATGAAAGTCCTTTGTTTCTCGAGTTAGATTCACACAAATTTAACTTTAAGCTTTTGGTAAAAATTAAAGAAACATGTGTTTAAGCATTTCCTAAAAATCACCTTAGAAAGGGGTGAAAAAGGGGATGATATTTTTTCCGTATTTTGGTCTATAAGTCTTTTATTTTTAAAGGTAGAATTATAGAAATTTGTTTTTAAGCTTTTGGTAAAAAATAAAATAGAACGTGTTTAAGAATTTTTCTAAATTCATCCCCTAAGGGGGTGAAATAAGGGATGAAAGTTTGAATGAAAGTCCATCAGTTTTGAAGTAACGATCTTCAAAATTTGTATTTAGACTGACAACTAAAAATTAAGTTTCACGTATCTCAGGGTTTTTGAAAATTCTACCCTCTAAGGGGTGAAAAGGGGGATGAAGTTGAAACTCCTTCATTTCAAAGTAATATCCACTAAATTTATTATTTAGGCATTAGGGTTGTAATTCTGTGGAACATGCATCACTATTATTGAAATTCCACCCCAAATCCAACCCCTTAAAGAGGGAAATGGGGTGAAAAAGTCTAAAAACCAATATGTTTATCGTTTGTATGGTTTATCGGGTCGCTGATTACGAAAACTACAACAATTTTGAAATTCAACGTGGTGGACGTGAAATACGTTGGGGTGCGATAGGGTTGAAATGTCTAAAAATCAATATGGGTGTCATTTCTATGTTTATATTTTACTAGCTGTTACCCGCGACTTCGTCCGCGTAGATTTTATAAAAAAACAGAACTCGAACTTAACTGAAACATATTTTATGGATCGCTTATCCTTCTTGATCCCTACGTAAAAGATGCATTTGTACTTATCCAAGTTGAATAAATGCATCTTACTACAAACTTAATTATCTTTTGATTTTATTTAACTGGTAGGTAGTGCGGAATTTTCATTGTCAACCGTTACAGGCGAACTTAAAAAAGAAGGCAATAAAGGGAGTGAAGTGAATGGGTAGCGAGGAGGTATTCATAAAAGTAAAAAAGGTCCCTATTCCTCCCTATCTATCCTTTTGTATCCCCCCCTACATTCCCACTCCCCCTCCCTCACCCTCTCCCACTCTCTCTTCCTCTCCCTCGCCCCTCCCTCTTCCCCCCCTCACCCTTCCTTCCCCCTCCATTTCCCCCTTCCCCTCTCCCCATCACCCTCCCTTTCCCCCCTCGCCCTCCTCCCATTCCCCTCCCTTTCCCCCTTCCCCTCACTCATCCTCCCCTTCCCCCTCTCCCTCCCTCTACCCCCCTCCCTCTACCCCCCCCCTCCCTCTACCCCCTCCCACGCCCTCTACCCCTCCCTCCCCCTTTCTCTCCCCTCATTTTCCTCTCCCTTACACTCTCTCCCTATCCCTCCCCCTCTCCCTCTCCCTATCCCTGACCCTACCCCTATCCCTGCTTCTACCCCTAACGCCATCTTAACCGCTATCCCTATCCTTATATAAACATACAACTGACACTCATATTGATTTTTAGACATATCAACTCTATCGCACCCCAACCTCATCCCCAAGGGATGATAGCATTTCACGTCCACCATGTTGGATTTCAAAATTGTTGTAGTTTTTGTAATCAGCGGCTCGATAAACCTTACAAATGACACCCATATTGATTTTTAGACATTTCAACCCTATCGCACCTCAACCTTATCCCCAGGGGATAATGGTAGTTTACGTCTACCACGTTGGATTTCAAAATTGTAGTAGTTTTCGCAATCAGCGATACTTAGTTGAATAAAAAAAGTCCCATCAAAATCGGTTAAGTAGTTTCGGTGTGCTGTAGCAGATACAACCCCGCTAGAGTATTATTGTATGAGTAGATTCCCACGGGAATGAGATATTTTCCCGGGGTAAAAAGTAGCCTATGTCCGTCTCCAAGTTACCATCTATCACCATACCAAATTTCATCAAAATCCGTTCAGCCGTTTAGGCGTGAAAGAGCAACAAACAAACAAACAGACAGACAGACAGACAGAGTTACTTTCGCATTTATAATATTAAGTATGGAGTATGGATATGGATAAGGATAGGGATTTTATTTTATTTATTTTATTTGGGAAACCAACGGCATAACAAACAAAAGTGCTTATGAACTATTAACAATTCGACCAGCCAATAACAGGTAGCGGTTAAGATGGCGTTAGGGGTAGGGATAGAGGCAGGGATAGGGATAGTGAGAGGGTGAGGGAGTGGGGTTGGGGGTAGGGGGGGGGGGAGGGAGAGAGGGGGGAGAGGTAGAGAGAGACTGCACAATACTGCAGATTGTCTGAATTCCACGCGGGCGAAGCCGCGGGCACAGCTAGTATATATAGATAGTTCCGTCTTGAAAAGTTCCGACGCGGAATTTTCGCAAGTATATCGCTACACTAACGTTTTAAGACTTTGCTTTACGCGGGTACAGAGACAGGTCGCGCAAAATTCTAGAGTGAAACTAAACAACTTTCCTCAAGAAACATATCACTGAAAACTAGAAATAATAAAAATAGTTATAACCACGGAGTAGAGAAGGTTTTTAACAAAAACTACACACCTGCTTCAAAGTTTTGCAAGGTTTCTATCAGCACTAAAAAGTATAAAATAACCATAGCAGTTAATAATCAGTAACTTAGTGAAGTAATAGAAAATAACAAAGCCTGTTATTTATTTCAATTATAAATTTATAGGTACATTTTTACAGTTCAGTGCCAGCCAAGTCGCAAATCAGTGGGATCTCTGGTTTCAGTTGTTTGTATGTAGATTGTAGCGAAGCACTGGTTCGGCTTATGCTGGTTATGTTAAAACTTACCTACTTGCTGCTGTGTGTACCTATTCGACCTCTCCACCCCATACAAACTGCCGAATCATGGAGAGGCCCTGTGGAGAGGCTGAATAAGTGGAGAATCATTTCTATCTATTAATTTTCTACAATTTGGCTTTTTTTAAATGTACAAAAATATAAAGTTTGTCAACAACATAAACACGATAATCAAATATGACGGACTATTGATGGTTCTAGGTCGAAATTAAGTGCACTGTGTTTTATTAAAGTAGCAATTTCGTATTTCTGGTTGTTTCTGAAGGTTATCTTAAGTCTGCCACCAAATACCAAAAAATGTTGCCATCTTTGTCACACAAATCTAGAATATTATATTATATTTGTACCTTTTATATCTCAATCAAAATAAGGTACGAGTAATTTTATTGAATTCCTTTAATTTTTATCAATTTTTTCATTTACTGTACAATGTGCAGGCCCAGGCTGAAACATCTCCTTTGGTTTGTCGTATTTCGACCTATGTTCCTTGGCAAAAGTTGTTCAGTTTTTCATCCTTCAGTATTATCACACCTTTCCGTTACACGTTACACTTTACACTTTCGTCAAGTACTATAATTTACAAAACCATCCTCTCACACGAGTTACGAAAATTAGGGAGCTAGGTGTTATCTTAGATAATGAGCTAACATTTAGATTTCACTATGAACATATAGTTAAAAAAGCTTGTAAGCAACTCGGCTTTATACTTAGAATTTGTAAACCTTTTAAGGTTTGTTTTAGACTTTCGCACTTTTCAATCATGTTTATTTTGTTTCGGGTCTTAGCGCGATAATAGTTACCAGTTAGTTACCCGTGACCACGGCTGTTGCAACGCAGCCGAAACGTCGGGAATAATAAGGTAATTTATTTTGCCTAATAACTATTATCGCGCTAAGAACCGAAACAAAATAAACATGTAAACCTTTTAGTCTGAGAATCACTTACAAAATTTTATATTTCAGTTTGGTACGTTCTGTTCTTAATTTCTGCTCTGTGGTTTGGAGCCCTTACTATGCTTGTCATATAGACCGATTGGAAATAATTCAACGCAAGTTTCTTAGAATTCTTGACTACAGGGTAGGAGACAGGCACACAGACTACAACGATTCTCTTATACCAAACAACATGCTTCCTCTTGCTCTCAGACGTCAACAGTTTGATTGCATGTTCCTCTATACTCCAATAAAAATACGGTTTTGCAAAACATTAAATGTTAATAGCTACTTTTTCGTGTATATCGTATTTAAATATGATGTTACTATATTTACGAATCCACCTAAAATTTAAATCGGAATATTTTTTTCGAATTACAGCTTAGGCAAAAATAGTAATAGACAATTATTTACGTTATATCATAGATAAACGTATACTTTACATATAGGCAAGAAAATCCACCATAAATATATTTAAAAATATCAATTTTTATCAAAATATAAAATCTACACTTATTTTCATATATAAGGCCCAATAAAAACGAGGTAAAATAATAGAAATAAACTGAGCTAAACTTAACCTTTTTAAATGTAAGTGATTCTTATATATATTCACAAAAATCCAATACGAAATAAAAAAAAAGTTTTTTGTAATCGGTGGTTTACAAAGATTTTGTTAACATTTATGTTGGATTTGCCAAAAATAAGAGTACTTATGTAGCACTATTTAAATTATTAGAAAGCAAAACGGCTCTATTACTATTTTTGGTTGCGAAGATAAACTTTATTTAAATTTCGTGATATAAAAGTTAAATAATACAAAAAGGGTAATATTCTTAAGTGGATTCATGTATAATATGAAATTATGAATATGTAGCAAGCCTTAAATAAAAAAAATAATCTATCAACATTTTTTTCCGAAATTCCACATTTTTTTTATCGTTGGACGACAAAATAAATAAATAAATGGGGCAAATTTAGGTGGATTCCATTAAAAAGCTTTACACAGAAATATAATCTATCGATCTGAAAAAGAAACACGACTATTACAAATTATTTCCGTTTCTTCATACAATCTCTAGTAATTTTACTGGAGTACTATAAAATATTTAATGGCCTCGTAGATTCCCCTCACATTCTGGAACTTATAAGTTTAAAAGGCCCTACTAGACCTGTACGTAGTACATATACAAATATTTTATTTGCGTATCCAGGTTTCTCGACTAATTATACTGCTCTTATTTTCGTCGCTGCTTGGCTATATAGCTATAACAATGTTTTTTCTCATATCGATCTATTTTCTAGTAATAAACCACACGAATTTAAAAGATTGTTAATTGAACTTTTAAAAACTAAAATTTCTTAAGTCTAAGGTGTGGTTGTAGATTTATTCACACATAATATAATACTGTATATTCGTCCGATTACTGTTTTTCTACTTAGATCTTTTGTGGACACTCCAGGTCCGTGAGTTATACAGGTTTAGAATATAAGTACTTTACTTAAGACCGTCTTACAAACTGCGGTCACCTACAACCGCGGTCCATAATACCAGCCGTAACGCTAACAAGCGAGGTGACTATGGTACTTCCCCTCCACATTTTTCCAGCAAAAGCTAGAATTCTGAAGGGAGCTCCCTGTCCTGTAGTGGATGTTTCATGGGATGTTATGATGACTTAAGACCGTCTGTTGTCATAATAAATAAAATAAAAAAAGTATCCTTTCAGTTATTGTTGACTTTTCCCTTAATCCTCCAAGTATACAAGGTGTAACAGAAAGGGTATATCAACCCTGAAGGATGTGATTCTGCCTATGAAACTGAACAACTTTCCCTAAGGAACATATGTCGAAATAGGGAAAAAAAAATTTGACCTCCCATACAAAATGCGCAATTTTCAGATTTCAGATTCAGTTTCTATGGGAGGTCAATTTTTTTTTCTGTAATTCGACCTATGATCCTTAGGGAAAGTTGTTCAGTTACATGGGATGGGCAGTTAACATCCTTCACGGTTGATATATCCTTATTTTACACCTTGTATAGTTATAAATAACTGTAACAATAGTAGTCCAGTTTGATAGATTGTGTTTACAATTCATTCGGTGGTTACAACACAGTTGTTGGGCGCGTCGACAGAGAGGAATGATCTTGTCACTCCGAAATCCACCGCACTTCACTTTTCACTTCGGATTAGGTACTGACTTTATTCGGCAACAAAAAATATAACATGCCCACAAAAACGTAAAAATAAAACATTGACAATCAAATTTTTTTTAAAGAATTCTATAAAGGGTGTAACTTTAAGGAATGGTGTACCAAAAACTGAAAGGGCGTGCTCAGTTAACAAAACTGAACAACTTTCCCAACGAAACATATGTTGGGAAACAAAAAAAATGTTGACCCCTTCATACAAATTGTTCCAGGCCAGAGTGGGCAATTTGTATGGAGAGGTCAAAAATTTTTTTAATTTCCTAGCATATGTTTCTTTGGGAAAGTTGTTCAGTTTCGTTGACTGAGAACGCCCTTTCAGTTTTCAGTACACCGTCCCTTACACCCTGTATAAAATTTTCATTTCGTAAATGAACAAACCTGGCCACCACTACCTGACAGCCGCAAACTGACAAAAGGCGTCGAGGCCGACCAAGGCGCCGATGGCGCGATGAACTTGACGCCTTTAGCAAGGCCTGGTAAGAGCGGGCTTTAGATAGGGACCGATGGAGGAAAGAGAGAGAGGCCTTTGCCCAGCAGTGGGACATTATAGGCTAGATAAGATAAGACAAGAAATGAACAAATTATTTGAAACGTCGATAATATTGTTCTGCGAAGTAGAGACGCGTCTCCTAAATTATTCCTGACCAAACTGTCGTATTTTTGTCTAGACTCAAATCGAATTAGGCGCCTATTCAGCGTATTCGCATCTTCAGAATAAGATAATAGTTGTTTGAATAATTTGAAGGCTCCCCGCGACCTTATTATAAATAAGCAGTAGTTGCCATAGGTGCCGGGCCACTGAAGCCGAAGGTAGGTCGGCGCCTGGCCTATATTTCCTCCTTATCTGTCTTTGGGGTATTATAATCTTCTGTTTCGCTCTGCCGTGACGTCACGACGCAACCCCCACTGTAATGGTGTGTTGTGTGCGTGTGTGCGCACCGTAGGGCAAACGTTCCGGTGATTATTATGATACGACAGTTCAATCTGATTTATTTTTGCTGCCTGCGAATAGGGGGGCGGAAAGTTACGACGGCTATTTTTGTAATAGGTAATTTATTGGGTCAAATATTAGCCGTGTTTTTGAGGTGACTATTGGAATTTCTTTTCTTATAGTCAGTAAGCATTTTGGGCAAAGTGGACAAATCATGATTTCGTGGTGAAACTGAAGAATTTCTGTCTTATCTATAGGCTTTCTTTTCTTATCGAAATAGGCGTCCCGGGTGTTACATTACAAAAGGCTTCATACCTAATATAATACTGCCAAATAAAGGCTATCGGAATTACCTATACTTTTCATATCGTCAGTAAGCATTTTTGGGCAAAGTGGGCAAAAGTACCTAAGTGTTGAAATTTAATAATATTCTCCTTGATGGCTTTCTCTTCCTATCTAATATCAACATAATAATATTTTTTGAACAAATTAAAGGTTTCAGCTGAAACTTTAGCTTTCTATGCCAGTAATTTGAGGAACATATTCTGGAGAAAAAAATCTCTACCAACAAGATCTACGCGCTACGATGGCAGTGCGAGCGGCAGGCAACGTCATCAATATCGTGATATGACGTCACTGACATTTCCGTGCATAATCTAATCAATCATGTTGGTTTTGAGACGGCACTCTTGTTATTTAATTTTGAAGTATACCTACCTAGGTTAAATAATAGGTCTTTACCTATGAAATTGCCGAAATTTTCTTACAGATTAATGAGATCATAATTCCTATAATTCTAATGCTATTTTTTTCATTTCTCTTATATTTGAAAGTTGACTTCAAGGTTATCAATTCACGCATAAAATAAAGTTTTTATTTTTAGTTTGATAAAGAAAATTAAAGGTTTGAAAATTGTTCGTCTTAAATGTCGTCCGATTTAATAATTAGATTAGTTATATTTTTTTTACATTTCATATTTTTCGAAAATTAAATTTAAGCTTCAGCTAACTTAATGTCTTCCCAATAATGCTTAAAAAAAATTGGATTTATAATTACTAAGAAAAATGCAAAAAATGTTAGTACTGAAAATTGAGTACTGAAATTCGCCATACAAAACGGCAATTTCATAGGTAAAGACCTATTATTATAAGGGGAAAAGAATATACTTAGAACTGTTCTTTCATAAGTAATATGCGCATCATTTGAGAACGACTAGGCGATTTACTCTAAAACAAAATGTGACTTTTATCAATTTAAATTATTGATTGTGTTGCAATTTCTATGGGAAATTAATATCATTTTCAATACCCTTTTTATTAAACGTGTCGTTGTATGGTGTATCAATCTATCCATACTAATAGTACTCAAGCCCGTGTCCATCATATTTTTACTGCAGCAAATTATCTATCCAGATCGCTTAAGGCTCTTCTGCTGACGCCGAGACAATTGATCAATTTGATTGAATCGGTCCGGTATAGGTTTTATGACCGGTCAAATACGGATTTTTTTTTACTTCAATTTAATGTTTCTACTATCAGCAAATTTTACATCTTCTTCGCTTAGGGCTTTTTCACTGACGAATGATCTATATTGCATTTTGAGTTTGGGCATCAGTTTAAGACCCCCAATCTATGAAAACATTAAATTTGCTGATATAAAAATAGTAAATCGATTTTAAAAAATCCCTACTTTGAGTGTCTATAGCATCTAAACCGAACCGACTTGAGCAAAATGCAATATAGACTATTCGTCAGTGGAACAGCCCTAAGCGATTAAGATGTAACATTTGCTGATAGTATAGGTATATTGAAAAAAAAAAAAACCCCCGATTTTGACCGTAAAACCTACACCGGACCGATTTAATCAAAATGACCAATTTTCTCGGCGTCAGCAGAAGAGCCCTAAGCGATCTAGATGGTTAATTTGCTGACAGTCGAAACAGTAAAATGATGGACACTGAGCTGACTACTATAATATTATGAATGCAAAAGCAACTCCGTCATACATACGATAGGTACGTCTGTCTGTGTCTTTTATACATACGTTTTAACGGCTTAACCTCTGAACCAATTTTGATATTTGGTATGGTGATAGTTTGAACCCTGGGAAAGGACATAGGTTATTTACGCGCTACGCGTACGAAGTTCGGGACAACATCTTGTTTACAATATTTACATAAGCTTACTCTACCTTCATACAAACTCACCTCTAAGCTCCTTACAAGGTACAATAGGAATGTTATTATAATACCTACCTATACCAAAACATTAGCTTATTACATTACCATTGTACGAAACAACAGAGGGGCTGAATCGCACCCTTACGTAAACTATAGGCATTGTGTGTAAACGAACACAAAAACAGGTACAGAATTTATATGTAGCTAAACACCCCTATGTACCCATACATCCGGGAATGATCATTCTAAAGTTTTGCCTCATTGTTCTAAATATCGTCGGACAACGATGCATGCAAAGAGCGCGTGGGTTTTTTTTCTTGCCGCTTCTATTTGCCTCACATGTTGCACTTTGTTTGTAAAGCGATAAGAGATTAATAATATCCTACAATGAACCCTTTATTACCTTTTGTCTAGACTTTAACTATCAGCATTCATCTAAGAAGACTAATTGCTTAGTGATCATAAAGCGGTCAGGCGACGGGTAAGACCTATGATTACAGGTTTATTCTTCTTGAATGTTGTTTTTGCCTGACTGCCCAAACAAGTGGGTTATGTTTTTTAATTAAAGAAAAATATATTTTCTTCTTTGGCAACTGGTTGCCAAACGGGGTTGCCAATGCAGCTGAATTTAAATCTTTATCTTATAGAAAATAGACCTTTCTTAATTAGAAAAATGGTGGTTTATTGACATCCCAAAACGTTGAATCAGACACTAAGAAGGCTGTACGTATTTTATACAATGTCTAGTCTAGTAAACTTCACCGCAAAGCGTAGCGTATCGTCCTTGAACTGAGCTCTGTATAAAATATTCACGATCCAGACCGCGAGGCTTACGAAAGGTAATTTGCCCTTAGTTGCTGGTTGAAACGACCGTAATGTACCCTAATAGTACATTTTATGTAAACGAAGTTTAATTAAAATTTTAAATTGTGACGTGTATGTAGATAATGAGTTGATATAGGCAAAGCAAAGTACAGTCAAGAGCACATCAAGCTTGACACATTGGACTTTGTACCGTTCTTATTTCAATAGACGTACGGGCTAGAGTTGTACTGCGATTATCATGCTTGACCTGTCGTTGACTGTACTTACTCTGCTTGAGTGAACGAGAAGGACAATTTACTAAATGAGTGTTATTTATTCATTCAAAATGTTATAAGTTACTTCCCCAAGACTAAGTTAGTAATTAACTACTGAAAAAAATTATCAAAATTATTGTTTTTTTTTAATTTTTTTTTGTGAAAATCTTAATACGGTTCACAGAATACATCTATTTAACAAGTTTCAACAATATAGCTCTTATAGTTTCGGAAAAAAGTGGCTGTGACATACGGATGGACAGACAGACAGACATGACGAATCCATAAGGGTTCCGTTTTTTGCCATTTGGCTTCTTCTTTGTCGTATCGCTCTTGGCAGAGCGGTGGTGGTCACGTCGAGGCATCGGTGGTAGAGGCGGATACAGCTCTCCGCACGATCTCCCGCCATCTCTCCCTGTTTGCAGACTGTCTGGTGCGGTGTCTGGGCTTCCTACTGCGGATTTTTCTTGGTCAGTCCAGCGCATAGGTGACCTTCCGTGCGATCTGGTTCCCTCTACTTTTCCCTGCACGACCAGCCATTTGGCTACGGAACCCTAAAAAAACTCAGTAGCTACTAAAGTTGGGTTGGGTATTATAGCTACCAAACTGCAAAAGACAGGTTTGAGAACTGTAAAATATTCGCGTTGTGGGAACAATACATATAGCTTTATCTAGGTATTTCAACAAAGCGGTTTGTAAAACTGCCTCTAGCACGCCCGTTACACGAACGCAATGGTCTGTGTTTAATTAACTTTTTAAATTGCTTGGCGAGCGGTGGCGAATATTAAATTATTACCACCCAGCTTTATAGGCCGGATTTTGTTGGTATTTCAGGTGTGTAAACTTACTGTAGCTAACTTCACAGAGCTACTAATTAATAGCACATTATTTACCAGCAGAGCGAGAAGCTTGACTATTACTCGTTCAACTACAAGAATAGATGATATTTTCAGAACACTCCATAGTTTGACATAGAAAAGTAAGACTTATAATGATGATACTTTAGTACAGTCAGCAACACACTTGACTGCCAATATAAACGAAAAAGAGTGAAAAATTTATCTATCAATTTCATTGCATTCCAATATCTAACATTGTCAAGTACAGGAATCATTACAGACATATGGCTACGTTAGTGAGTATTATTTATCCGAGAATCATAAACAGTACCTGTGCGACTGAGCTTCGCTCTATAATGGCGCCTCAACAATAAAATATCCACGGGTAGCAAGCTATGCTATCTGCCAACAGATGGCGCTGTAGATTTTTGTCTAAAACACGGAAATAAAAAAATGCTTTAAAACAAGGGGAAAACAAAGTTTCCCAGACATTAGACCTAGCTAGATCGATTTTTTGCCCCAAATTGTATCGAAATCATTAGTCGTTTTCGAGAAACCGATTACAATATTACAAATATTGCTCGTGTAATAGTAAAGGATCATTCCAACAGTTAGAAAATTGTTCTATTTAAGCATGTCGTGAGCAGGGGACGTCGTCTGACTCCTCCATTACGACTATTATAATAACGACCCTACAAATAATCGCGACTAGCCTGCAAGAGCGCCATTATGCACTCTAGGGTTAAATAACGGCCTTTGTAACCCCGTTCAAATTAACCCAACCACCCAAACGCTTTGTGTTTCCTCGCGTCTTTTAGAAATATTGTTCAAGACCTTGGTAAAGACAATTTCTATTTTAAGCTTTAGTTTTTTTTATTTTGCAGCTTTTCCCTTTCGATTTATAATATACAACAATAAGTAAATAAAGACTATATGGGTTATAAGAGGTTAATTAGTTTTATCAAAGTTAGTTGTAGTTGTTATTAGTGTACATATATAATTTTAGTTGGTATTTACATAGTTTAAAGAAATATTTGTATACCAGACTGTGGTAAAACATGTCATGGACAAAAAATATGTACACTCACCACCTTACACCATGTTTTGTACAAATACATTTTCATTTCATAGGAAATTGATATAAGAAAATATCATCTGATTTAGACCAGGCAAAGTCTTGCCAACATTGACTGGGCTGTGTTGCACTGCACCATAATCCTTTAGACCAATACTTTTATTATTGCTAGCCTATTGTGCCTTTTTCAGAGTTTTGTACCCAAAATATCCTTTGTCATGTTTTGTAGTACATGACTTTAAGGCCGTTTGTCTGTATTTCGTTTCTTTCGATAGCGTCGTGTACTCGTGTACCAACAGGTTAACTTTTAAGTGCCAGTTATGATTGACTAGTTTGTAACGAGTTAGAAACCAGTTCATGACTAGTTGCATCGAGACCTTCATTAAAAGTATATGATTAAAACACTATGCTGTGTCAGAAAAACTTACTCGATAGCATTGGTAATTTAAGTCAGTATTTGTTTTAGCATGAGAGTTGAGAACAATTATGGACGAACAGTCTTAGTTTTGTGAATACTTAAGTCTGTGGTCTTAGTACACTTTCCTGCACCTTTAGACAAAAAGAATGGCCAACGCCCGCCCATGAGTTTAGCTACACTAAGTCCCAAGTGGCGGCCTTAGGACGGAGACAAACGACGACGGTTATCTTGTCCTCCCTAGTCCCCACGGGTTAATGATCATTTACCCTTCGTTGTTGTAAATAAGCGTCAACGCGTAGAACGAACCTTCTATTTTTCAGATTGTTTTTTAGGCAGGCCGGCTAACTGATTGGTATAAGTTGTCACAACTGCCTATTAACAAGTAGGTAATAATATAATATTTAAATACAGCAAAGCAATTCGCTTGAGAGAACTAAGATGGAAGATTTCATGGGCCGGTTATTTCACTCATTTCCTTAACCTTCGATGAAACAGAAATAAGGGGTGGTATTTCCCCAGGCCGTGGACGAACAACCCAGGCGGACTTAAGTCCAACCACCTTCAAAAGAAAAGTCAGTTTTACTGCCACCAACTTTGCTTAGAATATTTCGATTTTTTTTTCATTTTGAGAACTTAATAAAAAATAAATATCACAAATATTGGTTCTAATCTAAGTGTAAGTAAACGTAAATCTAAAAAATAACCACATTGTAACAAATAAAACATTTGTTCCTACAATCGATAATCATAGTTTTTGTACTAATCTAAGTAATCTTTTTTACTTTATTAAAAATAAGCTTGAAAAAGCATTGTTTAAAAGCTTTCGAGATTGAAATATCAATCTCTAGTCTTATTATAGTCATTTAAACAGAAAAAGCCTGACTCAGATTTCTATGTTTCATTCTGCCCGAATATAAATACAGCTAAAACGATGAGAAAGCAAAATACCAATTCGTCATTTATTGCTGCCAAATCGACTATAAAAGTACCTACTATTCGTATTCGTAAAATATTGGTGGTCTAATTCGAAGGGGCTTTGACGGGCCGCAAATCCCGGGATTACATCCGGCCCCGGAGATGACGACACAAAAACTCAACACGGAGGAACAAACAAAGCTTTGTATAAGTAACACAGGTCCTTTGTTTTATTACTTACGCCACAGAGTAGATAATACTACTTTACGCCCGCAGAATGAATGTTACAATTACGAGCACGTATTATTATCGTCTTGCATGGCGTGGCGTGGTGATCAAGTTACGATGATAAAGTAAGATGACATTAAACTTAATATGGGTGTACAGTGCTTGAATGTTAATGTCTCTCAGGGGAGAACGACAGTATCCGTGGTCAATTCGGTTCAAATAACACTTTGTGAGAATTCTTCGGTTAGAACTTTCCAGGATGAATAATCTAATTGTACGTGAAGTGAGATTATCTCGTGGTTCGGAGACCGTTGATCTCGGCTGCTATTTACGGATGTAGGCGTTAATAAACCATGCAGTAGGCCTTTGGTTTCTCAACAACTCCAATACTGGAGTTTTTGAGGTCGGTTATCGATCTTTTAACGTACACGATATGATGTCGGCAATCTTTAAGGCTAATAAACCTAACCATGCTAAAAAGAAGATAGCCAACTAAACAACTAAAATGTCGTCGCGCTTTAGGTATAATCAAGTGCATGTGCTATCGCTGAATGGCTGCTATGTAATACATGAGATATACTCTCTTAGTTTTCACAGTGAGCAACGCGCTAATAAGACAGTGGGTGCTTTGGGCGGTGGTGCTGCTCGTTCGCTCACTTGTAACATAAAAAAGGCATTCTCAAGATGTTTCTCCCGACGTGTGATTACCTGTACCTAAGTGTGATCGTTGTTTGTTTGTTCATACAGTCAAGACCACATCAAGTTTGACACCCGCAGTGCGATTTTCGTCTCCGCAGTGACTACGATAAGAAAAGCGCAGTACAGACGTTTTCTTGGCTGTACAATATTGATATGGTGGCTCATGTTTCTATCATGTAGAGAACTCTGATTTGTCTAAGTTTACTATTTTTATTTCTTCCACTTCAAACGAAAAAGCAATAAATCTCATTTGAAATCTTGCCCCTTAATTGGCCCTTTTGTTTCCGCAAACCAAAATAGCAAAATACATCGTCGGCTGGCGTTAACGGAAACATGTATTCGTGCGTTATCGTGAAATTGTACAGTGCTTTGGAATAAGGGTGGCTTTCAGAAATTAAGGGTTTGTTATTAATTGTTAATAGGGTTAAAAGTGCCTGTTACTGACACCCTTGGAAAAGAAAAGTTCTTGTAAAAGTACATTAGTACATCAGACCAAGTTCAAGAGGGATCTTGTGAAAAAAGATAATGCGATATGCCTAAGGAACATAGAAAAAAGTGCTAAAGAGTGGAATTCTCTGCCTGCGTCTGTGTTCCCGAGTTCATATAACCCGAATCTATTCAAGTCGCGAGTGAATAGGCTTCATCTGGGCAAGCTCGTTCCATTGTCGACCTCGTCTCTGTCTTTAAGACCAGATCGAGGTCAAGAGAAAGCCCATTGACGATAAAAAAAAGGTCGAAATACGAAAAAAATAATTACCTCTCATAGAAACTAAATCAGCTGACAGCGCCTTAGAGCAACGCGTCAAACCGCGCAAGCCCGTTTCTTTGCGCGCGAAAATCGTGTTACTCTATGGACAGCGCATTTTTTATAGGTCAAAATTTTTTTTTCGTATTTCAAGCTATGTTCCTTAGGAAAAGTTGTTCAGTTTAATGGGCAGATTCACACCCTTCAGTATTATCACACCTTTCCGTTACAAGTTGTATGGTCCCTTCTAGTTTTAGGGTAAACCAAGGAGGTTTTAGTAGCAGCTCTTTCTGCTAAGGAGGGAGCCATAAGCGTAGCACTTTCTTGCGAGGGACCTCCATACTAAAATGTATGGAATTTTTTTCAAATCCTTAAAAAGTAAAATTTTTATCTTTCTCTCTGAGAAATATGTGACATGGGACTAATAAAGGCTACTACTACAGTTTTTTTTGGTGAAAACACTTACCATTCAGGAAAAAAACGGTGTTAAAAATCACGCGTAAAATGGCTATTACGGATTATTTACGCTTCCGTTCTTAGTATTTATGATCAATTCACAAGTAAAAAACTATATATTTTCACTTTCGCAAACAAAGTTTACGCTACAACATTAGATTTTTAAAGATATCTTGATTTTTGTAAAACATAACTGAGTTTTTTGACCGACTAGCATGGGCGACATTGAGACGCTTCACGCTTCACTAGCTCATACAGAATATGCATATGGCGGACTCTATAGTTTTTTACTCTCAGGGGTAAACAGTAAGTTCCACTCAATGTCGTTTATTAGACAACTTTCGCTAAGGGACCTAGGTAAAATTGCTCAGTTTCATCGGCAGATTCACATACTTCCACGTTGATATATCCTTTCTGTTACAGCTCCTATAAAAACTGACTACTTTTAGCCAAAACTATTAAAAATTTGACTCTTTTCCTAAATAGTGCTTTCTTAATTATATACAAGGTGTAATCTTTCTCTCTTTAGTCTCATATTTTTGACGTTCTATACAAAATGCCCTATCATCAGCTGATTCAGTTTCTATGGGAAGTAAAAATTTGTTTTCGTATTTCAACCTATATTCCTTAGGAAAAGTTGTTCAGATTAATAGGCAGATTCACATCCTTTAGGGTTTGTATACCCTTTTTGTTACATCCTGTATTATAAAATTTTGGTCAGTATTTTGGGAAGGGTTCTTCTTTTCCTACCCTGTATTCATTAGTATTCAATCAAGAAGAAAAGGAGCAATTATCCAAAAATACCTGTTACTTACATTTACCTCTCAGATTTACCTCTTCCCCTAAGAATACGCGTCTCTCTCTACTACCACGCAGTAACTGTGTAAATTAATCCGCCGCCACGTTTCAGTAACGGCTTCCATTGTTATTTGTTCTAGCAATTTAATTTTAACTTACGAACGTTTGCCTAATTTCAAATCTACAATATTTATTTTAACTACCCTATTTTTGAGTTGTTTGCTTGAGAATTATGAATTTAAGAGGATGAAGAGGAGATAATTTAAGCTTCAGTAGTTAGTATGGACCGACATCTAAGAATATTATTAAGCCATCTCTACGCCCTAGTAGGTATCGTAATGGCAAATGGTCAATTGGGTCCCTTTGCCTATACTTATACATCATTAATCGAAAATAGTTTCCTTTTTATTTAGACTTTTGCAAACACTTTATAAGTCTGTGAAGAAATTTTGTTCCTTCTTATACAATTTTGAAGTGAAAACTTCTTTAGCGGCGCTTGTTACTTTTTTAGATGGGTAAAAAATGTTAAACTCGCGTCAGATGTCGCGTCAGATGTATAAGTTTAGAAGTGAAAACTTCTTGAGCGGCGCGTCAGTTCTGACGAAGATTGTCTATATGTAATATAAATTGTCATGTTTGTCTACGATAGTGCAATAAATAAATATTGTATGTACTTTTATACTGATAAATAAAACAATTCGTGCGAAATTATTCCCTAACTATTCCAAAATATTCAAAAATGATGTTTAAGTTTTCACTTCTGCCGGCATTCCCGGAGTGCAACCCGTCCTTTTTTTTAAGTACATTGTGTCAAAATAAAGGATTATCTTTTTTGTAACTAATAAATCATGGCATTAGATTGTAATGTTTGAAATACACTGACCTCTATCAACATAAAGTGCGGATTCAGCACCTCGATCGGCACCAGCGGTACCGCCATCTTTGTCCTGTCCAGACAAGAGTCTCATGTTCAAAGTCGAACCAAACTCACTGTAAACTTCCGATTGACAAACAACTGGATTGTTTGGTCAAAAATCGTATTTATACAATGAAAAGTAGGTTATCCTTTATCTGCCGACATGTGACTGATAGTAACCGGTAAACAAAGAATTATCTTAAGCAACTGAAGTTGTAATAAGATGTTAATCCATAGTGTAAAGTTAAGGTAAGGTTTAGTTATTCGGTTTTTCATACATATCTTTTCAGTAGACCAAAATTTTTTACAATTAATAACATAGTAAAATTAACATATAACAACTACAGTCGGAACAATGTAGCTTGATTAGAATGACAGCAGGATAGAGGTATGCGTGAGACCAGGACGGAGCTATACTAGTACCTTCCTTGTATTATGTAGTTTGTTTAGTTTTGCAAAGAAATCCCGTTTTTTTGTAACCATAAAAATTATTATCACTGTACCGACTGACACTTCCTTTTAGCCGATACACCATCTGTGAGCGAAGAAATGTATATTATATTGCTTGTTTTCTAGTGACACAGCTACCCGAAATTAATATTGCACCTTTTACTGAGCTGAATTTCCGCTCAGGCTTGTGGTGTAGCTTCCAAAGCGCCAATCCGCGCAAAAATTCCGCGCGAAAATTCCGCGCGAAAATTCCGCACGATAAATTCTGCTTCGATTCATCCCTAGCCTAAGGCGGTCATATGGAAGCCGATTTTAAGGGTCAGGGAGTCAATTTCTGAAAGTCACCTGGTGATTTTCGAGATTTTTAAAATTAAAATAAGCCCTGTTCAACTCCTCATCTTCTATGAAATAATGTTCTGTTTTAAAATTACCAACAAAACAATTTGAGTTTTATGAGTTTATCGTGGCTTTTTTAAATTTTTAAAATCTCGAAAATCACCCGGTGACCTTCAAATTTTGGCTCCCAGTATTCTAAATTTCATGTGTATCATTAACGAGCAGTTTAGTGACAAAATGTGTGTTACCTTCCTCCGTTGAAATAACTTGGTATCTTCCCGTAACTCGTACAGACGGATCTTTCTCCTCCATTGTGACGATAATATTGCACTAAAATTCATATAAACCCACTCACTAGAGATACAATATTAAACTGTATCTAGAAAGTGCATTTCTTAGACAATAAATAGTTTTATCAGTAGAAATATCACACTTAAGATTATGTTACATTCTGTGTTATTTTCTTTCGTAGTAGGTATTATCCATTCTAAATAAACAAAAGCTAAGTGAATCATATCAGAAATGTTTCATGTAGGGTTTAATCCTTTATTAGGGTTCCGTACCCAAAGGGTGAAAAACGGGACCTTATTGCCTCCGATGTTTGTCTGTCTGTCTGTCTGTTAGTGGACTGTATCTCATGAGCCGTAATAGGTAGAAATTTGTCATTTTCTCAAATGACAAAATTTTTTATATCTGTAAAAAAATTAAATGTGAAGGGAGGCTTCCCTACTACCAACGTGTTTTCAGGCGATTTTTGCTCGATTTTTTGTTTTAGCTCTATCGTAACAACGGGAACATTTACAAGCGTGAAAATTTGTTATTTGTAGTACGGTCAACCGCACGTCAGTAGAAACTTTTACAACTCTATGACCACACCATAAGGTCCAAAAGTGTTTCTACTGATATGCTGTTGAGTGTACATAGGCTATAAAATATAAAAAAATAATAAAAACTGATCAAGTGCAAGTCGGACTCAAAAAATCTAGCACTACTAAGTTACTGAAATTTCAACTAATACAATTAATATTATGTGGTGGTACGGAACCCTCGATGCGCGAGTCCAACTCTCACTTGGCCGTTTTTTTTTCGTTTATTTCGCTATATTTCGCTTACCAACACATTGTGCTGCTATTTCAAAAGCAATCGGCTAAAGCTGTTAGAAAAAACAAACCTGTAAAACAATGTTATTCTTTCCGTCAAATATAGTCAGATTTTGATGTCAGGGCTGGCATAAGTGATTGGTAAGTAATGGTATAAACGAAAAAAAAATGGATTTATAAATTCGCCTGGGAAATCTACCAACATTACGGAAATCTCATGAAGGAAGAACCAATGTTTGTTTAGCGGATTTGATTTAGCATTAGCTTGATCCAGTTCGCAGTTTTCGAAACATTTTTGCACAAAATATACACGGTGTTTTGTGTATGTTGCTGATATAGTTTCTATGGGACATTATAATTTTTTTTCGTATTTCAACCTATGTTCCATAGGGAAAGTTGTTCAGTTTCATGGGTAGGCAACCACCCGAAAGGTTTGCAGACATTTACAAACATCTTGTATAATTTAAAGTCAAGTAGATGCAAAAAAACGGCCAAGTGCGAGTCGGACTCGCGCCTTAAGGGTTCCTTACCTATCTACCATGTGATAAACTAAAAGCTTTTGCTCTTTCATTTTAAAAACTCCGCGACCATTCAACTTGACTCCTCTTTTATAGAAAAGTTCTTGAAACGGGAGCTCACCTTAATTGGTTAGTATTAGTTGTAAGAAAAATTGAAATATGTAATGATTTTAGACTTTTCCCTTTATTTGTACTATGAGACCTAGCTTCTTGCCAAATTTCATAATTTAAGGTCAACGGGAAGTACCCTGTAGCTTTTGCTTTTTTGCATAAATGTATGGAGATGAGGACATAAAAAAGCCATATCTTTTGATTGCGTCGTTATAAAACATTGAAGTTTTCAGATCTTGTGTTGTTTTGAAGACCTTAATATTCGTTATCAATTTCAACTTGATACCTCTTCTCGTTCGTGAGAAAAAGGGTCTTGACAGACGGACAGACAGATGGACAACAAAGTGATCCTATAAGGGTTCCGTTTATTTTATTTTGAGGTACGGAACCCTAAAAATCCGAATGCGAATACGGAACCACACAAATGTTTGTCCTGGAGGGGTATCAAACCCACCACATGCGGCGC
Organism: Athrips mouffetella; assembly: GCA_947532105.1. Lineage (NCBI taxonomy): Eukaryota > Metazoa > Arthropoda > Insecta > Lepidoptera > Gelechiidae > Athrips > Athrips mouffetella. Next base: position 9,148,280 of record OX383960.1, on the reverse strand, counting down.
AGGAGGTAGGGTCACTACCAGTCGCACCAAAAGGGCAGTCCGCTGGCGCGGGAATAGCGCGGATAAATTTCGCAAAATTCTTCTTTCTTAGTGCTTGTCTACGTATAAGGAAGCTGTGCAAAACTTGCGCGTGAATGTATTCGTTTCCACAAAGTTAATGTACTTTGTGAAAGATGAGGCATGCATAGAGAGAGTTAGATTAAAATTAGATTTAGTGAGCTCTTAGCCAAACCAACAGAATTACGGCCGGGTGGCTTAACTTAAAACGAGGCGGCGAGGTTATGTCATATATGCTCTCACTACACAGAATTCATACTATAATAAGAATTTCAAAAAGCCAGAAGAAAATTCTTTTTTTCAAAACAATGATAAAGAAGAAAAGAAAAATAAACTAAATAAACTCCACCAAAAATTTACTTTGATGAAGAGAGATAAAATTATTGTTAAAAAATCATAGTCCTCGAGCAAATCTACTGTAATGGTATATTTAAATCATTATTTATTTATTCTTGTCCAGAGGTTGTCCATTGCGATACAGCGTGGGCACCTTTGGACCGGGGGCGACCTGGGGCGGTCTATTTCATTGACGGTTTCTTTGTTTTAATGGAAATTATTATTATTTAATTTATTTGTAACTTATTTAAATCACTGTGATAAATAAAAAACATTCAATCGCTTTAACAGTTAGTATGTTACTTGGACCATAACATTGTTCAATATTTCCAAAGTAACATAATAATAGGGAGTGGAACTCCCACCGTGCCATGCAAATATGCATGTATTTTTTTTATTGTGTTGTGTCATACAAATGTATAGGTATAGAGATAGTGGCGATTTGTATATATGACAAAGCCAAAAAAAAACTCATTTGTCTTACGTTTTGCATTGATAAAAATTAAGGTGTTTCCCAACGATTCATTTTCCTAAAATAATAATATCCAGGCACAGGCAAATATTGTAGGTTATCAATTGCATCGGTAATGGGGCCAATGACTCGTCATGTGACCAAATCGGCTCTGCCTTATCATTATCACACACGCCGATCAAATGCACAAGCACCATGTCACAAAAGATTCATATCTTCATATTATCGCTGGAAACGTACCTACTTGTATAAATTAGGAAACAGAGCATAATTTACTTATTATAGTATCCACGAGCAAAGCAAGGAGGTCTTTGTTCTGAGGTATCCACAGCATATGATTGACGTTCATGACTTTATGTACCTATGTATTACTTTAATAAGAATCAGTTGACTTTGTATGTATATGCTCTGTTTGTTGGATATCCTTAAATAAGACTCTTGAGAAATATATGATCTTAGTGTAGCTACACACCTGCGGAAATTCCGCATCAAACGATCCGCAACGGATCTTTTCACACACTAGAGCGAAATTTCTGAGTTGGAACGATCAGCAACCATTAAAAAAATGTCTCAAGTAACAAGACCTTGCGGTAAGTTTCGACGCGGAAATTCCGCTCTAGTACGTCAAACTTGACGGACAGCAGAACAGCCTCCGTGGTTTAGTGGATAGAGCGATCGGCTCTCGATCCGGAGGTTCTGGGTTCGATTCCCGGTGGGGACACTGTCAAACAAAAACTCCTTTGTGCGACCTCCCCAGTTTGGTTCGGACATTGCAGGATGAATCACCTGATTGTCCTAAAAGTTAGATGATTCCGTGCTTTGGAAGGCACGTTAAGCCGTTAGTCCCGACTACTATCTACGGATGTAGTCGTTAATGAGGCACGTCAGAGGCCTTTAGCGGCTCAACAAGTCTGACACCATGGTTTGTGAGGATATACAACGTGATTATGTAATGTCTGACTATACTTGAGTATGGAACTAAGAACATAAAACTGAACAACTTTCCCCAAGAAACATAGGTTGAAAAATGAGTTTTTTTTGGTCGTCCCACACAAATTCCAGTATTGACGGCACAATGTTTGTATAGGGAAGCCAATTTTTTTTTCCAACCTATGTTTCTTGGAAAAAGTTGTTCAGTTTCATCTGCTTAGTACCATACTCAAGTATAGTCGGACATAACATAATCACGTTGGATAATGATGATGACACGGAAAGGTCCGTCGCGGATCATTCCAACGCGAAATTCTCGCAAGTGTGTCGCAAAACTTAGAGTCAGTATATACGTGGGACACTCAGAAATATTTGCGACACTAAAAAAAATTGTTCTACAGGTACATATATTTTTATTAAATCTTTTCAAAGTACTCTCCACCAGCCTCTATACAAAGATTCATGCGTCTGAACCAGTTTTCAAAACACTTTTTCCAGTCCGCCGTAGACACCTCGTTTACAGCCTGCTCGAACGCAGCCAGCGCATCTTCCGGCGACGAAAATTGTATCCCCTTGAGCAGATTTTTTATTTTTGGAAATAAAAAGAAGTCACACGGTGCTAGATCAGGGCTGTAAGGAGGGTGACCCAGGAGTTTGACTGGTGTGCTGTCCAGGAAGTCCCTCGTTTTGAGCGCGGTGTGTGCAGGCGCATTGTCGTGGTGGAGCAGTAGTCCGCGGAGCCCTGTGTTTGGTCGCTTGTTGCTCACAACAGAAAAAACTTCTGGTAAACATTTGGTAGTATACCATTCGGCGTTGATGCTTCTTTGATCTCGTAAGGGAATTGAGGCCAAGTGGCCAGTCAAATTAAAAAAGCTGGCGATCAAAATCTTCCCCCCGCTTCGAGATCGCTTCACTTTGGTAGGCGTTGGTTCATTTTGAAACACCCAAACTGTCGACTGGCGCTTGGTTTCTGGATCGTATTGATAAATCCAGGACTCATCACCTGTTACGATGTCGTAAACACGCCGAGACGAGCCTGCTTCAAATTTGTTCAGCATATCACGGCACCATTCCACCCGGGCCTGCTTCTGAGCGTCGGTGAGGTAGTGCGGCACCCAGCGCGATACTATCCTCCTCACGCGAAGATGCCCGTGTAGAATCTCGTGAACGCTTTCCGATCCAATCTTTAATATGTGCTGAATCTCCTGATATGTAATTCGCCTATTATCTTGGATTAAATTTTTCACTGCTAGCACGTTTTCTTCCGTAATAGCCGTCAAAGGGCGACCGCTTCTTTCTTCATCCCCCAAGGTTGGTCGACCGCGCCTAAATTCGTTATACCAACGATACACGGTTGCCTTGGAGGGGCCTTCATCCATAAATGCCATTTGAAGTCTATCGAACGATTCATCCGGTTTCAGGCGACACTTGAAATCGTAAAAAATCATAGCTCTAAAATGTTCCCGGCGCAGATCCATTTTTCAGTAAGACACGATACTTTGAATTGGCTCGCAAAAAATGTGGAGGGAAATTTTGAAAATGGAACACACATATTTTTACTTACAAGTAATCATATTTTCGAAAAAGATTCTGACCGGCCAGTCTCCCATATATAAAAACTATTTTTCGCAATACTTTCTGAGTGGCCTGGTATTAAAGACCGTATACCTATACAACATTCTTTCGTGTTAGTGCTTAATCTAATTTATTGGAACTTGCAGATAAATCCCAAAAGAGAATGATAAAGAAAGACCGTTGCGGTTGTGGCGTTGAATACAAACGAGGAGGCTGCAAATTGATTTACGTTTTGTCTGGCTACAGTCAGACATATATCGGGCCTTTTCAAAAAGAATATCGTAAACGCCATGTGTTTAGCAGCCGGAACATTGTAAGCGCTGTAAGAAACTATTTTATAACGTTTATCTTGCGAAGGATATGGCGTTTTTTCATTAGGGATCCGTACCCAAAGGGTGAAAAACGGGACCCTATTGGTATGCCTCCGATGTCTGTCTGTTTGTCTGTCTGTCTGTCTTATGAACCGTAATAGGTAGAAATTTGAAATTTCACAAATTGTGTATATTTGTTGCCGCTACAACGAAAAATACTAAAAATTAAGAAAAGTAAAAAATTAAGGGCGGCTCCCAAACGGCTAAAGAAGGGAAGGAAAAAAATGTTTTACCTACCCTGTCGAGTGGGGTATCATTGTTTAGAGCTCGTTAAGTAAATAAATACTATATTTTTTAATAATTAAAAACAAAGGAATAACATGCCACCAAAGTCAGCTGTTTTTACAAAATTTTGTTTGGGCCGTATCTCATAAACAGTAATAGCTAGATAGTTAAAATTTTCACATATTATGTATTTCTATTGCCGCTATAACGACAAATACCAAAAATAAAAAAAACCATAAATAAAGGGGGCTCCCATACTAAAAACTGTTTTTCTAAGCTATTTTTGCTCGATTTTTGATTTACTCCTATCTTAAAAACGGGCTCACTTACAAAGGTGAAAATTCTTATTTTAACTAAAGAATAACAACAAATAATAAAATCTGGTCAAGCGCGTGTCGGGCTCAAAAAATCTAGCACAGTAACTTACTGAAATTTCAAATAATATGCTTATGTGGTGGTACGGAACCCTCTATGGGCGAGTCCGACTCGCACTTGGCCAGTTTTTTTATCTTATATATCTGGGGACTTACTATTCGGACAAAACACAGGCTGTATGAAAAAGAATTCTACGAAAGATGAAGAAAAGCTCATTAAAAACACTAAACTTAGATAAAGTGTGCAATAAAAAATTGGACCGTTTATAAAAAAAAAAAATATCAATTTAAAACAGAAAAATATGCTGAAAATGTGTTTTATGTGATTATAATTTTTGGGAAAATATTGAATGAAGGATGACTACGATTTTAGTTAAGTGAACCGCCTCACACCAGCTACGAGTCAACAACATCTGATTCGCACGTCATTGACATCATTGAAAACGTGTCAATACTTTCAAGCATTGATAGGATTTGTACTGACTGACTGAATGGTACTGACTTTACAAATTACTTCATTATATCGAAGAAAAAGATAGATATGCGCACTCTAGTTCAAGATAGTGCGTTGCCTAAGTACGGAAACGTACCAACTCTTAACCTCTGGAACTCATTAATATCCGATCGGAATCTGGAAAATTTTGACATATGACCCCTGTGATTATTTCCGATAGAGTTGAAAATTCATGACAAATGTATTGCAAATTTTTACGTCTATACCATCAGACTGTGAGAAATGACGCAAAGTTGCCATAGATGTCCGATTTTACGAAACCAAATTCAAAGCTCTTTATAAATGACTATTTTGAAATACATATTTTCCTATTTTACTTTCTGAAATCTCAAGTTTTTAGCTTGTCATTGGTCATACCTTGAAAACAAGACTCAAATACATACATTATTTAAATTTTAAAGATGTATTTAAATGTAAGAAAGATTTACCACTAGATGAAAAATTATACAATCCTCTAAACGTGTAAAAGACCCATTTTATAGTGCACTTGGAATAATTATCATGCGACTCCTTTCCAGTTAACCACTTGATGTTGAATGTTATCTAATGATAGGACATAGAAAAGAATAGGTCTTTCTGATAACAATTATTTGTATAAATAGTACAAATGCTATTAAGATGCTCTTACAGCGACGATCATGACCATTGCGGCGTTCAGTTTTGTGCTTCTTAGCCTTACGGCGGCGGTGACGGGTATGTATTTTTAATCTATTTCTATCTAAAAATATTTGTTGCCCAAAACCTTGGTTTTCGACAAAACAAGATCTGATAAAGGAAGCCGCTGGATGCGAGCAGCGCAGGACCGGTCGGCATGGAGATCTTTAGGGGAGGCCTATGTCCAGCAGCGGACGTCTTTCGGTTGACATGATGAAAGAAAGAGCCAACTTTTCATGTTGGTCAAATTTGCGTTTATTTGGTTCAATTCGCAGTCCTTTATATTAATATGTTAGTACGTGAATTTACAGTCTATCTTTTGTGGATGTTTGCAGCTGTTCCTGCCAATACCCAAAGGATAGTGGGAGGGTCACTGACAACAGTCTCAACGTATCCGTTTGCGTCTTCGTTGCTCTACTCTTACAACCTCGTGACATATTCACAGTCTTGTGGAGGAACTCTACTAACTACCCGTTCTGTGTTGTCAGCAGCGCATTGCTTTTAGTAAATACCCATACAATTATCATTTATATTCCTATCCTCTTTCTTTGATATTTCTTTATATTTCCTCGAATTTTATGACACCTACCGAAAGAGACGCAACTAAACTACTTTTAGCAAGCGGTAAATTTTGTATGTACTTCTTGGCCATTAATTTCTTTTTTTTTCAGTGGTGATTCAGTGTCCCAATGGCGAGTACGTGTTGGATCTTCTTGGGCCAACAGTGGTGGATATGTCTACACTTTGAGCACCATTCGCATCCATACTGGCTTCAACCGTAATACTATGGATAACGATGTCGCTATCCTTGTCACTTCCTCCACCATCTCATATGTCAGCGGCTTGGTACAGCCTGCAAGTATTGCGGGTGCAAATTACAACTTAGCTGACAACCAGGCTGTTTGGGCTATTGGATGGGGTACTACTACTGTAAGTTTCAGTTTTTGCGTATATATGAATTTTGGAGCATTATTGGAACTTCGATACTATTTATAACACGATGCACACGAGCAATTCAAAACGTCCAGATGGTGAATGAAACTGACAGGCTTTGTTTTGTTAATGACATATCAAGTTATGCACGTGTTATTTTAACAGGTCGGTGGAGTGGGGTCAGAACAGTTACGACACGTGCAAATATGGTCAGTTAACCAAGCGGTCTGCAGAGCCCGCTACCTTCAGCTTGGGTGGAATATTACCGATAACATGTTATGCTCCGGTTGGCTTGACGTGGGCGGTCGTGACCAGTGCCAGGGCGATTCCGGTGGCCCTCTTATTCACAACAACGTCATCGTGGGCATCTGCTCCTGGGGCAATCAGTGTGCCTTGCCCCAATACCCTGGAGTAAATACACGCGTCACCAAGTTCTCTAACTGGATCGTCGCTAATGCTTCATAATACGTTTATAGACATAATTAATTTTCTGAAAATAAAATAAAATTTGAAGCATTTTATATGTTTGATTATATTTTATGTTTGATCCAATTGAATGATATCAAAGCATGAAGTGAATCTGTATTACTACTAATAATTATAAGGTGTCATGATTTATATTTCTGACAAGATAAGTTTATAATTATGATAAAGTATAATTAGCTCCGTGGAATTTTGATAATGATGATTTTGCAGCAAGTCTATTACCTACTATTATTAAAATTAGAAGATAGGATAGGATTAGAAACAGCTACAATATCAAAGTAAAGTAACCGTCCACCTATATTTGATTGCTCGTGACCTCATATTATGGCCGTATAGATTGGGATTTTCACCAAAAAGTCGGATTCCACTAATAAAATTGTACTACCTCATTTATTTCAGTCGATATTGTCAAACGCTACTGAATCAAAGTCAGAGATAACACCGATAACTTTTAAGGCACTTATTTGCGGTCACCATATGTCTAATATGAAAGCACTATGTAATAAAATAACACAAGCTTATATATCAAATAAAAAATTTACTACTTAAAACATGTAACTAAATAATGAATATGATGGTTCTGAGCTAATTTACGACCTGGCTGATTTTATAATCGGCCTAGCACATTTGCTAAAAGATAAACACAAATTTGCAATGACGAATAGACATGAACTTTAACTTTGAGGCATGTCAATGGGTAGGTTTAAGATGTTGATGAATGAAATTTTTATTGCAATGTAATAAAGTCTTATCAAAGACATGACGTAGTTTATCCTTTGCGTGGAAACGAAGATTAAGTGATAACAGTGATACATATTTCTATAGATAAACAAATAAAACCTAGCCAAAACCAAATCAGGGCATTGAATTCCGTAGCTAGCTTCCGTAGCGTAAGTAACTGTTTCGGTACCTGTTATTTTACGTTTGCCTTGTTTGTACCTAAATGATGGAGTGAGATTTCTGTACCAATACAAACTTTTACTCTGAGCTATGATTGGACTTATCAATGACCATAAATTGATGTGGAATCACTGATGTACGGATTCCTAAAATAAGTATTGATAATCAGCTGGTATACAACTAATTATCAATCTTTTTTTGTCAGTGAAGTTTGTATAGACATGAGTTTTGTGGCGTTAATGTTTGTTAGTTTTGCTATTATATCTGGTACCGGTACGTTTCTTTCTTCTGCGCCGAGTTCACCTAGCGTTATGAAATTTCAACCCAGTATTTTTAGTGTCATTTTTGGTTTCCTTTTTAACAAGTTTCCATAATGAACGATTTTGTATTTTTACGTGTGTTATACAGCTCAACCGGTAAGTCAAAGGATCGTTGGTGGAGATGTGACTACTATACAAACGTACCCCTTTGCGGCAGTCTTGCTGGCTTCCAACAACATGGTAGTATTCATACAACAATGTGGAGGAGCTGTACTGAATTCAAGAAGCATACTAACTGCGGCAAATTGTGTAAAGTACGTTGATATAATGTTGGATACTTTATTTTATTTTATTTATTTAGGTTCATCAACAGTTATACACACCAATTCTACACAAACTTATTTGTAGGCAACAAAGGAACAATTTTAAGTGCTATAACTAATTATAGACGAACACCTCATGCGATATAAACATACAATAAGGCAACTTACTTAGCTAAGATTTTACGGAGCTTATAGATAGAGTCCGTGAATATGTCCACCTTGTCACTGTAGCTATTGGCCAATTTACTAAGTCTACAAACAGGAGAGTTGAAGCCGAGGACAGATTAATTTATGTTCAACTAGACTTCTTTTTAGGGTTCCGATACCAAAATGGTAAAAAAAAGGAACCCTTATGGTGCCGCTCTGTCTGTCCGTCTGTCTGTCACACCTCTATATCTCAGCAACCACTTACGCTATCGAGCTGAAATTTGGAATAGTTTTAGAATATAGTTGCCCAACTTAATTGCACATGAAAATTTTTTGAAAAAAGTATGATTATTAATGTAAAGGGGGCCAAAATAGGGGGGGCCAAATTTCAAATTGTCGCTACTAGGTCGAGTGGGGTATCATATGAAAGGGCTTTACTTGTACATTTTAAAATATATTTTTGTATTTTTTTAAGTTTCTTAGTTTTCAAGTTATGATGAAAAATGTCAAAAAAAATACCATTCCCCCCCCCTTATCTCCGAAGTTTGAGTAAGGGAAAATCTGAATTAATTACAGTTGACAGAGGTTTATGTAAACTTTACAGCAAAAATAAAACGATCTTTCTAAGTTGCACAGTTTTTCAGAAATCTGCAAAAAACCTTTACAAACAAATTTAGTTTTGCGGTCCTGAAAATGGACTTTATTGCTTCCAAAAATACTATACGTATATCGGAACCCTCGGCGCGCGAGTCCGACTCGCACTTGACCGGTTTTTTCATTATTAAATTCTTCCTTGATTCAACATTAACTTTTAAATAATCTTTTGTGCCAAACACCACTCAGATTCCCAACTTCGGTTGTGTGTTGGCGTATGTTTAAACAGTAGATAAATATAGGTAGATCAGTCATACTTCAGTAATTTTTTTCTTTCTATATTCTTGTAGTTTATTTTATATAGAGACTGCTAAAGGCATCATCTTTTGTTACATGACTTTTTCGTAATCTGTACAATTTTTACTTATACAGCGTGAATGTGCATTGGTTTCGCTCCCGAAGCCCAGTGATTCTACTCATGAAAACAAGCAGCTTTCCCGAAGAAAAAAAAATTTTACTAGAAAAAATTTTTCGCCTACCCATACAAAATGAGTCGATCACGTGACTAAATTACTCTATGGAGAGGCGAAAAAAATTTTACGAGTAAAAAAAGTTTTTCTTCGGGAAAGTTGCTTGTAGTAGAATCACTGGGCTTCGGGAGGGAAACCAATACAAATTCACGCTGTATAGGACTTGTCGTGTTTCGTTTATTCACACATTTTCTTTTACTTGCATTAACAGCCCAAATATTCTGCCGCACTTCCGGGTTCGCCTGGGCTCAACTCGAGCCAGCAGCGGCGGGTTGGTTTACACTCTTTTACGTGCCATCATACACCCAGACTACAACGTCAAATCTATGTTTGATAGTGACATTGCTCTCCTTCACACCGAGACACCTATTATTTACATACCAAGCATAATAGAACAGGCATTCATTGCCGGTGTTCAGTACACAGTACCTGATGATGAACCTCTTACAGCTATAGGATGGGGATTCACTTCGGTGAGTTTATAGTAAAAATCTTGTTAGGTGTTTCTTTGTTTAATGCGATCATCATAGTTACTACACTTTTTGTCACAATTTGCAGATTTTTGCAAAAAATAGAATTAAGCACCAAAGTAGATTAATCTACTTTATTCAGCAAAATTATATTATTCTAAGAGGCTATTTGTTTAGTTAACTCATTGTATTCTTGTTCTAGCCTAGCGGTGGACCATCTGAAGAATTAAGACACGTCCAAGTGCATAAAATAAACAATGATACGTGTACAGAAAGATGGGGATCATCAAGGGTTACTGATAACATGATCTGCGCTGGAGTACTTGATGTCGGCGGTCGAGGGCAGTGTGTGCAGGATTTTGGAGGTCCTTTGTTGCACAACCGTAACGTCATAGTCGGTGTGGCGTCATTCGCAGATACGGCCAACTGTGTTTCTGCGGCACGCCCTAATGTCAACACCCGTGTTTCCCGTTTTACTCAGTGGATTCAAAATAATGCCTAGTATAATTATGATATACCATACTCTGAAATTTTGTTGTTGTCTCAAACTTACAAGCAGTTAAGGTTAACCTCGCCATTGTTAACTTTTGAAGTGAAAACGTCTTTAGCGGCGCTTGGCACTTTTTTAGATGGGTAAAAAATTTTAAACTGGCGTCAGATGTCGCGTCAGATCCGTAGCCTGATCGAAAAAGCGTCAACTGTCAACCGTATTGTTATTATAATACGGATTGACCCTTACAAAAAGCATAATATTCAAAAATGAAAGTTTTCACTTCTGCCGGCACTCCCGGAGTACAACCCGTCCTTTTTAGGGTTCCGTAGTAAAAAAGAAACCCTTATAGTTTCGTCACGTCCGTCTGTCTGTCCGCTGTTTAGCTCAGATACTAGAAAGTTGAAATTTAGTATACGGATATACATTTCATCCACGCCGACAAATAAAATTTTGAAAAAGATTTTTTTTTCGCCCGTCCATTTTTTTCTTATTTTTGTGTCACTGTTGTTGTGTGCTATAAAGAGTATAATTATATACCTTTATAACTAACATGCACCACGGGATAATCCCGTGTGGTGCCGGCAAAGAATAGTACATACATACCCGTGGGTGTCGTAAGAGGCGACTAAGGGTTAACTGGAGGATGGGCAGCAGCATCCTCCTTTGTATCTTACATCTTACTTATACTGCGGTCACTTACAACCGCGGTCCATGGTGCCAGCCGTAACGCTAACAAGCGAGGTGACGATGGTACTTCCCCTCCACATTTTTCCAGCAAAAGCTAGAATTCTGGAGGGAGCTCTTTGTCCTGTAGTGGACGTTTCATGGGATGTTATGATGATGATAAGGACCTGCAGGACGAAACACTCTAATATACCGGTACAGGGGTTCCCAAAGTTTTAAAATCGCAGCGGAGGTTTTGTTTTATACTCACGGCACAGTATTTCTGTTTGTGTGATCTTATCAAGAGAATAGGGATCTAAGAGTAAATTTCTTATGATCATAATTATCCTTCTTAATCATTTGATAATAGTTACTTATCCCGAAATATTTCGTATTTTATTTTACATTACACACATACACATTACATTACTTACATTTTGATGAAAATTCTGTCAGACATATATGTACTTCATACGTGGTATGCAGTTTTTTAGGGTTCTGTACCGCAAAAGGAAAAAACTGTTACCTTATTGTATCACTTTGTAATCTGTCTGTATGTCTATCAAGACCCTTTTTCTCCCTTGCAGATAAAGATATCAAGTTGAAATCAATAACAAATAATACGTTTTTACCTATGAAATTGCCGTTTTGTATGGCGAATTTTAGGTAAACTCAATACTCAATACATTTATTGCATCCCATGAGATTTACAAGGTGTTCATATAATAAATAGGTACATCATGGACCCTGTCGGGCACAGCAAAAGTAGGAGAGAGGAAGATTCTTTATATAAAAAAAAAAAAATTATAATATTTTATGTTACGTACTTATTATATTATTTGACTAGAATTTTAACTTACTTATTATATTATTTGACTAGAATTAAATTTAAACTTTACTCAGTCATTTATTTTATCTTCTAAGTACTCGTTGATTGTGTAATAGCATTTATCTAATAATATATTTCAACTACTTATACTCAACTATAACTATACTCAATTTTCAGTACTAACAATTTTGCATTTTTATTAGGAATTTAAATCCAATTTTTTTTATTTTTTGAAGCATTATTGGGAAGACAATAAGCTAACAGAAGCTTAAATTTAAATTTCGATTTATCGAATTATCTGTAAAAAAATATAACAAATCTAATGATGAAATCGGACGTCATTTAAGACGAACAATTTTCGAACCTTTAATTTTATATATCAAACTATAAATAAAAAAATATTTTATGCGTAAATTGATAGGTAACCTTAAAGTCAACTTTCAAATATAAGACAAATGAAAAAAATAGCATTTGAATTATAGGAACTATGATCTCATTAATCTGTTAGAAAATTTCGGCAATTTCATAGGTAAAGACCTATTATTTAGGTCTACCGACCCTTTAAGCTGGGAATATTCCAAGTTTTTACAACAACACAATCAAAAGACACGGGCATTTATTTCTCCATCTCCATACATTCTTGAATCAAATCAATGGGTTACTTCCCGTTGACCTAAGAAATATAGGCCGAGAATAATGAAATTTGACAAGAAGAGGAAAAGGTCTGAAATTATTACATATAAAAAAAAATCACACAGCTTTTTAAATAACTGTAATACCATAACACTAACCACCGTTAGATGGCGCCACTTAGTTTTTGGAACTCGCTATCTACTTGTTACCATTACCATGTTAGTATGAATAGGCCAGGCTTATTATTTAATGTTACAACCAAAAGGACTACAACTGTTTTACGTACATTTTCAAACTATAAAAACCGGCCAAGTGCGTGTCGGGGAACGCGCAGTAAAGGGTTCCGTAGTGGCAGAGGGGGGGGGGCAGTCGACTCGAATATAAAAAAATATATTTCGCAAACGGATCTCTACTCGAAAATGATCTTTGCAGACTCATCATATTATAAAAATAATCCCACTTGACGAGGGAAAAAAATCACACCACTTTACCCTAAAAAGAAATTACGAACCTTAAAAATAAATTCACGGAACCCTAAAAAAAGAGGTCAGGTTAGAGTGGACGCGGAATGTTTAAATAAAAGGGCAAAAGCTTGAAGAATATGATAAGGTTAATGGGGTACGGAACCCTTGGGCATTTGGCCGGTTCTTGTTCATTTGCATTCACATTTTTTTTACTTCATAATAGGATATGGCGATCGAAAAAAATACGGTTTATATTTATGGGTTTTCGCATCAAATTTTTATCATCATTTACCAGCCATTATCCCAATTTATATGAGAAAATAACAGACCCCATCTAACTCTCAATATACGTAACCCCTCCTACCGTAATAAAAGATGCAGGCACCCGATACTTCCCGTCAATTTATCAACAAGCTGGGAACGACAGCCTCAACGCCGTAATGTTTATTGTTTTCCAATTTACAACTCTAACAAAATGAAAAGAACCAAAATAAAATGGAACCTTACGGGAAATTTTTATTGCACAGCAAATCAATTCATATTTAACGAGCTTGCTGGGGTTGTTTTATTCGTTTCAGATGTACAATAAAGTATCCAAGTTTTATAGTTTTTGAGAAATATTACTTAATCTTATATAGAAACAAATCTAAACTAGTACTTCGGTGACAAGTTTTACCAATCGACCTACAAAATTAAATATGTGAATTAGTTATTTAAATCGTCGTCCAAACCATCCAAAGAGACAAAGAGACAACTTTTAGCGCAAATTACATCCAATTATTGTGAAAATCATATTTGCCGGTATGAGATGACATGTCATCTCGTTTACATTTTGCAGGCAAATCGAATTATTCGCCGTTTACGAACGCCGAATTGTATACGTTCGGCAAATTGTATAACAGCATCGGCAGATTGTAAACGGGGTTGAGTACTGGTGCATTTTAGGTTAGTTAGATATTCGTGGGAGCAGCCAGCGATTGCCAGACGTCGTTATGTAAAATGCCGGGGCATTATGTAAAATGACAAATCGAAAAACTTCTCGGCATTTTATAAAATAACAAGGCATTATGTGAAGCGGCGAATTATACAATTTACCTCCGACATACACATAAAATGCAACAATAAGAGGTTATAGATCTTTTTAAAAGTATGAACCTAAATTCAGAAAGAGCTTGTCAGCTTTGAAAGAGCAATTACGTTTGTTTTGTATGGCTGGTCCTCCAAGGATTTTCATCTTGAGATGAGTTTAATAATAAAGTTTACCCCGTAATAGAGGTACTACCTTTTGGGAGATGATCCTGAAGCGTAATATAATAATTTCTCCAAATTGAAGACAGAATTCGGTAACTTAAAGGTCAGGCCCAATTTGATGGAGCCTTGTACCGTCTCACTTGAAGGGCAGCATTATCTATTATGAATAGAGCTTTAAATTCATAATTAAGGAGAGGGTTACTTAAGTCGCTATTAAGTACAGCGGTGTTTGGGTGTATGTACATCCCTTGTTCAACGTGTTACGGGAATTAATCCTTTGAGTTAACTGCGTTCATCTTGTGGAACACATAGCAAGGTTAAGATGTAGGTAGGTTAAGGTTAAGATGTACGTGGAGTAGCTGGACAGCTGTCCGAAAATTGAAAAGGCATGATTTCTCATCGAAATTGAACTAACTTCAGTGAATGAAACTGTCAAACTGTCGATTCAATTTTACAATTTTGTAGAGATACTGATTTTATTTTCATTTCTTTAAAGTTTCATTCACTGAAACTGAACAACAGTTTCGTTGCTTTCACTCACTTTTGGTTCGCGGAAAGCTATCCTCACTAAACTGTATAGGGTACAAAATATGTCGCAGGCAAATAACATAATTCGCCGCTTAACATAATGCCTCGGCATTTTAAGTAGCGACGCGTAACTCGTTTCTGGCCCCTCCCGCGGCACGCTCATTTCTCTCGCTCGGCTCGTGCGTTGTGGTTACAAGGGAACCTAACTTAAAATGCTACAGTAGTATTCTAACCAAAAAGATTTGAACCTCGCTCTGAGGTTCTAACCAGTTCTAACCCCGTTTACCTATACAATCTGCCGACGACGTCGTTTAACAATTTGCCGCGTTGGTGAACGGGGAATTATACGATTTGCCTGCGATATATTATTTTCCTGCTCCATTTCTGCTCCATCACACGCACCGTGTGTGCTATTGGGATTTGGGGACTTAACGCACACATGCAGTCCGTATGTTTTTTTAAATATATTTTTTTTAAATCGCAACTTTCCCCTCACGATTACAGAGAAGATTTTAAAATAACAATATCTACTGTTTCAGAAATTTTCAATGCTTTACCAAATTATGCTTCTTAGACCCACGTTTTGTCTGTTAATAACATCATTATCATCAGTAACCCATCCCAGCCCAGCTGTTCTGATGACAGCGAAGGTGACCGAGAGACGACGAAGGTGTCCGAACAGTTGGATCGATTTTCTACTTGAACTTGCAGCAGTTCATGAGAACGTCGTTGGCATTGGACCGTTTATAGCACGACCGTGGCAGACAGCACCTTCGCTCGATTCCATATTTAAAATTCACGGCGGTGTCGATTGGAGGCAAATGTAAATGGCCGCGTGGCAACCCCAAGACTAATACTATACTTGCAAACACTCTGCCACCAGACTGCTTATAATAATAACAAGACGACATGATAAGAGAAGATGCTGTAGACTTTTTAAAATTCGAAGATAAATACATGTTTCGCGTGGTGCTTCTGCGGTTGTAGTGAATCAATACTGAATATGCAGGCCTCAACTCAAGGAGATTTTAGCCCACGCAGACCTATATACGCTTCTTCAGATTTAAATTTCAAATTCGCGCTCGTTACACTCGTATGCAGTGTCCAGGGTGTGACTAGAGTTTGAAACTTCGTTTCAGAGATTCAATATTCTCTTTCCTGAAACGGTGTACACTCGCTCTAATTGCATTGTATTCTGCATGACATTCAATAAGTATTATGTAATAAATCTACATTGAATAAAATTATCTGAATCTGAATCTTTTTTCAAAATCAAAATGTGTAAATAAAAAATTTGTCTAATAGTCTTAAACATCCAGAGTTGGTATTATTTTCTGCTTAGAGACATGTCAACTACACTATTTTTATAAATTTATTTGCATAGTCAAAACGTTTATCACAATAAGTGAATAAAAAAATAAATAATAAAAAAAAATATTACCTCTACAAACTTCTACAAACAGAAAGTTGTAGAGGCTGGAGCCTAAACTAGGATACCCAGTGTTTTAGGTCTCCAGGCCTCCACCTCCAGGAAAGTAACAAAACAAACATTGTTTTAGCCTTAAGGGCGTTAATAGGGATAAGTGTAGACATAATAAAGACTGTAAAGTGCAGCCTTCCGAAAACTGAAAGGGCATGATCAGTCAACGAAACTGCACAATTTTTTGCGAATAAACCTTTCAGAAAATAAAATACAAAATCAGCCTCTCCATACAAAATGTCCCATTAAGTTTGTAACTTTTTATAAAGGCCGATTTCTTTTTCTTTTCTTGAAGGTTTTAATTACTGAAATATGCTCAGTTACGGTAACTGAACAATTTCAGTTTTCGAAAGGCAGTCACTTACACCTTTTATACACGAATTGTACTATACACAAATTTCTTAGCTATTCTTATGTCATACATATCGCTGAAGGCTGTAAGCCTCATTAAGGCGCTTCGTTAATGAGCAGCGGTAACGAGAAAGTATGGAGGGTGCCTTAAGCTTGTGTCACTGGTGTGCTGAGAGTCTGAAAACCCTCGAGGTTTTTATTTTTCATTACAAACTTTCAGTGGTCTAAAATGGAACAAAGTTTTTGTAATAATGTTTTTACACTGTTTTGCCTCGCAAACTGTTATTTCGTTCCTAATTTTTTTCTGTTTTTGTGTCGTGTTTCTGTTTTTGTTATGTGCGTGTTTTCGTGGTTTATAATGACGCTCCATTGTCCAATGGTCCATGGTCTATGCCCAATAAAAAAAAATCCTTGCCTTTTGGCTGAAATGTCTCAGTAGATGGGGGACAATAAAAGGATCAGAAAATACCATGTGAAAACTTTTATAGAGGAGCCCGGTGTTCTGGAGGCATTTTCCAGGTTTTTAGGCAGGTCTGTTTTAGCTAAATTACCCGACTTTCTTGTCTGACAAATTTTTTTTGGTATCAGCTTAAGCTTATTTTTAAGGGCAATAAATTTTGTTCGCCCTAAATATCACCATAGTATCCAAACAGACAAGCTTGAAAATCTAAAATAGACAATTTCTTTGTGATATCATGATGATATTCAGGGCGAACAAAAATTATTGCCAGTGGTAGAGTAGCTTATGGTGATACTAAAAAACAGCTAAGGAGTATGATTGGTGTTAAATTGAGTGACAGGATTAGAAATAGTGTGATAAGAGAACGGTGTGGCGTAAAAGAAGACGTAGTGACCAAAATCGAGAAAGGGATGCTGAGATGGTTTAGTCGTGTAGAGAGGATGAATAAACGAAGACTGACGAAAGAGATCTACCAGGCGAGAGTGAATGGAAACGTTGGAAGGGGAAGGCCTAGGCGAACGTACCAGGACCAAATTCAGGACGTTCTGAATAAAGGCCAGGTTAAAAGTACCCTAAACCGACGAGCATGTATGAAAGGATTGATGAAAGTACAGGAAGCAAGGGAAGCGTGTCAAGATCGTAGCAGGTGGAGGACTGTGGTCTCTGCCTACCCCGACGGGTAAGAGGCGTGATGTTATGTATGTATGTATGTAAAAAACATTTACCAGACAAGAAAGTCGGGGGCTTTATCTAAAACAGACCAGCTTGAAAATCTGAAAAAGATCTCCTGAATACCGGGCTCCGGTCTAGAACATGTCACATGGTTTTTTGTGATCCTCTTATCGTCCCCTGTCTACTAAGGCATCTTGTTTTCGCCCTGATTATCACGTGAAAAAACCTTCTTGGCTCCTGGTCTATAATCACCATTTACCTATAAAGGACATTATGCCGTTGACTTGTATCCCTATGTTAATATAGTTGCTGTTGGGGTACACAGTGCCGACGATCTATCAAAGCAGCCGCACCTATTGCCGTAACGAACAAATTTGTACCACAGAAACGCCCTACTCAAATTATAAGGGGTTATTTTAGGATCGCTAGTAAGTTTTAGTTGGTTTAATAGAACATGAAACTGAATAACTTTCCCAAAGTGAAACGTTCAGTTGTGTAGTGGTAACAGCGTTCGGCTCTCGATCCAAAGGTTCACTGGAAAAAAAAAATTGCTGATTCAATCAAGATTTTGATAGTTTCAAACAAGCATCTTGACTCCATTTGAGCTTGAAAATACCTTATTGGATTGTATCAATTTTATTATTGAATTAAAGATCATAAATTTAAATTGACTAAGACGCTTTATCAAATCTATCAATATCTTTTTCGACTTAATCACAAAATGCCAAACAAGAGAAAATTGATCTTGGTTGGCTCTCCGTTTTTTCAGTGTTCAGGATTTGATACCCAGTGGAGACACTGTCAAGCAAAAATCACTTTGTTACACTTGCTTTACAGGACATTACAGGATTTCCGAAAAGTGAGAAGATTCCGTGCTTCGGAGGACACGTTAAGCCGCCTCGGCTGCTATGTACTGAAGAAGTCAGTTACGAATAGTGTCAGAGGCCTTTGGCGAATCAATAACTCTGACGCAGGAGTTTGTACTATCGTTCATCGACTTTACAACCCACAAGATAATTATTAGTTAGGGTGCTGGCTGCAATTTGGGTATATGATTTGCACATAATTCTTATTAATAGGGATGATATATCAGCTCAATACGAATCGATTATGTCTTTACAAGTTTTTCTGTGCGTCGCTGCGTTTTTGAGTTAAAGCAAAAATAAATTAAAACAAGATACTAAATAATGTTTTTTTTGTCTGTCTTTGTGGCTCCTGTTTAAAATACTTCTGAAGATGTAGAAAATCGAAGAGGCAGACATGCAGGGCTCTGCATACTCACGGGACGAAGTAGTGAATTTTTGCATTTTGAAGCGCTGTAACTTTACAACGCAGGGCTATTATGGTGGCAGACCATTTGTCTGGGGTTTTATACATTATATTTAATTAGGTGTACGTTTCATTGTCAAATTTCAAAATAGTTAAAACTTAATTCCTCAAAAACGCAGGGGTGTGGATGTCCCCCAATATTTTTTGTATCTTTTAGAGGATGCTCCTTATCATCAGTCAAAGAGGCAGACATGAGCAAATCATACAGAAATTTGTCCTTCATCACCCTTACTATATGATGATGGTAAATTTCATGGGCAGATAGCATTGTTATAATTTTTTGTTACACATTTTAAGTTCTTATTGTGACATTGGGTAATGTGTCTTTCTAAATAAAAAGTGTTTTGATGACTCAAGTTCAAGTTCAACTTCATTTATTTCATAACAAAGTACATTTTGTGTTGAAATTCTTACATTTATATATTACAATTAAATTAAAAGTCAAATTAAATCATGCAACTACTCTCTTACCATCGGTCTATTGTCGACCTCATTTCTGTCCTGAAGACTAAAATGAGGTCAAGAGCAAGCTCATGGACGGCATAGACAGCAAAAAGTTATCGATTTGTCACAAAACAAATCTATTTCAAGGCATGATCATTCACCTCATAGATATACTCGCACTATAAGTATATTGACGTCTTATTCTACGCTATTATTCACCTCATGGCCATGTAGTGTCACGGCTGAGTGACATTGACTCTTTGATAATATCACTCCATTAAATCAATGTTCATTTAGATTCCACGCGAAGGCACTTTGAGTAAATCAATACAAATATTATAGGTGCCTTGCTTTTTGTTCGAATAATTCACGATGAAATGTATTTGAAAAGTTTTATTACACAGTAACATGCATGCAGTTTACATTACAATATTAAAGGAGAGTTAACTAAAAGTTTTAATGACGACCACTTCCCAAAATGACCACTTTCCAAGCTACTCGTAAAGCGGAGATTTTCTGTATTTTTAATGTTACAATAATTTTATTTTTCTATATCATCTCATTAAAATCAACTACTGGACGAGATGTCTCCCTCCAGAGTTCAATCAACTAATTACTATGTTACTCACCA
Organism: Athrips mouffetella; assembly: GCA_947532105.1. Classification (NCBI taxonomy): domain Eukaryota; kingdom Metazoa; phylum Arthropoda; class Insecta; order Lepidoptera; family Gelechiidae; genus Athrips; species Athrips mouffetella. Next base: position 9,127,901 of record OX383960.1, on the reverse strand, counting down.
GCCCATAAATCTCTATGCAAAAATCATGTCAATCTAGATCATACTATTAAAATCAATGTTATAATACAATAATACATATTAGTTAATTTGGATAGGTTGAGACTAATAGGCATATAAAGGTTGGATTACTTTACAAAAGTTCAGTCTTTGTAAGAGAGTGCTTTTATTCTGAAATTTTATTAGATTCGTCTCTCGCCGTAAATAGTTCGTAAGTAAGTATCTAGTAGCTAAAGGCGTCGTGAAGCTGCCAAGGTATTAATTAAAATGCTTTAAAAGTAGCAGCGCAAGTTAAATGAAGAAGGTACTTAATCTCTTAGTTTCCTGAAGAAACTGCGCTGGCTGCGAGAAACTAGACATTGTACTGGGTTTTTAATCATTCAGCAACATACGAAGCGCAAGTAGTCTAGTGGTGATTGATCTTTCTTTTGATCACGAAAGTTAAGCCGCAATCAGAAACTAATTCGGCATACATTGCTCGTTGAATTAAAGATGTTGGAATTAACAGAACCAAGCCTCCTAGCAATGTATGCCGAATTAGTCTTTGAATTAAGGAAGGTGTGATTGCAGCTTTGAGCAATGCCAATTCTTGAAAGTCACCGGGTGATTTTCGAATATTTTAAAATTAAAAAACGCCACGATAAACTCATAAAACTCAAATTGTTATGATAGTAATTTTATAACTGAACATTATTTTATAATTACAAATATTGTTCCTTACTTTTGAGCAGTTTAACAGGGCTTATTTTAATTTTAAAAATCTCGAAAATCACCCGGTGACTATTTTCGTTTCGTTTTCGTTTAGAGATTCGTTTTTTACATTGAGCTTTATGTTATGACAGAAAGTTAACTATTTATGACATAATTTTTAATTCGACGGTCATTTCCTCTCCAACGGCCATCATATCTGAACGACCTTTTCTTCTGTATTAATGTCATGATAGTTTGGCTCAAATAAGAGCTAATCTGATATCATTTAATATTTTTTTGTCTTTGGCCTATATTGCCCCGGTGCTGTGCATATTATTTGTAATAAAAACAGGACTCAAATACATTAAATTAAATACTATCACATTAAATTTTGTCGCTTATTTGATGCCACTAAAAGTATCATAAAAGGAAACTAATAAAATGTTACAGAATATTGAATACTTGTTATACGTTATCGCTAATGTTCGTAAATCAGTAGAGGCATGGAATGGTAGAGGTAACTGCGGGTCGAATTGATAAATCCCGCTTAGGTATGAGGTTGTCCTTAACATCTTGAGGTGTTGCATTAGTTAATAAACAGAAATTGAGTAGCTGTCATCGGAGCAATTATCACTTGAGTGTTAAAAACAGACTCACTAATTTAGTAACGAAACTTAACTCATTTATTTATTAAGAAAGAAGAAACTTTAAAATTAACATTATCTACATTATTAGAAGCAAAAACAAAACGCAGACATAAATTCTTTTTCCTCTTTTGACGTTTGACTCAAAGACGGACACTTGAGATTGATATTTGGATAGTACTTTATTAATTAGCAAGATCTTGAGATGCTAATTGCATCTTGATAATTAAGTCAGCTGACATGGTTTTGGGGAAGATTTTGAGAGGGATTTATCAATACGGGCCTGCAAGTGGAAATAATTATTTCAGTTCTTACATTGACTAGATAAACGACCGGTAAAGTCTATCGGTTAGGTTGGGTTAGGTTGGTGTTCCGCTCACTGTTTTCCGTGATTTAACGGTAAACTATCCGTTTATATAAAATTAATTAGTTACAGGTGTAAATTAACTAGGCAAAGTGCAAAATTTAACTTTTTGACGTATCGTATCAGGATATTCAATAAATAAATAAATTTGATGTGCACATTAACATATTCCGCATTTTAAACGATAACATTTATTTTTTTGTGGCCACCTTGCTGACACGATATTTTCCCCATTTCAGGATATTGACCGACCATCCATATTTGTCAGGGTTATTGATCGAATATTCAGGGTAGTGACGTGTGTCGTGCCCTTGCCAATCGTATTCTAATGGGGCAGGAAGTATACGATCAAATATTGAAGGTCCCTTGTTCAGGTGGATTTACAATGATGAATGGTGTTTGTTGCTTTAGCAAGCTACTGAAATATTGTGTTTACTAATACTAGGCATACTTAGTTACTAATATTTATGAAACCATGAGTATTTTTGTAACACAAATTTAACTTTTTGTGTGTAACGTTTCCTAACTTAGTGAAAATGTTTTTTGTGAAATTAATGTAGACCTCTTACATTAACATAGCATGCACCATACAAAAACGCAGTTAGAAACTGTTTTAATAATTCTTGTACAAATAAATGGTACAGCAGCACTGCACTTACTTTCTCGCGATACTCGTATACGAGAGTCATCATTCGACAGTGTCCCCACCGGGAATCGAACCCAGAAATTCCGGATCAAGAGCCGAATGCTCTAACGAAATTATAAAGGGCTGCGGATAGTAAAGAGTAAATAAGGAACAAGTGCAAACTTAAGTTTGTAATTTCATACAAATCATATGGAAATACAAACTTACCTGTACTAGATTTATGTAAAAATGTTTAAATGAAATATGCAGTCAGGTACATAACCAATTTAGAATTCCAATTTGAAGCATTAAAGTAAGCTCATTGAAACCGGTTTTGAGTAAATTATATTTTTAAATTTTAGTAATCAGGGAACACCCCTTCCCAATTCTTGGTCATGCAAAATTTCATCAAGATCGTTTGAGCCGTTTTTGAGCAAATCGCAATTTTTCATTTCCATTATATGACAGCTACCCTTGAAAAGAGAGCCAGCAAGAAACCACTCAGTATCCTTCGATGAATTTAAAAGAAAAATTTAAATTTAAAATATGGTGTCAATCGGACTATTCGTTTAGCCGCCAGGCCAAAGCGTGTCGGACAGACCGAACGACGGACCGACCGACCGACCGACCGACCGACCGACCGACCGACCGACCGACGGACCGACCGACCGACCGACCGACGGACGGACATTTTCGGGAGACTTGTTTTTTATGATGTAAGTGATACGAGTATAGAACACATTTTTGAGAAAATTAGAAAAACTTTTTTTTTCACGAATACAATACCTTTCTCGCTCCGCTCGAAAGTAAAAAATAAATAATTTCGTCTAAACTTTGTTATAAGCTGTGTAAATATTCAATGCACGAATTTGTTATAATGAATTGTTTGCTGTTAAGTTTGCTTAATAAATAAAACATAAAACATTTAGATGCTTATTGTGGAAGGAAGCTAAATGCAAATTTTTTGTTTATCGATATCTTGAAATTGGCAGATAAAATTATTAACTCTGAATTATTTAGCCATTTTTATATTTTTCACACATATTTTAGCTCCTTTAAAAATACAAATTTGAAAGCAAACTTATCTCATCCAAGGCTGTAGTCGTATAACAAAAGTGGGTCTGTTTAAACGTCCAGAGTTAGCCCTCATTGCAAACACTACACTATTATCATCCTTCTTATACTATTTACATGAACAATGTATGTATCAACATAAACTGCCTCAAAATTACATTCATGTCGCCGCCGACTCGGCCTATTCAATAACTTTTCCGGCGACAACCACAAATGCGAAAACTTGTGAACAAAAAACATGGCCGAAACTAACGGGAAACTAGTTCGTATTGGGTAACAATTCGAGATTCAGTTAAAGTCATAAACTGAGGCGTGTATAACGACGATCATTATTTGATACCTATATGGGGTGTAAAGGACAGCCTTTGGAATACTGAAAGGGCATGATCAATCCTTTGTCTGTACAAAACGTGGCAGGTTGCAACTAGGCAACCCCAACAGCCCGCTCTTAGATAGATATTTATTTAATGGCGTCACATCCAAGATGTATTTTGCACAATGTCAAGTTAACAAATTATTATAAAATTATGGCGAGTTCACCAATGTCAAGTGGAAGATTTACACAGGAATCCACATCACGAGGACGAGGGCCTGTGTACTATGATGACTCCGATAAGTTGATGGGGAAAATTATTGAAGTCTCGATGGGCCGCTTCTCTCCATCCAAAAATCTTGATAAATGCATGTATTCCTATCTTCTAATAGATGTTCATTTTCAAAGACGTTTACTGCATAACACCCAATCAAATTATTCATTAAACTCTTCAAAAAACAAATAAAACTAAAATTGAAATAGAAACACGACCGCCATCTTCAAATGTTGAAAAACGAACCAGCCCGCTTTTAATCTAATTGTATTGTGCTCGTAAAGTGTACACTGCCTCCGACTTATCTGTTTAAGTGGCGGCGTCGCTGTCATCTATCGCATTGTGTCAGTTTTGTGTGAGTTTATAGTGGCGTCGTTAGTTCGGAACAGAAGAGTCGGTAGAACTGTAGTAGCGAGTTCCGATTTTGTCCACCTGACAAAGAGGTTATAACAAAATATATTCACGACTAGCGACGCTGTCCACTGCACAGATATCATGGTCTCACTGTAGATAAAATAGATAGCCACTTGTCTACGGCCCCAGAACTAACAAATACTAATAGGTTTTTACGACTCCCGCTTGTAGTGTCTAAATTGTCCGTCACCCAGCTATTAGTTTAACGAGACCGTAGTAAATTGCAGTTGCGAGTTGAGGACAGAGACGCCAGTTCCCACCAGTCTAGCCTCTGCTACTGAAACTACCTACCCACTGGCCTACTTTGATTGGCTGTCTTTGTAACACCAATTCAATATGAATTCTTAGGGAAAGCGTGCACTTATAAATTTTGTCGCTGCCAGAATTTTCTATGGAAAATAAAAAAGGTAGAAACAAGCGCGCAATTTACAGGTTTAGTTAGAAAGACTGACACATTGTCCTAAGTAAACTATGCATTATCAAACTTTGTCTCCGTGACAGTTTTCAATTCTAAATCAGGTTTGCATTTTTTTTTACTGGAGAGACGAAACTAATGCGACGAAAAGTTAAAGTTAAGTTAAAGAAAAATACTTCTTGCTCCGCTCGGAATAGAAGGAATACTAGTTAATTTTACTATGGGATGACATCTACCATTGTGTCCCAAGTTGAAATGTTAAATAATCAAACGTGATTTGACATCCTCATACAAAATTAACAGAATGAATGTCAGAATACCGTGTGACATATTTTCGTTAATCTTCCTTCTATTAACCTTACATTTCTATGGTGTCAAAGTCTAATCTTGTTAATATCCTAATCTACGAAATTATCATTCACGTAAAAAAAGACGCTTGGGTTTCCAAAATATTTGGAAATTATAAACATCTCTGAAAAATGTTAGGATTTTATATGTCACAATTTACTATAGATTAACACGATTTTCGCGTACAAAGACAAGTTTGACGCATTGTTCTGAGCTATTTACGAGTACATGGTTGTTTCCCCTTACAACGAACGATTGCAATATATTTTAAAAAGTGAAGTGAAGCTTTTACTTTTCACTGGTAGCTTTTGTCACGAAAATACATCGTAGCTCCTCCAAGTACTACTCACTCATTGACTCACCCAATCAATTAAACTGAAGATTTTTTAATTGTCACTGAAATTACCATATCTATCCTTCTTAGTTATATGAAAAAATTGCATTTTTTTTTATCTTGGATCAACTGTGAATCGACTGTAAACGGAAGAGTCAGATTATTTTCTTTCAGGCAGTAATTTCAAAGTTCTAGCAAAATAAAGTGAACTGACTTCGTTTGTAAAACAAAATAAAAAGACAACAAAACCGGGTAGAGGGCGGTAGAAATAATAAAAGCTCTATTTTCTGTGTTTATTCAATTTCAAGCCAGATAACTCCTTTACGTGTTGCTACGTCGGCCAGAGGTACTCATTACACCATGACGAGGACGGACTAAGGAAAAGAACTGCTTTTTTTGGCAGTAGCTATATTTTTTTTAAACATCTTTTTATTATGAATAATGAATTACAAATTACATAATCGTTACAAATTAACTCGTCGACAAAATATTTGTGTCATTTAGTCAAAAAGACCGCCCCTACTACTAATTTGCATAATTAAAATTTTAATTGAGCTTTCAAGTACTTATAATCCTAGATCGAAGAGCTTGTGACTGTTTTGGTTTTAGTTGTTTTTGTGAAGTCTACGCCGTAGCTGTAGCTAACATGTAAGTATTGCTACAAGCTGCTACGAAGCAATGAGAGGTAGTGAGTTCAGTTAAAAGTGGGTAAAGGCCCGAGGCAGATGAGATGACACCGCGATTCGGGCAATTGAAAAAATACCTATTCTTCTCTTATCTAAGTTGTTGAGGTGTTTTCGATCTCTTTATTTAAGTTTTTTCGGGCAGTTAGCAAGACTCGCTCTACAGCTGGAATTTTTATTCGTTTTAATCCCAAAGCCCAGTGATTCTACTCGTGAAAACAAGCAACTTTACCAAAGAAAAAAAATTGATAATTTTTTTTACCTTCCCATACAAAATGAGTTGATCACGTGACCACTTTACTATGGGGAGACGAAAATTTTTTTTCGAGTAAAAAATATTTTTCTTCGGAAAAGTTGCTTGTTTTCATGAGTAGAATCACTGAGCTTCGGGAATAAAACGAATAAAATATCACGCTGTATAATAACTGAATTATTCGCCTGCTAGTAAAACTAACTGTATAGGGCTTGTAAATCCCTGGTTTCATCCCTTGGTCCCAGCGCTCATTAGACGCTATCTCCAAAGGACACCCTTGATGAGGTGCCCTTTGTTTACACAGCCCAAATGTTTAGAAATTCAAATTACCGAGGAAAAGGTTTAGCGATTTTAAAACTGTCGACTTATTTTCTTATCTGACTTATTGAGGAATACAAGGCGGAAAATAAAAAAAAAGTTTAATTTAAATATGGAATTAATTCATTTCATTTCATTAATAAAAAAAACTATATGGGTTACCAACCATCAAGCAGATGGCACGATGAACTCGACGCTTTCTGTAAAGACTGGCAACAAGAGGTTTAGAGTGGAGACCAGTGGAAGGAAAGGAGGCCTTCTCCCAGCGGTGTTGTAAAAACGTGCCAAATGCATAAAAGATTAAAAAAATATTATTATAAAAACTGAACAACTTTCTCAAAGAAATAAAACATATCAATCAATATACCGTAAACCAATATTGCGTGAACCGTGCGGTGCCGGCAAAGAATAGTACCAACGCATCGCTACTCGAGGCGACTAAGGGGTTATGAACCGGAGGAGGAGCTGCTGCCCATCCTCCCATGTGTATCTCACCATTTAACATACTGCGGTACCCAACAACAGCGGTCGTCAGCCGCAACGCTTGCAAGCGTGGTGACTATGGCAAGTCCCCTCCAAAGTTCCACTCGTTTTTTCTGGAGTTCTGGAGGGAGCTCCCTGTGCTGCAGTGGACGTCTCATGGGATGTCAAAATGAATAAAGTAAAGAATTATCGGAATCTCCATACACAGTAAATGGCAAAAACGTGACTTAATATGGGCCTGAAAATAAGTAACAGATCCCTGGTTCTATTACTAAGGTAATTGCTACGTTAAAGAACAAAAAAGCTATTAAATGAGGCATTACGTTGATCTTTCAGTTTTATACTTTATTTTACGAAAACGTTTTTAAAAAGCGACTTCTCAACTAACAAAGAATGGCCGTGAAAAAGGAAAAATATGGAACGAAGATGATGAATTTTCTCAGACACGGACAGAAAGCTCGCGGCTGGGACTCGGTTAGATAAATAAAGGGTATTAATCTTACTCGTCTGAATTGTCATAATATTTTCATAATTTTTCAACGCTGGCTAATTTCGCTTGGTAAGTTCTCCGGCGGTTGGCAGGCTTAACGAGAATGAATTTCAAGATGTTTTTGGCGAAGAAGTTTTTTAATCAAAGCAAGTACACTTTCATATTAATTTAATCAATTACATGCCGTATTTTGGTTTAAATGCTTCTGCAAAAGCTGATGGCTTCACCATACACGATTCAAAGTAAAAGTCAAGATTTCTGGTTCGCATCATACATTGACAAATATTTTTCATCCACACTGCATTGTTTACACACGGTCTACGTTATAGCTATTAATTAGCTATTTATATTCATATTTATTTATTTCATAACATATTTTATTTATTGTTAGTTTATCGAATAATTTGAAAACTGCTGAACGAGTTTCGGTAATAAAATCTGAATTTACGAGACATAGATTTTTTATACCTGACGAGTAGGCAAGTAGCCTTAATCGCGCCTATTCCCCGAAGGGTTATGATCAGACTACAATCTTCCACTAGTAACGATCCTGAACAAATCCGCTTATTGAATTCATCCTCTCTCATTGGATACAGACATAACACGCAAAATACAATTCAAAAATAGCAAGCATATTTTGAAGCGTATTCTTTATACTAAAATGTACAATCAAACATATTTTAAAGAGCGCCTGGGTCTTTTCTTGTCGCTTTTTAGGGTTCCGTACCTCAAAATAAAAAAACTGAATCCGTAAAGGATCACTTTGTTGTCCGTCTATCTGTCTGTCTGTCAAGAACCTTTTTCCCATGAATGGGTAGAGGTATCAGGTTGAAATTAATAACGAATCCATAAAACACACAAGATCTGAAAATTTAATTTTTTTACAAAGACGCTATCAAACATACATTTATGCACTAAAACAAAACCTAGAGGATACTTCCCGTTGACCTAAAATTATGAAATTTGGCAAGAAGCTAGGTCTCACAGTACAAATAATGGAAAAAGTCTAAAATAATTAAATATTAAAATTTTGCTCACATCTTAAATTAACCAATTAAGGTGAGCTCTCGTTATAAGAACTTTTCTACCAAAGCGGGGTCAAGTTGGATGGTCGCGGAGTTTTTAAAGTCAAAGGGCAAAAGCTTTTAGTGTATCATATGGTAGATAGGTACGGAACCCTTAGGACACGAGTCCGACTCGCACTTGGCCGTTCTTTTTTCTTTCCATACGGCGCCACTTTGTTTGTGAAGCAATGTAGTCCACCTGACGTCATAAAGTGATAAAAGAATATCCTAATACGAATCAATAATACTTTGACTGTGACTTTGAAACGACAAGAAAACTTTCATGCATGTCCAATAACCAAGTACCTTCTCTTGAACAATTTTGTTTGTCCTATTCCAGCAGGAAAAAGCCCAGAATTTCAGTACTTTTTTCAGAGCCCCACGCGGACGGAGTCGCAGCCAACAAACAGCTAGAAGCTTAATAAGAAGGTACATCAGTGTCTCAAACAACTTTTCGATCTTCGGAAGAACTTAGCGAATACTTGTGCGCCCCCTCAGTAAGTCGCCGGGAGGGAAGTTGGATAAGTCGGTTTACAAGTATACAGCTGCTAACAGTTTATTTTAAGTGTATGCGAGATGGAGACTCAGCAACAGAAGTCAATTACATTTAATATTTGAAAATACCTAAGTATATATGTTTTTTTTAGTCCTACTGAAATAGTGAACATAATTTTAACGTATTACTGAGACCATGAAACTGAACAACTTTTCCCAAGAAACGTAGGTCGAAATACTAAAAGCAATTTTTACCGTTCATACAAAATCTCGTATCATATAATCAGCTGATGTAGTCTTTATAGAAGTTAAAATTTGTTTTTGGATTTCGATCTAAGTTCCTTGGGAAATGTTGTTTAGTTTCATGGTCTAAGTAACATGCTAAAATTTTGTTCACAATTTCGACCACAAAAAAATGACAGATCGGTCGAGCTCGTCGAGCTGATTTCAAGTGATGCTCTGTCAAGTGACAGTCAATAAAAAAATTATAAGACAACACAGATAGATTAACATGCAATCGAATTAGATTATGATCGAGCAAAAAAATACCTTGACTGATGCTGCTGTATCCATCTGGAGATATCAAAGGAGTCTCACCACCACTATACATGATGCTTTTCAAACACTTCACTTGCACTCACAAAATCTTTACTAAATTTGTTCCTTACATAATATAACCTAAATGAAAGGCAGCTCCTTGAGATTTTATTACTAGTCCTTTGGGAGCCGCCCCATCATAAATCAACGAAATAGGGCTTCTGGCCTGAAAGCTAGACGGTGAAGCTACTGAGCCATTCAGCCTTTAATGTTGCTTGCTCTCACACAAACTTCAATTTACTTGTTTGTACTTGTAAGAAAAGAGATTTTATTTATTTAAGACTGGCCATTAAAAGTTTGCACAAGTTTGGTACAGTTATTTTTTGTTGCAAATTGTTTGAAGTTATTTCTGGAAAAGTTCACAAATGTTAATTACTATGAAATAGGCTCAAACACTTTGTAGAACGCTCGTAGCTATTTCACACACAGCACATTTTATTTCGTATATTTTCACTGGATGAAATAACAAAGCCTCCATTAGCATTACAGAAACATAAAATAGAAATATTTACATTCTATTAAACATTCCGAATTCAAATTACCGTTCATTAATTACTCTAAAATTATGTTTGAATATTTTTGGCTGAATACAAAGACTGATACTTTTCTTTTTAAATGGAAATTCGCAACCGTGTAGTTTTGCGAATTGCGACCTTATAACGAGGGTGGTAGGATATGATTTTTGTGGTTTAAAGTGGAAACCCACGGCACGTCGCGCTTTGGCTGGTGGTAGTTCACCACTGCCACCACACCACACCACGAATTACAGTAGTACCACAATACCGAGCGCAGCCAGGTTCTTTCTTTGCCACAATAGCATCGTTTGCCTGACGACATTGAACATGAAAGGAAAGCAAACTATGGAAATGGTGTCCTTCGATTCTTTCTTCCGAATAAGATTATGATATTTTTTTTTCATGTTTCACGACATGGTGTTGCCAATAAGAAAAAAAAATATTTTCTATTTTTAACGTTCAATGAAAATAAAACGGGAACTCGCTAAAAACATGAATGTTAAATTAAGTAATATTCATCTGATGAAATATTTATTACGGTTTTATGATATAAGCAAATGTTTACAATACAAGCTCTATTTAAAGCGCCTTTTCAAATATTTAAAACAACTCAAACTCTTATGAAGCTCAAGGAACGAGTTGGGAATTTCAAACTGATAACTCTATTGAGGCCTTGACCGTTATAAATTATGACTTTTCTGTACCCTTACCCTCTGAATAATAAACTGAGTCTCTTTAAGTTATCCTGAAGTTAGGGTTGTCACACAACAAAAAATATAGGTCTGTATGATTACAGGAATCAGCTTACTATTATTTATTTATTTAACTACGCTGGCTTGTTTTTCTAAGCTATATAAAGTGTTTAGGAAGACGCAAGTTTTATGGGCTTGATTGATCTACTACAGTACTGTTAGTACGGTAAAAACCGCATCAATATTTGCAATATAAGTACAACAGAGTATAACAAGCCTACATTGTCAATCTACCCGTGAAACTGATCGAAGTTTTCCATGGAGCAATGGGTCGAAATACGAAGATTTTGTTTAGAAATACGTATCAAATGTCCAAAGGTACCTTTTAATAAACCCTGAGTTGAAATAAGACACTAACAGGTCATTCAGACATTCATCATCATCATGTCGTGTGGTTTGTAATGTCGATCGACCTCACGACCCCTGGTGTCAGAGTTATTGAGCCGCCAGAGGCCTCTAACATTGTTCATTAAGAACTTCATTGTTAGACAGCTTAAGCTGACCTATTATTAAGACCTATTATTTTCATACTAAATTGTCTACTTTACCCATAGTTAGCGCGCTTTTGCTAGGTCTGTGACTTTACCTATGAAATTGCCGAAATTTTCTTACAGTTGATAATTCCTATAATTCTAATGCAATTTTTTTCATTTCTCTTATACCTATTTGAAAGTTGACTTCAAGGTTATCAATTTACGCAAAAAATGAAGTTTTTATTTTTAGTTTGATATATAAAATTAAAGGTTCGAAAATTATTCGTCTTAAATGTCGTCCGATTTCATCATTAGATTTGTTATATTTTTTTACAGATAATATTTTTCGAAAATTAAATTTAAGCTTCTGTTAGCTTAATGTCTTCCCAATAATGCTTTAAAACATAAAAAAATTGGATTTATAATTCCTAAGGAAAATGCAAAAATGTTAGTACTGAAAATTTAGTTTACCTAAAATTCGCAATACAAACGGCAATTTCATAGGTAAAGACCTATTCATAGCCTTCCGGAGCACGGAATTATTCTATTCCTTTGGGTCTTTCTTAAAAAAGCATGGAAGGGTGCAATTTTCAACAACGTGTCATACATGATATTACAAACCCTTTTCCTTCTATCCTGAATTTTATCTATCAATACCCCGGACATGACCGGTAAATTTCTAAATGTGGGCAACCTACCCCTTACTACTTACCCTAAATATTCTACGCAACATCTTTATAAGCCAGGTGAAGGTCGACCCTTTTTATTTTGTAGCTAAAGGGAACTAAGCTTTTTGTAATTAAAAAGTCTGAGCAGAAATAAAGTCGAGCGCTTATTTTTGTAGAAAAGTAAGTATTTTGACCGGGTTTTGTTATTTTTCTGGTAGTGTAAGTATTTCGAAAGATTGGATTTCTCTTGGAGCAGCCAAATCCTAGCAATATTTTATAAATAAATTTATTGGTAAACAAGTTCTCGAAAACAGCTCTCAGGTTTCAGATTTCAGGGAAAATTCGTTTTCTCTGTATTTTAGATCTTAAACTACTTACTTAAAGTTACGGAAAAAAAGATCTAATAGCATATACTCACTTATTAAAAAATTATCAATCTTAAGGGCAATACAAACCAAAGCCGCCGGCCCGCCGACACAGCCCGCCGACACAATCCGGCGGCCTATTAAGAAGAATCATGTCGGCAACATTTGCCGCCGACATGTCAGCGACTCGCGTACATACAAACATCGAGCCGCCGACATGTCGCCGACAAAGTTTTCCGCCGTGTAATGAGTGGAGTCGCCAACATAGCCCGCCGACAAAAAGTAGCCAACATATGTCGCGGGTCGGCGACTTTGGTGTGTAGTGCCCTTTAGCTTTTGTATTCATAGTGCGGTCAGTTAGCTGTTTCACGTAGACACGATTTACAATTTCATCAAATTTTTTTCAGGTACTAGTTAGGTACATAGCTTTTAAATTTTTATAGGAGCCAATTCTTGAATAAAAAAAATCCATAGAAAATTCAAGAATTGGCTCCTATCTAAAATTGAGAGCTATGTACCTAACCAGTACCTGGAAAAAATTTGGTGCAATTCGGTGCAATTTGGTGAATTTGGCGATATAAGACTATACGGGAACGGACTATCATGTTTAATCTAATTTGTTCATAAGTTCGGCAAATTAGATAAAACATGAATGCGACAGCTAAGAAGGGATTCGGTGTTATTCTTAATCGCCATCGCTTCTATAGTTTCTAGGTATTAATCAATTCACATCAGCCTTGTGCATATCTCTACAAATTTTTATTGCCTTCTCCTGTGAAACAGTGGACCAACGAAGCTAAAATAATTTAATTGTAAAAGTTAGTTATATCTGACCGGTGACGTCAGACCACTCGCAGTTTCGCATCGATTGCAGTTTGAAACTAGCCGGTAGTGCTTGTGGCGTGGCTGTGGCACACCCTTTAACCTCATTTCATACTACCGGGAATAGGCCACTATCGACCTGTTATGGACAGTAAAATTGTGTTAACGTTTGTTAAAAGCATAGGAAAGTATTTGGAAAACAGTTGATTCTTGTTGAAGAGGACAAAAACACATATAAAAGCAAGACTTTAGAAAGTGATAGAGAAAACAAAGAGAAAATAGTAAGGTAGGTTTCAGTTATTCAGATTGTGGGACAAACAGATTTAAGTAGATTCCATAAAAATACATACATACATACATAATATCACGCCTTGTTCCCGTCGGGGTAGGCAGAGACCACAGTTCTCCACCTGCTACGATCTTGACATACTTCCCTTGCTTCCTGTACTTTCATCAATCCTTTCATACATGTTCGTCGGTTTAGGGTACTTTTAACCTGGCCTTTATTCAGAACGTCCTGAATTTGGTCCTTGTACGTTCGACGAGGCTTTCCCCTTCCAACGTTCCCATTCACTCTCGCCTTGTAGATCTCTTTCGTCAATCTTCATCCTCTCTACAATCTTCTTTCATTCATCCATAAAAATATCAGATGTATACGTGTACTTGTGTAACATGAATTTTCTTAGATTTTGCTCCCGAAGCCAAGTGATTCTACTCATTAAAAATTATGTTTTAAAAGATACATAGTGCGTTTAAAAATCGCAATGGAAATAGTGGGACAAGCAGTCGCAAACAGTCTCACTATTTCCATCAATGGAAATTCGGAACGGAAATAGTGGGATACACCGAAAATAAGCGACTTTTACATACAAAATTAGTTGAGCACGTGACCACTTTGGTATGGAGAGATTGGAGAGTCAATCTTTTTCTTTTATAAACTAGCTTAGTTTCATTAGTAGTATCAATGGCCTTCAGGCTAGCTTCGAGAGCAAAACCAATAAAGATTCACGTTGTATATTTTGTAATCAATTTATTTTCTTAGAGAATAACAAATCACAAACAAACAATAATAAAATATGTACACAACAAAACTAACTCAGCTGGGTACATGAATTAGTTTACCTTGATAGGAACAGAATCGAAAAACATTGAACTAGTAGTACGAAGTGACATCAATGAATAATAAATGAAAGTTCATTTCAAACTTCCACGGCCAATGTTTTCACCTTGTCTAGTTCGAATAGAATGCTTTAGTAGGCGGAGCATAAAAATAGACATCGAACCATACATTTTCATTGTGCGCATTTAAGAGCCATACTCTTGCCGGTAAAAGGGCTTATTCAAAGCTTGGCGTATGTAGCGCAGGACAGAACACGTCTTCCCTCACTACACGCTTTAAGCCGTTATCACACCTTCCTTAATTCAAAGACTAATTCGGCATACATTGATGGTTGAACTAAGGATATTGGAATTAACAGAACCAAGCCTCCCAGCAATGTATGGCGAATTAGTTATTGAATTTAGAAAGGTATGATTGCGGCTTTATTAGACTGTTGCTACGTAAACCATTGCTGCGCCATTTCAAATGGAATGGGGCAGCGATGATTTACGTTTTTAGGGTTCCGATACCAAAATGGTAAAAAAAAGGAACCCTTATGGTGCCGCTCTGTCTGTCCGTCTGTCTGTCACACCTCTATATCTCAGCAACCACTTACGCTATCGAGCTGAAATTTGGAATAGTTTTAGAATATAGTTGCCCAACTTAATTGCACATGAAATTTTTTTGAAAAAAGTATGATTATTAATGTAAAGGGGGCCAAAATAGGGGGGGCCAAATTTCAAATTGTCGCTACTAGGTCGAGTGGGGTATCATATGAAAGGGCTTTACTTGTACATTTTAAAATATATTTTTGTATTTTTTTAAGTTTCTTAGTTTTCAAGTTATGATGAAAAATGTCAAAAAAAATACCATTCCCCCCCCCTTATCTCCGAAGTTTGAGTAAGGGAAAATCTGAATTAATTACAGTTGACAGAGGTTTATGTAAACTTTGCAGCAAAAATAAAACGATCTTTCTAAGTTGCACAGTTTTTCAGAAATCTGCAAAAAACCTTTACAAACAAATTTAGTTTTGCGGTCCTGAAAATGGACTTTATTGCTTCCAAAAATACTATAGGTATATCGGAACCCTCGGCGCGCGATTCCGACTCGCACTTGACCGGTTTTTTTTAACATAATTATTATGACTTCCTTTGTTTTTGTCATGTTTTGTTTACTAACATAGTTGTAAGCTTACTAACCTCATGAGTCTTGGTTACTTGAATAAAAATATATAACAATAATTACGAAGAAAACTGAATGGTAAAAATGCTAAACTGTGAAGCTCTGCGCTATTTGCGTCTCAGCATACGCTCACCCTCAATGTTATAATTTTTCTCGTACGACTTTGATATACGCATACTTTTCTTGTATCTCCTGCCTTCTTGCACCGATTAGCTGTCTTATATTTCGTATGGAGACTCAAATTTTTTTTCTGCTTCACAAAATCATAGAAATAAGTTGTTGCTATCAGAATAAACAAACGTTTTACACGAACTTAATTTTAATCCTTTTACAAGCAATAAAACATAAAGGTCGAAAATAGACCAAATTATTGGTTTACTTAAGCTAGAGTGTGTATGAAAAGTATTTTTTTTATCCTTTTTTCGGCCCATATTTCATTGCAATCTTTTGTAAGTAGATATATTATGTCTTTGTTTACGTCTGGGGGGTAATTTCGTGCAAAGTGGATAAAGGTCCTCTGGCGGCAAAAATTGGTACTACAACGAGCTTTTGACGAGTCAGAAGGTGAGGAGAGGGGGGGAGCTTGACGTGACTTGACTATTTTATCACTAAACGCGTGTTACACATAATTATAACTTCGACGGATAAACTCACGTTTTATATGGACGGCATGGGACCGACACGTTTCGATCCTGTACGAGGATATTTTTCAGGAAGGTTAGCAGTTTTATGGACCTGCTCCTGCTATTGTTGCTCTTTACTGTACCAACTCTATGGTACCAACCTACATACACGTAGTATCCACGTTAATTAAACATACGGCCATATCAAGTATACAGCCAAGCTTTTTTATTTTTTCAGTCAGACTTCTTTTATGTGAGCTTGTCGACTTCGTACCTGTCTTCAGAGCTACACTAAAGTCGATAGCAAACTTATGTACTTGTAATAAAAGCTTTTAAGTAGAGTCATATAGCATTTAGGCACAATAAAACATTCAGCTCCTACAAGAGGCCACTTCGTCCGTAACCGCAAAGTTAAAGCGACCTCGCCACTGGTCCTATCGACCCGATGCTATCTCCCCAGCTGTTGCATTTCACAACGATTTATTTAGCTTAATAATTGCTGCACTGATAGTACAGCTCACTAGAGCAGGAAAAGGAACTGTTACTAAAAATATTGGCAATAACTGAAAATACTTGAAGTAAAATTTTGGAATGTGGTAGGGCTTTTGTACAAAGTCCGTCTGGGGAATCGCCCTTTGCCTATTTCTGCCGTAAAGTAGCAGTGTTTCCACTGCTGTGTTTCGGTGTGAAAAGAAAGAGAGCTAGTGAAATTATTGGCACACGAGACACACCATCTTAGTTCTCAGGGTGGGCAACGTACTTTGCTGTCTTATTAGTCTCAAGTTATGCCACTAATAAGACAGTGGGCTCTATGGGCGGTGGTGACCACTTAATATCAGGTGGCCCACTAGCTCATTTACTCACTGGTCACATAAAAAAAGTAATAACAATAGTATAAATAATGCCACGATTTTTTTGCCACCACCCCAAAATAACAACTTATGTCACAATTATCAAATTTATATTTCAAAATCGTAATCTTAATCAACTAAAGTTCTTCAGTCTTAAGTTGAATGGGATTTAAAAGCTGAACTTATTCGAAGTTATAATACTAATAAAGATTAATGGAAATTAAACTACTTTTACCTGCCAACGCCTGATGACCCGACTATGTTAAAATGCCTTCTACTAAAGAAAGCATAATATGGTAAATGTGATCGATGACCTAGCTAGAGTTTAGGGTTTTGTGGTCAGACAGCTTTTATTACTAACCGTTTTACTAAAAAGCTACCCTTCTGAAATGAATAAATGAAAGAATAACATTTACAAATAGCGAGTTATAAAATGTGGATAAAATGCGACCTTATCCCTTAGTGTGATCTCTTCCAGGCAACCTTTTGACGAAATCAATACTGTATTAACATGTTACAAAAAGTTCACAACAAAAAACATTGTAGTTACATAAAAGCCGCCTCAACATTAAAATATCATCTGGTGGCTAAGCTATGTTACCCGCCAACAGATGGCGCTGTAAGTTTCTGTCTAAAACGCGGTATTTTAAAAAATGCTTATAAACACGGGGAAGACGAATTTTCCCAGACATGAGACCTAGCTAGATTGATTTTTGTCCCCGTAAACCTCAAATTTCATCGAAATCGTTAGAGCCGTTTTTGAGAAACCAAATATTGCTCGTTTAATGGAATAACGTCCACAATCGGCCTACCCTACACTATCTGGCTATAGCTAGCGCTGCGTTTCGGGTCGATCCACTTCGCTGCTTTAATTGCATCGGCAATGATTAATCCCGTATTCAGACTGATTCGAAACTGTTGATGTCAGATACTCGAGCTGACGTTGAGTTCATTGTCGGGAATGTAAACCTGTAAATGAAGGTGCCAGATGAGCTTAATACATGGTGTAAGGTGTCGGTGTATCGAAAGCTGAACGGATATGCTAAAAAAAAATTGACCTCTTCATACAAATTGCTCACTCTGATCGACAGTTTGTATGAAGAGGTAATTTTTTTTTTGAAAATTGAAAATTGTTTGGTTTCTTTGACTGAGCACGCCCTTTCAGTTTTCGGTACACCGTCCCTTACACCCTGTATAGACCATATCTATTTACAATATACATAGTTTAGCGCCATTTGGGTTTTTTAACTCTCGCATTATTTTTTACAGTCAACTATACAGGTGTTTGGTACAAGGAGGTTTTAGTAGCAGCTCTTACTGCTAAGGAGGGAGGGAGCCATAAGCGTAGCACTTTCTTGCGAGGGACCTCCATACTAAAATGTATGGAATTTTTTTCAAATCCTAAAAACGTAATTTTTTTATCTTTCTCTCTGAGAAATATGTGATTTGGGACTAATAAATGCTACTACCACAGTTTTTCTGGTGAAAACACTTACCATTCAGGAAAAAAACGATGTTAAAAATCACGCATAAAATGGCTATTACGGATTAATGATCAATTCACAAGTAAAAAACTATATATTTTCACTTTCGCAAACAAAGTTTATACTAAAACATTAGATTTTTAAAGAAATCTTGATTTTTGTAAAACTTAACTGAGTTTTTTGACCGACTAGAATGGGCGACAGTGAGACGCTTCACGTTTCACTAGCTCATACAGAATATGTATATGACGGACTCTATAGTTTTTACTCTGAGGTTTGGTACATGTCTGCAAACCTTTCAGGTGGTTGCTCCCCCATGACACTGAACAACTTTTCCTGAGGAACATAGGTCGATATAAGAAAAAAAAAATTGACCTACGCTATCAGCTGATGCAGTTTCTATATGAAGTAGATTTTTTTTTTCGTATTTTGATATATGTTCCTTGGGAATAGTGTTTCAGTTTCATGAATAGACAACCACCCGAGAGTTTGGCAGACATATACCAAACATCCTGTACTTAAAAGAGCACGTGGGATTTTTTTGTCGCTTCTTTGCTTTCTTCTTGGTGACACTTTTTTGTGAAGCGCTGTAGTTTAACTGACGTCACAAAGTAATAAATTATATCCTGACTATCACCTTGATTAAACTACTTTCCAGATAGTATGGTTGGATCTTTAGATACTAATAGATTAGTGAGGATTTGTTAAAAGGTAGTTGCCATCAAAGAGTGATTTCTTCATGTTTTGGTTACGTATCCATGGCAACACGAGGTAATTTGTTTGTATTTATTTTTTTGGTTTCGTAATATTTTCTTCTCGTCTGTATCTGGCCGTGTAGGACAATATTGCAAGTTACTAAGTTAGCCTCAAATAATATTCAAAATGTATTTAGCGATCATGCCATCAAAGTTAAATACCTCGAGAGCCTCATCTAAAAAATCGCAGGAATCGAAAGAAAACGTAGTTATTTACGCGTTTCGCATAAATTGCAGTACATTTTTCTTGTATTTTCCATTTTCCGGGAACTCTATGGGAAATTGACATAGGGAAAATTGACATATGTCAAAATGAGGTGTTCCCGTTTCGGCACTGACCTCTATATATACAACTTGTATGTATAGAGGTCAGTGCGTTTCGGCAAAACGGAGCTTTGGTCAATAGTCTATTTTTTTTACGAAGCTGTGGACGATACATTATACGCAGCTACTTATGTAGGTACTGTAATAGTCGTGGTCCGTGAGGCATCGAACCTAACCTAATATAACCTTTATTTTATTTCATAAAATAACAAATAACTGAAACAAACGTAAACAATAAAAAATATAAAAAGAAAAAAAGAAAAAAAAGACTGTGGTGATAATGGCTATAGAAAAAATACAAACATTACGTAAGAACACCTCGACAAAATGTCTTTCAGCCCGTTTAGCCTTTAAACACTTAGGTACGCTTTATTCGTTGTTACTCTACGAATAAAAAGAAATCTTCCAGCAAACATACCGAATTTGAAACATGACTTTGCGTCTAGACGAGGTCATTTCTTTAATCCTTAAAAAAAATTAAGTCAGGCTGAAGGGGCGGTTAATCTAACCAGTTTAATTCAAACTTGCCCTTTACCGAGATGATACCTTTTTCAATAGACTGTAATTAGTTTTACGTCTCTACGAGCATAATTTAAATTAATTATTCCTAACATAGGTTGACAGATCAGTTAATTATATTATAAGGGTTACACTTTACTGAAAATAAGAAAATCATAGTTAACGAAATAATTCTGGAAGGTGGTAGTTTGTTTAAGTTTATAGTTCACGATCACGATTACCTATTTAATAGGAGCAATAATATAAAACATCGACTATTTCACTCCGAATAGCTTAGTTGGTAAAGTGTAATAATAAATAAGAGTATTTATTTTCTCACTACAGAAGTGTCATTCTTGAACTTAAAACTAGTTAAATCACATTTTTGGAGTTTTAAACACTTGAATGTGGGAGACTGGCGCCTGAAATAAGTCAAAGACCTGTAGTGCAGGTCACCAGGTTCCCACTCCTCGGATTGAAGACGTTAGAAGACGTGGATTTGAGTTCCAGCAGCGGTGGTCATGAATTACTCTTAAAGGAGTGATCATACCTAGCTGAATTCAAAGACTAATTTGGCATACATTGCTGGGAGGCTTGGTTATGTTAATTGCAATATCCTTACTTCAACGAGCAATGTATGCCGAATTAGTCTTTGAATTCAGCTAGGTGTGATCACTCCTTAAGGTATAAGTTCGTAGCCGACTGCAGACGGCAGCAGCAGACGTGTCCCTGCGACAGTACTCGTTTCTATTTGTTTCTATGCAATACCTTTCGTAGCCAGCGACACGCAGCTAGCGACGTATAGTCGAGCAGCAGACGACACTGTCGCCCGACCGCAGATTTGTAGTGCCGCCGACGCTGGAGCGAAAAGACTTCGATGAGTTAAGGTGCGGGAAATTTAGTCTTATGTGATGCCACGTACGTGATATTACGTCCGTCAGAAGACATCGGTTTTCATAGTAAAAATATCATAATTTAGGAACACATTTATTTGATGTCGGTAACGTACGAGTACCTAAATTCCTAAACGTTTGTGGTGCACCAATCCGTCTGTAAAGCCCGGGGGCCGACAGCACAAAAGACTACCTATATATTATATAAATTTACTATTATTATTTATTATTTTTGGATTCTTCTTTTTCTCTCTTTAGTTTTTCAATAACGCGGGTTTATTTGAAAAGGAAAATTAAATGATAAAAATGAAATTTATTAAGCTTAAAAGGGTTATTTACAGTATTTCTAGTCCTTACACTAGGATTCCCAGTATCACAAGGACATCGCATATTATTGATATCATAAACAAACCTTTTAACTACAATATTCTCTTCATTAAAAATTTTGAAGCTCATCCACATTATGTTGAAGATGTACTCGAAGTTAATGTAAACTTGTCGAAATTCAGCGACAACAGCTTGGCCTGGGACCTTCAATAGAGCTTGAGAGCAGTGTTGCCAGCCTAGAATTTAGAAAGAAAAGAGACCTAAACGTCTGTGAAAAAGAGATAAACTTTATCTTAAAATGCAGTTAGACGAAATATGCAATAAAATCTGATGTTTTTTTTAGGTGTTCTTGTGAATCTCAAAATATTCTTACTCCTTTTCTACAAGCTTTTATTTCACTTGACTTCTGTGTATCTGTTGAATATTTAGGTAACTAATAACAAAAATATATACTTTCAAAATATGATTTCTGATAGTCGTGACGTCCACTTTTTCATTAAGAGCTTGATCAAGTGAATTGGGCTGCCTGCATGTACATTCCCGATATCTTAAATCTGGAACTATTAGGATGGGGCACGCGGCGGCGCAGATGGCGCAGCGCCAGGCAGAACACGTCTCCCCTTTCACTTTATGATGAAGAGAACTGAAGGACAAAAACAGACAGAACTGCGTATTACCTTCGTTTCAGCGTACGCCCACCTAAGTCACGAGTAAGTAGGCTTACTTACTTTGGCCTCCTATCCTATATGTAGTACAAATAAATAAAGCGAAAATCGGAAAAGTTGCTTTTTTTTGCCTAATAAAGCTATCAAAGGATTGGCAACACTGCCTGAGACCCAATAATTTGTCTTCTCAGCTTCGGAACTCTATCGATTAATCAAATCTGGGACTGAGAATGAGTAATTGGCTTCCCATTTTACGTCTCAAGTCTAGGGATTGTGTGAAAAAATATCGGTTTCACATTAGAAACATGCAATGACAAGAGTGTAACCACAAACTGTGAGAAGCGTCTTTAGCCTCTCTTAACCTCAGGGCTCCAGGGTCCCATCGTCTCGAATGCGACTGGCACGAACATGTAACCTCCTTGAAGGTCCTGATACCAGGACTTCCTCAACTCCTCCCCGGCAGCGGCGGAACCCGCCCGTCCAGCAGTAGCACAGAGATGGGTTGGCGCTAGCGTGTCCACACAAGTCACATCCCACGCGAGAAACTTTCCCTCTTTAGATACTCCGTCGGGCCTCTTGCCATCAGTCAGAGCGAACGACTCCGTTTGGTTCCAACGTAGCCGGAACGTTCGCCGAGGCAAGGGCCCGCCGCAGCACATCATTCAATGTGGCGTGGCGTAGGATGCGACCCGCACTCTTCTTACAAGAAAGACCGGCCTCAGGCCGACAATGAGGGAGAGACTTGTGTTATCTAATAAAGTTCCGATTGCGGATGATGGCAGGGCGTTCAGCCAGTGTCCTGACTCCTTCTCAAAAACGGCAAAAAAGCCTAGCTCGGTCCGAAGGAACCTTTTATCATCCATGCTTTTACTCAGCTACCATATGGCGGTTTGAAATTCTATGACAATAGGGTGTTTTCAGACATTTTATGAAAGTTCAACTAGATAGCGCTGCAGGTCAGCGTAAGGGAAATCTATCACGGTGCCACCATGTAATTAGCATGAAACTGATGAAGTAAATTTGATTGCTGCTGTCAAATGACTGTACTTTTTTCCTTGCAAAACGATTTCATACATTTTACTAAGCCAAAAAAAAAAGAAATTACCAACAGTCATCAGCGTACCACCTTACGTACTTTGCGTACTTGGTCCGAGACCACCCATCGACACTTAAAAAACGTAGGTAGTCGACAAACGTCAAGGAAAACTCCCTATTAGTGTAAATGACCTGTCTGATTAAGTGATTACTACTATTAGGACTGTGTGAATAGAGCTTAAAATACATATAATTTAATAAAATGTTTACCATTTCCCTTGCCAAATAGCATTTAATTATGTAAATTGTGTATACTTTTGCATCCTCGTATGTGTGGCCTCATGTCATGCCTCGCCTCGACGGACAGCATGTTAATTAATATGATTATTCAAGTATGGGGACGTTTTCATTCAATTTATAACTTACTTATACGTACCGTCCCATCTCTTTCCATGGATGTCGTAAAAAGCGACTAAGGGGTTTTGAACAGGACGATAGGTAGCAGCGTGCTTCTGCGTATTGTCACATTTTGCAGCTATGTCACTAAAACCTGAGTATTTTTGACGGAAAGAATAACATTGTTTTGCAAACTTGTTTTTTACTAACAGCTTTAGCCGATTGCTTTAGACATTGCTGCAAAATGTTGGTAGGCGTTGGAGTAACCGAAAAAATTGGATCATTTACGTCCAGCTTACTGCGGTCACCAGCGCGGCCTTATGTGCTAGCTGCAATGCGAACAAGCATGGTGATCTGGTGACTATATTACATCCTTCCCTAAGACCCTGTATATAAGGGAAAAAATTGCGGCGATTTTTGGCGCGATTTCTCATACAATGCCGCTTAGTTTAGCCGTGCAAGCGATCAAATTGCTAACGATTATGCAATGTACGACAAAACGTGGCATACTAGCGCGTACTTTTGAACAGGGCCTAAGGGTGGTTTTTCACCACTGCTTTGCAAGGGCGCTTAGCTGTGAGCTAGGAAAATTCCAACTAATAGGATCGTTCCATTTTCCAAGCTTGTCAAATGGAGCAATCTTATTGGTTTGAATTTTCCAGATCACAGCTTAGCTACAGCTCGCGCAGCTGTGGTGTAAAACCACCTTAGATATACATGTCCCTCAACACAGAATCCTCAGAGAAAAAAACTGCATAAAAATTTATTTTGACGATGCCAAAAAATAGTCATGAAATAGTCATAAATAGTCACCATAAGGAAAAAAATAGTTGCGTTACAATTCTAGAGTTATAGCTATGGTTTGCTGAGGATTATGGGCATAGGCTATAGACAGAATCCTCAGTTCTGATGCAAGCAAACCGTGGGGACTATCGACTTGGTTTTTATTTTAAAAAATAGTCATGAAATAGTCGTCTTGACTTCCAAATTCTCAAAAATAGTCGTTCAAGGATTTCAGAGTTACAGGGGTAGCTTGCTGAGGATTCTGTGCATAGTATTTCACGGACGCAGATTCCTGCAGAATGGTTAGGTTTTTCTATTTGATACTGATGTCAAAAAATAGTCAACAAATAGTCGTCTCAAACCATAATCACTTCGGTCTGGTTTACCTTGTAGAAGTATGTTAAAAATGCATGTTAACTTCGCCATACATTTTTCCTTTGTACAGTCGCGTACACAAAATTATTTGATATTGATTTCAAGTTGTTAAAAAAAATGGATTTTGATATTGTTAGAGGCTTTTATTTTTATATATTGTTGCAGACCCTATTTTTGTGTTATCTATTTTTATTAGGTAAATAAGAGGATAAACCGACTGATATATCAGTGCACAGACCCAACCTTTTGGTCTAAAAACTTATAATGTAGGTTCCACGTTTAAGGAAAGGCAAAACTAGAATATCGGGCTTAAACCCAGATGCATTCAGTAAATAAAAATACTTTAATAATAATTGGTAGGTTCGCAAATATTACTAAATTAACTATACTAACTTTACTAATTTCTTGATTGATCAATGTTGTTTGGCTACGCATTTAACTATTCAATAAAAACTAAATGTCGCTGCATATGTGTTTCTTTTACCCAATAGCACATCAGTAGAATAATACAAATCAGTGACATAATGGCATAGTAACAGAGTTGGAAATGTTTAACGTGGGTCGTATAATAGATAAAGCACCAATATTCTGAGACGAGATATGTTTAACCAATAGCATGGCGGCGTTCGGCTCGACCGAATTGTGTGACCGAGCTAGCGCTCGCCGCCACCGCCGGCGCGTATTGAAGTGCCCTACAGTGTTGCTATTACAACGACAATTGCCGTGTTCTACGGTAATTATATGAAATGTAAAGTTTACTTACACTACCGCCTATGGAAGCAGTAAATACACAACGCGTTATTCCAAATTAGGATTTCCATTTTTTCAATAATCCTACTGAAAAATTGAATGTAAATTCTAAAACTAACAGCAGCTCGTTAAAAGCGCAGCCTCGGTCGGGTCATTGCGCTGCGGGTTATTGCCCTCTGCGTAGGGCTAATTTTAAAATTTTTAGAATTTTTTAAAAGTAGATTTTTTTTTGTGTTCCTTTATCGTTACTGAAACACCCCCTAAGCTATGGCACGCAATAAAATTATCACCCTGTATTACTCATTTAACCATTTAACGGACATAAGTACGAAGACTGTGATTTATACAAAAAACTAACTTAAAAATCTGTAGGTACTGAATATATTCATAAACAAGATTTTTTTTATTATTTTAGTTTAAAACCAATTACTTTAGTTTATTTAGCTATATTATTTAACATGAAAACGAATAAACTTTGCTTTTTATTACAGAATTAATTATATTGGGTTCCAAATACATAAAAAAAAGTAACTAAATAGTTACCATCAAAGATGATATGCATTTTGAACACGACTGTACTTGAGTTGAAAAATGTATGGCGAAGTTAACATGCATTTTTAACATACTTCTACAAGGTAAACCAGACCAAAGTGATTATGGTTTGAGACGACTATTTGTTGACTATTTTTTGACATCAGTATCAAACAGAAAAACCTAAACGTTCTGCTGGAATCTGCGTCCGTGAAATGCTATGCACAGAATCCTCAGCAAGCTACCCCTGTAACTCTGAAATCCTTGAACGACTATTTTTGAGAATTTGGAAGTCAAGGCGACTATTTCATGACTATTTTTTAAAATAAAAACCAAGTCGATAACCCCCACGGTTTGCCTGCATCAGAACTGAGGATTCTGTATATAGCCTATGCCCATAATCCTCAGCAAACCATAGCTATAACTCTAGAATTGTAACGCGACTATTTTTTTCCTTATGGTGACTATTTATGACTATTTCATGACTATTTTTTGGCATCGTCAAAATAAATTTTTATGCAGCTTTTTTCTCTGAGGATTCTGTGTTGAGGGACATAGATATACGACGCTTTTTGGAGGCAGTTAGTTCTCTGTCCGGCCGTGGCATGGCCGGGAACATTTTATGAAATGTAATGATGGTAATAGTCACAGCGTGGCTGAGAGACCTTTCATTAATTGATTTCCTTGTAAAAGTACGAAAACGTGTAATTTATTTGTTAAAGTTAGCAATAAAATAGATCTTTATGTTTTTCATGACTCACTCTCTATATTTAAAACTAAAGTTAATAGTTACCTTAAAGACAATACATAAGTGATCTAACTATAATTACTTACTTTTGTTAATTTTTAAAATAATGATAGAAAATGCTATATGTACGCCTGAATTGTCTTAAGCATCAGATATCTTACCTCTTTGTTATGTTATGTATAGTTATAGTTTAATGTTTAAGATGTGGCTGTACTATTTTGAATAACTAAAAAAATAAAGAAAGATTGATTATTTAAATATGTAAACAATTTTGATATTTACAGGAAAGTGGAATAAACACAAGCAAATTGTAGTGTGCGTTTTGTGTAGTTACTATGTTTTTTGCTTTCGCATATAGGTACATAGATACGCGATACATAGATACAGCTCATTAAACTACAACTCTAATTTTTTTTACCTTCACTGTGAACGGAATGGACTGCCGTAATCAACCACCATATTATACAACTTGTTAACGGAATAAGCGAAACTGAGAAAATTGTTTGTTCAGAATCCAGAGTAGAATCAATTTCACGGGTTTTTGATAGGGGTATTTTTTTTACATAGGTACATACATCACATCACGCCTTATTCCCGTCGGGGTTGGCAGAGACCACAGTTCTCCACCTGCTTCGATCTTGACATACTTCCCTTGCTTCCTGAACCTTCATCAATCCTTTCATACATGCTCGTCGGTTTAGGGTACTTTTAACCTGGCCTTTATTCAGAACGTCCTGAATTTGGTCCTGGTACGTTCGCCGAGGCCTTCCCCTTCCAACGTTTCCATTCACTCTCGCCTTGTGGATCTCTTTCGTCAATCTTCCTTCATTCATCCTCTCTACATGACAAAACCATCTCAGCATCCCTTTCTCAATTTTAGTCACTACGTCTTCTTTTACGCCACAACGTTCTCTTATCACACTATTTCTAATCCTGTCACTCAATTTCACACCAATCATACTCCTCAACGCTCTCATTTCTACTGCATTAATTCTGCTTTCATGCTTTTTCTGCCATACACAGCTTTCATTTTTTTTATTACTTAAATTTTTGCCGCTTCTATTCTAAATATTTCTGTGGATACGCGCGCTGGCGGGCGGCCGGCGCCGCGCGGTTTATGAGCGGTGAGGAGGGGAGGGAAGTGAACGTGGCGTGCGCGGAGTGCGCGGACTAGAACAACGATGAAACTAGAACAGTGATGAAACTTTAAAGTAACAATATCTAGATAAAAAAACCTTTTTTCAAGATATTTTTACGGGAATTGATTTATTTTAATAAAAATCAGTTAGGGTGTATGAGGGTTTCGCTTATTCCATTAACACGTTGTATATATAAATATCTAGAGCTTTAAAATTTCTTACTTCAAATATTCGATTTAGTAAAGTAACTAAATCCTGTGCAAAGAAAAGCTTCAATCACCGGTCTGCTTAGTGTTCGTCTTGTGGAATATTCAAAATTGTTCCTGGCTACGGCGTCTACGTGTCTGGCTAGGTAGGTAAGTAGTTACGTGCTAAAAATATCCAATGGATTTGAAAGACAGATGCAAACATGACCAAGGTGCGGCCGATCGATAACCGAGCGGGGTGCAAGCATTCAGGCGAAGCCAATTTGATTGTAGCTTGGCCTTAAAGAAGCGATCACACCTAGCTGAATCCAAAGACTAATACGGCATACATTGCTGGGAGGCTTTGTTATGTTAATTGCAATATCCTTACTTCAACGAGCAATGTATGCCGCATTAGTATTTGAATTCAGCTATGTGTGATCACTCCTTAAGCTAGCCTGATAATTTTGTTCGGGGCCTCTACGGATAGTAAAATTTGCCTTCCTGGCTCAAAAATAGTTTAAAATAGCTAGAAATAGATAATCGCAATCAAAAAGTTGAGATAGTTTATACAAAGCGCGCACACAGCCAAAAAGTTGTATTCCTGTTTGCGTAATAGTACGTATCCCAGTGTTTAAATAGCCCAAATTTATTCAAGACGCGAGTGAATAAGTTCATTTTAGCGTCGACCTCATCTTTGTCCTCAAGGTTTGATTCAAGTTAAGGGCACGCCAAGCAAGCTTGTAAAGTTAAAAAATAAGTGGTCCAGCAGTGGACGTATGTTATCCACTGCCAGACATGCTCCACCTAAAGATCTCCACGACAACCAGTCCTCCGTTTTCCGCATCCTTTTTGAATAAAATCTCTAGCTCAGTATAGTACACGAAACGACAGCGGACTATTGGCTTTAAAGCGACATGGTCTAATGCATCGATCTCTGAGGCATTGCAGTTTTCACAGTGGCTTCATATGATAGCACTATGCCGCTCTCAACGAACGAAAGCTGCTATTATGCAAGCGCATTATTCGAGGATCGTGTGCAGAATAGTCCAGATATCAAATGTGCGAAATGTATATCCAGTTCAGAGTATAATTTACTCGTACACAAATTTGTAGAGTAGTCTTTCTTTGTCTTTTGTTTGCATATGTCTAGCGTCATTCATTTTTAGGGTTCCGTAGTCAACCAGAATCCTTATAGTTTCGTCATGTCCGTCTGCCTGTCGTGTCTGTCCGCGGCTTAGCTCAGAGACCCTTAGTACTAGAAAACTGTAATTTAGAACGGATATACATTTCATCCACGCCGACAAAGTGGTAAAGTAAAATCTAAAAAAATCTTAAAAAACTACGGAGCCCGGAGCCCCACACGCACTTGGCAGGTTCGTATAAAATAATGATTGTATAAAACATAAATCTTATTGTTTCTAATGGGAAGTTTACCATTCTATTAACATTGTCCTTGATTATTGAAACTTGATTATTGTAGAAACTCATCGGTCGTCGGTATTGACCAAATTGGGTGAAAATAATTAAAGTTAAAATATTGGGGGACATTGGGGGACATTTCACACAAGGTCATCCGAACCCAAACTAGGCAAAGCCTGTACTATGGGTATCAGAGACTAATATACATAAATAGATAAATAACAGAACAAACACTTGTGTTTATCACACAAATGTTTGCCCTGGGCGGGGATCGAACCCGCAGGCCCAAAACCATCCACATCAACGGGCTTGTCATTCAAAAGTTCAGAAGTATTGAATTGGGGCAAGCTAAATTTAATTATTACATAATGATTTCTTTACAACAATTATGTAGTTTACGGGAGCGAAAATCGGTTCAAATAGCTAGTTCTCATTACTAGAAATATTATTATTCTCCGTGTTTTTGACAAGTCTCTCTTACACGAGACCGAATGGATATAAACAAAAGTCAATTTAATTAAATGCGTAGGCAAGCTACCCGGACACTTGTAATAACTTTTTATGACTGGCTAGGTGGGAAATTCTCCTAACTTTATTAGTGTTTTGTTGGACAAGGCCCTGGGCCCCGGGCGGCCGTAACTCACTCAGCTCAGGGAAATATTTATGACCAGAGTTGGGATATTACCTGCTGCCTCACCTTGAGAGCTTCGCTCGTTTTATCTCATACTTTTGTGCAAGGGCAATCAAGTATGAGGAGAAAATTCAGTTTTAAGGCACTGTAAAGGGAATCCTTTGATTGTAGAGCCTTCTTGGTTGGCGTGTATAGTTACAAGCTTTTTGTTATGTTTTAACTGAATTTTAATAATGAATTGTAAATATAATTTAATTTTAATATTAAGTATTGTTATGTAAGATAATTATTAATAGGCTAGCGTCTCTATTGCAACACCCTTACAGGCGGCATAAACGGCTGAATCTTTTGATTGCGTGGGCTTAGAAGTTTGATTTATTCACAATTCTAAGGAAAAGTAGACTTGAGTATTTGATATAAATTTCAGCTTGATACCTCAACGCGTTCCTGAGAAAAAGGGTCTTGACAGACAGACGGACAACAAAGTGATCCTATAATTAGGGTTCCGTTTTTTCCTTTTGAGGTACGGTACCCTAAAAATGGATTATATTTTTAATTATTTGAGAGTAGCATAGCATTATTGACAAATAGATAATGCATCGTTTAACTTGTGAAGTAATAAAAAAAGATAACTCGTAATGCGAAGATAAAGCACTTTGTTTAAATCTTAACAACTAAACAGCCTATGCTTGATTGTGGTGTGTTTGTGTGGGTGCGGCTCTACAGTCAAGAACAGGTCAAGCTTTACACTCGCAGCGTGACTTTAGCTCCTATGTCTAGAGGAATAAGAACGGTACACAGTCCAATGAGTCAAGCTTGACGTTCCCTTGACTGTACAATGTCATAGTGATGTTTTTTACGTGTTTTTCTCGTGTACCTATTCTCGTTGGCGTCGCCTCCCGTGCTCATTGAAACGTGCAGGGAATTTCGTGCCAGGACGATAAAATGTTTCATATATTACAGCCACACTACGTATATTTTCGCTCTTTCTGCTTGAAACCATTGCTGCTGACCTGACCTTTATTTGGGCCTGAATACACATTTGCATCCTTTTCTGAAACTAGAAAAGGATGCAAAATTACACGATATGTAGATACATGATTTTTTATGTTTGTACGTTGTTAAGCAGACCTTATCGTCTGGGAAAATATAGTATGCTACCGAATTAGCTGAGATTATTTGAGCATATTACTAAAACCATAAAATTGAACTTAAAGTTTTTTTACTTTCCAATACACACCTCACGCGACCCTAAAAGATATCAGAAACTTACGGAATACTGGACTATCAAAAACTTTTCTCAAAATTCTTGAAACGGGGTATTAGAATTCGTTTCTTGTTTTTCGGACTAATATTTATGAAAACGTTTCATGTGCCTAGTTTTAACCGACTGCATCTGAAAAAGAGGGTTTTGCTTTTGTCACCCTTTTTGTTAATTAATAAAATATGGACGGATATTATCCATCTATTTACAACTCACGTATCTAAAAACAAAATAAATAAATAAATATCGTCTGCCATTTAAGTGTGTTGAGTTGTATATGTACGAGTATATGGCATTACCTAGATCTTTGAAGCAAGATGGCGTTAGGGCAATCGCTCGTGAAATTGCCACCAGACGATATACGGCGTGCTTCATACGATACGATTACCCTACCTATACCAACTCATGTACAATTTACAATATCGTCAATCAATTTTGTCTGTACATCTCTATACTCCTAATTAAATAGTTAATATAATTTTGGAATGTTACTTAGACTATGAAACTAAACAACTTTTCCAAATAATTGGTCGAAATACGAAAACCCAGATTTGAAATACAAATGGCAATGGCAGGTCAAAATTGATTTTCGTATTTCGACCTATGTTCCTTGGGGAAAGTTGTTCAGTTTCATGGTCTGAATAACAAACTAAAATTATATCAGCTATTTTCATTAGGACCATCATATTATGATAATGAATTGCAGCATGTATGGCGGAGCATAACTTCTGTGGGCTAGATCGAAATGGCTGATTGTTGGGACGATCTTTTTAGGACACAGGACAGGTTTATAACCAAATCTCTACGGGATTTTTGTATGAATTCAATCTGAGCTTCCCGTGCAAAGCCAGGGCAGGCCGCATTAGGTACACCAAACCAAATCACTGAGTTTAGATTTTTTCTCAAAAAACCCGTTTGAGTCGGTCCAGTCGTTTGTGTTTCCAAAACTCCCCACGAATGACACCATGGTATCAGCTCTCGATCCGGAGGTTCTGGGTTCGATTCCCGGTGAGGACATTGTCAAACAAAAATCACTTTGTATCTTCCCCAGTTTGGTTAGGATATTTCAGGGTGAATCATCTTATTATCTGAAAAGTGGGATGATATTGTTCTTCGGAAGGCATATTAAACCATTGGCCCCGTACGCAAAAAGGACCAAATTAGAGTTTAATTGCGGAAACAGGAGCCCACTAACTAACTAACCATTGGCCCCGGCTATACCTCCACGAAAGTACCCGTTAATGAGCCATGTCAGAGGCTTTTGGCGGCTTAACAACTCTGAAATCATCTACTCGGCTTGATGATGATG
Organism: Athrips mouffetella; assembly: GCA_947532105.1. Taxonomy (NCBI): domain Eukaryota; kingdom Metazoa; phylum Arthropoda; class Insecta; order Lepidoptera; family Gelechiidae; genus Athrips; species Athrips mouffetella. Next base: position 9,095,162 of record OX383960.1, on the reverse strand, counting down.
AGCTAGTCTAATAATAAACAAAATACTACACGTTAAGTATGATTACCTATTGTAAAAGTAAAGACAGCCTAAAATCCCACATTCTTTTAAAATCTTAAGACATTGCCGTTTATCAGACCAAACAGCAAAAAGTGATGAGTCATAAGTTAAGATCACGATCAAGGAATAATTACATGATAAGCGTACACAGTAGAAAATTGGTTACATCGGAGCAGAACATTGGAATTCATATGAATCTAGTGAATACGATTTCAAAAAAAGAAAAGTCCTCGTTGTAGATTAATTTAATTTAGGCAGTGACTCTATTATTTACGTTTAAAGACAGAAAAAAACGTGCCAAAAAAGATTGAATTAGAGTGGCCTTTGACATCGCATACCGACTACCGTCCGGAGTGCGGAAAAATAAAAATATTGCCTCCATTTCAGAGGATTCCATTCGCATTTCCAGAGACGTCATATAACGCCGTCATATTTCACAACACTTGCTATCTGCGACGGGCTTATATTATACAACAAAATAAAACGGCGGCTTTACGACTTCATTGCCCGTAATGCTAAAATAAACTTCGCTTAATGTGTATTTAACAACTTTTCTCTATATGCAATGTAAAATGACAATGTTTGTGTGTTTGCAATCATTTATGAATGCCATTAGAGTTGGTTAGGCTATCCTCTGAGCCAAAATATCTAACTAATGTTTACAATGAGCAATGATCAGTCGATGACTGAAAAACAAACAAAAATGGTTTTATAACAGCCGTTTGGATATCTCGGATAGTCGTGGTTCTTCGTCTATTTCGTAAACGTTTTTGTCTCATTATAACGGCTTGTATTTTATATTTTTAACCGACTTCAAAAAAGAAGGAGGATTCAAAAAAGAAGGATATTTGGCTAATAGCATAATATAGTAGCTCAATTGGGTAGAGCCTTCGGCTCCCCAACCGTCCGGTGAAGTTGTGACAGCCACTCAGGCTAACAACAGAAGTCCTCATCTAAAAAAAATGCGACTTGGCTGGCACCGACTCCAAAATGTACTGTTGTAATGTACCTATAAATTTATAATTGAAATAAAAAACTGGCCTGGTTATTTTCTATAACTTTACTAAGTTACTGATTATTAACTGCTAAGGTTATTTTATACTTTTTAGTGCTACTAGAAACCTTGCCAAACATTGAAGGAGGTGTGTAGTTTTTGTTAAAACTTTTTTTATTGATAATATTATCAATACAAGCTTATAAAGCACTTATTGCTAATGGCCTGACCGTTGGCACACCGTGGGCCTGATGGTGTTCCACTAACTTTTAATCCTGTGTACTTATCGTTTTGAACCTTCGCTGCAACATATAATAATAGCACAGATTAAATAATAGTAAACTAACGTTTATAATAGTTATTTTCCCATTCGATGTTTCCGGGTGACTAAAGTCAGGGTACATAACTATACTCATAGACAACTTGATAAAGAGATTTAATTGTCTTATTTGCGTATAAAATAACGTGCAGTGCGTACGAACCACATTTCTTAGAGACATAACAAGTGTAAAATAAAAAATGGGTGAAGAAAAATACACGATCAGCACTAAAAAGTACGAACTCGTGCCACCGGATGGGGGGTGGGGCTATATGATTTGTGTTGCGGCTATTATTAATTATGTGAGTGCTTTTATACTTTTATTGCATCTTTTACGATTGGTTTTAGGGGTATGAAAGTAGATGAGAAATTTCGTATTCCAAGGTAAGTGTCTTCGAATCGTAGACAATTTTGGAAAGGATATTAAAAACCTGAGAGACTTTAAACCTGTAATGTACTCCAGCACGGTCTTTATACGATCGATGGTGTTGCTACAGATCTTTGCTTCAGACATCGATCTAAGAAAAGCTCAGAATGATCAATCGGCGGCATAACGATACTCGTAATCCGTGACAAAAGGTATTACCGATTGAAGTGCTAATTGATAGTTTAAAATGATTGATCGACGGCATATTAATTTGGTTTTTGCTGTGATCAAATATAAAGTTAAACAAGTTGTATATAAATTGTATAATATGAAAATCTGCCTATAAAAGTGAGCAACCTTTGCTAAGCAAAAGAGGTAGAATAATATTTAAAAAAATACCGTACAAAACGCGCTATACAGAGTGTAAGGGACGGCGTAATGAAAACTGGAAGGGCATGCTCGTCAACGAAAATTAACAACTTTTCCAAAGAAACATTTCTGGACAATGAAAAAAAAAATTGACCTCTCCATACAAATTGCTGACTTTGATCGAACAATTTGTAAAGAAAATTAAAAAAAAAAATAATTTCCCAAAATTGTTTCTTTGAGAAAGTTGTTCAGTATCGTTGACTGAGCACGCCCTTTCAGTTTTCGGTACTACGGCTGGCTGATGCCATTTCTATGGTAATTTAAAATAAGATCCATTTTCAGCTCACGACATTTTCAGCCGTCAGGGCATGATGAACAAAGCTACCGTCTTCTTATTCTCATACTATATTTTTTAAATTTCAGCTGACGATATCAATGTTCATTGGTTGCTTCGGCATGATCTATAAAGATTTCTTAATAGAGCATCAGATAGGATCAACCACCATGACACTCTTCAATGGATTAAACATCATGCTCTGTGCTGTTGCAGGTAAATATTTTAAAAATCTTAATGTTTTGCCTTTTTTTTAGAGTTCCGATACCAAAATGGTAAAAAAAGGAACCCTTATGGTGCCGCTCTGTCTGTCTGTCTGTCTGTCTGTCCGTCTGTCTGTCACACCTCTATATCTCAGCAACCACTTATGCTATCAACCTGAAATTTGGAATAGTTTTAGAATATAGTTGCCCAACTTAATTGCACAAGAAAAAATTTTGAAAAAAGGATGATTATTAATATAAAGGGGGCCAAAATAGGGGGGGCCAAATTTCAAATTGTCGCTACTAGGTCGAGTGGGGTATCATATGAAAGGGCTTTACTTGTAAATTTTAAAATATATTTTTGTATTTTTTTAAATTTCTTAGTTTTAAAGTTATGATGAAAAATGTCAAGAAAAATACCATTCCCCCCCCCTTATCTCCGAAGTTTGAGTAAGGAAAAATCTGAATTAATTACAGTTGACAGAAGTTTATATAAACTTTACAGCAAAAATAAAACGATCTTTCTAAGTTGCACAGTTTTTCAGAAATCTGCAAAAAACCTTTACAAACAAATTTAGTTTTGCGGTCCTGAAAATGGACTTTATTGCTTCCAAAAATACTATAGGTATATCGGAACCCTCGGCGCGCGAGTCCGACTCGCACTTGACCGGTTTTTTTTTCAAAAGCACTGAAATCAGCTACCAGGGGACCGGTTTATGTAACGTATGCCCTCTGACGCCTGGAACTGTCTAATACCAGATATACATTCAGCCCATGCCGCTGCTCCTCGCGTTGCAAGAAATAATTCCCTAAAACTGCAGCAGCAGGACTGAGAGAAGTGTGTATTCACATACTGCCCTAGCAGCGCTCACTTCGCTTCTGACCACCGGCAATAGAAGAAGTCGAAATAATTACAGCGACCGCGCTGTCTCTTCTTGCTATTCACAATTATGTTCAAGTGCTTGGCGAGAACTGAGCGACGAAGCAGGATGTAGATTCGTAGATTGACTGGACTATTAATACAGATCAATCATTACTAATAGTGACCGAACTTATCAAGTTGCCAACATCTTCACCAGACATAATGCCTTTAGACATGCGCTTTGCGCGAAATTTGTAGTTGCAGCTTTGTCTTTGTCGTTGTACTTAAGTATGACATGGCTATTGGCGATATAAAAACCGGTCAAGTGAGAGTCGGACTCGCGCGCCGAGGGTTCAGATATTAGTATTTTTGGCAGCATTATTGTTTCCAAAAATAGTCCATTTTTAGGACTGCAATTCTTTCATTATAACTTGAAAACTAAGAGTCGTAAAAAAAATACAAAACTATATTTTAGAATGTACAAGTAAAGCCCTTTCATGTGATACCCCACTCGACCTAGTAGCGACAATTTGCAATTAGGCCCCCCCTATTTGGGCCTAACTTTTTTTTTAATTCTTTTATGTTCAAATTGGGCAATCCTTCCTTTTTTTACCATTTTGATATCGGAACCCTAAAAACTACATGAAAATAACTGTAAAATTAAAGTACGTTGTAAAGTATAGTGTATTTGTCGAAATATAAAATTCTTGCTTCAATATTTTAAAATTAAGAAACTTCGAAAATCCAAGTCAAGGTTTATTTCTCCACCGCCATTCAAATTTCCGTTTAATTCCAGGACATAAAGTATCCTAAACCAACAGTTAAGTAACCGAATAACAAGCCGAAAATAATATTTATTTAACCTGTCGTGACGTAACTTTACTTACTTACTTAGGATATGATATTATTTAAGAGTTTCATTCAGTGACATTTCGCTAGCACGGGGCCAGTAAAAACCTCATTTCGCTAGCACGGTAATAAGTTAGCACTACATATATTCTTGGTCTATGTACGTGATAAGAAAAATGTCATGTTGAGTGACAGAGTAAGACCAAGGTTAGACCTGATGCTGGCCACGTGCTAGCGAAACGTCCCTGAATAAGACCCTATCATCATCATCATCATAACATCCCATGAAACGCCCACTACAGGACAGGGAGCTCCCTCCAGAATTCTAGCTTTTGCTGGAAAAATGTGGAGGGGAAGTACCATAGTCACCTCACCTCACCCAGCTACTTAATCTGATAGACTAATAGAAGATATCTCCACTTATAGTTCCCTTAAAAAGCAGTAACCAAATCCGTGATCAACAACGATTTCGGACCTCCTTGCTCTGATGTTATCAAGACGAAATTGTAGTTAGAAGAAATTGAAATAAAAGTCTCCGTGGTCTAGTGGTTAGAGGGTTCGGCTCTCGATCCGGAGGTTCTGGGTACGATTCCCGGTGGGGACACTGTCAACTCACTCACTCACTGTCTCTTTGTGCGACCTCCCCAGTTTGGTTAGGACATTGCAGGATGAATCACCGGATTGTCTGAACAGTTAGATGGTTCCGTGCGGAAGGCACGTTATGCCTTTGCTCCCGACTACTGAGCCATGAGCCATGTCAGAGGCCTTCGGTGGCTAAACAACTCTGACACCAGGGTTTGTGAGGTCGGTCATCTACCTTGCAACCCACATGACATGCATGAATGAAGAAGAAATTGTAATAAATAAGCATAGTCTACAATCAGAAGTTAACTTGAGTCCATTGTACTAAAACTGCAATACTTTCTATATGTATCAAGACACAGATAATATAATACTATACTAGTACAGATGCCTCACGTCATAGAACGAATTTGTGCCGAAAATTGTTTGGGCTATTTTTTAAGGTATTTTCTTAGAATAAATTGATATCTGGATGTTAAAATTGAATTAATGTCATAGTTTACACCTTTACCTACCAACCTAGTAGTAACATTTAGTTTAATTATTAGAAACAAAAGGGCCAAATTAATTCGGGCTATTTACTCCGTCGAAAAAACCTTAGTACGGAATGGGACCCCATGATCAAGATAACAATGGGTGAGGGCCGAATGTGCTTACTTGCGGAAAGCCATAATTATCAGAGCTCTCGTACTAGGACTCAATTCTTGAAAATCACCGGGTGATAAAATATCACTTTTGAGACTTTACTAATTCACATTTTCCCTGATAAACAGTTGAAAGGTAAATCAGAATACATGAAAATTAACAATCAAGGACTGCTTTATATTTAACAAATATCAATCTCCACTTATGAAGAGAAAAATCTGTGATTTTGAATTTTTTGAGTGATATTTTATCACCCGGTGATATTCAACAATTGGTCCCCTAAGCTCATCACCAATTCGAACACTTTAAAATAAATTTAAAAGAAGTAATAAACACAAAATAAATATTAGGGGACAATTCAAACAAAGTCATCTGATCCAAAACTGTACACAGCCTGTACTATGGGTAAATAGATAAATGACACCCAGACACAGAACAAACACTCGTGTTCATCACAAAAATGTTAAATAATTATACAGGGTGCAACAAAAAGGGTATACCAACCCTGAAAGATGTGAATCTGCCTATAAAACTGATCAACTTTCTCTAAAGAACATAGGTCGAAATACGAAAATCATTTTTTGTCCTCCCATAGAAGCTGAATCAGGTGATAGTGCATTTTGTATGGAAGGCCAAACATTTTTTTTCGTATTTCGACTAAGGTACAGCGCGTTCAGAACAAGTCTGTCTCTATTTTCCGCGCATGGGTGACAGGCGGAGAGCCAATGAACGATTCGCTGGCGCCACCCCCGCGACTCATTTTTTTACTTCTGCGCATTAACGGTCACAGACAGGGTTATTTTCTACGCAGTATATGTTCCTTAGGGAAAGTTGTTCAGTTTCATGTGCAAAATCACATCTTTCAGGGTTGCTATACCCTATCTGTTACACCTTGTATAGTCTTATGGCGCAGTTTTAGTTGCTTATCTCTGATTCTCAAATTCTGTAGTTTGACTATGGGCTTAGTGCAAAAGCTTTATCTATCTATACTAGGTATTATAAAATCGTAAATTGATTTTGTATGTACATTGAAGATACCTATTTATAAAAAATATATATGACGTTATGATATGTTGATCCCGTGTGGTGCCGGCAAAGAATAGTACCAACCCATACATACATACCCGTGGGTGTTGTAAGAGGCGACTAAGGGTTAACTGGAGGATGGGCAGCAGCATCCTCCTTTGTATCTTACATCTTACTTATACTGCGGTGCGGTAACGGTAACAAGCGAGGTGACTATGGTACTTCCCCTCCACATTTTTCCAGCAAAAGCTAGAATTCTGGAGGGAGCTCTCTGTCCTGTAGTGGACGTTTCATGGGATGTTATGATGATGATATGTCGATGACCCTAAATCCAAATCACAGATTCTTGGACTTTTTGTTTGTTTATTTGTTCGAGCATCACGCAAAAATTTATTTTAATGAAACTTTTTTTGTTTGATAGCTAATAATCTAACTTTAGCACTGGTTTACTTTTTTCAACATGCGGACGAAGTCGCGGGCAAAAGCTAGTAAAATATGCTGCTACCTTGGCCCTATAGTAATGGATGTTGCACCGTCTGCAACAAAACAACCATGTCCATATGTTTCATCTCTATCTCTACACAAGTTTCGTCTCCACACGACGAACCAATAGAAAACGTTAGACCGCCCAGTGCAGAAGTAAACACCGAGTTGGTCGAAAGATCCATAACTACTTGTGCAAATGATTCGACAATTGTTTAATTAAAACAAAACATTGTTTTGAACATAACCTTCAATTTAACCACTTGAAAAAAATAATTATTATATATTTTATATTCAGGTTATGTTGCGAGTCCGCTGTTAAAAGTTATGAGTCAGCGCATTTTAGCACTGATAGCAAGTTTTTTAATAAACGCTGGTATGTTTGCCACTATTTTTGCGAATACAACTTTATTATTCTTTGGATGCCAAGCACTACAGGTACCAAAACTTTATTAAACAAAAATCCAATTGACATATTTTTGATCTATGTGATAAAAATAAAATAAAATTTTAAACTTTTGTTTTCAGTGTGTTGGCATGGGCCTAATATACTCCATTTCTTGCACTGTAATAAACGAATATTTTTTGAAAAAGCGGCTTCTTGCTATAAGCATTACTCAGACCTTCTCTGGTAAGTATAGAATACACTTGAAGTAGCCTTTAGGCTGTTTGTAATATTTTTATAAAATAACATCTTTATTACAACAAAGATGTACGGCTGCATGACTCGGACAGGACTGGTTATCCAATCAAAGTTAGAAATATCGCATTAGCGTAAACCTAATTCTATTGATAACAGGGTTGGTATTCCGCTAAATTATTAACTTCAAAACATGTTGATATTTGCTAATGGCGACAAAAGTTGTAAGAAGTTGTACATAACATATTTTGTGCAAGCTATGAAAATTTGGTTTCATACAAAAACAGCAACGTATAGTGATTTCTCAGAATAAGGACAAAATTTGCATTGCCTTTCTCCCTCTTATTAAGACAGTTAGAGGGAGAACATGTAGACGCAGTCGCGCAGCGAGCAACCCTACCTCATCGGGTACCTCATACCGTTTAGGTATGAGGTTCCAAGTAAGTAATGTGAGTAAAGGAACATGAAGGGGTAAAAAAATAGGCAGTTTTTTGCTGACTGTACAAAACGTGCCAGCTTGCGCCCAGGCAACCCTGTTTTTTTGACTCACCATATCATTGTGCAGCAGCCTAGATAGGTCGCTGTTTGGTATCCAATGAGGTAGGGTTGTTCGCTGCGCGCTCTTATCTATTGAGAGAAAGGAAAAGACAAATGTTTATATGAAACTAAAAGGGATGGAAGAAAATGTGACATAAATATAGTTTTTACGTCAAACTGATTACAAACGAATAAACAACAAAATTTCTTTGAGTACTATTTCGTTAAAAACATTGAAATAAATAATCACAAAATAATCACAAATAAGCACAGGTTTTTTAAAAATAAACAAAAGGCATTAAAACTAAAAAAAGCTGTGCTGGACGATTTTGCAGAAGTCATGCTCTGACACCCAAGAAGTTCGTGGCACGATGCTCAATAACATCAGTAGAGTTTCACAACAAGTGGGTCACAAAATGAACATGGATAAGACGAAAATGATGTCTAACGCCCTTGTTGTACCCATTCCACTCAAAGTCGGAGACTCTGTAAATAGGATAATAGGTAATATTGTACCTGAGGGATAAAGAATAATCCCCAGCTGCTAATAAATGCTTCTTATATAAACCAAGTAAGTAAACTGTTGAAATTAACCAAGAACAAGACTGTAAAGGTAGGTTACTTTAGCTGGTCTGTGTCAAAAGAGACTGAGGCCACTGTTACGCTCAGTATTCCGTAACCCCTAACATACATACTTACAACTGCCGCTCAGCTGGAAATAACCAAGGAATAACTACTTAATAATGCAAATTTAAACATGCCTAACCAATTCAATGGGTTCTACCTATAAAAGCTGTCTATAATTTTATCTTAACAGAGAGACTACTAGCTATGATGATCATATTGATCATAGATACCAATATACAAATTTACTGATGATATATCTAATACAAATATTCTTCTGTCAGAAAGGTGGTGAACATAATCACATCATCAGGTATGGCCAGGGGTATGGTGGGTCCGTCACGATCATAACATCCCTCCACTACAGGACAGGGAGCTCCCTCAAAATCATAAGCTAATCCTTTATATTAGTAGTTACATATCCGTGTAGGACCGGATAAGAATATAGTAAAATTTTTCTTCCTATGAAATTAGTAAACGGCTACTAAGTGTACACAAACTGGCGCCAAACAGTATCCACCTTTTATATCTTTCTCGTCGTAGCTCTTGCAAAATGGTAGTAACCTCATCTCCAAAGACTTTAAGAATCTAACTGCTAGGGTCAATGAGTCTTGTTTTACAACCTCACATTCTTCCATTTGCAGGTACGAAAAGAGCAGCAGACACAGCGTGCAATCTATGCTACTCAGCTGGTGAACATGCATATCCCTTTGGAGCGCGATCAGCTCTCTCGAAAGATGTGGATATTACCTACTGAATCTTGTTGAGCTATTTGTACGGAAAAACTAAAAAGGAATTGGGTAGCAGACAACCTCTAAAAAGAGATAATTATTCACCCTCACGCCTAAAAAGTCGTCACAGTTTTAACAAACACACAGTGCTTCCACGATTATTGATAGATTCAGATCCATCCAACATCATCGTTCCATGGGAACAGTCTCAGAAAGTGGATAACGACTAGTGTGAATAAGACGCTTTGCAAATCCTTAGCTGCGGCCTTGGCACGACAGAAGCCGGCGGCGAGTGCTAGCAGCGAATTCAGTACAGTTCATTATTTTTAGAAAGTTGATCAAATTACTAAGAAATTGATTACTAGGAATAAATCAACTTATGATTGTGTGTTATTTTCCGTCGAGATAGGTACAAGTGGCTTTTATACTGAAGTTAATTTGTAAATAAAACAGGTTGATAGATTAAAATAAAACCATATTTGTCTCGAAATATTTTATTCTTGCAACTCTCTGCACTTTTTTGTTCTTGCACAGTTTGGTATCAGATGATCAGATGACCTTATGTGAAATGTCCCCCAATATGTATGAGTACTACCTGACGCATAATTACAAAATTATTCGTGAAGACTCTTTAGCGACGGAAGCGTAGTCAACCACACTAGCCTCCTTCTGTCCAAGCTCACTCACGAGCAGAGCGTTTTTGCCGGTTATATAATTGTAATATCATTGGTTTTTGCTAAGCAGATGACTACTGGACTTGTTGTAGTTTGTAGGCGAGTTTGTCTCGTACAACGGTTACATAAACGATTAATTGCGCCAGTACTTCTTTTTCAATTTACTTCTAGAAACTTTTAAAAGGTAATTTACATCCAATTCCAACGGGAACAAGGCGTGATGTTATGTATGTATGTAATTACATCATGCTCTCTAACATGGAATACTAATTACATTATGAAATATTATTATATTCATTTAGTGGCAGCCATTCAAAATAAATATGAAAATATTATCATAAGGGTCGGGCCAGATTGATCGACGGCCTTTCGCACTTTGCCATGAAGGAAAAAAAAATTTACGCACCCAAAAAATTTTTTTTTCTTCATGCACTTTGCCGATTGAAAAAGAGCACACTAGTACGCATTATGCCGATCCACCGCTTACAGAGGCATTCGCATCCATACGCAGCTGTACGGACGCGTTCCCATCCGTACGCAGCCGTAAGGTGCCGTATACTTCACGCGGGGACTCCCTGCTTTATCACAGTATAGGTAATTACACAATGTTCTCTTTACAGTCAGCTTTTTTGTTGCGCATTTGAGGAAACAATTTAGTACACTGTTGATTTATTATCGAATTATTTCTAGTACCAGTTTTGTTAAGCAATTGGTTGATTTGCAGTAAAGAAATTTTTTTTGACGTAAAAATTATTTAATTTATAAACATAAACTGATAGGTAATGGGTAATAAATTATGTAATGTGCGTGCATCATGATTTTCATTATCTGTACAACTGTTTCACTGGGAAACAATAGTATCTATGTTGCAGTTAAATACCCACAATAAATACAAAAATCTTTAACTTATACGAATTTTGCGAAAAATATATAAAAATGTGTTGTAGCTTAAAACTGTGCTTAAAATATGAAATCATTGGAGTGAAAAATTATTAAAACATAAAATCTTTTTTTACTTCGCATTTGTTGATTTACTGTACTTTGTACACTGTGGTACAACTTATCGCCATCGTCAGCCGTCGATCGCCGCGGTCGTTCTCCATCGATCGCCGTCGTTCTCCGACGATCACCGTCGTTCTCCGTCGATCGCCGTCATTTGCCGTCGTTCGCCGTCGATCTCTGCCGACGGTCGTCCGCGTTTCGTCTTCAGGGCGCGTTCGCCGCGTCGATACGAAAGGATTTGCATACTTTGCGCGCGTTTCGTATAGGCAAACCGTCGATCGCCGTGATCAGTGTGGCCCAACCCTAATTCATAATGACAACCATGAAACTGTCAAGAGATTTGTTTGATTAGATATTTATTTAATGGCATCACATCTCATTACAAGTCGTATTCCGCCAATATCAAGTAAAGAAATTGCTGCAAAATTATGGCGAAATAACACATCCACATCACGAGGACAAGGGCCTGTATACTATGATGACTCCGATAAGTTGAAAGGGGAAATAATAGGAGTCATGATGACAGCCGCTTTTTCAGTAAATGATGTTCACTTTGAAAGTCGTTCACTGGATCTGGAACACCCTATCCAAATTATACAACGATCAAGTATGTTTTTGTTCAAATTATGAAAAAAAAAATATCATACGAGGCTCAGCAGACAAGATCCGTGAGCTGGGCAGACACGAGCAGTCACGGATTTTGTCCGCCAGTGTGGCCGATATTTCGAAAATTATAGTTTTTATCAGAATAAAATTCTAACCACAATTTTCACAATTGCTCTACATTTTAAACAAAATAACAATAAATCTGAACAACCTTTTCGACTAAATAACCCTTTGGTATGAACAACAATTCAAGCGGTTTTCCTTCCAAAGCAAAGATTGCGGAGCGTTTTTCTCATGTCATTGACAAAAGTTTGCCGTCTGCTGCACAGACCCTCAGAACAAAAACCTCCTTGCTTCGCTCGGCACAGACCTTTGGTCTGCTGTGGCTCGCGGGGATACAGCGTTTTTCTTACGTCAATGCTAGGATTCGAGAGTAAAAAATGTTCCTCAACAGAAGAAAAAAAAACCCTTATCGCTTGCCACCACCAATGATCTTACATTTACCATGATAGCGTACTCTTAACAATTTGTGCAGAGGCAAAACGAGCAGAGCAAGACATCATAGGCGATGTACTTCGTCCCTTTCTAATTATTGCCATACTAATGAAGTTTGCACAATTTCCGTGCAAAATGTTAACTTTTATATTCACAAATTTATATTTATACGTATTTTTAAATACTTATTTGAATAATTTTCAACGTGCAAAGTATAAACTTCTCTCTCAGTTTTCATTAAATATTGATAAATGCAGAAAATCATTTTCTTTTGATTTATCTGGATTAAAAACTCTTTGGTAAAATGATTTTTAACAAAGATTTTGCATGACATTTTGTTGATGTTCTCATGGTACATAAACAAAATGTCATGCAAAATCTATTAGAAAGGGACAGCTTCCTCTCATCTTACGTCCTACTCTGCTCGCATAATTTTTGGAAGAGCGCAATCTGGTTAAAAGCGCCACGCGCGAAGTAATAAATCTATGGCCACCACTGACCTCTATATATACAAGCGTACTTGTGTGGTACTTGTGTGTGTGCATGTGTGGTGCTTGCCACACGATCACTGTGCATCTTCCAAGGAAATCCAAACCGGCAGAAAACTTCATTAACTAAATTCTTAGCGACAATGGTGGATCATTTTGATCGTCTATTTCACACTCAAATTGTGAAATTCGCCCCTTCACAGAATGCGTAATTGCCTACATTTTACAAATTGGTGCGTAGTTCGTTTCTAGCGTAAGTCGCATCGCAATAAACCTTGGCATTTTTAGGGTTCCGATACCAAAATGGTAAAAAAAGGAACCCTTATGGTGCGACTTTGTCTTTCTGTCTGTCACACCTCTATATCTCAGCAACCACTCATGCTATCGACCTGAAATTTGGAGTAGGTTTAGAGTATAGTTGCCCAACTTAATAGCACATGAAAGAATTTTGAAAAAATTATACTTATCAATGTAAAGGGGTCCAAAATAGGGCGGGCCAAATTTCAAATTGTCGCTACTAGGTCGAGTGGGGTGTCATATGAAAGGGCTTTACTTGTACATTACAAAATTTATTTTTTTACGTCTCTAAGCTTTAAAAGTAGTAGTAGTTGTAAAAATGTAAAAAAAATACCTTTATCCTCTTATCTCCGAAGTTTGTGAAAGGAAAAATCTGAATTAATTACAGTTGACAGAAATTGATGTCAACATTACAGAAAAATAAAACAAACTTGCTACGAGTATGTTGCGCAGTTTTTTTGAAATCTGCAAATAACCTTTACAAACAAATTTAGTTTTGCGGTCCTAAAAATGGACTTTATTGCCTCCAAAAATACAAAAAGTATATTGGAACCCTCGGCACGCGAGTCCGACTCGCACTTGACCAGTTTTTTTTATTTCTGATAGCTTTCTATTTGCAAGCTAGTTCGGAATTTAAATGGAATAATTTATGATAATATTCCTCCTGGGTTGATACCTCGTAGTTCGTTTCATTTTTTGGGTTCCGTAGTCGAAAAGGAACCCTGATAGTTTCTTCATCTCCGTCTGTCTGTCTGACTGTCCGCGGCATACCTCAGAGACCAAAGAGAAAGAAAAGTATCAGAGACCCTTAGTACTAAAAAGTTGTAATTTACTGGACATATATTTTAACCACGCCGACAAAGTGGTAAAACATAATCATGAAAAAACAACTTTTTAGGGTGTGTCCTCTACAAGTAAAGTGGGGTTGTTTTTATGTTCTTGTGGATCTCATCGTGTGCTCTAGCTCTTTTGAAAACAACGTGAGTCTTTTAATTTTTCGATTTAGGGATCCGTTTGCGAAATATTAAACTTGAAAGCACATTTTTTTGTTGGAGTCAAGTATCCCCCCCCCTGCCAGCAAAACTGTTGCCAATGGAAATATGAAAAAATTTAAAGGAAAACTATCACCGCTAAGTAGGTTTTACAGGTCATTGAACTATAGCAAAAAACTGGAATTAATAAAAATTGCCATAGCAATCAGGCGCTAGGACCTCGCATAGCATTAGGATGTAAAAGTTTACGAGTATGTTATCAACGTTATTATTAGCCTATGTAGTGTCCCGCTGCTGGGCAAAGGTCTTAAGTGTCCCACTGTTAGGCAAAGGCCTAATGAAAGGCCTTATCAACGTTATGAAATACTAAATAAAAACCTGCTATGCGATAAAAAAAAAAAAAAAGCTTTTTTCGTAGTTACGGAACCCTATACTGTGCATAGCCCGACACGCACTTGGCCGGTTTCTTCATTATATGTATCATTTAATCTTGAGTCTCTGTAAGGAGCAAGTAGATTAATATATCTTGAATTATTGATAAATTTTTCGTGGATAAATAAATAGTTTTAGTAAAAATACGATAAATAAACGTTTCATTTTACTATACTCTGAACTCTGATCTTGCTGCTGTTCAGCAATAGGCTGAAAATTTCGGGCTTCTTGTAAACCCAACTAAATCTCAAGCAATAATAGTTGGTAGCAGCAGACTAAGGGGTAGGTTAGGGGACTTAGCGTTGCCAAAAATATTTTACAACGGAGTCTGTATTCCCTACACGGACAAAGCAAAGAACCTAGGGATTATTATAGACCGTGACCTGTCATGGTCAGCGCAAGTTAGTGAGGTGAGTAGGCGCATGCACTACTCTTTTCACTCCCAACCAAACCAAATTGCTGAACAAACTTGAGCGCCTACAAAATCTGGCTATTCGTTTCATCTTTGGTCTTCGCAAGTATGATCATATCTCCGAATTTCGCGCTCAATTAAAATGGCTACCTATCCGACTTCGTCGTAATGTGCACATCCTTTCTACCTTATATAAGATCCTGAATGACCCTGCCACCCCTGACTACCTTCGCTCCCGCTTCAAACTTTTACCTCCTGATCCCCGCTCTAGGCGCGACTGCATCACTGCGATGTTGGAGTGTCCTTGAGCGAACACCAAATTCTTTTTCAACTCCTTCTCTTCCCAAGCTGTGCGACTATGGAACAAACTTCCCAAGGATATACAAAGCAGTCCTTCAATAACATCGTTTAAGATGCGAGTAAAAGAGCACTACTTATCGCAACCATTATAATATTATTTTTAGCTTATGTAAGTATTTATGTTTGTATGTATTTTAAAAGGATGTTTATCCTTCTTTATATATGCCTTATTGTTTATATTGTAATTTTAAGTATATTAGTGTGTAGTATAAGTAGGTATTTTTTTTCTCTCCATATTTTATGCTAGTTTGCTATTTATTAAAAACATATGTATTTTTTTTTAATTCTCATTTCACACTTCTAAATGCACATTCCTGTGCCCCTTTTCATGTCATTCTTTCACACCAGCTAGGTTGGCTGGAAGAGATCTCTTATAGAGATAAGCTCACCTTTGTAAACAAATTTTATGTTGACTACGATTTTATGTAATTTGTGCACAATAAAGAATATATATGTTTTTTTTTATATTTATAAACTAATCAAACATTTTGTTATGGAAACAATATTTTTCATATGAGTGAAAGAGAAACCACATTAGTCCTGTCCTTGCCTATACGAGTACTTCTCTGCCAAAATGCGCGTATAGAGACATTCATTTCAGGAATGTTTAGTAAGGGCAAGTTCCAGCTACTATCTATGTAGTAGTCGTTGAATGAGCCATGTCAGGGGCCTTATTGGGTTGGGCAGCTCAACAACTCTGGCACCAGGGTTTGTGAGGTCGCTCAGAACAATCTAGTCGATTATAAATCGCAGTTAGAACAATCCAATATTGCTCTGGGCTGAGCCTGCTGTGTACAAGTTATTCAATAGCTATTGCGGTAGTCCGTCTTATTCATAACCGGCAGTTTCCCTTATCTCTGACAGGGTCAGAGAAGTTGGCGAATGCATTTGAACAGCTCGCTTAAAATCATCTCATACGTGCTCAACAGGGTTAGAGTTGGGATCGCCGGAAGGACATTGTTTTCTCGGAGAGCAGCTTTTACACGTTCAGCTCGATTTCCTGGTTCATTATAGTTGTAAAACACAAATCGGTGCCCGTAGTTTCACGATCATAGTGCCGGTAGTTTTTTAAATTTTTTGCTCAATCCAACAAAGATAATGTTTAACGGTCTTGGGCAAGGTATACATGTTGGCGGCGTCTTCCAGCTGAAACTTAGCTAAACCGATCATAATGTTACAGTAAAGAATTTTTGATGAAAATCTAGATAGAATATCATAATATTTACATTGTCATATTGGATGTCTGTCATACTAATCTGGGATGTCTGTGACCAGTGACATAACAGCGCCCAAAAAAGTTTTAATTTTAAGGAGTAGACACACTCTATACAAAATAGAGTTCCATGGCAAAATACCTTTTTTACCTCACAAGCTCGGAAAACTTTGCTTTATCGGTTGAATCTGCGTGCACAAGTCATTTTTGCCGCTTGCGTGGAAAAGGTTTTTGAATTTTTTTTCGGTTGAAGTCTGCGTGCTAAGATTATTTTTGGCCGCTAACGTGGAAGATCTTTTTGAAATTAGAACCTGATGATGAATTTATTATAGTATAAGGTATCGGCGCATATAGGTAATTAGGTACCATTTTTCTCCCTGTAGTGAGATGAAAATTTTTGTTTTGCTCGGCAGCAAACTCGCTTCGCTTGTGGCTCAATCCTAGAATCCTTCGCTTGCTCAAGTTTCAATACATAGCACTCGCGCGAAATAACACTTTTGTGTACCAGTTGTGTTCAGAAAATGAAATGAAGCTAAACTGTGACAAATACTATTTCGTGAATTTTCCAGGAAAAAGAAACAATGGGTTACCAAATAAAACATTTCCAGTAAGTTTTTACAACAAGTTGCTAGCATCCGCGATCTTGGGATTTATTTAGATTCGGATATAAATTTCAGGACCCAGATTTATGAAATTCTTAAAAAAGCTTTCTAACTAACTGGATAAGGATTTGTAATAAGACAATTTAAAGCAGGTACCTATTTAAAGATCCAGATGTTATTATCCCTATTTATAATTGTGTGGTGCGTAGTGTATGCAAGTCCAGCATGGAATCCGTGTTATCAAGTGCATATCAGTCGTAAAGAGCAGGTCCAAAAATGTTTCTATATCATTTGGCTTATGCTAACAATAAATAGATGTGACGTACACAATAAATGTGGGTACTCTGGGAGAATATCATTCGACTGCAGGCTGGCGAGCGGGGATGTTCTGTCTGTGTCCCACGTACCATTAATAGTTAGTTTTACTAGATACATCCCGATAAATAACAGTACGTCCTACTGGACGTAACACTTACTTCATATGAATCTAGGTTAAAGTTCTATAAAAGAATACCAAGTATCCGAAGAAAATATGAAAACATAACATTCCTGTACAAATTAGTCAATGGGTGTATTGACTTCATGGAGATTCTACAAGCCATACAATTTGAAATTCCACGACCAAACAGCAGGCAGCAGGCTTCTAAATAGGAGAACATTATTGTCCCTCCTTATGTTAGGTTAGGACCAACATTGGCCAACACAGTCCTGTCCACAGAATGTGTACCGGTTACTACGGTATTCGTTTTTCATTTGACATCTTCACTGGTTCTTTGGCCTCAGTTAAAGATAAGGTACTTAGTAATTTAATTCTTCCCTAATTTAACCTAATTGTCCCCTCACTTCTTAGTAATTTACTTCTTACCTAATTTAACGTAACTTAAAACTAGAACTATGTACCTGCATGACGTTTTTGTATACCCCTTGAAATGCTGTGTTCACTATTTGAGAATGCCAATTAGTAATTATTTCTACACTGAATGTATTGTTTTGTTTGTGAGTTGAAATAATAAAGATTTTTTATTTTTCATTATCTACTTATGTTTGTCAGTATTCTAGTTGTAGGTGTGTAATATTCGGCAGCTAGGACCTTGATAGTGAAATTAGTATGCCCCTATGAAGGACCTTGTTTTTTTTTTAATTTAAATGTTTATTAATTCTTTTTATTTCGAAGAAAAAACAGCAGCAATCAAACAAATTTAATTATTTTTATACTGGGGGAACGTTCAGTATCAGTGTTTCCATTTTATATTTTCCTACTGCTAACTAGCAGCGCTTAATACGAGTAGTTAAACTTCCAAAAGCTGGTTGAAAACACCCTATTGATTTGCAAGCTTTCGCGACACCCCCGCCCAAAATAAAGTAAATACCTGATCAGGGTTGAAAACTCAAAACGTTTCACGCAGTTGATTTAAAACAAATAAACAATATTTTTTGTAACACATACATAACTTAAACTTTAAACTCGCGATTGAAAAGTATTCTCACTCAACACAGGTCTCTTTCAGCCAAAACACATTACCACATATTTCCAACTGGGGTTGGTCACTTTGACTGTCTATGTTGATTTTATCTGCATTTACTGAAATTTCATAAGACCGTGAATTTTAATTGGTTTCGGTGGGTTTATTAATGATTCTACTCACTAAAACAAGCAATGTTCGCGAAAAAATCAATTTCGACACCATACTTAAGTGGTCACGTTATCGACTCAATTCATACGGGAAGTAAATTTTTTTTTTGGGAAAGTTTCTTCTTTTTAGTAATAGTCTACTGGGCTTGGGAAGCAAAACCAATTAAAATTATCATTATACAACGTGTAATGAAAAAGTGGGATAATACTAAAGGGTGTGAATCTGCCCATAAAACTGAACAATTTTTCCCGAGTAACATAGGCTGAAAAACGAAAAACCAATTGTTTGACCTCCCATACAAATGGCGCTGTCAGCTGATGCACTATGGGAGGTCAAAAATATATTTTTGGTTTTTTTTTTTTTTTTTTTTTTACTATGTATGGGCTTACTCTTGACCTCGATCTAGCCTTGAGGACAGAGATGAGGTCGACGATGGAACGAGCTTGCCCAGAAGAAGCCTATTCACTCGCGACTTAAATAGATTCGGGTTATAAGAGCTCGGGAACACAGACGCAGGCAGAGAATTCCACTCCTTAGCTGTGCGCATTATAAAGGATGTTTCAAAGCGCTTTGTGCGAATGTGTGGAATATCAACCAGATATGGGTGATATCCTGCGGTGCGTCTGGATTCCCGATGGTAGAAGGGGGATGGCGGAATAAGCTCATGGAGCTCTTGGGCACACTCTCCAAAGTACAATCTGTAAAAGACCGACAGACATGCAATTTTGCGCCGGTGGGCTAGGCTGTGAAACTTGGTTTTCACTAGCATCTCATCACCAACGAGCTTCTTGGCTCTGCGATCGATCAAGTCTAGAGCGGCTAGTTGGTATTTGGCTGAGCCATCCCAAAGGTGGCAGCAATTCTCCATGCAAGATCGGACTTGTGCTTTGTATAAAACTAGCAACTGTCCAGGAGAGAAATACCGCTTAACCTTATTGAGAATACCCAACTTTTTGGCCGCAGTTTGAGCTTTTGACTCAATGTTGGCGCCGAAGTTCAGGTTTGCACACAACTTCATGCCAAGAAGCTCGAGGCTGTCGGTGACCGGTACAGATGTACCCCGAAAAGTAGGAGCCAGATTGAATGGACTCCTTTTGGCAGTGAATAGACACGCTTGTGTTTTGGTGGCGTTGAAACTCACCAGATTTTTGTCACCCCAGTCGGAGACAAGACTTAAGGTTGAGTTTATACGCTCTACCGTGGCCTCTCTCAAAGAACGTATTTCGTCACTGCTGGCTTTTGCGCTTGACATATATCTCTCGACGACAGTACTGTCATCTGCGTACCCAACAATATTAGGACCAAGTAGGTCGTTGATGTGCAGCAGGAAAAGAGTCGCAGAGAGAACAGACCCCTGAGGAACCCCGGCGTCAATAGCCATGAGGTCAGAGGAGCAGCCATCAAGGACTACTCGGATCGACCGTTCACTCAGGAAGTCAGAAATCCAAGAGCAAAAGTCAGCGGGAATGCCGTATGCAGGAAGTTTGCTCAGCAGACTTGCGTGCCATACCCTGTCAAAGGCCTTCGAGATGTCCAGTGATACGGCAAGGGCTTCGCCGTGTTTCTCGATGGCCTCGCCCCAGAAATGCGTAACATACACTAGAAGATCCCCAGTTGATCGTCCCCGGCGGAAGCCATACTGACGATCACTGAGTAGGTCGGTAGTTTCTAGGTAAGTCAGCAATTTTCCATTTAGTACCCTTTCCATAACTTTGCAGAGTATGGAGGTGATGGCGATCGGACGATAGTTGGTGGGGTCGGCACGACTACCCTTCTTGGGTACCGGCTGTACATTGGCAACCTTCCAAGGTTTAGGCACCGTTCTTGTTTTAAGAGAGAGGCGGTACAAACGCGTCAGCACAGGAGACAACTCAGGCGCACAGTTCCTCAAGACTCTTGCTGGTATTCCATCAGGACCGCTAGCTTTGTTCACGTCTAGACTTCGAAGTACTCTACGAACCTCTTTTGAGTGTATTGTGATCTCCGACATCGAAGAATCACAGCGAGGAATCGTCGGTGGCTGATTAGAGTCTGCATCTAGGCGAGAATTGCTCGCAAATAGAGATGCAAATAAATTTGCTTTCTCTGTTGCGGAGTGGGCTAGTGACCCGTCTGATTTCAGCAGGGGAGGTAATGTAGGACGGCAGAAGTTTGTTTCGACCGATTTGTATAGGGACCAAAATTGTTTGCTACCAGAGGGGTAGGATGCAAGTTTGGTCCCTATGCGACTGACGTGGTCGTAACGGGCCTTCCGGATCACCCGCTTGCAGGACTTTGCAGCAGCATTAAATGCTCTTTTCTTCGCGCGAACCCGCCGAGCTCGAACTTTGCGGTCACGGGCTTGAACCCTTGAAGGTCGGGCTTTGTGACCGAGCGGTATATCGGAGAATGGAATATAGTATTCCATTCCCTGCCGTATCACATCTGCAACCGCTTCAGCTGAACAGGTGGGGTCGCCCGAATAAAAACACACTGGCTGCCATGGGTAGGACGCAAAGAAGTGCCGCATCTCATCCCAGTCTGCTGACTCGTATCGCCAAACTCGCCTCGTGCCTCTTGGGCTATCATCCGGAGGAGAGATGAGCGACACGGACTTCACCAGACAGTGGTCGGATGTTCCCAGCGGGGCTGATACCGACACGGAGTGCCTGTACGGATCTGTGGTCAGCAGCAAGTCCAAGCAATTGGGCGTGTGTCCGTCAACGTCTGGCACCCGCGTAGCAACATTCACCAGCTGGGTGAGATCTAGCGACAGTGCTAGTTTGCGCGCCTCTCTCCCAGCATGGTCAGTTTTCTGGTATGGGAACAACCACTCGCTGTGGTGGGCATTAAAGTCCCCCAGAAAATGAAGCTGCGCTGTTGGGTACCGTTGTTGGGCACAATCCGCCTTCTCCATTAGCTGTTCAAAGAGCCTGGATGTCTCCTCGTCACTGCTGTGCGACCGATAGACACCGGCGTAGAGAGATTTCTCGACCCCGGTGTCCACCAGTAGCCAGATTGTAGAAAACCCGGAATCCTCAAAGCAACGGAGACGCCGATAGCAAATGTCATCGCGAACGTACACACAGACCCCAGCTCGTTTTTTGAACTTGTGTTCCAACGAGTATCCTGGGTAGTTGAGGTACGCTGCGTCCGACGGTGTTCCTATTTGCG
Source organism: Athrips mouffetella (assembly GCA_947532105.1). Classification (NCBI taxonomy): domain Eukaryota; kingdom Metazoa; phylum Arthropoda; class Insecta; order Lepidoptera; family Gelechiidae; genus Athrips; species Athrips mouffetella. Next base: position 9,073,198 of record OX383960.1, on the reverse strand, counting down.
TCTCCGTTAAAAAGAAAAAGTGCGGCTTCTCGGTCTCGAGATGATGGTGGACCGGGTCGATATTTGAGTGCAACCCCCTGATGTTTGTAAGGTGCACTTTAAGCGGGAGGAAGTGCCGCCGTTTGGTAATCTTAATTCTTTTTTTACTTTTTTTCATTTTGAGGAGTGTGTGGTGGGGAAATGGAAGAATGGTCGAGACGCTACTCCTTTTTCCAATTGGACGCTTCAGCTCATTTGACCTGTGGGGAACTCATCTGGAGACTGCGGGGACGCCCGAGCCTCCCCGAAATGGGTCCATCGGGTCCTCCCGTCCAGTCGCCAGCTGGCACGATGGAGCATTTCGGGATTTTTCGCTAGTTGGCGAGGCAGCCTTTCCCACGTCGGCTTTCGTGGTACTTGGGCCCCCTACTACCTGCGGTCGGCCAACGGCAGGGACCGTGCCTCGGATCCCGCTACCCTCCAGTATGAGTTACCCGGTACAAATTTGCTTAGAGACCAAGACCGAATCAGAGCCGCGCTACTGACCACCTCCCATCCCCCAATGGCACTGGCACTCCCGCACTCCGACGGAACACAGCTAAGCTGTTTGGCGTCGGGCTCCGGCGGGAGGGTGGTCGCGAGCCAGGCGGCCAAAGCCTACCACCGCTGTGAGGGACCTTCAGCCGCCGCCACAGAACATAGTGTCCCGCGGCGCCGTTGCCCGGGGTGGACCGCTAGGAGGTAGGCCCCTACCACCCCTAAACCTATGTTCCTTCGGAGAAGTTGTTCAGTTTTATGGTTAAATATTTCAGTATTACCACACCTTTCCGTTGCACGTTGTATATCTTTCCTATTGACTAAACTTAAATTAAAAAGAATCTCATGTTGTTTGTTTTATTTGTATTTGTTTAAATAGTAATTTGTGATGTCCCTTTGTCTGTAGGTATGCATCCCCAAATGAGCCCTTAGACCAGTTTCTATACTAAGAACCTAATTCTCTACACAAACTGCCCTATACGACCAAAATCAGCAAAATTACCTTTTGCGGTTTTAAACTTGTTTCTCTTATTTTCACCTGAAGGATATTTCTTGAATTTAGCTTTGGCAGCATTTCTCTAATAGGTAACCTTTTGAATAGTGCGCATGATAGTTTTAGTAAGCACAATTGTTATGTAAACATCTCCCGCATCTATGTGTACTTTACCTTAGAGTTACTCATTTATAATATAATCTCTTCAGAAAAGAATATGGGGAAGTAAATGCAAACCTTATAGAACGTAATCTTTTCGAGAAATCCGTGTACGACTCGTATAAATCCGTGTACGAATCGAATTGTTTATCCGGTCTCACTGATTCCTATACAGACAGAGTGAGACTGCAAAAATGATATCGTCTTCATATGATCTAGAATAAGGTCTCCAAAAATTTTGGTATGAAAAGGGAGGCTATAGATTGATGCTTCCATATTACGCAATAACATATTCTTTAAAGAAAACAATCAATCCCTATCTCTTATCAGCCAAGATTTGCAACCTTTTCGCCGGTTAGTCGACAAAAGCCTTTAAAAATAGGAGAATCGCAACCCAGCTATTATTTACCATTTTGGCCACTAATAAGACCTAATTGACAAGCACAGTTCTTGTATTTCGTAATTGGTAGAAAAATAACAATTTATTTACGAAAAATCACAACTGAATATATTAACTACTTTACTTCATTAATAATTGGCTTAGAATTTATGTGCTTAAAGTAATATGGTTATTTTCCTTCCTTTTCAGCTGCCGGAGCTATGGTTGCTCCGTATCTGGTTGAAGTTTGTCTCGATTCTTTGGGCTACCGAGGGACCTTGGTGATGATATGTGCCTTTTACATGCAATGTTTCCCAGCCGTGGCTTTGATGCAGCCTGTGTCATCGCACATGGTCAGGGTCGAGCTGGATTCTTTGGATGGTAAGGTAGATGTAATCTATATGCAACTGTAAAATTGTTCCCACTGTCCAATACCGTGCAGTAATTTTGTAGGTTAATATTTTACAATGATCTTCCAGTCCGTGCTGGAAAGTAACTTTTTAATTTAAATGTACAAGAGATCAAAAGTTCAAAGGAAGGAGTCTTTAATGTTCAAAAATTTGTTGATTAATAGCTAAAAATCTGAGTAAAAAGAAAAAGTTTCAACAAATAAATAATTGGTGTTAGGTGTGTTAGGCGATAGAACAGTTAATTGGCCCTTTGCCTACCACTCATGCGCAGGAAGTAACCGTTATAGTTAAACTTATCCTGCACAAGCTATATCGTATTAATGATTCTATGAAATGGTTTCAGAGTATAAATTACTGGTGCCTGTTACTACACCAAATCTACCTGAACTGTCCGTCACTACGCCAACAATTACGTTGACAGACTCTGATCCGCCTTTCCCAGCTAAAGTTGTCCAACTAGAAGATAACGGGAGTAAGTAAGTACGTATTTATTCAGTAATTCTTAAGTTTTTCTTCAAAATCGTTAAATTTCTGAACTCTCCGCGACCCTCTCCGAGGTCTCTCTTAGTGATAAGGCCACCTTTGTGCGCATTTTCATCAAATTTTCATTTATGATTCTTTTGAATTGTTGCGATTCAGACAATCCAGCGACTTTATCTCTACTAACAATATTTTTTCTACTCCCAAAAAGTGGTGAATACACACATTCTTCTTGAACATAACCAATCTAATGAGTCACGAATGGCTCCCATTACTTGCTACTCTTACTTACGATACCTAGCGGTCTATCCAGGTTCCAATATACATAATAGTACCGCCACGTCAGCACTTAACTGCTGACGTATGCACACAATTTGCGCCAGTGATGGCCATTGTTATCCTCGGTTTCCTTCTTGTCATGAGTAAGCTTGGCTTAGAGCTCTAAATGGTATGTAACGTAACATGGAATGCTAAGATAGTGTGTTCTGAGGAGGGATAAATGGAGAATTGCAAATGAGATCTACAAGGCGAGGGTGACTAGAAATGTGGGAAGGGTCCAAATTCAAAATTTAAGACGTTCTTAATGAATTTGAGGTAAAAAACTTACAGTTTTGGGTACTTTTTACCCACGACGGAACGGAGAAGGTATATGCGTTTAGGGTGAGATGTTGTGTGTTTGTTTGTGTGTGTAAAGTTATGTTGCCTTTTATTGCCTTTTATTAGGGTTCCGATACCAAAATGGTAAAAAAAAGGAACCCTTATGGTGCCGCTCTGTCTGTCTGTCTGTCTGTCCGTCTGTCTGTCACACCTCTATATCTCAGCAACCACTTATGCTATCAACCTGAAATTTGGAATAGTTTTAGAATATAGTTGCCCAACTTAATTGCACAAGAAAAAATTTTGAAAAAAGTATGATTATTAATATAAAGGGGGCCAAAATAGGGGGGGCCAAATTTCAAATTGTCGCTACTAGGTCGAGTGGGGTATCATATGAAAGGGCTTTACTTGTACATTTTAAAATATATTTTTGTATTTTTTTAAATTTCTTAGTTTTAAAGTTATGATGAAAAATGTCAAGAAAAATACCATTCCCCCCCCCTTATCTCCGAAGTTTGAGTAAGGAAAAATCTGAATTAATTACAGTTGACAGAAGTTTATATAAACTTTACAGCAAAAATAAAACGATCTTTCTAAGTTGCACAGTTTTTCAGAAATCTGCAAAAAACCTTTACAAACAAATTTAGTTTTGCGGTCCTGAAAATGGACTTTATTGCTTCCAAAAATACTATAGGTATATCGGAACCCTCGGCGCGCGAGTCCGACTCGCACTTGACCGGTTTTTTCTTAAAAACGGCTTAACCGATTTAGATACGGTTTTCAGTAATGGATTTATAATTTATCAAAGATGGTTTGTAGATTAGAGTTATGGCGCCAACTCACCAGGGGGCGCTGTAATAATAAATTTTATCTAAGCAAATGTTGCCATTTATTTCCAAAACGGTTTGACCGATTTAGGTACGGTTTTCAGTAAAAGATTTATGATTTATCAGTGATGGTTCTTAGACCAGAGTTATGGCGCCAACTCACCAGGGGGCGCTGTAATAATAAATTTATATTTACGCAAATGTTCCCATTTATCTCCAAAACGGTTTGACCGATTTAGATACGGTTTTCAGTATAAGATTTATCTATCAGTATCACATTTATCACTGACAGTTTTTAGACTATAGTTGTGGAGTCAACTCACCAGGGGGTGCTGTGTAGTAATAATTATTCTTTACTCGCGCAACGTCCTTCTTAATCGCTCTAGTAAAGTGGGAATTCTCTAAAAAGTTAAAAATAAAAAGCAAAATTGAAAATTTTGAAAAAAACCCACGACGGCTGTCATTCAAAAAATATTAAATAAAACTTTGGAAATTCCCCCGACTAAAAATAAATATTTTCACCTATCTATTCATATATTTTATATAAGCCAAGAAAATCCGTCGGGGCTGCCATTCCTTATCTTACGTAAATTAATAGTGCATACGAGCTAGTTGTAAAATAGCTTTTGTTTGCTGCAGTTAAGTATAAATTATGAAAAGATGGCAATGACAGCCCCCGACGGATTTTCTTGGCTTATATAAAATATATGAATAGATAGGTGAAAATATTTATTTTTAGTCGGGGGAATTTCCAAAGTTTTATTTAATATTTTTTGAATGACAGCCGTCGTGGGTTTTTTTCAAAATTTTCAATTTTGCTTTTTGACCTCATGTTTATTCAGTGCGTTGTTAAAAATATAAAGCTGTTGATTTTATTTTAACACTTCTTGTGTTCGGATATTTCTAAAAAGTAGAAAATCGCAAACGCAAAATTACAACGTTTAAATGCGTAGGTGTAGATAGAGGTCACAACATCAGCCATGACCACGGTAGCCTTAAAGCGTCTCAGAAGACGCAGGTTCGAATCCTGCATGTAGTTCTTCTTATTTCCTACCTTGTAGATTTATAAAGCTTTTGTTTAAAGTATTTATCTGCTCTGTCTGTTACGTTTTCCAAGTACTGTCCAATTTAAAATTTGAATCGATATATTATTGTAGTATGAACCACGATGAAGGACATGGGTTATTATTTAGTGTGTTATTATGGGTTACTATAACACTAAAAACTAAATAATAGGTCTTTACCTATGAAATTGCCGAAATTTTCTTACAGATTAATGAGATCATAATTCCTATTATTCTAATGCTATTTTTTTCATTTGTCTTATATTTGTAAGTTGACTTCAAGGTTATCAATTTACGCATAAAATTAAGTTTTTAATTTTAGTTTGATATATAAAATTAAAGGTTCGAAAATTGTTCGTCTTAAATGTCGTCCGATTTCATCATTAGAATTGTTATATTTTTTTACACATAATATTTTTCGAAAATTAAATTAAAGCTTCTGTTAGCTTAATGTCTCCCTAATAATTCTTAAAAAAATTAAAAAATTTGGATTTATAATTCCTAAGAAAAATGCAAAAATGTTAGTACTGAAAATTGAGTTTACCTAAAATTCGCCATACAAAACGGCATTTTCATAGGTAAAGACCTAATATAAAAGAACAGAAATGTTAAGCTGTGTGCTGGAATATTTCAACAAATAGGATTTCTCCATTACATATGGGTTACTTTTAAGTGTTTTATTATGGGTTACTATAACACTAAAAAGTAACGCATAAGTAATGGAGAAATCCTATTTCTTAAAAATATTCCAGCACACAGCTTAACATTTCTGTGTGTACTAAAGTGTTAACTTATTTTTCAGAAATTTCCTTAGAGAGTTCTTTGATTTGGCTCTGTTCAAGAAGTTTCTTTTATCCAACGCTTCGATGGGACCCTCTTATTGCGTGTTCGCTGAAATGCTATTTATTCTGATCCTTCCCCAAGCATTGTATGATTGGGATTTTACCAAGGTAAGCATTGTATATTAAAACAATTTAGTGCTGTCACCGTTTTATAAGCTTGAGTTGTTGAGCAGCAAGAACACGTAGATAAATGCAATTTTCTCCCCCCTCGGCCCCTCAACAGCCTTTGGAGCGCTCGTGGCCTAATGGTAAATGCTGTTTCTTTTCGATAACGAAAGGTAAGCAAAGTTGGCCATGGTCAGAATCCAGATGGGTGACCGCTAGTGGCACAAAAACTAGAATGTTTCCGTACTTCGGAAGGCACGTTAAGTCGTTAGCCCCAACTTCTGTTACTGATAATAGTCGTTAAGCTAAGTCAGAGGCCATTTGGTAGCACAGCCAAGTTGGCCAATAACCTGGCAAATTCTAATCCAGGATTGAACCGGGTTTGCCTTCTGGGTTGCAGAGATCAGATGGCAGTCGCTCTGTATAAAAGCCGGTGCCCCAGTCAAATCCCCTAGGGGTTAGGTAGCCGACTCCGTAAAACCTTGGCAAAAACGGAATAAGGCTAAGGCAATGGTGAGGCTGCTTAACAGTTCCTATTTCCTTAATATAATTTACTAGCTGTTGCCCGCGACTTCGTCCGCGAGGGATTCTATCTATCTGACCATCCATCCATCTACCCTTCCGTCTATCTGTCGTCCGTCCGTCCGTCCAACCATCTGTCCAACCGTCCGTCAAACCATCCCTGTCCCTGCCCCTCTACCTCTCCCCCTCCCTTTCCTTTCCCTCGCCCAGTCCCTCTGCCACCGGAAACTACTCAGCGGCAGACAGAAGTTGAGGATCCTCATAGGGTCGTGGTCGTAGGGGTTAGGCAAAAACCAACGTAAGGGAACGAGTTTATTATGATAAAGTAGGTACAAAATACAAGGTGGTGGTCGTGCTGCGCGCGGGCACGTCCGAGCACGACCAGAATCAAAGGTAAACTGACTGTTTTTGACACGAATGACACCAAAAGACAGAGATAGAAGACATTTGAAATAGGAATTTGGAATTTTGGGCCAGGACGATAGAGCCAGGATCACGAAAGGAGGCAGCATGCGAGGCATGCAGCCCCGCTCCGTGACACCTCTCCTACTCCCTCTCCCTCTCCCTACCTCTATTCCTATTCCTTCCCCTATCCCTACCCCTAACGCCATCTTAACTGCTATCCTTATCTTCATATAAACATAGAAACGACACCCATATTGATTTTTAGACATTTCAACTCTATCGCACCCCAATTTCACGTCCACCACGTTGGATTTCAAAGTTGTTGTAGTTTTCGTAATCAGCGACCCGATAAACCAGACAAATAACATCCATATTGATTTTTAGACATTTCAACCCTATCGCACCCTAACCCCATCCCCAGGGGATGATGGTATTTCACATCCACCACGTTGGATTTCAAAATTGTTGTAGTTTTAGTAATCAGCGACCCAATAAACCATACAAACGATACCCATATTGGTTTTTAGACTTTTTCACCCCATTTCCCTTTTTAAAGGGTTGAATTTGGAGTGGAATTTCAATAACAGTGATGAACGTTGCATAGAATTACAAACCTAATGCCTAAATAATGAATTATGTGCATTTAACTTTAAAAATAAAGGATTTTCAACTTCATCCCCCTTTTCACCCTTTACGGTGACGAATTTTCAAAAACCGTAAGACACGTGAATATTAATTTTTAGTCGTTAGTTTAAATACAAAATGTGACTATCCTAACTTTAAAACTGACGGACTTTCATACAAACTTTCATCCCCTATTTTAACCCCTTAGGGGTGGAATTTTGTAAAACCATTTCATAGTGCACCGTTAGACCTCATAAGGAACCTACATACTACCCAGCGGTTTGGGCTGTGCGTTTATATTTCATATTTCATTTATTGCATTCAAATGGTATAATATAACAATGGTCTTACATGTAAATAGTCTCACATTTGATACCTTTGTAGGTGTTGCATAAAAGTCCTTTAGTACAATTAAAAAAAAAAGAATTTAATTTAATATTAGTCACATAGTTAAATAATCAATGTTAAATAAAATAGTACAATTAAAAACATATTATATATATACAAAATGGATTCTAAATAATAATGTCAAAATTTAAGGTTACGAATAGTCAGTATATGTCAGTCAGTGAGTCAGTCACCTTCTTCATTAAAATTAAATGCGTTTTCCCGTGGGAATGAAGTGTTTTCCCGCGGTAAAAAGTAGCCTTTGTGCTATTCCAGGACCTAACGTGTGCCAAGTTTCATTAAAATTCATTCAGTAGTTTTTACGTGAAAGAGTAACAAACATCCATCCATCCATACTTACAAACTTTCGCGTTTATAATATTAGTAGGATTAGTAGGAAGGATTTAAACTTTAGATAAAAAATTGCTAACACCTTACTACGAGTATATTTAGCAAAAACCTATGATATAACCTCGTAAAATATATCTCGTAATACGCTTGCGAAGAGTAACAAAATAAACACACAAAACACAGGCAGTGTAAATAGGTAGTTTTTTATTTTATTTCTTATTTCTTATTTTATTAGTAGGCTTTCTTAATTCTGTTAAATTTTCCACCGATCAAAACTATTACAACATGTATTATTTTATTACTATTATCACAATCGTCATTGGCCTTATGGTTTCGAAATCCATTTATGCGGGTATCGCCCGTAGTTGTATCTGGGTGTACAGTCAAAGACAGGTGAAGCTTGACACTCGCAGTGCAACTCTAGCCTATTAAAATTCCAGTGTCAAGCTTGATGTTCTCTTGACTGTACCATTATGTGGCTGTAAAGTAAACTTGAGAGCGTCAGGATTTTTAAATAAGCATCTCGTGATTTTAGTTAATTGCATGTGGTTTTTTTTTCAGGAGGAAGTGGCTCGAACTGTTTCCTTCGCAGCCTTTGGAGATTTAGTAACAAGAATATGTTTTGTCTTCACGAGCAATTGGCTGACCAAAATAGGAAGCCAAGAAGTTTACTTGGCTTCTGTTTTATTAGCCTTCGTATCTAGAATTTGTAAGTAACATTTGTAATAACAACTGTTGCTCATTTTACTTGAAATAAAGCAACATCAAAACCTAGAGGGTGATCGCTGTACTGCGCCTTAGGTATGCGCGGGGAGGTGGGGGAGTGGGAAAGAAAGATCAAGAACTAGTTACCGCCGTGAACGATGACGAGTGACGAGCAATGCCCCCCCGTCTCGCCGCTCGTATACCTAAGGCGCGGTGTAGCGGTTACGGTCAGACTATAGTCGCCATTGAGTAAGTCAAGGCATTTAGCGGCTTGAAAACTTTGATAGTAAGGTCAGCAATAACCTGATCTTGTCTAGGATTGGGTCATATTTGCCTTCTGGGTTGCGGAGGTATGGTGGCAGTTCAAGTGTGTAAAAACCATTGTCCTTAACCCAGCCGAATGCGTCAAAAGAAATAAGGTTAGGCCTAGTGACTTGTACAGAAGACAATTATTTTTGGTCTCCTGCATGTTTGTAATATGTTACGTATAACTAAACAAATTTCCCAAAGGGACAAGGTCGAATAATACGCAACAATGTTGCCCGTCTCATACAAATTCCACTAAAGCTGGCGTTTTGTATGATAAAGCCAAAAACGTAACAAAATTTGGCTAGTAGTCCAAAAATAACCTGGTATTCCTTTCGTTCGTAATTTATTATTTCATTGTTCTTTCTTTTAGTGATGCTCTGGACGGAGAACACAACGGCCATCATGGTATACATCACCATGACAGGCATCGCGCGCTGCAGCATTACAGTAATGCCGCCCCTCATCTTAGCAGAGTCGTTCAGCTCTGATGACTTCACCAAAGTCCTCGGCATATCCATGATGATGCTTGGATTCATGAATTTAGTTTTAGGACCAGCTATAGGTGTGTTTTATATTGTCTTGATAATGTTGTAAAGGGTGACAACTGAAACTGTGGACTACAAAACCCAATATACGAAATGTAGTTTAACTTTGAAATGAAAAAAATAAAATGTAGTAAAACATCGTGCGTGTGGTGCCGGCAAATAATAGTACCAACCCATCTCTACCCGTGCGTTAACGTAAGAGGCGACTAAGGGGCTTATGAACCGGAGAAGCACACCACTTAAGCGAGAGAGTAAACTCTCTCTCTCTATTTATATAAGCGTTGGTAATAGTAAGTTGACCCAATGGTGAGAGTTCAGCCAAAGAATATATATAAAAAAACCGGCCAAGTGGAAGTCGGACTCGCGTATGAGGGTTCCGTACCATATTCATTAAATTAGCTGATTTGAGTTGAATGAATGAAAGGTAAATTGCGGTTTACGATTTATAACGTATTAAAAAAAACTAACTACTTGCTAGATTTCGTTCAAACCAATTTTCGGTGAAAGTTTGCATGTAATGTACGTCATATTTTTTTTTGTTTTATTATTCTCTTATTTTAGAAGTTACAGGGGGGGGACACACACATTTTACCACTTTGGAAGTGTCTCTTGCGCAAACTGCTCAGTTTAGAAAAAAAACCGGCCAAGTGCGAGTTGGACTCGCGCCCTAAGGGTTCCGTACCTATCTACCATATGATATACTAAAAGCTTTTGCTCTTTGATTTTAAAAACTTGACCCCTCTTTTATAGAAAAGTTCTTGAAACGGGAGCTCACCTTGATTGGTTACTATTAGTTGTGAGAAAATTAATGAATTTAGACTTTTCCCTTTATTTGTACTGTGAGACCTAGCTTCTTGCCAAATTTTATAATTTTAGGTCAACAGGAAGTACCCTGCAGGTTTTGCTTTTTTGCATAAATGTATGGAGATGAGGACATAAAAAGCCATATCTTTTGATTGCGTCGTTGTAAAAAATAGAAATTTTCAGATCTTGTGTGGTTTATGGACCTTAATATTCGTTATCAATTTCAACCTGATACCTCTTCTTGTTCGTGAGAAAAAGGGTCTTAATAGACAGATAGACAGACAGACATACAGACAGACAGACGGACAACAAAGTGATGCTATAAGGGTTCCGTTTTTTTATTTTGAGGTACGGAACCCTAAAAAATGATATTAGAAACCTCAATATCATTTTCGAAGACCTATCCATAGAAACCCCTCACGTATAGGTTTGATTAAAAAAAATGAGTTTCAGTTCTATGTATGGGGAACCCTAAAGTTTATTGTTTTTTTCTATTTTTGTGTGAAAATCTTAATGCGGTTTACAGAATACATCTACTCACTAAGTTTCAACGGTATAGTTCTTATAGTTTCGGAAAAAAAGTGGCTGTGACATACAGACGGACAGACAGACAGACAGTTCAGACAGACAGTTCCTTATTTTGCCATTTGGCTACGGAACTCTAAAAAAACCAGTTCGTATAGCCTCGTCTTGTGTCTATTTACAAACAGCATTTACAAATAATTTTCAATTTTTGTCATGTTTTCGTTACGGTTTGAACACGTTGTTAGGACTCACGAGAAACACCAGAATCCCTTATTGACCGGAATATTTAAAATATTCTACTACATGTTCTCCTTCTTCTGTTTAAGACTCTTGGTTTCCAACAGCTTATTCACACCGGAAACTCGTCCGCCCTAGGCTATGCGCCCTGCACTGAAGGATCTTATGCCTACTATGTACACCTCTCAGCTAGCGAACCACCCATCGACACTTATAAAAACGTAGTTACCAGACGTCAAGGAAAACTCCCCATTGCATTCAGTGGTGTTAAAAAGATTTTTCATACTTCCTAATTTCCATTAGTGTGACCTCTACCCTAATTCCTACTTATTAATCCTACTCTTAGTCCTACATTATAACGATGACCGGAATATAAAATTTTTGAGAGATCTTTCGGAGCATCTCATCGAGACCTCTGGTGACCGGGGGGTGGGTTTGAGCCTCGCTGTACAAAGAGGCAATGCTGCCAGTCTGCTTGGCACTATGTCTTGCGGAGACGCGCTCGAGGAAATATATAATGTACAAATGTATGTTTTGATAAACTAATAAAAAAAAATCTTTATAAAGCTTGAAAAAGAAATCTCATAGTGCATTTTGTATGGGAGGTCAATTAGTTTCGGATTTTGACATTTGTTTCTACTACCATATTCTCCTTCTTCTGTTCTTTTGTCCAATCATGTTGCTTTTATTTTTTCGCAGGCGCAATTCGAGACGTCACCAACAGCTACTCTACGGCTTTCTACGTTGTCACCTCGTGCTACGCAGTTGTGGTCCTTCTGTGGTCTATTGAACTCCTTTACAAAAGAAGCAAGGGTAAACGGCTAGGTCAAAAGGAGGCTGCTGAGACTATTAAGAAGAATGTTACGAATAAAGTTAAATGAATGTTCAGAAGTTTGTTTACTTTTTATATCTTTTAAATGCATTTTTATATCTTTTAAATGCATTTTTGCGTGTAACGGAGAGGTGTGATAATACTGAAGGGTGTGAATCTGCCTATGAAATAGAACAACTTTTTCCAAGAAACAGGTCGAAACACGAAAAACTTTTGACCTCTCATAAAAAATGCACTATCAGCTGAAGCAGTTTCTATGAGAGGTCAATAATTGATTTGTTCTTTGACCTATGTTCCTTGGGGAAAATTGTACAGTCTCATGGTCAGATTCACACTCTTTAGTATGTGATTATACTAAAGAGTGTGAATCTGTAGACACACCTGCTGAAATTCCGCGTCCGAACTTACCGCAATCTCTGTCACTTGTTGACGTTTGGTTGGTGTTTGCGGATCGTTCCGACGCGCAATTTCCGCAGCTATGTCGCTACACTTACCGTTGACACAAATGCGACCGCTGTATGGTGGTACGATATGTTGAAGCTCTCTCTAGTTGAGGAAGGATCCTCTAGTTCAAAATTCCTCAATCAGCTTTTAAGAGATCTTGGGGACGAAATAAGGTGGAACTGTTATTGACCATCACCACACACACGAGTATAACATAAAAGTATATTCCTTAACCCGTGTGGTGCCGGCAAAGAATAGTACCAACCCATACATAGCCGTGGGTGTCGTAAGAGGCGACTAAGGGTTAACTGGAGGATGGGCAGCAGCATCCTCCTTTGTATCTTACATCTTACTTACTGCGGTCACCTAAAACCGCGGTCCATGGTGCCAGCCGTATCGCTAACAAGCGAGGTAACTATGGTACTTCCCCTCCACATTTTCCCAGCAAAAGCTGGAATTCTGGAGGGAGCTCCCTGTCCTGTAGTGGACGTTTCATGGGATGTTATGATGATGATGATGATATTCCTTAACGGTCCACTCAAACCTGGGCCTAGAGTCAAGCGGCTTTCTACTATCGCAAACGCTAGTAGAATAGAATGAAAATGTATGGAATTGACATTAGGTAACGAAAGGTTTCGTGACAGCTAATGTCAATCCCATACACTTTTATTCTATTCTATTCATATAGCGTTGTCGATAATAAAAGCCACTTGTTTCAGAGCCGGGACGCACATTTCACTTACCGAAGAGGAAAAGTATCGAATTTCTCACTAATGGTACTCACTAAGCAATAATATTTGTAGGTAGTGAGTAGTGTATTATCCACCGTGAATGAAGGAAAGCACCACAAGTACCTGGAACAAATAAGTTATTTATGGTAAGACACACGTAAACAAACACGCTAGATAAATATGTGACAACATTTTCTGTACAAACAAGGATTGCCTCTTATTTCCGTTACAGGTTTATTACAGTAAAACCCAACCAAAAATATACAACAAATAGAAATATCATTGTTATCATAAAATTTTGCTATGGTGCGTGCACAGAAAAACAAAGAAAACATCACGAGCTAAGACTATGCTTATTATATTACGATATTACGACTACTGTTCCTACTTCGATTAGCCTAGAAGAAAATGGCTGTGTATTAACGTGCCACTAAATTTGAGTAATTTACCAAATAATATCCACCAAATTTTGTCTACCAAAATGGATGAATGTACACCAAATTTGCTTCTTTCAAAATTTTACAGATTATATATTTATATTGCCACTATAATAACAAATACTAAAAATAATAGAAAATATAACATAGGGCGGCTCCCATATTAAAAACTTGTTTTTTAGGAGGTTTTTGAACGAGAACAGAACACTTATAAGCGTTGTAAGCGTTACAATTGGTACGTTAATAGAGCATAAGCTATAGAGTAACAACAAATAATAAAAACTGGTCAAGTGCGTGTCGGATTCTCGCATTTTAATACAATTCTGCGTGACTGTGCGTCTACAACTAAGACGGTATTATTATATGAGTGGTACGGAACCCTCAGCGTGCGAGCCCGACTCGCATTTGGCCGGTTTTTCCTATTCTACCGGTTGAAGAAACAAACATATTTAGTAGCAATGATTGTTCAAAGAAGGCTATCTGTCTGTGACCAGAAGGCGAGTACTTTCTTTCTGGCCACTGCTTATGTACCACTGTTAGAGCATTTGCTTCCTGACCGCAGAATTACCATTAAGAAAAATGGATTCGGGTGTTTCTGCCATACAAACGTAATCCGCTATTTTCTTCGCGAGTTTCACTGCTAAAGAAATAATTTTGAAGTATGATATATTTATTCATGTCAAGCATGTCTTTATTTGTCTTTTTTTTTGTTCAAGCATGTTTTTATTTTTTTAATTAGTCATCAGATATAAAAGATATGCCTAGCTAAAACTAGAAAAAATTACCAGTTTTTTGTCTCCCGAACTGAGCTCATTATAAGAAATACTAGATATATTTTAAACAAAATAAAAAAATAAAAACATAGACTATTCCTTTCTCAAACCAATAACGATAAAATCATCAAAATCGATTAAGATTTGGATGAGAAAAAAGCGGATTACGGAACGTCATTTTTGGAATTCTTTCGGCTGCAGTTTCGTTTTGCGCTGCATTGTTGTTATTTCTCCCGCCGAAGTACGTAGTATTTTTTCAGATGTATGATTCTGGGCATGTATTTTCCTAAATAAACAATATTTATTTATTTTACACTAAACAAACAACACTTGACTTTTACTAACAAGGGTTTGATACTTATCATTACATTTATCTCTCTTTAGCTTTCTTTTCATTCACTCATCTTTCTATCGCAATCCTTATTCATGAATATTTCGATACCCATTTATTTCGATTCGGTCTTCGACCAACTGAGAACAATAATCGTTTGGGTGATCAGACCAAGCGATTGCCAAGACTCTGTATACCGAAGTATTCCCATCCATTCTATTTATATCTGAGTAAACCTAATAGACAATCCAAACCTTCAAAGTTCAATCACCCATACGCTATCTCACAAAATATTAACCTGCTTATTCATAATCCATCATCAGAATAAATATTCGAAACATTCCATAAGAAAGTACCTAATTGCACTCAGAGGTGCCAAAAAGATTTTTCATACTTCCGGATTTCCATAAGAGTCACCTTTATCCTAACTCCTACTTATTAATCCTTATCTTTACCTTCTCTACATTATTGAAGTACGTACGTAGTACGTACAATTGAACTACGTTTTCTTACTGCGCATAATTCTCATCTCTACTTTGTATTTGTCTTAAATATTCTTAATTTGTGCTTAATACTTTAATCGTTTGTATTAATCGTAGCCAATCTTAGTTTTATTCATATATTTAACAAAAAAGTTTTGCACATAGCGCCCTAAACATGCCTTTCGTTATCGCTATACTTAGACAATTTTTCATTTGAAAAATTTTTCATAAGAAGAAAAAAAACTATACATAATTTTAATACAAAATCGCAACTGTAGCTTAGGCATTACTTTTTAAATTACCTTACCAGCTATCCGTCAGTTGCAGGAAGGCCCATTAAGGTTAACGTCTCATTAAATCTCGTGCTGTGATTTTCTGACTTGTTAGCACAATAAATGTCAACAAAAGATTTAAGTAGGGTTTTTACCTTAAAAGAGGCTTTCTGCAACTGGTGGTAGACTTTCTCTATATACATACATACATACATAATGTCACGCCTTGTTCCCGTCGGGGTAGGCAGAGACCACAGTTCTCCACCTGCTACGATCTTGACATACTTCCCTTGCTTCCTGAAATTTTATCAATCCTTTCATACATGCTCGTCGGTTTAGGGTACTTTTAACCTGGCCTTTATTCAGAACGTCCTGAATTTGGTCCTGGTACGTTTGCCGAGGCCTTCCCCTTCCAACGTTTCCATTCACTCTCGCCTTGTAGATCTCTTTCGTCAATATTCCTTCATTCATCCTCTCTACATGACCAAACCATCTCAGAATCCCTTTCTCAATTTTAGTCACTACGTCTTCTTTTACGCCACAACGTTCTCTTATCACACTATTTCTAATCCTGTCACTCAATTTCACACCAATCATACTCCTCAACGCTCTCATTTCTACTGCATTAATTCTACTTTCATGCTTTTTCCGTTGTCCTGTTGTGACCCTTTTCCCTTGTACAGCGGCACAATCACAGCCTTGCACCAGTCACCTGGTACTTGGCCGTTCGCCCAACACAGGTTGAAAAGGCGGTACAGCTGACTAGCCACAATGCCTCGCCCAGCCTTCAACATTTCGACCGACACTCTATCATACCCAGCTGCTTTACCTGATTTCATACTTTTCATTGCTTTCATGATCTCATCCATACTTATCTCACTTACATTACTCTCATATTCATTCTCATATATAAATAAAATTATAGTACATACATACAATTTATTTGTATTTCTTTATCCAAACTAATATTAATTTGTTTTTTTCATTTCCCAAAAATTTTCCCTTCCTCTGAAGTTGTAACGATGCTCGCTACGAATACAACCGGACAGACCTCGTGTGGAAAGACAACACACTTCCCTGCAAATCTGTCGACACATATTTAATTAACATCGTCATTCACGAAAAACTCTTGATGGTAGAGGAGCCGAGAAGGATATTTCACGTTATAATCAGGGCGACTATGAGATGTCTCAGTAGATGGGGTTTTATGAGAGGATCACGAAAAACTATATAAGAAGTTCCAGACTGGAGCCCGGTGTTCAGGAGGCCATTGTCTGGAAATGAAAAGTATTTTTTTTACGTGATATTCAAGGCGAACAAAAGTGATTGCTAAAGTGAAGCTAATACTGATAACAAATACAAAAAAAAAACAGACAAAAATCTGAAGACTTTTGGCAAACAAGATCAAAAAATATCCCTTTTCAGATTTTCAGGCTTGTCTGGAATGACTTTAGCCCCCTGTTTTCTTGTCTGGTCAAGGTTTTTATATCACTACTCATCAGTCCCCATCTTTTGGCATGACAATTGTTTTTGCTGAAGATCACGTTTTTCTGTTCCTTTTCATTTCCAGACAATGGCCTCCTGAACACCAGGCTCCGGTCTAGAACTTCTTACATAGTTTTTCGTGATCCTCTAATAAAGCATCTTCTATTGAGACATCTCTTTTTCGCCTTGATTATCGCGTTTAATTTTATCAGGTACTCAATAGATAACAATTTAATGGTCTGGTTTGCCAACAGTCTTCAGATTTTTGGCAAACCAGTGTCTGGTCAAAGTTTTTATATCACTACTCATCAGCCCTCATCTTTTGGCATGAGAATTGTTTCTGCTGAAGATCACGTTTTTCTGTTCCTTTTCATTTCCAGACAATGGCCTCCTGAACACCGGGCTCCGGTCTGGAACTTCTTATATAGTTTTTCGTGATCCTCTCATAAAGCCCCATCTACTAAGACATCTCTTAGTCACCCTGATTATCACGTGAAAAATCCTTCTCGGCTCCTCTACCATGAGTGTATGAAGAGTGATGTTGGCTGTCAGAATCGCGTTCCAAAGTCGTAGATTCTATAATATTCACAGCCTTGTTATACTTGCCGCCTAACCGACTAACTTTCCTCACATTCCAACCGTTCCGATTACTTAAGTTGGAAAACACACGTCCACGACCTTGCTGACTTGCATTTTGCCTATCACTCGCGAGCGCATCGTTTCTGTTCGTGTTATGATGAGAATAGAACTGTCTTTGATTTAAAAACTGTTTCTGACTATTATTTCCCACAAACTTTTCATAACGCTTGACGGGTTGTTTTGAAATATAAAAAAGGTCGGGTTGCACTGCGGGAGTGCCGGCCGAAGCGAAAACTTGCATTTTTGAATATTAAGCTTTTTGTAAGGGTCAATCGTGCCATTGCTCGCGTACTTCTTTGATGCCACTGAATAAAATATTTTCATATTCTAACAACAATACGGTTGACAGCTGACGCTTTTTCGATCAGGCTACGGATCTGACGCGAGATCTGGCGCGACATCTGACGCGACATCTGACGCGAGTTTTTTTTTTATCCATCTAAAAAAGTGCCAAGCGCCACTAAAGAAGTTTTCACTTTTAAAAAAATCCCTGCAGGCTTCTGTATAGACTCCCTTTCGTCCTTTGCTACCGTGATAGCCTCCCGAATGGAGTCGATGGACCGTGAGGCGACAATAGTGCTAATTCTCTTATTATCTAATCCGTCAGCAAATCGCTTAATTGCCGTTTTCTCATTTATCGGCTTAACCTCCAAAGCAACGTGCGAATCTTTGCGATTTTTTTTTGCCAAGCAATTAGCAATTCTATTTCTTTTAATAATTCAAGGAAGGATAAGCCGGTGCCTACAAAATTAAGGATTTGAAGGTGCTAAGGTTAGGTTGGTGAAAATAGTTTGATTTCGTAACCGAAATTTTTAATGCTCCTTTTCCCTGCCTACACCTCTGTAGTTGCGAATGAATTGCTATATATGCTTTCTTCGGCAACAAATACTTTTTCACGTCTGAAATTATTTCCGACACAGTTGCGTAACTATCCTTTAACTTCAACTTACTATAACTCGGTATTAGAGTTTTTAACACGAAGCTGACCAAAGTTGTTTTAATAATACTAGCATAAAACTCCAAACTGGCATAAAAATTCAAATAGTCCCCCTCTAGAGGTTCCTGGTGCAAAGTTGCCCATCACGCTAGCGACGTTCCCAGTGTTCCCACGCTGGATAGCGATGGACATTCTTTGCAGCAGGATTGCTCCTGAGCGAGGATCACGCTGTATATTAAATAATTTCGGTAATTTGTTTGTAAAATCCTTTAATGTGTCATATATTATTAATGCAAACTAAAATAGCTTCGACCGAAATACTTGAATAATTAACGAGACACGCCTGCAATGTTTACAAAGTTTGTTTACGGAGGAGGATGACGGAAATTTTTGGACCATAACAAAACTAGCAATAGCATCAAGGTAACTTAACTGGACTTATTGGTTGCCAAAATATGTTTATCGTGGAAAATGTTGTGCGCAACCAGAGCGCCAAGTTTGGTATTAGCACAGTGTATCAGTCAATATCCTTCAAAATATTAAACAAACAATATAGTCCGGTTGCTTAACGTTTATCGCCAAATTCACCAAATTGCACCAAATTTTTTCCAGGTACTAGTTAGGTACATTGCTTACAATTTTTGATAGAAGCCAATTCTTGAATTTTCTATGTAAATTTTTTGAAATTCATGAATTGGCTACTATCAAAAATTGAGAGCTACGTACCTAACTAGTACCTGGAAATTTTTTTTTGAAATTGTAAGCCGTGTCTACGTGAAACAGCTAATTGAAAATTGAGTGTAGCTTCTATAGGTTTTTTTTTGTACGTCAGTGGATATGGATAATATTCGTTTTAGTATCCCATGGCCTTGCAACAAAGCAATAAAAAAACTACTGTTATGGTTGCTTT
Organism: Athrips mouffetella; assembly: GCA_947532105.1. Classification (NCBI taxonomy): domain Eukaryota; kingdom Metazoa; phylum Arthropoda; class Insecta; order Lepidoptera; family Gelechiidae; genus Athrips; species Athrips mouffetella. The sequence continues at coordinate 9,053,639 of OX383960.1, read as the reverse complement.
CTTTTCCTTAAGTGAAAGTTGAGACATCCTATGGCTGATCTTTTCCTTGGTCACCCCTCCATTTACTCATTCAGCTCTGGTGTAAGGACTCGAATGTGAAGAAGTTCTCTTCTACTTCTCGTCTCCTGAGATGAGAGGAACAAGAATCGTCCTTCTCGCCCATGTGTGTTATGGGCCCATTATATGGCATATTTGACTCCTGCCTGGGTAGACATCTGTTCCGCCCGTATTCTTCAATAAATTGCACTAAACTGACATTAATCAAGCAAAGTTTATTCATATTTTGACAAAAAAAAATTGTTAATAACCATGTTCGTGGGGATTAGACAACAAAATTACACATGCTTATAACCAAAGCCTTTATAGTCCTTGAGCCCGTGACAAAATCACTTACCTGTCATGAGAACATCTTAAGATGTATGGCAACAGATCGGCAAAGTGGTGCTGAGCAAGAATCAGTTACATTTGGCATCCGAAATTTGCCGGAAGTCCGAGAATTTCTTCCACTTCCGGTCAAAATTTGGGGGTGCAAGTTACGTGTCATGAGAACACTCTGAAACCCTCGGCAACATGTAGTCCTTCATTGACAGAGTAGAAAAATACAAGTCTGCCAGTTCCTAGTTTGCCGGAAGTACTTGGTAGACGGTCTCAAAGGATGGCCACCACCAAGTAAACAGATCTAAGTTTTTTACTATAAAATTTAATACGCATTAATAATCATGCAAGTCTGCTACGGCTATGGTTTTTTAGTTTCACTAGTCATCGTCACTGAGTAGTCCAAGGGTCTAATGATGACCAGCTATCAAGCAACTGGATCTGAGGGTCAACTACACCCAAAACTCCAGATTTTAACTAAAATGCATTGTAGGTGGCTGCCGTTCCTAGACTTGCTGGCTCGAGAGTCTGATGATGACCAGCTGTCAAGCAACTGGATCTAAAGACCCACTACACCCAAGAGCTCCAGATTTCAACTCAAATGCTTTGTAGGTGCCTGCCGTTCCTGGACCTGCTGGCTCGAGGCTCTGATGATGACCAGCTATCAAAAAAGATTAATTTTTATTGACAATTAGGTATCATAAACAAGCTTAGCTTACCTTCATATGCCCAGCTATTGGAATCGAACGGTCAAAATTTTCTTAACCTTAATAGGGCTCATCATCAAATCATCCCCTTTTTGACCCTCTTGAAGGGTGGTTTTTCAGAAATGCTTAAACACATATTTCTTTATTTTCTACAAAAAGTTTAAAGTCAAGTTTGTGTGAATCTAACTCAAGAAACAAAGGACTTTCATACAAACTTTCAACCCTTATTTCACCCCCTTAGGGGATGAATTTTGAAGAATTCTAAAACACGTGCATTTTAATTCTTTACCAAGAGCTCAGACCCAAATTTCTATAATTCTACCTTAAAAAAACCGGCCAAGTGCGAGTCGGACTCGCGCCCTAAGGGTGCCGTACCTATCTACCATATGATATACTAAAAGGTTTTGCTCTTTGATTTTAAAAACTCCGCGACCATCCAACTTGACCCCTCTTTTATAGAAAAGTTCTTGAAACGGGAGCTCACCTTCATTGGTTACTATTAGTTGTAAGGAAAATTGAAATATTTTTTTTATGATTTTAGACTTTTCCCATTATTTGTACTGTGAGACCTAGCTTCTTGCCAAATTTCATAATTGTAGGTCAACGGGAAGTATCCTGTAGGTTTTGCTTTTTTGCATAAATGTATGGAGATGAGGTCATTAAAAGCCATATCTTTTGATTGCGTCGTTGTAAAAAATTGAAATTTTCAGATCTTGTGTGGTTTATAAACCTTAATATTCGTTATCAATTTCAACCTGATACCTCTTCTCGTTCGTGAGAAAAAGGGTCTTAACCATAGAATACATGAAACAGAGTCTTGACAGACAGACAGACGGACAACAAAGTGTTCCTATAAGGGTTCCGTTTTTTTATTTTGAGGTACGGAACCCTAAAAATAAAAAACTTATAGATCAACATACGGAAAAAAATCATCCCCTATTTCACCCCATTCAAGGGTGATTTAAAAAAATGCTTAAACACCTATTTCTTTATTTTTTACCAAAAGCACAGAATTAATAATAGTACTACATACAGAACGGAAGCTCTCCGCCTCCCACCAATCGGAGTACCTCAAGTGCGCGTGCATCACCCCGCGGGGCCCTGCGCGATATCTCGTCCCATTTCTCGTCCTGTTGCCACGCGATATGCAACGCTTGCAAAAGTTGAAAAAATGGTGCGTGGTTGTGCAGTTTACGGTTGTCTTTCGACTCTCCAAGACAAAGTAAAATTTGGAATAAAGTTAAACAATAATAAGAAGCAATTATTATGGAATAAACACCATAAGGTAGACACAGATGTTTTCTTTCCTTTAAACATTTCTTTCATTGATAGATTTAATAGAGCATTTTTTGGGTTAAATGAAAAAAATAAAGCTTTGAATAGTATGTATTTATTTATTCCTTTCCACATTAAAGCAATAATATAACAGCATTTTTTTTCATTTTCTGGAATAAAGTTTGGCAGATTTTTTTGCAGTGATGAGAAGAGCAGATTCGCCATTTTCGCGATAGTCACCCTGGTGCACCGGCGGGGCGGCGGCCAGCCAGCCGTCAAAGATGAAGTTTAGTGAAAAAAATGATTGTTTTTAGAGTTTGTGAGATTATTTCAACGTGTGTTTGTTTGTTTTAATTGAAATTCGATTACTAAATACAACAAAGTGAGGTGACGAGTGATAGTAAAGTTATAATTCGTTTGTGAATTGTGTAAGTCGCTTTATAGTCGAACGAAAAATGTGCAACTCGAAACTGTAATAAAAGTATAATGCTAATGTTCTGTTATCTACGTTTTCTAGGGTAGGTAAGTGTTTTCTAGATACCACCAACCCTACACTCACACGTCTTTAACCCACCCACACATTTGCGCGTGTAAAAATGACAGCTGTCACTTTTGAGCCCGATTGTATGGAGCTTCCGAGGTGTGCCAAAAGCTTAAATTCAAATTTGTGTGAATCTAGCTCAAGAAACAAAGGACTTTCATACAAACTTTCATCCCTTATTTCACCCCTTTGGAAGACGAATTTTCCAAAATCCTTTCTTAGTGGATGGTTTTGAAGTGCAAAAAACCTGTGTAAAAAAATTCTGATCCGTAGCTGTAGCGGTTACGGCTCGGCGTTGATGAATCAGTCAGTCAGGACAAGCAATTTAATATATTTAGATTCAGTAGTTTAAAATTAATTAAGTTCACAATTTAATTGAGTAGTCCTCAAGTTCGAATAGAGCCATTTTCTTGGATGCTGGTCAGTATCAGACCCTCGAGCCAGCAGGTCCAGGAACGGCAGCCACCTACAAAGCATTTGAGTCGAAATCTGGAGCTCTTGGGTGTAGTTCGTCCTTAGATCTAGTTGCTTGACAGCTGGTGTCATCATCAGACTCTCGAGCCAGCAAGTCTAGGAATGGCAGCCACCTACAATGCATTTTAGTCCAAATCTGGAGCTCTTGGGTGTAGTTGGCCCTCAGATCCAGTTTCTTGATAGATGGTCATCATCAGACCCTCGAGCCAGCAGGTTCAGGAACGGCAGCCACCTACAAAGCATTTGAGTTGAAATCTGGAGCTCTTGGGGGTAGTGGGTCTTTAGATCCAGTTGCTTGACAGCTGGTCATCATCAGACTCTCGAGTCAGCAAGTCTAGGAACGGCAGCCACCTACAATGCATTTTAGTTAAAATCTGGAGTTTTGGGTGTAGTTGACCCTCAGATCCAGTTGCTTGATAGCTGGTCATCATCAGACCCTTGGAGTACTCAGTGACGATGACTAGTGAAACTAAAAAACCATAGCCGTAGCAGACTTGCACGATTATTAATACGTATTTAATTTTATAGTTAAAAACTTAGATCTGTTTACTGGGTGGTGGCCATCCTTTGAGACCGTCTACCAAGTACTTCCGGCAAACTAGGAACTGGCAGACTTGTATTTTTCTACGCTGTCAATGAAGGACTACATGTTGCCGAGGGTTTCAGAGTGTTCTCATGACACGTAACTTGCACCCCCAAATTTTGACCGGAAGTGGAAGAAATTCTCGGACTTCCGGCAAATTTCGGATGCCAAATGTAACTGATTCTTGCTCAGCACCACTTTGCCGATCTGTTGCCATACATCTTAAGATGTTCTCATGACAGGTAAGTGATTTTGTCACGGGCTCAAGGACTATTAAGGTTCCGTACCCAGAGGATGAAAAACGGTACCCTATTAATATTATGCCTTTATGTCTGTCTGTCTGACTGTCTGTTAGCGGGCTGTATCTCATGAACCGTAATACGTAGACAGTTGAAATTTTCACAGATTATGTATTTCTGTTGCCGCTTTAATAATCATGCATTAAGGGTGTCTGGGCCAGGGGATGGGCCTTATCAGAAAGCTCAAAGTCACCCAAAGGGCTATGGAAAGAGAATCGAATCAGAAATGTGGAGATCCGCAGAAGAACTAAAGTAACTGACATAGCCTTGAGAATCGCTAAACTGAAGTGGCAGTGAGCAGGGCACATCGTAAGAAGAACCGATGGCCGATGGGGCGTGAGGGTTCTAGAGTGGCGACCACGTACCGGAAGACGAAGCGTTGGCAGGCCCCCCACAAAGTTGACCGACGATCTGGTCATGGTAGCGGGAAGCCGCTGGATGCGAGCAGTGCAGGCCCGGTCGTCATGGAGACCTTTAGAGGAGGCCTATGTCCAGCAGTGGACGTCTTTCGGCTGATATGATGATGATGATGATGTAGGGTGCCTGTCCATTAACGCGGAGCGAGCTGAGGGAGCGAAATATTATTGGTTAATATTTCCTTGTTTGTCCGCTCCGCCAGCTCGCTCCGCGTCAATGGACAGGCACCCGGGCGTTCCCTACTAATACGTGTTTTTAGACGATTTTCGCTCGATTTTTTTTAAGCTCTATCGTAAAAACGGGAGTACTTACTTATGTTTATAGTGCATACTCTAAAGAATAACAACAAATAAGAAAAACTAGTCAAGTGCGTGTCGGATTTGCGCGTATTTAATACATTTCTGCGTGACAGTGCGTCCACAACCAAGACGGTATTTTTACCTTAGTGGTGCGGAACCCTCAAAGCGCGAATCTGACTCGCACTTGGCCGGTTATTTAGAGGTTTTGTTTAAATATAAAACAACAACAACTTGTTTTTGTTGTTTTATATTTAATTTTATCTCTGTAGATAAAACTGTACTTACATAATTATATACTAATACCTACTAAAGCAATTTGCCAAATTTCATAGATATAGCTACAGTAGATCCTGAAATATGACCCCGTGGAAATAGATAATTTTGGCACTTAATGACTGACTGACTGACTCACTCACTGACCGGTAATCAAAACCTCCAATTATCCTAGCGTTATAAAATTTGGCATTTAGGTAGTCGTTAGGATAAAGTAATGGAAAAATTCAAAAAATAGAATTTGGTCAATTGCGAGTCGGGTTGTAGTCAAAATTATGTATAAAATGTTGTTAATACTTCTCTAAGACCTGAAAATCTGAAATTTGGCATGGGGATAGTCGTTAGCATTAAAAAAAGTATAGCAAAAAAGTGGAAATTGGTCAAGTGCGAGTCAGGATATAGTCATTACATGTATTCTATGGTCATTATTGTGCATAAAATTGTTGGTCATACTTCTGTGAGATTTACAAATCTGAAATTTGACATCGGGGTAGTCGTTAGCATTAAAAAAGTATAGCAAAAATTTGGAAAATGGAAAAGCTCAAGTGCGAGTCGGGTTTTAGTCAAAATTATGTATAAAATGTTGGTAATACTTCTCTAAGACCTGAAAATCTGAAATTTGGCATGGGGATAGTCGTTAGCATTAAAAAAAAGTATAGCAAAAATTTGGAAAATGGAAAATGGTCAAGTTCAAATTGAGAAGTATTTCATTTTAGATATTATTTTCAACGTTCCTGCGTATTTTCACAGCTATACCATATTTTAAGTCGGGTGTATGGTAAAGTGAATTTCGGCCAGATGTACCGTTGACGTGAATAAGGTGGCGGATAGCGGCTGGATGCGGAAGGCGGAGGACTGGATGTGGTGGCGAGTCTTGGGAATGGCAAATGTTTACTAGTGGATCAGGCTGCTGATGAAGACGATTATGATCGATATTAAAGTGCATCTAAACTTGGCATTGGATCGGATTTCAACCATTTTTTAGGCAAACAATTAGCCGATAGGAACTTGGCCCCCTTTTTAACAGTTATGTTTTTGGTGGGTACTTTCTACCAGACATACTCTATTCAATGCCTGAGCATGTGATGTTAAATATCCAATTATATTTTTTTTATCGAATGCTTAATATCTACCTAGCGATTTAATATTGTGTATATTAGCGAGCTTGTGACAAATCACTTTTCGCATAAACCTTTTTAGGTTTTTAGATAAGTGTTTCACTGTAATAATTTGTGTACAAAAATTGTGTTGAATAAACAATATTTAAAAAAAATCGAAGGATACACTGGACAGGGATTTCGCCTTGTATGTTACAGCAAAAAGTACAGTAAGTGTATACATTCGGTAGCACGTCATGGGTCGCACGTCACTGTTACCTTGAACTGGCCTTCATTCTCTATGGTTTTTAGCGTAGCGCTGGTTCTGTTTTCTATTACTATTTATCTTTGGCAGTATACTACCACATTCTATGACTAATATGCTTGTCAGTGTGGTGGCTGATCGAACCAGGGATGAATAAGATTACAAAAAAAAAATACAATTTCTATGGTAGAATCAATATGCGTCTTCCAATTGTCGTTTGAGTTATCTGGGTCAGCAATCAGTTCAATTCTGAACTGTTTAAAGATAAATTTTGTTTCCTCATTCTGAAGGTTCTGTCAATCAAAGTGATAAATGGTAATTACTGGCTAATTTAAAGATCCAAACCGTTTGAAATTAACGAGTTTTAAGGGCGATCACGTAATAGCTTCTTAGAGCAACCCGGACTTCCGCGCAAACTTAAGCGGGTGACCGAATTATAAAGGGTACATTATTGCACCCTAGACAGAATATTTTTTTGTTAGGTAGAAGGTATAAAGTTAGTTTAAATTCTGATAACAGTATATCATATATCTGAAAACATGCATGATTTTTTTTATTTAAAAAAAATATTCTCATTCATGTACTAAACAGTTTAGTTAAACAATTTTTCGAATAACTATGAAATTAAAAAAGATATGAGCCATCGAAGATTTGTTTCTGTCTCTTTCTATCAAAACGAAAAACACGGAGTTTGTATGGCCGTATTGGCATGTGACGTCACTGTCCATGTCGGAAGTCTTTGTCTAATCGGCGCGTAATTAATAGTTTTAAATACTTAATTTAACTTTTTGAGGGAATGTGTACGAAACGAAGACTGGAGAGTGCAATGGATGGAGCGATTTGCTGACAACGATTTTTTACAATTGGTGCTTTTAATTGTGTCCCTGGCGGCCGCACTATCTGAAGTTGCTATCGATTTGTATAAACAAGTTTTAGTGGGAATCCGCAGAAGGCAATGCTAGTTATAAGTAGAATTATTGTATAATGTTTGTGTAATTTGTGGAAGCACAATGGAGTGGCATAGTCATTGCATGACAAAACTCCTTAAATAAAGATTAAAAAAAAAACTTTTTGTTATCTCTACTACGGTATTTTCATATTTTGTTCATAAATGCGACTAAAAAATTATGCCTTTGAAAGAAGTATTATAATTAGTACACTCGCGTGAGATAAAACGGATTTGAACCTGGCAATAACTAGTTGTTGTCAAAATTACTCGGGTATACTTACATTAGTTTAAGAACTTTGTTATTAAGGTTAAATATTTTTTTTATTTATTATTTCTTGCTTTTCAGTTTTATCGGCGGTTTAATTTTTTTGTTAAAAAGTTTTTATTAAAAATATTACCGATGTACAGACAAAATCAATTAAAAATTTATGATTGTAGAGAAGTAAAAAACCATAAATCAAATAAAAATATCTAAACGACGACGCCGGTCGTTTGAATATCAAGAAGTCTGCATCAAACTTTAGGTAGAGTTAGATAAAATAAACACTAAATCATAAAGTAAATCCTGTTCTGCTAAGCTCGAGTCCAGCCTGGCGAAGGTTCCGCAAATTTTTAACTTTTCATTTACAATATAAAATGTGTGTTTGACTGCCTGGCAAGTGTTGAACAAAGCGTCTCAAATCTAAAGCTCCTATACTATTAAACGAGCAATATTTGTAATCGGTAAATTTTACATACGGGGATTTCAGGGGCGAAAAAACGATCTAGCTAGGTCTCATGTCTGGGAAAATTAGTTTTCTCCGTGTTTTAAGCATTTTTTAAATACCGCGTTTTAGGCAAAAACCTACATCGCCATCTGTTGGCAGGTAGCATAGCTTGCTCACCCTATAATATTTAACATTGAGGCGGCTATTAGAGACCGAAGCTCGATCGCCCAGGTATTATTACCAATACTCAATATTAAACGACAATGAAGCTAAGCTGCAAAAGTTCTGAGTATTAATTTTAAACATTGGCCTTATTTCCTTTTATTAAGCTAAAGAAAACCAAATTTAAAGATATGGGAAATGTTCTTTCATCAATACGAATTGATAGGAATAAACGACTAATTCCGGTACTTGGACCCATCAGCTGATTGTTACGTATAAGGAATATTTACTTGCTATAATAACATACTAATTAATGTCGATTAGCTTTTTGTTTAAAATTTAAACTTTAAATGATCACCTATACAGCAGAAACCAAAAAAAAAAACATTCTAGTAAGTAGTGTGAGTCGGACCCGCACGCCGAGGGTTCGAATATAACTATAGTAATTTTTTAAACTAAGTTTTTTTGTAAATGTTTTTTGGTAGCTTACTAAAAAACTGAGCTTTTTAGAAAGATTGTTTAATTTTTTTTGTCATATTCACATAAACTTCTATGTGTATATGACAACAAAAATAAGATAGATATAGAGATAAGAGAATTGTATTTTTTTGACATTTTTCATCATAACTTGAAAACTCAAAGCCGTAAAAAATACAAAAACTTATTTTGAAATGCACAAGTAAAGCTTCTTCATATAATACCCAACTTGACCTAGTAACGACAATTTTTCATTTTGCTCTCCCTATTCGGCCGCCATTTAAAATAATAATAAAAGTAGTTTTGCTTGCATTAAAGTTGGGCTAGCATATAAACTTCAAGTCGATAGCGTGAGTAGTCGCTGAGATAAACAGGGCCCTGAGTCAAGTGGCTTTCTAAAATCGCAAACGCTATAGATAAAGTTTGTGCTTCGAAACATGAGAGATCTCCACGATCCACACGTTATGAAACTTTTGTACAGCAGTCTCGTGAGAAGCAAATTGGAAAGCAGTGCCTGTATATGGAATCCACACGAAGCCACATACATTACTATGGTCGAAAAAGTACAGAAAGCTTTCCTAAGATATTTATATAAACGGGTTTATGGATATTATCCTTTGCTTTATCCTACAATCTTTTTACTTGGTGCATTGGGATTGTATTCTTTGGAATCAAGGCGTATTAAGGACGAACTAACTGTTGCATTGAAGGTATTGCGTGGAGAAATAGATTGCACCGAGCTGCATTCACAATTATGTCGACTGCATGTCCCTGATAAATATATCTCTAGAACGCGATCCACTCGGCAAAGACGTCTCCTCGCAGCTCCATGTTGTAGGACTGTTTCATATGCCCAGTCCCCTCTCTGCCGAATGATCAGTGGCCTAAACTCAGTTCTCAACTACTCTTTGAACTCTGATATTTTCACGGATTCATGGAGTCAACTTCTGAAAATCCTTTCAGACTTTTGTACGTGTAATAATGTTGTGAACAAGTCTAGTTGTATTTATTGACTTTATTGACTTTTTTATTTTATTCACTTGTTTTTATAAGATTTGACATTATGTGTTACATATTTTGTTATTAATTACTGTAATAGGCCAGCCCGTTGTAATTAAATTAAATAAATTAAATTAAATTAAATTAAATAAACCGCCTAAATGAGCCCTCGCCCGCGGGGTACAGGGGTGCGGGGGTAAGACGACAAAGGGGGAACGAAATAGGTGCGGGCGGCGGCGGGCGGCGGGGCGTTCTCATTCTCTACGCGTACGAGTATCCGCCCCCCGTACCTGCCCCTGTACCCCGCGGGCGAGGACTTTTGTCCTACTATACTCGTAGTAGAGTAGAATGAAAATATATGAAATTGACATTAGCTAACGAAATGTTGCGTGACAGCTAATGTCAATCCCATACATTTTTATTCTATTCTATAGCGTTTGCCTTGACTTGACTCAGGGCCAGGTGTGACACACATACAAACGAAGTCGCACCATAAGAGTTCCATTTTACCAGTTTGGTTCGGAACCCTAAAAAAGCAGGAAATCAAAACGAAGTTTTATTAGAGGATTTTTGATTGAGGCTAGATTTTGTTTAGTTATTTACCACTTTATAGCAGTTATTTGATAAGGTCTTGAAAATATCCTCATTATAATAATTATTAATACATCTAAATACGTCAAACGTTTAAAAATAAAGTCATAAATATTAAATAGTGCTCAATTAAATTCAAAATTATTTATTTCTTTTATATTAAATTTATGGCCCATGTAAATAAATATTGATGTTACAGCTTGACCAACTTTTCTGTAGAATGGCCAAAATCGGAACTACTTACGTCATTTTGACAACCTCAGAGTAAAAATGTATAGAGTCCGTCATATACATAGTCGTGTTAAGCGTCTCCTAGTCGACTATGACAAGTCGGTCAAAAAACTAGGGTCTAGGTTACGTTTTACAAATCAAACAAATCTAATGTTTCATCCAAACCTTATAATATGCGAAAGTAAAAATATTACTTTTTAACTTGTGAATTGATAATTAATAATAAGAAAGGAAGCGTAAATGATCCGTAATAGCCAAAAATGCGCGATTTTTAACAGCGTTTTTTAGGGTCCCGATACCAAAATGGACTTTATCGGTCTGTCTGTCACACCTGTATATCTCAGCAACCACTCATGCTTTAGACATGAAATTTTAAATAGTTTTAGAATATGGTTGTCCAACTTAACTGCACATGAAAGAATCAACAAAAAGTTATGATTATTAATGTAAAGGGGGCCCAAATAGGGGTGAGGGGGCAAAATTTCAAATTGTCATAACTAGCTCGAGTGGGGTATTATATGAAAGGGCTTTTTTTTGTACATTCTAAAATATATTTTTATATTTTTTTACAACTCTTAGTTTTCAAATTTAAATTTCAAAAAAAAATACCATTCCCTCCCCTAAAAACCATATTCGAAGTTTATGAAAGAAAAAAATTGAATTAATTACAGGCGATAGAAGTTTGTAAATATTACAGCAAAAATAAAACGATCTTTCTAAGTTGCAGTTTTTTAGAAATGGACTTTATTGCTTCCAAAAATACTTTAAGCACATCGGAACCCTTCGGAATCCACGCGAGTCCTACTCGCATTTGACCGGATTTTTTCTTGAATGGTAAGTATTCTTACCAGAAAAACTGTAGTAACAAGATTTATTAGTTCTAAGCTATTTATTTCTTAAAGAGAAAGACAATACTTTTACGTTTTTGGGATATAAAAAAAATCATACATTTTAGTATGGAGGTCCCTCCTTAGCATAAAGAGCTGCTACTTAAACCTCCTTGTGTCAGTCAGTGTTGCCTGTGCTGTTCTTGTTTTCCTGCATATTTCCAAGTATTTTATGAGAAAGTCATACCAAAAGCGATCTAAAGTGGTGTGCGAGAAATGATTCTCATAATGACATCGTTCTTTGATGCAGAAAAGGAGATATATACAAACGCATTGCTGCCGCTACAGGTCAGTGTTACCCAGATCTTCTTCTTTTCGTGTCGACGCAAATCCAATATTGATTCAGATTATTATTGCAGTAACAATTAGAAGTACTAGTTAAAGACCTGTGTAAAGTTTAATTAACCTAGGTTTAAAACTCTAAGCACTAGAGCATTTTGAATATCTCAAATTTAGCCAATTGTAAAAACATGCTGTAATTCCGTAAATTCCGTAGAATTTACCTCGTACTTGATAGGAACGGTGCCATAATCACTTTTTAGACATTACCAACAAGATTTAACTTTTCTTTTCTTGTTTTAAAGAAAATTTTGCAAATTATCAGAAAAACAGGTGCTGCTGGGGATTTTTGAAGTGAAAACATTTTTAGCGGCGCCTAGCAGTTTTTTAAATGGGGAAAAAATTATAAATTCGTATCAGATGTCGCGTCTTTGTCGCGTCAGATCTCATACCAAGTTAGAGCAGACTCAATATATACAAAAGATCTAAAGTGTCATAAAGACCAAAACATCTATTTTGTCTTTGTCGCGTCAGATCTTTAGATCTCGGATGAAGTATAGAAATGGATTTGCAAATAATCATACCAAGTTAGAGCAGGCTCAATTTATACATACAAAAGTTCTAAAGTGTGATAAAGACCATAACATCTTTTTTGTCTTTGTCATAGTCTCGGCTCTTTTTTTAGCAGTCAAACTAAATACAGTTGTCAAACTAAAAATCGCTATAACTTGAAAACTACTGACCCTAGACTACTCATGTGCTGAGACAAATGATAGGTCTTGATGAGATCTACATTTCGGATGACAGCTGTCAAACTAAAAATCGCTATAACTCGAAAACTACTGACCCTAGACTACTCATGTGCTAAGACAAATGATAGGTCTCGATGAGATCTACATTTCGGATGACAGCTGTCAAACTAAAAATCGCTATAACTCGAAAACTACTGACCCTAGACTACTCATGTGCTAAGACAAATGATAGGTCTCGATGAGATCTACATTTCGGATGACAGCTGTCAAACTAAAAATCGCTATGACTTGAAAACTACTGACCCTAGACTACTCATGTGCTGAGACAAACGATAGGTCTCGATGAGATCTACATTTCGGATGACAGCTGTCAAACTAAATATCGCTATAACTTGAAAACTACTAACCCTAGACTATTTGTGTGCTGACTCAAATGATAGGTCTCGATGAGATCTACATTTCGGATGGCAGCACTTCAAAATGAACTGTTGTAATGTAACTATAAATTTATAATTGAAACAAATAACAGGCTTGGTTATTTTCTATTACTTCACTTAGTTAGAGATTATTAAGTGTTATAGTTATTTTATACTTTTTATTGCTAATATAAACCTTGCAAAACTTTGAAGGTGTGTAGTTTTTGTTAAAACTATTTTTATTTAACGTAAAGTTAGGCATTTGACCGCTATTAGTATAATTCTAAAACTATTCCAAATTTCAAGTCGATAGCATGAGTGGTTGCTTTAATACATGTGTAAGTGTGTCAGACGGACAGACAGACAGACAAAGTCGCACCATAGAAGAGGGTTCCTTTTTTAACCATTTTGATATCGGAACACTAAAAAGGCAGAAATTTTTTATTTTTGTAATAGGTGGCAATCCTTTTCGATCGTAGCGCCATCGTAAAATTCTACAGATAAGTTGGTCAAGCTGTACCTATAATATTACCGCATCTATCATATTTCCATTACATATAATGAATGAGGTTTTACAACTTGAGATATCATTGTTTACACGTTAAACAAAAAAACCGTCGCATAGATAGGTAAAAAAATATTTTTAAAATGATGGAAGAAGGGAATAATAGTTATTTTCACCTTCAAAGCTCGGAAACATTTGTTTTGTCGGTTAAATTCTGCGGCCAAAAGCGATTTTTGGCCCCTAGCGGGCAAAAGGTTTTTGAAATTCGAACGCGATGTACTTATTATTTTGTAGTATGCTGCAGTACTGGCCGCTTGTAAAACCAGGCACGCACTATCGTTTTCATGATGAGAAAGAGGGATGCAGCTATAGGAAAGAAACAAATAGTATTATGAATAGTGAATGCCTGGTGGGTAAGGTACTGGCTGATAATGAAAAGTAAATTTAAAATTCGATCGCCTTTTTTTGTTCTCTTGCCCAGATTAATGGACTCGCCCTTTGACTTCAAATCAACGCAATACAAAATAGATTTGCCTGCCACTGCCTATCCTCTGTCTCCATATTGAAATCCAATGAAAATGAACCTTGTTCCGCAAATTTATCAAGTAGTTTATAGGTAGAGTCACGAACATAAGCACAGCAGTCCCAAAAATAATAATAATTTAATTATAGTGATTTCCTTTTTAATGTCTAGTATTCTTTATCTATACATGGCCACTCGTCCGTGAAAACTCTTTGAGCTTGAGCGGGTCTCTGGGTACGGAGGTTTGTAGCGAAGCGCTGGTTCAGGTTATACTGGTTATGTTTCCACTTGCTTGCTGCCGTCAGTATCATTATGTAGGTATTATGCCCTTACGTTAAAACGTTTGAGTAATTATTTCTTATATTTGAATTGCTATTCTTGCATTATGTTAACATTTCCTCGCCTTAATGAGGTGAAAAATTTTGTGTTTCGCTCGGCAGCAAAGTTATTTTGCGTCTCGTGCCTTGAAACCTTCGCCACGCTCAGGATTCTTCTTTTGAACCACTCGCTTCGCTCGTGGTTCAATCCTAGAATCCTTCGCTTGCTCAGGTTTCAATACGAGGCACTCGCGCCAAATAAACCTTTTGCTGCCTTGCATAACAAATAACTATTCCACGTTGACAATGTCATCGCTGATCACATCAAAGAGACACTTTGAACTCGATATCTAGTTTCTACGGTTCATAGGATAGTCCAAATCCAGCTTTTACTGATTTTATTACCTTGTTACTACTTATCTGCAGCCGTGTGTACATCATATACTATTACACGAAAAAATTTGTAATCGGTTTCTCGAAAACAGCTCTAACGGTCTCATGTCTGGAAGAATTTGTTTTCCCTGTGTTTTTAAGCTTTCTTTATAGTACCGCGTTTTAGACAAAAACCTAGAGCGCCATCTGTTGGCGGGTAGCATAGCTTGCTCACCCAATGACATTTTAATGTTGAGGCGGTTAGATAGAGCGAAGCTCGGTCGCCCAGGACTCAATCCAGTGCAAATTTTTTGTCAACCGAAAAACTTCGTGTACGATCATCGTAAGATAATAAAATCCCAATTGTCGCAAATAAAAATATTAAAATAAACATTCTATCGGCTTAACAAATTTTTGTCAAGAACATTTTGATTACAAGTAAGATATTTTGCTAAGTAAAGATAAATGTGAAATGTAACAAGCCTCAGAGAGGAAATCAGAGGCGTCTTCACTACTTTTCGTATTGTGTATACTGATTAATAGTGACTAGTTAGTGACTACATAAGTGGTCACTTAAAATTCGCATATCGGCCAGACCGTACGTAAATACACGCTTTTCCGGCAGCATTCATACAAAATAGGAAATAAAATAGGAGATTTTTTACCAAGGGAGCAAAGAACTATTTTGAGGGCGAAAGCGTTTTTTGAATCCTGACCGCAGCTAGGGATCCAAATTCCTAATTCAGACCTTCAACCATGAGGAAACGACAAAGAAGAAGAATTTAAATCACTTTTTCATCCCATCTATTCGAAAATCGCTGAACGGTTCGTCAATAAAGGCGAACAAAATAGCTGTTTTCTGCAAGAGACTTTCGTAGCGGGTAAAAATGGGATTTAAAATTAGAATTTGAATTTAGGTCCACCATAGGAATATTTTAGGTCAACCATAGAACTCGAACCAAAATATTGTATGAAAAATGATACTGGCTGGTTGCACTATTAAAATTATTATAAAATAAAGAGGTTCCTAGTCGTGTTCCTAGTCGATACAAAAATGTCAATAACATTTTCAGTTGTTACAAATAATACTTAATATGATTTTTAGTATTGTTTCATCAAAAAATAATATTGTAATGGTATTTTTTGTTTAAAATTAATGACGAGTGTGACTTAATGAGCCTCTTATTCTTTTCTCTTAGAGGGAGATGAAAAGTAGAGTGTATTACGCGGCAGCAATAGTTATTTGTTATGCAATGCAGCAAAAGGTTTATTTGGCGCGAGTGCCTCGTATTGAAACCTGAGCAAGCGAAGGATTCTAGGATTGAACCACGAGCGAAGCGAGTGGGTCAAAAGAAGAATCCTGAGCGTAGCGAAGGTTTCAAGGCACGAGACGCAAAATAACTTTGCTGCCGAGCGAAACACAAAAATTTTCACCTCATTAAAGCGAGGAAATGTTAACATAATGCATGAAAAACAATTCAAATATAAGAAATATTAAAAAGGAAATCACTATAAGTAATTAAATTATTATTATTTTTGAGACTGTTGTGCTTATGTTCGTGAGTCTACATATAAACTACTTGATAAATTTGCAGAACAAGGTTCATTTTCATTGGATTTCAATGTGGAGACAGAGGATAGGCAGTGGCAGGCAAATCTATTTTGTATTGCGTTGATTTGAAGTCAATGGGCGAGTCTATTAATCTGGGCAAGAGAACAAAAAAAAAGGCGATCGAATTTTAAATTTACTTTTCATGATCAGCCAGTACCTTACTCATCAGGCATTCATTATTCATAATACCATTTGTTTCTTTCCTATAGCTGCATCCCTCTTTCTCAAGTTGAAAACGATAGTGCGTGGCTGGTTTTACAAGCGGCCAGTACTGCAGCATACTACAAAATAATAAGTACATCGCGTTCGAATTTCAAAAACCTTTTGCCCGCTAGGGGCCAAAAATCGCTTTTGGCCGCAGAATTTAACCGACAAAACAAATGTTTCCGAGCTTTGGAGGTGAAAATAAAATTTTACATAAAGTTATTTAAAAAAATCCAAAACAATGTACATAGTAAATGTGACCGAAAAATATCGTGAACAGCTGTCGGTGTAAAATCAGTTTGGGCGAAATATTTAAAAAATACGAGTACTAGCAGAATATCCCAGCTTTGCACGTGGGTTTGAAAATTCAGTGAGTGAACGCCAGGGAAACTCTCAAGAGGCACTTTTTTTTTCGACCGACAATCGTCATCACAGTTTAATTGCCCTAATTATTTAGAAATTTATACTAAATCTTTCTTTTGAATCAGCCTGTATGTTGCAGGGATATGATAAAATTAGGGACTTGGTCAAATCCATAAGTGATTTGTTATTAGACAGACAGTAACGGCAGAAAAAAACCGGCGACGTGCGAGTCGGACTCGCGCACCGAGGGTTCCGTACCACTAAGGTAAACATACTCTCTTAGTTATGGACGCGCAGTCACGCAAAAGTGTAATAAAAATACGCGAGTCCGACACGCACTTGACCAGTTTTATTATGTTTTGTTATTCTATAGCTATAAACATACCAACTATAAACATACAAATTTTCACGCTTGTAAGTGTTCCCGTTTTTACGATAGAAAAGTCGCCTAAAAACACGATTTTAAAAGGAGAGCCCCTATTAATTTATCCTTAATTTTTAGTATTTGTTGTTATAGCGACAACAGAAATACACAATTTGTGAAAACTTCAATTGTATACCTATTACGGTTCAAGAGATACAGCCCGCTGACAGACAGACAGACATCATAGGCATATAAAGTTATCTGTACCCAATGGGTTTTTCAACCATTGGGTACGGAACCCTAAAAATGAGACACACATTAATTGATAATTATGTAATGACTAATGTATTTTTATTTTCTCTTCTATCCAGAAAATAAATAAATAAATAAAATCTTTACAATATTTTATGTAGTAGGTACGGTCAACCGACATCGGTGGAATCTTTTGCAGCTCTATTACCACGCCATAAGGTCCAAAAATGTTTCTACAGACGTGCTGATGAGTGTACTTATACATAGTTATCAGATAAAAATAAAGGAAAAATCCTTCGTAAAACCCATGTTAGTTATTCCGTTTTAGCCGCTGATGTTAGGTCGTTTGCCGTGGTATTATACTTACCTACATATTTTACCAAGATGGTAAATAGGTCGACAATTTAGATTTCCTTTAATTAATTCATGATGTAATTCCAAACTACAATGTTGTGATAAGATTTTATATAGTTTTTCCTGTAGGTATAGTAATTCAAGTTCAAACTTATATCAAGTAACCGGTCAAGTGCGAGCCGGAGTTGCGCGCCGAGGGATTCAATTATTTTAGAAGTAACAAAGTCCAGTTTTAGATCCGCAAAACTATATTTGTTTGTAAAGATTATTGGCAGATTTCTAAAAAACTGTGCTACTGAGTGATTGTTACATTTTCCCCCCTAATATTTACATAAACTTCTATCGACTATCATCATAACATCCCAATGCAACGTCCACTAGAGGCTTCCTCCAAAACTCCAGCAAAAACGCGTGGTACTTAGGAGGGGATTTACCACAGTCACCACGCTTGTAAGCGTTGCGGCTGGCGACCGTTGTTGTTGGTGACCGCAGTTTGTAAGATGGTACGATACACAGAAAGATGCTGCTACCCATCTTCGGTTAATAAGCTTTCGGTCGCCTCTTACGACACCCACGGGTATAAATTACAGACTAATAACTAATTAATAACTAAGAATCGACTATAATTAAGTCATACTTTTTAGGTAAGGGGAGAATGGTACTTTACTTATATGACATTTTTCAACACATTTGCGCATAAAACAGCTCTATTTGCACTGAATTAAGGACCATAATCCAGCTTATTAAACACGCGTGCTTTTCTGATTATATAAGGTCCTAATGAAATAGTAAACATAATTTTAGTGTGTGACTCAGACCATAAAACTGAACAACTTTCCCCAAGAAACATATGTCGAAATACGAAAATAAATTTTTGACCTGCCATAGCAACCGCATCAGATGATAGCGCATTTTTTATGGGAGGTCAAATTTGGTTTTTAATTTTCGTATTTCGACCTACGTTCCTTTGGAAAAGTTGATTAAGTCCATGGTCTAAGAACCGCTAACTTTATGTTAAAATTATGTTCACTATTTCATTAGGACCCTATATTACCGCACTAGTGTTTTTTTTTAATCTCTGCAAGGAGATTTTATGCTTATTAAGAGCAGCGACTCAATACGATGAACCAGGAACATGAATTTTCAAGAGGAGGACAGCATGGAGGGGCATAAAATAAAAAGTACCTACCAGGAGAGCATAAATATAAAAGAGGTTGTCAGCAAACGAGGTGGTCAGCAATTTAAGCTGTATTCGGGAAAATTGATGAATGTATATTCATTTCATGATATTTAATTAACTTATCAACAAGAAATTTGTCATTTAAGTAACAATATATTAAATGCTTTATGGCTGTTTGGAAGTTTAGTCTATACCTCTCAAATATGCGTAATCTGTGCCCGCTGAAAAAAAAAACGGGTTGTACTCCGGGAGTGCCGGCAGGAGAGAATTATTGCATTTTTGAATATTATTCTTTTTGTAAGGGTTAATCGCGCCATTGCTCGCGTACTTCTTAGATGTCACTGAATAAAAACCCGTATTGTATTAACAATACGGTTGACAGTTGACGCTTTTTCGATCGGGCTACGGATATGACGCGAAATCTGACGCGACATCTGCGCCAGTCTAACATTTCTTATCCATCTAAAAAAGTGCCAAGCGCCGCTAAAGAAGTTTTCACTTTAAAAAAATTGCGATGCGCGACATGCGCGCCATATTTACAAATATTTGTTTTGTTTATTATTATTGTAATTATTTCTAAAAGTGTCGACTTCTTAAATAAAAAACTGTAATTAATGTAATTCTTGAACCATCTAAAATACTTGGCACGAAACACAAGTTTGCAGGTTGTAAAAATCAAAGGAAAAATATAAACATATGCAGTCTACAAAATGTTCCGGTGGACGTGCGCTGGACATAAGGTTAGCAAATTTTCGTATTTTTACTCGCAAATGTGTTGAAAACGTCGTAAGATGCACGTGCGCATTATCATTACACTCTCGGCTCTATTACGCCCTCGCCTGCGGCTCGGGCCTCGTCTGTAATGAGCAAAGTAGCGCACTTGCATCTTAATGTACTATTATTACATTATACCTTTTTTACTTGAGTTGTAAAAATAACTATTTTGTAATGAACATGTAATGAACAACAGACATACAGTCAGACGAACGTGCACCATAAGGTTTTGTTTTTACGACTTTGGTTCGGAACCCTAAAAATACAAAATTAATTCGGTTTGTTACACTTTCACAGTCAATCCGCTGAACCAATTTCGATTTATGATATGAAGGTAGTTTAAGCGATAAATAAATAAATATTGGGGGACATTTCACAAAGAGGCTGATACATACATAAATAGATAGATAAAAACATTTAGCCACAATAGAAACACTTGTGTTCGTCAAACAAATGTTTGCTCGTTTTTTTTTATAAGAGAGGACATATGCAAGTTTTTCAAAATTCGCTTACCTTTACTACATTTCTTATTATATCAGATCTTTGGTTCAATAAAAATTTCTTGTAACGAATTATCAAAGGACATAGAAGAAAGATATTTCATTTTACCTTCTGAATGACGCGGGATAAAAGAACGTCACGTCATGGTTATTATATCTTAAATAACGCGAATATTAAAACAAACAAACACATTACATGTTTGTGTTGTACTGACTTATCAACACACAATTTTCCCTAGTAGGGAAATTATGATCTCTTTGATTGCAATACAGCTTATTGTTTATCTGTACAAAATTTTTAATATATTATTCACATTTCAGCATAAATAGAACAATGGGACAAAACACAAAAGGTCCGGCCGGCGATTCCGTATCACTAAGGTAAAATACCGTCTTAGTTATGAACGCGTTATTTCACGCAGAAGTATATTAAATTTGTGAGGGTTTTTAGCTTATGCACTATAACTATACCAATTTTCACGCTTGTAAATGTTCCCGATAGAGCTAAAACAAGAAATCGAGCCAAAATCGCCTAATAACACGTTTATAGAACCGAAGCCCCATTATTTTTTTTATTTTGATTAGTTGTTGTTATAGCGGTAACAGAAATGAAAATTTGAACTGTTTACCTATTACGGTTCATGCGATACACCCTGCTGACAGACAGACATCGGAGGCATATTAACAGGGTCCCGTTTTTCACCATTTGGGTACGGAACCCTAAATATGGCCATCTTATACAAAAACCTGAAACCAAAATGTTTTCTCGTTTTTGTAATTTTTTTAAGAAAAGTTGTTCAGTTTTCAGCTTTTGCTGATTATCCTTTATATGTCCCGCATATTTAATATTTAATTTAGGAAAACTGTTTTGAATCTGTTCATTGTTCCGGAAATTATTATGTCTCTTACAACATACAAACAAATTAGTAGATATTTATAGTAAGAACTTAGTAAGAGCCAAGTTTCACAGTCTGGCCCACCGTTGCTAGGTTTCGGATGTCTGTCAGTCAGAGAGTGTGCCTTAGACTATATAATACTGAGTGTGCCCATGAGCTCCATTACCTTGTTCCGCCATTCCCCTTCTACCATCGGGAGCTCATACTTGGTTGATATTTCACACATTTGCACAAAGCCTTTGAAAATTTTTTTATGCACACAGATCTGCGTTAGTGTTTCCGTGTTTATATAATCCGAATTCACTCAAGTCGCGAGTGAATAGGCTACTTCTGGGCAACCTTTTTCCACCGTCGAACTCATTTCTGTCCTCCAGGCTAGATGAGGTCAAAAGCAAACCCACTTACAATAAAAATTAAGTTTAAGAACAACAGTGGTTCAGTTACATCGGTAGATCTAGCCGAGAGGTTTTGCATATTTAGAATTACACGCTATATTTTCAATCAATCAAATATTTATTTGCTTTAAACAGGGTATACATATACAATGGTAAGGAATTAAAATTAATTGTTCAAGCCTGTCTAGCCGGTTAAACAGCATGAAAATGTTAGGTTTACATAACAATTACAATTAATTTAATCAAGGATATTATTAATAATATCTGAATTAAGGCCTTTCTTAATTACGACTAGATAAGCATTTACGTTCCATGAGAAATGATCATGACATATAGAGTGGCGATCATGCATGTAATCGTGAAACCTAAACAAATCAAGGTTGTTGGTCAAAAAAACTGAACTATTTTAGTTTTATTATAAAATCGTTGTGTGACTCTCTAGTCTAATTCTCTTCGCTCGTGTTACTTTCACCTATGTAAACTCTGTTCAAACTTTACTAATTTTAAAATAAAAAATCCGGCCAAGTGCGTGTCGGGCCACGAGCAGAATAGGGCTCCGTAGTTTTTTTTTCAATTTTTTTCGTAAAACAGGTTTTGATTAAGTACTTCATAACGTTTATAACAAAATCTTTTTACCTTATATAATGCTCAGCGAGGTGTAAGGACCCGCCGCGCCGCGGTGGAAGGAGCGCCTGATTGCGAATGCTATTATTATTTCCAGTTTTTCGGCTATAGCTCATTAACCTGTGAAGCCTACTTGGATGTGATGAATAGAAATTAATTTTTTCACATTTCCAATGACAACCGTTTAGCTAGTAGGGGGACGACACTTGACTACAACAAAAAAATGCGCTTTCAAGCTTAATATTCCGCAAACGGATCCCTAAATCGAAAAATGATTTTTGCAGACTCATAGTAATACCATCTTTATAAGACGTATTCAACGATACCCCACACTATAAGGTTGACATAACATCCCATGAAAAAAATGTATATGTATATCCATAGTTAATTTTAACTTTCTAGTAAAAAGGATCTCTGACCTAAGCCGCGGACAGACAGACAGACGGACATGACGAAACTATAAGTGTTCCTTTTTGACTACGGAACCCTAAAAAAAGACCAATAAGTATAGTTTTAATTTATCAAGAAATCTATTCATGCTGCAGAATAACCCTGTGATCATCACACTGTAACACGAATATATGGGCATATATCTTTTTTTCAATAGGACAGCAATTTCCCTCTGCTCGGTGGTCAGATCAATTATCAAATCATTAAATTCAAATGTCAAAATATTACATAACATTTAAAAAAGAAATAAAAAAAAGTGTTATGTAAATATAATGTTATTCAAAATGTGTTATTGCTCAATGATTTACAACAAGCCAGCACTTAACACAAAGATCACCAAATAAAAAAAAAATCTTAATGTATATCAAATTACTGATCAAATACAGGTCTGCTATATAAATCGTGTCAGGATTGGAGAAACACTTTATTTGAAAAAGAAAATCTCGAGGATAGTACGTATAATATACTATTCGAAAGAATATATTTATTATTTTATAAAAATACAAATATTACACCAGAAACAAAGGAAAATATCTAATAAAGCCAACTTTCTATAATTGCAGTATCAGCTTTTTTATCAATAAAGCAAAATATGTGCCGATCTAGCGAAGATGACCGGTCAATCGTTCGTCTATCATAAGTACATCATCTGCGGTCAACGCAAGCGCACACTTACCGCGTAAGCAAATAAATAAATAAAAATAAATATACTGTGGAGAAAATCAATCAAAATGTACCAGTTCTGTTCAATAAACACGTACGAAATAACGCGTTGTAAGTGAACATTTAACATTACTGTCAAATTAATTTGACATAATTTTCGAATTTTATTTAATTTGAAAAATTCGTTCGATGAGAAGTGCATAAGCCGCGCAAGTTGGTTTTCCAGTGAAAATTATCAAATTATATCAGTTGTTTGTGATACTGTTTGTGGGAAACCCGAGGGTGTTGTTTGCTATACTGAATGTATCGGCAATTAAAGTGTTAGTTTTAAGCCTAAAGCAAACGAATCTTTAAGCTACTTGTCTGAGATTTATGAATTTATTGGACCACCAACGAGTTGGTATATAAAAGACGTGGCTGTTTGGATATCACCAAAGGATTGTTATATTTGCTTGGAATTTAAGTGTTTTGGATATGAGTGAGAAGACGAGTCAGAATTCTTACAGTACTGGCAACAGTGATGCTGGGAAGTATGAAATGGTGCCGCCTGAAGGGGGTTGGGGATACATGGTGTGCATTGGTCTTTCAGTCATTTTTGTAAGTACTGTATGAGTTTTATTTTTATTTTTAAAGAACTATGCAGAGCGTTAGAAAAATTCATCATCATCATATCAGCCGAAAGACGTCCACTGCTGGACATAGGCCTCCCCTAAAGATCTCCATGACGACCGGTCCTGCGCTCAGGAAAAGTACTGCGGTCCTTTAAACCACATGTACAGTCAAGTGCACATCAGGCTTGACACATTGGATTTTGCACCGCGCTTATCTTAGTCAGCTTAGAGACGGAATTCGAATGTGAGTGTCAAGCTTGACCTGTTCTTGACAGTACCACCTAAAAAACTAAATAACTTTGTCCAAGGTATATAAAAAATATCGGATTCCCACACAAATGTGTTGGACATAAAAACATTTGCTATTTCAAGTTACGTGACTTGGAGAAAGATGTTTACTTTCATGGTCAGAACCTATTGTTTAAATAATAAAAGTGATTCTTTAACTTCCTGTTGTCTAATGAGCGACCGCTAGTGGCACAACAACTAGACCGTTTCCGTGTTTCGGAAGGCACAATAAGCTAAAGGCCACTAACCTAAAAATAGAAAAGAAGATATAGGCTGAAGTGTTGGTTGCCTAAAAAGCCTAATCTAAGAATGGCCTGGTTGGCCCTCTGGGTTACGGAGGTCACACATCAGTGAATCTATGTTAAAATCAGTGCTCAATGATGGTAACACTATGCTACAGTTGAAATAATGTAGCTTATGGCGCCGTACATAGTCAAAATTACCTCCCTTTCTAACGAAGGGCAGAATACGCGTGTTCGAACGTAGCGGATTCGCACTGTTTTGCGTTTTTCACTAATTTTTGTACTTTTTTAGAAATAAAAATATACTAAATTAATTGAAAAAATGGTAACCTAACAAAATTTAATAAAAGGCTTTCTAACAGCGCTAATTCTGTGTCGATATTCATAAAAGTTTTTGACAGCTTTACTTCACAGAACGAACTAAAGTATTGTATTGGAAATTTTCTTAGTAATTGTGTTTTTGCGTATGAAGACAACTATTGAAATGAAAATGTACATATAAAAAAATCACAGTTCCTCAACTGTAATCGTACAATTTTTTTATGGTTTCTAAAATGCTACTTTTGACTGTGGACAGCGCCTTAATTAGGATGACAGCAGGACGGAATGATATGTGTCTCTCTGTCGCTCCAACATCTTATGCATCGCTCCGTCTTGCTTTCACAGTGTTGTCATTCTAATCAAGCTACATCTACGGATGTAGTCGTTAATGAGCTATGTCAGAGGCCTTTGGCGGCTCAGCAAATCTGACACTAGGGTTTGTGAGGTCGGTCATCGACCTTGCACCCCACATCATATTATGATGATGATAATTTCAACTGTAGGTTAATAATTTTAACGTATATGATCCTCATGTAGTACAATCGCCAAAAAACAAAGAATTAAAAAAATGCGTGAACTGGGACGTAGGGCAAATATATAAGGTCCTAATGAAATAGTGAACATAATTTTAGAATGTTACTCGGACCATGAAACTGAACAACTTTCCCCAAGGAACATGGGTCGAAATACGAAAATCTATTTATGACCTCCCATAGAAACTGCATCAGCTGACAGAGCATTTTGTATGGGGGGTCAAATGTGGTTTCTCATATTTCGACCTATGGTTCTTAAAGAAAGTTGATTGGGTTGGTTGGTTGGTTTTATGGTCCAAGTAACATGCTTAAATTATATTCACTACTTCAGTAGAACCCTATATAGTTGCTACACTTGCAGTATCATGACCCTAGACAATGCCTCATACAAACGCCGGGTAAAGTTGAAGGACCTTCGAGTCCTTTCTATTCTAAATCAACAAGTAAACAACTGTTATCTTTCGGAATATTGCCATATTAAACACTTTCTAGACAATAATAAATGTTATTCATTAAAGAAAATCTGGATATTCGAATATTTGTAAGAAATAAATAAATTTTTTATGGACATAGCAAAATAGGTTATCAGTGAGTATACTTTATCAGAGGCATTTACCTAAAAATTTGTAGGACCCTAAAAACAAGGAATTGACAATTCCATCTTTCTCTGCCTGCATAGCCCCATCTTATTTTAGTGGGGGTCAGCTCAGTTTGTTTAGTTTGGTTCTATGTTTGATAACGTTTATTGTATCAATCAAACATATTGAGAGCGCGTGGGATTTTTGAAGCTTTTTTTCCACATGGTACCACTTTGTTTTTGAAGCGATGTAGTTTCACTGACCTCATAAAGTCGTAGTAAAACTATCCTATGAAAAAATAGTATTTTGACTTTTTCATCAGTTTGTTGTTGATGACTGATATCCAAGTTTGGGAGGGTTTCCATGCTTCTTCGTACAGATGTTCACATATTTAAAATTTTCCTAGGCTTTTTAGGCCTTTTCATTATAAATGCCCATACCACCTAAGACGCGTTTCGGAAAGTTTTATAAGGGTTGATCCGATATGCTCGATCATCACCCTATCCTCAAATGTGAATTCTCTTGTAGGTCTCAGCATCTTCATTTCCTATACGATAAATAAATAATATGTTACCTATCACATAATAACAAAACGATATCATTAGTTACTATCCAGATAAGAACCACAGCCAGACCATAGCAGCAATTTTGCAATAGATTTATTTCTTTACTGCGGGCCCCAAAATCTTACGAATTGTCAAAATCTGTGAACTTTGATTGGTTATTTTCCATTGCTGTTTTTGTGTCTACTGTATTTTGGAAATAGCAAATGTCGTCCTTGTGAAAGCATAATGTTGTTATGCTCGATTCGGCCTAGAAAAACATCTAATTTTAAAATTCCAAGAAGCTTGTTAAGTATGTAATATACAGGGTGACCTTAAAGACGTTCGACCAAATTCGAGGGTAAGTTCTGTTATCGATATATACTCGTAGACTCAATTTTGTATAGGTCTCAGGATATTTGGAGTTATCAATTTATTTTATTAAGTTAAACAAACTTGAAATCGATACAGATATAGCTTGCATAAAAATAATTATAATAAAATAAGCATAATTTATGCTAAAAAAATAAAAATGCATCATTTATGCTTATTTTATATTTTAAAGTTCTATCGGTTTCAAGAATATTTAACTCGATACCTACAAAAAAAATTTTTCAACAACTCCAAATTTCCTTAGACGGATACAAAATTGATCTACGAGTATATAAATAACATAATTTATCCTTAAAATTTGTCGAATATCTTTAAAATCAACCTGTAGTATTTATTGTAATTTATTAGTTTATAGAATCAGGCGTTACTTTGCGGAAGTCCATTTCAAAAAGTAATAGAAAACTAAAAAATAGCCAACTCCGCAACAATGATGGATGCTATGCTATGTACTCACTGTGCACCGCCCGCAAAGAAATGCGCATGCGCAGGCAACTGCAACACAGCAACCACCCAAACCACTCTACACGTGTTTCGCCTCTACCGCAGTGCCAAACACCGAGTGAGCCCACTGGAGTAAGGTGTTTGGCACTGGTTGGTCTTAATCTTTTGAGGATGCCTCGTGTAGAGGTGAAACACGTGTAGAGTGGTTTGGGTAGTTGCTGTGTTGCAGTTGCCTGCGCATGAGCATTTATTTGGGAGCGAGCGGGCGGTGCACAGTGATTTTGTAATTTATTAATAATTTGTTTCTTTTTATTTTCGAGTCAATGGCAAAAAGCTTAGCCCAAAATATGGCTGTGTAAATATGGCATAACTCAAAAAGGTGTAAAAACTGTTCTCCCGATTTACATACTTACCAAAATTTGGACGTCTTCTATTTGCTAAAATATCCAACGTGAAATTTCTTTCGTTTTGGCCTCAGACTAGTGGCTTTCTGTAATCGTAAACGCCAGAAGAATAGATAAAAATCTATGAAACTGACATTAAGACACAGACATAAGCTAACAAAATGTTGCGTGACAGCTAATGTCAAATGCAAACATTATCATTCTATTCTACCAGCGTTTAAGATATAGAAAGCCACTTGTCTTGCAACCCAGGAACCATCCACTGAATCTAACAAGCAACTTTCACGTATTGAAAAAGCTAATTTTTTAGGGTTCCGTAGTCAACAAGGAACCCTTATAGTTTTGTCATGTCCGACTGTCTGTCTGTCCGCGACTTAGCTCAGAGACCCTTAGTACTTAATTAAGTGTGGATATACATTTCATCTACGCCCACAAAGTGGTAAAATAAAATCTTGAATAAAATATTTTTAGGGCACAAGTGGGGGATAATTTTTTTTCTCGTCAGCCCCATCGTGTGGGGTGTCGTTGGATAGGCCTTTTAAAAAGAATGTGAGTTTACACAGATAATTTTTCGATTTAGGGATCCGTTTGCAAATTTTTTAGCTTTAAAGCGCAATTTTTAGTTTGAGTCGATTATATGCCAGTTAAACATAGAGTAACACGATTTTCGCGCGCAAAGAACGGGCTAGCGCGGTTTGACGCGTTGCTCTAAGCAGTTAAACAGGTGTTATTGGAAATGTGTTTAATAATTCACAGTAGTAGTATTTAGAATGAAAGTAAAAGGAAAACTATCACAACTAAGTAGGCTTCACAGGTTATAACAATAAAATAATGAAAATAGCAATAGCAATCTGGCGCTATGACCTCGCTAAGCATTAGGAGGCGAAAACTTTATGTTTTGAACGTTATGAAATACTTCATAAAATTTTTGCGATAAAAAAGTCCTAAAAAACTACGGAACCCTTTATTTCGCGTGGCCCGACATGCACTTGGCCGTTTTTTTTCCTTTGGTATAGTTGCTTGTTGCGTTTTCTTGACACGAATCACGAATAATGGATTTCATATGACATTGATACTTATAATTAATTTCAGATAGCTGGAACAGCCCATCAGCCTGTGTTTGGATTTATTTATAACGATTTCCTAGACGAACTTGGGGTCGGTACTGGAGCTGTCACAGTCGTGTATGGGGTGTTTCAAGTGACATTAGCTATTGCTGGTGAGTGCATGTGAACCTTCCTTTATCGTTTGCGTGTCTTTGCTCTACAAGTTAGAGTATAGAAAGTGAGGCAGAGTTTCACCTGTGTGTGTGATCTAAGGCTAATTTCACTGGGACACTGGTAGCGCGACTGGTAGCGCGACTGGTTGCGCCACTGGTGTCCGTAACTAGACACCAGTAAAGACACACTCTGCGGCCACAGCCACAGCCAAATTGGTTGGCGGCGCAACCAGCTCGGCTGCTGGTCGCGCTACCACTCCCAGTGAAATATAGCCCTTAATAGTGTGGCCGCAGGGTGTAGCGACTTTGGTGTCCAGTTACGGATACCAGTAGCGCAACCAGTCGAGCCACCAGTCGCGCCACCATGGTGTCCCAGTGAAATACCGGCCTTAAGGCCTTAAGCTGAGCTGGTGTCTAGTTACGGACACCAGTGGCGCAACCAGTCGCGCTATCATTCCCAGTGAAATATAGCCCTTAATACTGTGGCCGCAGGGTGTAGCGATTCTGGTGTCTTAACAGGTGTCTTGTTACGGACACCAGTGGCGCAATCAGTCGCGCTACCAGTGTCCCAGTGAAATACCGGCCTAAGAAACGATTTATTTTTACAAAAAATACTTACAGCTCGCAAAAATCACAAAATCCTGCATTTGAATATTTGAAAAAAATCTCCTGATTGACCCGAACAGTAATCGCTCTGGTGAATTCGATTGATCCTTTCAATAAATGTATTTTTCCACACTCATTGAAAGGATCAGTCGAATCAAAACGTTCATAAGCATAGACGACTAGTAATATAGTATTGTGACGATTTAGCAGATCATTATGAAATTCAGTACAACATTATGGCCGGCAAATCCTAGGTCTCAAATGTCCTTCTCAAAGTGACCTTACTTCGGTGTATGTCTGTATTGTCTTTGCTTTAGGTTAAAGTTATTTGACATGTCACTGGACATTCTTTAAAAAAAAACCTAAAAGACTGTATTATTGCATAATAGACTTCAATATCTATCTATCGCTAAGCGTTGAGCTAATTAGAGGTTAGGGTTGATAATCATTTCTTGACCTTAGCAACATTATTTATAATAGGCCTTAGCAATGAATGATAAACTAATCGCTTACACTAATTACTATAATAATTAGTTGAAGAAGACTCTGTGACGACCGTTTTATCTTGGGTGGTATTTCCGGATTTAATAACTCTTTATCCTAGCAAAAAGTTCAGCTCATAATATTACACGAATAATTTAATTACATTAACAAGCTAAGTTTGGTACTTTTTACATATTTTCCTAAGGGTGATTTTTACCTATGGTTCTTACCATGGGTTTTGATGAGCTCTCGATACCCAAACCCATAACGAACCTATATCGTGTTAAAAACATGTCACACTGTTTTCATGTGTGACCGCGAAACTCTCAAACAATGTTATTTTTACCTCTGTAAAGATTCCTTGTGTATTTCCCATGTTTTCTTTTCAGGATTCTCAGCAAATATTGCTTTGAAGAGGCTATCAATACGGCAAGTTGGTCTCATAGGAGCGTGTGTATACACCATCGCCTGGTTCCTTGGAATATTCGTACAATCCACCACGCAACTCATTCTAACAAATGGATTCCTGCAAGGCCTTGGAATGGGGTTACTCATACCCATATCTTATACAAGCTTCA
The DNA here is from genome assembly GCA_947532105.1 of Athrips mouffetella. NCBI lineage: Eukaryota > Metazoa > Arthropoda > Insecta > Lepidoptera > Gelechiidae > Athrips > Athrips mouffetella. The sequence goes on along the minus strand of OX383960.1, from coordinate 9,022,997 downwards.
ATGCATATTTTACAAAGAAAAAAGTACTCTATTTGAGTTTATGTAAGGCTTCAATAGGAATGATCACGATGGTGTATCCTTTGTTTATAAAGTGGACTATTATGGAATTCGGGTTTAGGGGAACGCTAGCGATACTGACTGCCATATCTGCACATAGTATATTTGGAGCTCTAGTCATGCACCCGGTTCAATGGCATTTGGTAAAACAGGCGAAACCTTGCGAGCAAATTGTCTGTAAGTATAATCTTTCTAATAAATCTGTTAAAGTAAGAAATCATCATCTACATGAATGACGATATTTCTTGAATGTTTGTTGAGTTACAATAAATTGTATTTAATATCGCATAGTTACAACAGCACGTGCTAAAATATTAAAATGATATTAAAGTCAGAAATATAAAATGATGTACCTATTGATATTAAAAAAACCGTTCATGAAGGATTTATTTAAGATTTACTTGTTTAGGCCTTTCTTACAGCGTGTTTCCTCCATGCGCTATGCTTTTCGCATTATTGAATTAATTTCTCCCCATTTTGTTTATCTTTTTTATACATTGATTTTTGTTACGACATGCTGGTTTTGTATGCACAGTTTAATTAGCTTAAATATTACTTTTTACTTCGACACGCCATGATACTAATCTGTTAAAAAAATATCGTTATTTATATAAGCGACAACGTACCAGTGTGTACTCCTGATTCAATATATTCGCCATAACGTTGTAATTTCCATAAATTTAGCATTTGTCTTTTCTTACGTCTAGATGAGCAAAGAGCCCAGTAACGCGTGGCCAAAGAGAAAGAAAATTATAATAGTCTAGGAGTGTACATACATTATAATTCTATGCGCGTGACTAATTTTGACATGTCAATGTGTAAGTTTACTTGAGTCTAGCCATAGAAAATTGCCTTAGAAAAATGTAACTGCCAAAATTTTGCAAATTATGAACAATTGAACTTTTTTCAATGCAAGTTATAAAACATTACAGTGCTTAAGACAGAAAACATCAGTTATTATAACCAAAAATAAAAGCGAAATAGCAGTGAGAACGTCCAGGTAATTTACCTATTAAACGTGCATTTGTCCGGATTATTTTTATGATTAACTCCTCAGCCAGTTAAGTAATTAATTGCCATTATTGAAGGGAACTGTATTTAAAAGCAAAGAACTGCAAATCTGGTTTTTCGTGTGATTAATTGTAGTAATCTGTCATTCAAAATCGGTTACAGAGCCATTCTATTTTCTATCTTTTTCTATGATTGCTATCTCGCTCGGACTTCATTGGTCTTTACTATCATATGTATATGTCAAAGCAACTACCTACTCACCATAAAATAGTAGTTTAATATACAAGTGCCGCCAAACGAGTTGACGTTTTGTAAGCCCGAGACGAAGTCGAGGGTTTACCATCGGCACGAGTTTGTCATAACCCTTACGGCCGTGTATCTTACGACGTTTTTCAATACATTTGTGAGAAAACGGGTATAAGTTGCTAAAGGAACCAACCATGGATACTGTCAGCCTCTTGTCGATTTATGTTCTCCTTGTACTCTCCATTTTATTTTAAATATAGGTATGCAGTCGTCACCCAAGTAGTCACCCCTGTTTGAAACTGTGTTTTTACAAAATAATTTTATGATCAGAGTGTAAAAACTTCTTTCCAGTGATACCGCCGACACCTATGACAGCTACTGTGGAGGAAAAAGATAAATTCGACTTCAGCAAAACCAGTAATACTCCAAAATCAGAAAACATTAACAACAATGCAAAATCTGTGGAGAATTTACTGCTATTCAACCGTAAAGACCAAAAAAAGGGTTCAGAATGGCTCCTTGTCCCAAAATTAACGGACTCAAGGCGACTGAGCATTCCTATGGTATTAATCCCTAGTGACTCGAAACCGTCCAACTTCGATTCAAGTGACAATGTGTACCTTGAGAATCTGTACAAAGCTGCCTCTATGTCCAGTCTGGGTAACTTTGGATCAATAGCTGTGGAACCCATGCCTATTATTAAGAACAAGGAAGGAAAATGGTATGTTACAGTAGAGCAACTCTTTTTAATTTCGTGTAAAACCTTTTAAGAGCTTATTCTGGAGGAAGACTGAAGACTAAGTGTAACAAATTAAAGATCTTTCTAGACTCATAGGATTAATAAGCTGATAGGTTTATATGGTAGGTTATATAAGGTTGGGTTACACTATCTAACATAACAATAACTGCATACACGCTTATGGTAAAGTTACATGGTGTAACTCACCCTTAGAAGTTAAAAAAAGTACCTACCACACAAATTTATAAAACTTCTGTATTAGAATCGTTACACGTTAATTACGTAGCTATTGCGTAATGTTATTAGGTAGCAATTTCGAGAGCTCTAACTACATAATCATTATTATGAAATCATAGTCTACCTGCTAGTGATAAAAAATTGTTGCAATTTTCATAATTGACCTGTTGTGAATAAACTCATATTTTATAATATGTTACTTAATACCTTTTTGGTGTTAATTAGATACTTAGTTAGGTATTTTTGTTACCTTGAGAGCTTTTTTGAGATGATTAAGATGCAAATACCCACTTCTCTGACTACACGACTTATTTAAGTGCTTATCTAGTTTATGTCAAGGTAATATTAGATGTCTGTTTCAACAGTATTTTTAATAGTACCTAGGTATTTTTTTGACTAAATTAAAGATGATTGACATCCGTATTCTTTATCTAGTCTCCGACGAAAATCTTAAAAGTATAGCTATACCAAAGTGTGTGAATTTGCCTCCAAGAATTTGCCAATCAAACTGAACAACTTCTCCTAGGAAACTTTAGTCGAATAAAGAAAAATAACAACTTCCCATAGAAACAACATCATCTAAAATGGCGAACTTTGTATGGAAAATCAATTAGTTACTAGTAAAAAAATATCCTAGCTGAGCAGCTAAACGAGGCAGTCCCATTGGTTGAAATTTTACCAATTCGTGGCTTAGTTACCACGCACCGCTCTGGTGAAAAGCTACCCTAATATAAGGGCAAACATGAATGGACATAATCCAATGATTTCTTCTTTAAGCCCTTTTTACCCGACTGCCCCAAAACAGGAGGGTTATGTTTTTCGATTGTATGTATGTAAGTATGTATGTCGATTTCTTTGTCGCGCTCTGCAGCCTAAATGGCTTGATAGATTTCAAAATGTGAGTGAGGTGTAGAAAAATATAAACTGAAAAGATAAAAAAACGAGTTTTAAAAATTTCATTATGTATTGCAGGCGGAGACAAACCGGGGTGGACTAAAATTATGTGTTTGAAGGTCGTTTTTCAACATCAAATATATTTTGTAGTTTTTTTCATTGAAATTTTTGGAGCTTGTTTTTTCTCTTTTTAGTTCATATTTTTCTACACAGTCGGGTATTTTATTTTTTGAAATATTTTTTTTAATTCAAAATACTCTTTGTATAGTTACCTTATCTCTTTTTTTCAGGCAAACGGTAGCAGAATACTTAGACCTGACATTGCTCAAGGACTGGGTGTATGACAACATCATCTTGGGCATGTCTCTAACCTTCTTTGCAGACTTGACATTCTTTACTTTGGAGCCCATGTTTCTAGACAAGTGCAATCTTAGTAGGGTAAGGTTACATCTTATATCACACTAACATCCCATGAAACGTCCACTGCAGGACAGGGAACAGGAAACAGCGGAACCATAGTCACCACGCTTGTAAGAGTTGCGGCTGGCAACCGCGCGGTGGTTGGTGACCGCAGAATATAAGATGTTATGATACAAAGAAGGATGCTGCTGCCCATCCTCTAGTTCTTTTACCCTTAGTCGCCTCTTACGACACCCAAGGGTAGAGATGGGTTGGTACTATTCTTTGCCGGCACCACACGGGACCACAGAGACTGATATACATATATAAATAATACCCAAACACAGAGTAAACATTTCGTGTTCATCACACAAAATATTTGCCCTGAGCGGAATCGAACGCGCGCTCTACCAAACATGCCTGAGGCTGTCAATTGAGCGACAGTTGATCAATCTTACGCCTGTATTATATAAGTTATCAATCAGTAAAAATTTGTATAGTTGAACTAGTTTTTTGTAGCCAACGTCTTTTGGAATGTAAAAGGCGTCACAAGGTTATAGTTCAAAGAAAGCAGAGTAATATTGGCAATAAAAGATCAAGTGATAGACATGTGATAGGCACTTGTACTATTGGAACAATACAAAAAAAGAGTCAATCTGACATCAACGTACAGAGAAATAATCTAATAAAATATAACGACGATAAAAAATGTCTGCCACTACGTAACTGTCTCTACATACCGTAGGCAGATTTATATTTAGTTCGTTAGTAGAATCGGGTCATTGTACTAGTTCTTACAACTGCTTTCAATTCATACATTTCTAGACATGTTGCAAAAAATGACGTAGCGGAAAAAAATTACTTACGCATACACTCTACATGTTCCCTACCGAGTCATCAGTTATAAATTGTACGCATACTTTAATGTTCCAAGATTTTTTTAAACGTATTAGAACAACTATACACGTGGTGGTTTGTACAGTCAAGAGCACGTCCAGCTTGACACTTTGAACTTTGAACCGTTCTTATTTGTATCACTGTAACGGGCACTATCGGTGTCAAGGTACCTGCTTTTGACTGTACAATCAACAAGATCAAGTTTTAAACGTGCAGCGTGACTCTAGCCCCTAAGGTTATTAAAATAAGAACGGCACAAAGTCTAATAAAAAACGTGGAATGTTCTTACTGTAGGAAGTAATCAAATCACATGCATTTATCACGTGGGCATCTAACTGGTCTTCCGTGCGTGCGTCACCATAAAAACTGGATGGATTTATAATCTGAGGTCCATTTCTACAAATAAATGAATAAATTAAACTGACATCGCTGCAATCAATCTGCTGCAAAGTGATACTTCAAATTAATAATTTCAATATTGGTCCAGTGGAGCACGCTTTATGGCACTTAAATTTGAAACTAGTTTTTTTTTTTAAATATAAATACTGTTGCTACCTATTGCACAATGTTTTGAAAAGACTGATTTCGGTTTTAAAGTTCGTGATGTATTTTGTAATATTTCCATAATAGCTTTTTTAAAACATTGTTTTTGTTTACATCCGATATTTCGGCGCTATTAAGTACTTGTGTGGATTCTTTTTTATTGGTGTTCTAGTAGTATGATCCCAAATATAGTTTTTACAATAGATGTGTGGCCTAGAAAATTCTAAACAAAGATTTCTTCACACTGGAGTTGGTGTACCGAAACTGAATAGTTTTCCAGTGAACGAGCCTGTTAAAACAATTGTAGATTAAAATATTTAATATTAGTAATTCTCTTATTATTCACTGTTCCTACTCGTATTATTCAAATTGCATTTTAAAATACAATTTGTCTTTCTGCACTCCTTCTCCATAAGAACACAAATCACGTCACAATCTTCTCTGCGCAATGTGCCTTTAAATGCTATGTTTTAGGTATAATGTTAGGTATCACTTTTGAAGGTATCACTTCTCATGCTCGAAAAGTTGTAGTTTATGCTGGGTATAGGCAGCCTAAAACTGTATTTTATGCACTTTGTCAAAAAAGTAATTTCTTCTAAATTTACTTACCAGCCAGTCATACCATAAAACTCTGATTCAACTTTGATTAAAATACTACTTTTCTATAAACTACTTTTACGTTTGAAGTGAAAAGCAGAGTTACGGGTCGTGCGAATATGTAAGCCTTGTTTATTATATAAAGTCATGTTTTATGCCCTTGTTGTAAAAACTACTATTATTATTATTTTTCAGACAGAGATTGCGAACATCATATCAATTGGAGGAGCAACAGATATGGCAGCTCGACTTTTGTTAGGAATATCAGGACAGTTCTTCCACATGAATAGCCGCTACATGTTTTACGCTGGTGCTCTCTTTGCTGCTATTATTAGATTAGGTAAGAATTTTCATCAATGCCATAAATTTTTTACTTGACTTGATGACTTTTAACGGAAATCAAACAGGAAAAGTGTAACGAATATTCTAAATGATGAAATCTGGTGTCAAAAACATGTAGTTTTAAACTATGTGCATAATTTATGAGGCTGATGCTGTCTTAAATGAAAGTATAGTTTTAGTCAAGATAATTTCATCGAAATCGTTATGAAATAGTGCAATGTGAATTCTTGTGAAATTTAAATTGAATATTTTTTACTTCCGTGATTTAACGTGATCGACTAATTTTGTATGGGAAATCGAAATATTTTTTTAGTAAAAATTTTTTTTCTATGGGATGCTTCGAGTTGCTTGGTTTCATGAGTGGATCTTGGAATGAAACCGATGAAAATTCACAAATTCGCATTGTATATCGGGTGTAAAAAATGTAAGTACTATTTTAGCCTGTTACATAGACCATAAAACTGAACAACTTTCCCTAAGGAACATGGGACGAAATACGAAAAAAATCTACCTTCCATACAAAATGCGCGATCAGCTTGTGCAGTTTCTATGGGAAGTTTAAATATTTTTTCGTATTTCAACCTAGGTATGTTCCTTAGGAAAATTTGTACAGTTCCACGGCCTGAGAAACATGCTATTAAAGTGCGTTTTTTTTACACTAACTAAGATATTGCTCGTTAAATAGTGTAGGATAATTCGTTTGAGAGAGAGGTTTTGCTAGAGAATAGGATACACAACGGAATAGAAATCACAATAATACTTAAGAAAGATAATGAAACAAAATATCTCGTAGATTTATATTCATTAGTTGATTATTTCTTTTGATGAATGAGGTCTCATAATTTTAGAAACAGGCCCTCGAACTTGACGAAAATTAAATTGGGTGCCTACTCAGAGCAAATAGTCGACAGATTGTTTTTCAACAAACTTTCTCCGTTTGCGTCCCTATTTCTGTTTTAAGACGCTTTGAAATATAATTCCAATCGAAGTTTTTGAGTTATTCAATACTCACATAATTTTGCTTTTATTTAGTAAGTGGTACTTATTTGTACATTTATAAAATGTCGTGACAATTTATTATTTTTGTTAATTAATGAAGCATGGTCGAAAGACGTCCACTGCTGGATATGTGGAATTATTTTGGCTTATATGATGAAATAGCATCTTCGATATTAAACTTGTAATATTCGTATTATTTAAATTAGCGTTTTTTTGTTCTTCGTTTCTATTACTTTTAAGACAGCGTTTTGCGATTTCGCCAATAAGATTTTTTTTCCTGTGTTATGTTCGACACCAAATAACGCGTTTTTACACGTGTTCAACAGAGATCATAATGCTTACTTGTACGTAAGTCTAGAGGTTTTATACCTACACAAACTTTAAAATGCTATTGGAACGCAATAAATATTGAGTTAATAGTGCACTCATTAAGAACACCATGTAATTTTTGGATGTAGTAAAATTTTAGAATATTAGAACAAAAATCTGGATCGTTAGTATTAGGTATGGGATTTTTTTTTTAAGTTTTGCGGCCATGTCTTTTTGGGAAAGTTTTTCCTTATGTCTTCAACAACATGGTAGTAAAAGTTGGCCAGGGTTTCAAAAATCTGTATTTAATAATTTGTTTTCTTCACAGTATTTGTCCAATTCACGACCTACACTCCTCTGTTGATCCTGACCGCGTTACTTGGTGCGCTCCGGTCGCTGGTCCACATCGCCCAGCCAATAGTGATGGCGGAACACGTGCCTATTGAACGATACCCACCGGCTTATGGCCTATACATGCTGCTGTCTGGAGGACTCAGCTTAAGCGTCGGGCCAATGATAGGTAAGAACCACCAGAAGAAGCCAGAAGATCATTATTATTGAATAAAACTTACAGGGTGTTTGGTAAGTCTGCAAACCTGCAGGTGGTTGCTCTGCTCTACCTGTGAAACTGAACAACTTTCCCCGAGGAACATAGGTAAAAAAAGTACGAAATAATCATTTTCTAAGACCCATAAAAAAACACCAGCTGATTGCGGACTATATGGGACGTAAAATTATTTTTTTTTCGTATTTCGACCTTTGTTTCTTAGGGAAAGTGGTTCAGTTTCATGGGTAGAGCAACCACGTGAGAGTAACATACATTTACCAAACATTTACAAAACTGCATTGAATTTGCATGTGAATGGCCCTAATAAAATAATGCACATTATTTTAGCGTGTTATGAAAATCATGAAACTGAACAACTTTTTCCAAGCAACATAGGTCAAAAAGTCAAAAAATAATTTTTTAACTCCCATGCAAGTTAATTTTCTTCCTATCGACCTAAGTTCCTTAGGAAAAGTCATTCAGGTTCATGGTCTAAATAACCTTAAAAAAATAAGTGTACTATTTTGTTAGGTTCTTTTATTTACAGGGTCAGTTTTGGACCCCAGGCCAAATTTTTAAACAAAACTCAAAATAGAACCACTTTTCCATACTATGTTTATTTTTGGGTCATACAAATTACTGTATTGCCAGAGCATTTGTGTGGAAAAGCAAAAAACCGGCCAAGTGCGAGTCGGACTCGCGCACAGAGGGTTCCGTACCACCACATAATCATAATTGTATTAGTTGAAATTTCAGTAAGTTAATGTGCTATATTTTTAGAGTCCGACACGCGCTTGACAAAATTTTATTATTTGTTAATATTTTATAGCTTATGCACTATAAACATATCAATTTTCAAGTTTGTAAGTGTTCCCGTTTATAAAATAGAACTAAAACAAAAATCGCCTCAGTGACCATTCAACTTGACCCCTCTCTTATATGAATGTCCTTGAAGCGGGAGCTCACCACAATTGGTTACCTTTAGTTGTGAGAAAAGTTGTAATATTTAATGATTTCAGACTTTTCTCATTATTTGTACTGTAAGACCTAGCTTCTTGCCAAATTTCATAATTTTAGGTCAACGGGAAGTACCCTGTAGGTTTTGGTTTTTTGCATAAATGTATGGAGATGAGGACATAAAATGCCATATCTTTTGATTGCGTCGTTAAAAAAAATTGAAATTTTCAGATCTTGTGTGGTTCATGGATCCTAATATGTGGTAATAATTTCAACCTGATACCTTTACCGGTTCGTGAGATAAAGGGTCTTGACAGACAGACAGACAGACAGACGGACAACAAAGTGATCCTATTAGGGTTCCGTTTTTTTCTTTTGAGGTACGGAACCCTAAAAAGAAACCATTTTCGACCCATGTTTCTTTGGCAAAATTACCCAAATTCGAATTGTGAGTAACCCACTAAAATTTGGCAAGCGGTCAAGAAATAACTAATTATAACGAGGGTGTTAATTAAACAGACTTCTTTTTAATACCATTAGACTTCTTTTTAATAGCATTATTGCATTCTAAATTACTAACTCAGCCACATACAATGTGCAACTAAATAAAACTTTCTTAGCCACTAATTTCTTTCTGGCACCCGCCGGCCGCTGCCGCGGTACGCTCGCTTCGCTCGCTAGGCTCGTGCGTTGTGGTCGCAAAGCAACCTAACCCAACCTAACCGATTCCTTTTCGGGATCAGTTGGGTTCGCCTAACGCACCTAAAACTTTTTGATGCATAATAATTATTTTTGATGCACAGTTAGTAATTTTGATGCACAATCATAAATTTTGACGTGCATAATTTTATTTTCAACACATTTGCTCATAAAACAGCTCTATTTGCACTGTATTAAGGTCCATAATCCAGCTTATTAAACACGCGTGCTTTTTTCATTACTATAACTTCAATAGAGTTGTAATTTTTGTTTTTTTTTTAATCGGCAAGATGCAAGGAGTTTCTATATCTATAACATTCATAATATTTCCATGAATAAGTAAACTGTGTTCAATAATATGATAAATATATGTTAATTACATGGAAACACTTATATTAATCAACCAACTCACTACAAATTTGTCTTTAAAGTACCAAAATATTCAATATTAAATAATTCAAAATATTCAATATTAAATAAGTGAGCCTCAGAACAAAGACCTCCTTGCTGAGTATGCTGTTTGGCAGGTTAGTGTTTTATTTTTGTTTTGTTTTTTATACCGGCAAGGTGCAAGGAGTTTCTATATCTATACCATTCATAATAATTTAATGAATTAAGAAACTGTGTTCGATAATATGATAAACAAACGTTAATTAAACTGAAATATTGATTTTAATCTACTAACTACAAATTTGTCTTTAAAGTAACAAAATAATCAATTTTAAAATAATTTGAAAAGTAGTCTGTTGATAGTGTAGTCATTGTCTTCTGCGCGCGCATGTATAATCTGTGTACGCGCGCCATTTTAACAGATATTTCTTATTGTGAAATGTGTTTAATGTAATTAAAAAATAAATAAGTTCTACAAATAAAAAAAACAGTGATAAGTGTAGAACGTCGAAAATACTTTTGAACAAAAAACACAAGTCCGGTGTATCAGATGACGTAGAAACGTGAGGAAAACGTCTATGAAATTTCTTTAGGAAAAATAGATAAGCGAATTTGATTTGTTTTTATTCGCAAATGTGTTGAAAAACGTCGTAAAAAGCTTGTGCGCCTTGGTGATTACACCCTCGGCTCCATTACGCCCTCGCCTGCGGCTCGGGCTGCAATTTCTGAGCCTCGGCTGTAATATCCAAAATAGCGCACGTGCATCTTAATGTACGATTATCTTATAAAAACCGGTGGACATTATCAAATCCCCTAGATTTGGTAGCCGATTCTTTGAAACCGTTGATGATATTCGTAATGATAGATTGAAAATTAAATGCTAAATTGATCTCTAGATAAGCAAGTAAATTGTTTTCCGCTGTTGCCAGCTTTTTTGCGACACTTAGCTTGTACTTCGTGATTGTCATGTCATCGTCATCATTGTTAATGTTATCATTGTCATATTTCCTAGCACCAATCAATTTAGTGAATAATTTTAATTGCTTAGATTAGGTTCTTATATGACATAGTGCAAATAATTTTGGCACGTTCGTGAGACTATGGATCTGATCAAATTTCCTAACGAAAAGTTTTGTGGTTTGTGTAGCATCCTGTACTATGTTAAATTCATGTACTTACACTATTTCGCAAGGACCTTATAGGCCAGTAAAAATACGGTTTTGTAAAACATTAAATGTTATATAGCTACTTGCAAATACACCTAAAATTTTAATGGGAAAAAATCTTTGAAATAAGCTTTGGCAAAAATAGTTATAGATAATTATCTATACAAAGGACACTCTGTAAGTGTGTGCCACATCGATTGCACATCTTCGGTTTTATTGTATCATCGGTCTTATTGTATCTGACTGCAACACTCTTGAGATTTTCTTTCTCGATTGGTTTCAGGTACAAAAAATAAGTTATTTGTTTTTAGCTCTTTATTTTGGACTCAAAATCTAATGGTACGAGAAAAGATATCATACCTATCTTCCTAAAAACAAATTAACATAAAAATTTGCATACACGTGGAATTTTTTGAGGCAGTGGTGGCAGTTTTATCAATTAATATATTTTTGATATTACAAATTCAATACATAATATTTTTGTGAAACAAGATAAAGGAGGTAGAGCCACAGATTTCATTTATTTAATAATTTTACATTTACCAAAAAATCTGTTAAACTAATTGGAGTTTTTCATAATGTGCACATCCTTACTGTTCTTTATAATATTCTTAATGATCCAAAGGTCTCAGCAACCAAGCCATAAACTCCTTGAAAAAAAATATCTGAATGATCTCGCTAGTCCTGCATACTTTCACCCTCGTTTCCAGTTCCACAGCTTGTCCCCCGATCCCCGCTCATAGCGTTCCAGCCAAAGAGTCCCAGCATCCTTAAAAAGCTGGAATGTAGTGCCAATACCAAACTGTTTAATATGGAGTTTGCTTCGACGTCTGCCAGCAACGTTTTTTAAAGGGAAATGTGTGGTATGCTAATCACTGTTGGTAATTATTTTTTTAGAGATAGTAAACTATTTGAAATCTTTTTACAAGAAAAACTGTTAAAGTCATTTGGCAGAAGCAATCAAACTGACAAATCATTTTCATACTGATTAAATGGTGGCACTACTCGTATGATCGTTTTTCCTCGTGCTGATTTGCAGCGCCATCCAGTGACTCTTCAAAAGATGGTTGAAAACACCCATTTCCCCATGCGAGCTACTCAAAGAAACAAACTTCCCAAAATATATAACAACATGACATCTCTCATCTGTCACATCTTTCAAAAAAGCCTAAAAGAGCACTTTTTATCGGACTTATCTTGAGTTTATTATTACCTCAGTGTACAAAGCTATAATTTGTAATTACTGTGTTATATTGTGCATAGAAAATAACAAAGAGGGTCTTACTTTTTCCCCCTCCTTCTAAATTTCTATGATAATAATGTATCAATTCATATTTATTTTTTTATCACTGTTAATTGATTTGTACTCACTCTTGTCCCCGTCTTATATACGAGTACCTTTTCAAACCGTACTCTGGTTGTCTGGAAGAAATCATGTCATATGATTGAGCTTGCCATTGTGAACATCTGTCACGCATGTAATTATGCATTACAAAGAATATATACAGGGTGTTAAGTAGATTGCGCAAAATCTCTGAACATAAAACTAAACAACTTTTGTAAATTTGTAAAAAAAATCCCTTTTTTTTCTCAATCAGAAGAAATATTTTTTTGAAGAATGTTCAAAAGTTTTAGAGCATATAAGTTGTTCAGTTTCATGTCCAGAGCTTAATAATTTGCTTAACACGTTGTATCGAGTTATTTATACTCAATGATGTTATGTAACCAACACGAGCCTTGAACGGGGTTTTGACCGAAAAAAATAATGATTAAACTAAAAATAGCTGAACTCTTATAGATACAATTTTAAAATATTTTAATACAGGTTTATCCAGTCAGTAGGCTTATGTTGGACGTTGGTACGACTTTGAACTTAAAGATTATGCTAATAACGGCGCGTATCATTGCTCGTATATTTGTAAATTTCCCAAGGTCGTTGTTGTGGATAGTTTCCACTATAAAATTCCAAAAAGACAAGGTAAATCAGCGAAAAATTTAGTGACATACAAAGAAATTAAATATTCCAAATATGTACATAGTAATGGTGTCGATTCTGGCAGACACAAGCTTAAACTAAACTAAATTTTACAGGCCTAAAAATGTTGGTGTCTTTGTTATTCCCTATAGGTTCGAAAAAAGATAGCAACACATTTAGGCCTGTCAAATTTAGTTTAGTTTGAGTGCCGGAATCGACACCACACCGGCGGGCAAACTGTAAACGGTCGGCAAATTGTAAAACGCCGCCGGCAGATTGTAAACGAGTTTAGATTATTGGTGCATTTTAGGTTCGTTTCGGGATCGGTCAGGCTGGGTCAGGTTATCTTTCGAACACAACGCACGAGCTAAGCGACCGAAACGAGCCTGCCGCGGCCGGCGAGTGCCAGAAACGAAATTTAATTATTTAAGTACATAAACTTAAAGCTTAAATATGGCAGAAGTGCATTATTATTACTTACCCATGTTTCTGGGAAAAAGGGGTTTCTTTTTTTATTGTCAATGTCAATCTAGTTTTGAAGACAGGGATGAGGTCGACGATGGAACGAGCTTACCCAGAAGAAGCCTATTCACTCGCGACTTAAATAGATCCGGGTTATATAAACTCGGGAATACATACGCAGGCAGAGAATTCCAATATTTAGCCGTGCGCATCAAAAGATGTTGCAAAGCGCTTTGTGCAAACGTGCGGTATATCAACCAAGTATGGGTGATATCTAGCAGTGCGTCTGGACTCCCGTTGTTTAATTTGTTGATGAATGGAATCGTATTTACTGTAAAAGGAGATTAGACTCTCCCTTTGTGTAGCGGCGTGGCTGACGGTGCTGCGTGTGCACTTTTGGATATAGGCCACGCGGTCCCGCCAGTTGCCCGTGTACCTCGCCCGCGATAACTTGTATGTACTTGCTTATTGTTAATACACGATGAGTGGAAAATTCCGTCGTTTCCTTTGATCCCGTACACCCCTAAGGCAAGACATAGTACCCCCCCTACGGGACACTTTGTAATTGTGGTTCTGATTGTTCTCAATTTATCTCTTGATCTATCTATACTAAAATAATAGTTTTGTTTTCCTTTTTTAGGGTTCCGATACCAAAATGGTAAAAAAAAGGAACCCTTATGGTGCGACTTTGTCTGTCTGTCCGTCCGTCCGTCTGTCACACCTGTATATCTCAGCAACCACTCGTGCTATCGACTTGAAATTTGAAGTAGTTATAGAATATGGTTGCCCAACTTAATTGAATATTAAAGAATTCAAAAAATATATTAATATTGATGTAAAGGGGGTCCAAATAGGGGGGGCAAAATTTCAAATTGTCGTTCCTAGCTCGAGTGGGGTATCAAATGAAAGGGCTTTACTTGTAAATTCATAAATATATTTTTGTAATTTTTTTCCACTTTTAGTTTTCAAGTTATGATGAAAAATGTAAAAAAAAAATACCAATAGTCTATAGAAGTTTATGTAAATAATACAGCAAAAATAAAACGATCTTTCTACGTTGCACAGTTTTGAAGAAATCTGCAAAAAACCTTTACAAAAAAATTTAGTTTTGCGGTCCTATTACTCGTATTGCTAATAATACCACAGGTATATCGGAACCCTCGGCGCTTGAGTCCGACTTGTACTTGACCAGTTTTTTATATTATATCCTATTCAAACAATTTATGGGTAAAAATCTTGTTACAGGCTTTCTACGAGACTATACGGGCAGTTACACAATAGCTTTCAATATGTTGACAATGTGCAACCTCTGCTGCGTAGTGCCGTGGACCGTAGAAGCTTTGATCCGGTTCACTTGCAAGAAATCCCCGACAAAAGACGTTGAGGCAACGTGATAAGAAAACTAGAATAAAGTAGGGACACTGCCATATCATATAGCATGTAAGATTGTAAGAGACACGTGAATTATTTTTAGTCAATGGGTTTGTTTTAGATAATCGTTCTACAGTTGGTAGATGGTTGGTTGATCTTGAGTTATAGTTAGTTAGAACAGAACCAGAATAACTGTTTTAGAAGAATTTTGAGCAATTAATACATACAAGTAAAGAGAAGACATTCCGAACGAAAAGTTGAGCGCCAAAATCCACAGTGGCAAAATTACTACAGATAAAATCGATTAATAATGCCTGATGATAATGGAGGAAGTTAATTATGCCATATTATGCTATTCGGTGCATATTATGCTATTCGGTGCTTTAGCGTATCGAATAAAAAAAAAAGTTTACATTTGGTTTTTACGAGAATTAAACACGCGTGACGGTCTCGTTTTGTTATTTTGTTTTGATTTGATTAATTTTAGTTTGATCGATAAAACTGAACGTAACTGAACAACTTTTAGCGAACAAAACATTCAGGACATGAACAAAAAAATCGGCCTCTCCGTATACAAACCGTCCAAAAACAATATTTTGCATGATTTTAAACTATTTTAATGATGACTTAGGGTAATTTTACTATGCTTAATTTTTTTAAAATAAATGGGTAATGTTTTAGATTGCAAAAACAAAATACTTGTTTAAAATTATGTTAAACATCTCTTCTTGTCGTCTTCCTGTGTTCCCCAAATAAATTTTATTTATTTGAATCAAGTAATTTTGTATGAAGAGGCCAATTTCATTTTTCATGTCCGGATAGTTTTATTTACTGAAATATGTTCAGTTACGTAGACTGATCATGCCTTTTCAGTTTTCGGCAGGCTGGGTTTCGGTTTTCGATTTTCCTTACACTCTTTATATGGAGCAACGATTTTTCCTCTATATCTAATTAAATTAATTGTGTTACTTGTTTACTTAAAGGCTAAAAGTGGTACTGCCATCTATCTATTGAGAGGGATTCTAGTGACATTAAAAATTTAATAGACTCTTCTACCGTTTAATTGTTAAGTTCGTTAGTTATTTCTATGATATTTGCATTTAGTTTTCTAATGCAGATAAATCTAAATAATTTGTATTTTACCTATTACTTTAATTAAAAAAAATCGTCAAAATGTACGTCTTGAATCAGAATCTGATAATCTGAAAATGAAAAATGAATATGAAAATGAATATGTTTTTCAAAAATATGAATTATATTTTAAGTAAAATGGTGGAAAAGATCTCATTACGCTTAAGAATACTAGTCTTAAATAAACATTTTTTATGTTATTTACGAGTTTAATTTATTTTACCGTCTTTAAATTGGCATAGTAAAATTGTTTTTATTTGTTTTATTTAAAACCTCTACAACGTGATTTTTTATTGGTCCAAGCAACCCCTTTCGAAGAATAAAGAATTATTTTCGAAAAAAAATTTTCGCTCTCTACACTTAAGTGGTCACGTGATCGACTCATTTTGTATGGAAAGTCGATTTTTTTTACGATAATATTTTTAAGGGCTCCGGACCAAAATGGTAAAAACGTCGTTCTGCCTGTCTATGCCGTTCTGTCTGTCACACCTGTATGTATATCTCAGCCTCAGAAGAAAGACCTCCTTGCTTCTCAGCAAACACTCTTGCTACCGATTTGAAATTTGGAATAGTTTTAGAATATGTGTCCCTAACTTTATTGCAAATGAAAGAATTATAAAGATATTATTATTGTAAAGGGGGCAGTAAGTCAAAATTTTTAATTGTCATGTGCTCGAGTAGAACTGGGTCAAGTGGGGTATCACATGAAAGGGCTTCACTTGTACATTCTAAAACAGATCTTTTATTTTTTGGACTCTTAGTTTTCAAGGTATTATGAAAAATAAAAATAATATACCCCCCTTTCTCCGAAGTTTGCCAAAGGAAAAATCTGAATTAATTATAGTTGATAGAGGTTTGTATAAATATTACCCTTATCTCCGCAGTTCGCCAAAGGAAAAATCTGACTAAATTATAGTCGATAGAAGTTTATATAAATATTACAAGAAAAATAAAACGATCTCTCTACCTAAGTAGCGCCGTTTTTAAGAAATCTGAAAAAACTTTACAAACAAATGATCCTAAAAATGGACTTTATTGCTTCTAAAAATACTATAGGTATATCGGAACTCTCGGCGAGCGAGTCCGACTCGCACTTGACCGGATTTTTTTTTTGGAAAGTGGCTTGTTTTCTTGTGTAGAACCACTGGGCTTCGAGAGCAAAAAAAAAATTAAATTCACATTATATAAGTTGACATAGGTACGATTTTTTTTTTTACTTTTAATAAAACATGATTGCCTGATTCAGTTTGTTAGTATCGCAATAAGACATACCTACCCATTTTATTTGTTAAAATTTTGACGTATCGAAAGTTGTCTAATAAACGACATTGAGTGAACCTTTAGGGACAAGGGGGCAGCAATGCGCGTTGTCCACCCTGAGAACTAAGATGGTGTGTAAGGTATCAACGGCAAACGGCAGGAGGCCTATACAACGTGTACCAGAAAGATGTGATAATACTGAAGGGTGTGAATCCGCCTATGAGATTGAACAACTTTTCCTAAGGAACATAGATCGAATTACGAAAAACTAAATTTGACGTCCCATACAAAATGCGCTATCAGCTGACGCAGTTTCTATGGGAGGTCATAAATTTATTTTTCATCCCATCTATTCGAAAATCGCTGAACGGTTCGTCAATAAAGGCGAACAAAATAGCTGTTTTCTCCAAGAGACTTTCGTAGCGGGTAAAAATGAGATTTAAAATTAGAATTTGAATTTAGGTCCACCATAGGGATATTTTAGGTCAACCATAGAGGTCGAACCAAAATATTGTATGAAAAATGATACTGGCCGGTTGTACTATTAAAATTATTCTGAATATAAAAAAAATAAATATGCTTGAAATGTAAACAAGACTACCAACCAAAGAGGTTCTGTTCCTAATTGATACAAAAATGTCAATAACATTTTCAGTTGTTACAAATAACACTTAATATGATTTTTAGTACTGTTTCATCAAGTAATAATATTGTAATGGTATTTTATATTTAAAATGACGAGTGTGTGTCTCAATGAGCCTCTTATTCTTTTCTCATAGAGGGAGATGAAAAGTAGAGTGTATTACGCGGCTGCAAAAATATTTTTACCTTGGGCGACCTATTGAATCCCTCGCTACGTTCAGGATTCTACTTTAGAATCCCTCGCCATGCTCGGGATTCTACTCAAGAATCCTTTACTTCGCTCTCGATTCAAAATAGCGCCCTCGCCTTAAAAATATACAATCTACTTGTGATACAATCTACTATTGTTCTATGACCAATTTTTCTTGGGAAAAATAGTTCAGTTTCATGGGCAGATTCACAACACCCTTCAGTATTATCACACCATTTTGTTACACGCTGTATAAGTACGTTTTATGGCCTAGAGCCAATGAAAGTAAATAACTAAACTTGAAGAATACAAAGATTTCGCCTGTCTTTTAAGTAAACTCTATGCTACTCATTCATATTTGCTCAGACTGAAAATTAATAAGGTTAAACAACGATGACAAAAACATTCGGAGGTAGTTTCTCATTTTAGTGTACATTTCTGCTTTACGTCGTTTATTTCAACACAGTCTACAAATAAAACAAGCAATGACATAATTAAAGCTAACAGTTTTATAGAAATAAGTGCTGTTGATATGAAGCGGTTCCAAAGTCAGTGTCAACATAAGATAGGTGTATACGTATGACAGAACAAAGAGTCTTATCGTATTGATATAGGTTGTACAGTCACGGACACAGATGTTAAATACAAAATGAAAGAAAGGAGTTTAACATAATTTCTACTCTAATTCTACTTCTCATTCTCTCTATTTCTATTTTTCGTTTATTTTTCTTTCTAATTTTATACCTTTTTTTTTGCTGTTTAATCAGTAGGAATTGAGACAAACTCTGACAACACCGTTGGTTTCTCTCTTTTTGGTTTCGTAAGCCACTGGCTTGACGAGACGCCAGTATAGGTGGATTTCTCTAAGTTGCACAAATCCTCTAAGTGTAGCGACACACCTACGGAAATTCCGACGCGAAAAGTTCCATAACCGAAAAATCCGTCAAATATGACATTATCGGAAATTCCGTCAGATGTGTCATATGTAATCTGAAAAGCATTGCGAGCGTAATGAGCGGATCTTTCTCATTATGCTAAGCAGCTGAGACTTTTCGTTTCGTTGACAAAGAGAGTGTCAGCAATAAAACAGAGTTTTATGATGCAAAATTTCCTGCAACTCATCTGACATCTTTACTTTAATTTATTTGTAAAATAAAATAAATGGTACAGCAGCACTGCACTTACTTTCTCGCAATACTGAAGGAAAAACTATCAACCGCAAACTTAAATTTGTAATGCCATACACATAGTATGGAAATACAAACTTTTATTTACGTTTTTCCAAAAAAATGTTCAAATGAAATATACAGATCAATTCAGAATTCAAATTGTCAAACATTAAAACAAACAAACTTCAAACGATTTCGAGTAAATCACATGTTTAACTTTTGGTAGTACTGGAACACCCTTTATATGAATTTTAACAGATCAATGGATACTACCGTAGGATACTTGCATGCACATTTTTTTAATTTCCCTACACATGTTCCTTATGGATAATTGTTTAGTTTGGTCTACTGAGCAAGCCCTTTCAGTTTTTGGTACACCCTGTGTACTAAATTTTGTTGAAAAAAATAATATCCAGTCAGGTAGACAACCAATCCAGGATTAATATTATAGAGAATTTTAATAAACTCAATGGAACCAATTTTGTGTTAATCACATATTTACGTTTTGGTGGTACAGGACCACCCCTTATACGAAATTACACAGATCAATTGATACTGGTGCATGATATCTTACATGGAGATGCTTGGTCATGCAAAGTTTCATCAAGATTCTATAAGCCGTTTATGAGAAAATTTCAATTTTTCATTTTCGTTGTATGACAGCTACCCTCAAAATGAGAGCCAGAAAGAAAACACTCAGAACCCTTTGATGGATTTGCATAAAACTCCTAAATTCAAAATATGGTGTCAATCGGACCATTCGTTTAGCCACTAGGCCAAAGCGTGACGGACAGACCGACCGACCGACGGACCGACGGACCGACCGACCGACCGACCGACCGACCGATCGACCGACGGACGGACATTTTTGGGAGACTTGTTTTTAATGATGTATAAGTGATATAGAACACATTTTTGAGAAAATTAGAAAAACTTTTTTTTTTCACGAATACAATACCTTTCTCGCTCCGCTCGAAAGTATAAATACGAATAAACACAATATCAAAAGAGCATAAGTTGGATTTTTAAAACTTATGTACCAGCTTGACATTTCAATTTGTAGACGTTGAAGAAAGCAGTCGTGCACATTTAAATAAAAATATTAGAATTAATTTCGTCAAACTAATATGACCTCGTTTTTGTGATGTGTTTACGTAGCAAATTTGTGAAGTTTTCGAGGTGCCTATAATGTATTTGATATATTATTGAGTACGCATAAAGAACCTAATAATGTTTGGCAGTCCTATAAACCAAACCAGCCAATCGCCGGCTCGAGGGAACGTGCAGGAGACCGAAGGACCTGTAGAAATTGTGTCGACTCCGGAAATTCAAAAATGGATGTCTTCTATTGAACAGTATTTAAGTGAGGTATGTACGGTCGCGTCTGAGGGCAAACTAAATTCCGACCAGAAATTACGCATTAACAACTTGTGTCGTAAAATAGGACATGGGACATCGCAAATGGCTGTGCAATATCAGTCCTTAAAGCAGAAAGCCATCCAAGCAAAGATGTCTATTCAGACCTTAAGAAAAAACGAAGAGTTAGTGGAATGTCTGTCAGAACTTAAGAAGACCGTACAAGCGACCTGTACTAAACCAACCCAAGAAACTTCTTCCTTTGCCGAGATAGTAAAGAAGGGGTCAAACAATTTTATCCGCCCTAACACTCTCAACTCTGTAGCTATTTTTCCCAATGATAAAAAATCCAGTGACGAGACCAAAACTTTGGTACAAAAGATTATTTGCCCAGAAGAAATGAAGCTACAAGTTCGCGGATTGCGTAAAACAAAGAATGGAGGCGTCATAATCAGCACAGAAAAAAAAGAAGATATTGAAAAGGTTAAGTTGTCCGTTCGATTATCTTTATCGGGATTGACAGTGGATGAACCCGTAAAGCGTAGGCCAAGAATAACGGTTATCGGCGTTCCTACATCCCTAACTGAAAGTGAGGTATTCAAGTGCATTTTCGAACAAAACCTAGCCGAAAAACTGCCTACTTTACTCCTGGAACCGTTCCTGAGCACAATAAAATTAAGCCACAAATCTGGCAAAAAGAATACAGATACCTGCAACTACGTAATTGAAGTCCCCGCTGATATCCGTAAGGCTCTTATTGCACAAGAAAGAATATTCATAAATTGGTCATCCTGCCCTGTGAGAGATTTCACCCTAGTCACAAGGTGTTACAATTGTCAACAATATGGCCACGCTGCAAAGACATGCAAGGAAACGAAACCTACATGTGGCCACTGCGGCGAACTAGGTCACCAGGTTGCTGATTGCTCTAAAAAATCTCAGTCGCCAAAATGTGCAACCTGCATGCGCTTCAAAAAGCAGTTTCACCATAAAACTGGTAATATTGATTGTCCAGCTAGACAAAAATGCCGAGTACCGGTACATTAATTCTATAGACTATGGTGGTGCCTAGAGCCCACTTCCAAAGGAATGGAATGGACTAACATGGAAATACAGGGTAGTAAAGTATTCCTGTACTCAGTGTTAGTACTGTACAGATCTGAAGTCCCTTCATATAGGATCCTCAAATCAGATACGTGAAAGTTTTGGCCAAGGTTGATCGTTTAGAATAATATCCTTTAAGAATATTATATTTTTCCTGAATCCTACGTCATTCCGTCTTATATATTTATAATATCTTGTAATTTACAGATTCTGCTCGGTGGAGAGTGGCAATAGAAGAATGAAAAAGAAACACACTTGTTATTTTAATACTTATATTAGAATATAAACCTAATCTTTACATGTCTAATTTATGTTATTTATTTTATTTTATATCACTATTTATTTAAATTTAGTTTCATATTGACAGGAGTAGTTCATCTGAATTCATGTAGTTTCATCAATTTAGGAAAGGTTTCATCTCATTTACAATGCAATATTAGAGCCGATAAGTTTCTGAAAAGAAACCTATGTTAATATAAACGAAGTAATAAAAAATAATGTGGGGACAATCCCCAGGTTTGGGGCACCGCCATCGCCCCAAGCAGCTCGTCCTAGGCCTCCTCTACCCTAAGTCCTAGGTCCGAGGCATATCATCACCCAGCTCACGATGACATGACGCTAAACTACCCTAACAATCCAACTGGATCGTCAGGATTCTGATCATCCTCGCGGAGCTGGAAATCCCACCGAAAACTTAAACTACAGTAAAGACTAGGGTTAATGTATGTGGAGAGCGGAACTAACTAACCACAGTACAACCCAGACGGTGATGATGTCTCCCCCCGGTATGTTCATGCCCCGCGTCAAACCCGACTTCCACGTGGCCCACCTTTAAGGGACGATCACTGACTCATCCAGGGTTCACAGGGTATTGACTATTTCTTTTAGTCACCCATACCAGAGCTGGTCACCGAGCCCGCCAGGCACACGAAGCATACGGTCTTCCTTTAGGAAAAACAGGGCACTCTCCATCATGAGCTATAAGAGCTCTTCCTGTAATCCCTCCGGGCAGACAATGACCGACATCATCGAATCCCTTAGTTTGTTTTGAAATAAGTTAAACTGAAAATAATTAGCCAGCTCCACACGTCCAAGTGTGAAGTCTGTACTAGATACGGGTATAGTATTATTGCTTGCATGGCCAGCCTAGATCAATAACGGTTTTATAACGAGAGACATAAAGAGTTTGAAGGGCAATCTCCCTCCCCCCAGTCACTGAGTGACTTTATTGCACCAACAAGGTCTCCGTATATCCTTCATAGCTCTCACTTGTGATGCGTAGCTAAATCTCTTTTCCGTTACCAACCCACGCAGGACAAGGATTATGTAGAGTAACCCCAGTCTAAACACTCATTTAAATAAAATGAATTGCATCTAAACTATAATGGGATTACCCAGCATATTTCGAAGAAGAACATATAAGAAGTAAGTATAACAAAAGATTACTGAAGGTAATCCTTAATTAAAAGTGAAGTATGATGACCAGAACCGAGAAGATACGGGATAATAGTATCTAAGCTAGGTTGGGCCAAACATTTATGATTTAAGATCTTAAGGGAAAATCAAAAGCATCGAGTATTCAAAACCAAGAACACTGGGAGAATTTAGCGTAAACAACACTAGCTAAAACTCGATGTTCTTTAAAAGAGGACTCAAAAGAAGTATAAAAATGAGGTTATTGTATATACTTAAATATTCGGAACTTAATTACAATGAAAAGAAACTAAACATTATAATTTCTGTTCCATTTTTGTTTTCAAGAATCTATTTAGTAAAGTTAAGGTGGTTTCACACTGAGTCAAAGTATAATTTTAAGTATGATAATTTATGACAAGTTTTATTAAGGGAAAATTAAAACTTAGAATCTTATAAAGTTTAGATTCCTGTATGATTCAATGAAGATTAAATAAATTATTTAACTACTTTAGGATGACACACATAAAGTTCAGAGGTCCCCCAAGGTCAGAGTGTCGTACAGCCGTCGCAGCCTTATGGGCGAACGTCGTCAACACACTTTACAAGAAGCAACCCACGAACGAACGTAATGTCTCCATCAAGAATATTCTTCCTATTGATTCAGGACAATTCTAATTTATTCCTTATAAACAATTTAATGTCATTAGACTAAACTAGAATGTCCCTTCACATAAGAAGAAAGTTTTATGTTGTCTAACTACTCTACATTTGGTAATCTAACGCTAAGATCAGGAGGTCCTCCCGCGGTATATGCCACTCAAACGACGCAACCAATAGTGGGCAAGCGTTGTCAGCACATAACACAAGAAACATTATTTCCAAAATCCAACGTTAAAACACCTTGCTAATATCCCTCCATTTGTACTGGAGTAACACCAATTCATCCCATACATACAGATGGAAGAATCAGGATGAATCAGCGAAATCTCACACAAATAGAACGAGAAGAACTTTAGTATCAGACCCTTTTAGGCTTGAGGGCTCCGGCCCAAGAATGATTAAAATAAATAAATCCGAAGGTTGATATTATCAGATAGACTTAGACAGATACTCCAGTGACACGCGACATACATTAGCCACAACCAATATAGTGGACATCGGGGACACAAGTCACGAGGGCATCCATCCAAGCTTGGTTGAACTAAATAAACCTGAGAGCAGGCATTTCTTAATCTCAAAATCTGGGACTCCTATAGTATGAAAGTAAAAGGAAAGATAAGCACCTCCTATGAGCTTGAGTACTGAGATGTAGTAGTGCTCTCAGCATGTTCCAATTTTGGGAAATTGAGGTAAAAGATTCAAAATCACTATCAAAGCAATTTATTATTACTTGAAATATTATTATTTATAATATTCACTCTACTTAAACTTACCCTTTATTTCACAATAAAATATCACAATCTATATCCAAGTTTTAGTTTTCAGATATATTATTTTAAGATTTTGAATTGACGTTCTAATTCTTTTGATCTGACGGAATATTTTTCTTAAATTTTATCATATGAAGACATTAGTATATTAAAAACTGGAATTTTGATTTAGGGCCAAAGATTTTATATTATTTTCTAAAAATGGTAATTATTTAATGTATTAATATTTTCTTCCATTTTGATTTTGGGTTTTGATTTATTTTTAGTTAAAGAGATAAAAAATTTATAAAGATTTCAAAATAGCGTCTAGCTTTGAGTAAAACTAAATCAAAAATGATTTATTTGTTGACTATTTGACAATAATGTCAAACAGACAATTCTACCTAAAAAAAGTATAAAAATATACATCGACTAAAGTCTCCTCGAAATGATGATAAAATTATACATCGTCTAAAGTCACTTTAAAAAAAGTTGATAAAATATACAACATCCAAAGCCACCCCGAATCGAGGACAATATATATACATCAGAGTCCAGTTTCCATGATTTCACCAAGGACTATTTTAATCAATTTCACTGTAAAGGAAAGAATTAAACACAATGAAATTTACATTACCTTTACAATCCAAGCAATACCTTTTTTTAGCCTTCACGTTTTATCATTTGTGGTTTGCTTTTCCATGTCTATAATGTTCCTTGTAATTCCTGTACCTGTTTAGAAATAGAACATTATCCTGCCTAGCTATACGCGAACAAAGACACTTGTAGAACTAGTTTATACTTAATTATGGGAAAAGAAAATCTTTATTACTATCTACAAATAACGACTCAGATTAGAAACACAGTATGTTATAATTTCCGCAGAGTTATTAATGTTTACAAACGAAAATCATTAAGTGGGAATATCAATTTACTTAAAGTATCACACAGTACAAGCCTCTTATGACCTCGCAGGTAGATCTGTAAAGCTGCAAATATTCTCCAATCAACTCTTCCTCTTTTGACATTGAAATCTGATTTTCTCAACGTTATTTAGCTCACATAACCTGGAAGAAACTATAAATTTCATTAAGTCACATTTCACCTTAACTCAAATACACACAACAACTTTGAACCGAAAATAAATAAAAGATGGAAAACCACAAAATTGAATACTTACATAACATTAGTTTCACTCCACTTATTCTTTACACTTTGGAATCAAACCCTGAATGTTAGCGTCTTGAAATTATACGCAAATAAACCTTCCTATACTATATCCTACACGGAGCAATGCCTATCTATGTCTCAATTGAAGGGATCCGAAATCAAGGATCTCGGTCTCCTCCAAAGATTCATCACATCAGCTATTTGATAGCTTCCTCCACGAGCTACAAAAATATATATAAATGACTTACTGATGTCTGGAATTAAACCTGATTCTTAGTTTTCTTCTGTTGCTTTCGTTTATCAAAATTTTAGCAACTATTCATTTTTATCAGCAAAAATAGCTTTTTTTCTTCATTTTCCCTTTTCGACTCTTTCCCGACCCTGTCACGACTGTCACACCTTGTCATATTTTTCTACTCCCCGTTTATCGTTACACTTCTTGACACTTCCTCTAAATAGTATTTTATGCATTTAAAAATTTTTTAGGGTTCCGCAAGTGCACAGCCTCCCCCAAAATTTTATTATTTCGAAAAATCTAAGAAAACCTTTTTTTTTTCGAGAATTCTAAAATTTTCAATTTTAAATTAATTTTTTTTTTTTTATTATTATTATTATTATTTTATTAAAATAAAACCTCCTATATTGGCCCTTAATTTTTTTTTATTCACAAATACAATAAACAAAACAAATAACTAAACTACTAATATTATAAATCATTAAACTAAATTAATTTTTTATTCAAAATTATTAAAATTATTTAACATGTTTATCTAAATTTAGATTTATTTCAGTTCAACCCTGATTATATAACCAAATTAAATTTGTATTAAATTATAAATTATTATAGTTCATTATATTTTTTTTTTAAAACGAAGTCGATTTAATAATGCCAGTCAATTCACTAACAAATTGACTCACTATATACTATAATCAAAATAGTCTTCTAATATTAATTATTAAATTAAAACTAATAAAATTATATTAATTAGGTTGTGACCAGGAATATCTCAATTCCTCTAAAGTTAAAATTTATGATATAGTCCCGTGAAAATCTCAATAGCTAACATCCTAAGTATAATATTTAGCCAAATGGACTGCATTATAAACTCCTTTGACACTTTGAGTTTCAGGATCAACGAGAATATACACATTAGCATATTTTATTCCTCCAATTCGATATGGTCCATCATATAATAAATCAAATTTCTTAGTTTTATTTCGACTAGAATCCGATTTATTAAGCCTCCTTAATTTTACCAAATCACCAACTTGAAAATCTATCAACTTATGAGTTCTATTGAATCTATCCTGCCGCTTCTGACTCGAAAGTCTAAGGTTTTCTCTAACTTCCTCTCTAATTTGGTCTAACGTTTTATTCGTGAGTGCCCGTGGTAGAAAACAGTCTACTTTAAGTTTCTCTGAATTTCCAAATAATATTTCATTAGGAGAAAATTTCGTACTCTCGTGGAACGTATTATTATACAATTCCTCAATCTCCAACAAGTAATGATCCCATCTAGTATGGTCATCATGACAATAAATTCTAAAGAATTTGTTTAATTCTTTATTCACTCGTTCTGTAGTGTTAGGTCGAGGATTACGAATAGTAGTATACAAAGTCTTAATTCTCAAGGCTCTGAGTCCATTTTTCCACTTGTGACTAATAAATTGTTTTCCGTTATCTGTCATAACAGCCTTAGGTTGTATTATTTCAGTGAACACTCTCATACAATAAAGCACTGAGTCTGCTGAAGCTCCACGAAGTCCGAAAAGTTTAATAAATTTACTAAAAGAATCCTGTATTACAAAAATGTAAATATAACCAGCCTCAGTTTTAGGTAGTGGTCCGAAGATATCAGCCATTACTAATTCACCCGGGTTTTCAGTTAAAATCGATTTACATTTCCCTACCCCTTTTATATAGTCAGGTCTAGAAAGCTGACAAACATGACACTTCTGAATACAAGACTTCACTGTCTTACCCATATTTATCCAATAACACCTTAATTGTAAATATTTCAAAGTTTTATATGCGCCAAGATGACCCATCTCTATATGTACCTGTTTACAAATCTCTTCTTGTAGAACCTTGGGCATAAACAAAACGTAATCTCCACGTACAGTTTTAAAATAAAGTAGATCATTATTGACAATACAACGCAAAGTTATACGCGTAAATCTATCTGTTCTTTCGGGAACTCTAGAAACATTTATTCTCTCCTTAATCCCACATATGACGTTGTCAAGCCGTTGATATTCCATCATACGTTGTAATTTATTTTTCAAGTCACGGTCAGTAGAAACACCTACATACATAACAGTTGGATACCACACCTTCTCTTCTTGCAAAACTCCCCCTGGCGGATATCTAGATAAAATATCTACCCCAATATTTTCTACACCTTTTACATGTTCGACTTCGAAGTCAAATTGTTCAAGAAATAAAATCCAACGTGTGACTCTACTATTGTATAATTTCATTTGTTTCATGAAAGTTAATGCCTTATGATCTGTACGAACAACAAATTTCGCTCCTCTTAAATAAGTCTCAAACTTTTTCACAGAATAAATAATAGCCCACAACTCTTGTTCAGTTACAGTCCATCGTAATTCAGAACCCCGTAGTGCACGACTACAGAATCCCAAAATTTTAACCTCACCATTATTTCCAATCTGAAACAATGATCCGGCTATTCCGATCCCTGAACTGTCGGTCTGTAAATAATATAATTTATCCTGATCTGGATGGCTCAATAGAATCGTTGTAATAAATTCTTCCTTTATATTATTGAAAGCTCGATCTAATTCTTCATCCCAAAACCATGTTTGGTTTTTCTTTAATAACCTAGTTAACGGAGCAGTCAAAATACTATAGTTCTTAATGAAACGTCTATAATAATTACAAAGTCCCAAAAATCCTCTTAACTGTTTTTGTTTCTTTGGAATAGGGAATTCCTTTATAGCTTTTATTTTATCCGGGTTAGGTTTAATTCCCGAAGTTGTAACTATATGCCCTAACATTTTTACTTCACTGCAGAAAAAGTTGCACTTTGCAAAATTACAAGTCATTCCAGCTGATTCTAAACGATCCAAAACTATATCAATATGATCCAAATGGTCTTGCCAAGTCCCACTCGTTAGGATTGCAAGATCATCCAAATAATTGACACAAAACTCTCTAACACCAGGACCCAATATAATGTCCATTGCGCGACAAAAGGACCCTACTGACGTTTTAAGTCCTTGCGGAAGCACGTTGTATACGTAAGATTTTCCATTAACTGTAAATCCAGTATATTTTTTACTGTCCTCAGTCAACGGTATTTGAAAATAAGCGTTATTTAAATCAATCAATGTTATAAATTTTACACCAAGAAAAGCATTAAGTATGTCAATCTGTAAAGGCGGTGCTTCTACTTCTGGAACCATATATTTATTGATTTCCCTAGCATCAAGTAATATTCTAACAGACCCATCGGGTTTTCCAGTGAAAGTTAGAGGACTACAAAAATTTGTAGTTTTTCTCGATATAATCCCTAATTCCTCCATCTCCCACAACTTTTCTTCTACTTTTGCCCTATGTGCATATGGTATAGGATAGGTTCGTTGTATCCTTGGAGTACCCTCAATCATTTTAATGTCATGAGTATAACAGTTTGCCCTTCCAAGTTTCTTTGTAAAAACTTGCATATGGGATCTCAAAACATTAAAAATTTGTTCCTTCTCTACATCAGACAAATCCATTCCCAACCGAATACTTTTAAACAAATCTAATAATTGCTTTTCTTCACCGCCTTCTTTTTCGTTTTGTTCCTCTATTCCAGATATTAGATTTATTCGATTCTCTTCTAAAAACCCACTAGAAAGATTTCGAAACGGAATAGTAATTTCTCCTTGTCCAACGATACCCAATTCTAATGTTTGTGGTTCTTTTAAATGCAAAACAGCGTTGTGCGCAACTAACCAATCTACCCCAAGGATAGCAGAACAAGTTAATTTAGCAATCACTAAAAATCCCGTATCAATATCAACTGAACCACACGTCAACGGTATAGAGACTAGTTTTTTTATTTGGAGACTCTTTTGTCCAACGGCTCCCCTCACACATATTGGTCTAACTGGTAACGCAGGGAATTTTAACTTTAATTCTCCTTGTAAACACTCTAAGAATTCTTCCGAAATACAAGTTACTTCACTTCCAGTGTCTACCAAGAGAACTATAGATTGCCCCAAAATTTGTAACTCAATTTCTGATTTAAATTTGGGCCCCTCATTCTCAAAGCAAACCTCTTCATCATATAAAGAGTTACCTTCATATTCTCTAATGAACTGATTATACATTGGTTGATTTTGTTTAATCACGGAAACGTCAAAAACTTTAATTAAATTTATGACTGTTTGTTTATTATTATAATCTTCTGAAGAATATCCTAAACCTTCTCTATCACAATTCGTTCTAGTATTATTCGGGGAAACAGGATATAAGATCTCTTCTTGGTCACAACCCAATCCTACCCCTGGCTTCCAACCTTGTTTTATTAAATATTTTACAGGAAAAAGATAATTTAGTTTTTTGTTAATTGCGGCCACCTCCTGCTTATTGGAAATGGCCCCAACTAGTTTAAATCTTCTTCTTGAATTATTTCATCAGTGATCCTTCCCCTTGAAGTCTCCCCCTCGATGTGAGCCACCACTTTTGGTTTTTTATAAAATGGCTTGTCTTTATTTGAAACGAATGGACTTTGACGCTTTGTTCCCCTATCAGCTCCAGTAGAGGAGTCAAAGGAAGAAGATCCACATTGTTTATTCACGTCATCCAATTCACGAAGAAACTCTGTTGCCTCAATCAAAGTATTTCCTTTCTTCATCCGCCAAGCATATTGTACATCCTTCGGAAAGTGTCTCATCAAATCCTCCACTATTTGCCATTCAGGAATTGGTCTAGACATCATCTTTGCTTGCCCTGCTAAACTAACGAAATGTTCTAGCATTGTTCCATTTTCCTTAGACCAAGTGCCATTTACAATCATTCTTCTCAAGGTGTTTTGTTCGGCTTCTCCCCAATAAGCATCCAAAAAATCTCTTTTGAAATCCGACTGTGTAAACCATCTCTGTCTATAAATTCTGGCCCATTTACGAACATCACCTTCTAAACAACTGATTATAGTTTCAATTGTAGCATCTTCATTAGGCATCCTCCGTAAATAATTCTGAAGATCCTCCAAAAACGACACTGGATGTACCCCAAATCTTCCAGGAAAACGTGGTTTTTCGACTCTTGTATCAATCACCGGGCATATATTAATCGGTGCTTCATGCCTTTCAGACGAAGCTGAAGCAGCGTTAGTTTCCCGAGCTTGCGACAGCTGATTCTCTAAGTTCGACACCTTCTGTGTCAGAATTCCCATGTTTCTTCGAAGTTGGCGAAACATAGTGGAGTTGCGTAAAGAAGGTCGTGGACGTTCTTCTTGCTGACCTGTCCTTTCTAATTCATCTTGTCCCTGAGATGATCTAAGATTATAACGAGGAGGCATTTTCTTTTCTTTGGATACTGAAAGTTTATTACAAATTATAGGTTGGAATTTTGTTTAAATTAAAGAATAGAAAGCTTATCTAATATTCTTTCCTTAACTTCCCAAAACTGTTGCTTTATGGAGCTAATATTTTGATCTCCATCGATAATCTCTATCCTGTCAAAATCTTCCTTTATATTAGGTTTCAATAACCATTCCTCATGAATGTTGTGAATCCTCTCTATATATACTAACGTTATCCCTGTCTCTTCAGGTCGACCACGACTTAGGGCTCTCTGATAAGAAACCATAGGGGAAGTCCTAAGATAAACCACTAAATTAATTCGAGTAACCAATTGTTCTTTGAAATAAGAATAGGTTTCATCTAAAACTGCAAACTCAGCCGGGTGCAACAATTCACTCTCTTGCAATTCCCTAATAAAACAGTTTTTGGCTGAATAGATGGAACGTTCCATAACTTTAATCTTAGCGCTAGATTCTTTCGTATGATTCTCTAACATTGTTAGAAGAACATAATTTTGAAAACAGAAACCCCACTTCTTAGGATTTTCCTTAAATAACTGGAAGAGATTGACGCCAGATAAATTAGTCCATTTATCAATTGGTTCTGGTATTATCTCAAAATCAGAGTTGCCTCCCAAAGCTGCCAACAAAGTAGACTTCCCTGACCCTATGTTTCCTTCCATTGAGACTGTAAAATTTCCCATCTTTATTCTGAAACAAGGAATGCATCATATTTTCTATGGTTTCCAAAACAAATAACCCTAAGCTAAAACCAATTCTAACGTCCCGCTTAACAACTTTAACTTAGATAGACTTTACTCTCAAGTTTCTTCAGTTCAAAAACTCGAAATTAGTGTATTTTTCATTTTGTTTTTTTTTTTTTTCACTCTTCAATACCTCTCTCGCTTGAAACCAGCATATCCTGGTCACGGCACCAGCTGTACAGATCTGAAGTCCCTTCATATAGGATCCTCAAATCAGATACGTGAAAGTTTTGGCCAAGGTTGATCGTTTAGAATAATATCCTTTAAGAATATTATATTTTTCCTGAATCCTACGTCATTCCGTCTTATATATTTATAATATCTTGTAATTTACAGATTCTGCTCGGTGGAGAGTGGCAATAGAAGAATGAAAAAGAAACACACTTGTTATTTTAATACTTATATTAGAATATAAACCTAATCTTTACATGTCTAATTTATGTTATTTATTTTATTTTATATCACTATTTATTTAAATTTAGTTTCATATTGACAGGAGTAGTTCATCTGAATTCATGTAGTTTCATCAATTTAGGAAAGGTTTCATCTCATTTACAATGCAATATTAGAGCCGATAAGTTTCTGAAAAGAAACCTATGTTAATATAAACGAAGTAATAAAAAATAATGTGGGGACAATCCCCAGGTTTGGGGCACCGCCATCGCCCCAAGCAGCTCGTCCTAGGCCTCCTCTACCCTAAGTCCTAGGTCCGAGGCATATCATCACCCAGCTCACGATGACATGACGCTAAACTACCCTAACAATCCAACTGGATCGTCAGGATTCTGATCATCCTCGCGGAGCTGGAAATCCCACCGAAAACTTAAACTACAGTAAAGACTAGGGTTAATGTATGTGGAGAGCGGAACTAACTAACCACAGTACAACCCAGACGGTGATGATGTCTCCCCCCGGTATGTTCATGCCCCGCGTCAAACCCGACTTCCACGTGGCCCACCTTTAAGGGACGATCACTGACTCATCCAGGGTTCACAGGGTATTGACTATTTCTTTTAGTCACCCATACCAGAGCTGGTCACCGAGCCCGCCAGGCACACGAAGCATACGGTCTTCCTTTAGGAAAAACAGGGCACTCTCCATCATGAGCTATAAGAGCTCTTCCTGTAATCCCTCCGGGCAGACAATGACCGACATCATCGAATCCCTTAGTTTGTTTTGAAATAAGTTAAACTGAAAATAATTAGCCAGCTCCACACGTCCAAGTGTGAAGTCTGTACTAGATACGGGTATAGTATTATTGCTTGCATGGCCAGCCTAGATCAATAACGGTTTTATAACGAGAGACATAAAGAGTTTGAAGGGCAATCTCCCTCCCCCCAGTCACTGAGTGACTTTATTGCACCAACAAGGTCTCCGTATATCCTTCATAGCTCTCACTTGTGATGCGTAGCTAAATCTCTTTTCCGTTACCAACCCACGCAGGACAAGGATTATGTAGAGTAACCCCAGTCTAAACACTCATTTAAATAAAATGAATTGCATCTAAACTATAATGGGATTACCCAGCATATTTCGAAGAAGAACATATAAGAAGTAAGTATAACAAAAGATTACTGAAGGTAATCCTTAATTAAAAGTGAAGTATGATGACCAGAACCGAGAAGATACGGGATAATAGTATCTAAGCTAGGTTGGGCCAAACATTTATGATTTAAGATCTTAAGGGAAAATCAAAAGCATCGAGTATTCAAAACCAAGAACACTGGGAGAATTTAGCGTAAACAACACTAGCTAAAACTCGATGTTCTTTAAAAGAGGACTCAAAAGAAGTATAAAAATGAGGTTATTGTATATACTTAAATATTCGGAACTTAATTACAATGAAAAGAAACTAAACATTATAATTTCTGTTCCATTTTTGTTTTCAAGAATCTATTTAGTAAAGTTAAGGTGGTTTCACACTGAGTCAAAGTATAATTTTAAGTATGATAATTTATGACAAGTTTTATTAAGGGAAAATTAAAACTTAGAATCTTATAAAGTTTAGATTCCTGTATGATTCAATGAAGATTAAATAAATTATTTAACTACTTTAGGATGACACACATAAAGTTCAGAGGTCCCCCAAGGTCAGAGTGTCGTACAGCCGTCGCAGCCTTATGGGCGAACGTCGTCAACACACTTTACAAGAAGCAACCCACGAACGAACGTAATGTCTCCATCAAGAATATTCTTCCTATTGATTCAGGACAATTCTAATTTATTCCTTATAAACAATTTAATGTCATTAGACTAAACTAGAATGTCCCTTCACATAAGAAGAAAGTTTTATGTTGTCTAACTACTCTACATTTGGTAATCTAACGCTAAGATCAGGAGGTCCTCCCGCGGTATATGCCACTCAAACGACGCAACCAATAGTGGGCAAGCGTTGTCAGCACATAACACAAGAAACATTATTTCCAAAATCCAACGTTAAAACACCTTGCTAATATCCCTCCATTTGTACTGGAGTAACACCAATTCATCCCATACATACAGATGGAAGAATCAGGATGAATCAGCGAAATCTCACACAAATAGAACGAGAAGAACTTTAGTATCAGACCCTTTTAGGCTTGAGGGCTCCGGCCCAAGAATGATTAAAATAAATAAATCCGAAGGTTGATATTATCAGATAGACTTAGACAGATACTCCAGTGACACGCGACATACATTAGCCACAACCAATATAGTGGACATCGGGGACACAAGTCACGAGGGCATCCATCCAAGCTTGGTTGAACTAAATAAACCTGAGAGCAGGCATTTCTTAATCTCAAAATCTGGGACTCCTATAGTATGAAAGTAAAAGGAAAGATAAGCACCTCCTATGAGCTTGAGTACTGAGATGTAGTAGTGCTCTCAGCATGTTCCAATTTTGGGAAATTGAGGTAAAAGATTCAAAATCACTATCAAAGCAATTTATTATTACTTGAAATATTATTATTTATAATATTCACTCTACTTAAACTTACCCTTTATTTCACAATAAAATATCACAATCTATATCCAAGTTTTAGTTTTCAGATATATTATTTTAAGATTTTGAATTGACGTTCTAATTCTTTTGATCTGACGGAATATTTTTCTTAAATTTTATCATATGAAGACATTAGTATATTAAAAACTGGAATTTTGATTTAGGGCCAAAGATTTTATATTATTTTCTAAAAATGGTAATTATTTAATGTATTAATAT
Organism: Athrips mouffetella; assembly: GCA_947532105.1. NCBI lineage: Eukaryota > Metazoa > Arthropoda > Insecta > Lepidoptera > Gelechiidae > Athrips > Athrips mouffetella. Next base: position 8,987,810 of record OX383960.1, on the reverse strand, counting down.
TTTCTTCCATTTTGATTTTGGGTTTTGATTTATTTTTAGTTAAAGAGATAAAAAATTTATAAAGATTTCAAAATAGCGTCTAGCTTTGAGTAAAACTAAATCAAAAATGATTTATTTGTTGACTATTTGACAATAATGTCAAACAGACAATTCTACCTAAAAAAAGTATAAAAATATACATCGACTAAAGTCTCCTCGAAATGATGATAAAATTATACATCGTCTAAAGTCACTTTAAAAAAAGTTGATAAAATATACAACATCCAAAGCCACCCCGAATCGAGGACAATATATATACATCAGAGTCCAGTTTCCATGATTTCACCAAGGACTATTTTAATCAATTTCACTGTAAAGGAAAGAATTAAACACAATGAAATTTACATTACCTTTACAATCCAAGCAATACCTTTTTTTAGCCTTCACGTTTTATCATTTGTGGTTTGCTTTTCCATGTCTATAATGTTCCTTGTAATTCCTGTACCTGTTTAGAAATAGAACATTATCCTGCCTAGCTATACGCGAACAAAGACACTTGTAGAACTAGTTTATACTTAATTATGGGAAAAGAAAATCTTTATTACTATCTACAAATAACGACTCAGATTAGAAACACAGTATGTTATAATTTCCGCAGAGTTATTAATGTTTACAAACGAAAATCATTAAGTGGGAATATCAATTTACTTAAAGTATCACACAGTACAAGCCTCTTATGACCTCGCAGGTAGATCTGTAAAGCTGCAAATATTCTCCAATCAACTCTTCCTCTTTTGACATTGAAATCTGATTTTCTCAACGTTATTTAGCTCACATAACCTGGAAGAAACTATAAATTTCATTAAGTCACATTTCACCTTAACTCAAATACACACAACAACTTTGAACCGAAAATAAATAAAAGATGGAAAACCACAAAATTGAATACTTACATAACATTAGTTTCACTCCACTTATTCTTTACACTTTGGAATCAAACCCTGAATGTTAGCGTCTTGAAATTATACGCAAATAAACCTTCCTATACTATATCCTACACGGAGCAATGCCTATCTATGTCTCAATTGAAGGGATCCGAAATCAAGGATCTCGGTCTCCTCCAAAGATTCATCACATCAGCTATTTGATAGCTTCCTCCACGAGCTACAAAAATATATATAAATGACTTACTGATGTCTGGAATTAAACCTGATTCTTAGTTTTCTTCTGTTGCTTTCGTTTATCAAAATTTTAGCAACTATTCATTTTTATCAGCAAAAATAGCTTTTTTTCTTCATTTTCCCTTTTCGACTCTTTCCCGACCCTGTCACGACTGTCACACCTTGTCATATTTTTCTACTCCCCGTTTATCGTTACACTTCTTGACACTTCCTCTAAATAGTATTTTATGCATTTAAAAATTTTTTAGGGTTCCGCAAGTGCACAGCACCTACCAGTAAACACGCACACAACAACGTTTAATGTTTGTATCTCAAAGTTTCTCAAAGTTATCTCAAAATTTTGAGTGTACCATAATTAGGGCAATCAGTGGCTGTAACACAGGTGTTTTTGTATGCTTATCATAGTCACTGGTTTGCCTTAAGTAAAATGTATTAGCAATTACTTATTTTCATAAGTCCTGAAATGTATTTTATTGTGTTTTATGTTGTAATGAATTAAACTTTATCTTGCCTTGCCTTGCGTTGCGTTGCGTTGCGTTGCGTTGCGTTGCCTTGCCTTGCGTTGCCTTGCGTTGCCTTGCCTTGCCTTGCCTTGCCTTGCCTTGCCTTGCCTTGCCTTGCCTTGCCTTGCCTTGCCTTGCCTTGCCTTGCCTTGCCTTGCCTTGCCTTGCCTTGCCTTGCCTTGCCTTGCCTTGCCTTGCCTTGCCTTGCCTTGCCTTGCCTTGCCTTGCCTTGCCTTGCCTTGCCTTGCCTTGCCTTGCCTTGCCTTGCCTTGCCTTGCCTTGCCTTGCCTTGCCTTGCCTTGCCTTGCCTTGCCTTGCCTTGCCTTGCCTTGCCTTGCCTTGCCTTGCCTTGCCTTGCCTTGCCTTGCCTTGCCTTGCCTTGCCTTGCCTTGCCTTGCCTTGCCTTGCCTTGCCTTGCCTTGCCTTGCCTTGCCTTGCCTTGCCTTGCCTTGCCTTGCCTTGCCTTGCCTTGCCTTGCCTTGCCTTGCCTTGCCTTGCCTTGCCTTGCCTTGCCTTGCCTTGCCTTGCCTTGCCTTGCCTTGCCTTGCCTTGCCTTGCCTTGCCTTGCCTTGCCTTGCCTTGCCTTGCCTTGCCTTGCCTTGCCTTGCCTTGCCTTGCCTTGCCTTGCCTTGCCTTGCCTTGCCTTGCCTTGCCTTGCCTTGCCTTGCCTTGCCTTGCCTTGCCTTGCCTTGCCTTGCCTTGCCTTGCCTTGCCTTGCCTTGCCTTGCCTTGCCTTGCCTTGCCTTGCCTTGCCTTGCCTTGCCTTGCCTTGCCTTGCCTTGCCTTGCCTTGCCTTGCCTTGCCTTGCCTTGCCTTGCCTTGCCTTGCCTTGCCTTGCCTTGCCTTGCCTTGCCTTGCCTTGCCTTGCCTTGCCTTGCCTTGCCTTGCCTTGCCTTGCCTTGCCTTGCCTTGCCTTGCCTTGCCTTGCCTTGCCTTGCCTTGCCTTGCCTTGCCTTGCCTTGCCTTGCCTTGCCTTGCCTTGCCTTGCCTTGCCTTGCCTTGCCTTGCCTTGCCTTGCCTTGCCTTGCCTTGCCTTGCCTTGCCTTGCCTTGCCTTGCCTTGCCTTGCCTTGCCTTGCCTTGCCTTGCCTTGCCTTGCCTTGCCTTGCCTTGCCTTGCCTTGCCTTGCCTTGCCTTGCCTTGCCTTGCCTTGCCTTGCCTTGCCTTGCCTTGCCTTGCCTTGCCTTGCCTTGCCTTGCCTTGCCTTGCCTTGCCTTGCCTTGCCTTGCCTTGCCTTGCCTTGCCTTGCCTTGCCTTGCCTTGCCTTGCCTTGCCTTGCCTTGCCTTGCCTTGCCTTGCCTTGCCTTGCCTTGCCTTGCCTTGCCTTGCCTTGCCTTGCCTTGCCTTGCCTTGCCTTGCCTTGCCTTGCCTTGCCTTGCCTTGCCTTGCCTTGCCTTGCCTTGCCTTGCCTTGCCTTGCCTTGCCTTGCCTTGCCTTGCCTTGCCTTGCCTTGCCTTGCCTTGCCTTGCCTTGCCTTGCCTTGCCTTGCCTTGCCTTGCCTTGCCTTGCCTTGCCTTGCCTTGCCTTGCCTTGCCTTGCCTTGCCTTGCCTTGCCTTGCCTTGCCTTGCCTTGCCTTGCCTTGCCTTGCCTTGCCTTGCCTTGCCTTGCCTTGCCTTGCCTTGCCTTGCCTTGCCTTGCCTTGCCTTGCCTTGCCTTGCCTTGCCTTGCCTTGCCTTGCCTTGCCTTGCCTTGCCTTGCCTTGCCTTGCCTTGCCTTGCCTTGCCTTGCCTTGCCTTGCCTTGCCTTGCCTTGCCTTGCCTTGCCTTGCCTTGCCTTGCCTTGCCTTGCCTTGCCTTGCCTTGCCTTGCCTTGCCTTGCCTTGCCTTGCCTTGCCTTGCCTTGCCTTGCCTTGCCTTGCCTTGCCTTGCCTTGCCTTGCCTTGCCTTGCCTTGCCTTGCCTTGCCTTGCCTTGCCTTGCCTTGCCTTGCCTTGTCTTGTCTTGGCTTGGAATGAGTGAGACCGAGGGGTCTAGAGATTCCAAATTTGGCATGTAGGTTCCTTATGAGGCGTAGGGGTGCACTAAGAAAGGGTTCACAAAATTCCAACCCTAAGGGGGTAAAATAGGGGATGAAAATTTGTATGAAAGTCCGTCAGTTTTGAAGTTAGGATCTTCAAAATTTGTCTAAATACAAAGTTTTACGTGTCTCAGGATTTTTGAAAATTCTACACCCTAAGGGGTGAAAAGGGGGATGAAGTTGAAAATCCTTAATTTTCAAAGTAAAATCCACTAAATTTATTGTTTAGGCATCAGGGTTGTAATTCTGTGGAACGTAAATCACTGTTATTGAAATTCCACCCCAAATTCAACCCCTGAAAGATGGAAATGGGGTGAAAAGGAATAAAAATATGGGTGTCGTTTGTACGGTTTATCGGGTCGCTGATTAAGAAAACTATGACAATTTTGAAATCCTACGTGGTGGACGTGAAATACCATCATCCCCCTGGGTATGGAGTTGGGGTACGATAGGTTTGAAATGTCTAAAAATCAATATGGGTGTCGTTTGTATGGTTTATCGGGTCGCTGATTACGAAAGCTACAACAACTTCGAAATCCAACGTGGTGGACGTGAAATACCATCATCCCCTGGGGGTGGGGTTGGGGTGCGATAGGTTTGAAATGTCTTAAAATCAATATGAGTGTCGGTTGTATGTTTATACAAGGATAGGGATAGCGTTTAAGATGGTGTTAGGGGTAGGGATAGGTGAAGGGATAGGGATAGGAATAGGGGTAGGGGCAGGGTTAGGGGCATGGGCAGGGGTAGGGTCAGGGGCAGGGATAGGGAGAGGGAAAGGGGAGTGGGAGAGGGAGGGGGTGAGGAAGGGGTAGGGTTAGGGGGAGGGGTGAAGGAGGGGGAGAGGGAGAGAAAGGGGGAGGGAGGGGTAGGGGGAGGGAGGGGTTAGAGGACGGGGGGAAAGAGGGAGGGGGGAAAGAGGGAGGGGGAAGGGGAGGGGAAGGGAGGGAGGATGGGGGGTGGGGAAGGGGGGAAAGAAAGGGGGACGGGGGAAAGGGAGGGGGAGGGGAGAAAGGGGAAGGGGGAGGGTGTGGGGAAGGGGTTGAGGGAGGGTGGAGGGGGGAGAGGGGGCACGGGGAGGGAGAGGGGAGCGAGGGGGAGAGAGTGCAAGAAGGAGAGTAAGAGGGAGGGCGAAGGGGGAGGGAGGAAGAGGGGGGTGAGGGATGAGGGGGAGGGAAAGAGGGATGAGGAAAGGGAGGGGGAGGGGGAGAGGGAGAGGGAGGGGGAGGGGGATGAGGGAGAGGCGAGAGAGAGGAAGAGAGAGAGGGAGGGGGAGGGGAAGAGGGAGGGGGATGGGGGATGTGGAGAGGGGGAGATAGAAAAGGATAGATAGGGAGGAATAGTGACTTTTTTGACTTTTATGAATACCTCGCTACTAGAGATGGGCCGACTATACACCGACTAGTCGGTAAAACCGACTATTCGGCATATTTTACAGTCGGTTACTAGTCGGTGACTAATCGATAAAAACTGCGCCGATTATTCGGCAGTAAAAGTATGAAATAAAAATACAGGATCTGAATATTTATTATGTTCTGTCCTTAGCCATCACTTAAGCTGCGCATCACTATCATCGCTGCTCAAGGAATCTTTAAAACTTCTGGTAAAAATTGTAACCTCATTGTTAATATATTTTGCGACTCAAAAAAACTGCAGATTATATCTGGGATCAAGTACGAAATAAGGATGATCGGCACTGCCGACTAGTCGGCCGACTATCCGGCAATATCAAAACCGACTAGTCAGTTAGTCGGCTGATCGGCAAACCCCATAGTCGGCCCATCACTACTCGCTACCCATTCACTCTCTTTATTGCCTTCTTTTTAGTTCGCCTGTGACGATTGACAATGAAAATTCCGCACTACCTACTCGTACCAGTTGAATAAAATAAAAAGATAATTAAATTTGTAGTAAGATAGCATTCAACTTGGATAAGTACAAATGCATCTTTTACGTAGGGGTCAAGAAGGAAAAGCGTTCCGCAAAATATGTTTCAGTTAAGTTCGAGTTCTGTTTTTTTATAAAATCTACGCGAACGAAGTCGCCGGTAACAGCTAGTATATATAAATTTCTTATTTACTGTCGAATAGTCATACGCAGGACAATTTTTTACATTTAACAATAGAATAACCTAAAAGCACATAAAACACACAGGTTATTCGATTTTCCTGTATAAGAGCTTCTACTTTCGACTGTACTTTAATACAATTGCAGCTAGTGGGTGTAGTAGTGTTTATTTGCGACATCCGGTAGTAAACGGAGCACAATAAACACTCCAAGTTGGATATCAGTCGTATAGCAGTCCTACAGTCGTCCAGTAGAAGACTGATCGTGTTGTTTGGATAAATGGTGGAAACAATGGGAGAGAAGCGTGTGCCTGACACAGACAAGTGGGGGTGGGCGGTGTGCTTCGGTACTATTATCACATTTGTAAGTACCTAGCCTGATCATACAGGATGGCGCAAAAGTCACTAAAGGATTGAAACTAGCTATAACTCTTAGAATTTTATTTTTGTGACTTTCATTGATATGCAGTAAGTAATAAATGTTCATTATAATTATTTTGGGCTATTTCTTTAATATAACCTCCCGAAAATGACCGCCATTTTCAGCGTCGAAAAGAAGAAAGACTTTTCAAAAGTAAAAAATAATTTACACGAACCTTAATTTCTTACTGATATCTTCTTATCAATAAACATAACCAATTTTACACCGTTTGTCCGAATGCCCGTTCGTTCTGACTCTGTTCGTCCATTTCCCATCGCATCAACTGCCTAGATCCAAATGAAAAAAAAGTTCAAAATGTCATAGCTAGTTTCAATCCAGGTGTGACCTTAGCGCCACCCTGTACTTAACGACTCAAGGAACATATTTTGGTGGGACGATGAGTTTTTAACATTTATTATCTTTTGTTTTCTTCTTTTTTTTTTCAAGTTCGAGACACATCAAACAAACATGTTTTCGGTCTTGAATGGTCTTGAACATAAAAATATTACGAAACACTTGTTTCTAACCTAACCAACTTTATTTTTAGACTGCTTATCTTTGAAGAAATCAGTAACAGATTTGTTAGATTGCAGGAATGGGTCACGTCAACTCTTTTGGTTTAATATACAACGATTTTATGAAAGAAACGAAATCTACCGCTAAGTCTTTGACGACAGCACATGGAGTGTTTGCTATTATGCTTGCTGTTGGAGGTAAGTAATGGAGAGAAGATCTTTCAAAATTAAAATGAGAGGTTACCTGCAGTGGTGTAAGCGCATTTGCTGATAGTTTTCTCCTGTTTTCCAGGAATAATTCTCAACATTATGTCCAAAAGATTAACTCTAAGACTGGGAGGATTTATCGGAGCTGCTATTATGATAGTTGGATCCATCTCAACTATATTCATATCCAGTACCAGCCAGCTACCAATCACGTTTGGGGTTCTACAAGGCATGGGTTTCGGCATGATGGTGCCCGTTTGCTATTCAACGATAAATCACTACTTTGTGAAAAGGCGAACCACTGTCATGAGCATTTCCAAAGCTGTTCAAGGGTTGATATTAATTTGGTATCCTCATTTGCTGAAGAAAATTCTGTCCTCGTATGGATTGAGAGGGACATTGCTGATAATCTGTGGAATATCTCTTCATACAATACCAGGGATGGCAGTTATGAGAATAAAAAATGATGATGCTGTTACAGGAAAGATCAGAACAGCAAGTATTTTTAATTGTTTGTGACTTTTAAATCAACGAGTTTTTACAAAAATATGCCTTTAGCAAAATCTATAGAGCCATTACTATCGGGTGTCTATCAGTTCTTCGTGTCTTAGAAAATTATCTTATGTTCTTGTAAGAATCCGTTGATGTAAAATAATGAAACAGTGTGATTTCAACGCAGGCAATGATTTAAGTTTGACACAAATTGCAGATGAAACTGAACACGGCTTGAAATTATATGAAAATGTTGACTTGTTAAGTCCTAAAGAGAGTGATGGCGCTGTAAATCGAGCTTTAGGTAAACACAAAAGTGTTTGCAGCAAAATATGGTAAGTAACAATCATTTTCGGTAATCTATAAAATGAATGGTAAAGGTATGTACAGTCAAGAGCACATCAAGTTCGACATATTCCACTTTGTACCGTTTTTATTACAATAGACGTTGGAGCTAAAGTTACGCAGCAAGTTTCTAGCTTGATCTGCTCTTGAAAAATTATAGTCAGACACTTCATTAATAAAATCTTATATGATTGCAGCCTCGAAATTTTGGAGATGTTAAATATCAAAGTGCTCAAAGATGCAGTTTACTGCAACATTTGTTTGGGACAGAGTTTTGTCAACTTCTCTGACCTGACATTCTTTATACTACAGCCGATGTTGTTATTTCAGTACGGGTATGATACAGTTGAGTTATTTTTACTTAATAAACCTTTATTAAACTGTAGGTAGACAAAGGCAATTTGCATTCCTGGGGGTCTAGTGCGGGAGATTTATGTCATCTATGTCACCCCGTATATATATATTTTATGACGTTCACTTTCATCATCTCTAAAAGTGGCACGCTGTCTAGACCTCCTGGTCCAGTCTTACTTTTTATCTAGTCATCAGTCAAGTAGTTTTATAGTAGGTATTTATTATGATTTCTTTGTCAATCCAAAATTCGAATTAGCTAAAGCTAAATTCCTAATTTGTATATTGATTGATGGTTTCTTGACAAATATAAATATTTTTTACGAAACACCAATTAACCAATAAAATAAATAAATTGTGTGTACTTATGTTATTTGTTTCTATTATTTACAGACTCAAGTCGCGACGTGTATATCGACCTGCGCAGGAGCCGATGTCGCAGGAAGATGTGCCCTTGCTTTCATCAGTAGTGTCTTCCAGATTAATACTAGAGTTATTTTCTACGTATCCACGCTCTTAACTCTTTTTTTTAGATTAGGTAAGACGTATAATTACTTGCATCATCTTAATCGTCCTCAATTACATCGTCATTTACTTCCAATACCTCTCCTTCTTTTGCTATTCTCTTTTAATTACCTTCCTTCATTAATATTTTATTCTATATCAATATTGCTGTTGTTGTGTATGAGGAATTACATAAAACTTGCCGCATGCATACCGTACGCATGCAAAATATCACATTGTCTTGAGGAAACACAGACCTTCAGTTGTGGAGTGACTGTAATAATATCTTTGCCTAGCTTCATAAGATAACACAAGATCTGCAGTGTCCCAATCTTCAAGTATCAGAAATGTGTGTGTAACACACAGATTGCAGATCGTTTCTTAATAAATAAAACAGGAACACTGTACGTTTTCTGGTACATCTATCAGATGTACCAATACATTATAGTCCGTCCGTACTGAATTATCATAGGTAAGGAGGTTTGTATTGTGTTGGATTAGATACTCCGAAGTGAGTCCATGAATGATTGTTTGTCACCAATTAACCTATTTATCCACATACAATGCTGAATTAGAATAACAAAGAGTTAAGTCAATTAGTCAAGACATAATTCGAAGTATAATGTAGGTCATTTATGAAATCTGTAGATAATATCGGTTTTTCATTTTAATAAAATATCCGGTGCAAATACTCCGTTCTGTTTTGAAATAGAAGACATACTGAAGACAACCATAAAATATTCCTCGGTTTGACTTCCATAGGCGCAGTAGAGTTTCAGTGGAAATAAAAAAACATATTTCGAACTATAAAATTCTTAGATATTATTATTAAGTTTCATTCATAATCTGAATCCAGACTTAGTTTTTGGGAGATGTTTAACATTTACTGAATGGCAGATACCCCAAATACTTTGAAAATACTTTGATGGGGAGATCCTTGAGCTTTTAATATTAGTTTACTAAAATAGAATAGCTTATTTACAATGAACATAAGCTATAGGGGCTAAACTTTTCCTACGTAAAGTCTGATTTTCCTCTCTTATCTATTTTGACCAAAAGGTACTGACATGACGGTAAGAATTTCGCATTGTTTATTGTTATTATAGTTCGGATACAATTTACATGTTATATTCTCGAAGAAATCTCTTTTAGAGATAAGTCCAACTTTGTATGTCCTTTAGTTATGTTGTTTTAGGTTTATACGTGCAGACATCATCATATCGAAGTAAATAACAAAAATGTACAGGGTGTAAGAGACAGGTTGGCAAAAACTAAAAGAGCATGATGAGTCGATAAAACTGAACAACTTTTACCAAGAAATATTATCACCGGAAACGTAAAAAACAATAGGCCTCTCCATACAAACTGTCCGATAAAACTTGTAATATTGTACAAAGAAGCAGATTTTTTTTTCGTTTCCGGTAATATGTTTCTTGAAGAATGTTGTTCAGTTTCATTTCCTGATCCTGCCCTTTCAGTTTTTGCCAAGCTGTCCCTAGGTCCCTACATCCTGTATATAATATCCACTTTTTTCCAGCCATCCTCCAAACCCGCCAATACATTTGGATGCTCGTATTGACCAGCGTTCTTGGAGTGCTCAGAGCCTGGCTCCATGTCGCCAGTCCCTTGGTTATCTCTAACCACGTGTCACATAAGGACTTCCCAGGAGCCTACGCTTTATTCATGCTGGCCACTGGGATTGTTAACATTGCTTTTGCGCCTATTGTAGGTAAGTTGTTAATATACTTTAAAGTCTAATGATATTTGCAAGAAATATGGTACTTAATATGAAAGGCCGAACAAAAGTGATATGTATGTATGACAGTTGGAGCATATATGAGAGAGTAGCTCATATATGCTCGCTCATACTGATTATTTAAAAGGTTTCAAGACTGTCAGGGGCTTTAGCTAAAACAGACCAGCCTGAAAATATGAAAAGGGTCTCTCGACTACCGGGCTCCGGTCTAGAACTTCTCACACAGTTTTCCGTGATCCTCTCATCATCCCCCATATATCTAAGATATCTCGTTTTCGCCCTGAATATCACATGGAAAACCAAAGAAAAAATCTCGCCCCCCCCAGGTCTCTAAGTAACCGTAGCATTTAATTTTGCCTGATCCGTGTGGTCCGGTTAAGTATAGTACCTAAACCAAAGAACCAGCAAAAGCATCCTTCTGCATATCTTACTAATAATGCAGGCACCCAAGTTACAATTGTAGGTGGTAGGGCTTTTGTGCAAAGTCCGTCTGGGGAAGTTCCACCCCCTTGCCTTTTTCTGCCGTAAAGCAGCCGTGTTTGCACTGCTGTGTTTCGGTTTGAAGGGCAAGGGAGCCAGTGAAATGACCGGCACACGAGACATACCATCTTAGTTCTCAGGGCTAACGCGCTTTCGTCTTATTAGTGTTAAATTATTTCACTAATAAGACAGTGATTGTCATGGGCGGTGGTGACCACTTACCACCAGGTGGCCCACCTGCTCGTTTGCCCACTTATAAAAAAAAAATACTTTGTGTCGAGCCACAGCGCTACAGCGTGGTGACTGCCTATGAAACTTTTCCTCCTCCTCTCTCTCCTCTTGCTGTAAAAAGGGGCCTCTGAGGATATTTATAGGTTGTTTTGTCGCAACGTGTATTTTGAGAATACTGCAACAAAGGAAGTAGGTACAGTCAAGAGCAGGTTAAGCCAAATACTTGCAGTACGATTCTTGCCCTAACGGTGGTTAAAATAAGAAAGCTCTTGACTGTACCAATATCATAAGCAACAATGAAAGCTTGAATAACGTTAAGAGAAAGTATTTATTATTTAAAAGTAAGTCTAGTTTGCCAAAAAATAATAGTACCAACCCATCTCTACCCGTGGGCACAGTAAATATATAAGCTAAAGCAGTATGGAAACTCCTAACAAACGTCCAAAACTGGCGCACTCGCACATGCGCACACCGCTACAGGAAAATAAGCAGTTTTCGCGCTGAAGTAAGTCGTGGGTGCCAAAACCATAATACAAACAAATAGGTACATATATGTTCCCTATAAGTATGTCCCTGTCCTTTTGCGATAAAAGGCGACTAAGTATCTTAATCTGCCCTTGTGTCATAAAAGGCGACTAAGTGACTTAACCTTTTCTAGTGTCGTAAAAGGCGACTAAGTGTGAAAAAAAAAACATGAAAAATTGAAATGGATGCTCGCGAGAGCCGTTGGAAGTGTACGCGTATTTCGTTTGTCCCAAATTGTTTTCCCAAAAACTGTGAATTCTGCTTGAGTTAGAAGTGAAAAATACCAAAAAACTGTTTAAAACTAATTATTTAAAATTATTGAGCATAAATTATTGTAAAAAAGTGCCGGGTTTCCACGATATAAGCCAAATAACTTCAAATTCATAGCCGGTATTTTTGCGCGTGAGTCACCGTTCACGGAGCATCAAGTAACGTCAGAACGCGAGCACGACCCGAAGATAGCCGACCACAGTGTAGGGGTCACCCACAAATTACCTAGCTACCTTCCGGCCGCTGCAAAGGTACCTGCGAATTTAAGCAGAAGCGAACGAAGAGTCACAAACAGCAAGGTCAGTGATTAGGAAAACTCACAAAATGAGGGCTTGCTCAGAATGTAATGAACACATAAATGTTGGCAAATTAATAGAATGCATTAAATGTAAACTACAATTCCATTACACCTGTGTATTCTTAACAGAAGAAATATATAAAAAGCAGTATCATGAATTGGAAAGGGCCTGGATCTGCCCAGAATGTAAAAGAATAACCAGAAGACTACCTAGAAACGATGACACACCAGTAAGGCAATCTACATTATTAGACGACACACTAATGTCCGCAGATGAACAACATGACAACGAAAGCATTTTAGGAGATACCTTAAGCACTCTTAGGCCTGGCTCTAGCACCTCCTCGTCCTTGGTCTCGCCTAATTTGCCTTTTAATAGAAATGAATCTGGCCCTAGCAGGTCTAATCCCACACAGGAACCTACAAACACAATCACCATCGAGCAAATCAGTCAACTATTGGACGCAAAACTAGCAGCGAATACTAAAATTATCTTCAAAAAAATGGAACTAACCATAACCACACTACAAAGTGATATCTCTCAAGCTATTAAAGACTCAAAAAAAGAGATGCTAGGACATATAAAAAATATTAATACGGAACAACAAAAAACACAAACTAACGTGCAGGCTTTGGAACAAAGGATATCAAATTTAGAAAAGGAAAATCAGAGTTTAAAACAACAAATTGTAGATCTCGAAAATATGTGCGCTGGTCATAAACCAACAACATATGATATCGACTTGGATTTAGATAGAAAGAAGAAATTTATACTATACGGGTTAGAAGAACAAAACAAAGAAAATGAACACGATCTACACGACAGAGTAATACAAGTGATAGGAGAGATACTGAATGTTGATATAACTGGGTACATAGAGAATATAACAAGAATAGGAAAAAAGGGGTACAGGAAACCAGTGATGGTAGAACTAATTAGCAAGAGAATGAATAAATACTTATTGGATAATAGACGATGCTTTAAAAATACAGGCATAGCAATCGCAGAATGCTTGGATAAAAAATCTATACAAATAAGGAGAAGACTACGCGAAATCTTGATTCAAGAAAGAAGAAATGGAAGAAATGCTGTGATTCGAAACAACAAGCTTTATTTAGATGGCAAAGAATACGTGCTGCCACAAGCACAACTGAACGAAGACGCCTTTCAGCAACAGCACTCAAGAACAGAGAACTCAGTACCACAACGGGAAGAAACTTTTACTCCTAAACAACACTTTGAGAACCAAAGAAATTCCTTTCGAGACAACTAAATTCCAAGTCTTTGTTCAAAATCTACAAAGTATAAATAATAAATTACATATTTTAGAGAGCTTGTTAGATGAGGAAAAATATGATGTGGTCTGCCTGTCAGAAACATGGATAAAACTAGAAAAAATGGACTATCTACAAATAAATGGCTACACTTTTGCAACGTCATTTAATCGGCGACACTACAGAGGAGGTGGTGTAGCTATCCTAACTCGTGACGGGGTGGAATATAAAGAACTAACGGACTTTAAGGATATGAGTGTAGAACATGTTACAGAGTGTTGTGCCTTAGAAATACCAAAACATAACCTAATTATTATAAATATTCATAGGCTGGATCGTGATTTAAATACTTTTTTTAGCGTCATCAATAAAATCATAAGCAAATTAAAAAGGTTTGCCAATAACAAGCATATAATTTTCACGGGTGATTTCAATTTAAATCGATTTAAGAAGAAGGATAAGCAGAACTATAATAAATTATGTGATTACCTATTAGAGTGTAACTTGCGGCAACAAATTAAAGATCCTACTCGCGTAACGAAAAACTCATCATCCTGTATAGATTTCGTATTTACAAATAATTTGGATAGTAACTCAGAAGTAATTGATTCCGGCGTCTCAGATCATAGGGGATTGCTTTATTCCTTCACAATAAATACGAATAATTTGATTACGAGTACTTGTTTCATAGAAAAAAGGTTATTTACACTTAAAAATATACTACGTTTCAAAAATCAATTAAGCGAAATTAAATGGAATAATATTTTAATACACAATAATATAAATGAAAATTACAACGCTTTTGATCACCAAATCAAATTAATTTTAAACGATTGTATTCCGAAAAAACGTGTCAAAATAAGACCAAATAAAAGAATAACTTGGCTAACAAAAGGACTAAAAATTTCATGTAAAGCAAAAAGACAACTTAAAATATTAGTTAATCAGACAGAAAATAAAACACTTAAAATATATTACAACAAATATCAAAAGATTTTAAAAAAATGTGTCAAGTCTTCCAAAAGAAATAAATATACAAAACTTATGAAAAAATCTAATAATAAACAAAAATCTATGTGGAAAATAGTTAATAATGTAACAAAAAATCAGAAAAGCCAACAACACAAGGAAAAAATTAAAATAAAGCAGGGTAACGTAGTTATTGAAGATCCCCTAAGTGTAGCAAACTCGTTTAATAACTACTTCGCATCGATCGGTGAGTCAGAGTGCGCTCGGCCGAGTGGCCCGCTGCCGCAGTCAACTGAGCGCGCGGAGAACTCCATCTACCTTCAACAGGTCACGGAGCGAGAAGTGCGACAAATTATTATGCAGCTCCCAAATAAGTATAGCTACGGTGTAGACGAAATTCCTAATGCTTTGATCAAATCGTGTGTTGATCAATTAACGTCACCACTTACCCTACTAATTAATCAATCGTTTGAACAGGAAATCTTTCCAGAAAGACTCAAGATTGCAAAAATAATACCTATTCATAAAAAAGGCGGAGTTAAAGAAGACACAAGTCATTATAGGCCGATTGCGCTTTTGCCCGTTTTTTCAAAAATATTTGAAAAAGCAATGGCAAAACGTATTTACAACTTTATTGAAAAATATAGATTATTAAATAAAAATCAGTTTGGTTTTCGTAAACAGCGGTCTACTACGCAAGCAATCACTAAATATATTCAAGAGGCATTAAACTATATACAAAATAAATACTATGTCGTGAGTATATTGCTTGACATGACTAAAGCGTACGATAAAGTTTCTCACCAAATCCTATTATCGAAACTATACAACATCGGGATTCGAGGTAGGGCACACGGGTGGTTTAGGTCTTACTTAAAAAACCGTGAACAGTATGTAGAACTCGAATATTTCGATCCAGGTAAGAACATGATAAAAGCAGTAAAATCTGAAATAAAATGTACAAACTGGTCGATACCCCAAGGAAGTGTAGTTGGATGTATTTTATTTATTATTTACATAAATGAATTACCAAACATACAAAATTCACCGTGTATTATGTTTGCAGATGATGTATCATTATTATTTGGATGTATGGATGACCACGATAGTAGGGAAAACGTTGTAAAAAGCTTTATGGACGTCAAAAGTTGGTTAGTAAATCACAATTTAGAAATTAATTTGAAAAAAACTAAACTTATTCAACTTAGACCTAGACAAAAATCTAAATTAGATGTTAGTACTGTTATAAACAAGCTAAATATAGAAGAAGTAAGCGAGTTCAATTTATTAGGCATTACAATAGATACTCATGTAACTTGGGAGCAACATGTTCAAAAAATAAAATCAAAACTCTCTAAATTTACGTATGCGCTGTCGACCCTTAAAACGAACACTCACCTTGAAGCGTCACGAGCTGCATACTACGCGTATGCCTACGCATGGATGAAGTACGGGGTTTTGTTGTGGGGAGACAGTGTACACTCGCATGAAATTTTCGTTTTACAGAAGAAATGTATCAGAATCCTCTTTAACATAAAGCCAAGGGAAAGCTGTAAACCATTTTTTATACAACATAAATTACTACCGTTGCCCTGTATATTTATATTGGAAGCCACCTTATTTGTCCGGAAAAACATAAATGAATTCAAATTTTGTACGAGTGCCAGAAGAAGTAACACACTGGTTCTGCCACATATAACTATGCATATGGGAAAAACTGGTCCGCACTATAAAGCTGCAACAATATATAATAAAATGCCCGAAATTATTAAAGCAGAACCTAAAGACAAACCTTTCTACAATAAAGTAAAAAACCTTTTGTTGAATAAGTGTTATTACACAGTAAATGAGTTCCTCCATGATCCAATCTAGTCATTCGTAATCGAAAACTAATCATTAATCTAATTTATGAATTCCTTATTATCAATTTTATTATTTACACAATGATATTTACAATGTTACCTATTTAATTTCAATTTTGATGCTTTATTATGTTGACAATTTAATTTAATTTTCTTTTGATTCTATATTATTATTGACAATTTAATTTCTTCTGACAATTTGACAATTTAATTGACAATTCGATGTAATGTAATTTAATTTAATTTTTTTAATGTCTCTTACTGCATGCCTCACAATATGCGATGCCCTAATATAGGGTTCATGTACTAACTGCTACAATTATTTAAGAACTTTAAGCTGTACAATGTAAGCATGAATAAATGAAAAAATGAAAACATGCTGAAAGGAACAAAGTTGATAGAAGCACCCAATATTTGAGTTCATCATACTATTCTTATTTCAAAAATTCTGGGTTACAACCCTGACGCTCCGACGCAGAAAAGTTCTTTTTTCAAAAAAAGGCCCGAGTTTCCATACTGCTTTAGCTTATATATTTACTGTGCCGTGGGTGTCGTAAGAAGCGTTTATGAACTGGGGACTGGAGGATGGGCAGCAGCGTTCTTTTGTGTATCGTACCAACTTACATATTGCGGTCACCAACAACGGCAGTCCATGGTGCCAGCCGCAACGCTAACAATCGTGATGTACTTCACCTCTACATTTGAACGAACCTGCAGTGGAACGTTTCATGAGGTTGCATGTTTCATTATTCGTATCTACAGCGCATTTTTCTTGCAGGTATGCTCAAAGACATCTATGAAGACTACCTGCCCACATTTTACGTTCTAACTGGGTGCTGTTTGCCCTGTCTACTCTTCTGGCCCATCGAGTACATAATTTACAGAAAACGAGAATAAAGCTGACATCATAAAACTTTATGGACTTTTATTGAAAGGGAAAGATTAGGCTAGTCTCTTACAAAATATTATTTAGTACGTGTTTATTACTTAGGGCTTATTGCTTAAGGGCTCCCGCACACGACCGAGAATCGGTGGCCGATTATCGCCCAGGACAAGGACGGAAGATCCAGGTGATAACACGTAAGAGCGGGATGCCGACAAAAAATCGGCCACCGATTCTCGGTCGTGTGCGGGAGCCCTTATAGTGGCCCGCCCCGACTTTGGAAATTTATACAAAAAAGCAAATCGGTAGAGCCATTCTCAAACTATGCTCTGTTCAGAATCTAATTTATATATATATATATATATATATATATATAAGATAAAAATAATAATTTTCACACAAAAAGGTGGAATTATGGAATCGATAGGGAGACGTGTAAAGAATTCGCCCAGTTTGGCACAAGGACTTGTAAGATAGGATGAGACCACTTCATTAGTCAGTACTTAAGACAGTGAGGAAATCATTTCAACAAAAACCGGCCAAGTGCGATTAGGAATTGCGCACTATGGGTTCCGTACCTTTCCACCATATGATATACCTACTACTAGCTTTTGCCCTTAGATTAAAAAAGAATCGTCTTTGTTGATTGTGTTAAAATTTTCACACCTTCAAGGGTCCACAGACCTTAATAGTTGATATGAAATTCAACTTGATACTTATACTCCGTGGTCCAATGGTTAGAGCTCTCGGCTCTCGATCCGGAGGTGCTAGGTTCGACGAAAATCCCTTTGTTTGTAGTTTCCCTTCGTCTCCAGTTTGGTTAGGACATTGAAGGATGTATCACCTGATTATACGAAAAGTAAGATGATTCCTTGCTTCGGAAGGTACGTTAGGCAAGGACTACTATCTACGGATGTAGTCGTTAATGAGCCATGTCAGAAGCCTTTGGCGGCTCAACAACTCTGACACCAGCGTTTTTTAGGTCGGTCATCGTCCTTGCAACTCACACGATATGATAGGATAGGTAGGGAGACGTGTAAGGAAGGTAGAAGGGAGGGGGAAGAGGAGGGTGTTTCACCCAGTTTGGTATAAGGACTTTTAAGAGCTCCATAAGGAGATGAGACCACTTCATCAAGTCAGTACTTAAGATAGTGTTGAAATCATTTCGACCAATGAACAAAAACTGTCTATTCTCCATCGGAAATAAATAGGTTCCTGAGTGGTGCTCAAGAGGGAATAATGTGCCGCAAAGTGCGAGCGAAGGGATAGATTTTCCACCCCACGTCACAATTCTTCATCAATTTGCCCACCTCTACTCGTCTCGACTCGACCCAGAGCCCTATAATAAAAATAGAAACAACCTCAGTGAGATATAGGGTTCCGTCATTTACGTAATCGAAACTTTAAGCGGTATTTTTGGGCTGAAATCTAATAGAATGTTACTGGAAATTTTGTATGGCTTTCTCATACATACCTTTGAACTTTAAACGATTTATTTTTTCTCCTTTTAATAACTTGTATTTCCGTTCTACGGATCATAAAAATTTACTAAAGTTTGGCGAAATGTAAATAACTCGGGATACATGATTTTAAACCGGGTCGCGTCCCTGAGTAACAACAAAGCTTCAAATACTAATTAAAATGTTAAATTGAGTACAGTTCCTTCTTAAAAGGTCGTCAATATTTAAGTATTGAAATTAACTTTCTCTTATTAGAATACCGCCTATAAAATGTAAATACTCTTTCCCTTGTTATATAGCAAATATTTTTCGCGCCTATCGAAAGACGTAAAGAAATATCGAATACCTAAATACTGTTTTTTTTAAATTAAGCTCTACCGTTTCACGAGGCATTAGATTATTTTTATGTCGTATGTGAACAAAAAAGCAAATTGGTAAATGTTCCCATTCGCCTATGAAAGGATTGATGAAAGTAGAAGAAGCGAGGAAAGAATGTCAAGAGCCAAGCAGGTGGAGGACTGTGGTCTAAGTTTAACTCGACATGAAAGAGGCGTGATGTAATGTATGTATTTAATTCGCCTGTAGGTATTAACCAACGGAGGTACATCGACTCTAATAATACAGCAAAACGCGGTACGCACCCTGAGAACAAAGGCCTTATGTGGCGGTTATCTAACTCTCTGAATCTTAAACCGAGACGAAAATCTGTAGAATTAGGCAGGAGGGAAAATTTGAACAGACTACAAAAAAGACTACAGAAAAGCTCTACAAAGGTTAAATAAAAGGTTAGGTAAAGAGCAGAAATTAAAATTTCATCATAGAGAAGGATCCCCAAAACCACTCAGGTAGGTAATATATTGAGCTACTTTTTCACAGTTAACGGGTTATTTGAGGTAGAGAGCTAACCATTATGACCTAACGTGGGTTGTAGGTAGCTCGAACACCTTATATTAGCTACCGTTGCAAACATTTATCTTATTCAAGCTTGGTCGATGAGTTGGCTTATTTTAGAGCTTGATTTCAAATCCGCAAAGTTGATGGGCAGAACCAATTCTTAATTTACGGGGTGATAAAAAAATAACCCTGGGTGTCTACTCTCAAAGTCCGATATATCGAAACGATACTACTCAAAACATGCAACAGCAAAACTTCGTCCCTTGACAATAGAGTAGAATATTGGTTGGATGAATTTTCAAACTGCATCCAACCAATATTCTACTCTATTGTCAAGAGACGAAGTTTTGCATTTGCATGTTTCGAGTAGTATCGTTTCGATATATCGGACTTTTAGAGTAGACACCCTGAATACTACTACTCTTGCCATAGACGAAATTGCAATGTAAGATCCTTTGTGTCAATTTCAGGTGCCAAGAACTGGTAAAGCTTGACACTAACAGTCCGTCTATAACCCTTACGGCTATTGAAATAAGAACGCTACGAATTCCGATGCGTCAAGCTTGAAGTGCTCTTGACTGTACAAATTGAAACTGGACAAGAATGGAACAATGATTTGATGAGAGACAATTCCAAAAAACCTATATATAGTCAAATGTTCTACCGCAGAAGCTTAAGATATTAAACATAAATATGTATAGAGACCCAGCCAATCGAGACGAAGGTTTACCTAACGAATTTCCAGTTGAGAAATTTTTTACAATATAGATTTGCTCTATTCAAGGAAACGGACCTCATTGAAGGTATTGAACGTTATTTAATATTTCGCATTTATTATTATACGAGATATTTCCTTTTTAGTATCTGTAAATATTCTATGTGTAAATAGGTATTCTAATATACTTAAAAGCTTATTTTTGAAATTTATAAGCTATTGGAAATTCTTTTTTAAGGTAAAAATACCGTCTTAGTCAGGGACGAACAGTTGCGCAGAAGTGTATTTATGCGCGAAACCGACTCGCATTTGACCAGTTTTTATTATTTGCTTATGCACTTTCATGCTTGTGTGTCGTATGTTGTGTGTCACCAAAAAAACAAGTCCCTTGTATGAGAATCCTCCTTATTTTTTTCCTTTTCATTGTTTTTATTATTTGTTAGGTAATCCGCCACAAAACATATAGTTTCTACGGTTCAAAAGATACAGCCCCTTGAAGGTCGGACAGACTGACAGACATACAGACAGATGACGTAGGCTTAGTCAAAGGGTTTCATTGGCACTCTTTGGTTAAGGAATATTGAATATTGAATATTGGAGGACATTTCACACAAGATCATCTGACCCCAAACTAGGCAAAGCCTGTACTATGGGTACCAGAGACTGATATACATACATAAATAGATAAATAACACCCAGACACAGAACAAACACTTGTGTTCATCACACAAATGTTTGCCCTGGGCGGGGATCGAACCCGCGGCCCACGGCATGTGAGGCAGGCTCACTACTAACCACACCAACGGGCTTGTCGAAACCACACCAACGGGCTTGTTAAGGAATTCTAAAAATCATGCGAAAGAATCCAAACCCAAGACCAAAGAACAAATCTCTTTTACTCAATACTCAATACAAAAACTCAATGAAGTACAATTTTAGTGTATATCAGAGAGAGTATAGTATTCTTTGGTGTATAACGCACTTTGCGTATACGTTATTTTACGTCATTTTCTTCGTAATAGAGGTAGGTATCTTGCCTTAAAATCCTCGAATCTCGTTTGACGAAGACACCCATTGAAGGGAGCTCCAGATTTACACAAATTGCTACTCGGCAACCTCAATACAGAATGGGCGGATTTAGTCAAACAGATTTCTGTTTTGATTAAATATTGTAGAAAGGACGGATTGGTACAATGTTAAATAAGTTTTATACGTCATTTTTTCACTGGAAATGGAAAATGACACCTATTGTTATAGGTGTCATTTTCCATTTCCATTTCCCATGTTTGGGAACAACCTGTGAGTTTTTTCCTGTCGATTCTTTTTTTCCCACATAGCAAGAAGTTGTTTGTGAAGTGATGTTATTGCAGTGAGTGCAGTAGTGAACCGAAACTAAGAAAATGTTTATGCAGAATTGAGAGTAGAAGGGATCATTTGTCATTTGTTTTCACATTTTTATTTATGCCTTTACGAAATAATAATTAGTACCTGGGGGACCGAGCTTTTCTCTGTATAATCTACATCCAAGCCCAATCATAGATGGCGCAGTAGGGTTTCTGAAACGCACTATTTTCAAGAAATATTCAAAAAACCGATAAAATGAAATTTTCCAGACAAGAGACGATCAGATTGATTTTTCGCCCCCATAAACCTCGATAGAGTAAATTTCATCGAAATCGTTAGAGTCGTTTTCGAGAAACCGATTACAAATATATATTATTATAATATATACAAGTATTGCTGGTGTAATAGTCTAGGATGTAAGGCACAACAGACTCTCTGCGTCATAACAAAGACAAATAATTGGTCACTAAGCCGCAGCAGGGCCACAGAAATTAAAATTTACCAGAAGAGTAATAAAACCATTAAAAACGGCCAATTCAAAGGATACTTTTAATGAGTTACAACGGAATATTACTTTTAATAAATTGTGTCATAATAGACAAAAGCCTATATTATGACTAACTGATTAGTTTGTTTAAACACACGAGCGCAGATATGTGGTAATAAAATTAGTATTAAAACCAGCAGCACTTCATCAAAGTCAAAGACCCATTTTAGTTTATCATCTTATCACTAACGTGCGCCCGACCGTACCATACCGTACGCATCATCACAATGGCTAGAAGAAATGCCGGGACTGTTTTAATTTTATTTAATTTCAGACAAAAGTGATGCCATGAATTAAAATTGAGGTGTCATGGTCATGGCTTCGAAAGAAAATATAATTAAGCTTTTAAAAAGAGCAGAAAGGCAATTTACAGACGTAATTAAATTAACGCAAAGCCGACGGGGCTGCTAATATAAAATTTTGGTCATAAAAGATGTATAAAGCTCAATGAGGCGGTTTAAAAAAAAAAGATTAACTAGTTTTAATATTCTTGATAGATAGTGTTGTTGTAGGAAAATTTAACTGTCAACTTATTTTTCCTATCTGTAGTAAGTTTTGCCTAAGGAGGTTTATTTACTTCATCTATGTCAGATTTATTTTAAGTTCTTTAGCAAATGTCTTCAGAGCCATCTATCGACACCTTTGAATACTCAGTTGACGCTTAACTGCGAAACCGGCTCATTAGCTTACCACCGTGGCGCCCCTTCGTTTGTGTAGCGACGTAGTTTGCATAACGTCATTACGAAATTTTAATATCCAACAATGAATAAATATTTTTGATTTGCTTTGATTTTGATTATACTTATGTGACAAATGTTTCGTAATTTACATTCAGAGATATGAAATAAAAATTAAATTAGAAATCGTTTTGTGCTCGAATTGAATCTTAAAGTTAAATCTATGTCAAAATAAAACAAGAACATTATTTCAATGTGCAGGTCGATGACTAAGGTCAATAAAATTAAAACTATCATAGAAACTGCATCAACTGACAGCGTATTTCGTAAAGGAGACAATATTTTTTCGTCATCAAATGACCAGCAAAATAAATCCCTAAAATACTACAGACAAAAAGGTTAATGTTCACCAAATTTCGGTGAGAACAATTTAATAGGTTTTGTTAGGTTTAACCTTGGAGGAAGGTTTACATAGGTACTTATTAGGTTGCCTTTCGAACATAACGGCGTTTTATCAAATACAAGTTGCTATCAAAATCTAGGTTAAATAGTTAGCTATTCAGATTTGTTAGGTTTTACATAGGTTGCCTTTCGAACACAACGCTACTTGAAATTGAAGTTGCTGCCAAAAATTTTGGTGAATAGCTATTCAGATTTGTTAGGTTTTACATAGGTTATACTAGGTTGCCCTTCGTACATAATAGTATTTGATCAAATACAAGTTGCTGTTAAAAACCTAGGTAAAATACTTATTCAGATTTCTTAGGTTTTACAAAGGTTGTATTAGCTTGCCTTTCGAACACAACGATATTTGATTAAATACAATTGTTGTCAAAAACCTAGGTAAAATAGCTATTGAGATTTGTTAGGTTTTACATAGGTTGTTTAAAGTTGCCATTCGAGCACAACTGTATTTGATTAATACAAGTTGCTGTCCAAAACCTAGGTAGAGTAGCTATTGAGCTTTGTTAGGTTTTACATAGGATGTATTAGGTTGCCTCTCGAACACAACGATCTTCAAATGCCCCGACTTTATCAAAACCCTGCGAAATATGCAGAGCAAAAAATAGCAAATCCTGAATCATTTTGACTCCCCTGTCTATCAATAGGATATTAAGCTCGCTATTAGGCTTCCTCCAGGCAAAGCTCCGGGTAAGACGCCATTGTCATTCACATCTCTTTTTTTGAAGCAAGAAATAAAAAACAAACAGTAAAAACCTAATGACAGTCCTTATTCCAACAAACGGGGAAAACACCAACGCTTTTTCGGAATAAAATGAATCCACGATGTTTGAGAACAAACACTCAAAAGTTAGAAAAATATTCGACGAGCTTGGTTCCTATATGTAATAGATTTACGAAGGTTCCCTGAAAAAATAGGTATTGAATTTTGGTAAAGTGGTAATCTTTATTGCAAAAACGTTTTTTACGTAATAAGTGTTGGTAAGAAATTAATAAACATAATTTTCACCACACAAGCTTGGAAAACTTTACTTTACCGCTCAAAATCTGAGTGCAAAGGTAATTTTTGACCGCTAGGGTGGATAAGGTTCTTGAAATTTTAAAATTTGCGTGCTGAAAATCTCGAAATCTGCGTGCAAATGTCATTTAGGCCGCTACAGAGGTTTTCGAAATTAGAACGCCATGGTGTTGGTATAACAACAAATTCCAAATCAAAAGCAAATTCCAAATTTCTTGGTTACACTCGACCGCTCGTCGAGTAAAAAACTTTGACCTTGAGTGGGACACTGAATTCGGGCGTTTGTAGCGTAGCGCTAGTTTAGCTTATACAGGGCCCTGAGTCAAGATGCTTTCTACAATCGCAAACGCTATAGAATAGAATAAAAATGTATGGGATTGACATTAGCTGTGACGCAACATTTCTATCGCTTATGTCATTCCCGTACATTTTCATTCTATTCTACTAGCGTTTGCGATTGTAGAAAGCATCTTGACTCAGGGCCCTGGTTTTGTTTGTACGTGCTTGTTGCCCTGCGTACTGGCGCTATTCGTTAGCATTTTCCTCGCTTTAGTGTGATGAAAAGTTTTTTGTTTCACTCGGCAGCTAAGTTATTTTGCATCTCGTGCATACTCGTATAACAATAACAATTTTACTGCTTTGCATAACAAACAACTATTTCGTTGTCGTTTGATTGTTTCATATCTATAAGCTAAGTCTTGCTTAGAAAGCAAATGAATTTGTTAATATTTTATTTTTGATCTCAGCCCAAATTTCAGAGTTTTCCTGACATCAAATCATGTGTGACATGGTAAGACGACCACTTAAATAAGATACTAGCCGAGAACAATACCTCAACGTGCCTTTTGAAGTACGGAAACGCTCTACTAATGAGCGGTCATCTATCCGAGTTTTGACCAAGGTAAGTATTACCTAACATTCGTGATAACAAAAAACGCAATTGTACCACTTATTCATAAGGCGCTTCAAAACACTCCAAAATACTCAAACAGATGAGAAAAATCGTTATTTTTTTTTTTCTAAAACTGAAACTTTTGAACAAGAAACCTTGTGTAGTATAATATCTAGTACACCTAAAGCAAAGCCTACAGTCACGTCGAGTGTAACCCGCCCGGAGCAGCTGTATCGACCGGCCTGGCTTCGAGCTACAGCCACCTCGGAGCTCAGAGGCTCTTCAACTTTACGCCTTTTTGGCTCACTTCCATTATTATTTGTAAAGGGTTTTAATTAATTCGTGTAACATATGTGGTCCGATAGCTGACGCGTTTGAAAGTCGAAATTGATCGAACGACACCCATTGTATAAGGCAATAATATTGTTAGAATAAAACCTCCTGGCATGGAAAGTTGCTGTCTTACGAGGCAGTTCCTCGACGTTTAGAAATTACACGTACCTATAAAGGGTGTAAGGCCGGTATTTCACTGGGACACCATGGCAGCGCAACCAGTCGCCGCTACCAACTAAATGTATACAGCTCTTTAGAGAGTTACTCACCTGGTGTCCGTTTGGTTGCGCAACCATCGGATCGGATCGGATGCTGGTCGCGCTACCACTCCCATTGAAATATAGCCCTTAATACTGTGGCCGCAGGGTGTGTCTTTACTGGTGTCTCTACTGGTGCCTAGTTACGGACACCAGTGGCGCAACTAGTCGCGCCACCGTGGTGTCCTAGTGAAATACCGGCCTTAGGGACAGCCTTCCGAATACTGAAAGGGCATGCTCAGTCAACGTAACTGAACAACTTTTCGCCAATAAAAGTTTCAGGAAATTAAAAAAAATTGATAATTTATTTCATAGTTTAAGGAATAAGCTGTTTGTGCAGTTTAGTCTGTGTCGACTTCTACAAATAAAAACTGTAATTAATGTAGTTCCTGAACCATCTAAAATACTCAGACACGAAATGTAAGTTTGTAGGTTTTAAAAAATTAAGGAAAATACCGACATATGCACTTATGCAGCCTGCAAAATGATCCGGTGGACGTGCGGTGGACATAATTAGCAAATTTTAGTACTTTTTTTCGCAAATGTCTTGAAAAATGTCGTAAGACGCACGTGCGCATTGTCATTACACTCTCAATGCAATTCCTGAGCCTCGACTGTAATGAGCAAAGCAGCGCACTCGCATCTTATTGTACTATTACTTCTTACATATATTTTTTTCCGAAATGTTATACAGGGACAGGTTGGCAATAACTGAAAATACACAAAGAACTCAATAACTTTTATTAATAAACATATCACCGGTAACGTAAAAAAATTGGCCTCTCCATACAAATTTTAATTACATTAAATTAGAATTACAGCAGGGTAAAAGCAGGACGGATCAATGCATAAAATATTTGAACGATAGAGACACGTACTCCGTCCTGCTCGCATGCATACCTCTACCCCGCTGCTATTCTAATCTAGCTACATTATTTTGACTGTAATGGTAATGTATCCTGAAAAGTTTGAGAAGCTCTGCCGTAAAAAGTTCCCACAGCTAGCAGATTCGGTCGCGAATGAGTCTTCAGATAGGGTGGATATTCGGCATCACTCACCTAACGACTCTATTCTCACATAAAAAAAAGATCAAGGACGAAACTCGGACTTTAGAAAGCTATTTCTTGATTTGAAGATTTAAAATATTTAAATCCATAAAAAATTTTGTCCACTCAACGAAAAAGTTTTTTTTATGTTAAGTCTTGGTTATTTATGTCCCATGTTACATGTCTCCACCATGCAACATGCCTGTCTTTTCTCTGTTGTCATAGCAAAAACTGTTTTAAACTCTATACCTACTTTATGCGATTGACACAAGGATATAAAAAAGTTGCCGCAGTTCTTAGGTAAAGTTGTGGTAAAGTCGATCAATTTGAATCATGACCCGTTTTATGCTTATTTTCGTGCTTACAGTCAAATACAAGTCATCATCATCATCATCATAACATCCCATGAAACGTCCACTACAGGACAAGGAGCAATACAAGTACTTAGGTTAAATTTCGCTCAAATGTGCTTTCAAAGTACCATAAAAGAAAACCTTACTGATTTGACAGTTTCAAACGAATTCTTGTCAAAATGAGTCACGTCACGAATCAGTTGGTTCGTCCTTAGATTATGAATAACGGCAGCTTGGTTCGACCAAGGTTCGACTGGTTCGACTGGCAGGCGGATAAAATCGGAACTAAAACCACTGCTAAGGGATGTTTACATTTAACGAGAAAAATATTTTTCAGCGCCCTCCTGACGTCATCTACCTGCCATGATACCCGTGTCGCACTGTACTTCTCAATGAGAACGCTGCTTTACTCAAGCCACAACTCCTTGGCAACACAAGACAATACTTTTGTTGCCTAATAAAAGTCCCCAAGAAAAAAGGTTTTATCTCCGTCGTGGTGGCACTGTCGTCAGCGGAAGTCCGCAGCGAATTTTATTGACATCCTTTTATCATTTGCTATATTTGAGGTCAAGTTTAAGGTAGTAATGGGATTAGATATGACCATATGTATTCTATGGATATGACAAAGGGAACGTTTTTGTCGCGGAGAAAAAAGTTTTAACTCTTATCGCTTTCACTCATAACATTTTATTATTAAAGTTGTGGTTTTTTTTTGCATGTATTGAAGATATAATACATACAAGCATGATCTTTGAATAATGATTGTACTTTCAGAGCACAGTACAGTTTTGTCTGAGAATGCGGGAGACAGTAAAAACTACTTGAAACCTGAAGAAACCTGATGAGATTATGTACGACCAGACACTTAGCGTTCCGAACATTTTTATTTTACTTCCTCGTCTTTCATTTACTTTAAGAACTCGGAGTTTTACCGTCTCATGCTATGTACTTAAGTTCTTGTGTCCTTAGCCGACTTTGATATTTTGTTACGTTTGATAAGCTTCTTTACATTATAATTGCTCAAAAGGAATGCATGTGTCACACTCCCCTTAGCAGTGTCGCTGCCTACACTTTGTAGCTTAAGGGCCCCATACAAAGCCCTGCCTGCAGGGCCCTGCTTGCAGTGCCACTGCCAATCGTACTTTGTGTGGGCATGCAGGGCCGACATAATGGCCGGTATATCGGCCCTGCAACACCACACACGGTACGATTGGCAGTGCGCACTGCAAGCAGGGCCCTGCAGGCAGGGCTTTGTATGGGGTGTTTTAGTGACATGCGAAAAAAAAATAGTAGTAGCATATACTTATGATGAAATTAAAAGGAAAACTATCATAGCAGTAGGCTTTACAGGTTTAGGAGTAATAGTCGAAAATCTGAAAATAATAGAAATATAAATAGCAATCAGGCGCTGGACTTCGCTGGTCGTTAGGACGGAATAAGTAAGTAAGTATTACTACTGTTAATATACTTACTAGTAAATTTTGTGGCTCATATAAAAGTATGTGCATATTAAGGAAGAGTGGTGTCTCCCGACACAGGCAACTTCTAAGCTTAAAGGGAGACATCAGTCACCATATTGGAAAAAAAAAATTGTATGAAATGCCTAAATATTTTTTTTTTCATCAAAACCTGCTTAACAATAATAATTCCTAAAGCAGCTTACTACGAAGCCCTACATTGCGCGTGGCCTGACACGCATTTGGCCGGATTTTTTTCTGGTCACTTCTATCTCTGTTGTATTCCTAAGTAAAAATTCAATAGACAGTTGGTTTTGATTCATAAAAGAATCAAGACAAGTTGCTAAAAATTCAGACGCATTCAGCGCATACAATATGATGTATCAGGGGGTAATCGTAGTAATTTGTATTAAATATTACCAAAACGCTTAGTTAAAGATAAATGCTATGCTCTATCCAAATTACCACGATCACCCCCTAGTCTATCTCAAGCAGTGTACAATTTTCAGCACACGCAAAATATAGTCTTGATAGGCCCTGGTCTGTTGCTTTAAGTTAAAAATATAGGTACTATTCCCGTAACACCTAAGCTTAGGATGAGCTAGCTAGATAAGTCTTCATCACGATGACTAGCTAGACAGACTATCCAATCTGCTGATATGGAATAAATTCCCTCGAAGCTATGAATAAATTCAACCGAGATTCGCTTGCACGTTACATAATCCGTTTACCTTGGATTTGCATTTGAAAATCCAGCTTATAAAGCTTTTTATTGACATGCTGAATGTAGAAGAATAATAAATTGTTGAAACAATTTGTCAAATAAAATCCTGATCGAAAGACATTCCGAATCTATATCCATTTTTGCAATTTCGTAATCAAAGGTTCAAGGTCGCAGGAAGCCGCTGGATGCGAACAGCGCAGGACCGGTCGTCATGGAGATCTTTAGGGGAGGCCTATATCCAGCAGTGGACGTCTTTCGGCTGATATGATGGTGATAAATCAAAGGTTCGTGTGAGCGATAAGGCTGCTTTAGAGCAAACTGTGTATGAAATATCTAAGCGTCTTACATTTAAAGTAAAAAATGCAGCTATATTTTGAGAAATTAATTCAGTTTTTTTTTTATTCCGTACCCAGAGAGTAAAAAAAGGGACCCTATTCATATGCCTCCGATGATGTGTGTCTGTCTGTCAGCGGGCTGTATCTCATGAACCATAATAGGTAGACAGTTGAAATTTTTAGTGCTTGCCCACGTTGACTCGCGGGCGCGGTGGCGGGCGCGGTCACGAAATATCAAACATATGACGTAATATCCAAATGTTCACGTACGAATCGCACGTGCGATCTAAGTAACGGGCAAGCTAGCGACAGGCGCGCGCGACTCGCTCGCGGCAGTATCAAACACATGAGACGTTTGTGTGTGTTCACGTCGAACTAGCGGCGGAGCGCGCGATTTTCTCGCGACGACGTCAGGTAAGTTCAACCAGTTTGAACTTGTCGCTAGAAACGATAGCACGTTTTTATCATGTCGTTCAATACAGAAGAGTTTATTAGTGCTGTTCAGGCTAGACTTCCGATTTGGCAAAGTAAACACAGGCACAAAAATCTCACTCCTTGTTGAATCCAGTATGTAATCAAAACAGTTGACAGTCATCCTGGTATATCCAAAAAAATCTTGTTCTCTCAAATTGCTATACCGGGTGTTAGTGTAAACACGAGGTCCCTTAGCATCTCCCACTTTAGATATGAATTTTCGGTTAAAAATAAAAGATTGTCGTCCATGTTTTCAACCTCTGACAACACGTCACACCCGCGCAAACGCCTGGCGGGCAATGTGAACACGACTCGCCACGTCTACCGCGCCCGCACTCGCCACCGCGCCCGCGCGTACCAACGTGAACAAGCACTAACAGATTACATACTTCTGTTTCCGCTTAACAGCAAGTAATGAAAATAACAAATAAGATCTGATATTTATGATCTGATAATTAAGGTAAGGGGGCTTCCCTACTAAAAACGGGTTTCTTTCGGCGATATTTGCTAGATTTTTGTTTTTGCTCTATTGTAAGAACGGGAACACATACAAGCATGAAAATTGGTATGTTTGTAGTGCATAAGCTATAAAATATTAACAAATAATAAAAACTGGTCAAGTGCGAGTCAGCCTCGCGCTTATTTATTACACTTCCGCATGACTGCCGCAGTCACGCTGCGCGTCCATAACTAAGACGGTATTTTTACCTTAGTGGCACGGAACCCTCAATGCGCTAGTCCGACTCGCACTTGTTTGTGATAATATCTAGGTTATACCTGCGTGGTAGTTTATTGGTAGGTGGACGGGATTATTCCTTGTTCTATAGAATCTGTAAGTACAAAAAATATCGGAAAATAAAAAGTCAAACATACTTAGTAAAGAAACTTTGTAATCCAAGCTCTCAATTCTTAAATCTTTCCAGGAACTTCTCTTCGTAGATTGAAATCTACACCTCAATAAATAATAGGTCTTTACCTATGAAATTGCCGTTTTCTATGGCGAATTTTAGGTAAACTCAATTTTCAGTACCTACTAAAATTTTTGCATTTTTCTTAGGAATTATAAATAATTTTTTTTAGCATTATTGGGAAGACATTAAGCTAACAGATGCTTAAATTTAATTTCCGAAAAATATTATCTGTAAAATAATATAACAAATCTAATGATGAAATTGGACGACATTTAAGACGAACAATTTTCGAACCTTTAATTTTATATATCTAACTAAAAATAAAAACTTTATTTTATGCGTAAATTGATAACCTTGAAGTCAACTTTCAAATACAAGACAAATGAAAAAAATTGCATTAGAATTATAGGAATTATGATCTCATTAATCTGTGAGAAAATTTCGGCAATTTCATAGGTACGAGTAATGACCTATTATTACCATTATTTGTCTGAGAACGAATACTGACAAAATCATTATCGGCAAAGAACAAATGCTAAATTTAAGAAAATATAAAAGAAAAACAAGAACAAAACGGAAGTCAAAATATG
Source organism: Athrips mouffetella (assembly GCA_947532105.1). Taxonomy (NCBI): domain Eukaryota; kingdom Metazoa; phylum Arthropoda; class Insecta; order Lepidoptera; family Gelechiidae; genus Athrips; species Athrips mouffetella. The sequence goes on along the minus strand of OX383960.1, from coordinate 8,956,196 downwards.
AATTATTCCATTATCAATATAAAAAACCGGTCAAGTGCGAGTCGGACTCGCGCGCCGAGGGTTCCGATATACCTATAGTATTTTTGGAAGCAATAAAGTCAATTTTCAGGACCGCAAAACTAAATTTGTTTGTAAAGGTTTTTTGCAGATTTCTGAAAAACTGTGCAACTTAGAAAGATCGTTTTATTTTTGCTGTAAAGTTTATATAAACTTCTGTCAACTGTAATTAATTCAGATTTTTCCTTACTCAAACTTCGGAGATAAGGGGGGGGGAATGGTATTTTTCTTGACATTTTTCATCATAACTTTAAAACTAAGAAATTTAAAAAAATACAAAGGTATATTTTAAAATGTACAAGTAAAGCCCTTTCATATGATACCCCACTCGACCTAGTAGCGACAATTTGAAATTTGGCCCCCCCTATTTTGGCCCCCTTTATATTAATAATCATACTTTTTTCAAAAATTTTTCTTGTGCAATTAAGTTGGGCAACTATATTCTAAAACTATTCCAAATTTCAGGTTGATAGCATAAGTGGTTGCTGAGATATAGAGGTGTGACAGACAGACGGACAGACAGACAGACAGACAGAGCGGCACCATAAGGGTTCCTTTTTTTTACCATTTTGGTATCGGAACCCTAAAAACAAGTATTATAAGCATGTCGTTGACCCAGATCTGATATTTTATTCTAAAATTAGGTTAGGGGGATGTTCGTAAAAGATACCTACGTAAAACCAACGGGTAAGAAAGTAGTTTATTTGTGGCCCCGTGTGGTGCCGGCAAAGAATAGTACCAACCCATCCCTACCCGCGGGTGTCGTAAGAGGCGACTGAGGGATAATGAACCAGAGGGTGGGCAGCAGCATCCTTCTGTGTATCGTATCATTTTATATTCTGCGGTCACCTACAACCGCGGTCCATGGTACCAGCCGTAACGCAAAAAAGCGTGGTGACTATGATACTTTCCCCTCACATTGTTTCAGAAAAAGCTGAAATTTTGGAGGGAATTCCCTCTCCTGTAGTGGACGTTTCATGGGATGCCATGGTGAGTGTTTTGTGATTAGTTTCGTATCTATAAGAGAAATACATAGCATAGGTAAAATACAAATAGGTACCAAACGATCTAATTCTTCACTGAGAATTTCAAAAATATGAAAAAAGTGGAATTCTACAAAATACACAATTACATATTACCACAGATTACTATCAAATTATATCAATGATTTGTAAAACATAAATAAATCCGTAAAATCATACAGGTTATAAAATGTCTAGCTTTCGCAAACATTATTTTATACTCAAAAGGGAAGAAATAGCGATATTTGACGATATAAGAAGCACCACAACACTTGCCAACATTTTGTGCAATGTATTGTACAACTTGTTATAGGTAAACAACACTCCTCGTACATTTTATGTGTGGACATAAAATCCTTCCATAAAATATTGCCTGCAGTAGTGATACGACCTACAATAGCAATTAAACTAATGCCCTGCTCTGCCTTTTGTGGAGTTTATGACTTTCTTCTATGTTGTGAGAGTTCTGCAAGGAGATAAGTAATAGCGAAAATGTATTTTTATCACATCTATTCGAAAAGAGCTAGTTCATTTTACGTTAACAGGAACTAAAATCACTTTTAATCCCTATGGGACTAAAAAGTAATTTAAATTCTTCTTCTTCGTCGTTTCCTCATGGTTGAAGGTCTGAATTAGGAATTTGGATCCCTAGCTGCGGTCAGGATTCAAAAAACGCTTTCGCCCTCAAAATAGTTCTTTGCTCCCTTGGTAAAAAATCTCCTATTTTATTTGCTATTTTATATGAATGCTGCCGAAAAAGCGTGTATTTACGTACGGTCTGGCCGATATGCGAATTTTAAGTGACCACTTATGTAGGTATAAACTAATCACTATTAATCAGTATACACAATACGAAAAGTAGTGAAGACGCCTCTGATTTCCTCTCTGAGGCTTGTTACATTTTACATTTATTTCTCGTGTCGTTTCCACCCGCTTTTCATCCAAGTTAATACTATGAATACTTTACAGACCCATCTTACTAAGATAGCAGCTCTACAAAATTTCTCTTAACACAAAAATACATATAAGCTTGTTCAGTAAGCTCATAAAACAAGCCATTTTTCTCAGAGACCTAGGCGAGGGAAATTATTAGATGTAAAAAAAATCTGTTCAAAAACTAGAACCCGACTGTGTAATCTGTGTATGAAACAAGAAAATTTTGTCATGTGAAATTGTTAAGTACAAACTATGGTATTTAATAAATATTCATAGTGATGTTCAGATATAATAGACGTGGTCATAATATTTTTAGTGTAGATGGCATATTATGTATGACCACGGCTTTGATCCTGTTCATCACTATGAATATTTATTAAATACGAAAGTGTGTACATATAAATTTCAGATGACAATAAATTCTTGTTTCATACTTTTTATAGCCCTCTCCCTCTCCTCCTCCCCCTCCCCCTCCCCCAGCCCCTCCTCTCCCTCGGGAGGGATCTCTCTCTCTTGGGGAATGATTTTTCAAAAACGCTGAATGACATGTTTATTTCTTTCTTTTTATTAGCCTAAATCCAAATTTTTAATAGAATTTTAATTCGTACTGTCATCCCTTATTTCACCCCCTTGGGGGATGATATCTCAAAATTACTGAAACACGTGTTTCTTTACTTCTTATTATTAGCTAAAATCCTAATTTCAAGTACCTCACATCAAAACTGTAGGATTTTCATACAAACCTCTATCCCTTATTTCACCCCATTGAGGGATGAATCTCAGAATTGCTGGAACATGTGAATATTTACTTCTTATTATTAGCTAAAATCCAAATTTCAAACACCTCATGTCAAAACTGTAGGATTTTCATACGAACTTTCATCCCTTATATTTTCACCCCCTTGGGTGATGATATCTCTAAGTTGCTAAAACACATGTTTCTTATTAATAACTAAAATACAAAATTTTCAAGTACCGCATGTCAAAACTGTAAGATTTTCATACAAACATTCATTCCTTATTTCACCCCTTATGGCATGAATTTAGAAAAATTCTAAAATACGTACTTTTTTATTTTTTACCAAGAGCTCAGAACCAAATTACTATAATTCTACCTTTAAAAATGAAAGACTTATGAGCAACATACGGAAAAAAAATCATCCCCTTTTTCACCCCCTTAAAGTCAAATTTGTATGAATCTAACTCAAGAAACAAAGGACTTTCATACAATCTTTCATTCCTTATCTTACCCCCTTAGGGGATGAATTTTAAAAAAATTCTTAAACACGTGCTTTTTTCTTTTTTACCAAGAGCTCACAACCAAATTTCTATAATTCTACTTTTAAAAATGAAAGACTTATAGACGGAAAAATACGGAAAAAACACATCCCTTTTTTCACCCCTTGAAGGGTGATTTTTAAGAAATGCTTAAACACGTGTTTTTTTTTATTTTTTACCAGAAGCTTGAATTCAAATTTGTGTGAATCTAGCTCAAGAAACAAAGGACTTTCATGAAAACTTTGATGAATTTTCCAAAATCCTTTCCTAGTGGGTAGTTTTCACCTGCATAAAACCTGTTTACAAAATTTCAGATCTGTATCTATAGCAGTTACGACTCGGCGTTGATGAATCAGTCAGTCAGTCAGGACAAGCTCTTTTATATATTTAGAACATAACTTAGGGACGATCAAGGCACTTCTAACGATACCTCATTTGTCAAATTGCGATAAGTGGTTTAGAAGCTATGAGGGAACAGATATACATACATAAATACCGGTCAAAATACATAACAGAACAAATAAACATACATTACATAGATACATTCATACATACCCTTCGAACTCAAACTCAAAATCATTTAATAATTGTTGGATATTAAAATCTCTTTGACGTCAGCTAAACTACATCGCTTCACAAACAAAATGGCGCCATGTTGGGAAGAAAAAGAGGCGACACTAAAAACCCACGCCCTCTTTTTAATATGTTGAATGTACAGGATTTAATTTGAATGTTGAATTAGCCTGTCTGATATCTATATATCTGATAATCTGATATTTTATAATAACATTTCTTTTACAATTTTTGCTTGATAACATTTTTTAATTTATCTAACGGTAAAGTTCTAATGTCAGTAGAAGAAACCTTAATTAAGAAGCGTATACCTTTGTAACTTTTACTTATTTTGTGAACACAGCTCACATGAAAAGCAAATTGATTCTCTTATATTGATACTGTGCCTGTCACAATTTTTCTCGAAAGTATGTATATTCCGTTTAACATGTATTAAGTTCTCATAAATGTATTGTGACGAAAAGTCAAAATGTTGATTTCTTTAAACGTATTTATATTCTCTAGGCTTCATTTTATAAATTTCACTAACAGCTCGCTTTTGTAATACGTCAAAATCATAACCCTCCTTTTTGCCGTAGTCGGGTAATTAGGTTTTATGAACGGGTTACTCTTAAACTAGTAGATACGGCCACGTGCAGGTGGAAACACATTGGCCTTGAGCGGGTCGCTGGTTTCGAGCGTTTGTAGCGTAGCGCTGCTGCTTGGCGGCAAGACAAGGGCTTACTACTGTATTTCTTAAACTAATTTATAATGTTTCTCATTGAACTTTATGCTTAGGTTGTAGACCTTTTTACCAGTTTGTAAGGTTGGTCATCATCGTAGTGATCAATAAGAAGGATTTTCACAGTATTTTTTCTTGTAAGTAATAGCACACTCAATAGCGGTAAGTACCTAGTTCTATTTTCGAAATGACCTCGTATATGATTCCCGTCCTAAATTCGATAACCATTTGACAAATAGTGTTGCGGCCACGAATCCATTGTTTCTATTATCCAGCTCCAGTCCCGGTCCCGGTCGCGGTGGCATGGCACTAGGAAAACGGCGGGAAAATTTGATAATCCACTTTGGCAATCTGCCAAACTTGGTGTACTTAACTTGCGTTGGTATGGGTGGCACGCGTCGAATAACCGACAGAACAGGGATTAGTTTCGAATAGATATGCCTTTATTTTACTTCAAGGTATTTGTTTTATGCTTTTAATTTGTGCCCAGTTTCGATTTGTGCCTGACGAAACGGTAACTACGATACAGGCTTCGCCTAGTGTGGTTACCCAAGCCACGCTAGTTTACTAGTATTATATGATCAGTGCCTAAGCTATGTAACCAAGAAAACTTGAATGAGCTTCGGACAATTTGTATGTTTGTTTAGAAAAAAATTGAGGTATCCTGGGTTAACTAAACGGAACGATGGCATAAGGCATAAGTATGTATTTAAGTTAGTCAAACTTCATCATCATCATCATAGGGTGCCATCTTCAAAACGAAGATTGGATGAAACGTCGCGGCGTTGAGCCACCCTCTTCAACTTGTGGTACTGTAGTCCGATCCAGTTTCTTATGTCAGTCATCGAACCATTTCCGTCTCGGCCTTCCTGGTGGCCTTCTACCCGGTATCTTGCCTTCAAGAATTGTCCGCAGAAATTGAAATGCGAAGCCTCTTTGCAAGTGTCCAAAAAAGGCCACTTTCATTTTGGCAAAGGCTTTAGACAAACTTGCCTCACCATTTCGTTGAAAAAATTTACAAGATACTAAGTCGAAAGGTACTTCTATCAGATTATTTTCTGTGGCAGTCTTCGGTATGGAATAATGTAGAGTTGTGAACTTGTGACTGTGTGTGTAACAGTAAAACCTTATCTTCTGATAATTTAACTTCGATTTATGACTTTTTGCGGTCTCAAGAAACAATGAAACGGGAAATTTACCGTAGTAAATGTTAACGTAGCTACACTCTTGTCAGTGGAGTAACTTCTTCGCCACCCTATTCTCTGCAACTTCCTTCGTTTTCTGGTACAAGTGATAAGACACGACATGCGTTTTGTCCCTGGTCCATGTAGCAATATCTGGGCCTTCCTCTACCTCTCCTTCCCTCAACCTTTCTCTCTATGATGGTTTTTATTAGGGTTCCGTATCCAAAGGGTGGATAACGGGACCCTATTAATATGAATCCGATGGCTGTATGTCTGTCAGCAGGCCGTATCTCATGAACATGAATTTTCACAGCCAATTTTTTCTGTTGCCGCTACGACAACAAATAATAAAAATAAAATAATTAATTCCATACTAAAAGTGTGTTTTTTGGGAGATTTTTGCTCGATTTTTGTTTAGCTCTATCGTAAAAACGGGAACACTTATAAGTGTGAAAATTGGTGAGTTTGTAGTGCATAAGCTAAAAAATAACAACAAGTATTTAAAAATGGTCAAGTGCGTGTGACACTTGCGCAAATTTAATACGCTTCCCCGTGTCTGCGCGTCGATAATTAACACGGTATTTTGACCTTAGTGGTACGGAACCCTCGGTGCGCGAGTCCAACTCGCACTTGGCCGGTTTTTAAGAATGTGCCGTGTCTTGTCAGATGTCCCAACATATTCCCTTCGTGTATTTTCAGTAGTACTTTATTTAGTTAGTCTGAGAGTACTTTAGCTTCTTTATTCGTTAACCGCGTTTAACACCTTTTCCTTAGTTTTATTTTCTAATAAATAAACAAAGAAATTTGACCTCATATAGAAGTAATATATAAGAAATAATTCGTCACAAGTAGGGATGTGGGCATGCTTGCATCTATCGATAGTCGATAAGTTACACAAGGACAAATCGATGTCGAAACTTTGACCAAAAAGTTGAAGTACTAAACTTTAATAAAAGGCAAATCTGTTAAAAGCAGTGATTAAATTCATTAAAAAAAATACTTTTTGCATTTTTTACTACAGGTGATTTCTTACGTAGGTGTTTTAATATTAAAGATACCAAATTTCTTACTTACTTACTTACTAAAAGTAATGGACGGTAGCGGTGGAGGCAAGAGGGATAGGAGGTGTAAAGGTTCTTTTTTTTATTTTCATGAATATCTCTAGCTTACATACAAATTATGTAGGATTTTAAAACAAACTTTTATCCCTCAATTCAATCCATTTGGGAAGGTTTTGCAAAAATGCTGAAATACGGGTTTGTGTTTTTCTTCTAAGTAGCTCAAATAAATTTTCAAGCGAAATTTCGTGTATCTTATCTTGCCTTATAACGTGGAGCTGAGTTCCTTATTGGAACTTAGAGCACAAGGAGCCTGTAGTCTTCTGGTTTCGGATAAGCTTGACCCAGAATCTTCATACGCTTGTGAGCCAAAGCGTTGCATGAGCACAAGAATTGCTTATCAGTATTGTTTGTAGCGAAAAACTTTAAAACCTTTTTTGTAGAGAATTTTATGTAGATTAATTTAGTATTTTTATTAATTTTCTTACAATTTGTTGATTCAGGATGATTCATGCTGATTGAGACATTTCAATTTGGCGAAGACACACAAAGTTATATTTGTTTGACAGTGTCCCCATCGGGAATCGAACCCAGAATGAAAACAAAACGCGTTGAATGTTGTAAAATATAATAAATGGTACAGCAGCACTGCACTTACTTTCTCGCGATATGCAATTAGAACTGTCAACCGCAAACTTAAATTTTTAATACCATACCTACACATAGTATGGAATTACAAACGTTTATTAAGGTTTTTCTGAAAAATGTTCTACCACATGAATTCGGAACTCGAATTGTAAAATATTAAAACAAACCAACCGTAAACGATTTCGAACAAATCACATGTTCAAATTTTGGTAGTACTGGAACACCTTTTATATGAATTTTCACAGATTTTTAAATTTCAAAACTCTGTTTCTTATGAATAGTTGTTCAGTTTTGTCGACTGTAAAGCTCTTTCCGTTTTTGGTACATCCTGTGTACTAAATTTTCACAAAATCCAATCAAATTGAATATCCATTCAGGTAGATAACCAAAACAAAATTAAAATTATAGAAAATAATACAAACTTAATGTAGTCAATTAGGGTCAATGTAGGTACCACTAGTTGACCATTTAAGCGGTTTTATGACGAAATTCATAAAAAAACTAAATTATTAGTTCTACTTTCAGAGTCACTTCTAAAAGTTCGACTATGAATTAGTTAGGCTTGTGATATAATAAGTGTTAAGGACTTTACAAAATATGCTCTTAAAGTTTTTTTTTTTTTCAAATGTTACATTGCATGACCACTTCGAATAAACATACTAAAGTACTAGCTAGACAAACCCATAACTTTATTGTAAGACGCCAACATAGTTAAATTCTATATAAAATCGCGGTATTTTTAAATTTTCTTACTTTCAGTTCAAATTTAAGTTTTGGTCATCTATTGGTGCTTGGTCATCTAGTGGTGCACTGACCCTATGAGTAAATCACAAGTTTACGTTTTGGTAGTACAGGAACACCCCTTATATGGAATCACACAGACAAACTGATGATGGCGCAAGATACCTTGCATAGAGATGCTTAGTCAAGCAAAGTTTCATAAAAATAATTTGAACCGTTTTTTAAAAAAAATTCAATTCTTCATTTTTGTTGAATGACAGCTACCCTCAAAATGAGAGCCAGCAAAAAACCATTCGGAAATAAGTCTTAAATTAAAAATATGGTGTTAATAGGACCATTCGTTTAGCCGCTAGGCCAAAGCGTGACGGACAGACCGACCAACCGACAGACGGACATTTTTAGGGGACTTGCTTAAGTGATATAGAACACATTTTTGAGAAAGTTTGTGCAACTTTTTTCACGAATACAATACCTTTCTCGCTCAGCTCGAAAGTAAAAATACTACTATCGATAAAAAAATACATCACTCATAAACTCCAACATGATCCCACAAAAAACGATAAATTACAGTAAAATACGTAACAATTTCCATATTATCTGACTGTAGAAATGATAAGTTGACATTTTTTTATGCAATATTTGTGATAATAATCCACAAACATGAAAAATACTGAATAAAACTTACAGATGAAAAGACAAAATTTCTTTGCAATTTTCGTTTTGTTGTTTTGAAGATGTACAGCCATCAACTACACACGTTATTATTAAAAAGAACAATCACTAATATGGAGAGCAACTTAAGAATAAATTCACGATATTTTCAAGTTATTCACTACATGTTTTTTATAATTTACACAATGTTTACAACATATAATTTAGGAAATATTTTCAACCGTTAAAATCCCAACAAGTTACAATAATCCTATAAACTTTGTAAATGCAATGAACGCGTCGTTCATCTAATTTGGTAGGATGTGATCACTGACGACTTGACATGGCATGAGACATGCTAGCAGTTGTCATCCCATACTGAAAAAAAATAGCATGGTTTCTTCTCCGAGCGAAGCAAGGAGGTTTTTGTTCTGAGTAAATAAATAAAAAATATGGAAGATTTTTTTATTCATTGACTAGCTGTGCCCGCGGCTTCGCCCGCGTGGAATTCAGACAATGTGCAGTATTGTGCAGTCTCTCCCTCTCCCTCACCCCTCCCCAGCCATCTCCCCCCCTCCCTCTCCCCCTCCTTCTCCCCTCCCTCTCCCCCCGCCCCTTTCCTTTGGGAGGGATCTCCCTCTTTTGGGGGATGATTTTTCAAACACGCCTGAAACACATGTTTAATGCTTTCTTTTTATTAGCCTAAATCCTAATTTTAATAGAATTTTCATACGTACTTTCATCCCTTATTTCACCCCCTTGGAGGATGATATCTCAAAATTTCTAAAACACATGTTTATTTACTTCTTATTATTAACTAAAATCGAAATTTCAAACACCTCATGTAAAAACTGATGGATTTTCATACGAACTTTCATCCTTTATTTCACCCCCTTACGGGATGATTTTTGGTGAATTCTAAAACATGTACTTTTTTAATTTTTACCATAAGCTTAGAACCAAACTTTTATAATTCTACCTTTAAAAATGAAAGACTTATAGACCAACATACGGAAAAAAAATCATCCCCCTTTTCACCACCTTGAAGGGTGGTTTTTAGAAAATGATTAAACACGTGTTTCTTAATTTTTTACCAAAAGTTAAAAGTCAAATTTGTGTGAATCTACAAAGTAGAAAATCGCAAAATTTCACAACCACAGGCAGGATTCGAACCTGCGTCTTCTGCGTAAGTACCGCAGACGCTTTACCAACTAGGCTACAGCGGTCCTGCCCGATGTTGTGAAATCTAGCGACCTCTATACGCATTCCAACGTTGCGTTTGTGCTGCCACCTAGCAAGCATTTTTGCTGTACTAGCTCAACTAGTCCATCATTGCAGACAGATTTCGAGTTGAAAATTGGTAACACTACGTATAATTGAGAATGATTTTTATTTTAACACTACGTATAATTGAGAACGATTTTCTACTTTGTAGATTTATCCGAACACAGGAAGTGTTAAAATAAAAATCATTTTCAATTATACGTAGTGTTACCAATTTTCAACTCGAAATCTGTCTGCAATGATGGACTAGTTGAGCTAGTACAGCAAAAATGCTTGCTAGGTGGCAGCACAAACGCAACGTTGGAATGCGTATAGAGGTCGCTAGATTTCACAACATCGGGCAGGACCACAGTAGCCTAGTAGGTAAAGCGTCTGCGGTACTTACGCAGAAGACGCAGGTTCGAATCCTGCCTGTGGTTGTGAAATTTTGCGATTTTCTACTTTGTAGATTTATCCGAACACAGGAAGTGTTAAAATAAAAATCATTTTCAATTATACGTAGTGTTACCAATTTTCAACTCGAAATCTGTCTGCAATGATGGACTAGTTGAGCTAGTACAGCAAAAATGCTTGCTAGGTGGCAGCACAAACGCAACGTTGGAATGCGTATAGAGGTCGCTAGATTTCACAACATCGGGCAGGACCACAGTAGCCTAGTTGGTAAAGCGTCTGCGGTACTTACGCAGAAGACGCAGGTTCGAATCCTGCCTGTGGTTGTGAAATTTTGCGATTTTCTACTTTGTAGACTTATCCGAACACAGGAAGTGTTAAAATAAAAATCATTTTCAATTATACGTATTGTTACCAATTTTCAACTCGAAATCTGTCTGCAATGATGGACTAGTTGAGCTAGTACAGCAAAAATGCTTGCTAGGTGGCAGCACAAACGCAACGTTGGAATGCGTATAGAGGTCGCTAGATTTCACAACATCGGGCAGGACCACTGTAGCCTAGTTGGTAAAGCGTCTGCGGTACTTACGCAGAAGACGCAGGTTCGAATCCTGCCTGTGGTTGTGAAATTTTGCGATTTTCTACTTTGTAGATTTATCCGAACACAGGAAGTGTTAAAATAAAAATCATTGTGTGAATCTAACTCAAGAAACAAAGGACTTTCATACGAACTTTCATACCTTATTTCACCCCCTTGGGAGATGAATTTTCCAAAATCCTTTCTTAGTGCATAGATCCTATGTACCAAATTTTAGATCTGCATCTATAGCGGTTACGACTCGGCGTTGATGAATCAGTCAGTCAGTCAATCAGTCTGTCAGTCAGTCAATCAGTCTTTCAGCCAGTCAGTCAGGACAAGCATTTTTATTTATTTAAAAGCTCTTTTATATATTTAGATGACAACAACGCAGCACTCGAATGTTAAAAGCGTGTCTCATGCACCGAAACATTTCACAAAAACTAGAATCAAAAACATTTGTTTTCATGTTTTCCACCCGACTCGGCAAACAAAAACTTTGTGTATGCATATACCTACAAATGTGTATGGCCACGCACCAATGTTTCGTGTTTTCTGTGTAATGTTTCGGAAAAAAACATGCAGGAGACACGGTTTAATTAGTTAAATTCATTTTGAGTTATTTTCAGCCGTAGACCGTAGTTTGTAGATAGAACATAAAAGTAGCTCCAAATTAAATTCAAGAATCACTAAAATAAATTAAAAAGCGTTGCCTTAAAAAAAACGTAAAATCAGAAGACTCAGGTTAATAAGATATAATTAAAAACAGTAAAACACACAGTATTTACAAGCAAACCAAGTAGAGACTGCCAAAACTAATTAATGTCGTAATTTGTAATTTGCTTACGTCTAAGTTTAAATATACATATTTACCATAATATTTACAAAAGCCTGCCAGCATCAGGCTAGCAGGCAACCTTCGTCGTCGACAGAGACAAAAGCTACAATATCTTACAAAGTGGATTTCAATCAAAGAAAAGCCAAGTGATCCTTGTGGCGAACTCTGTTGAAATTTCCCAGTACTCGTACTACTTCATAGCGCCCTCTATCAAACATTTATTGAACTTTAAGTTGAATCGAACGACTGGTTATTGTACGTATTCTAAGTTTAAGCACCCCCTAACAGATGGCGTTGTTTGAATTGAGAAGGGATGTTGAAGCACAGAAACAGAAATATATAATAGTGAAGTAGGAAAGGGTGAGACTTAAGAGAGGGCACCACCGTAGGTATCGTTTTCTTATTAGAGGATTGTATGTTGCTGTCTATACGTATATTTACGCCGATATATTTTCCGCATTTTCCGTCTAACTACATTTTCATTACCTACCTTTCAAACTATCAAACTTCCATCCATGTCAACCACCAGCTTCATAGGCATAAGACAAGTAAGTTTATATAGAAGTGAAGAGACCTTGGACAATATTATACCCTGAGCGTGAACTAATACCTTCTATACCGAATGTGACCATACTAATAAAATTCATTAGACAATAAACCTATTAACCTGTTTTACCTTAGTTTAGGCAAATAGTTTGGAAACTCGCTTAAATATTTTAGGAGTAACGTGAGAGAGGCGCTTTTAAAAAGGAATATTGGGACCTTTCCTATGAGACTAGCGAAATTTTCTTGCAAATTTTAGCTATTTTCATTACTTATTTGTTGTTTGAAGGTTGATTTCAAGGATATCAATCTACGCTAATGCGTATTTAATAATATTGCTTTTGTTTTCAGTTTGATATACCGGGTGTAAGGGACGGTGTACCGAAAACTGAAAGGGCGTGCTCAGTCAACGAAACTGAACAACTTTCCCAACGAAACATATGTTGGGAAATGAAAAAAAAATTTGACTTCTCCATACAAATTGCCCACTCTGTTCGAACAGTTTGTATGGAGAGGTCAAATTTTTTTTTCATTTCCCAACATATGTTTCCTTGGGAAAGTTGTTCAGTTTCGTTGACTGAGCACGCCCTTTCAGTTTTCGGTACACTGTCCCTTACACCCTTTATTAAAATTAAAGGTTCGAAAATTGTTCGTCTTAAATGTCGGCGTTTTCATCATTATATTTGTTTTTTTAATGATATTATAAAATAAAAGCTGCTCTTCCCATTCATATTTAATAAAAAATGTAATTTGGATTTGTAATTCATAAAAAAATGCCAAGGTGTCAGTACTAAAAATCGAGTTCTCCGTTCAAAACGTCAATTTCATAGCTAAGAACCTAATATCAGACGTCACTTATTCGCCACCTGACAACTCGTTTTCCGTTCTTCAGAAGGCAAGTTAAGACGGTGGTACTAGCTACTGCTACTGTAGCAGTCATTTGATCTGAGGTCATTTGGCGACTTGAATACTCTGACGGTCGTTGATCATCAGTTGACCACTAACTTAGCAAAAGGCTAATCTAGGATTGGGTCTGGTTTGCCCTCTGGATTTTCCTCCGCAACACAAACAACCACTACTACTTTTAATATTATCTGAGTATTAGTCGCTCTGTGTAAAGACCAGTACCCTCGTCAAGTTATAGGTTAGATGATGGTTAGTTAGATAGTAAGGTAGACGTCACTGCACTGTACATTCAAACATATTTAAAAGAGCGGATAGGATTTTATTGACGCTTCTTTTTTCCCACCATGGCGCCAATTTGTTTGTGAAGCGATGTGAGATTTTAATATCCAATGAATAAACTATTTTGAGTTTTGAGTGTACTATTCGTCCTACTTGGCACACGATGCCTCGTAGACGGGCGGAACTGCTAAAATGAAGGTAGACGTAATATCCGGCGCGACATTACAAGACCTGTGCATGTCAGAGCAGGGTTATCTGGCAGGAGGAAATCTGTTTTGCTGTTGAGAACGAAAATTGATGGATGGACGGCCTACCTTACTTAGTTAATAAAGTAGTACCTGGGTGACCAAGTTTGCTCTGTATAATGTTAACCAAAGCCCAAAAATAGATGGCGCTGTAGGGTTTCTGAAACGCGCTATTTTCAAGAAATTATCAAAAAACTGATAAAACGAATTTTCCCAGACATGAGACCTGGCTTAATCGTTTTTTCGTCCCCGGAAACCCCAGTATACAATGTTTTTTTTATTTTCTTTTATTCATTAACAGTTAAACTGTGCTCGAAGATCTTAAGTATGTGTAACAAAATAATTGAGTTAGAATGTCAGTCTAAAATAAAAAACTTTAATTTACTTAACTTAATAAATGTCGCATCTAGATCCAAAGTTTTCGTCCAGTGAATAACAAACTTTTCTAACAAGACAGCCTCAAGTTTTCTCTTGAATGCATCAAAATTATCAACATTCTTTAATTCAAATGGTAACTTATTGACTTGGAACTTAGGGTAGTATTTGGCAACATTAAGGTTTGGTCCATTATTTCCCTTTAAATCTTTCCTTTTTATATTAAAACGTTTGTTCATTTCTTCCTCTGACTCATACTGTGACCTAAGTCAACCAAAAGCACCACTAAGTAGGTAGAGACTAGGTACTGTTAAAAGTTTATACAAGGTTATTTCGTGACCACTTTAGTATGGAGAGTCGAAATTTTTTTGTGCGTTGTTAGCAAAGTCGTAGAACAAAAGTTGTTGCTTTTGACCTCACTAATAAGTGAGCAAAAGGAAATCAGGTCCAAAAAATAACCTAGTACTTCTAAAAATACTCTTTACATGATATGCACATCGATATCGTTAGAGCCGTTTTCGAAAAACCGATTACAAATATATATACAAGGTGTAACAGAAAGGGTATATCAACCCTGAAGGATGTGATTCTGCCCATGAAACTGAACAACTTTCCTTAAGGAACATAGGTCGACATACGAAAAAAAAATGTTGACCTCCCATACAAAATGCCCGATCAGCTGATTCAGTTTCTATGGGAGGTTAACATTTTTTTTTCGTATTTCGACATATGTTCCTTAGGGAAAGTTGTTCAGTTTCGTGGGCAGAATCACATCCTTCAGGGTTGATATACCCTTTTTGTTACACTTTGTATACAAATATTGCTCGTTAAATAGCAAGGATCTAGTTGTGTCGCAGGGTTATGGTAAAAACAGAGATTTGGTCAAATAACTACGCGTATTTGACAAAAGCCGACTTTACATAAAAAAAAACTGATTTTTTTTTCATATAAGTACTTAGATCGAAAAGCTAAACTCTTTTAGGTTAGGTCACATTCGGTTTAGGGTTTAGTTAGGTTAGTAACACTTAAATAATTGGTAATTTTGTCTTCTTCCGGTTTTGTTACTTTGCTTACGGATTTGACCAATTCATTTCTGTTTTTATAATATCTTTCCCTGGGACAGGTATTTGCAAAAGTGTCTTAAATAAAATAGGTAAGCTAACTTGTCGATCTATAAGTTTAGGAAAACCAAGTAGAACCATATGCAAATTATAAATCAAATATAACAACATAAACGCCTTCGAGTATTATGAAGGTTAAAAGTATTGCCTGCTCTAATATATTTTTACGAAATTAACTCAATAGCATTCGCAAAACGGTTCACATCACGTTTTATCGGAGCATAAATAAAGTGAGACGAATGAAGGCTGTCAATAATATCCGGGCCGAGCAATAGTGAGCGATGTCATGAGACAGATTACCCGGATATCTGTTTCTGGCGTGTTCGTTTAATTCGTATTGGAATGACATTTGATGTTGTTTTATATTTCGGAAGAAAGGAAACAATAACCGTTGAGTGTAATTGATCCGCAGCCAATAAAAATAAAGTAAAGTTGTAAGGGTCCTTCCTGAATGAACTTGAGAATGAATAACTTTGTAACCACTTTTTACATTAATATGATGAATAAAACGTAGTAATAAACAAAATATAGAAGTGATGTGGTTGAGATAGAACTTTTAAGCCACGTCGCGATTAGGCTTACAGTGAGCCGCTCACTGTGAGCCGACTGACTCTGAGCGGCGTATCGGTTGCTTACTCAATTCGTTCCATCAGCCTAGTGAGCTGACTGAGCCGCCGACCGGGAGCATAGTTCGCGGCGACTCAGCTGCTCACTGAATGAATCCGCAAGCGTAACGCCGCAAACTGCGTACAGCAAGCGCTGAATGGACACTCCGTTTAAAATATATAGGGGGGCTTACTGGAGGCAGATAGTTAGCGGCTCACTGTGAGCCTAATGGGGACGTGGCCTAATTGAATTTATACAACAAAAGAAAAAAAATCTAAAATCACCCTTATATAGTCCATTTGTAACCATTTTACTGCTACATTTTTTATAAAAAATATATGAAAATTTACAATGTTTAAGACAAAACAATATTTAATGATGCGGTTGTTTTACATTATTGATATTATTGAAATAACATAGAAAAAAGTACTTTACTCTCATTTTTGTGAATTTCGGGGTCACCGTTGGTCGTAACAGCCACGTTGCAAGGCACGCTTATGTGAACGTTATTGACGTTTAAGTGAAGTCGAAAATAACATTGACGAGCGTGTAGCTGCTAATTTTAGGGAAGGTATAGCCTTAATATTTCATATTTCATTTATTGCATTCAAATGGTATAATATAACAATGGTCTTACATGTAAATAGTCTCACATTTGATACCTTTGTAGGTGTTGCATAAAAGTCCTTAAGGCGAGGTGGTCCCAAAAATTAAGTCTCTATCTTTTTCTTTGCATGTAAGGAATAAGAAAAATAACAACACTTTGGCACACTTTCAATGTTTTCGTTTATTACAATGATTATGATTAAGTTTGGAAAAAATCTATATAACCTTATTTAGATTTTTTTTATCCGATTCTTCCGATTAAGATGGAATTTGGCATACGCACGTTGGCATGAGTACAGTATTAAAAAACAAAGTCATCATAACATCCCATGAAACGTCCACTACAGGACAGGGAGCTCCCTCCAGAATTCTAGCTTTTGCTGGAAAAATGAGGAGGGGAAGTACCATAGTCACCTCGCTTGTTAGCGTTACGGCTGGCACTATGGACCGCGGTTGCAGGTGACCGCAGTAAGTAAGATGTAATATACAAAGGAGGATGCTGCTGCCCATCCTCCAGTTAACCCTTAGTCGCCTCTTACGACACCCACGGGTATGTATGGGTTGGTACTATTCTTTGCCGGCACCACACGGGAAAAAACAAAGTATAACACGCTTTTATTTGAAAACCTGATAACGTTATAATTCTTTTTCTACATCTAACAAAAGCTTGTTTCAGAAATTATTTTAACATTATTTTATTTTACATCTCTCATATTCGGTAAGTAGGTCCTTATTACCCCCAAATGGGGCTTGTAGGTGACCAATTAGCGCTCTAGGGTAATAATGTAGCTAGAAAAGCCCTAGGGCGGTAAGTAATTGTAACGCCCCCGCCCGGCAGCACCTCCACCTCCACGCGCGGCTCCGCCTTGATGGCCGCCTCCAGCAGCGGGGCGGCGGGCGTTTTAATTACTTACCACCCTAGTGCTTTTCTAGCTACATTATTACCCTAGCGCTAATTGGTCACCTAAAATTTGGTGGTAATAAGGACCTACTTACCTCACAATCGAGATGTAAAGCAGAGTAGTTAGCTCGGGTGTAAGCATCAATAGCACCCTCGAATTATAGGCGCCCTCGCTGCGCTCGTGCGCCTAAA
Organism: Athrips mouffetella; assembly: GCA_947532105.1. NCBI lineage: Eukaryota > Metazoa > Arthropoda > Insecta > Lepidoptera > Gelechiidae > Athrips > Athrips mouffetella. The sequence goes on along the minus strand of OX383960.1, from coordinate 8,938,464 downwards.
TATCTCGGGCTGCAATTGATGCCTTACAGCCCTTGCCTATTAATCTACTATTTTTCATAATTCGAACCATGGTCCTTGGATAAAATTGTTCGGCTTCATAGTCTGAATCCTCGATTTCAATTCGAGAGATGAGATATCTTTTTACACCCTGCAGGATTAAAATTTTGCATGCTTAGCGTGCAAAATTTTGCATGGACAAATAATACCAAAGGACTGACAAGACCATCCCCATTGGAAATCGTTGCCCGAAAAAACACAATTTCACTGAAACTAGGTGGAGTTAATAAAATAGTCAATAAAATATGTCCATGGTACAGTCAAGCGCACATCAAGATTGACACACTGGACTTTGTACCATTTTCATAATATTTCAATAGGCATACGGGTTGGAGTCGCACTGCGAGTGTCAAGCTTGACCTGTCGTCGACTTTACGACGTATATAGATAACTTATGGTGAATTTTCTATTTGCTTCCTTTAATTAATTTAAATTTAACTATGATGAAAATCACGCATTTCTAAGTTTTCCTAAACAAAAAATTTTCTTCCGTTTTTCATTATAAATACGGTTTGCAATAAAAGCTTAGCAACTTTTTTCATTCGCGTACGGAGAGCAAGCGGAGGAATTAATTGAAAATCAAAGTCTGGTTGATCGGAAATAAAACGAAAATATCCGGTTACCGGTCGGGTGGTCTGGTCGAAGGTTAGACTACAAAACTTGGAAATGACAAACCAATTTAATAGAAGTGATTAGACTTTAATCAGTCATATTTGTAGGTTGTACTTATGTATATGTCGCAGTCAAATCGTATAACACGTCGGATTACAAACGGCCGGCCAAATGTAAACAGGCGCCATTATGTAAAACGGCGTCGGCAGATTGCAATCACTGAGTGTCACCAGATTGTATTTTAAGTTCGTTAGCTAAGGAAAACCTAACCTAACCGATCCAGAAAAAAAATGAATTTAAAAGAGAAAATAAGGTAGTCTAAAGTCTAAACACGCTATGATAAACGTAGTATACATACCATAAAGCTAATTTTGGTGTTTAATCCGCAATATGTGCGTCAGGTAAAACGCTTCTTCTATAGCTAGTGTAATTCGCTTTGTAAAACTAGTGATGATGACTCCAAATCATATTACACTACTTGAAACATAAAACTGACCTATTATCTAAAAGAGTCATGGGTGGAAAATCGAAAATAATTTTTTTTTTCTACTTATTGCTATTTAGCGAAACCAGAGGTCTACCACGGTAGCCGCTTTCTGGGCAAGTAAGATTTAGCCCGTGTTCTTGCCGACACGAAAGAAGTAGAATAAGCGAAAGGTTTGTATGGGTCAACATGGGTTAGCTAAAAATCTCCTCATTCGACGAATGTTTCTTCAGGGAAGTGGCTCAGATTTGTTTTCTGAAAAACCGGAATTATATAAACTCGCCGACAGGCCAGCGACTTGCCACTTAAACTGGACCCGATTTGTTTTTGCTACTAAAATTTCGATCTTTTTATGAGATGTTATGTTATGATAATCTATCTCATCATGCTTCTTCTTTCTGAGCCACAGCCCGCCGACCGTGACCCAGCAAGGTCCGACTGATATAGACGGAGTCGAATGAAACATGTACGAGCAAATTAAATTTTTTTTCCGAACGCGCCAGACAATCAAATTGGAAATAGTACATTGAGGGTCAAGTTTGATATTGGTTAAGGCCTTTATATATTATTATCTTTTTATCAAGATATTTTTTCGATTTTCGAAGGGCTTGTGGCGATTTGGCTGTTGCTCTTTTTTTCACATCTTCAAATGTTGACTGTGGTAAGGAGCACTAGCATTTTTCGTGTTTCGGAAGTCACGTAAAGCCAAGTACGAGGCCATTTAGCGGCATTAAAATTCTGATTTAACCTGTGCGCTGTAGAGGTCTGATAATCGCACTGATAAACCAGTGTCGTCGTTAATTGCTCTAGTCCTCTAGTAATTCCGTAGAAACATAATAAAGCTAATAAAATGACGATTTTGGTATATTTTTAATGTAGATCAGTCTGAAAGACGCGAAAGATTGATAGCTATAATATTTGCTTTTAATTTCGCACGGAAAAAGGTCTCGTATCCTCGTAAAAAAATATGCAGCTGGAGGCAAAAGCTAATTTCGAAATCAAACTTTGCTTTAGATAGGTAGTGAGGTCAATTCCTGCGTGGCCGCTAAATTTAAGTGCTGTTGTCTCTTTTTCGGCTCAAAGTATAGAGGGTGACATATAATAAAAAACACTATATTTAGATCTTTCAAATTTTAGGCCGGCCACGCGAATCAGCCACGCAGGAATCGACTCAGTTTATAAGTAAAATAACGCATACGTACAGCTTTGCCACATAAATAACTGCGCACATCACCCGCTTGTGGTTGTTGCGGACGCATCATATATGAGTTTCTTTGCTTTTATTTAGGGGGTAATTTCGCGCAAAGTGAATATATCCCTCTGGCGGAAAAAATAGAAACTACAACGAGCTTTGCATGAATACGAGGGTGAATGGAGGGAGTGAGGGGGCGTGGGGGGGGATGTGGGGTAAGTGGACTTGGGTGGGAGATTGACGTGCTCTTGACTGCACCATGGACTAATTTTTATTTGTAAATGACTGCACCTACCCAAAAAAAACTTACGGCCGTATCGAAGGTACAGCCAACCAGGGATTTATTATTTGTTGCTTTATTTTAAATCTAAATATATAGCAACAACGTCAATTTTTATTTACATTTACAATATATTGGCTAAGAAATATTGTCGATCTAACTTATTCAATATGTTCGAGCTGTACGAGAAAAGTTTTTCCAACTCCGTAGGTAGACAATCAAATTGGAAATAGCATTACTGAAGGGTCAAGTTTGACGTTGTTTGATTATGTTGAGACATGTTTTTCGTAGCTCAGTATATTTTGCTGACGGTCAATCAACAAATTAAATTAGGGATTGAGTTTTGGTTCCTCAAGCGAAATATAATTTATAATGAACAGGGTTTTAAGGAAAATAGTGCGTTCCTCCAAGAATTAAGGGTCGTATTTATAAATTCCTCTCAATTGTGAGGTTGCTCTCAAGATGTACCTTACACATACTTGAGGACAATCTCAGACTTTTAACAAATTTTTCTATTTATTTAAACAACTTTCCTTATGGGACTCATGACGAAGTGTAATTTTATTCCACTTTCCATCCAAAAAAATCATCTGCTCAGGTCGATTAGTATGAGAAGATAAATCATTTTAATTTCGCCAGAGGTGTTTAATTAAACGACACCGAGTACCTTATGCAAGAAACGCACTATCTTCCTGTATAAACCAGTTTTTTTTTGTACAAACAGTAGGTAATAATAGTTATTAGGGTTCCGTACCTCAAAACCCTAATAGGATCACTTTGTTGTCCGTCTGTCTGTCTGTCTGTCTGTCTGTCAAGACCCTTTATCTCACGAACGGGTAAAGGTATCAGGTTGAAATTAACACCATATGTTAGAGTCCATGAACCACACAAGATCTAAAAATTTTAATTTTTTACAACAACGCAGTCAAAAGATATGGCTTTTTATGTCCTCATCTCCATACATTTATGCAAAAAAGGAAAACCTACAGGGTACTTCCCGTTGACCTAAAATTATAAAATTTGGCAAGAAGCTAGGTCTCACAGTACAATTAAAGGGAAAAGTCTGAAATCATTAAATATTACAACTTTACTCCCAACTAATGGTTACCAATTGTGCTGAGCTCCCGTTTCAAAAACATTCATATAAGAGAGGGGTCAAGTTGGATGGTCGCGGAGGTGATTTTTATTTTAGTTCTATTTTAAAAACGAGAACACTTACAAACTTGAAAATTGGTATGTTTATAGTTCATAAGCTATAAAATTTGGTCAAGCGCGTGTCAGACTCAAAAAATCTAGCAGATTAACTTACTGAAATTTCAACTAATACAATTATGATTATGTGGTGGTACGGAACCCTCAGTGCGCGAGTCCGACTCGCACTTGGCCGGTTTTTTTTAAAGTTATTTAACTAACAAATTGATTAATTATGGCAGAAAGTGCATTCGTGGTTGTTCAAGATATAAGAAATATAATAACTTACTAGAGCTTTTTAAAGCTTATATTACATCCTTCTTATTTCAAAGTATAGAACTCATCATCATCATAACATCCCATGAAACGTCCACTACAGGACATGGAGCTCCCTCCAGGATTCTAACTGTTGCTGGAAAAATGTGGAGAGGAAGTACCATAGTCACCTCGCTTGTTAGCGTTACGGCTGGCACCATGGACCGCGGTTGGAGGTGACCGCAGTAAGTAAGATGTAAGATACAAAGGAGGATGCTGCTGCCCATCCTCCAGTTAACCCTTAGTCGCCTCTTACGACACCCACGGGTATGTATGAGTTGGTACTATTCTTTGCCGGCACCACACGGGACTATCACCCTGTATAAATCAGTTTCTTTGGTACAAACAGTAGGTAATAATAGTTATTTTTAAAGTTATTTAATTCACGAATTGATTAATGATCGTGGTTGAAATATAATAATTTACCAGAGCATTTTAAAGCTTATATTACGTCCTTCTTATTGCAAGTCCTATTCCAAGCCTAGCACCATGGTCGTTTTTGTGCCCATGGTGCTGCAATTCCTAGTCATCTTTTATGATATTTACAGAAAAAAACCCTATTCTAATACCTGAAAATAAACACTTTCTTAAGTTATCATTACTTCGAACAACCCTTTACAATATAGATTCACATTAAAATTATTAATAAATACCGGTCATTATCAGGTATAAGTGATGAATTATACAGTGTGTAAGGGACAGCCTTCCGAATACTGAAAGGGCATGATCAGTCAATGTAACTGAACAACTTTCAGCGAATAAAACTTTCAGGAAACGAAAAAAAAAATCTGCCTCTCCATACAAACTGTCCAAAAGTTTGCAATTTTGTATGGAGAGGCCGATGTTTTTTTTCATTTCCTGAAAGTTTTATTCGCGGAAAGTTGTTCAGTTACGTGGACTGATCATGCCCTTTCAGTATTCGGAAGGCTGTCCCTTACTCGTACACTCTTTATACATTTAACCCAACGAAATCTAACCTAACCTCTTATGAATTTCTCATTTTTCAACACATTCACGAAATCTAAATATTGGTAATCATTAATAATTATAATTTAGTCGTTTTTACCGTTACATAGACAAAGATATATTCAATAATTTACCCGCCCCGCATTAGCAGTGACGGAAAATTCTGAGAAATACATTCACCGTAAGCCGTAATGCAGTGGTTAGATCGATTTGTTCAGCAAGGTTTTGTCGTGAATCATAGTTCACTTGGCAGTACTCGCAGATTTCATGCCATGGTTAATTTATTTATAACTACCCAATTTAAGTATTTTTTACTTAACAACATAGCTGATCAAATGTATGAAAAAATAATATATTTAGCACATACAAAATATCAGGCTTCTTTGTCTTTTCTATTTCTTAGATGTACTCGTAAGTAGTGACTAAATAAAAAAGGTAAATTGAAACGTATGTACCCATCTTTTTTCTTAGCTAAGCTAAGTTTTAATTCTAGTTATCTAATTTCATGTTAAAAAAGAAACCGACGCAAAGATTGGATTTTTTTATGTTGCAAACAAAGCTTTAAAACAAGAATAATCATAATTCATCTCAAGTAGGTGCTACACAAAAATAAATGTGCCTTACCTAAAACAATATTTACTCGAGCAATTCTATTTTTCTGCTCGAAAAGTTTCCAACACTTCGCATTTTCCGGGCTTTGTGTGGAAACGGCTGCGGCCTCACACCTTCTTGACCTTTTCATACAAAAATTGCCTATTGTTTCTCGGCCTGATGCTGACGGCTTCTTTACCTCACACAAAACTTGTGACTTCGCTCTCCAAAAAATACCTTAATTTAATTATGCTGAAATCTTTTACGTCGATTTCTTCCAAGAATGGGAAAACATTGCGTTGTTTTTTCTACTTTGTTTGATATCAAGTTAAAATGAGAGAAATATTGCGGTTCAAAGTAAACTTTGGTCATTAATTTGGCTATAAATTCTATGTGGGGATATTTTACAGATGTTAACAATTTCTTAAGAACAAATGTCTTTAGACTTTTAGTTTTGTTTATTGGCTTGTCAGAAGAAGTCTTTTTTAGGTTTCCGTACCCAAAGAGTAATAAATGGTACAGTAGCACTGCACTTACTTTCTCGCAGTACTCAAGGAAAAACTATCAACCGCAAACTTAAATTTGTAATGCCATACACATAGTATGGAAATACAAACTTTTATTTACGTTTTTACAAAAAAAAATTGAATCAAAAATACAGATCAATTAAAAATTAAAATTGTCAAGCATTTAAACAAACAAACCTCAAACGATTTCGAGTAAATCACATGTTTAACTTTGGTAGTAGGTACTGGAACACCCTTTATATGAATTTTCACAGATCAATGGATACTACCGTAGGATACTTGCATGTAGATTTTTTTAATTTATCAACACAAGTTCCTTATGGATAATTGTTCAGTTTAGTCTACTGAGCAAGCCCATTCTGTTTTTGGTACACCCTGTGTACTAAATTTTATTCAAAAAAATCATAAAGAATATCCAGTCAGGTAAACAACCGATCCAGGATTAATATTATAGAAATTTTTAATAAACTCAATGGAACCAATTTTGGGTAAATCACATATTTACGATTTGGTGGTACAGGAACACCCCTTATATGAAATTACACAGATCAATTGATACTGGCGCAAGATATCTTACATGGAGGTGCTTGGTCATGCAAAGTTTCATCAAGATTCTATGAGCCGTTTTTGAGAAAATTACAATTTTTCATTTTCGTTGTATAACAGCTACCCTCAAAATGAGAGCCAGAAAGAAACCACTTAGAACCTTTCGATGGATATGCATAAAACTTCTAAATTCAAAATATGGTGTCAATCGGACCATTCGTTTAGCCGCTAGGCCAAAGCGTGACGGACAGACCGACCGACGGACCGACCGACCGACCGACCGACCGACGGACGGACATTTTTGGGAGACTTGTTTTTTATGATGTATAAGTGATGTAGAACAAATTTTTGAAAAAATTAGAAAAACTTTTTTTTTCACGAATACAATACCTTTCTCGCTCCGCTCGAAAGTAAAAAAACTGGACCCTATTAATATGCCTCCGATGTATGTCTGTTTGTCAGCAGGCTGTAATTTCATGAACTGTAACAGGTAGACAGTTGAAATTTTCATAAATCATTTATTTCACATAATTAAAATAAAGTATACAAAAACTAATAAAAACAAAAAATAAATGAAGGGGGCTTCCCTAATAAAAACATGTTTTTCTAGGCGATTTTTGTTTTAGTTTTATTGTAAAAACGGGTATAGTGCGGTCAGTTAGCAGTTTCACGTAGACACGATTTACAATTTCACCAAATTTTTATAGCTCTCAATTTTTGATAGGAGCCAATTCTTGAATTTTCTATGGATTTTTTTTGGAATTCAAGAATTGGCTCCTATAAAAAATTGAGAGCTATATGTACCTAACTAGTACCTGGAAAAAAATTGGTGCAATTAGGTGAATTGGGGTTCCGTAGTCGACAAGGAACCCTTATAGTTTCGTCACGTCCGTCTATCTGTCTGTCTGCCCGCGGCTTAGCTCAGAATTCCTTTGTACTAGAAAGCTGAAATTTAGTATGAATATATATTTTATCTACGCCGACAAAGTGATAAAATAAAATCTTGGAAAAAAAATTTTTTTAGGGTACCTCCCCTACAAGTAAAGTGGGGGTGAAAAAAAATTTTCTTGTCTGACCCATCATGTGGGGTATCGTTACATAGGTATTTTAAAAATAATGTGAGTCTGCAAATGTCATTTTTAGATTTAGGGATCTGTTAGTGAAATATTTAGCTTGTAAGCGCCATTTTTTGTTGGAGTCGAGTGTCCCCCCCCCCCCCCACCAGCTAAACGGTTGTTAAAAGAAATGTGAAAAAATTCACAGTAGTAGTATATATAATGAAATTAAAAGGAAAACTATCACAGCTAAGTAGGCTACACAGGTTATTCAGCTATAGCCGAAAAACTGGAAATAATAAAACTAGCAATAGCAGTCAGGCGCTAGGACCTCGTTGGTCATTAGGAGGTAAAAAGTTTATGTTATGAAATACTTAATCAAAACCTGCTTTGCGATAAAAATTCTTAAAAACTACGGAACCCTATACTGCGCGTGGCCCGAAACGAACTTGGCCGGTTTTTTTTCGATATTATTTGAAAACGAACGCTGTCTGAAGTTCACGAAATGTAAAATCTCTTTCATCTGTGGATTGCAGCTCCGCTTTAGGTTAGACAATAAGGGTGGGATTTGCAATGACCTAGTCAATTTCTATTTGTCTTTGTGGGGTGGCCACTAGAATAGCTTCATATTGAATATCAATTTGAAAGTATATACAGAATCTAGAATCATTGTTACGTTTTATGAAGCGAGTCATGAATATGCAACAGCGAGGCAATACATTGTTGGATGGGCGTTTTAATAAAGTTACGTTCGATAGAGGATGCATATTAAAAGCAAACACAATTTTACACATGCACTATATGCATGAATATGGAGGTAGGGAGTTTGGTTGTCACACAGCTATATAACTACAGTCATCATAACATCCCATGAAACGTCCACTACAGGAGGAGCTCCCTACGGAATTCTAGCTTTTGCTGGAAAAATGTGGAGCGGGAGTACCATAGTCACCTCGCTTGTCAACGTTACGGCTGGCACCATGGACCGCGGTTGTAGGTGACCGCAGTAAGTAAGATGGTATGATACACAGGAGGATGCTGCTGCCCATCCTCCAGTTTATTACCCTTAGTCGCCTCTTACGACACCCACTGGTATGTATGGGTTGGTACTATTCTTTGCCGGCACCACACGGGGCTATAATATACGGGGCTGTGATACGGGGCCATCACTACAGTAGCAGGAACATTTGCTATCCATCTCATGAATACCATTCTTTTTTTAAATAATTAGCACTAAATAATTAGCACTAATTAGCACAACATCGTGATGTAGATTGGATGAGTCAGTGGGTGAGTCAAGGTGGGTGAAGGGAGGGGTGAGGGGAGGGGGTTACGTGGACGCGATTGGGAGCTTGACGTATAGTCTGACCGCAACCGCTGCTGTACCGCACCTTAGGTATGCGAGCGGCGAGACGGGGAGGCCATCGCTCGTCATCGCTCACGGCGGCAACTAGTTCTTGCTCTTTTCTTCCCACGCCCCCACCTGCCCGCGCATACCTAAGGCGCGGTACAGCGGTTGCGGTCAGACTATAATCTTGACTGCACCTACCCACGTAGACGTATCCACGTAAAACTTACAGCCAACCAGGCATTTTTTTACGACATATAGGACCTTCTTCTTCTGCCACGGGTCATCATACTGGATTTTAGGTCCACACAAGCTCTGTTTTTGCCAATAAATAACTAAAATTGTTATTTGATAGTTTGTATGGAAATTCGATTATTTTGTTCTTGAGTAAGTGAAGTTCTTTAGTTTGATGAATGCAAGCATGCAAGCATGTATGTAAACTATATGTACCATCCCATACAGCCTTTTGTTTTAGTCTTTTCCAGATTCGAGGATCTCAGTGAAAATGTTTGAAAGTGCTTACGGACGTTTCCACTCACTTCACTGCACTTTGTGATATTATTCTTCTAAATTAAAAAGTTTTACCAATCAAATTGAAAGTGCAGTAAGTTTTCATTATAGAAAATCGGAGCGAGTTTCAAAACTCCTTGGAAAATAGCATCTCATGTATATCTGGATATTACCTACCTTATCACACCGGTTATATAATTATATTATTTGCCAATTTTTGTACAATAATAATATTGTTAACAAAAATAATTATGTCGAGCTGATGTCGCTCGTAACCGAAATGTGAAAAATATTTGATAAACGGAAACTTTCTTACATTATTTCTATCCAAGTAAATAATGGATATTGAACTACACTGCCTTGCCTTGTACTCGTATCATAAGAAAGATAAATTGTTCTCTAAAAGTTTTTCTATTTCAACTAAGTACACTACAAGTGTTTATTTTCCTTCCTATCTTGCACTGATTCCAATTTTTTCTAAAAATAAACGAGGCAAACATGTCCTTATTTTAGCTCGGGAGTTAAGTGAAAAAAGCTTAAGGTTCCGAAATTCTATGAAATCCGCGCGAATGGAAGTAAAAATGCTTCAACGGATTCACACAAAAAGCAGACGTAAGGGAAAATTCAGGTGTTTACAAGCTTCTAAAAATAAAATAACACAATGATATCCTTTAGCTCTAATAAACATATTATTTATAAATCTTATAATAGAGCTTATAAAACGCGTTGGTTTCATATTTCATTCCCATCATATAACATATTTTACATTCTTAATCTGTACAGTCGAGTTTAAGATCAAAATTTTCACTCAGTGCCATTTACTTTCATATTATTATACTGAGCGCGAACACTTTCATTGTTTCGCAAAGTTTTGTAGTAGAAATTGCTCTCCATTTTTTGGAACGCTGTGCCAAGAGGATGACCTATTTCCTGGAAGCCATATCTACAACAGTGGACTACACACTAATATCCTCGTCGTACAGCACTTTGGTCGGTAAATTTTGTGTAGCTTGGTATCCAATTTGACGGGTATTTTAGGCGAATATTTCACAAAACGGGAAGGAATAAAGAAGTTTTTAAAAAAAAACAGCCTTCATGATCTAGTGGATAGAGCTTTAAGCTCTCGATCCTGAGGTTCTCGGTTATATAAGGTCCTAATGAAATAGTGAACTTTCCTTGGGGAAAGTTGTTCAGTTTCATGGTCGGAGTAACATACTAAAGTAATGTTCACTATTTCATTAGGACCTTATATTCTTGGTCAAACTATACTATCAAACAAAATTCGCTGTGTGAATCACATGATTGTGTGAAAAGTAAGATGATTCCGTGCTTTGGAACGAAAAATGAATCATTAGTGTAGGCAACGAAGCAGTTGACCCCAACATAAATTTCTCAGGCAGATTTTATTTGACAGGATGATAAAGAATAATGAATTAAATGTAAATTCAAAATATAAAAAAAAAAATTGTACAAATATTTTTTTTCATACATTTTTTGTAATTTTTGTATGGAAAAATTAAAAGTACCGATTTTTATTTGGATTTTTTTATTGAAAGTTTGTCTCATGTAGCGTAATACCCCAGCAAAGTTTCATCGACTGAGGGGGTCTTCGTACAACGATCCGCTTCGTTGCCTAGACTACATGTCAGAGGCCTTGGGCAATGGGCAGCTCAACAGCTCTGACTCCAGGGTTTGTGAGGTCCCCACCCATACGATATGATGATGATTAAAAGGAAAAAAACATTTCAATTTATTTTAGATCCGTTGAATACCGGGTAAGAATAGTACGCACGGCAGCAAGATCGTAGAAACAAAACCAGTATAAGCTGTACCAGCGCTACACTCCAACCCGAAGCTAGAGACCCATTTAAGGTCATAATGTTCCACCGACGTGCGGCCGTGTGTACCCCCCCACTCTACCCGTTGGTGTCATAAAAAGCAACTAAGTAATTTTGAACAAGAGGACAGATAGTGGACAGTATACCGTATAATACGATTACCAATAACCGCGGTCTCAAAATATACCAAGCCAGTAACTTTAAACTATTTGAGATTATTAAATTATCTTTCCAGTGGTGAATGTGTAACGGGATGTTATGATGCGGAGTTGTCTTGTGGGAATTTCGGGTCAGTGGTTAGCTTGACTAACCCTGTTGTGAATAATTAGGCCGCTAAATTACTTCTGACATATTTTACCGATTTCTGTTCAACTAAGTTTTTTAGGTCCGTATAAAATAATAGCACCTATTATCATACAGAACGAACACTCTCCGCCCCCCTTGCAATCTACCCCGCACTCCTCACGCGAGATTCTCGTGGTCTTCTGAGGGTCTTTTTTACTGAATATGCGGGCCTACGCGACCTTCTAATTTGCAATTTCAAATTCGCGCTCGATGCATGTAGTGTGGTAGTGACTGGAAAGAATAGTATCAACCCATCTCTACTCGTGGATGTCGAGATTATGAACTGGAGGATGGACAGCAGCGTCCTTCTGTATATCGTACCATCTTAAATACTGCGTTCAGCAACAACCGCGGTCCATGGTGCCAGCAGCAACGATAAAAAGCGCTGTGACTGTGGCACTTCCCCTCCAAATTTACCAAGCGTTTTCTCTGTATTTTCTACCCGTCCTGCAGTGGACGTTTCATGTTATGATGATGGTGATGATGATCCGGCCTGAACCAAAGTTGCTTAGCATACGTGATCGGAACGAAAGAGCAATCAAATCAAATATAGTTTATTCATTGTTGGATATTAAAACCTCTTAATGACGTCAGCTATATACATCGCTTCACAAACAAAATGGCGCCATGGTGGTAAAAAAAGAAGCGACAATAAAAACTCACGAGCTCTTTTAAATATTTTAGAATGTACAGGGTTGATACAATAAACATAAGTCAATTTCAATTTTGAATTAGCCTGTTAGAACCTTAGCCTATTCCCATGGATTTTTCTCTTCTAGATAATCTGATATTTAATAAATAACCTTTTTTATACAATTTCTCTTTGATAACAGTTTTGAATTTATCTAACGGTAAAGTTGCAGTGGGTACCTTATTATAGAAGCGTATAGATTGGCCTCCATAAGTTTTACTAATTTTGTGACACGGCTGACTTCACCAATAGGAAATTGAACGTTTGACAATAATCGCTAGGTCCTAAAGATTCTGTGTCCTAAAGTATTACTTGTTGAACTTGAATTAGCTACGGGGTAGCACTCGTAGCAAAAATTTAAAAATGCTTTTAACACTCATCAAGTAATCAAATCAATAACATAAAAAGTCCGATTTTATACATACAAGTCCATAGACTTCAAACTACTGTCTACTAATAAAATGGACCGTGACAAACGCGACATAAATACCAAATTCTTTTTGGGTTCCGAACCAAAAAAAACGGAACCCTTATGGTCCGACTTCGTCTGTCTGTCACACCTGTTTACTTGTAGTAGAGGTTATTTATTGCAAGATTTTGTTTTACCACTTTGTCGGTGTGGATGAAATGTACATACGCACTAAATTTCAGCTTTCTAGTACTAATGGTCTCTGAGCTAAGCCGCGGACAGACAAGCGGACTGACGGACATGAGGAAACTATAAGGGTTCCTTGTTGACTACGTAACCCTAAAAAGGTAAGGGACAGGTTTCCGAAAACTGAAACGGCTTGATCATTCATCTTCTTGAGGCTTCATCAGTAACAAAAAATTGTATTGTCTTTGACGTAACTGAACAAAAACTATCAGGAAATGAAAAAATCGACCTCTCCATACAAAGTCACCAATCAAGTTTGCGATTTCGTAGTTTTATACAAGGTGTAACAGACAGAATATATCAACCTTGAAGGATGTGATTCTGCCTATGAAACTGAACAACTTTCCCTACGGAACATAGGTCGAAATACAAAAAAAATTGACCTCCCGTACAAAATGCTCTATCAGCTGACTCAATTTCTATGGGAGGTCAAAAAGTTTTTTCATATTTCGACCTATGTTCCTAAGGGACTGTTGTTCAGTTTCATGGGCAGATTCATATCCTTTCGGGGTTGGTATACTGTTTTTGTTACACCCTGTATATTGAAAGTTGTTACGTTGACTGATCATGCCCTTTCAGTTTTAAGAAACCTGTTTCTTACACCCTGTATAGTTTATTAAAAGACGAAGGACGACGGATATGCAAATTTGACATAGTTACGTTGTTTGCATCCTGCAAGCAGCCTAGCTTCTATTCGCGTTAAGTGCAATGTTGGTTCATAATGAAATTGGTGCTTGTACACAGTGTATGTCGTCCTTGTTGAATTAGTAGATGCATTTTAATAGTACATTAAGATGCACGTGCGCTATTTTGGAGATTACGACCGAGGCTCAGAAATTGCAGCCCGAGCCGCAGGCGAGGGCGTAATGGAGCCGAGGGTGTAATTACCAAAGCGCACAAGCTTCTTACGACGTTTTTCAACACATTTGCGAATAAAAACGAATCAAATTCGCTTACCTTTTTTTCCTAAGGAAATTTCGTAGACGTTTTCCTAACATTTCTACGTCACCCGATACACAGGACTCGTGTTTTTTGTTCAAGTATTTTCGACGTTCTACACTTAATATAAAGAATATTGTATTGTATTATCACTGTTTTATATATTTGTAGAAGTTTTTTTTAAATTACATTAAACACATTTCACAACAGGAAATATCTGTTAAAATGGCACGCGTATAAATTTTTTCGAAGACACAGATTATACATTCGCGCGCAGTAGACAATGACTACACTATCAAACAGACTACTTTTCAAATTATTTTAAAATTGATTATTTTGTTACTTTAAAGACAAATTTGTAGTTAGTTGATTAAAATCAATATTTTCGTTTAATTAACGTTTATTTATCATATTATCTAACACAGTTTCTTAATTCATTGAATTATTATGAATGTTATAGATATAGAAACTCCTTGCACCTTGCCGCTATAAAAAACAAAACAAAAATAAAACACTAATCTGCCAAACAGCTTACTCAGCAAGGAGGTCTTTGTTCTGAGGCTCACTCCCTTGAACTATTCAATATTGAATATTTTGTTACTTTAAAGACAAATTTGTAGTGACTTGGTTGATAATATAATTATTTCCATGTAATTAAAATTTATTTATCATATTATCGAACACAGTTTACTTATTCATGAAAATATTATGAATGTTATAGATATAGAAACTCCTTGCATCATGCCAATTAAAAAAAAGACAAATATTACAACACTAGTGAAATAATATTAATGAAAAAAGCACGCCTGTTTAATAAGCTGGATTATGGACCTTAATACAGTGCAAATAGAGCTGTTTTATGAGCAAATGTGTTGAAAAACGATCTTTCCTTCAGTTTTCATATATTTGTATGTATACAGTATGTGTAAGGGACAGTGTAGCGAAAACTGAAAAGGCGTGCTCAGTTAACGAAACTGAATAACTTTCCCAAAGAAATATTTCTGGGAAATAAATAAAATCGACTTCTTCATACAAATTGCTCACTCTTATCGAACAGTTTGTATGAAGAAGAAAAAAAATTTTGTATTTCTCAAAAATGTTTCTTTTCTTTGTTCAGTTTCGTTGACTGAGCTCGCCCTATCAGTTTTCGGTGCACCGTCCCTGTATTATTTTTAAATATGGGTATTGAAAGTTGACGGAAACCGTATCCATAATAATGGCAAAAACATTTTATAATTTGTAATGTTCATGCAACCAGACTTTTGCAGTTGTTTTGCTCTTCGTTATCGCTTCGACTTCAAATATTCCAAAGTTGAGCTTTATAGGACATAAGTATTCTAAAAGTGTTATTCAGAGACGTTTCGCTAGCACGGGGCCACCAAAACCCAGGTCTAACCTTGGTCTAGCTCTGTCACCGGTTGTAATTACCTGTCACTCAATATGACATCAAGAATAAATGTAGAGCTAACTTATTATCTTGCTAGCAAAATAAATTTGAGTCTAAATTATTTCGCTAGCGAAACTTAGGTCTAACCCTCAGAGTAAAAAACTATAGAGTCCGCCATATACATATTCTGTATGAACTAGTGAAGTGTAAAGCGTCTCACTGTCGCCTATACTAGTCGATCAAAAAACTCAGTTAAGTTTTAAAAAAATCAAGAAATCTTTAAAAATCTAATGTTTTAGTATAAACTTTGTTTGCGAAAGTGAGAGTATTTTTTTTTTCCTTGTGAATTGATCATTACATACTAAGAACGGAAGCGTAAATAATCCGTAATAGCCATTTAATGTGTGATTTTTAAAACCGTTTTTTCCTGAATGGTAAGTGTTTTCACCAGAAAAACTGTGGTAGTAGCATTTATTAGTCCCATGTCACATATTTCTCAGAGAGAAAGATAAAAATTTTACGTTTTTAGAATTTTGATAAAATTCCATAAATTTTAGTATGGAGGTCCATCGCAAGAAAGTGATACGCTTATGGCTCCCTCCTTAGCAGAAAGAGCTGCTACTGAAACCTCCATGGTCTAACCTTTGTCTAACTGTTTGACCTAGGTTTTGCTAGCCCCGTGCTAGCGAAACGTCTCTAAATACGAGTAACACCCCCAGGTGTCTGTCACACAAAATTGCAAGTCTTTACGTCAAACAGATTTTTCACAGGCCGAAACAGTCGTGCCGGCAAAGAATACTACCAAACCCATCATAATCATAATCATTTATTTGCTTTGAATGGGGTACAATAAAGATGTTAAATAATAAATGAGAACATTTCCACATTCAGCTACTAATACTAGGATGCTAATACTTATTAAATACAAACTACTAAACAAGAAACTAAATGCAACAAAGCTCAGTACTTTTTACACAAAAATTCTTTGACAGAATAAAAGGTTTGCTCAAGAAGCCAGTTATGCAGAACCCTGTTAAAATTAGTAAGACTCAGTTCTCTAATAGACTAAGGTAGATTGTTATAAATAGCAACACACATGTAACCGCAATTGTTTTTAAAGTTTGTAGTTCGCGGGGTACATTTTAATACCAATCTCTCAGGGTTACGCAAAATTCGATCACGATTTTCATGGGCTGTTTTAAATAAGTTTTGGTTTTGTTTAACAAATTTGGCAACTTCAAAAATATACAGAGACGGAAGTGTAAGTATATTTAATTTTTTGAAAAGTGGTCGACATGAATCACGCGGTGCTACTCCAGAAATGGCACGAACACATTTTTTTTGTGCAATAAATACTTTACCGATGTCTGTGCTGTTTCCCCACAATACGAGTATAAGCCTATAATTCAATATCGATTGTACATATCCGTAATACGAAGTCATCGCTGTTCCTATCGACGCAGTTTTTGTAAGCCTAAATAGCGCATATACAAAACTATTTACTTTTTTACGGATATTTTTAACATGGGTTTTCAACACTTAATGGCTTTTGTGGAAAGTCCGTCTGGGAAAGTACCACCCCCTAGCTTTTTTCTGCCGAGAAGCAGCAGTGTTTGCATTGCTGTGTTTCGGTTTGAAGGACAAGAGAGACAGTGAAATTACCGGCACATGAGACATACCATCTTAGTTCTCAAAGTGAGCAACGCTCTTTGCTGTCTTATTAGTGTCAAATATGCCATTAATAAGACAGTGGGTGCTATGGGCGCTGGAGACCACTTAACATTAGGTGGCCCACCTGCTCGTTTGCTCACTTGTAACATAAAAAAAAACAATATAACATTTTCCTTTACCTGGATAAAAGCGTAAGAGACATATTTGCAAAAATTTTGTATGCAAACAACAGCCAATTTGTTTTGTTGGAAAGACTCGAACACCGTTTGACTGTATTCCTTTGGGATAAGTAGAACCCGTGTTGTAAATGTGACAGAGAACATTGATGCTGCCACGAGATGTAAATACGCCCAATTTTCTATTGTAATGCCAATCTTTTACACTAACAAAGTACAGACTGAAAACTGAATTATACAGATTTTTGGCGGTAAGTTTTTGTCTAGAAGTCACATTTTAAATCAATTGAGAAGTGTAACGGAATTACAATATGTTATATTTGGTGTAGTAGTTTATTTTAATACTTACTCTTAATACAGGTTCTTCTATGTTATATTTTGTGCTGTAGTTCATTTTTGGCGGCAAGTCTTTGTCTAGAAGTCATCTCGACTCCGGCCGTATTCCAGTCGGGCAGTGTAAGGAAAACAAACAGGTGGGGATTCACTGATGGAAGAACCTGTATTAAGAGTACAGTCACTCTTCACAGAGCATGGCCTACATCCTGTGCCACGCGTGCCCTAACAAGGAATGATCTGCACTAGGAATGAACTTATGATAGCTATTCAATACACGGTGCTCGTTACCTTAATAATAACGCAAAACCTCTTGGCTGGTATAGATCCACCCATGTAGCTGAACAATTTTTGTTCTATTTTTTGGAAGTAAATATTTAAGAAAAAATCAAATCTTCACATAAAATGATAATCTGATCAGATCAATTTGTATGGAGACCCAATTTCTTTGTACTTCCATAAGTTGTATAACAAAAGTTGTTCAGTTACATAAGTAGGACCCCCTGAGAGGTTTTGCGTATTTAAAACTAATTTAAAATGACACGTACTATAATTGGTTTTGGTTTTGCTGTCTTCAAGATAAGAAGAAGATAATTCTAGTATTATATCTTTTTTATAAAAATTGTACTTGGTATTTACTAAAGTCACAAAAGTTTGTGGACGATCCTCCTGCAGGATGATAAACGCTGGCTGGGACGGGGTCAAGGAATATATATTACTCACCTGACGGGGTAATCCAAAAATTTCGGACCTCCTTGCTTCGCTCGGAATAGATACCTTGCTAATTTATTTTAGTAGGAGATGACATCTGCCAACATGTCACAACCCCATCATCGATGATCCATAGGAAATATTCAAAATAACCTGTCAAATCCATAGAACAAGGCCTACACCACCTAATGACGGATTATTTCTTCAATCCTCCTTCTCAGTACCTTAATTTTTTTGTGGGGTAACCTGTCAGCGAGGGCAGGCCGGGGTCGTGTGCAACTGAATTTATTTCGCCATTCGTTGACATGGTTGGTAACAACTCTGCCTCCTGCGCCCTTTGGCCCAAGTTTAGGTGTTTTTTAATTGCCCGACGCCCGATTGCCCGATGGCCGATGGGGCGTGAGTGTTCTGGAGTGGCGACCACGTACCGGAAGACGAAGCGTTGGCAGGCTCCCCGACGATCTGGTCAAGGTCGCGGGAAGCCGCTGGATGCGAGCAGCGCAGGACCGGTCGTCATGGAGATTTTTAGGGGAGGCCTATGTCCAGCAGTGGACGTCTTTCGGCTGATATGATGATGATGAATTGCCCGACTACTAGGTTATTCTTGACAGTTCAGTTTCCTGTAAACCGTCACTACTAGATATAGAGATTGCTAGGACGACTGGTTCTGCACTAGCTTCCCGCAACCTTGACTAGATCGTTAGTCCATGGCCTGAGTGCCTTTTCACAAGGCTATACGAGGATGCTAAGCTGTGAGCTGGGAAATTCCAACCAATAGAATTGCTAAGCTAAAAAATGAAGCATTCTTATTGGTTGCAATATTCCAGCTCACAGCTTTGCTCCCTCGCACAGCATTCTTTACAGCGATGAAGCTTTAAGATCACACTGTTTATCTTAATACCCTGTCTAACTCTGTACAATACGTCCATTCAAAAACATTTCAGTTCTCTAAAATTTTCATATCGAAATGAAAATTCATAACGATTTTCAATTGAAAAGGAAACCTATTTTGAATGAAATTGAAACACAATCAAGTTTCAGTATCCTTATAATCCATTGTACCAGAAAATAATGTCGGTCTGTCGGTCCACCGTAAGTCCAACAAATGGTATTGTGGTTGGGATGGAGGAGATATTTGTTTAATAAATTAGATTTAGGGATTAGGCAACCTTTGTAAGTATAAATGTTTTAGTATGTGATATTGGGGTGGTTTTTCTTACGTGGAAGTGATCTTTTTATTTTCTTTGATTTATTAACTCATGAAATTCTGCGTTTCTGAGCTTTCATGGCACCGTTGCGTTGGTCCAGTAACTGATTGTAATAAAAATATTTCCGTTCGTTTAAAACTCGTTTTCTCTTTTAAATCTTAATAAAATCTTAATCAAAATATTTATTGCACACCATATGGTAATAATGATTTTGACTAGTTTTGTTTTACTTTTTATAAGCACGCACGCGGCACGACAGGCAACAAAGTGGTAACAAACCCAGAATAAAATGTACATCTAACGGCACGTCAGAAGAAGCACTTTGGACCTTATGGCATGGTAATAGAGTTACAAATGTTTCCACTGACGTGGTGTTGACTGCCAGCGCTATGCAGTACTATTTTCTATTCTGTGGCTGTGCTACAAACTCATGGCCCAAGCTCATGGCTACAAACCTTGGAGGAGCTTTATATAATTGTAATATCATTGGGAGGACCTACAAACACCTAAAACTAGAGGTTGGCTCAAGGTCAACCTCTGACGTGTGTCGGACGGTACTATCACTGCTTTATGTGGTAGCAGCAAGGAGGTTTTACTACGCTTCGCTTTGGCGTAGCGTGGGTTTAAAACCTCCTTGGGTAGCAGCGATCATTCGGTATTGTCTATAGTATTGGCTATTAGGGCATAGACAATTCGTGTTATACAAGTTATAGTAATAACGAGCGAAGCAAGGAGGTCCGAAATCTTTGAGTAATAAGCACGCAGAAATATTCTTTCAAGTTCAAGCTCTTTTTTTACAGCTTCAATTTTGTAGACGCTATCTAGTGCGACAAAATGTGTTTTTCAAAAACAAGGAAACAAACCGGTCAAATGCGAGCTGGACTCGCGCACTAAGGGTTCCGTATCACCAATTGATTATAAGTTATATATATGTTATAAGTATAGGTACTACAAGCTTCTTATTGTCCTGTTTGTTTGTAAAAGCTTCACCCACGTGTTTTAAGACCCTGTCTTTTTACCTCATTACTTCCCTTCACAAAACATCTAAATCAAATCATCATCTTCATCAAATGTTTTTTTAAGATTTATAGACAAACATTTTATTGCACACAAATAAATAACCCTCCTGTTTTGGGGCAGTCGGGTAAAAAGCAAATTACACAAAAAAATAAACTTAACTAATTGTAGGCAAGGCAAGGCAAGGCAAGGCAAGGCAGCCTTATATAAATAATTTATAAATAAGCGAATTAATCTATACAACCGTTAGAAAAATGAAGCCAACATAATTATACCTAAGAGCAAATGGGGTTTATCAAATATACGGCGATAAATACAGACATCAAAATACAAAAATAATAACAAAACAAGGTCAGAATTTATTCACTCTTAATGGCCACTTATTCGCACGGGACGAAAAAAACGACACACTTCGGTGGATGTGATTTCTCGGTATAATTTATCCTCGAAGAGCAAGCATTAGCTGCTAAATTGCTCGATTTAATAAGACGAAGGCCTTTTTTGCTGGAGTAGATTTGATTGAATATTTTTTTTACCTATATATCTAAGTAGTTATTTGATCTAGAGGCGAAAGCCTCAGCACAGAAAGGTAATATTGGCTATTGCCATTATATTTGCCAACAACAACTTTTCCTAAGGAACATTGGTCGAAATGGAAAAATAAAATTGACCTCCTATACAAAATGTTCTATCAGCTGATGCAGTTTCTATAGGACCCAAAATTATTTCATCGTATTTCTACCGATTTCCTTCCTTCTTCCTCGTGATTCATCTCTTGTTTCTCCTGATTCCTTTTCACCCGATAGAAAGGAAAAGCATTTGGGTCCCTTAGTTTTAGGGCTTTTGTGCAAAGTTCGTCTGGGGAAGTGGTTTGGATTCTTATTCGCCCTTTGGATTCTTATTTGTGTCAAAATTTGGCACTAATAAAACAGTAAGTGCTATTGGCGTTGGTGACCACTTACCATCAAGCGGACCACCTGCTCGTTTGCTCACCTTGTAACATAAAACATCGGTCAAGTGCGAGTCGGACTCGCGCGCCGAGGGTTCCAATATACCTGTAGTACTTTTAGAAGCTATAAAGTCCATTTTACGACTGTAATACAAATTTACATATACAATACAGATTAACAGAGATAGAGAGATGGATTTTTCCTTTAACAAACCTCGGATAAGGGATGCTATTTTTTAAGACGTTTTGCACCCTAACTTGAAAACTAAGACTTGTAACTGAAAAATCTATTTTAGAATGTACAAGTAAAGCCCTGTAACATGATACCCCATTCGACCTAGTAACGTTACTTTTAAAATTTGCCTCCTCTATTTGGGTTCCCTTTAGAATATTAATAATAATATTTTTATAATTCTTTCGTTTGCTAATTTCAAGTCGATAGATATACTCGTACACGTGTGACAGACAGACAGCCATAGACGAAGACGCACCATAAGGGTTCCGTTACTACCATTTGGTTTCGGAACCCTAATAATAGTTAAGCACAATGCTATCGAACTAATTCTAGCCTTTAACAATTACGTAAGTACCTGGTTAGTTTCTGCTGTGCCTTTATAAAATAGTTCACATCTTTTGCCTCCATAAACTTGCCTTTGTAGAAGAGTTTACTATAAGTTTGCTTTTTGGCGCTAACTGACAAGAACGGTTTCCTTGCAAGGAACAAGTTTCTTCCCACCGCTTGTTTGTAACGGGCCGATGGACCGACACGGAATTACACGAAGAATATAATAGAGTATATTCTATTTTAGGAGTTTTAAAATGAGTAATAATACAATAGGAACCTTAATATAAATGATCATAGATTTTGTTCGACTCGTAATGAAAATAAAGGCCTGATTATGCATTATTACTTAAAATAATTGCTTGAAAATACTCGTCTAGCGCCGCGAATCGGCGCATATTAGAACCTCCTTGGTTAAAGTCTACTTGTCAAACAGGAAATAGAAATGTGTGAGGGAAGTAGGTAGGATTGGTGACGTTAGCCGTAGCTGCTGGTTTGTAGCTCTCTGATTGGCTGGTTTGGGCGGTCTTATCTCTAAATTCGAAAGGAGTGGAACATGGAAGCTACATCGCCCTTTTTTGCTGCGACCGCACGAGTACAAGATGGACTCCAAAAAAATGTGAGAAAATTCTTCAAAAAAAGGTGACCGAACGTCGAGTTTCACCGCTGCAATTTGTCAAAAGCTAAGTATCTAGGGCATTTCGTCACCCAATTAGTAAATTAAGTTCAATTCGACATTACGATTAAATGACGCTTTCCTAAGTTACCCGCCGATGGCGATCTTTGTCAAGAAAATTATTATTTTACTAAAAATTTTGTGTTATAGCGACCTTTGGAGCTCTAAACGTCAAAACGCGTGTTGAGTAAGAATAAAAACCAATATTTATAGAGTAGTTTTACCCGAAGGGGGACTAAATGTCATAGTGCTTAGTTCATCGTCTTTTCAAATTTACAGGAGGTCTATGGACCATGTGAAATAGGAACCAAAACTACAAACCATTTGCTGCACCTAGGCAGAACTCAGAGGAGCTGAGCGTCCAATTCCAAGCCAGCAGCAGTCCAGACGACTCAGTCTTCATTGCAGTAAGCCAGTCGCAGATGGGTAAGAAGATTTAATATTTACTCCTCAAATCTGCCAATCTACTTTGAACAACTTATGCCAGTCAATTATTTGAGCATATCTATCCTTCTCTGGGATTCTATACAATCAATTTTACTAACTTTAAAAGATATAGCTACAACTGAAAGCTACTACCCACTACAATATAAAATTCAATTCTAAGTCTGTTATAAAGAAGGTCTTTTTGGCTCAAATGCTGCAAATGAAAAATGCATATGATTCATCTAATAAACTCACTCTTTTCTATGCCACAAGCTAAGATACAAGGCTGATGATATATAAATTCGACTTTGGGAAAGACAAAACCCAGTATATTGCAATACATCCATATCGGGGTTGCAAATACAACAGGAGTCAGTTTGTAAGTCATCTCGCACATAGAAAGTAATAAAACACCTTTATCTATATGGAAAGATTGAGCTGAAAGGACTCGATATATTTCAGGCCTTACATTGTTAAAAATAAACTAAATTTCCTTGAAGAAAGTCAAATATCAATCTTGGAGAAGTTTAGATGTACTATTTTGATGTTCTCATGTATCATTTACAGCCTTCGGATCTACCTACTTCCTTTCACACAAATTATTTACAGTACCTATAGGCTCATACTTTATCAATACATTTATTCGAGGAAATTAATTGTATAGGAATTCAACTTATTCATGGTCCGCACTCAAACGAATTAGGGTTACTCGTTGGTCACCTCGTCGGGTCCAAAAAGCGGTATAGACATCTCATCGGCCAATTTACAACTAGGACAATCCCAATACATAGGCTTCAAGAACTACAGGACAAGCATTAGGTAACATTAGGACTTTCCTTAGATTTCCCTTTTGGTTCAGCTAGGATAGTTAGAAATTTAGACTCTACCACATTCAATTATTCCTTACAGGTTCATAAACCTTTAAACTACATATTCACACCTTCATCTTATTAGGATAGCTCTAGGGGTTAGGAGACGTTAAAATCTGATGCTTGGGTTCGTGCCCAGGATAGGAAACTAGTAAGTAAAGTTTAAGTAAGCCATTAGGATACAGGCATCTAGACGTTACAATGTGGTGCTGCGAGCCATGCCCAGTATGTCTTAGAATTGATGTTACTACAGTTATTATTTTAGAAGCAGTTCTGCCCACTACAATCTGGTGCCGTGACCAGGATAAAAACCTTATGTTATTACGGCCTGTTAGTTATATTATATTAGTTAGTAGGGAATATTTTAGGCTTTGTTTTAATATGGTTGCTAGGTTAGAATTTAATTATTAGCTTATTAGGGAGAATTTTATATATTCTATTAGCAAAAATTGGATTTAGACTTTAGGGTACAACTAGATATGTTACTAAGGATATATGCAAATTGCCTAGGTTAGATTATATCACTAAATGTAAGAGTTTAGACTAGATTTTAGAATTTTTATTTTACTGCCGTTGTGTTATCATAAAGTTTATTAAAGTTCAGTCAATATCTGTGCCAAAGAACGATAACAGATAGGTATTCTAAAAGCTGAAATAATTATTTAATGTTTTGCAATTGAATTGTTATCCTAGTTGACTAAATGGGAGACTTGCTACTTATCAGATAAGTACTTACTTAAGTGAATGATTAAAAATAACACCTCAGAACACAATTCACTTTTATTTTCTTGCACAGAAAGACACTTGAAATATTTAGTTTCACAAACAATTCTTATCACTTTTGCACTAAATATTTTAGCTTCAGGGCTTCAGAAATTGGGGGTTGAGATATATCTGATGGGTCCATGATGCTGTCGTTATATCTTGCTGTTGATAAGGTCCGGGGCTGCATCTTGTCGAATTTCTTGAGTTTACACTTCACTGAAAAATAGAAATTAATAGGTTACTTTACTATCAGGATACATTAGTTGTAAAAGTAGAATTTTATGTTCTTTTACAGTAAGCAATATGTAAAGAATAAATAATGGAAATTATTTGCTTGAGAGGGAATTAGGCAGGGAAAAATCTATTTGTTATAGGTAATACGTTTAAAGACTTACCTACGCATGAGTAAACAATCTTTGTTTCTAAATTGAAAATGTGGACCATTGTAATTCTGAGAGGTGGCGGGCCGTGACATTTTCAGTTTTCTTATTTGACCTGAAAAAAAATCAAAACGAGAAAGTAAATTTTAGTTAAAAGTAAACAAGTAGAATTAAAATCGGCATTTACTAAACAAATCTTACCTTGAAATTGAGCGCCATTTTATAATTTAGTTCACAAGCTTCCTTCCTCAGGGCACGGAATTAATAATAATACTACATACTCAGGGTTATTGCGATGGGAAATCTGAAAAAAACGAACAATATAATTAGGTTTTGCAATGATTGAGGAAGTATTTTCAACACATTTTAGCATCTAAAAGTGATTTTCTTACCAAAACAATCTAAATTGTAATATTTTTTCGCATGTCACGGGTATTCATGATAATATGTGTTGCCAAATAGTGTACCGAGAGAATACAATACACTACGGTAGAACAATTTAAGAAAGTAATATTAGCAGATAGAATTGTGTGAAAATTCCAATTGATGTACTTGATATTAATTTTATGACATAGAACTTGCGCCGCGAATAGGAACTAATTTTATTTTCTATCTTTTCTTAAGGGAGTAATGCCTCTTGCTGTATTACGGTAATAAATAACAAGTCGTGTCATGATTATAATTACATAATTGGTAGAATAGCTCACACATTTTCTTACTTATTTCAATTTAAAATTTTGTGCGCTTTTGAAAATATAATCCTTAATTATCGATGATTCATTAGCGATTTGAAGTAACAAGCGATAGGAAAATTTAAAATGTCATACTTAATATTTTACATAAATCTCTGTCAGCTAATCTCAGGAAATTTATTACTGTAGGAATTTAATAAAAGTGCTTCAAGCATAGTTAGAAAAAATATAATAGTATGCAGAATTTTAATATGTCTGGCAATTCCGATTGTGATTAATGAATTCGAATACACGTTCTGATTTTTGTTAAAATTTCGGATACACACATGACACTATCATAAGAAAAAAAAGGGGAAAAGATTTGTCTATTGTAGTGTAGGAATAGTTGCGAATAAATAGTGTAGCATTTTATCGATAAATTATGTTGTAGATTAATGTAGGGTTTATTTTGACTTTTGGGATTGTCTTGGTCTGTAAGAGTGGCTACTATCGTGGCCACAATCTGTTGCTGTGGAATGGAAGGTGCGGACCATGATAAGTTATGTTATTAGGGTTAGTGATTTAATAGGAATAGTTATATTAGGAATAGGAATGAACAAAAGTTAATCACGTAGCTTAAAATCTTAGAATATGTTATAGGGATAGTTTAAAACTTAAAAAAAAAATACATTACTGTAGTCTAAGTTCGAGGAAATTTCAATAGGTTGAGACTTGGGGGGGGTGAGAAAAAAAAATCTATATATATAATTCGCATTTGGATCAGCTAAATGACAGGAAAAATTAAAGGGTTGTAGTAGTTATACTCGTAGAAAAAATAATTGAAATTTAAATGCGTGGATACTTTCAAGTTACGTTTCAAATAAAATCTTACTAGATAAAACATAAATACCTATAATGAAATTTTAATATTAGCTTGACTAAAATTTTAAGATATAAAAATTTTTCGTTGCTTTACCTAATCTATGTCTTATCTGCGGGTTGTAGTCGGATCGTTTTGTAGGGGGGGTGAGATCTTAAAATTAAAAAATCGAGACCTAATATTTTAGTCGACAACTGAATTGACAGCCCTAGCGTTAAAAATTGGAAGTAAAGGAATATACATCCGACCGTGGGGGCACGTTCCAGATCGGGCGACGATTGTGCTGATAGAGGGGTAGCTTAATATGACGTTCATACGTGTGGTCGAGACGGACTGCTGTCAAAAGGTAGTTATTATTCGAAACGGAACAACCATGTGACTAATTTCTGAACGCGATGGACAGCTGACTGTCAGAATATACTCTTTGTTTATCGCTTATTTTAAGTTATGATAGTTAAATTACCTGAAAAACTGTACTAAATAGTGATAAAAGAAACTCAACCGTACTACATTGGTTAGAAAATGTGTATTTGGTGCAAATTTTAAAGGTTAACAGTGAGATTCAAAGAAAAATAGTTGAAGGCTCGAATCAGATGAGTTAGGCAAAGTGAATCTGGTTAATAGTTTTAAATCTTATTGAATACTTAGTTGTTTAGTAGTAATTTGTTCAAAACATTAGGATACAAAATGCTAAAAGATTGAGTCTATAAAATTCAAAGCTTTTTAAATCCTTATCCTATCCTACTAATATTATAAACGCGAAAGTTGTAAGTATGAATGGATGTTTGTTACTCCTTCACGTAAGAACTACTGAATGGATTTTAGTGAAACTTTACAATGATATAGCTGATACATCAAAGTAACACATAGGGTACAATTGTCCTGCGCGGACGAGGTCGCGGGCACCAGCTATGCTAATATAAATTTCAGGTTGGAATTTGTTGCAATTTGGAATATTTACAGTAGAATAATATCAGAACAATAATTGATACCTGCTTATTCGAAAAAAAAATGAAAACCTTTAGCTAATTCATTTATAAAATTAAATTATACTAAATACTTATTTTAGATTATTTACACAAGTAAGTCATGACTAAATTCTATACTATTTAGCGAGTAATCTTTATAAATATGCTTGCAATTTGATTCTAGGAGACGGCTATAGCGGTTTAAATGAAGTTTTGTCATGCGGGGTTTTCAGTGCGAAGGTTAGACTAGGTCTTAAGTTAGGTCAGGATAGGTAGATATCGCGTTTTAGTCATAAACCAACAGCGCCATCTGTTGACGGGTAGCAGAGCTTGCTCAACTGATAGTAACACCTTATTTGTTAGGGAGGCTGTTATGGGGCGAGTGCGGTCGACTGGGGCTTTGCGGAATGCCATAGCATAATCATTATAGAAATATTTACATAACACTCTAGGGTCATCGACCAACCTATTAAACCTGGGGTAGGAGTTTTCAAGGTTTTTATAGTAATTATTCGTTCGGTCGATTACTTGATAGAGTAGATTTCATAACAGGATGGGGGGTGAGACAGGCCGACGGTAAATCATGTGTTAGGGTTGAATACTTACTACAACCGTTGTGCGGTACCGGCAAGGAATAGTACCAACTAGATGAGTGTTATAAGAGGCGACTAATGGCTCGTGAACTGGAGGTTGGGCAGTAGCACCTTCCTTTGAATTTACACACTGTATTCACCAACAACAGCAGTCATATTTGTTAGCGTTTAGGGAGAGGCTCTCTGGTGGCACGGGACGTTGTATGGAATGTTATGATAATGATGACTTGCTGTTAAATAATAAAGCATATCTATTCAGTTGTGATACGCATAGGGTCAGGATTTGTTTTAGAAGGTTTGAGTGAGTCAACATAGAATAATTTATTTATACAAAATAATTTACAGGGTTAAATAATTGCATACCAATATGGAGATTATAATAATATGCCAAACAATAAAGTAATGATAAAAAAAAACTTACCTTTAGTTATTTTGAACTCATAATTATATATTTTGATACTCTTAAAGTGAGGACATACAGGGGGGTTTCGTAAGTAACCTTTAGGAAATAGTTAAGAAATACATATTGAGGAAATTGGATCTATGTGTAGATAAGAAAAGAATTGGGGCAATTAGGGTAGTAAGCGTGTAGATATGAAAATATTATTTTAAGGGGTCTTCGTTTTAACTTGATTTAATAAATTTAGTTCAAGTAAGGTTGAGATTGACATATGGAGTGGGGTCGAGAATGTTAAGTTGTATTTCATATCCTATTCCTGTATATGGGTGTTTGTCAATTCGGTTCCGGCTAAAGTAAAAATTTTATTGGGAAGGTTTGATTGGAAACCTAGCGAGGTTAATAAAATAAAATATAATAAATACAATATAATATAATAAAATTAAATAAAATGTAATATAATAAAATGTAATCAAATCAATTCAAATCAAACCAAACTAAACTAAACCAAATCAAATAAAAAAGGGGTCTATATTTATGAAGAATACCATTTAACATACGTTATAATATTAGTAAATTCACTTGTCGTAGGTAAGCTTAAGCGTAGTCTAGTAGTAGTAAGAATAGAATAAAAATACTTTACATTTAAATTTCTTAGGCACTGATTCAGTTTTGCGTAAGACTTTCATGTGCTTATTGGGCGTAAGGCACGTATGCGTACAGCAAGAGTTTTTATATTAATATATACATAAGGCGTAAAGCGTAGAGTGTTTAAGGCGTAAGGTATGTATGCGTACAGCGAGAAATTTCATATTATTAAAAGCATAATGCGTAAGGAATGAGTTATTTGTGTGTGTAAGACTATCATAGATGCGTAAGCTGCAATACGTAAAACACATTGGCTTGTATGCGTAATTATAAATTTTATTAGTACCGTAGCTGAAGTTTTAATGTCACCGGACATTCTTAGGTAATCTTAGGCGTACTTTTTCTTAAATGGGGCGAGGGATTTTGTATACCTTTCGAGATTCGGGAAACATCTGCCGTGTATTTTAATTTTCTTTACTTTAGGATATTTTAAGTGAAATTCGAGGTTGAGGTTTTAGCTGAAAATTTACTTAAATTGGGTAGTTAAATTACGACATAGAGATATACCTCCTTAAGATAGATACTCCTCGGGGTTAAGTGATACGATTATTCGCAGGTAAAATTCTTATTATGTATTTTAAATATTTTTGTGATAAATTCTTGGTGTAGAAACAATTGAAATTTATTTGAATTTTGCTGTTTAGGTACGGGTAAGCTCGGCTGTGGGCAGGTAATGATGGCTCGGGTAAACAGTGAATTTCAATTGAATAGTAAAAAGTTTCGTAATTCACGGTTAAATTTCCGGTCAGTTATATAATTTAACAATGTAGACACCTAGATTGTGTTGGAGAATCAGTTGCCCAGGGTGAAAAATGAGAAGATCCATCACTTTTGAAGTGTCGTAAAACAATTTTGATCGCGAAAATAGAGCTCAATAGGAAGATTTAGTGAGAGAGTTCGATGATTCACCTTTAAAGTATTGTGCTAGACGACTTGTTTACACGTGAGTAATCCGTTGCGACAAGCTGTCGAGGAGTTTTATTTGAAAGGATCTTTGGGGGACCGACTCGTAGGTCCTTGGAAAGAAAGATGTTTTCCTAGGAATCATTTTGATTTGTGGACGGACTTATAGCCGCATTCCCAACCTTCCTGGCAAAATACTTCTTCCATTTCAATTAAATTTGTATGGTGTAAATCGAGGGTTGATGGGGTAAATTTACAATTGGTGTTATATTTCTCTTTTGAATTATTCCATCAGTTGCGCTTAGGAGTTAGTAAACTAGACATTGTAAGTGATTAGGCCAATAGAATCAACTAAAGGTTTTGGGGAATTTAAATTATTAATCTAATTTTGCGCAGCGCCGGTGCGTTTGCCTGAGCAGGTTCCACCTAGTAGCATAACCTATTGTTTATCGAACGTTTCATTGGGGAGACCAGTGGTTCGTAATAACAGCGTAAATGTGGAAGGAAGGAAAAGAGAAAGGCCATATGAATATTGAGAGAAAAGAAATAAAGGGAATGGTCGGATTTTTGAGAGGAAATGTTAGTAATAGGCATTAGACTAACAGGGTAATTGTTGATGATTGAATATGAAATATGGAAGATAAGAGAGTGGAGGGTTGCAATGAACCAATGGATTCTCAACCGATGGAAATCTTTATTAACTGTTGACCCTGCACACTACACTTACAACGAAGTATTTATGGGATCATAGGTGCTAGGTTAATTTTAAGAGACATTGGGTACGAAAATTACTCTGATGTCTGATGTGAGTGTTGATGTACTCCCTGTAAATGACTTCTACTCTACAAGAAGCTGACAGCTTATGCAAAAACTACACTGCACATGCTCCAAAACAGAAATGGAAGCGATATTGAGTCAAGTATTGGACTTCGACTGTTGGTTATATAACAGTTAATTAGGGGACAGGACTGACTTTGTTCATTACGGGGGGTTTATGTGTCTATCCTGGGGTAACGTTGAAAGACAAAACAACCTGCCTTAGATTGGATGTGTTCATGAGCTGTCCTTCTGACGGGCTGAGTTTGAGACCTCAGTGTTCCTGTGTGGATATTGTTTGTTCGAAATTCTCGACATTTCTGGGGTATAACCAATATGTTCAACGTTTAACTCTTGAACTCTTATTGAAGACATTTTTCTTTTGGTTTAAAACTTACACTACAACAGGATCTACGTGTGTTCACTTTATGGGTTAAAGGTTAATAAATGTTAGATTATCTTCGTGAAATTCAAATGGTGGAAAATTTGCTCCGGGGACGCGTATGCTCTGCGCAAATTTTGGGGGGTGGATGTAACGGGCCGATGGACCGACACGGAATTACACGAAGAATATAATAGAGTATATTCTATTTTAGGAGTTTTAAAATGAGTAATAATACAATAGGAACCTTAATATAAATGATCATAGATTTTGTTCGACTCGTAATGAAAATAAAGGCCTGATTATGCATTATTACTTAAAATAATTGCTTGAAAATACTCGTCTAGCGCCGCGAATCGGCGCATATTAGAACCTCCTTGGTTAAAGTCTACTTGTCAAACAGGAAATAGAAATGTGTGAGGGAAGTAGGTAGGATTGGTGACGTTAGCCGTAGCTGCTGGTTTGTAGCTCTCTGATTGGCTGGTTTGGGCGGTCTTATCTCTAAATTCGAAAGGAGTGGAACATGGAAGCTACATCGCCCTTTTTTGCTGCGACCGCACGAGTACAAGATGGACTCCAAAAAAATGTGAGAAAATTCTTCAAAAAAAGGTGACCGAACGTCGAGTTTCACCGCTGCAATTTGTCAAAAGCTAAGTATCTAGGGCATTTCGTCACCCAATTAGTAAATTAAGTTCAATTCGACATTACGATTAAATGACGCTTTCCTAAGTTACCCGCCGATGGCGATCTTTGTCAAGAAAATTATTATTTTACTAAAAATTTTGTGTTATAGCGACCTTTGGAGCTCTAAACGTCAAAACGCGTGTTGAGTAAGAATAAAAACCAATATTTATAGAGTAGTTTTACCCGAAGGGGGACTAAATGTCATAGTGCTTAGTTCATCGTCTTTTCAAATTTACAGGAGGTCTATGGACCATGTGAAATAGGAACCAAAACTACAAACCATTTGCTGCACCTAGGCAGAACTCAGAGGAGCTGAGCGTCCAATTCCAAGCCAGCAGCAGTCCAGACGACTCAGTCTTCATTGCAGTAAGCCAGTCGCAGATGGGTAAGAAGATTTAATATTTACTCCTCAAATCTGCCAATCTACTTTGAACAA
This sequence comes from Athrips mouffetella, assembly GCA_947532105.1. Taxonomy (NCBI): domain Eukaryota; kingdom Metazoa; phylum Arthropoda; class Insecta; order Lepidoptera; family Gelechiidae; genus Athrips; species Athrips mouffetella. Next base: position 8,905,814 of record OX383960.1, on the reverse strand, counting down.
CTTATGCCAGTCAATTATTTGAGCATATCTATCCTTCTCTGGGATTCTATACAATCAATTTTACTAACTTTAAAAGATATAGCTACAACTGAAAGCTACTACCCACTACAATATAAAATTCAATTCTAAGTCTGTTATAAAGAAGGTCTTTTTGGCTCAAATGCTGCAAATGAAAAATGCATATGATTCATCTAATAAACTCACTCTTTTCTATGCCACAAGCTAAGATACAAGGCTGATGATATATAAATTCGACTTTGGGAAAGACAAAACCCAGTATATTGCAATACATCCATATCGGGGTTGCAAATACAACAGGAGTCAGTTTGTAAGTCATCTCGCACATAGAAAGTAATAAAACACCTTTATCTATATGGAAAGATTGAGCTGAAAGGACTCGATATATTTCAGGCCTTACATTGTTAAAAATAAACTAAATTTCCTTGAAGAAAGTCAAATATCAATCTTGGAGAAGTTTAGATGTACTATTTTGATGTTCTCATGTATCATTTACAGCCTTCGGATCTACCTACTTCCTTTCACACAAATTATTTACAGTACCTATAGGCTCATACTTTATCAATACATTTATTCGAGGAAATTAATTGTATAGGAATTCAACTTATTCATGGTCCGCACTCAAACGAATTAGGGTTACTCGTTGGTCACCTCGTCGGGTCCAAAAAGCGGTATAGACATCTCATCGGCCAATTTACAACTAGGACAATCCCAATACATAGGCTTCAAGAACTACAGGACAAGCATTAGGTAACATTAGGACTTTCCTTAGATTTCCCTTTAGGTTCAGCTAGGATAGTTAGAAATTTAGACTCTACCACATTCAATTATTCCTTACAGGTTCATAAACCTTTAAACTACATATTCACACCTTCATCTTATTAGGATAGCTCTAGGGGTTAGGAGACGTTAAAATCTGATGCTTGGGTTCGTGCCCAGGATAGGAAACTAGTAAGTAAAGTTTAAGTAAGCCATTAGGATACAGGCATCTAGACGTTACAATGTGGTGCTGCGAGCCATGCCCAGGGGGGTGATCGTGGTAATTTCAACGATTTTACCAAAACAAAAACGTTTGTCTCAAAAGTTTTGTTAAGTCTTAACTGAGTGTTTTAGGCAAACGTTTTTGTTTTGGTAATATCGTTGAATTTACCACGATCACCCCCCTGTATGTCTTAGAATTGATGTTACTACAGTTATTATTTTAGAAGCAGTTCTGCCCACTACATGTTGTGTTCTAACCCAGAACTTATAAGAGGCTTCTTCCCGTCCACTAGAGCTTCGGCTATCAGTTAAAAAAATATTACTCGCTAAATAAAAAACTTATGGAATATCCGGAAAGACAGATTAGATTGAAGTAAAGATACCTTTGCTTATTAAAACTTTTTGACTATGTAAAATAAAGTTCACTGTAGTTACAGATACAAAAATTGCTAAAAGTGGCCGTTTTTGGCACTTTTTCTCTCTGTAACTACAGTGAAATATATTTTTCAGAATTGATAGGTTCTAAATAAGCTAAGGTACCTTTACTTCAATCTGTCTTTCCGGAATTCCAATAAGTTTTGTATTTAGCGAGCAATATTTTTTTTACTGATGGGGGCGCTAGTGGACGGCGGGTAGCCTCTTACTAATTTGAGCGAATCGTTTCATAAATAACATTTCTTTTACGACGTAAATAAATGTAATTTTAAAAAGGATTTAATCAATTCGTTTTGGATCGCTGCGTATGACATTATGTAAGTAAGTGTCTAATTTGTTTAGTTTTAATAAAATAAATTCTATTTAATTAATAAAAAATCATCATAATATGATGATAAATAAAAAATCTACAAATTGTTTGAAAAAAATCAGATCGCCCGGATAAAACTGGACAATTTGTTCATGAAAACGGGTGTGACTGTCTAAAAATCGGTCAATTATGACACCAACAGAAAACCAGTCAGATTTATGTTGTAGGTTACCTACTTTAAAATCATTATCAATCAATCGCAATGAGCGAATTTTATCGCGTCAAAATTCCTGCAGGTGTGTCGCTACACTAAGTTTCTTTTAATAACATGTTAGCTGTTCCAAATTACTGAATAAAATGTGTAACAAAAAGTAACAAGCATGATTGATGAGAATCAGCAAATGACCTAAACAACTTCTCCAAAAAAACATAGGTCGGAAACTCGAAATACAGTTTTTATGGGAAGAAAATGTTCTATTTCGTATTTCGATCTATTTTGTTAGAAAAAAACTCTTTATAGTGACCGCAACCGCTGTACCGCACCTTAGGTATGCTCACGGCGAGACGGGGGGGCCATCGCTCGTCATCGCTCACGGCGGCGGCAACTAGTTCTTGCTCTTTCCTTCCCACTCCCCGACCTCCCCGCGCATACCTAAGGTGTGGTACAGCGGTTGCGGTCTGGCTATAGCTATATTACCTGTGACTATAGTTACTATCACAGATCATATAGTACTAGTACACTGTTTCTATATCCTTTTTGTTACACGCTCTATATAAATTTGGTATAACTCAATACGTACTTACTAGATGATCAGATGATGACGTCACATCAGAAAGAAAGGAAACCGCATTGAAATACGTTTTCTTTGCGAGGTCCATTTCCTTTGTCGTCAAATGTCCATAAATCTTCGCGGGCCGCATTGTTTTCGGGTGAATAGAGAAGAGGTTAAACTCTATTCAGACAAAAACTTACCTGGAAAGAAAGATATTTTGGTTTTATAAGTCGAAGTGGAATTTTTTTATGACAGCTTAGAATAGTAGGTACAGTCACGACTAGTTATTTCAGCTTGAAACTGACAGCCCAACTAGATAGGAACGGTACAGAGTCAATGTGTCTTGAGAGAGAAAAAAAATAGTTCAAACCTAGAACCCGACTACTGGCAAATCTTGCTCTAAATATTGTCATTTGAAATTGTTATGTACCAACTATGGTATTTAATAAATATTCATAGCGCTGTTCAGATAATAGCCGTGGTCAAACTTGTTACTATCACAGATTATGGGCACTATTCGATACTCCTAGAGAGTACAGTAATCACAAATACAACTTAAAAGTTGCCCATACGGAGAATAGTATACTAATAGGATGTCAAAAGAACCTCATTCCCACAGAAAAATAAAGGTAATTAGAAGAAGGATTAAAGAAATAATTCGTCACAAGGTAGTGAACGCGTCGTTCTATGGATTTGACGGGTTATTTTGAACATTTCCTAGTGATCATCGATGATGTGTTTGGGACATGTTGGCAGATGTCATCCCCTACAAAAATAAATTAGCAAGGTATCTATTTCGAGTGAAGCAAGGAGGTCCGAAATCTTTGCTCATTTCAGCGTCTCAATAATGATTCCAAAGACATCATCCACATTACCGTGAAATCAAAAGTATTCCCCATGGAGCGGAACGATCTGCTTAATTACAGCAAACGACCGATTTAAACAGAGCTCAGTTGCAATCACACTGATGAACTATATCGATTACTGTAGAGGTTTCATGCTAACGCTATGAAAACTCTACGATGGATTTTTACCTGAAAGCCTTATACTTTGATAAACGACATTTCTTTTTATCACAGAAAAGAGCGAAGCAAGGAGGTCCGAAATCTTTGCTTTTTATTTCCCTTCATCGAACGATTTTCTGTCATTCGATTGGTGACCGCGATAGACAAATTTGCGTTTTTTTATGTCTATACAACGTGTAACGGAATGGTGTGATAATAAAGGGTGTGAATCTGCCCATGAAACTGAACAACTTTGCCCAAGAAACGTAGGTCATAGAACAACATCAATTTTTGACCTCCCATAGAAACGGCATCAGCTGATAGCGCATTTTATAAGGGAAGTCAAATCTAGTTTTTCGGATTTTTTAAAGCGTTATAATTAAAAAGCTTAGTGAACGCTTCGCAAGCGGAGTATAACGATTATCGTTAGGAAAGTCCAGTGTTGAGACTTTGCTCTGCTACACGACTCCGAAGCTCACTTTACACTTATAACTTTATACAGATCCGGGCAGCTCAATTTCACATAGACAAACTTTACATACAGATAGAGATGTTTTATATTGGAATACAAACTATTTGATAAAAATGCGAGGGCATAGCTATGCATGATAAAGAAATTGCAGAAGAATTGCTTAAAATCTATAGTAGACTCTAATTCCTATACTATTAATCGAGCAATATTTGTATATGTAATTAATTTTGATTTTAACTTACCATCCGGTGGCCCACCTGCTCGTTTACCCACTTGTGACAATAAAAAAATGGCTTTAACGATGTCGATGAAATTTGCCATACGGGGGATTTCGGGAGTGAAAATACTATCTCGCTAGGTCTCATGTCTGGGGAAACTCGTTTTCCCGTGTTTTTAATATAAAAAAAATACCGCTTTTTAGACAAAAACCAACAGCGCCATCTGTTGGCGGGTAGCATAGCTTGCTCATCCAATGATATTTTAAGCAGCTATTATAGAGCGAAGCTCGATCGCCCAGGTATTAAACAACTATGGAAGGACCCTACCCTAAACCGAAGAGCGCATGTGTGAGAGGGATGAAAGTACCGGAAGCGAGGAAAGTATGTCAAGATCGTATAGTAGCAGGAGGAGGGCTATTTTGACTGCCAACCCCGACGGTAAAGAATCGTGGTGTTATGAATTGTAGAGCACGGAATTTATAAGTAAAAATTAAATAGTTTGGTGCTCTAACAAGGGTCTCCGGACAAAGTCGGAGGCCTTAAGGGGCTACCTCCGGTCCACTAGCGCTTCCATCAGTTAAAAAAATATTACTCGCTAAATACAAAACTTATCAAAAATCCGAAAATACAGATTGAAGTAAAGGTACATTTGTTTATTTAGAAACTATTTACTCTGTAAAATAAGTTTCACTGTAGTTACAGATACAAAAACTGCTAAAAGTGGCCGTTTTTCGCACTTTTAGGGTTCCATACCTCAAAAGAAAAAAACGGAACCCTTATAGGATCACTTTGTTGTCCATCTGTCTGTCTGTCTGTCTGTCATGACCCTTTATCTCACGAACGGGTAGAGGTATCAGGTTGAAATTGATACCATATATCAATGTCCATGAACCACACAAGATCTGAAAATTTCAATATTTTACAACGACGCAATCAAAAGATATGGCATTTTATGTCCTCATCTCCATACATTTATGCAAAAATGCAAAACCTACAGGGTACTTCCCGTTGACCTAAAATTATGAAATTTGGCAAGAAGCTAGGTCTCACAGTAAAAATAAAGGGAAAAGTCTAAAATCATTAAATATTACAACTTTTCTCACAACTAATGGTAACCAATTGAGGTGAGCTCCCGTTTCAAGAACATTCATATAAGAGAGGGGTCAAGTTGAATGGTCGCGGAGGCGATTTTTGTTTTAGTTCTATTTTAAAATCGGGAACACATACTAACTTGAAAATTGGTATGTTTATAGTGCATAAGCTATAAAATAACAACAAATAATAAAATTTGATCAAGCGCGTGTCGGACTCAAAAAATCTAGCACATTAACTTACTGAAATTTCAACTAAAACAATTATGATTATGTGGTGGTACGGAACCCTCAGTGCGCGAGTCCGACTCGCACTTGGCCGGTTTTTTTGTATCTGTAACTACAGTGTATTATATTTTTCAGAATTAATAGGTTCTGAATAAAGTAGGATACCTTTACTTCAATCTGTCTTTCCGGATTTTCGATAAGTTTTGTATTTAGTGAGCAATATTTTTTGAACTGATGGGGGCGCTAGTGGACGGGAGGTAGCCTCTTAAAATGGAAACACAGATAGAGTTAGAACAATACCACATGATAAAAGGTGCTAACTGTGTATAAGTCGAAGAACGAAAAAAAATTTTGCTAGTTCCATACAAATTCCACTGTTGCTGGGGCAAGGTTGGTATGGGAGACCCAAAAAGAAAATTTGCAATCCCATGTTTCTTTCGGAAAGTTGTTCAGTTTTATGTTCAAAAATAATTTAAAATTTAGCGCGCAATAGAAAGAAAACGGCCAAAATCTTGAAAGAAATACGGGTCGAATGGATAACCTCCTTTTTTAAAGTCGGTTAAAAACAAACTACAACGTCAATATTCAACCACAAGCATAGTTACAAGTTATTCTTTGAAATAAATAGTATATATACTTATTTACCTACTTTAATTACTTCGCAAGTTTCTAAACATTTCTACGGAAAGTTGAACTTTTTTTCGTATGTTCCATGGGAAAAGTTGTTGCTAATAGGTTCACTTTCTCAGGAAGACTAGGTCGAATAGGTCGAAATACGAAAAACAATTTTACCTCCCAAACAAAATGCGCGATCAGCTGATTCAGTTTCTATGGGAGGTAAATTTTTTTTTCGTATTTCGACATATGTTCTTTAGGGAAAGTTGTTCAGTTTCATGAGCAGAATCACATCCTTCAGGGTTGATATACCCTTTTTGTTACACCTTGTATAGAGTGAAGCTCGGTCGCTCAGGCACTTTTACTTTAATGGTGCAATTGAGCGAGACAGTTTGGCTTTAATTTGTCCATTATCATCAGTTTTCGTCTAGAACTAGGATCGAAAGGTAAACTTATTAAAGGTTCATTTACTTCATATCGGTTCATTAAACAAATTTCTGAGTGGCGAAAGTTACTTTGCCGACCGTAACCAAGTTTGTGCAAACAATTTCGATAAAATGAAGTTACTCCTGGATAGAGTCTACATAGCTTCCAGGTAATTTATTGTCAATTATATCAGGCTTTAAGCAGTTGGTTTTAAACCTTTTAAGGGCTTTTTCTGGGGGCTAAATGCAACAACTTTTGTTCTACGACTTTCCAAAATTCGCAAAAACTAATTTCGACTTTTCATACACATTGGACCGATCCATCCCCCAGCATAAGCCCAGAAGATTTTACACTAAGTTTTTTAAAAGTACCTACTGTATTTGTGCCCTTGTTTAGCACTGGATACCATATAAATACTACCGTTTTTAGTCTTGTATATGTCACCAGAAAATAATACGGAATCGTAAATTGATCAATTTCCAAGTAAGTTGATTAACTTTTGAAAAATAATAAACTGTACCGAATTCGTTTGGTCGGAAGAGAACCTAACACAACCTAACCGATTCCGAAAGGAATCGACTTGCTTGGAAATTGATCAACTTAGGATCTTTATCATTTTCCGGTGACATATTATACTCGTACGCATTGCACACAAACATTTTGTTACTTGCAAAAAGAGTTATCCTACACAGCAATGTCTATTAAGTTACCTACTTTTTTCTTACATTCCTGGGCGACCGAGCTTCGCTCTATAATAGCCGCCTCAACATTAAAATATCATCGGGTGAGCAAGCTATGCTACCAGCCAACAGATGGCGCTGTAGGTTTCTGTCTCAAACGCGGTATTTTGAAAAAATGCTTAAAAACTATTTTTTCCAGATATGAGATCGATTTTCCCCCCCGAACACCCCCGTAAGGTAAATTTCATCGAAATCGTTAGAACTGTGATAGATATTGTCATTTATCAGCTCCTCCCGGCAATGGACACCAATAGCAAAGAATCCTATCCTACTAATATTATAAACGCGAAAGTTTGTAAACATGTATGTATGGATGTACGTTTGTTACCCTTTCACGTAAAAACTACTAGATAGATTTTAATGAAACTTTACAATAATATAGCTTATACATCAGAATAACACATAGTCTACAATTTATAAACCTGCGCAGACGAAGTCGCGGGCACCAGCTAGTATATAATATTAAGGTAATGCGTACCAAGAGTGTACCGCCTTAACTTAAAACATTTTACAATTTGAATATTTTACAAAATTAGAAAACATGATAGTTGAACGCCAACTTGATAAACTTGAGATAGGTAATCATATACTTGAGATAGGTAATAATAATACCTACACAATGATTGAATACCTTCGTACGTAGCAAATGTATGATGTTAATAACTTAGAGCAACGCGTCAAACCGCGCAAGCCCTTGCGCGCGAAAATCGTGTTACTCTATGGTTGATAAGCATAGTTTTAGTACGCAAGTTATAGAGCGGCGTTGTTCTTTTGTTTTATCGGTATCGGCTCGAAGTTGTCGCAGTGGACAAACAGCCTATAAGCCCAATCAGTCGCCTCGTCTATCGACTAACCTATAAATTGTCGAGACTAAAATGGTCAAATAGAGACTCTTTCTTACTTGTAACATTAGGTAGGTAATGTAATGGAGATCGCAACCATCATAAGTAGACATTTTTTTTAATTTCCTTTTAAGCAGCGGTGTGGAAAATTTCTGAATTGTTTCTGCCATATTATAAAATTTTCTACTCTAACAAACACAAAAGTCGCAGAAGTATTTCCGTGAAAACTAAACAGCCTGGATGTAAATTACCGAGCACGAAGCTTGACATGCACGGATTCCTGGAAAACCGAAACGGGGAAGCATGAGCTATATTTATTTTCATACTGCTCCACAGAAATTGGAAGAAACTTCAGTATATAGGATGTTGTAAAACTTTCTTCAATTTCAATAAAGCATATTTTGTATGTTTACAACTTGTTTACAGAGAAACGAATCTATCGATTTTCTGACAGGAAAGTTGATTTTGTGATAGAGATTGCGTTGAAACCTAATTAATTAATTAAACCGCCTTTTTAGCAATGGTCTTCACACAAAGCTTGGCTGAGGCCAGACCCCGGACCCTTCGAACAATTAAAAGAAGCGAAGATTTTTTTTTCTTGTCATTCTTTTCTTTCCGCAAGGTGCAACATTGTTTGTGAAGCGATGTAATTTAGCGGACTTCATTAAAGGACATTAAATGCTACATTTAAATGCTACCTACATATATTTTGTAAGGATAATTTTACAAGTAAAATGTTTTACTGGGCATATAAATTTGCAACATAAGCATGAATCAGCACTGTGGCACTCTTTGTCTTAGCTTCATTCCGTTTCCATGGAAGATATGAGGAAAGCACTGGATTGCACAGAGTGGCCGTAATCTGACTTCCACAGCCCGGAAGGCAAATCAAACCCAATCCTAAAATCCCACGCCTACATAAAACTTTTACCAAGTTCAGCTATTAGGATGAGGTAGGCCGTACGAACGTAGAAGTTCTAAACATAGATTTATTCAAGACTCTAAACAACGTGGCATTAAAATAGATGATGAAAGCGAACTTCATGAAATGTATGGGATGACATTTGACATATCCTGTCATCCTACACATTTCATGAAGTTCAATATCGTCTTCTCTTTTAATGGTACGTTGTATAGACCCCAGGTACATTAAAGTCAAAGTCAAAAGTTCTAAATATAGATTTATTCAAGACTAAACAATGTGGCATTAAATTTAGAGATGACGAAAGCGAACTTCATGAAATGTATGGGATGAAATTTGACATATCCTGTCATCCCACACATTTCATGAAGTTCAATATCATCTTCTCTTTCAATGGTACGTTGTATAGGTACCCAGGTACATTATACCTTTCATGAAGGAAAAAAAAATTACGCGCCTAGATGGAGTAGTAATCATGCCCATTTTGTATCGAAACCTATGCGGCCGCTCAGAGGGGTGGGAGGGTAGGTGGAAGCGGGAGACGGGGTTTGTCTTTTAACTCTATCACACATCTTTGAATACGTTACGTTAGAAAAAGATAGAGACATTTATGTTATGATATGCCCAATTAAAAACAAAATATCAATAAAGTACGACATTTATTTGTCTTTATTTGGCATGTAAAAAACAAGAAACTTCATGGTTGCTGAATTTGAAAATAGTGATGTAATGTATATTTATCGATTATTTACTTACATTTTATCACATGGCTCCTGGACTTATTTATCGAACCTCTCATATACAATGGTGATCAATTTGCAACTTGCAATAATATTGGGAACTACTTACTTCTTTGGGCATTTGGTATTTTGTCTTTTTGCTTCTCCATACAAATATATCTTTTATTTCCTAGAGTGAGCGAACTACCGAGAGACGCACAGGGATAGACGGCCCACCTGATAGTAGGTGGTCACTGTCGTCTAGGACATCTTGCAACTTAGGGGAGCAGATACGGTACAGGCCTTTGAGATGTCTGTAGACTTGCCTTTTGAAGGACCCTAAATTGTTGTGCAAAGGAAACACCTCGAGAGGGAGATCATCCTACACCTTGCACGTGAGCGGTAAAAGCGTTATCCACGTACGTTAGTTCGAGATCAGACGTCCAGGTGGTGAGGATGAAATCTATCACTTATCGGAATTAAATATAAAATTGCAAGGACCACGTCAAATTAAACATAAACAAATGAAAATACATTACAAATTTTTAAACAATATTTTTAATTTATATTTTTAACTATTTAAATTATTGTATAACGTATTTACATTACGTGTAAAATAACTTTTGACCACCTATTTTTCTCGTAAATCACCATTGATATTGACATAATATTTATTACAATGTAAATTATTAACAATAAAAAGTAAAACAATGTTTTGTAGTCTAATTAAAAATGTAATAGAATTAGTAACACATGCCATAGTTGATTGTTTTATTTTCTTCCTTTGCTCTTCAATTTTGTATTTAATCTTGTTTCTGACAATGTAGAGCTACCTTCGGAAGCATGTATCGTTGAGTTCTGAGGGGGAAGCACTTGTTCATCAATCTGTAAGAATGAAAATATATTATTTGGATAAAGAGATAATGCTGAAGCTAATATAACACCAGTACTTCGTTCAGTATGGTCTGTCTGCCTAACTGTTAAACGAAGCACAAAAATCTTACAGTTCTTAGAATAACTGAAAAACTAGATCAGCAACTATTTGCCATCGGTACGAATAGTCAAATCTAGATATATAAAAGAAGAAACTGATTGACTGAATGAATAAATGAATGGCTGACTGACTAAGAATCAACGCGCAGCCCAAATCACTGGGTCTAGAAACTCTAAATTTGGCACTTAGCTTCCTTGTGAGATCTAGGGCTGACTAAGAAAGAATTTTTTAAAATTCACCTCCTGAAGGGGTGAAACGGGGGTCCAAAATTTGTATGGGGCTAGTTAATAATATTAATAAGACACTGCACAGAATTATAAACGTACATACAGCTGTTTTTGAGATGGGATAGCTGGTAGAGATTATGGATTTCTGAGGATGGAAAAAACTAGTTTTTCAATTACCTTGTGACATAGGTTCTCGGTTGGAATAGCATCTTTATGAAGTCTTTTTCTGCGGGCTTCAGTTAATTCGTAATTACTCTTATTAAAATGAGCTAAACAGATTCTGCTATATTTGGTTGGAATCCAATTTTGGTCTCTCCCGCATGTTGGCACCCATTGACGTTTTTGCGCCGGATCTTTTAGAAAACTGCGATAAATAAATGAAATAAAATTATAACGACGACTCGATTCTATATTATTTTTCATCGACTACTTCACATCACTAAAAATCAACAACACAATTTTCTACAAAAAATTTGATCACGAAAATTGTAAAAACCAAGCGGTTTACTACTCACCAGAAAAATGTGATACCAGCAAGCTTTGTAGTTTTGCTTGCGGCATGGTTTCGTCACAATTTCACCGCACAATTATTAATGTTTTGTGTTATTTATTTTATTTCTGATATTTTATGACAGAGATGTGGTCCATGTCACATGCCGTGAACGACTATTTGGAAGAAAAGTGTGAATGTGTGTGTGAGTTACAAAATTGTATCATAGCCGGCACCCATAGTACGTTTTGATTACTACTCCATCTGGGCGCGTAATTTTTTTTCCTTCATGATACCTTTTGTTTCTATTAAATGAAGCTCGGTACTGTTTCACGGGAAAATTCCTTCCCTCATCCTAAATAGGTTACACAGTTCACATAGCAGGATAATTTCCAATAATCCATTTTGAAATTGCATTGTCAGATAAAATTAATAATTACGAGGGATATTGGAAGCTTAGTAAAATAATTTTACAATTTTGTATAACAAAAGAGGTTGTTATCGTAGTCCTTACGACAAAGATAAAGGCTATTAACTCGCACGCAACTTATTGATGCAGTTTTTGATACAGTTGCATTGCAGAATTGCAGAAAGAGAGTTCCACTAAGGACCTGGCTGTGCATATATCATATTAGTAAAAGATATCGCAAAGCACTTCGTACGCATGTGAGAAGTACTTATTAAAATGGGGGTGCAATTTGAGTTCCAGAAATCTAATTGCAATCTTTAATAGCTGCATTCATAAGTAAAAATAAATAATGAAACTGATAACTTGACGAATCCGTTAATTGAAATATTTGTATAATGCGTCCAAACCATTATTAGAATTGGTCTGTTAGTCGCCACTAACTTACAAACCTAAGCGACTCAGAAGTGGTTTTCGATATTGTTTATACATTTAAAGCTTACCATAAATGGCTTATTCTCATCAGCACAATTCTCATATCGTCACCTCGGTTAGAGAGTAGTATTTTCCTTCTATGCTTTTGTAGGTACTTTTTTTCGATAACAATCTTATAGCTCTTGATAACACGAGCGAATTTCATAGGTCGATCAATGAAATCGTGAGCCTCGTTTTTAAGTTTTTGATCCCACAAATGTGACGCGATGATCCTCGAAAGTAGCTCAGTGACTTCAAACTTTTCAAAATTTACTTCTGTTTATGAGACAAAATGTTTATGAAATAACAATTTTAATGTTATTTTTATAATTAAAGAGGCAATTAAATGATATAAATAAACAAAAGAGACCCGAGAGACATAAGATAGCAAAGCGCGTTACCCAACCTGAAAACCAAGATGGTAGGCCTCATGGTGCAGGTAATTTCACTGGCTACATTACTCTTCGAACCGAAACACAGCAGTACAACAAACACTGCTTTATGGTCGAAATAGATGGACTTGGCTCCAAAGCCCTACCACCTCTAAAAACTTAATAATTTAATCAAAGTACTTTCAAAGCGTAAGTTTTCATTAGCTTTTCTCCCGAAACCTTATGGTTCTCATGAAAACAAGCAACCTTCAAGCAAAATTCTAAAATCAAAGAATTTTTCGCCTTCCAATACAAAATGAGTCGAGTAAAAAGTAGTTTTCCAGTAAAAAATATTTTTCTTCGGGATAGTTATCATTAGATTATGAGTAGAATCACTGAGTCTGAATTACTGAGTTTTGGGTGCAAAACCAATGAAAATTCATGATTCTGACGCACCCTGTATCGAAACGGGTATATCAAATTCAATTTTACTCTCATTGGTATGCGGATTCGTTAATTCGTATTACCATCTGAAATTCTCGATCGCTGATTTAATATCGTTTCAATTGGTTTATTAATAATCCCTGACTTTGAGATGATTTCATTACTGAATACAATATTTCCAATCCAGACTCTTACAGAAAGGACCACTGATGAAGACAAACTTGAGCAAATACAATACTAGGTTTTGCTCGCTACTTCGTCCGCAAGTTAATAAACTATGTAAAAAAAAAACCGGTCAAGTGCGAGTCGGACTCGCGCGCCGAGGGTTCCGATATACCTATAGTATTTTTGGAAGCAATAAAGTCCATTTTCAGGACCGCAAAACTAAATTTGTTTGTAAAGGTTTTTTGCAGATTTCTGAAAAACTGTGCAACTTAGAAAGATCGTTTTATTTTAGCTGTAAAGTTTACATAAACCTCTGTCAACTGTAATTAATTCAGATTTTCCCTTACTCAAACTTCGGAGATAAGGGGGGGGAATGGTATTTTTTTTGACATTTTTCATCATAACTTGAAAACTAAGAAACTTAAAAAAATACAAAAATATATTTTAAAATGTACAAGTAAAGCCCTTTCATATGATACCCCACTCGACCTAGTAGCGACAATTTGAAATTTGGCCCCCCCTATTTTGGCCCCCTTTACATTAATAATCATACTTTTTTCAAAAAAAATTCATGTGCAATTAAGTTGGGCAACTATATTCTAAAACTATTCCAAATTTCAGCTCGATAGCGTAAGTGGTTGCTGAGATATAGAGGTGTGACAGACAGACAGACAGAGCGGCACCATAAGGGTTCCTTTTTTTTACCATTTTGGTATCGGAACCCTAAAAACGGTCAAGTGCGAGTTGGACTCGCGCGCCGAGGGTTCCGATATACCTTTAAGTCCATTTTTAGGACCGCAAAACTAATTTTGTTTGTAAAGGTATTTTGCATATTTCTAAAAAACTGTTTAACTTAGAAAGATCGTTTTATTTTTGCTGTAATATTTATATAAACTTCTATCGTCTGTAATTAATTCAGATTTTTCCATTCGCAAACTTCGGAGATAAGGTATTTTTTTTGACATTTTTTATCATAACTTAAAAACTAAGAGTTGTAAAAAAATACAAAAAAAATATTTTAGAATGCACAAGTAAAGCCCTTTCATATGATATCCCACTCAACCTAGTACCGACAATTTGAAATTTTGCCCCCCCCCCCCCCTATTTGGGCCCCCTTTACATCAATAATCATAATTTTTTCTTAATTCTTTTACGTGCATTTAAGTTGGACAACCATATTCTAAAACTATTCCAAATTTCAAGTCAATAGCATGAGTGGTTGCTGAGATATACAGGTGTGACAGACAGACAGACGGACAGACAGACAGACAAAGCGGCAATAAGGGTTCCTTTTTTTTACCATTTTGGTATCGGAACCCTAAAAACTAAACGAAATGGGAAAAAAATAAATGAATTATTAAAGTAAAATAAAATTTATACCAGTGATTGAGTCAAACTATTAGCTATCAAGCCAAAAATCGGTTCAGTTGTTTTTGCGTGAAGCTCGAACAAATAAACAAACAAACTAACCAACAGACAAAAAGTCCAAAATTATATGATTTAGATTTAGGGGTATCAATTATAACGTACAATTTTTTTTATAAATGTCTTCAATGTACAAACTGAATTTACAACTTTATAAAAGAAGGGATCGAGTAAAGTGAGAAACCAAATTCCTTGCAAATGATAAGCTTATGTCGTATTTTGACAAAAATAAAGCAAAAAATCCGCGCTGCTACCGTAAGAACCTCAGATTAACGACAATTTGACTACTAGAAAGTCCTTGCTTGCCTTGAATAAAGGTCCTCAGGTCGAATCCAGATAGGAGTAAACCACAGAGTATCCACCACACAAGGCCCCTCCGAGATCATACTGAGCGAGAAGTTGTGAAGTGTCAAAAATTAAGAAAAAAGTGTCTCTTCTGTCTTTTTTACTGGCTTCCAACTCTTCCAACCGAAGCACTGCAGTGCCAGTCGATAGGAATTTCTTTTTTAATTTCAGTAAGTGCTAACAATTTTTTATCCACACCAAAATTTCCCCAGGCTCCTGTCAAGATATTAATTTATTTTAAATCTGGCGTAATCTATCCTCGGACCCTCATCATACGTTCATCGCCCTCATAAATTACGCACGTCCAATCTATGATACAATTTACCTTACTATAGAAACAGTATTACGCGGTAAAGCATTTTTAACTCAAAAATCTTTAAAATCGATTTAAAGGTAAAAATACGGTCTTAGTTATGAACGCGCAGTCACGGAGAAGTATATCTTTGCGCGAGTCCGAGTGATCTTTGAAAATTTCAATACGGTTCATGTGATACACCCCGCTGGCAGACAGACAGATATCGGCGGCATATTAATAGTTTCCCGGTTTTCACCCTTTGGGTACGGAACCCTAAAAATTACCTGTTTTTTTTTTAGATATTCGGCATAATTTGACTAAACCTACTAATGTTCAAAATAAGTCCCTCTTACGTTATTGACTGTGATTAGCCCGGACGCTATCCCCGTAGAATAAAACTTAATTATAACTTGTGTGTATCTTTCGACCCTATTATGGCTTTCCAGAGCTGACTTGGACTAATCTGTGTAACTTTGTGGAAACATAAGCAAATTATTTGTGAAGAGACTGTTATAAACTACATTACAGTTACAAACAATTTTATCAATATTGGCATGCATAAGCCGCCCAATACATGGTATACAAGTAAGAGTAACTTAAACCAGTATAAGTTGAAACAGCGCTAGGCAACCAAACACCCGAAACCAGAGACCCACTCAAGTTCAAACTGCAACTACTGACGTGCGGCCGTGTATACCAAGCTTTTCTGGTATGTGCAAAACATTCACACTTTTTACCTGTGACCTTTTCCGTCCCCGGGTGTACTTTTCGCTGCCTTGCCTGTCATTTCGCCAAGTGACCTTATTTTTCCTTTTTTTTTCGAGGGGAAATCCACTGACTAAATCCCCGGTGACCAACCTCAGCGCATGACGGGAAGCTCTGGGATCTCCTTGGGAACGCGACCAGTGCCCTCACCAAGTGACTTGCTGTACAATACGCTTCCCAATATCTTGCACTATTGTTCCCTCTCCGGATCCCTGCATTTGGTATGTGATTGTTCAGCTTGATACGTGTAACGTGTAAGTAACCTGTGCACGCACAGGTTTACTTATGTGAGGTTATGAGTGTGTTTTGGCACCAGGGCCCTGAGACAAGTGGTTTTCTATTATCGCAAACGCTAAAGAATAGAATAAAAATGTATGGAATTGACATCGTCTGTCATGCAACATTTGTAAGCTATTAATTGTCAATCCCATACATTTGCATTCCAAGATACACGCATTGCATTGCAGTTTCTGCTAGAAACTGGCCCATGACATAGTTTGGAAACTTGCACATGTTCTAAATTTCTTTGCTAAAACACACATTACGAGTATAAAGTTCAATTTTTAAAAATGTACGTGGAAGTAATAAAGCTCTTTTTTAGGGTTCCGATACCAAAAGGGTAAAAAAAACCGGCCAAGTGCGAGTCGGACTCGCGCCCTAAGGGATCCGTAACTATCTACCATATGATATACTAAAAGCTTTTGCTCTTTGATTTTAAAAACTCAGCGACCACCCAACTTGACCCCTCTTTTATAGAAAAGTTCTTGAAACGGGAGCTCACCTTAATTGGTTACTATTATTTGTGAGAAAAATTTAAATATTTAATGATTTTAGACTTTTCCCTTTATTTGTACTGTGAGACCTAGCTTCTTACCAAATTTCATAATTTTAGGTCAACGGGAAGTACCCTGTAGGTTTTGCTTTTTTGCATAAATGTATAGAGATGAGGACATAAAAAGCTATATCTTCTGATTGCATAGTTGTAAAAAATTTAAGTTTTCAGATCTTGTGTGGTTTATGGACCTTAACCTTAATATTCGTTATCAATTTCAACCTGATACCTCTTCTCGTTCGTGAGAAAAAGGGACAGACAGAAAGACAGACAGACAGACAGACAGACAGACAGACAGACGGACAGACGGACAACAAAGTGATCCTATAAGGGTTCCGTTTTTTTTATTTTGAGGTACGGAACCCTAAAAAGGAACCCTTATGGTGCGGCTTTGTTTGCCTGTCTGTCCGTCTGTCTGTCTGTCTGTCATACCTCTATATCTTAGCAACCACTCATGCTATCGACTTGAAATTTGGAATAGTTTTAGAATATCGTTGGCCAACTTAATTTCCCCCCCCCCCCCCCCCCCTTATCTCCGAAGTTTGTGAAAGGAAAAATCTGAATTAATTACAGTTGACAGAAGTTTATGTAAACATTACAGCAAAAATAAAACGATCTTTCTAAAATGCAAAGTTTTTTAGAAATCTGCAAATAGACTTTTGGACTAAAAATGGACTTTTTTTGCTTCCAAAAATACAAAAAGTATATCGGAACCCTCGGCGCGCGAGTCCGACTCGCACTTATCGTTTTTTAGGGTTCCGTACCTCAAAAGAAAAAAACGGAACCCTTATAGGATGACTTTGTTGTCCGTCTGTCTGTCTGTCAAGACCCTTTATCTCACGAACGGGTAGAGGTATCAGGTTGAAATTAATAATATATATTAGGATCCATGAACCACACAAGATCTGAAAATTTCAATTTTTTACAACGACACAATCAAAAGATATGGCATTTTATGTCCTCATCTCCATACATTTATGCAAAAATGCAAAACCTACAGGGTACTTCCCGTTGACCTAAAATTATGAAATTCGGCAAGAAGCTAGGTCTCACAGTACAAATAATGAGAAAAGTCTGAAATCATTAAATATTACAACTTTTCTCACAACTAATGGTAACCAATTGTGGTGAGCTCCCGTTTCAAGAACATTCATATAAGAGAGGGGTCAAGTTGGATGGTCGCTGAGGCGATTTTTGTTTTAGTTCTATTTTAAAAACGGGAACACATGCAAACTTGAAAATTGGTATGTTTATAGTGCATAAGCTATAAAATAACAACAAATAATAAAATATAGTCAAGCGCGTGTCGGACTAAAAAAATCTAGCACATTAACTTTCTGAAATTTCAACTAATACAATTATGATTATGTGGTGGTACGGAACCCTTTTTGAGCGAGTCCGACTCGCACTTGGCCGGTTTTTTTTAACTTAGCTTATGGCCCTAGCTCAACAGTAAGCAAAAGTGGGCCTTATTGATAGATATTTAGATTATTTATTATTTTCAAAGTGCACGTTTTTAAAACTTCTTCTAATTCAACACGTGACTTCCTATTGAAGAAAAATGTTTTTCCATTTACATTTTCTTAAAGTTTATTCGATTTCAACTGAACGAAGTAAATACTATCGGTAGAGGCCTCCTCAAGGTGGAGGCTTTCGTTCTCGAAGGATTGCAATCTGTGCCGCTGCAAAGTTATTATACTGAAACTTCTAACCTACACTACCTACAGGGTGTAGGTCCTACACCCTTTATACAGGGTGTAAGGGACGGTGTTTCGAAAACTGAAAGGGCGTGCTCAGTCAACGAAACTGAACTACTTTCCCAAAGAAACATTTTTGGGAAATGAAAAAAAAAACTTTTAACCTCACCATACAAACTTTTCAATCAGAGTGAGCAATTTCAATGGTGAGGTAAAAAATCATTTTAATTTCCGAAAGATATTATTTTGGTAAAGTTGTTCAGTTTCGTTGTATACCATCCCTTACACCCTGTATGTCAGCAGCACCTTACTGCTCCTTTCACCGTCATCTAAGTTCCAACAGACCCTGGTCGGGGATGTTCTTAGGGGCTATTCTTATGATCTTTATCTCTTCCCGTGGGTGTCGTTAATAGTAGATTAGTAGCCAAGGGCTGTAAGGCATCAATTGCAGCCTGAGATATTTAGGCGCAGGAGCGCAGCGAGGGCGTCTATAGTTCGAGGGTGCAATTGATGCTTACACCCGACCTAACTACTCTGCTTTACATCTCGATTGTGAGGTAAGTAGGTCCTTATTACCACCAAATTGTAGGTGACCAATTAGCGCTCTAGGGTAACAATGTAGCTAGAAAAGCCCTAGGGCGGTAAGTAATAAAAAAAAAAAACCGGCCAAGTGCGAGTCGGACTCGCGCACTGAGGGTTCCGTACCACCACATAAACATAATTGTATTCGTTGAAATTTCAGTAAGTTAATGTGCTAGATTTTTTTAGTCCGACACGCGCTTGACCAAATTTTATTATTTGTTGTTATTGTATAGCTTATGCTCTATAAACATACCAATTTTCAAGTTTGTAAGTGTTACTGTTTTTAAATAGAACTAAAACAAAAATCGCTTCAGCGACCATCCAACTTGACCCCTCTCTTATATGAATGTTCTCGAAACGGGAGCTCACCACAATTGGTTACCATTAGTTGTGAGAAAAGTTGTAATATTTAATGATTTCAGACTTTTCCCATTATTTGTACTGTGAGACCTAGCTTCTTGCCAAATTTCATAATTTTAGGCCTACGGGAAGTACCCTGTAGGTTTTTCATTTTTGAATAAATGTATGGAGATGAGGACATAAAATGCCATATCTTTTGATTGCGTCGTTGTTAAAAATTTTAATTTTCCGATCTTGTGTGGTTCATGGATCCTAATATGTGGTATTAATTTCAGCCTGATACCTTTACTCGTTCGTGAGATAAAGGGTCTTGACAGACAGACAGACAGACAGACAGACAGACAGACAGACAGACAGACAGACGGACAACAAAGTGATCCTATAAGGGTTCCGTTTTTTTCTTTTGAGGTACGGAACCCTAAAAACACTTCACTCTTTCAAAATTTAATTACTTACCGCCCTAGGGCATTTCTAGCTACATTATTACCCTAGAGCGCTAATTGGTCACCTACAAGCCCCATTTGGTGTTAATAAGGACTTACTTACCGAATATGAGAGATGTAAAGACAACTAAGGGATTGTGAACTGGAGGATGGGCAGCAGTGTCCTTCTGCGTATCGTACGTTCCCATGAGTTGACTGAATTCTGGAAAGAGCTGTCCAGGAGTGGACATTTTAAGGGATTTTACGATGAGGTATTCCTCTCAGAATCCACCATAAGCAACGATCATTAATTTTCGTAGATACACATGTCGTATTTAAGATTCGAATGAAAAAGTGTCCACATTTCCGTTTGTTTGTCGATTAGCTGTTTCACGTAGACACGCTTTATAATTGCACCAATTTTTTTCCAGGTACTAGTTAGGTATATAGCTCTCAATTTTTGGCTCCCATGAAAAATTGAGAACAATGTACCTAACTAGTACCTAGAAAAAATTTAGTGCAATTTGGTGAAATTTGGTGAATTTGGCGATATAAGACGTAAAGCGACTGGACTATATTCTTGAACCATAAAGCAACTGAGAGAAAGCTTCTTTTTGAAAAATTGCACCGTAATTTTTGAGCAGCAATCGTGCATCTACCAAAATATATGCACGAAAATAATAAGTTAAGCTTATGTAGCTCTGAGTTATGTAGTAATTTTTTGTTACTGTAACTGTCATGTAACCTACTTAGCATCCTAACTCCACTACTAACTATTGGCTAACATAATAAATAACACACTTCTACCACACTTTCAAAACAAAGATAAATAGGCTTAACTGCCAGGAAATATCCACGCTCCAAAGTTCCCGCGACCGCAAGATAATTGTGTTACACACTTGTTTCAACTTTGATGTGCTCTATTTTCTTCTGACCTTTTCTCTCTTAATCCGAAAAATCAACAAGACCTTTCTAAAACAAACACAATATTTTTACCTTATGAATACATTTCAGGTAAAATATTCTAAAATTCAACATTGGGATACAAAAGATGTATGTAGTCTATTTGTGGGTGTCCAAGCAAAAATTATGCAGTGGTCGGCTTTTTTTACCCCACTTTTTATCCATTTATAATATGATCAGGTACCTGTTATAGATCTCGAATCTTGTGAGACCCTTGAATCTAGAGAGACCCATATCTACCCGTGGGTGTCATAAGAGGCGACTAAGGCTTAACGAACCAGAGGATGAGCAGCAGCATCCTTCTGTGTATCGTATCATCTTACATTCTGCGGTCACCTACAATCGCGGTCCATGGTGCCAGTCATAACGCTAACAAGCGTGGTGATTATGGTACTTCCCCTCCACATCGTTTCAGCAAAAGCTGGAATTTTGGAGGAGTTCCCTGTCCTGTAGTGGACGTTTCATGGGATGTCATGATGACCTGTTATAGATCTTGAATCTTTAAAATACTTAAGCCGTTATCACACCTTCCTTATTTCAGAAACTAATTTGGCACACATTGCTCGTTGAAGTTAGAATGTTGGAATTAACAGAACCAAACTTCCCAGCAATGTATGCCGAATTAGTCTTTGAATTTAGGAAAGTCTGAATTCGCCTTTACTTTATAGTACACCTAATTAAAACCAACGATCTATTATTAGACATGAATATAACACAAGCAAGTAAAACTAATGTCAACAGTGCTAATCTTTCAGCTTCAATAGTTGAAAGGCTTCAAACTTTCGATCACCCAGCTTTTGTTGGAAGTGCATCATAAAACAAATAGACGTCTATTTACGTAGCAGATAGCTGTTCTATAAAGTAGAAGAGGGTTCTTCAAGGACTCTTTTACGCTCTACTAGAGCTTCATAGCTTGTTTTATAGTCCTTATTGCCTTGTCTTGGCTCTTCAGAATAGTTTACACTTTTATGAGAAGTATAAGAATAATCTTTTAGACAAGAAAGTTTTGAAAATTTAAGTTAGTAAATATATTGAGATACGTCATTGTCATTCATGAATATTCTCATGAATATTTATAGCGCTAAAACAATTGATATACACATTTATTTTACACCAAACTAATATTAGTTCTTTACCTATGAAATTGCCGTTTTGTATGACGAATTTTAGGTAAACTCAATTTTCAGTACTAACATTTTTGCATTTTTCTTAGGAATTATAGATCCAATTTCTTTTATTTTTTTAAGCATTATTGGGAAGACATTAAGCTAACAGAAGCTTAAATTTAATTTTCGAAAAATATTATCTGTAAAAAATATAACAAATCTAATGATGAAATCGGACGACATTTAAGACGAATAATTTTCGAACCTTTAATTTTATACATCAAACTAAAAATAAAAACTTTATTTTATGCGGAAATTGATAACCCTTTCAAATATAAGACAAATGAAAAAAATAGCATTAGAATTATAGGAATTAAGATCTCATGAATCTGTAAGAAAATTTCGGCAATTTCATAGGTAAAGACCTATTATATAAGGACCATCCAAGACAACAGAAAATATTTTTTACAATGATTGTGCACGGAATGTGTGTTTCTCTTGGATACTGTAGTTACTGTAGTAGACGTCAAAGTATCAAAAACTCTATGATAGTAAATCAATAAAGGGTGTAAGAGACGGTGTACCGAAAACTGAAAAAGCGTGCTCAGTCAAAGAAACTGAACCGATTTCCCAAACAAACAAACAAATTGGCCTGTCCATACAAACTATTCAGTCAAAGTGAGCAATTTGTATGGACAGGTCAAAAAAATATATTTTCCCGGAAATGTTTCTTTGGGAAAGTTGTTCAGTTTCGTTGGCTGAGCATGTACTTTCAGTTTTCGGTACACCGTTACCTCTACCTTGTAAATTTTTACTCATCATTCGACTAACCGAATCAATTTCGAAAATGATTTCATTTTAACACATCCTGTATTTGGATAAATCTGCAAAGTAGAAAATCACAAAATATCACAACCACATCATCCATTCTAAACCGAGATTTTAAATGACACGCACAAAAGTCACTCAAGAGAAGTTTGAGGTCCCAGAAATGATACACGTGACTTTGAGGTGACAAAACTTTTTGAGTTTGAGGTTCCAATTATTTCGGGCATATGGTCCGTTAGGCGTCAGTTGTGTAATGACTCCGGGAGATGGCGTCGTCGTACAAAAGGTTTAATGAAGTCACCGGTACTACGGCCATTTGGACCTATTCAAGACGATTGAGGCTTAAGAACGTTTATCTGTTGGAGAACAAGAGAAGATTTTGGATTTTTGTTAGAGCAGCCGGCTTAGAACGCTGCCCGAGAGAAAATATATCTCGGAGAAATGTCACTTTATTTGAGGAATTATATCATGTAATCTATCACCTCCAAGCGCGCAGAAATGTCAGTGGAGGAAAATGTTAAGCAAATCCACTAATTACGTTTTCGATATTTTAGACAGAGATAGCTTTATACACTAATACATGTAGCCGTCCTTGTCTATCAAAATGTGTTGCACTGCTCGGATGTCAAAAAAACCTGACAATCTATGGGCCTAGATAAACTGACAACTACAGCGTGTTAAGCCGGCTGGACCACTTTACCTTCAGAATTTTCAAGATAAGCTTGTTAATCAGGATTATACTGCTGAAAACTAACACCTAGAATTCATAGTGGATTCAGACATTCAGAAAACTGAAAAAAAATTCTCCAGGAGTATAGCTGTAACAACAAAAAACATAATCCTCCTGTTTTGGGACAGTCGGGTAAAAAAACTATTACTTTCCATAAAAAATGCAGTAACACCCGATGAATTTTCTATGTTAATTCTAAAAGAAATGTCTAAAACCTAAGAATAAAAGCATAATTTTTAAAGATTTAGGCGTGTTAAAACTTTTGACCAGCTATTTTAACTTCGTAAAGTAAATTTAGACTGTTCGCAATATTATCAGCAAATCACTCTGGTAATCTGAATAAAATGATTTTTTGACACCATATTTCATATAAAGGGTGTAGAGAACAGGTTTCCAAAATAAAAAGGGTATGATCAGCCAACGTAACTGAACAACTTTCAGTAAATAAATCTTTCAGGAAATGACAAAAAAAAACGGCGTCCTAAACTAAACCTGAACTACGAGTATCTAATCATCTTTGCATTTTTGTTTGAAGAGGCCGATTTTTTTCATGTTTATATATATGTGATAGTTTAATTTGTAAAAGTTGTTCAGTTACATTGACTGACCATGCCCTTTCAGATTTCGGAAACTTGTCCCTTACACCCTATACAAAGTTACTTTTATGTACCTGACATCCGTTTGCCCACTTATTAGTGAGGTCAAAAGTAACAACTTTTGTTCTACGACTTTGCTAACAACGCAAGAAAAATTTTTAACTTCCCATATAGAAAATAATAATATATAATACAAAATGGGTCGGTCACGTGACTGCTTTAGTATGGAGAGTCGATTTTTTTTTGTGCGTTGTTAGCAAACCCGTAGAACCGTTGACCTCATTAGTAAGTGGGCAAACGGATGTCAGGTACAAAAAAATAACCTAGTATAGCAGAGTTAAATTTAGCCCTAGTATAAAATAGATCTTTTAACCCCCTATACTGCAATATTTTCATCGAAGTTGGTTCACAGAGTTCAGTCACAGTTCACTCACTACTCGGTTTAACTTGCCGACGTAATATGTCTGCTTTCCAGGGGTTGTATAATTAGCGAGACCTTAATTAGGTAGTTGGAGACTCCTGCTATCTTGTTACAGGAAAAGTTACTAGGTACCTACGTAAGATTAATAGCACCTTGACTGACCTTTATAATCTAAGTGGAAGGAGAAAACTTTTTGTCATGTGGACGTTGGAAACAAAGATGAAAAAGGTACCCACTGACATTGAAAGTTTGCCCTTAGATAAATTTAGAGCTGTTATCAAGAAAAAATTGTATAAGAAAGGTTATTTTAAAATATCAGATTACTTAGAAGAGAAAAATCCATTATTTAAGGACTAGGCAAGGGTTCTAACAGGCTAATTCAAAATTCAAATTGACTTAAAGTACTGTAGCCCGTTGACATTCAAATTACGATTAAGGTTACCGTTTGTCTTTAAATTATTATAGATTTCACCATTTCACATACTAATAGCGAAGTCTAAAAGATCGTAACCCGCCGTAACCATATACAGGGACGAGTAATGTAGTCCGGCCATATTGACAATAATTTACGTTTTCAAGTTACCGTTTCAAATTTATATATCTGTTAATAGACCCTCTGAACAAACCCTATACCTATTTTAAGACTATTTCTGTGGCTGGTTCAGATTTTAAGACACATTTGGTCTTAAATTTGTTTTTGGCGAATTTCCATAGTCTTACTATTACTTATGGTAATTCAACAAAGCTGTACAACATGACAACAACTAAACAATGCGGTAACCTAGAAATGCATATAACTAACATACCTATATGGAAATTTTTAGTTTGTCACTATATTTGTTACGGCCGGTTACGATCTTTAAGACTTCGCTTTTAGTATGTGAAATGGCGAAATCTATAACAATTTCACAAAGACAAACGGTAACATTTTTCGTAATTTGAATGTCCACGGGCTACATGTTTATTGTATCAACCCTATACCTTCAAACATATTAAAAAGAGCGCGTGGGTTTTTATTTTAGCTTCTTTTTAGGGTTCCGATACCGGTAAAAAAAGGAACCCTTATGGTGCGACTTTGTCTGTCTGTCCATTCGTCCGTCCGTCTATCACACCTGTATACTCGTATCTCAGCAACCACTCATGCAATCGAATTAAAATTTGAAATAGTTATAGAATATGATTGCCGAACTTAATTGAACTCAAAAGAATTCAAAAAAAGTAGTTGTTATTAATGTAAAGGGGCCCCAAATAGAGGGGGCAAAATTTCAAATTGTCGTTACTAGCTCGAGTGGGGTATCAAAAGAAAGGGCTTTACTTTTACAATCATAAATATATTTTTGTAATTTTGTCATAAAAATGTCACTTCTCTTACCACGAATAGATGTAGTGCTAAGTTATATGGTTAGATCTGGGTTTTCCTGGACCTGTGCTAGCGAAATGTTTCTGAATGATACCCTAACTGACTGACAGACATCGCATAGCTTAAACAAGTGGGTCTAGTTTTTATAGGTATATTGCTTTACGTATTGCTTCACAATCGTGAACAACGTTTATAAAACATATGCCACCTTGGACGAGTTTGAGAACAGCAAGGTTCCAAAACCTTTGGTCAAGTTAGATTGCGATATATGTAATTTTTTTTCGTTGCCATTTGTGTTCTTGTTCTATTAAATTGTTTGTAATCATAGGTACGAAACTTGATCTCCGTATATGCAATACTTAAAATACCTAGTTAGTGTAGGTGAGCTCTACAAAAGTATCTTTGAATATTCAATTTAAGAAGGTCTAGTATATTCGCACAAATAGTTTGTAAACATTCAATTAGGAACCGAAAAATATAGTAACACGTTATTGCTTTCTAGAATTTTATTGTTAATAGATCAGATAAAAGTAGCAAATTGTTTCCAGCAATTGCAAAATATTGTCAGTGGTAAAAGGTTGCCGTAAATTTACTTCACAAAGGCAAATTAGACTTAAAAACAATATTACATTTTAAAGTTATGACCGCTGTACAATAAAATTCAATTGTACCTTTACGATGTATAAATATTTTTTTCAATTTAGTACTTAAACGTTTTTGACATAGAAACTATATTTTACATACATACATAACATCACGCCTCTTTCCCGTTGGGGTAGGCAGAGACCAGCCAATCAATTAATGCTATTTCAATACACACTAAAATTTTCAGTTTTTCTAATATTATAAAAACAGTTTGACGGGACAGTCTTACCACGATATGGATTTTTGATGAGTTTCCGATATTTCGGCGCTGTTGCAAGCACCATGATCACGGATGAACTGGAGTCTGTGGGTAGTTAAACTTATTGGCAGACATATCTGTCTACCTTCCTTCTAGTTCTTTTATTTTTGTGACTGCCGGAACTGTCGAAACTCGATCGAAACTCACTTCGACAATACACACTCACTACGTCACTGCGAATTGCCGTACGTTTATCGCGCACATTGTTCCTACATAGGTCCACTACTGGATTCCACATGTTAGATAGTTTGTAACCATCTTCCCGATTGAAGTTTTTGTACTTAGGTATCTCAATCGCTTCTCTGACTAACCTGGGCACGTGATGACGTTCTACCGATAACACCGGTGGATTGTGTAGTTCGATCCAGTGGTTTGTCCCTTCTTCCAACAAGTGCTGCGCGACGGCAGACCTGACGTCATTGTTTTTTACGTCTCGAATGTGCTCTTTGATTCAACATGCAATTGTACGTCCTGTCTGCCCGATGTACGACTTCCCACAACTACAGTCTATTTTGTAAACACCTGGTTGTTCAAATGGTAAAGTGTCCTTTGGAGAAATATGGTCTTTATGGAGTACTTACTCAACATCCTGCCAATTTTTCAGTTACTCCTTTCACGTAAGGTAGAAACGCAGACTGTCGGTCGACTTTCGACACCGGTGTTTGCTTTTTCTTTTTTTCCGGATTCAGTGGCCTTGACGTTGTAACCGTTTTTTCGTAGTACACATTGGACATGTTCAAGTTCTTTCGTGAGATTATCACTGTCACATAGATCGTAAGCGCGGTTTTTCAACGATACTACTACTGCATTTAGATGTTTTGGATGGTGATGAGAAGTAGCGTGTAAGTACCTGTCTGTACGTGTTGGTTTTATATAAATCGTGTGGCTTAAAGTTCCATCGTCACGAACATGTATTTTTACATCCAAGAATGCTAAAGATCGGTCCTTCTCTATTTCTGTTGTAAACTGCATGTTTTTATGAACGGAGTTGAGATGTTGCAGCAAAACCTGAATTTCCCTTTCACCTCCTTCTAGCACGCAGAACACATCATCGACATACCTTCTCCAAACTTTAGGTTAAAATGGCGCAGTAGAAATGGCTAGGCTTTCAAAATGCTCCATCCATAGATTTGCCACTACCGGAGCTACTGGACTGCCCATGGCCACTCCATCAACTTGAAGGTAGTATTGTCCACGATACATAAAATAGCTCGAAGACAAACAGTGTTCAAGGAGCTGAACATATTCCATTGGGATGTCATTTTGTTGCAGTTTAGGTCTTAGCACTTGTACACATTCTGCTATTGGCACATTTGTGAATAGGGATTCTACGTCAAAGCTGACCATGATGTCTTCCTTGAACAGATCAAGTTGTTGGACAAGACTGACGAAATGACGAGAGTCCTTCACATATGAAGAGGTCTGTCCCACCAGCGGTTGAAGGACGCTTGCTACATGTTTGCCCCGTCAAACTGTTTTTATAATAGTGTTAGTGAACGCGAAACTCTCAAACAATATGTTTTCTAATATTGTTAATTCAATTTGGTTTAAACGTTTTTAAGAGCTTCAATCTTATTATCATTATCATAACATCCTATGAAACGTCCACTGCAGAACAGGTAGCTCCATCAAGAATTCCAGCTTTTGTTGGAATTTCTTTTAATTGTTGTACCACTAGCGGTTACCCATCAGAGCTGTGACCACGGCCAACGTTGCTTAATTTTACATCTTTGGAGTATTTTCTGGTCGTATTTATTATTTTATTTTTGTCCACAAGCATATAAAATACTTAATTCATTGAGACGAAACCCTGAGCGGAAACCAGTCACATATAATAATGTTTTATTGTTTCTTGTTCAGCGGCTTCCCGTCAAGCCCTGACAGATATTAATTCTTCACACGAGGCGGTAATTTCGGTGCAATTAGCGTGCTACCCTCGTAAAGGTTACAGTAAAAGACGGACGATCCATCTTCTTATCTATGAGTTGCGAAAGATGGATAGACCCTTTTGGTGTTATTATTTTGATGCGTATTTCTAACATCGAATTTTGCTACGCCGTGCTGTAGCAAACGCTACGACGTAGGCCAAAGTAATATAGGGTGACTTTTAATTAGTTCTTGATAGCATAAGATATGCATGTACTCATGATTCTGAACAACTTTTCCCAAGGAACATAGGTCAAAATACGAAAAACCAAATTTGACCTCCCAAACAAAATGCGCTATCAGCTGATGCAGTTTCTGTGGGAGGTTAAAACTTGATTTTCGTATTTCGACCTATGTTCCTAGGGGAAAGTTGTTCAGTACCATGAGTACATTCATACCTTTTTCTATCAAGAACTAATTAAAATTCACCTTATATGTATGTTTTTAGGTAATATACTTACTTAGGCTCCTATTCATAAATCCCACTATAGTGTGAGATTGTCCTTAAGGGGCATTACATTAATTAATAAACAAACCTTGAGTAGGTGTCATCGAAACAAATATCACTTGAGTGTTGATAACACACTGGCTATTTAAAAAAATTATATGAGTCGATAAGTATCACATGATACCTGGCAACTTTTTTGTACTTAGCCAACTGTGTTTTATTTAAGTAACAGTTATTGCCTAAAATAAAACGAAAACGCTTATGTTTACACCTTGACACCTGATACGCTCTCCGGAAGGATATTGATAGCGATTTATTGATACCAGCCTTGGTCCTTCTAGGTGAGTTATAGGTTTACACTGTAAAAGGCATCTGAAAATTTTAACAATGGATTCGAAATAAACTGCGGTGTGATGCCACAAACTATTCCCCACTTTACAGCATGCGCATCATGCCCTACATTTAATATTTCAAACTGAATATCCATCCCTACCCGTGGGTGTCGTACGTCCTTGTGGTGCCGGCAAAGAATAGTACCAACCCATCCCTACCCGTGGGTGTCGTACGTCCTTGTGGTTCCGGCAAAGAATAGTACCAACCCATACATACCCGTGGGTGTCGTACGTCCTTGTGGTGCCGGCAAAGAATAGTACCAACCCATACATACCCGTGGGTGTCGTACGTCCTTGTGGTGCCGGCAAAGAATAGTACCAACCCATACATACCCGTGGGTGTCGTACGTCCTTGTGGTGCCGGCAAAGAATAGTACCAACCCATACATACCCGTGGGTGTCGTACGTCCTTGTGGTGCCGGCAAAGAATAGTACCAACCCATACATACCCGTGGGTGTCGTACGTCCTTGTGGTGCCGTCAAAGAATAGTACCAACCCATACATACCCGTGGGTGTCGTACGTCCTTGTGGTGCCGTCAAAGAATAGTACCAACCCATACATACCCGTGGGTGTCGTACGTCCTTGTGGTGCCGGCAAAGAATGGTACCAACCCATACATACCCGTGGGTGTCGTACGTCCTTGTGGTGCCGTCAAAGAATAGTACCATCCCATCCCTACCCGTGGGTGTCGTACGTCCTTGTGGTGCCGGCAAAGAATAGTACCAACCCATACATACCCGTGGGTGTCGTACGTCCTTGTGGTGCCGGCAAAGAATAGTACCATCCCATCCCTACCCGTGGGTGTCGTACGTCCTTGTGGTGCCGGCAAAGAATAGTACCATCCCATCCCTACCCGTGGGTGTCGTACGTCCTTGTGGTGCCGTCAAAGAATAGTATCATCCCATCCCTACCCGTGGGTGTCGTACGTCCTTGTGGTGCCGGCAAAGAATAGTACCAACCCATACATACCCGTGGGTGTCGTACGTCCTTGTGGTGCCGGCAAAGAATAGTACCATCCCATCCCTACCCGTGGGTGTCGTACGTCCTTGTGGTGCCGGCAAAGAATAGTACCAACCCATACATACCCGTGGGTGTCGTACGTCCTTGTGGTAACGTCAAAGAATAGTACCATCCCATCCCTACCCGTGGGTGTCGTACGTCCTTGTGGTGCCGGCAAAGAATAGTACCAACCCATACATACCCGTGGGTGTCGTACGTCCTTGTGGTGCCGGCAAAGAATAGTACCATCCCATCCCTACCCGTGGGTGTCGTACGTCCTTGTGGTGCCGGCAAAGAATAGTACCATCCCATCCCTACCCGTGGGTGTCGTACGTCCTTGTGGTGCCGGCAAAGAATAGTACCATCCCATCCCTACCCGTGGGTGTCGTACGTCCTTGTGGTGCCGGCAAAGAATAGTACCAACCCATACATACCCGTGGGTGTCGTACGTCCTTGTGGTGCCGGCAAAGAATAGTACCAACCCATACATACCCGTGGGTGTCGTACGTCCTTGTGGTGCCGGCAAAGAATAGTACCATCCCATCCCTACCCGTGGGTGTCGTACGTCCTTGTGGTGCCGGCAAAGAATAGTACCAACCCATACATACCCGTGGGTGTCGTACGTCCTTGTGGTGCCGTCAAAGAATAGTACCATCCCATCCCTACCCGTGGGTGTCGTACGTCCTTGTGGTGCCGGCAAAGAATAGTACCAACCCATACATACCCGTGGGTGTCGTACGTCCTTGTGGTGCCGGCAAAGAATAGTACCATCCCATCCCTACCCGTGGGTGTCGTACGTCCTTGTGGTGCCGGCAAAGAATAGTACCATCCCATCCCTACCCGTGGGTGTCGTAAAATGTGACTTAAGAGTAATGAACCGGAGAATGGGCAGCAGCATCTTTCTGTGTATAGTACTATCTTACAACTGCGGTCACCAACAAAAGCGGTCGTCAACCACAACGCTAACAAGCGTGGTGTCTGTGGTGTCCCTTCCAAAGTACAACGATTTTTTCATGTTGATCTGGAGGGAGCTCCCAGACTTCAGTGGACGTTTCATGGGATGTTATGATGAAACGGAATATACATATTTTCGAGAAAAATTGTGACAGGCACAGTTTCAATATAAGAAACAAGAATCAACTTGCTTCTCATGCCGTGTTCACAAAATTAGTAAAACTTATAAAGTTCAATGTATACGCTTCAATAATAAGAGGTCATACAAAGGGATTTTTCTTTGGGAATTGAACCCAGAACCTCCGGATCGAGAGCGGAGCCCTCTAACCTCTAGACCACGGAGACTGTTATCAGTCGGAGACAAAAAAGATTTACCCCACTACTTTTGTAGAGTTTCGTTTACATCACTCAATATTTTCACAAATAGATTCTTTTTTCGAAGAAATTAGTTTTTTTATGTCACAAGTGGGCAAAGCAGGTGGGCCACCTGGTGATAAGTGATCATCACCGGCCTTGACACTCACTGTCTTATTAGTGCAATAATTTTACCCTAATAAGACAGCAAAGCTCCTTACCAACCCTGAGAACTGAGATGGTATGTCTCATGTGCCGGTAATTTCACTGGCTCCCTTACC
This sequence comes from Athrips mouffetella, assembly GCA_947532105.1. Classification (NCBI taxonomy): domain Eukaryota; kingdom Metazoa; phylum Arthropoda; class Insecta; order Lepidoptera; family Gelechiidae; genus Athrips; species Athrips mouffetella. The sequence continues at coordinate 8,873,462 of OX383960.1, read as the reverse complement.
CTTCAAACCGAAACACAGCAGTGCAAACACTGCTGCTTTACGGCAGAAAAAGGCAAGGGCGTGGTACTTTCCCAGACGAACTTTGCACAAAAGCCCTAGCACCTACAACTACAAATGGCGAAGTTAGTTTACAGAATGATGTCAATTTCGTAGCTCAATGTACCCGGATCCGGCTAATCGTAACTGGCATCGCCTCATATACAATCGAGTGATTGATTAAACCAGCCAAAAAGACGTGTCATGTTTTCATAAGACCCTATTCGGATTCAGGGCGTGTGAAAGTGTGAATTGACCGGTTAAATCCTAGCAAGTTAGGTAGTTTGACATGGTAAAATTCTAGTAGGTTGTTTGACCCGACCCGACTATATTTATGTAGACCTGTATCTAACTTCGATTTCAAGATTTAATTTCACGGTACCTAGGTGACTGAGCTTCGCTCTGTGTAATCTTAACTACATCCCACTAACAGATGGCGTTGCAGGGTTTCTGAAATGCGCTATTTTCAATAAATCTTCAAAATACGGAGATAACGAATTTTCGCAAGCATGATATCAATTTTTCGCCCCTAAATACCCCAAAATAATAAATATCATCAAAATCGTTAGAGCAATTTTCGAGAAACCGATTCAAAACTGAGTTAAATACAAACAGAAAGTTATAATAAACAGAAAACTCGGAACAGGTGCAACAAACGATTTTGAAAAAGTTTATTGTTTCCATTTAAACTTGCATATTTATTCAATTTAACTCGTGGATATTGTGGCGTAACAAACTAAATACTTTTGTTCGGTTAAATAATGCCACAAAATCTGACAATAATAAACTAAATACGGTGTACGGTCAAATAATAGATACCATAAAATCTGGTAGTTGAAACAACATAAGTACTTTACAGCAGAAGAAGGTTGACGAATGATGTTTGTTTTGTAACACGTACTTTTAGTTTAAAGAATTGACTGGCCTATACCGACTTCCGTATCCTAACCATTCGACCATCAAAGCTAGATAGTAGAACATAATTTTAGCATGTAACTTAGACCATGAAACTGAACAACTTTTCTCAAGGAACTTAGGTCGAAATGCGAAAGACCAAAGACCTTCCATACAAAATTCACTATCAGCTGATGCAGTTTCTACGGGAGGTCAAATATTGATTTTCGTATTTCGAGCTATTCCTTAGGGAAGGTTGTTCAGTTTCATGGTCTGAATAACATGCTAAAATTATGTTTACTATTTCATTAGGACCTTTTAATATTAAATTAGCCACTTTTACTGTTGATCGTAAATCCCATGAAAACTCGTGTGTAGTTTATTTTTAGAAAACCGTCTCAGTAAAGTTCGATACATGAGTGACCCTCTTATTTCATATAGAAGTGCTATGTATTCTGTGGATGGACTGAATATCAGAAAACAAAGAGGGTATATTGCTAATTCAATGCAAGCAAATATGAAGCAAATATTCAATGATGTCTCTGTGATCAATGCGGTTAAAACCGGAAGCGATCACCGGTTGGTAAGAGGCACATTGAATATCAACGTAAAGCTGGAAAGAACTCGACTGATGAAGTCTACGCTCCGACCCGCACCCACCAATATCCAAAATCCCGACGGCTTTCAGCTCGAACTGCAAAATCGCTTCGAATGCCTTGGTGAATGCATAGATGTGGACGACTACAATAACGGGTTCGTGGAAACTGTCCATACAATTGGGTCAAAGTATTTCAGACCCCACCGTACTAAAAGAACCAAAAAGATCTCAGATCATACCCTCAAGCTAATGGAAGAAAGACGCGAAATGGTTCTGCAGTCTTCGGGAGATGCTTCTCAATATCGGCGGCTCAATAAACAGATCTCTAAGTCTCTGACTCGCGACATTCGGCTATTTAATACTAATCATATTAAAGAAGCGATTGAGCGGAACAAGGGCTCCAAAGTGTTCGCAAGAGATCTGTCTATTGGACAGAGCCAGTTGACGAAGCTGAAGACCGAGGATGGCAGAACCGTATCGTCCAAGCCTGAGCTACTGAGGGAGGTCGAGAAGTTCTATGGACAGTTATACACGTCAACCGGCCCACCCGTTAGCAGTCTGGCCAACGATCCAAGAGCTAGACTTACCCGACACCATACCGAAGATATCCCGGACGTCAGCTTGTACGAGATTAGAATGGCTCTCAGACAGCTTAGAAACAACAAGGCACCCGGGCACGATGGAATTACGGCTGAGCTTCTGAAAGCAGGCGGAAGGCCAGTGCTAAAAGCTCTTCAGAAGCTGTTTAATTCTGTCATAGTCGAAGGGAAAACGCCACAGGCATGGCACAGAAGTGTGGTGGTGCTCTTCTTTAAAAAGGGTGATAAGACCCTGCTGAAGAATTACAGACCTATCTCACTTCTGAGTCATGTCTATAAGCTGTTCTCGAGAGTCATTACGAACCGTCTCGCACGCAGGCTCGACGACTTCCAGCCTCCCGAACAAGCCGGTTTCCGTAAAGGCTTCAGTACCATAGACCACATACATACGCTACGGCAAGTTGTACAGAAGACCGAAGAGTATAACCAGCCACTTTGCCTAGCGTTTGTGGACTATGAGAAGGCCTTCGATTCGATCGAGACGTGGGCTGTGCTACGATCTCTCCAGAGGTGCCAAGTCGACTATCGGTACATTGAAGTGTTAAAGGATCTGTACAAAAACGCCACTATGTCAGTCCGTCTTCAGGACCAGGACTCGAAACCTATCCAATTGCATCGAGGAGTGAGACAGGGAGACGTCATATCTCCTAAACTGTTCACCGCTGCATTGGAAGACGTCTTCAAACTCCTGGACTGGAAAGGACTTGGCATCAACATCAATGGCGAGTACATGACCCACCTTCGATTTGCCGACGATATTGTCGTAATGGCTGAGACCCTGGAAGATCTCGGCACGATGCTCAATAACCTCAGTAGAGTTTCACAACAAGTGGGTCTTAAAATGAACATGGATAAGACGAAAATTATGTCTAACGCCCTTGTTGTACCCACTCCACTCAAAGTTGGAGACTTTACGCTCGAAGTTGTCGATGAATACGTATACCTGGGACAAACAGTCCAGCTGGGTAAATCCAACTTAGAGAAAGAGGTTACTCGTCGAATCCGACTCGGATGGGCAGCGTTCGGGAAGCTCCGCAACATCTTCACGTCCAAAATACCGCAGTGTCTCAAGACGAAAGTCTTTGACCAGTGTGTGTTGCCAGTGATGACATATGGAACCGAGACGTGGCCGCTCACGATGGGCCTTATCAGGAAGCTCAAGGTCACCCAAAGAGCTATGGAAAGGGCTATGCTCGGAGTCTCTCTGCGAGATCGAATCAGAAATGAGGAGATCCGCAGAAGAACAAAAGTAACTGACATAGCTCTGAGAGTCGCTAAACTAAAGTGGCAGTGGGCAGGGCACATCGCAAGAAGAACCGATGGCCGATGGGGTGTAAGGGTTCTAGAGTGGCGACCACGTACCGGAAGACGAAGCGTTGGCAGGCCCCCCACAAGGTGGACCGACGATCTTGTCAAGGTCGCGGGAAGCCGCTGGATGCGAGCAGCGCAGGACCGGTCGTCATGGGGATCTTTAGGGGAGGCCTATGTCCAGCAGTGGACGTCTTTCGGCTGATATGATGATGATGATATTGCTAATTGGGGTGAGAAAGGCAAAAAAAGAACCGCTTTGCGTCAATATCCGGTATTGGCTGATCGTTAGGTAAAAATATATGACCTTTGTTCTCATCATAACATCCCATGCAATGTTGGACAGGGTGTTCCCAGGGTGGAACAATGTGGAGAGGAAGTACCATGGTCACCACGCTTGTTAATAATATGTTTAATAGTAGTTTGTTATGTTGCGGCTGGCACCATGGACCGCGGTTGTTGGTGATCGCAGTATGTAAGATGGTACGATACACAGAAACAAGCTGCTGACCACCTCCGGTTCATAATCCCTTAGCCGCCTCTTATGACACCCACGGGTAGAGAGGGGTTGGTACTATTTTTTGCTGGCACCACAAGGGCTACTTTGTTCTTCCGGCTATCTTTGTTTGATCTTTGGTCCGCGCAACCAAATTTTTATTCTTTATTTTTACGAGCCTGATAAAATGAGCTTTGTGTTACGCGATATGGACTAGTGGATATTTAAAGGTGTAAGTTACTGGACCAACATTATACAACACAGTAAAAATAGAAAGTTATTTTATTAAATTTTGAGTAATGTTATCCCGTGGCTTCACTCGATGCTCCACAAAAAGTTAGTTCGGTGTGGATGCACAATTAGAAAATTGTGTAATGTAATAAATAATTATTATTATTCCCGGACGATTTATTCAAAAATTTTTATTTTAAATCTTCAGCACTGCTGAAAACCATAGAATGTACACTTATAAAAATGGGACTTTAAGTATATGATAATCGGCTTGGATTACGAAGATAATTTGCCAATTTTTATGGAAATTCAATCATTTTGCTATTTTAAAAGGTTTAAAATGAAATATTTGTCAGGTTACCTTTCAGAAATAGGATTTTGTAACACCTCGTGTGTGTACATCATTGACAAACTCGGTCTTTCCAGGTATGCGTGAGTGACAGTCGAAGGTATACATACAAGCATGAAACAAATAAGTTTCTATATTCATTCTATATTCTGTTTTAAAACAGACAATTTTACGTTTATAGAACAAAAATACTCATGTTACCCGCAAATCCATGGCCTCGATTCCACGAGTCTAATTTCGAGGTTCGTTAAAATTTTGCAGTCCGTTCAATGAGCAGATTATTAAGGGTCCTCACGCATTAGACACGCAAGAGCTCCGGCCAAGGTACGGCAAAATATGCGGCCAGGCACAAGCGTTAGCAAACTTTACACAGTTTGGTCACAATGATTTTAAATCCATTTCAAAGTATAAAATAATAAAAACTTTAAATCGCTAACCTATCTCGTGACTCTTAAAACAAACATATCGCTCGACATGCGGTGAGCGTAAGTTGGACAAGGGCATGGTTGCCTAATGCGCTAAAACCTTTTTTCGAAACTTTATCCGTCAAATAATCGTAAGATGCTTTTTGGCTTACCTTTTTCTTTCGTAAACTTAGCATCCTTACTAACTTTTGTGGAGTTGTGGACATATCCGGTTAAGAAAGATGGCCGATCATAGGAACAGTTTTGCTTCCACCCATCAAAGCCGTCAAATAAAAATAGGAAGTAACAAGTGCGAGTCGGACTCGCGCACTGAGGGTTCCGTACAAACCTGTACGTAGGTTATATAAGTTAAAGTTATGGTATTTCTATTGCTAAAAAACTTTATTATGTGATGTAAGTAACTAAAATTTATATTTAAGTTGATTGAATGAAAGGTAAATTGCGGTTTACGATTAATGACGTATTAAAAAAAACTACTTACTAGATCTCGTTCAAACCAATTTTCGGTGGAAGTTTTCATGGTAATGTATATCATATATTTTTTACTTTTATCATTCTCTTATTTTAGAAGTTACAGGGTTACACACATTTTACCATTTTGGAAGTGTCTCTCGCGCAAACTATTCAGTTTAGAAAAAAATTCTATTAGAAACCTCAATATCATTTTTGAAGACCTATCCATTGATACCCCCACAAGTATCGGTTTGATGAAAAATTTTTTTTTAGTTTAAGTTCTAAGTATGGGGAACCCTAAAATTGATTGTTTTTTTTTCTATTTTTGTGTGAAAATCTTAATGCGGTTTACAGAATACATCTACTTACCAAGTTTCAACTTCGGAAAAAAGTGGCTGTGACATACGGGCGGACGGACAGACAGACAGACATGACGAATCTATAAGGGTTTCGTTTTTTGCCACTGAAAATTCATCTTCAGAAAACTGAAACAAGTCTGTATTAAAAAAAACCTTTCTAAACAAAATGCGCTATCCTAGAAAGACAAATAAATAAACAAAAGATAAAACAATGACAATTAATAATTTTCCGGGACATATATTTTCATACATATTTTTGCTCTTCAAATATATATTTCAAATATCATTCTAGTTTCCAAACAAATACTTATTCATTTATTCACAATTATTAAATTCAGAGTCGGTCAATTTGCAAACTTTTTTTTATTTTCAATAACACACAAACCAACAAAAGGCTGCTCTTTCACTAAGGTAATAATGACCTATTTTTTACCCATTTTTAAGGTTTTAAGAGAATAACAAAAGAAGTTTTGAAAAGCTTCGAGTTTTCTTACCTTAAGTCCTTCGACTCTAAAAACACCTCGTTGGCAGCTCAACAGAGATGATTTATTAAAGGCCATGGAAAAATAATACTCCTATTCAAAGAGCGCCGTTATACACGCTCAAATTTGAATTAAAAAATTGGCATATTTTCTTTGATGAGTAAAATCGTAGACCTACTTAATGGCCACATAAATATTCAGTTTTCGGTTAAGATCATTGGACTTTATAATTTTTTTATTCACTAGTGGTAACATAAGCTGTAAGAAAAAAGTACACGGCGCGTGGTAACAATATTACGGATAAAAGGCCCATCAATAAATAATAGGTGAATATTTTATAATTCCATGCATCACAATGAACCTTGGTTAAAAATGACCTTTTTGCATTAGCCGAGACTCCGGCATAGACTGAGTCAACTATGAATAAAACATCAACTTGATTAAGCCCAAGAAGGGTTAAAATTTTTATGTTTTTCTAAACTCTTAAAGTAAAAGCCTTTTAAGGTTCTCGCCTTCACAATGACCTTGAGTTAGCTAAAAGCGATCTCTACGCAAAGCTTACCCTTTCAAAGTCATCGCAAGTGCTGTTTCGAAATAAATTTGAAACGTAACAATTAACAAAAACTTTTGCGCTAACTTCTGTCGTTCATTATAAAGTTAGAAACATATAAATGCCAACGCTATTGCTTACATCGGGAATTTTTTAAGTGCTGAATATTATTTGCCTTATTATAAGGTGTGACAGAAAGGGTATACCAACATTAAAGGATGTGAATCTGCCTATGCAACTGAATAACTTTCCCTAAGGAACATAGGACTAAATATGAAATAGTTATTTGTTATGCAAGGCAGCAAAAGCGTTATTTGGCGTAAGTGCCTTGTATTGAAACCTGAGCAAGCGAAGGATTCTAGAATTGAACCACGAGCGAAGCGAGTGGTTCAAAAGAAGAATCCTGAGCGTAGCAAAGGTTTCAAGGCACGAAACGCAAAATAACTTTGCTGCCGAGCGAAACACAAAATTTTTCACCTCACTAAAGCGAGGAAGCAGCCAGTACCGCAGCGTGGAGGTCTGCCATACTGCATCACGTTCGAATTTCAAAAACCTTTTGCCCGCTGGCGGCCAAAAATCGCTTTTGGCCGCAGAAAAACCTTTTGCCCGCTAGGGGCCAAAAATCGCTTTTGGCCGCAGAATTTAACCGACAAAACAAATGTATCCGAGCTTTGGAGGTGAAAAAGAAATTTTGACCTCCTATACATACAATACATAAGCTCAACAGCAGCTATACAATATGCTCTATTAGCTGATGCAGTTTCTATGGGAGGTCAAACAATTTTTTTGGTATATGTTCCATAGGGAAAGTTGGTTAGTTTCATGGGCCGATTCACTTCCACCAGGGTTGGTATACTCTTTTTGTTACACCCTGCATAAAACATACAGACAGAGTAAAAAGACGTCGCCTGGAAAGTGAAACTGAACAACATACCTTAAGGAACATTGCTCGAAACAAAACCTTTTTTACTTCCCATAGAATCTATTTATTAAATGGGAAGTATTTTCTTTTTATTAAAGCTTGGCTTCTTGGGGAAAATTACTGAAAACTTTGGTCTTAGTCCACGATTTCAGTTTACGCGATAACTACAGGGCTTTATTATGACGTTTTTAAAAATCGAATTCGCGCGCGGCTTTAATTCGTAGCATGCGCGTAGAGTCAAAGCCGTGTGAAGCCGAATCAAGCCGGCTTTCTACTTTCGCACGTTGGCCGATATTTCACTGGGACACCATGGTGGCGCGACTGGTTGCGCCACTGGTGTCCGTAACTAGACACCAGTAAAGACACCAGAGTCGCTACACCCTGCGGCCACAGTCTGTAATTCACTGGGAGTGGTAGCGCGACCAGCATCCGAGCTGGTCGCGCCGCCAAATTGGTTGCGCAACCAAACGGACACCAGGTGAGTAACTCTCTATAGAGCTATATACATTTTTTTGGTAGCAGCGACTGGTTGCGCCGCCATGGTGTCCCAGTGAAATATCGGCCTTAGTGTCCCTGATTACTATCTGTATAGCCCGTATTTACGAACTGCGTTTATAGCCCGCAGGCACAGCCACAAGCACGGAGATAGTTTCAGGCGCAATATTCCGTCTTTATTGCAACAATAACTTTTCTTATGGGAAAATCTAAATGGCTCTTACTTTACGTATCTACCTACAACCCGACCCGACCTTAGTTATAAGACGCATAGTTAATATGGACGTTTGTACCCATGGTTTGTACAAACCTTAGATTAAGCATATACGTCTTGTCTAGATGAACAAAGAGCATGATAACACGTCACCAATTTTTATTCGTCAATTTTTGCGTTTATTTGAGTCATTCCAGAGAAAATTGCCTTAGAAAAATGTATCTGCCAAAATTTTGCAAATTATCAACAATCGGGCTATTATTCAATGCAAGTTATAAAAAAAAACAGTGTGAAAGTTATTGTTTCGCTTTTATTTTTGGTTAATATAAGAGCCTGTCCAGATGAGGCGCTTTACGAGCGAGTCGACTCGCGCGTAGACACTCGCGCGTTCCCGAAATACTAGAGCTGCATATATCCGTCCAGATAAACGCGCGTAAAATGCGCTATCTGGGCGCAATAAAAATTGACTCCCCTCATCTGGACAGACTCTTACTGATATTTTCTGGTCAAGTTGTGGAATAATTATCGCTGAAAGAGACTATTCTGGCTACAAAGTTTGTAATTATCTTGGATGCTGAGATTCATGACGTGTGATTTTTTAATAGTAGATTAGTAGCCAAGGGCTGTAAGGCATCAATTGCAGCCCGAGATATTTAGGCGCACGAGCGCAGTAAAGGCGCTTATAGTTCGAGGGTGCAATTGATGCTTACACCCGAGCTAACTATTCTGCTTTACATCTCGATTGGGAGGTAAGTAGGTCCTTATCACCACCAAATTGTAGGTGACCAATTAGCGCTCTAGGGTAATAATGTAGCTAGAAGAGCCCTAGGGCGGTAAGTAATAAAAAAAACACTTCACTCTTTCAAAACTCAATTACTTACCACCCTAGGGCTTTTCTACCTACATTATTACGTTAGAGCGCTAATTGGTCACCTACACGCCCCATTTGGGGGTAATAAGGACCTACTTACCGAATATGAGAGATGTAAAGTTATATTTAGTGTGAGATTATGAATTTGCACATCAAAACACAAATTGTATTGTAGTTTGAATGTTGAAGTACGGTAGAGGGTCTGTGACTGCTTCTCTGGCACGGTCAACCGCACGCCAGTGGAAACATTTTAAACTCTATTAACATGCCATACAGTTCAAAGAGTTTCTACCGACCTGCTTTCGGGTGTACTTCACTGGATAAGCATCAAAACCCATAATTCCAAAGACGAGTTCCAGTTTCCAATGATTCAATTAGTTCTGCTGAATGGCTGCAATTCAGCTGAATTGTGACATTCAAATTTTAATTAAAGCCACGCTCCTCCTCGTGGTAGCATTTGTTCGAAACATTGAATAGTTTGGATGATATTGAATATAATAGCATCATAAAGAGAAAGTAAAAACTATTTTTAAAAGCTTTTATTTAGTTTCACCTGTCGCGGTGTCTGTCTGTAACCAAATTTTGTAAGTAAAATTTGACCCACTTTCCGGTTTCCGATGGAGATGAAATTTTGCGTACGTATGTGAATCGGATGACAATGCTACATTCTTATAACTTGGAGCTGATTTGATGATGGAGCCGGATGATAGCCATAGAAAAGTGAGATACGAGTAATACCGCGTTTCAGATATCCTGCAGCGCCATCTGTTGGTGGGCAGCATGGCTTGCTCACCTGGTAATATTTTTTTTGAAAAACAAATTATGTAGAAAAAGAACTAAAACGTCTCAGGAATAGTCTAACTGTAGAATAGTCTCAGGTTTTCAAATAAAAGCGTGTTACATTATAAAACAGAACTAAAGAACTCCGTCCAAGTGCGAGTCAGACCTCCTCCTCCTTGCGACTACCAATTTAACTATACCTTACATACGGTCAACCGCACGTGAATGGAAACATTTGCAACTCTATTACTAATGCCACAAAAACCAAAGTGTTTCTACTGACGTGCCGCCGGGTGTACGTAGAAAAATATCTTGGGTATGGGTTTGTCTGATTCTAGGGTGTGTAAATAGTTGTTTTTTAGTATATTCAGATTCAGATTCAGATAATTTTATTCAATGTAGATTCTTTACAGAATACTTATTGAATGTCATGCAGAATACAATGCAAATAGAGCGAGTCTACGCCGTTTCGGATCGTGCTATGGCAGCGTAAAAGAAACGGCAAGAAACCACTGCAGCACGGCCTACTTTAAGAGTCGGCTTTTTACAATGTGTTTCTTGTGTTTCGCTGGAATATCAGAGCACCATACCTCTTTGTCATTCATATAGTCATCCAATCTATAGTAAGCTTTTTTACATAACGTTTGCTTTACACATTCTTTAAATTTTCTCTCAGGTAATTGAACTATATTGTCAGGTATTTTGTTGTAGTATCGTATACACAGACCAACGAAAGATGTATTGACTTTAGTCAATCTAGTATATGGTTGATCAATTTTGTGCTTATTTCTAGTATTAAAATTATGCCTCATATCACATCATAAATACAAAAAAAAACTATTGGTAAAAAATTATTTTTAAAACAAGCTTTTATTGCTCGTAGAAAAAGAACTAAAACGTTATCGTTATCACAGTTTCAAGTTTTCAAATAATAGCGTGTTACATTATAAAACAGAAAGAAAAACGAGTCAGATTCGCGCACCGAGGGTTCCGTAACACTAGCGCGCGAGTCCGACACGCACTTGAGCAGTTTCTCTCTTAATGTTTTATAATGTAACACGCTTTTTTGAGGCTGAGGTTTAGTTCTTTTTCTAAGTCTAATAAAAACTTGTTTAAAAAAGAAATATCATTATTTTATTATTTTGTTGTTATAGCGGCAACAGAAATACATAATTTGTGAAAATTACAGTTCATGAGATACAGCCCGCTGACAAGACATCAGAAGCATATTAATAGGGTCCCGTTTTTCACCGTTTGGCTAAAGAACCCTAAAAATAAGTCAGCCTCCCCATACAAAATTGCAAACTTGATTGGATAGTTTAGTATGGAGAAGCCGATGCCTTTTTTATTTTCACAAAAAAAAATCACATAAGTTGATCGCGCTCTTTCAGTTATCGGACACCTGTCCCTTGAAACCCGTCCCTGACACCCTATATTTGTCACTTCACTTACCTCGTGCACCACAGCCCTTGAGACTGATTTATAGCTGGGGAAGCAGATATTAACATTCTTACTTCAACAGAGCGACGACTACAGGCAAAGGAACAAAATATACTCAGCGACCTATTTACGTAACGGCAGTAACGGTGAATAAAAAGTTCCGAGTTCAATTTACGATTAATGTTGTGCAGTTCTACATATTTATACATTTTGGTCGAGTATAGTTCTAACATTTAAAGACAATAATGCGTTAAAAAATTTTAAGTTACCATATTCATAATGTCAATATGTGCCTAGAAACCTATTTTTTATCTGTGGGAATATATTATAAAGTATTGATTGGGAGAACTATTAAACATCTTTTTACTTTTATCACAGATTATATATAATAGTATTTTATGGAGCGCGCGCAATGAAGTTGCATTGCAATAATGGATAACTCAGCAAACAAGTTGTATTTACACATATTTTTATTAGTTTTTTCATAAAATAATTGATAAAAGCGTTTATGATTTGCCTTCAGCAGTTAGGAACTTTGCATATCATTTATCATCGGAAAAAGAGAAAAACATTACGAAAGGGTTTGTTTTTGGATACATTATTTTATTATTTATATTATGAGAGTAGATAAAGTTGTGTATGCTACTCTACATAATTAGGTATAAAACACTCGTGTCATCCATTACCTATGGAACTTGACTCGCTACGCTCGCCTGTGAAAAAAATAATGCAAAGCAACTAACTTTAATACCTAGGTCACCAAAATAGAGCATGTACTTAAAGTGCTTGCCTGGCCAGCTACTTTCCTGTACCAACAAATTCCATTGAACTGGGCAATTTCGTTAGGGCCAAGCGAAACGTCACGTTTTCTGGTTCCAGCTTTTGAAAGGAATTAATTCGACTGAATTTACGTGCGGAATTCGAAATGTAACGTTTTAGGTAATATCTAGCCAGACAATGTTTTTGAATAATTTACACAACGTTTTAATATATTCCGTTAAAAGTTGTTGTCTGGAAAGTTTTGCAATATTTATAATTCAGAGAAGCCGAATAATTAGACAAACATTACCTATTATTATCATTATTACGTAGTCCTTAGCCACATACAGGGTGTAAGGGGCCGTGTACCGAAAAGGGGGTGCTCAGTCAACGAAACTGTATAACTTAGCCAAAGAAACAGTATTGGGAATAGAAAAAAGTTTTGACCCTTCTATTTTGTAACTTTATTTTAAGTTTGTGTTCAATAAAGAATATATATACAGGGTGTTAATTTAATTGCGTGCCATAGCTTAGGGGGTGTTTCAGTATCGATAAAGGAACACAAATTTTTTTTCAAAAAAGCCTCCTTAAATAAAACTCGAACTCCATTAACGCGGAGGGCAATGGCCCGGACGGAGCACCAGTGGTACGCAGTATCAGTGGATAAGGTAGGCACATACATAAATGAAACTCTTTCGCGCGCTTTTTGATAGCGCGGTGCTCAAGGTCATTGCCCTCCGCGTTAGTTTAGTTTCAATGGAGTATTTTTTTTTTTTTAAGTAGAATTTTTAAAATATTTTTTTTGAGTTGCTTTATCGTTACTGAACCACCCCCTAAGCTATGGCACGCAATCAAATTAACACCCTGTATATACAAACTGTTCTATCAGGGTGAGCAATTCGTATGGAGAAGTAAAAAAAAAATCATCTCCCGAAAATGTTTCTTGTTGTTCAGTTTCATTCCCTGAACACGCCCTTTCAGTACACCGTCCCTTACATCCTGTATGGGGTGCTTCTTAATCAACTGCGTTCCTTTAAGTGTTACTCGAGTCATGAACATTTTTTCAAAATATAAAAATAATTCCACCCCCTTAATTTGTTATTATTTTTATGACATGATAGACAAGCATCATCATCATCATCCGTCGACTGATAATACTGATATGTTTATATCTCATCTGGTGTGTGTCAACTTATTTAATTTTTGTCCATTATCGAGCTTTTCAAACATTTTAACAATCTGTAGATTCAAGATATACCTATAAGGTCCTAATGAAATAGTGAACATAATTTAAGTATGTTACTCAGACCATGAAACTGAACAACTTTCCCCAAGGAACATACGTCGAAATACGAAAATCTATTTTTGACCTCCAGTAACAGCTGATAGCGCATTTTGTATGGGAGGTCAAATTTGGTTTTTCGTATTCCGACCTATGTTCCTTGGGGAAAGTTGTTCAGTTTCATGGTCTGAGTAACATACTTAAATTATGTTCACTATTTCATTAGGACCTTATATATTGCAACCACATGGTAGTAAAATGGCAACATTAATGTTTTTTTTTATTATTATTATTATTATTTTTTATTTATCAAGCAAACTTAACAGCATATAATTCATTATTAAAATTCTTGCCTTAAATATTTATACAGCCTATAACAAAGTTTGTCATATTAACATTTAAATTAATGGGCATACTACGTTAAGGTATTGAAAGACTAAATAATACTTATTACAAATTATATTATAACGTTATTAAAACAATATCACATATGGATCTGGGAGGACACAGCAGTTTCACACTATAAAATGTATATATACTCAATTATATTACTATTACAACATACATTAATTTGTCAATTTAAAATTCCTACCCTAAAAAAACTAATAAAAAGAAAAAATATAACCTAGTAGCATAGAAATCAAATAAAATTTAAATCTGTAAAAACTTAATCGTGTTGTAATTTATCTATGGATGGGAGCGTGGGTTAAAACCTCCTTGAATTTATGACCTTTCCTCATTTATTTATGAAATGTTTTATAAATCAAACCACTCGGATGAGTCAATCTGCAGAATCGAATTTCAATCAGTCTGCATTCAATCAAAACACGAAACGACGGACCGCTCGCAATTGGCGTGACTATTTAACCTGCACTTGTATCTGTGCTTGTGTTTGTTTGAAGCTCAGTTTGATTGTCTATTAACTGAGATAATGCATGCTGTAATGTCACCTAACATCTGTTCCCGTCATTAGTGACCTCACCAAACATTTTGAGCAGCACTTGTGATGCGATGTTTGTGTAACCTACATTCAATCACGGTATTGTTTCTATGTTGATATGTCTTCTCTTTTGGCATTGATTGCGTTTTCTGCAGGTTATTTTTCTTTGTACCTGACATCCGTTTTCCCACTTATTAGTGCGGTCAAAGGCAACTTTTTGTTTTTCGACGTTGCTAACTAACAACGCACACTTTTTAGGGTTGTTTGTTTGTCTGTCTGTCCGTCTGTCTGTCTGTCCGTCTGTCACACCTGTATATCTCGGCAACCAGTCATGCTGTTGACTTGAAATTTGGAATCGTTTTAGAATATGGTTTCCCAACATAATTGCACATGAAGGAATTAAAAACAAATTATGATTATTAACGTAAAGGGGGTCAAATTGTGGCTACTAGGTCAAGTGGGGTATCATATGAAAGGGCTTTACTTGCACATTCTATAATATATATTTGTATTTTTTTGAGACTCTTAGTTTTCAAGTTATGATGAAAAATTATAAAAAAAATACCATCCCCACCCTTATCTCCGAAGTTTGTGAAAGGAAAAATCTGAATAAATTACAGTCGACAGAAGTTTATGTAAATATTACAGCAAAAATAAATCGATCTTTCTAAGTTGCATAGTTTTGCAAAAACCTTTACAAACAAAATTAGTTTTGCGGTCCTAAAAATGGACTTTATTGCTTCCAGAAATACTATAAGTATATCAGAACCCTCGGCGCTCGAGTCCGACTTCACTTGACCGGTTTTTTTTTTAAAGAAACCTTCCTATAGGTACAAAATGTGTATTCGTAACGCTCGCTGACAGGGTCACGTTCAGGTTGTCGTGACCCAGCGGCGGCGGCAGCGGGGGCGCCTGGGTCGTGGTCCCTAAGGAGTAGTTACTTGATGAAGGATTAGCTTGGATAGCCAGAGGAAGGCGGTTTTTCTCACTTGGAACATGAACTACAGAATTGTGTCTTTTTTTTACAATGTTTACAACTTAGACCAACGATAAGTTTACAACCACTCTTTTTACACTGATGGGAATTTAATTTTTTTTTGTGCGTTGTTAGCAAAGTCATAGAACAAAAGTTGATGCTTATGACCTCACTAATAAGTGGGAAAACGGATGTCACGTACAAAAAAATAACCCAGTATTAATTTCTCTTAAAAAAAACTTGGCTAAAAAACTTAGTTACTGGATCACATCCGCACTTTCGCACATTGATCTTTTATAATGCGCACGGCTAAAGAGTGGAATTCTCTGCCTGCGTCTGTGTTCCCGAGTTCATATAACCCGAATGTATTCAAGTGGCTTCTAGGCTTCTTCTGCGTTTCATCGTCAACCTCATCTCTGTCTCCAAGACTAGATCGAGGTCAAGAGTAAGCCCATTTTCAATAAAAAAAAATCATTAGGTACCAATCAACTTATTGCAAAATTGTACTTTCTGAAATAGACTTGCGCAATACTGCACATGCGTATTCCGAAATCCGTTCCACGCAGGGGGCCGAATTTTTATTTTTATTTTATGACGCCGCTTCTCCGCAAAAGAAGCTTTGATTACATTAATAAAGTGACAAGAAAAAAGAACCACATGAGAAAATTCTCTATCGTACGCACGGCAGCAAGCAAGTAGAAACAAATCCAGTAAAAGCTGACACGCTACGCTACAAACGCCCGAAACTAGAGACCCGATCAAGGTCAAAGTGCTGCCACCGACATATGGCCGTGTGTACCACTTTTCACATTGAGTCTACACAACTGAAAAATTCAATAAGAAAGCAATAAACGCATACACACAACATTCACTTCGCAGGAGAATCCAATAAAGCTCTAAATATCTACTTAATACACTGAACCCTATAGCCCATAGAGAAGAAACGTACATTTAAGAATACTTTCGAATTTTTTATGAAATTAGTTGTACATTATGGTGCAGAAAGCGTCACGCGCATTATACGATGTATTATTATATATTATTAGGTATTTTTATAATTTTGACTAGCACCAGGTTTGTATTTTGTGCCTAAGTATTACAAGCGGCTCCGTTTTAATGACTCTTTTTGATTTGCACAAGTTTGAATATAAATACGATCTACAATAAATATTTGTATGAATATTTATACTTAGGTACGCGTTAGCCACCAAAAACATAACTGTTAAAAAAGGGGGCCAAGTTCCTATCGGCTAATTGTTTGCCTAAAAAAGGGTTGAAACCCGATCCAATGCCAAGTTTAGACTTTAATATCGATCATAATCGTCTTCATCAGCAGCCTGATCCACTAGTAAACATTTGCCATTCCCAAGACTCGCCACCACATCCAGTCCTCCGCTTCCGCATCCAGCCACTATCCGCCACCTTATTCACGCCAACAGTTCATCTGGCCGAAATTCACTTTACCATACACCCAACTTATGACACATATAACACTTACAAACTTGAAAATTGGTACGTTTATAGTGCATAAGCTATAAAATAACAACAAATAATAAAATTTGGTCAAGCGCGTGTCGGACTCAAAAAATCTAGCACATTAACTTACTGAAATTTCAACTAATACAATTATGTTTATGTGGTGGTACGGAACCCTCAGTGCGCGAGTCCGACTCGCACTTGGCCGGTTTTTTTTTAATGTTAACGACTATCCCCATGCCAAACTTCAGATTTTCAGGTCTTAGAGAAGTATTACCAACATTTTATACATAATTTTGACTAAAACCCGACTCGCACTTGACCAATTTCTAATTTTTGAATTTTTTCTTTACTTTTAATAACGACTACCTTAATGCCAAATTTCATAACGCTAGGACAATTGGAAGTGGCCTGGAGGTTGATTACCGGTCAGTGAGTCAGTCATTAAGTGCCAAAATTAGCTATTTTCACGGGGTCATATTTCAGGATCTACTGTAGCTATATCTATGAAATTTGGCAAATTGCTTCAGTTTAGTATATGATTATGTAGGTACAGTTTTATCTCTGTACTTGCAATAGGCACTGAGCTGCAGGGGGTTCAAAAGTGGGTCGAAACGGTTCGTGTAAATAGTGCACGGCATGCGCGTGGCCTGTTGCGGGAACTTGGCCTGCGCACTGCCGTGCGCTTAGATATTCTTCAAACTAAAATCCACTTGAAATTTGGAACAGGCCCAACTGAAGTTGGCAAAAAAATGCATTTTTTAAATATAATGTTATTGTAATGGGGGCCGGATAGAATCAGTGGTATATCATATTATTACGAAAAATGAAAAAAAGAAATACCACCCCCCCAAAAACTGAATCCATTACAGTCGATAGAAATTTATGTAAATATTACAGGGAAATAAAACAATCTTTCTTAGTAGCACAGTTTTTTAGAAATCTGCAAAAACCTTTACAAACAAATTTAGTTTTGCGGTCCTAAAAATAGACTTTATTGCTTCTAAAATTACTATAGGCAAATCGAAACCCTCGGCGAGCGAGACGGATTTTTTTTCTGTTCTGCAAGCGTATTTTTTTTGGCAGGCAGTGATACACACGGTCACAGTAAATATATAAGCTAAAGCGGTATGGAAACTCGGGCCTTTTTTTGAAAAAGGAACTATTCTGCGTCGGAGCGTCAGGGTTGTAACCCAGAAGTTTTGTAATAAGTATAGTAAGATGAACTCAAATATTGGGTGCTTCTATCAACTGTGTTCCTTTCAGCATGCTTTCGGACCGTAAAACTAAACAGCTTTCCGTAAGAAGTCAAAATACGAAAAAAAATTGTTTGTGTCCGTTAGCATTAGAAACTGCGTCAGCCGATAGCGCGTTTTGTATGGGGGGAAATTTTTTTTCGTCTTTCGACCTAGGTTCATTGGCCGCCGCCTCATTGTACACCTATTTCTAATATTGTACTTTTCACTAAATTTCGTGTGCAATAAAGAATATTGTATTGTATTGTAAGCTACTTAGTCGCCTTTTAGCATCCAAGGGAAGGTTAAGTTACCTCTATCACACACACACGAAACACTTAGTCGCCTTTTATTACACAAGGTCAGATAAAGACACTTAGTCGCCTTTTATGACACAGGGCAGATAAAGACACTTAGTCGGCAAGGGCAGATGAAGACACTTAGTCGCCTTTTATCACGCAAGGGTAGATTAAGACACTTAGTCGCCTTTTATGACACAAGGGCAGATTAAGATACTTAGTCGCCTTTTATCGCACAAGGACAGAAACATACTTATAGGGACCCTATATGTACCTATATGTTTGTATTATGGTTTTGGCACCCACGTCTGACTTCAGCGCGAAAACTGCTTTTTTCCTGTAGCGGTGTGCTCATCCATCTGCTTTAGCTTATACTCGTATATTTACTGTGACACGGTGTAAGGGTTGGCTTTCCGAAAACTGAAAGGACATGATTTGTAACACTAAAACTGAACAACTTTCAGTGAATAAAACTCTCACAAAATAAAAGAAAAAAATCGGCCTTTCCATACAAACTGTCCGTTTGATCAAGTTTACAATTTTTATGGAGATTTTGTTTCTTATTCAATTCCCGAAAGTTTCGTTCACTGAAAGTTGTTCAGTTTCGTTAACTGATCATGAAATTTCAGTTCCTGGAAACCTGTCCTCTTCGCGTTTTAAATTAATAAATATAAAACAATGCAGTTCAAAGAGTTTGGGACCTGGCTTTTATTTATCAGAGGTGCCAAAGAAGCGGTGCAAATACTTGAATATGTTTAAGTATATAAAAAAAATATTCAGAAAATAATCAGTCCTTATACATATTTTATACTTCTGCCAAACTGCAGGGCAGATGTATGAACCAGTGAGTTAAAAATATATTAAATGACCCGTCAAGTGCGAATCGGACTCGTACACTACAGGTTCCATAAATGTGGATATGTTCGATGGGAAGAGGTAAGTTTTATAGGTAGGTATGGAGATGGCTTTCATTGCGACACATTACACGCTTCAATGTGTGTTTGAGCGGACGTTTTCTCAGTTCCAAATTAAATTACATGGAAGTAACACAATAAGCTTACATTTTACTTGACTTGGCGATCAGACCCTCTTATTTTGAAAATAATGATCTCTAATAACGTACACTACTTCTTAAAGTTAACTTCACGGAAACGAAATAAGAAGGGCAATAAACTAACAAATATAAAGAGGGAAGAACTTTTATACTGGATAAAGAACTGCCATGCTATTCAATACGAAAGCGAATGAGGACTGAAAGAGGATATTTGTAAAAACATTAAGGAAACATACTCCATCGCAATACTTATTTGAAGATACGAGCAATCTGTTCGCAATCAATATAAGTAAACTCGATGTAGCGACACATGTTTAAGTCACTTCTTGTACAGTCAAGAGCAGATCGAGCTTGACACTCGCAGCACCATTAGCTCCTACAGCTATTAACATAAGGCTGGGTTTCCACTGAAGCGAAGCGGGGCGGAGCAGAGTTTTGCGGCGTACGAATTGAACAATCACAGTGCTCCAAATCTCCGCTCCGCTCCAGTGGAAACAATGTAAGCGCAGCTGTGCGTATTTCACATAAGAATGGTGAGTTTTTGTGTGACGAGTTTGATGTGGAGTGTCCTCCCCTTTTTATATTTGTCGGTTTGATGTACTTTTTTGTATTTCTGTGCTTCTAGTCAAAGAATGCCGACTCCTTGCTCCGCTCGCTTCCAGCGAGACGCTAGTCGTCTAAAAAGTAAGTAATAAGAAAATCTTTTTATAAATAAAATATCACAGATCATCCCATAACCGTCAAAGGGCAATGTAGCGCTTCAAAAACCCAATTCGTTATGGATCACAAAGTAGAAACATTTAACTTCGTACGAACGTTGTCAAAATTTTCTGCCTGCGTCTGTGTTCCCACGAACTTACATAATCCAAATCTATTCAAGTCGCGAGTCAATAAACTTGTTCTGGGCGAGCCAGTTCCATCATTGACTTCATCTCTTCAGAACTAGCTCGCAGATCTTTGCGATTCATCCATCACCACATCGTATTTCATGTTCCGGATGTTTTAACATATAGCTAAGACTCTCGGTCACACGCCAGTAATAGCAATTTTTTCTTGAGCGGGTCTCTGGTTTTCGAGGGTTTCTAGTATAGCGCTGCGGTGCAGCTGACACTGGCTTAGTTACCACTTATTTGCTACCGCGAGTACATCGAATGTTTCCTAATTTTAGCAAATGTTTCTGAATACCGTGTTCCAACAGCGGTTTTATGTAGACCTATACTCTCTCTACGTTTAACGATATTGAACGTACGTGTGCGTCAACACAAAGCAGCATTTCTTCCATGAGACCGCCATACCAATTTAGCTCCAAATGTTCGTCGATTTACTCAATGGCCTCACGTTTCCCAGGAAGTAGCATTTTCCTTCTGTCAACCCCAAAAATATTAACCGTATTATTAAAGCTATTAAATGTAAGATTACCAGTCGCAGAAAGCTACACACCTACTTAAAGTAATAATAAGTTTACACATACCTATCTATTAAACAAGGTTTTCTTAGCATCCATTTGCCCACATGTCAAAAGCAACAAACTTTTGTTTTACGACTTTCGCAAACACTTTCTATTAAATTTTCAACTATCCGTCCAAAATTTGTTGTTGGGCATTTACAATCCGTTTCAAATGAGAATAGGACTGGTTGGTGGCAAATTTCACAGTGGTTGCCAGTGGTTGTGCAAAACTGAATCGTAACAGCGTGAAGTTAGTTCTACGACTTCTATTCCATATGATTGCGGCCGCAAATATGGTTCAGTCCTATTCTTATTTGAAACACATATACTCGTACGTTACGTTGAAATCAAATTTTTTCTTGTGAAGTAGCAAAAGTCGTTTGACAAAAATAGTTGCATTGACCTCACTAATAAGCAAGCAATAATCCTTAATTTGGTCATTTTCTATTTAGGTTGTAATGTTTAATTTTTAAAAAGAGACCCCAGGGGCTAGGAACCAAATTTTTGATTGCTGTATTTTAACAATTTTATAGTTAGAGAATTTTGAATGTCTTTTTTTGTAAAAATATTTGTTGATAAGATAAAGGACGAATATTCAGCCAACCAACTGAAAACTCTTCACTCTTGGTTTAAAAAAGTATTAATATTGTACACTCCTTTTTACCGTAGTCGGGTGATAACAGTATCACTAGAATATAACAATACAACGAAGCAGAGAGCTTAATCAACAAAAAAGCGGCCAAGTGCGAGTCACACTCACACACGGAGTGTTCCGTGCCACTAAGGTAAAAATACCGTCTTAGCCAGGGACGTGATGCGCAGAAGTTTCACGGTTTCAAAAGATCGCAGTACACCCTGTCATATATGGTATTCTGTGTAACAGTTGGTAAACCTAAATAAATACTCGTTCAACGGAGTGTTCCACCTGTATTGGGTGCTAGCCGAAAAAAGGTTTTTTTAGCATATGCGGTTCGGTTATCCTTGTGAACAGTGATAAAGTGACACAAACAAAAATAAAAGCTTTATTATACTCTAAACTTATAACGAACAACAAATTTAGCCTAAATAAAAATAAATAAAATGTAAAAAACCGGCTAAGTGCGAGTCGGACTCACGCACTGAGTGTTCCGTATAAATAACCTTACAGGACGCGCAGAAGTGTATTAAATGCACACGAGTCAGACTAACTTTTGACCAATTTTTATTATTTGTTTTTATTTCATAGTTAATGCACTATAAACATACCAATTCTCACGCTTGTAAGTGTTCCCGTTTTTACGACAGAGTTGAAACAAAAAACAACAAACAATCACGTTTCTGTTAGTAGGTAATCCGCCATAAAAACACATTAAATTTCAACCATATAGCTACTACGGTCCACAGCCCTTTAAAGGTCAGATAGACAGACGACCTAGGCTTAGTAAAGGTTCCGTTTGAGCCTTTTGGGTACGGAACCCTAAAAATGCAAGATCAAACAACTAATCACAAAGTTTTCACATTACGGGCTGTATAACTATAAGTATAGTTCCTATACTAAACGTTTGACCTGTAACGGATGCCTGTAACACTATGATGACCTAATTCAGGTGAGGGGAAACCGCAGACATTTGCCAGTTTGAACCGGCCTATCCAACAGGCCAATATGTGTTCACTGCTAAATGAAAGGGATGGGGTCCCAACCCCTTTTAGGCGATTCAATAAATGTCGCTTTAGGATTCTTGTTTATTTTGTGCAGGCTTATTTTCTTTATCACCGCCTTTCGTTTTTATGTTTCTTACTGCCAGATGAGTAAAGCGTCTTTAGGACTAAAGTTCCTTTAAAACTATTGTTGTCACTGTCTTTGTAATCAAAACAGAAAGTGACAGAAAATATCAGAGCTTATTTAGTTGCACAAAGCTTTAAAGAATCATTTGGTCATTTCATACAATAGACAGCGCAAGGTTTGTGGACAAATAAACTTTTTTAATTTCGTAAGTGGGTAAACGAGACACTTGATGTCACCACCTCCCACAGCACCGACTGTATTATTAGTGCCATAATTTAACACTAATAAGACAGCAAAGCGCGTTGCCTACCCTGAGAACTAAGATCACCGACTGTATTATTATTGCCATAATTTAACACTAATAAGACAGCAAAGCGCGTTGTCTACCCTGAGAACTAAGATGGTATGTCTCTTGTGCCGGTTACTTCACTGGCTCCCTTACCCTTCGAGCCTAAATATATAGCATTGCAAACACTGGTGTTTACGGCAGAAATAGGTAAAAGGGTGCACATCAGAAAGTGGTTAAGTTCTTATATAGTTGATAAGGTCTTAATACAACGCGACGTATAAAAATTTCTGTCCTGATATAAAATTAACACTGAGTAATACTAACACTCAATAACACGGAGCTAAATTTACATTTCTATGCAATTGTTGGGTTGATTGTGTGCAATATAATAAAAATGATTTGCCACCTGTATGAGCGCATCACTTGAGAACGGCTTGACCGGTTTGGCTCATCCTTTTTGTTCAAATTTCAGAACAATGTTTGTATGGAAAGAAAAGTGGAAAATGTTTGCCGGAAAATTTGGTAATTCGGGAAGAATTTAATTTTTGTATGATCTTGGAGCTTTCTGCGTGAAAAGTGTATTTAAACATATTGAAAAGGAGGAAAATATATTAATAAAAAAAATATTAAGAGAACAATTATGGCCATAGCAAATTCCTAATTTCTAGCGTTTTATCCTTGCTTTATCGTTTTAAAGACTTGTTTATTTTATTTGGATGGCGATGACACCTTTTCTTATTAAAGAGATCTTTGTAAAGGCAGGTCGAGTTTCAATTGAAGCCCTACAAACGACGTCGTGGTTCAAACAAAAACTTTCTTTGTTGTTTCTCTAAACCGGTCATAATCAAGTTTTTCTTTGAAGGAATAATTATTATTCCAGTACTAATTAATGACCAGCATAATGTTTTATGCCAACTAATTAAAACTTTCTTTCTTCATCCTGTTGCCACATCTCGGACATTCCATTGACACGCGAGAAAAGCAAAGCTATTGAATATGTAACTGGTTGTCCTTTGTCCTCGTAAGCACGCGCGGTATATGCGCCTGGTTGTCCCTTGTCCTCATAAGCTGGGGCGGGTTATGTGCCTGGTTGTCCCTTGTTTTCGTAAGCTCGCGCGGTATATGCGCCTGGTTGTCCCTTGTCCTCGTAAGCTCCCGCGGGATAAATACCTAGTTGTCCCTTGTCCTCGTAAGCTTGCGCGGGATATGTGATGGGATGTACCTTGTCCTCGTAAGCTAGCGCGGGATGTGTGCCTGGTTGTCCCTTTTCTCAGAATCAAGGTACAGATACGGTTATTAGTATGTGGTTAAGGATAAAACCAAAATTGTGATTCACTTTAGGAAGCATTTACCAAATTATAGTCGCGACTCTTAAGTAGAAGCAGTATCTTATGTCAATGAATATATTTTGACTCCTTGCAAGACGCAGTGCAGAAGCAGAAGGTGAGGTAGCTTAGGTGGGGAGTGCCCGTTCTACAAAGTATGTTCTTTATTCTATGCCAGAGGATAAGCAGCAATGTCTTTCAGCAGTGTCTCCCACTGTACGACGGTCACGTAGAAGTTTCAAACTAAACCAATATTATTTGAAATTCAGAATTTCATATCTAAACGTATTTTCTTTGCTCCGTGATACGTATACATCCACGATGTAAGAAAATAATCCCTAGAGAAATTAGAAATCGAGACAGATACACATAGTACTTACAAAATGTAGAAACGAAACGATAAAAGATAAAGCCAATACCTAGCATCCTAGCATGTTTGTTTATGTACCCGGCCATTTATGTACACTTAGTTTGATGTTCTTTGAAGCTCTAAGAATGCATAGGCTTTTTCATAAAGTTTAAGTATTATGCAAAAAATAATGGGCACTAATTGCAAAAGGATTTGTATGCATTATGCTACTTACCTACCAAGTACGGTCACAACAGGTATGCGGTAGTAAAATTCTAATTTCTAATCTTGTTCATGAAGCAAGCCCCATCAGTATGCAAAACTTCACCTAGATAGCATAGCGTAAGGACCTTATAATATCGATGTCAGCAGGTAGATAGATATTATAATTTTTAGCTACGAAATATCATGAAGTAATGAATTATGTAATTACGACTTTGAAGACATAGAGAAAGGGTAAGTTCTGTTATGGATAGATCAGTTTTTGGAGTTGTCGAAAAAAAGTTTTCTTGGTATGAAGATAAAAATTCTTGAAACTGATACACTTAACATACTTACCTAAGAAAATATAAAATATGCATAAGAAACATGAAACTGAACAACTTTTCTTTCCGTTACACGCTGTATTAATTTACTCCTTCAGGTATCGCTTTCTTGACACTATACATATATTCGTATTGACCAAGCCCAACGCAAAGCAACTTCAAAATACAGTTTGTTTCCAGATACAAACCTATAAACAACAATGTAGGTAGTACAATACAATTCAAATTGTCTCAAAGTCCGAAGATTTCAGCAACTAAGTCTTCCCTATCTATTCTTGCAGGCGGAATACAGTGGCCACTCGACTCGATTTAGTGCATCCCTGATTGTTAGGTACTGCATTAATATTCACTCACAAAGCTGCTCGAATCTGGCCTCGTCCTAGACTACAATGGCTGAGAATTCCTCTCAACTCCTCCACAAGCCTATTCAATACTAGTTTTGTTTCAAAAGTACACCCAAATGTCATTCACGAAGCGATTTAAAAGCGATTAAACTAACAGTTTTGTTTCTTTGGTTCGTCGCTTTCCATTTTCTCAAGTTGCATCTTTACAAACTACATTTTATCAAGCATGGACGGGTTTAATCAAAAACTGCATTTTCGGGAAGTTTCAAATACGAACACTATAAAATCTGTAAATTAAGTTATAAGTTTATACCTTTGAGCAAAGCCGGACAAGACACGAGCTAACCTAGATTGAGCGGGAAACCGGGGTTGCTCGAAAGGCGTGCTTAAGGGGCTGATAAGACCTAAATACGCTTCACTTGAGCAGGATTTAACGAAAAGTGATGAATATATGGCAGTGAAAAAAAATTATGTGATAATTAAGCATCTTTACAAGAATATGGCCGACTCCGAAACACGATTAAATATATTTTGTACGTCATAAAAAGAATTCCAAAGTTAATTCTGCTTTTTGCTTTTAAACTGTTTTTCGTACCCATTAATCTATGATTCCAAAACTTTTACACATTATTCAATATATTATGCATAATACGAGTAATATAGCTGTTTGATAATTAATATTATGGGTACAGATTTTGAGAAAAATGCAAAAATGAGCGAAAAACGTAAAACAGCGCCAATCCGCTCCGTTCTAGCACGCGCATTCTGCCCTTTGTTAGAAAGGGAGGTAATTCAGCTCTTATCAGCCCCTTAAGAAGAGTTCGTATTTATTTTTTTCTATGCTTTTGTTGTGGTGGGGGGGGGCATTTTGTGCATAGTGGATATAGGCCCTCTGGCGGCAATAATTGGTACTACATAGAGCATCGAGCTTTGAGTGAGTAAGGGGGGGAGGGGTGTGAAACTGTGAGGAGAGTGAGTGAAGGGAGAGGGGGTAGGGAGGGGCGGTAAGGGGAAAGGGGGGGGGGGTGATTGGATGGAAGTGGATGGGAGCTTGAAGTGCTCTTTACTGTACCTACCTACCTAGACGTAGACTTAGGATTTTTTACCAGTTTTCTTTTTCTTTGGGTTTCAAAATCTCTGTACCTATAGAAATTATCGGGGGCGAATGCAACTGCGGCCATTTGAGAACGAACAAATGAGAAACACCCGATTGTTCTATCTGCCTTACCTCGATGAGGAAATAGGCTTCTTCTGGACATAGTCTTTCCATCGTTGACCTCATCTCTGTCCTCAGGGCTAGATCGAGTAAGCTAAAGTATAGCCAGTAAAAAAAACTTAACTAGCTATACACCTAGTTTAGCGTATAACCCTTTCTTAACGATCAAGGAGAAGAATACATTATAAGCTTTTCTGGGCCCTGAGACAGGTGGCTTTCTATCATTGCAAACGCTATATAGGGAGTAAGGGACAGTATACCGAAAACTGTAAGGGCGTGTTCAGTCAACGAAACTGAACAACTCTCCCAAAGAAACGTTTTTGGGAAATTAAAAAAAAAATCGCCATACAAATTGCTCTCTCCAGTCAAACAGTTTGTATGGAGAGGTCAATTTTTATTTTTCATTTCCGAAAAGTGTTTCTTTGGGAAAGTTCAGTCAGTTCAGTTTCGTTGACTGAACACGCCCTTCAGTTTTCGGCACACCGTCTTTTACACCCTGTAGAATATAATAAAAATGTATAGGATTGACATTAGCTGTCACGCAACGTTTCGTTAGCTTATGTCAATCTTATACATTTTTATTCTATTTAACAGGCGTTTACAATTTAAGAAAGCCACTTGTCTACGGCTCCTGCACTGTTTGCTCCACGTTTGCTCAGTGGATGATATTGTTACGATAAATTCCACTTCGTGTAATGAAAAGTAAACTAAGTTACGCGCAGTTCTTGCAACCCACATTTTACGGTACACTACACGGTTGACTTGCTTAGAAACTCTACCTTTATTGGTAGAGCAGCATTTATGTGTATGCTGCTAAGTGAAATTAAATACCTATAAATCAAGGGAAAAATAAATTTCCTATCCTATCATTACATTTTGGAATGCAAGTGTGGCGAGAGAAGTGCCGTGCTTCAAGTTTTAAATCACGATAATATAGGGTGACTTTTAATTAGTTCTTGATAGCAAAAGATATGCATGTCTTCATGATACTGAACAACTTTTCCCATAGAACATAGGTCGAAATACGAAAAACCAAATTTGACCTCCCATACAAAATGCGCTATCAGCTGATTCAGTTTCTATGGGAGGTCAAAACTTGATTTTCGTATTTCAACCTATGTTCCTTGGGGAAAGTTGTTGAGTATCATGAGTACATTCATACCTTTTTCTATCAAGAACTAATTAAAAGTCACCCTTTATAATTTTTTAATAAAAGACCAAGCTTAATTTAATTTTTCTGCAATACCTACTACGTACAAGATTTCACGAAAATTAAAAAAAATTCAAGGCGTTATAAGTTCCGTTCTAACTTTTATTTGCATACATATATTTTTGACTATTACGCATTAACAACAGCGTTATAATTTTGTATTTTAGAGTCCGATTACCAAAGTTAAGTAAAGCCTTAAATAGCTGTTCCTTGAACGTAAAGTTTGTACTATATTCCATAGAAAAAGTTAATGTTTCAGACTGTGAAACAGATTTATTTCACTCTTTCTTTGAATAATGGCAGACTTCGGAGCAAAAGTAAGTAGCAGAAGGAGATTTTGAATCATCTATTCATTATCATGTACTAAAATTACTGAAGCGGTAAAAAGCCTTTTGTATAAAAAAGTCTTAAGGTGATCCGAATTCCATACAAAAATTCAAATGACTTACATTCTTATGCGGGACATAAAATTCTGTTGAAAAACGAACGAATACTGCTATTTTTAGTTAAATTTTTCGCTAATTAATACAAAAATACAGTTAATGTACTGAAAGTACTATTTTTGTTAGTAATTTTTGGTTCAATATTACGATTGTGGGCGTGCGGTCAAAACTGTACGGTTGTGCTTGTGTGAGTAATTGACTTTAGTGGACATATGGTGATATTTTTCTTATCGAAATTGTTGTTAGGCGTTGAAGTTGCACGATGAAATTTACGCGAATCAAGTTCTTACACATATATAGTTGGTACTTATTGCATTAAAAAATAAAACCTTATATTTGCAGCAGTGGCTCCATCTCGTTGCGTTCGGGGCTAAGCTGGCCGTCACAGATCACCTTAAGTCATTTAATTTGGCCTATAAATATTGTTCACCAGAAATTCTATGAAGGATCTAATGAGCGCAAGGAAATTTAATTTAATAAAAAAAAAAGAAAAACTGTTCATCAATAACATCTATTATATTCTGGATGGAGCTTTTCTAAAAAGACAACCAAGTTCGAGAAAGATTCGCACCCTGAGATTTTTTACAGATTACTTAGGTACATAATATCGCATAAAAATTGACGATTTTTGTTACTCTTTCCTTATAATTATGTCAAATAGCTCATAACTAACTACGCAAGTATTTCCTTTTCATATTATTTTGTTCAGTTCCACTCAAAATAATTTAATTCAGAAACGAAGATTTGATTCTATTAAACGAGCAATATTTGTATATATATATTTGTAATCGGTTTCATGCAAACGGCACTAACGATTTCGATGAAATACCATACGGGGGTTTATGGTGGCAAAAAATCGATCTAGCTAGGTTTCATGTCTGGGAAAACTAGTTTTCCCCGTGTTTTTGAGCATTTTATAATTTCTGCGTTTTAGACAGAAACTTACAGCGCCATCTGTTGGCGAATAGCATAGCTTGCTCACTCGATGATATTTTCAGGTTGAAGCGGCTATTATAGAGCGAAGCTCGGTCGCCCAGGTACTTGTATATAATAAAGTGTCAGCAACTGTCAGCAAACTCATCGTCCAATGGTTGGCTCGAACTTGACACCCAGTACCCTCATGATAGAGTTAGGACTGCCACACACCCTGCTCATTACTGAGCTATATGCAGGGTTATTTACAAAGAGATTTGAACCTCGCTACGCTCGCAGCGAGGTTAAAATCTCTTTGGTTATTTATACCTCGACCAATTCCCGCTAAGGGCTTATTTGGAAGGCTCAATACAAAAACTTTGTTCCACGACTTTTGAAAATTTGCAAATATTTTTTTTTATTCCCATACTAATAAAACAAATATTGCCAATGTTCCAAAAGTCGTAGAACAAATGTTGATGCATTTAGCCTTCACAATAAACCCTTAATGGGAATTAGTGGAGTTACATACATTTACCCAGTATCCGATTATGTATACTCGAATCTTGAATGTTTAAGCTTTTTTATAACATCTAGATGTCAAACGTAAGGCTGGTTTTAAAGTGCTCGAACCCTAGCATAAACTACTTTCTCATAACTATTTCTGACAAAGACGGACGAACGGAGATGCCACAGAAGGTATGCTTCTTGCTTCTTACGACTTCTTAAAAAAACTTTAAATTCTATGAAATTATGACATCATCGATCAGATTGGGAAAGTAGGTCAAAGCTTAAAAAAAATATTACAAAGTATGTAACTAAAAGACTTTGGTTTTCATGTTGCATCGTCTTCCAGAAGAGTAAAAAGCGTCAAACAGAATGTAGTGGGGAATCTATACATATAATAAAAGAGTAGAAACCGCGTGTCTGTACTTTTGATGAATTTATAAAAAAAATTGTGTGGGCGATAAGAAATGACTAACAGAACTCAAAAATATGTTTTCTGAACTTTTTGTCTGTCTGTCTGTATGTTTTCGATAAACTCCGAAACTACTGAACGGATTTTCTCGCGGTTTTCGCAGATAGATTAAGCTTAGCTCTGAGCAACATATAGGCTATGTTTCATTCAAATCGGTTCACTAAATCAGAAGCTACACTAATGTAAAGTATCAAATTGCCTGTACGACAATAACTCACAAACCGATTCAAACTGAGTTTTCAATTACGAAATTGGCTTACTTTTGCGCAACATAAAAATTTAGTTTCATTGCAAACGCTTTACTCAGACAGAATGTACGCTAAGTTTCATGCGGCGGCGCAAATAACTCACAAACTATTGAAAGGATTCAAACGGGGTATTCAACAAACTGTCAAGCTTACTTCTTCGCAACATATTAGCTTACTTTCATTAAAAACGGCTCACTGAGACAGGTGCACGAAATTTCCAGCGGAGGCGCCAATATCTCACAAACAACTGAACCGATTAAAACGAGGTTTTCAGTAACGTATTTGGCTTACACCATGACATGTATGCTTAGTTTCATTGCAAACGGTTCACCCAGACATAAAATTCACTAAGTTTCAAGCGGCGGCCCCAATAACTCATAAACTACTAGACGGATTAAAACGAGGTTTTCAGTAACGTATTTGGCTTACTCCGTGCAACATGTATGCTTAGTTTCATTGCAAACAGTTCACTCAAACATAAAATTCACTAAGTTTCAAGCGGCGGCCCCAATAACTCACAAACTACTCGTACTAAATGGATTTAAACGGGGTTTTCAATAACGTGTTTAGCTTAATTCTTTGCAATGTATTAGCTTACTTTCATTGAAAACGGTTTACTCAGAAAGAAAATGCCCAAAGTTTCAATAGCCGGCGCCAATAGCCCACAAACTACTGTGCCGATTCCAACTGGCATTTCCATGACGTGCTTGGATTAGATACTTCCGTGCAACATACTCGTATAAGCTTAGGTTAGTTGAAAACGATTCACTCAGATAGAAGTTACGCAAAGTTTCAAGCGAAGGTGCGAATAACTCACAAACTTTTGAGCATATTCAAACGTGGCTTTCAATAACGCGTTTGGCTTACTCCTGTGCAGTAAATAAGCTTAGTTTCATTGCGAAAGGTTCACTATGGCAGAAGATACGCAAAGTTTCAGCTGCAGAACCAAGAACTCACCTACTGAACTGGTTCAAACGAGGTTTTCAATGACGCGTCGGTGCATCATATATGCTTTATTTCATTGCAAACGGTTCATTCAGACAGAAGGTTCGCGAAATTTTAAGCAGCCGCACCAATACTTCACAAACTACTTGAACGACTTAAACCGGATTTTCAATAACGTATTTGGGTTGCTTTCGTGCAAACTTAGGAAGTAGGTTACTTATAAACAAAATACTTCAAAAAATAAAGAGAGATGTGAATCATTGTTTTTTAGGAATTGTCTTTTAAGGGGAGAAATAAGTTAAGAAGATTTTACAAAAAAGAAGTCAAACAGTATGTAGGTACATGTAGAGTTAAAAGCATGTGAAGCTAGACACTTTGTACCGCTCTTTTTTCAGTTGCCACAAAAGCTACAGTGACTAAGCCTCAGATTTAGTTAGGCTTTGTTTTGTATAAGAAATAACGAAACCCGTATCATAATTCGACTATAATTTTACACTAACGAGGATAGTGGGCGACCTAACAGTCCACACGTAAATAAGAGGTGTTTAATTTACAAAAATCTGTACTATCGGTACTCTGTATACCTAATAATATAAAGGCGAGAACTGCACTGTCTGTCTGTCTGTCTTTGGTACGAAGATAGTTTGAACTATAGGAAAAGTCATTAGCTACTTTTTCTGAACCCCACGCGGACGGAGTCGCGGGCAACAGCTATCAGCAATAAACTTGATTTGATAAAGAAGCAGAAGTTAGTTTACTATTATTTAATCAGTGGCAGAAGATTTTTCTTTTCTTTAAATACTACTACGAAAATAGGAAAGTGATAGGAGTTATATCACTTCACACAAAAATAAAAACTTAAAAATCTTAGAACTCCTTGCTCTTTGCCGATGTAAAAAAAAAACAAAAAAAACACTAGTGCGATAATATAATGAAACAAGCATGTGTGTTCAATAAGATTGATTATAGACCTTAATTCATACATACATACATACATAACATCACGCCTTGTTCCCGTCGGGGTAGGCAGAGACCACAGTTCTCCACCTGCTACGATCTTGACATACTCGTACTTCCCTTGCTTCCTGAACTTTCATCAATCCTTTCATACACCTTAATTCAGCGCAAATAAAGCTGTTTTATGAGCAAACGTGATGAAAATTTGTGTTACACAATGAGCGACCATAGGTTTTTCACCAAACATTTTCTTACAATGTTGGGGTAGATGGAAGCTCGTTTTCCTCAATCAATAAAAACATGCACTTAACCTAATTGTGTAGATGAGATTCATGAAATGAAAGTAAAGATCACACGTTTTTAAAGTGTTCATAAAAAAGTGCATTAAAACTTAGTATGGAAAAAATTACTAAATATAATATCGTGATGTACTTTTCTTGCTTGACACTTAGGAAATCGTTAACTATATTTTTAACAAGGATCCAATGATCTCAATAATAGTTTACATATGTAAAGTTCGCGACAGCTCAGGAGTACGGGCGCAATTTATGGCGCACCACTAGTTATATATTATCGATTATTTGGCGCCAAAAACGTAATTGCTTTTCCTTCAGAAATTTCATTATTCTTTCAAGTTGCTTTGTTAGGGGCCACTCGACTCCCTAGGGAGAACTCTCAGCATAGCTTTACCTGCCTGCGGGAAGCCTTGCGTGATGTGGTTTACCTGCAGATAATAAAAATCAAATGTTACATCAAACTATATCTGTAGAAAAAGTTCCTCTACGCGTACAGTCAAGAGCATATCAAGCTTGACACATTGTACTTTGTACCGTTCTTATCAAATAGACATACGGGCTAGAGTCGCACTGCGAGTGTCAAGCTTGACCTGTCGTTGACTGTAGTACATGTCAGCATTAAAAGTAGATCGGCAATTCAGGGCCTAGAGACAAGGGGCTTTCTACTATCGCAAACGCTAGTATATAGAATAGAATAAAAATGTATGGGATTCACAAAGTCTGTGATGAGATTAACATTAGCTAACAAAATTTACGTGACAGCTAATGTCAATCCCATACATTTTTATTTAATTCTATAGCGTTTGCAATATTGGAAAGCCACTTGTCTCAGGGCCAGGGTTACTTGTTTAACATCCAGACAAGTTTAGGAGGTGATTTTGCCCCCAGATTAGTAAGTAGGAAACTAAACAACTATTTAATTTAAATTATACTTGGGATTAAGTTCTAATGCTGTAATTTGAGACTCATAGATCCCACAGACAAACTGCTGGATTTTGCAGATTTGTGGGGCAATGTTTAGTTTTAAGTTTACTGTACTTTGTAAATCTTAATAAATAATTCCTAAGAAAAAAAAGTCTGATCTAAAATTAAAGGTTCGACAATTGTTCGTCTTAAATGTGGTCCGTGTTCATCTTTAGATTAGTTATATTTTTTTACAAATATCACAAAACTAAAGTTGCTGTAAGCTTAATGTCTTCCCATTCATAATTTAACCTATATTTTTTATTTTAAATCAGCAAAAAACTTTTACCAACAAATTTAGTTTTGCGGTCCTAAAAGTGGACTCTATTGCTTCCAAAAATACTACGAGTATTGGTATATTATTGAAATCCTCGGCGCGCGAGTCCGACTTGCACTTGACCGGTTTTTTTACTTTTGCGCATTAAAAAGATAAATATATAACGGTCACATCCAGAGTTATTTTGTACGCCATAAGCGTTGTCGTTTTCTGCCATCAATATTTTCGTGTTAAAACTACTTTTAAGACCCCAAATCTGTCAATCACGCTCATAAAGACCAACCCTTCAAGGTCATAGCATGTCATGACATGATAAAACTTGTTTCCCGAGGCTATCAGAAATAGTGCGAATGACGCCTCGTTGATGGATGAGCCACAAAGGAGACACTGGGCGTCGGTTACAACGCCCGCCAGCAGCTTGGAAATGGATCGACTGATATTGATATATTCATCGGTTTAATGCGCCATGCGATGTAATAGAGACGTCTAAAATGTTATGTGAGTGTTATTCTGCTAACAGTCAGTAAGTACAAAGATATAATAATGACTCCAAATTCAATGCAGGTGGTAAGGCTTTTGTGCAAAGTCCGTATGGCGAAGAACCACCCTCTTTCCTATTTCTGCCGTAAAGCAGCAGTGTTTGCACTGCTGTGTTTCGGTTTGAAGGGTAAGGGAGCCAGTGAAATAACTAGCACATGAGACATAACATCTTAGTTCTCAGGGTGGGCAACGCGCTTTGCTGTCTTATTAGGGTCAAAGTATCTCACTAATAAGACTGTGTGTGATATGGGCGGTGGAGACCACTTACCATCAGGTGGACCACCTGCTCGTTAGCTCAATTTTAACATAAATGTTCTTGTACACACTGGACGGAAAACACGTACAGGGCTTTGAAAGAGCCTATCCAGTTGTAGTTTGTGGACACGAGACACGATACAGACGTAGGCAGGGTATTCAACAACTTCAAACTACTTAGTGTCTATTGAAGGCCAGTTTTCTTTTTAGGTTTGCTCGTTGCTGGTGATGACAAGAAGATGCAATCAGCGGAGGGCCATAGATTAAGAAAAATACTCGGAAAATGTAACCAGAAGATGAAGACAGCAAGGTTTTTTCAATCAGCTTCCGACTCGTCTACTCGTAATTTTTGTTCATACGTTTATTTTGTGTCGTACAAGAACATGAATTCTGAAAGGGTTCGGTTAATCTCAACAAAGGTAAAATCACTTTCTTATGCTGGCCCAATGTTCCGAAGAGGATCTTGGCAACCGAGACTAAGAGCAGCTATCCTTCTCTGTTGTTGCAGATTGTCGCCTATTGACTATTTGAAGCTCCAATAGGTCTTTTTGTACTTGTTCGATCTAGCTTTACCTAGGACGTGTAACGGGACGTCTACCAATTGAACGTTTAAAATGTGCTCTATTGATGCACGATCCTCGCCCATGCTTTCCACTTGGCCGAGCCAGCTAAGTCGTGCTAACTGATTCGGTGTTCCACCACAGAATAGGTAATAGTGTTCCACCTTGTTTTTCTAACGCTTTATGTTCCACCTTATCTCTAAATTGGGTGAAAATAAAATGCAGACAATGTTGTTGCTATGAGGCTTGTAGCAATACTCTAGGTAGATAATTATTAAAATGTGCAAAGCCGTCCATAGGTCGCAGGTCGCGCAATCCAATTAGAGGATTAGCCACCATAAAGTGGGGTGAAGTGAGGCGGCGCGTGCGATGAACGAACCTTTAGGTAGTAATAATCAATTTCATGCGTACTATGTTTATGTTAGCAGCCATAGTTTCGTTATCGTTGAACGATTATCCTCCTTATTTAAAAAAGTTACTCGTATACAAAACTGAACAATGTCATAAAAACACGTGTTGAAAATGAATAAACTTTTTGTTCGTCCCAAACAAAATATTTTTTGGCGGCGACGTGCGAGGTTTTTCTGGGAAGGCCAAAAAAGCTCGTTTTTCGACTTAGGTTCCTTAGTGATAGTTGTTTAGTGTGGAATATTTTTTCATTATTATTTTTTTATTTGAGGAAGTCATTATTTACAAAACGTACTGATACCTAGAACATTGTACAAAAATTCAAACCATATCAAGAGTGGTAGCTTTGACATCCAAACTAGGTTTTCTATCTAACTAAACTCAGTTCTTTTTCTCTGTATCCAACAGATTTTTAACCGAAGTAGGTCAAAGAATTCTATATTTCAACCTGTATCTCCCTTTTTCGTCTTTTTTCGAGATTTCAGGTCATTTCTCTCCGGATGCGCAATTACTTGTTTCCAACTTGTTCCAAGTATAGCAATCTAATAATGCATTACTATTGCCGTTACCTTTAACTTAGGCATTTAATAGTGCATTATGTAGTCAAGATAAAAAGCGAGTAGTTTCCTACGAGTGTAAGGGTGCAAACGGAGCCCTATTAGTAAGCCACGTCGTCGTCGTCTGTATGTCTGTCCGAGGGCTGTATCTTTTGTTTGAACCATAGTGGCTGCACGGACGCACGTAACAATTGAACCAGACGAATCACTTAGTAACATTGTAACTTTCTTCCTATTTCATACGGTGTTAATTGGACTAGCGATGACATACTACAACACTTATCTAAACTAAGTGTGTGATTACATAACAAACTTTATATGAAAGTCTATTCTTTAGGTTTTGATCTTTTATCTATATATATAAAAGAAGAAGGTGACTGACTGACATATCAACGCACAGCCCAAACCGCTGGGTCTAGAGATTTCAAATTTGGCATGTAGGTTCCTTATGAGGCACTAAGAAATGGTTTTACCAAATTCCACCCCTAAGGGGGTAAAATAGGGGATGAAAGTTTGTATGAAAGTCCGTCAGTTTTGAAGTTAGGATCTTCAAAATTTGTATCAAGGCTGACGACTAAAAATTAATATTTACGTGTCTCAGGGTTTTTGAAAATTCGACACCCTTAAGGGTGAAAAGGGGGATGAAGTTGAAAATTCTTTATTTTTAAAGTAAAATCCACATAATTTATTATTTAGGCATTAATGATGTAATTCTATGCAACGTCCATCACTATTATTAAAATTCCACCCCAAATTCAACCCCTAAAAAAGGGAAATGGGGTGAAAAGGTCTAAACCAATATGGGTATCGTTTGTATGGTTTATCGGGTCGCTGATTACGAAAACTACAACAATTTTGAAATCCAACGTGGTGGACGTAAAATACCATCATTCCCTTGGGATGGGGTTGGGGTGCGAAAGGGTTGAAATGTGAATATGGGTGTCGTTTGTATGGTTTATCGGGTCGCTGATTACGAAAACTACAACAATTTTGAAATCCAACGTGGTGGACGTGAAATACCATCATCCCCCTGGGGATGGAGTTGGGGTGCGATAGGTTTGAAATGTCTAAAAATCAATATGGGTGTCGTTTGTATGGTTTATGGGGTCGCTGATTACGAAAGCTACAACAACTTTGAAATCCAACATGGTGGACGTGAAATACCATCCTCCCCTGGGGACGGGGTTGGGGTGCGATAGGTTTGAAATGTCTAAAAATAAATATGGGTGTCGTTTCTATGTTAGGGATAGCGGTTAAATTGGCGTTAGGGATAGGGATAGGGGCAGGGATAGAGGTAGAGGTAGAGAGGTAGAGAGGTAGAGAGGTAGATAGGCAAAGAGGTAGAGAGGTAGAGAGGTAGAGAGGTAGAGAGGTAGATAGGCAAAGAGGTAGAGAGGTAGAGAGGTAGATAGGTGGAGAGGTGGAGAGGTGGAGAGGTGGAGAGGTGGAGAGGTGGAGAAGTGGAGAGGTGGAGAGGTGGAGAGGTGGAGAGGTGGAGAGGTGGAGAGGTGGAGAGGTGGAGAGGTGGAGAGGTGGAGAGGTAGAGAGGTAGAGACGTAGAGAGGTAGAGAAGTAGAGACGTAGAGACGTAGAGAGGTAGAGGGAGAGGGAGAAGGAGGGGGAGAGGGAGGGAGAGAGGGAGGGGGACGGGGTGAGGGAGAGGGAGGAGGGGGAGGGAGAGAGAAGGAAGGGGGGTTGGAGAGAGAGGGAGAGGGTTTCAGTTTTTCTCAATTACTTCTGCGAATTGGCTCTGTTTTGAAATATTACATAAAGGTGTCTCTCATTTCTCTCTTTACATTTGTTAGGATACAGCTGCAAAGTTCCTCTGTTCTGAGTAATTTATGAGTAACGTCTGTATATTATATAAAATTCAGCTGGATCTTGAATTATACTCATTGATTTGCGCAGGGTTAGTCCTGTTTTTCCTTAGTTTAAAATTACCCGGAAATGACGGGAAAATATCTCATTGATTCGGAAAACCGGTAACAACATAAATACTAAATCCACGCGAGCGAAGCCGCGGGCAACAGCTAGTATTTCCATATAGTAGGTAATAGCACAGATAATATAATACTATACTAGTACAGATGCCTCACGTCATAGAACGAATTTGTGCCGAAAATTGTTCGGGCTATTTTTTCCATAAGCTATTTTCTTAGAATAAATTGATTTCTGGATGTTAAAATTGAATTAATGTCATAGTTTACACCTTTACCTACCAACCTAGTAGTAACATTTAGTTTGATTATTAGAAACAAAAGGGCCAAATGAATTCGGGCTATTTAGTCACTACTATTTAGTTTTCTACCTGTCTGTCTTAGCGAATAAGTGCTAAGCCCTTAAAAGGTTGAACATTAAAGGGAATCAATAAAACTGTATTACTGAACAAAAAAAAAACGCTCAGACAGTCTCGTGATCAGAGTAGCGCAACTGAAAGGCTTCGTGACCCGACTCTATATAAAATCCTTTAGCTTATGAGCGTATAGTGATAATGGCTAACTTTCAATGTTATAATGCACTGTAATATACGTTTATATTCGACGGAAAAAACGCAAAGTAATGGAAAGCTGCTTTCTTCTTCGTCAATCTAAATCTCAAAAGAATCCCACTGTCCACTTATTTAATCTGTGCCACTATTGTATTAACTGACATACTAACAACTTTTTCCTAGAAACACAAGTCAAAGTAGATACAAAAAAAAACTGGTCAAATGCGAGTCGGACTCGGGCGCCGAGGGTTTCAATTCCGATATACCTATAGTTTTTAAAGGCAATAAAGTCCATTTTTAGAACCAACCGCAAAACTAAATTTGTTTGTAAATGTTTTTTGTAGATTTCTAAAAAGCAGTGCAACTTAGAAAGATCGTTTTGTTTTTCCTGGAATATGCACGTAAACGTCTATTGATTAAAATTAATTCCGATTTTTTTATAAGGAGGGGGGGGGGGGGGGGGTGAATGGTATAATTTTCATTTTAACTTGCAAGCCTCAAGTCGTAAAATACCTAGTAAATAAAAACACAAACAGGAACTAGATAGCAGACACCCATTACACGGACATACTCCACCTTCCAAACGCCTCAAAAGCCGTCACAGTTTTATTAGAATCAGATCCATCAAAGGCTAGGATAGAACTGTGGTCAAAAAGGTACCCCCCTGAAAGCCCGCATATCCCGATTGCCGAAATTCTTCCACCAGGACATGATCTTTCCTGGCCCATATGGAAGTCACATAATAGACTGCGATCGGGCACTGACAGGTGCAGAGAACTCAAGAAGAGGTGGGGCTTCTCTGATAACGACAAGTGTGAGTGCGGCATTTTACAATCTGTGACACACTTGCTTTCGTGCCCTACCTCCTCAGTTTCTTGCACGCGGGAGGACCTTTTTGAAGGCAACCAAAGAGCCACATTTTGGGCTAAGTTACTATAAAATTATTTGCCATTGATACGAGAAGAAGAACCCAGTAACGACAATTTAAAATTTGGCCCCCGTTTCTTGGCCCCACTTAAAATAATAATAAAAATATTTCATAATTATTTCGTTTGCAATAACGTTGAGCAAGCATATTTTAAAAAGTGTACCAAACAAGTCGATAGCGTGAGCAATAGTGAACATGCATAAATTTTATTAGTCGCATTTATTAATGAAATATAAAAATACCGTAGTAGAGATGATAAAAAGTGAAAATAAAATTTAAATCGGCCAAGAAATACGGCCGATATAAGCATTTAAAACTACTAATTAGAGAGATCCGACATGAATAGTGACGTAGAAATTCACTACGGCCATATAAACTCCATATTAAATTTAGTTATGCTAGGAAGAGACAGAAACAAATCTTCGATGGTTTATATCTTTTTTAATATTATAGTTATTCGAAAAATAGTTTTACAAGTCTGTTAATTACATGAATGAGAATAAATTTCTTTAATAAAAAAAATCGTGCATGTTCCCTATTGCTGAGATAGACGGATGTAACAGACAGACAGACAGACGAAGACTTCTGTTTTTATCATTTAGGTTCGGAACTCTAAAAACGTGTCCAATTTAGCTAGTGAAGTGTTATGTAACGAAAGCATTAACGTCTAATCTAGCGCTGTAGATAGCTGTAGGAAGCCATAGGGTTTCAGGAAGTAGGTCAGTTGAGCTAAACGGGAGAACAGGTTTTTGCTTTCACTGAACTTTAGAGCTGCTATTGTGCACTTTGAACGAACTATCACAGCAACACCAAAGAATAAAACCTATACGCCCTGATTTTTTTTATCACACCGGAAATTTTAAGGGGTAATTCTGCACAACTTTTCTCAAGGAACATAAAATCGACTTTCCATACAAACTACATCAGCTGACAGTACATTATGTAATTTTTTTTACGAGAGGTCGATTTTTTTTTCATGTTTCGACCTATATTCCTTAAGAAATGTTGTCTAGTTTCCGGCAGTTCCACCTATTAATATTTCTGAGGTGACAAAAAAACAACGCTGTAATAAAATCCATTTTTTTTAGTTTTTTTCCCACGCTTAGTACCCGTGCGAAGCCGGGGCGGGCTGCTAGTTAATTATAAATTCGCTTTACTTTGTAATCAATTAATCATACTTCCGCATGCTTCCTAACCTTTTTACAATGACTACTGCTTTTCTCTAAATGACCACTACCATCACGAGGCGGGGGGACGAGGGGGCGCAGTACCCCAGAATGGGGGGTTCGGGGGGCAGAGCTCCCCGCCATCGAAAAACAAACTCCAGACAGGACGACACATACACGGTGGGTTATGTTAGGTTCCCTTCTGACCCCTCGCAGACAGATATAGGGGACCCGCACAGTGGGTCCCCGTTGAACTAACCTACAGTCAAGAGGATTTTAATGGAGCTTTAATAATAAACAATGAACTAAGAGGAACACTCAGCTCGGCATAAATAAATAAATATTGCGGGTTGAATAAATAAAGACAATTATTGTAACTTTTATACCTTTTACTCTTTCGCCATTGTAGGAAAATTTTAAGCCCTATAATAAAAATTCTAAGTCAAACAATTTTTTATGCATGTCACTATATGCCTTATTTAGAGCTCTTAAAATATCGCACAAAGTATGTTTTTTATGACCTAAGTTAACTTTATATACAACCTCATTTATTATTTAAGAAAGCCAATTGTCTAGTTTTTATCCGCCGTTAAGTGTTCGCTTAACAATAAATTCAGTTGCCAAAACAAAAAATCGATGCCAGTTTAAATTAAAACAAAGCTTACAACTGATTATAAAGCTGCCATTTTCTGCTTAAAATGATACTTCACTGTAGCTGCCAACCAATTATTTTTGCTACCTGCTTTAATATTTTTAAAACCCTAATTCAGATTAATTTGTCGCCGCGTTAAATACATGCCAATAACAATGTTTAACAATGTTTGACATAGCTGCAAAATGTGTTGATAAGCGTTGGAATAAACGGAAAAAATGGATCAAACATAATAATGTATGATGCTGAATTATGACCCACGGAAAGAAATTGCGCTATTTTGATAATTACGCCCGAGGCTCAAGAATTGCAGCCCGAGCCGCAGGGGAGGGCGTAATGGAGCCAAGAGTGTAAGTTAGGTTTTAAAAAGTGGTTCTGTCCATGAAACTAAACAACTTTTCCCAAGGAAGGTCGAAATACGAAAACAAATTTTCTACTTACCACACAAACTGCATCAGTAGACAACTTATTTTGAACTAGCTGTTGCCCGCGACTCCGTCCGCGTGGGGTTCAGAAAAAGTGGCTAATGACTTTTCCCATGGTTCAAACTATCTTCGTACCAAGTTTTTATCACAATCGGTTTATCGGATTAGTCATAAAAGCGTAACAGACAGACAAACAGACAGTGCAGTTCTCGCCTTTATATTATTAGATATACAGAGTACCGATAATACGGATTTTTGTAAATTAAACACCTCTTGTTTTCGTTAGGTCGCCCACTATCCTCGTAAGTGTAAAATCATAGTCGAATTCCACGCGGAGTAATTATGATATGGGTTTCGTTATTTCTTATACAAAACAAAGCCTAACTAAATCACTTTAGCTTCTGTGGCTACTGAAAAAAGAGCGGCACAAAGTCCAACGTGTTTAGTTTCACATGCTTTTAGCTCTACATGTACCTACATACAAAACTGTTGGACTTCACTTCCGTACAATCTTTGTAACTAATCTCTCCCCTTAAAAGACAATTCCTAAGAAACAATAATTCACTTCTCTCTTTATTTTTTGAAGTATTTCGTCCATAAGTACCTACCTACTTCCTAAGTTTTCAAAACTTTAGAACTTTCATAATTTTTTTTACATTTGTTGCACCGCCATGCCGAAACAGGATTTTTTTTATTATTTTTTTACAATTAAACTAAATCTAGATTTTAGCAATCTTTAGCTGTACCCACGACTTTTACACAAACAACTGGACCGGATCAAACGGAATTTTCAACAACGTATTTGGCTTTCTTTCGTACAAAATTATAAGCTTTGTTTGATTTTAGCTCGGTTTCACAGCTTGAAACTTTGAACTCTCCTATTATCGGTTTGAATGAACCGATGGCAATAAAAAAAAGTTCAAATATCGCACGAAAGCAACCCAAATACGTTATTGAAAACCCCGTTTAAGTCGTTCAAGTAGTTTGTGAGGTATTGGTGCGGCAGCTTATAATTTCGTGAACCTTCTGTCTGAGTGAACCGTTTGCAATGAAATAAAGCTTATATGTTGCAAAGAAAGAAGCCCGACGCGTCATTGAAAACCTCGTTTGAATTTGAACCAGTTCAGTATGTGAATTATTGGTTCTGCAGCTTGAAACTTTGCGTATCTTTTGTCAGAGTGAACCTACCTATTGCAATGAAACTAAGCTTATTTATTGCACAGGAGTAAGCCAAACGCGTTATTGAAAGCCACGTTTGAATCTGCTCAAAAGTTTTTGAATTATTCGCGCCTTCGCTTGAAACTTTGCGTAACTTCTATCTGAGTGAACCGTTTTCAACTAACCTAAGCTTATATGTTGCACGGAAGTACCTAATCCAAGCACGTCATGGAAATGCCAGTTGGAGTCGGTACAGTAGTTTGTTCGCTATTGGCGCCGCCTATTGAAACTTCGCGCATTTTCTGTCTGAGTGAACCGTTTTCAATGAAAGTAAGCTAATACATTGCAAAGAATTAAGCTTAACACGTTATTGAAAACCCCGTTTAAATTCGTTTAGTAGTTTGTGAGTTATTGGTGCCGCCGCCGCTTGAAACTTAGTGTATTTTATGTCTGAGTGAACCGTTTGCAATAAAACTAAGCACACATGTTGCATGGAGTAGCCAAATACGTTACTGAAAACCTCGTTGTAATCGGTTCAGTTGTTTGTGAGATATCCGCTGGAAA
Source organism: Athrips mouffetella (assembly GCA_947532105.1). Lineage (NCBI taxonomy): Eukaryota > Metazoa > Arthropoda > Insecta > Lepidoptera > Gelechiidae > Athrips > Athrips mouffetella. Next base: position 8,829,728 of record OX383960.1, on the reverse strand, counting down.
TTTCGCGCACTTGTCTGAGTGAGCCGTTTTCAATGAAAGTAAGCTAATATGTTGCAAAGAAGTAAGCTTGACAGTTTATTGAAAACCCTGTTTGAATCCGTTCAATAGTTTGTGAGTTATTTGCGCCGCCGCATGAAACTTAACGTACCTTCTGTCTGGGTGAACCGTTTGCAATGAAACTAAACCTTTATGTTGCACAAAAGTAAGCCAAACTCGTAATTGAAAACTCAGTTTGAATCGGTTTGTGAGTTATTATCTTACAGGCAATTTGATACTTTACATTAGTGTAGCTTCTGATTGAGTGAACCGATTTGAATGAAACATAGCCTATATGTTGCTCAGAGCTAAGCTGAATCTATTTGCGAAAACCGAAAACATACAGACAGACAGACAGACAGACAAACAGACAAAAAGTTCAGAAAACATATTTTTGAGTTCTATTAGTCGTTTCTTATCGCCCACACAATTTTTTTTATAAATTTATCAAAAGTACAGACACGCGATTTCTACTCTTTTATTATATGTATAGATGGGAACCTGAGAGGTGGAAACTTTTGTTCGGTTTTCGACCTATGTTTCTTGGGAAAATTTATTTAGTTTTATGGGCAGAAACGCCTCTTAAATCCTCATATATCCGGGGTCATAAAAAAATAACACAACAGCAGATACCGGCGACTTTATCCACGTAAAATTCACAAAAAAGATGAAACTCATTTTACTGACGGAATCGACCATTTTAAAGTAGTAATTTTTTAAATCTTAATCTTTCGAATCTTATAAAAGTCTGTTCAGTTCTTTGGGCATAAAAGATTAACGGATGTATAAACTTAAAATGACCAATGGATAATACTTTGTTGGATGGAAAGAGGTCCCAGAAGGTTGAAACTTGGCAGGAGCTTAGGCTTAGATGGACCTCACATGACATTCAAATTGTGAACTTGGATGTACCCTGTTTTCACAGCTATTTGTAATAAAGGGTATCTATAATCAGCTTTTAACGTACAACTCCGTCCCTGTATGTTGTAGATAAAACATTTTAGTTCAGAATTTTACCTTATGGGTCCTTTTTGCACTAGAAATTACCTAGTCCATAGGCTATTAACCAACTGCCTGATAATAATAACGACCGCGCGTCCGCGTAACACGTTCCATGGTACACTCAACAGCACGTCAGTAGAAACACTTTTGTTCCTTATGGCGTGGTGATAGAGTCGAAAAAGTGTCTATCGACGTGCGGTTGACCGTACTATAAAAGCAGTAAGTAAATATTTGAATGTATTAAAAGAAGGAACCACTGTTATCATTCAAATTTCTCGGGATTGCGGTTGAAGTACTGATAACATCACAGGATAACATAGTATTATTATATTTGGGGTTCTGTACGCAAAGTGTAAAAACAGGATTCAAATCCAAAATTTCATTAAGCTAAAATATTAGATGGTGTTGGCAAATCAATTAAAGAACCATTAATAGAACATAAAATCTAGCTGCAGTATAATATAAGGTCCTAATGAAATAGTGAACATAATTTTAGTATGTTACTTAGACCATGAAACTGAACAACTTTCCCCAAGGAACATAGGTCGAAATACGAAAATCAATTTTGACCTCCCATAGAAACTGCATCAGCTGTTAGCGCATTTTGAATGGGAGGTCAAAAGACATGTATACTAGTGGTTTTTTATTCCGAGATAAAACTAACAGACTTGAAATTTATATCATATAAAGGAGAATAAAAAAAAGAAAGAAGAACAACAAAAATTTTTTTTTTTGGGGCCGCCATTTTTTTATAATATTTTTTTTAAATATTGATAGCGGACTTTTTTTTAAGTACTGGCAACACCAAAGATTTGTGCGGCAAAATATTACCTTGACATTGACAGCAGGATAGCTGTATATGACGCCCGTGTGCGTGGTCAAGACAGACTGCTGTCAAAGGGTATTTTTTTTTTGTTTGTGGCAAAAGGGTAATGTTTATGAGTTTTTCAAAGTAATAATTTTTTGAAGCAGTGTGTTTCAGGGCTCCCGCTCACGACCGTATTTATAGTATTATTACAATCTAAGACCGTATTTTTGTCGGCCGATTTCTTGTATGATAATTAGAGAGGTGATCGATCAAAATAATATCGACACACGATGTCGATGATTTATTTTTTTTCTAGTAAGATACCATGAATATATTTTTTTATAAATCTCGGTATTATCAAAAATGCTTCTTATGGTCATTATTTGTTAATATACAGGGTGTTAGGCTAGGATAACTATACAGGATGTTAGGGTAAGTATACAAGGTGTCAGGTTAGGATGACTACTATATGTACAGGGTTTTAGGGTAAGTATACAGGGTGTTAGGTTAGGATTGCTATACAGGATGTTAGGGTAAGTATACAGGGTGTAAGGATAGGATAAATACACAGGGTTTCAAGGTAAGTATACAGGGTGTAAGATTATGATCACCACATGTACAGAGTCTTAGGGTAATTATACAGGGTCTTAGGATAGGATAACTATACAGGGTGTTAGTGTGTTAGTGTTAGTCCTAACACCCTGTGTAGTAACACCCTGTATACTTACCCTAAGACCCTGTACATATAGTGATCCTAATCTAAAATCCTGTACACACCCTAACATCCTGTATAGTAATCCTAACCTAACACCCTGTATACTTACCCTCAAACCCTGTAAATATAGTGATCTTAACCTAACACCCTGTATAGTTATCCTATCCTAACACCCTGTATACTTACCCTAAAACCCTGTACATAAAGTGATACTAACCTAACATCCTGTATAGGTATCCTATCCTAACACCCTGTATACTTACCCTATGACCCTGTACATATGGTGATCCTAATCTAACCCTGTATACTTATCCTTAAACCCTGTACATATAGTGATCCTATTCTAAAACCCTGTATAGTTATCCTATCCTAACACCCTGTATACTTACCCTAAGACCCTGTACATATGGTGATCCTAATCTAACACCCTGTATACTTACTTACCCTAAAACCCTGTTGTAAGTAGGGTTGTCATAGTCTAATCAGTGTTGCCAAATTCCAATCAGTGATGCCGTATTTCAATAACTTTAAAAATCAATTGTAAAAAAATGGTGGCCTATAAAAATATTCTTTCTTCACCAAAATATTATCTACTATCCTATCCACCATATGAACTTGGTTTAAACCCTGTTAATCTTCCCTCGAAATAAAAATCCAACCTCCATAGTAAAATTTTACATCTCTTTTGGTTTTTGGTATTTCGACGTATGTTCCTTGGGGAAAGTTGTTCAGTTTCATGGTCTGAATAACATGCTAAAATTATGTTCTCTATTTCATTAGGACCTTATATAAAGAACACGTCAGCTCAGGTGTGCGGGATAAATGTATGGCGAGCCAAGCATTTCACCCGCACTCCTAAACTATACTACCTATTACTTGTAGGTAGATACCGGCGACCTTATCCGCGTGCTGTCAACAAAAAAACTCATTTCGACCATTATCCCGGAATGAAATTAAATTTAAAATTTTCCGGGTCATAATCAATCTTCCTGTCTAATCTCATCAAAGTATGTTTATTTGTTTTAGCATGAATATGAAGATTAACGAACATATAAACATAAGGGCACTGATGATTATGGCAGAGGATGAAAAGGTTTTTTTAGCTCTATCGTAGAAACCGTAATACAAATAAACCTGACGTCATTATGGTCTATAACCGTTTTATAGAAATAAATGGTACAACAGCACTGCACTTACTTTCTCCGAATAGTTGAGTAAAAAGTATCAACTGAAAACTTAAATTTGTAATGCTACACATATAGTATGGAAATACAAACTTAAATATTGGTTTTTGCCAAAAAACTTCTCATGAAATATGCAGATCAATTCAGAATTCTAATTAAAAATAAACTAACCGTAAACGATTTCGAGTAAACCAGATGTGTAAATTTTGGCAGTACTGGAACTCCTTTTATATGAATTTCCACAGATTAATGGCTACTACCACAAAATACGTGCATGGAATTTTTTTTTTCATTTCGCTACACATATTTCTTAGGAATTGTTCTTCAGTTTAGTCTACTGAGCAAGCCCTTTCAGTTTTTAGTACACCCTGTATACAAGATTTTTGAAAAAAAAAACAATTAGAATATCTAGTCAGGTAGATAAACAATTTAGAATCCTACCTGGCGCAAAGGTTGTCCATTGCCATCCAACGTGGCAACGCGGCGAGTGTCATGGGCACCTTTGCGTCCGTTACGATTCAGGGAGGGCTTAGAAGTCCAGTGTGGGGACTTTATTTTTGACATCTTTTTTAATAATTTAATATTTTTAGTTACAAATACAATCAATAAAATTAAATCTAAATTTAGAATCTAAATTATAGAACATATGAATATAAGCTCAATGGAGCCAATTATTCTTAAATTTAAAATAGGGTGTCAAACGGAGTATTGGTTTAGCCGCTAGGCCAAAGCGTGACGGACAGACCGACCGACTGACCGAACGACTGATGGACGGACATTTTTAGGGGACTAGTTTTTTATGATGTATAAGTGATATGGAACACATTTTTGAGAAAATTAGAAAAACTTATTTTTCACGAAAACAATACATTTCTCGCTCCGCTCGAAAGTAAAAAAAAACCGGTCAATTGCGAGTCGGACTCGCGCGCCGAGGGTTCTGATAAACCTATAGTATTTTGGAAGCGATAAAGTCCATTTTTAGGACCGCAAAACTAAATTGGTTTGTAAAGGTTTTTTGCAGATTACTAAAAAACTGTGCAACTTAGAAAGATCGTTTTATTTTTGCTGTAATATTTACATAAACTTCTATCGACTGTATTTAATTCAGATTTATCTCATATGATACCCCATTCAACCTAGTAACCACAATTTGAAAATTTGTCCCCCTATTCGGGCCCCCTTTACATTAATAATCCTTTTTTCTATTCTTTCATATGCATATAAGTTGGGCAACCAAATTCTAACACTATTCAGAATTTCAAGTCGATAGCATGACTGGTTGCTGTGATATACAGGTGTGACAGACAGACAGACAGACAAAGCGGAACCATAAGGGTTCCTTTTCTTTACCATTAAAACAAGGAATAAAACTCAAATGACCAAGTGAAAACTTAGTACCTTGACGTACTTATTCAGTATCTATGGATGTTTCGGTACGTGAGACCGATACGCGCTTGGCAGAATTTGTTTGTTATGTACATCGATCGCGCGTGGATATTCGGTTGTTAGGGGCTAGGGACATTTTATACAAACAATGTTGGTTGAACGATTTTTAAAAGTGTGACGTACCGGTTTTCCCTTTGTGCATGTTCAGCAGATAGCGATTTTATATGAACTGAAATTGCGTCACTGAAATTGTTATTCCGTATAAGTACTTTCAAAACCGATCGCCTTTTGTTTTATTTTTGCATAATGTTGATGAATTTAAATCGCTTTCGTTTGTATCCAATAACGATGGGGAATTCAACATCTTTACATGTTTTTCTTGCATCACTATCTTCGCCGTATTAAGGTAAAAAATTGTGTGTGTCACTCGGCAGCAAAGTCTTAAAAACGCATCTCGTGTCTTAAAACCCTCGCTACGTTCAGAATTTAATACAAGACACTCGCGCCAAATAGACCAGTCGCTGAAGAAAATCAAGTTATAAAATTATTAGAGTATCTTGTTTTTTGATATGTTGTTAACGACATACTTTTAAGTAATTTTCTAAAATCCGGCTTTATGTTTAATGTAGGTATTTATATTTCTTAAAAAAAAAACTTTATATATAGAATTAGAGTAGAAAAATATTAAGACATCTCATATGTAATGTTAATATCTTTATGCTATTATGTTTTCAGAAATGTAATTTAATCGGCCCATATCTAAGTGAAAAAATGTTCGTAATCTTGCCAGTGCAGTTTTTAAGTCTCTGGTATTTCTAAAATAGCATTTAAATCTCTTAATTAACTTACATATAAAAGTTTAGAAAAGAATGTTTATTGCTTTTATATTTTTTTTATATTATTGTTATAGTTGGGCCATTGTTAAATTAGAGTTCATAAATTGGAAGGTACTTACTCATAATAATGTACTTGATTACTAAACAAAAGTTTAGAAGCTTATTTTATCAGCGTTATTGCTTTTGGTGACACTGTTTTAGAGAACAGAAGGTGGCGTAGTAGGTGGGTACCCAAACGCAGGACGCGCTGGCTGCACATGCTTCGGAGCCCCGGTTAGGGTTGGCGGTCAGCGCGTAGCGTCATCAGATTTTTCTATAAAGGGCATTGATTAAAGTTGGCGTCGTTTTCGAACTTAAGCGGCCACTTATGAAACTTCTTAATTTTGAAAGATTAGGTAACAAGGAACAATTCTTAGTATGGGCACCATATAGCAAAATAATATCGGGGCTGAGATAACGGGGTTCAAAGATTACCACCAAAAATTTTTTTTCTACCAAATTAGGACAAGATAGGTTTTAGTAATTTATTATCATTGGTCATTTTCCGATGTGATGTGAAAAATACAAAGCGCTCGTCAAGTACTGTCTGCGGATCCTACGCGATCCCCAAAATCAACCGCAAAGCTACCAACACTGCTTTTGGTTTTACAACTAAAGCATTTCCCAAACTACGTAAGGCATGTTAAGTAATTTGTTTTGGTCACTGTTAGTATGTATAGTCGTTAAGCCAAGTCAGTGTTTATTTGGCGGCTTGAAAACTTTAACAGCTTGGTAAACCATGAATTCAGCAAACGCCTTATCTGGGATTGGGTCTGCTATTGCAAAAAAGGCAATAAAAGTACTAAGAGGCTATTTTACTAATCTATATACATAAAAGAAGAAGGTGACTGACTGACATATCAACTAGAGATTCCAAATTTGGCATGTAGTTTCCTTATGAGGCCTAGGAGAGCACTAAGAAAGGGTTTCACATAGGGGTGGGTCGGTACGCGATTTTCTAATACCGAAACGTAACTAGTTATTAGTACCCAATAACGGGTTTTGAAACTATTTATTTCAATAACTATGTATTTTATGGTATGGCGATTCAAGAAGCGACTTCGTTACTGTGCGGTATTGGTATTATTGCGTAATCGCGGTGAACAGGGTGTTTCGTTATTTTAGTTATTTTATTCGATAGTATTAGTATTGGAATAAAAAAAAAAATCTTATAGGACTTGTGAATATTGAATGAATGAATGAATAACTCTTTATTGCACACATCTAGGAATAAAAATTAAAAATTACGGTTTTACAATAAGTGGGCAAAAGGCGGTCTTATCACTAAAAGTAATTTCTTCCAGACAACCTTTTGAGGGAATCAGCAGCGACGAAAGACTGTAGTGTAGTGCACCCATATACAGTTACATATATAAATATTTTGAAATAAATATGTAAAAAATATATACCTACATACGTATGATTAAATACAGTATATATATATATATATATATATATATATTACACACTGTAAGTGATACATAAAATAAAATACATAAACATACAATATATATCGACATAATATGGTTGCGAACTCATAATAACTTAGCGTTGAAATACTGACGAATTTTGGTTTTAAATATGCCCAGAGACTTTCACAATTTTTTTCATATTTCTAGTAACAGCCGTTTAGCAGAGAGGGGGGGGGGACACTTGACTCTAACAAAAATTGGTGCTTCTAAGCTAAATATTTTGCAAACGGATCCCTAAATTAAAAATTCGTCTTAACAAACTCACAATATTTTTAAAAGTCTTAACGTTTAGTATCTAACGATGCTACACACTATGGGGTCGACAAGAAAAACTTTTTTACAAAGTCCAAAGTATTTCTACTGACGTGCTGTTGGGTGTACCTACCAGCGTACGAGGCAGGTAGGGAAAGAAGAGCGATTCGTTCATTGATCCTCCACGTGCCACCCATGTGAAGAAAATAATCGACAGCGTTAGAGTTAAAGACCACCATTAATGACCACCACTAAGTGCGAGCGAGAAAGTAAACTCTTATGGTAACCCTGCAAGGTACAAAAGGATAGCTAATCGGAAGGCTTTGTAACCGATTTGAATGACAGACTACTACAATTGATCACACGAAAAACAAGTGTTGCAATTTTTTGCTGTTATTTGAATTAAATCGTAATAATTATTTGTACATACAGTTCTCTGAAATAATGGCAATTAATTACTTACTAGCTGAAGTGTTAATCATAAAAATAATCCTGGCAAACGCATGATTTTAATTCCATGGATGTTCTCATTGCTATTTCGCTGTAATTTTTGGTTAAAATAACTTAAATTTTTCTTCAAGGAATGGAATAATATTATCTTTAGCACTAATTGCATTTCAAAAAGTCTAATAAAATTGTTGATAATTTGCAAAATTATAGCGGATCAATTTTTCTATGACATTTTATATGGCTTGACTAGGGAATGCAAAACCGAACAGTTGTAAAAAAAACCGGTTAACTGGCTTAACCGGTTTTATAAATTAATATTTTAAACCAATAAAAACATCAGATTTTCAAGTGTTTATTTAAATTTTCGAACATAAAAATTAAATACAAAATTATTTAAAATGCTAAGATCAAAGTATTTTTTTTACCTTATCTTTTTATTACTATAGCATTTAGGCACTTAGATAAATAGGTACAAAAAATTACAATTCAGTATCAGTCATTTAAAATCACAGCAAACAAAGATAACAATAATCAATAATACAGTTAAAAGATTGTAGAAGCAATAATATGTTATGGGTAAGTAAATAATTTGTTACATTAACTGACAGGCTCACAGAAGTATTTCTTTAACATCCATAAACTTTTATTTTCAATAAAATTAATAGTACCAAAAAGCAGGTTAATCATCATGAGATAAAAAAAAACGGTTGTCTGTAAAGTCGGTTTACTGACGATAGTTGAACGTGACAACGTGATTTTTTTGGTACCCGTACGATTGTGCCTCTTCGTCGCTCGTTCCGCGCTCTCGCTTGCACTTCAAGCCTTGAATGGAACGCCTCAGAGCGAGGTTACGCCGCATTTTTTCGTGCGTGCAGCTGGTTCCATCGAATTATAAGACGTTATCACGTCAAAAAATACACAGTTGAAAATATTTAACAATTATAACAGTGCAATAATATTATCACGTCCAGTTTTCACATTAATGATTTGTGAAAAAATCAATACTAACCGTGTGAGATTTTTATACTGTAATGCCTATTTGATACAATTATTTAACACTAATGGTTGTTTTTGTTAATTCACGAATTAGTTTGGTAACTAAATTGTCTTATCTTTAGTGGAATCCATTTAAAATCCAAAGAAGCTCCAAACAAGGATCACTACATCACAGAAGATGAGAAGAATGAAGCGAAATGGCGTCCAAGATGGCGTCTTGTATTCTTAAACAGTGTTGCCATCGTACAAAAAATATTTAAAAATAACGTATAAGTAACGTTATTTTAAGGATGACAACTATTTTAATTGTGAATCATTTAAGGTATCAGGAGATGGTGTAAGGAGTTAGGGTTCCCTCACACGGGCCACCGGCCACAACCACAAAACGCCACCAACAGCATATTTCCTGTAGTTTTCATACATTTTATAGGGACTTGCCGCACACGGTTGACGCCGGTGGCCACCACATGTTACAAATCGTCGTTGCTCGCCCACAACGGCCACAAAACGCCACCACACGCCACTCGCGCAATTCCCCATCCCTCTCTCCTTTACCTTACTTAACCTGTGCAAGTTTTTGTGGAGTTTTTAGTGATTTTTTCTACTTACCATAATGTGATAGCTAGTCTTTCCGCAGGGGCGATACTTTTACGCATGTTGGTGACGTGTTGCTTTCATCCATTATATAATAAAGCCAGTAGTTCCCAAAACGTATGTATAAATAAATAAATAAAATAAAATAAAAAGCCTTTTATTTTTGCTCCCTAATATAAAAGAAAGAGAATAACAACCTATTGAGTATTGACCAGTGTAATTTAAAATAAAAGAATAGTTAAGATTAATTAAAAATTCAAATGGTAATCAAATGGTTAAAATTAATTTAAAAAATTCAAGTAATCTAAAATTTTTGCAGTATTTTTTTTTAACCTTGTCAAGAAAAATATGTTAATAATAAATCAATAATAGTACATCCTTTTTTATGTCAGCATTTTTATACACATGTCAAATTTATTTAAAGATACAACATTTATCCAAATTTTTGGTTGTCATTCATTAGTCATTAACTATTAAGAGTCTGCATTGTTGGGAACCCCCGTCCGGGTAAAGGCCTCCTCCAGTTGTTTCCAGTTTTCCCTATCTCTTGCTTGTCGTGTCCAGTAAGCGCCGGCAGTGGCGCGAATGTCATCAGTCCAGCGTTTAAGCGGGCGGCCCGGCCTGCGATGCCCTTGCCCAGGTCCACGCCACTCTGTAACTCTCTTCGTCCATCTTCCATCCTCGTATCTGGCCAAATGTCCCGCCCATTTCCACTTTAGCTTTCTTACGTGAACAATAGCGTCTCTTATGTTAGTGCGTCGTCTTATGGTTTCGTTTCTCTGTCTGTCTTTTAGTTTAATGTTCAATAAGCTCCTCTCCATCGCTCTTTGGCTAACCGATATTTTTTTTGCGTTTTTCTCGGTTAAGGACCAGGTTTGACAGCCATAGGTAAGAGTTGGTAGGACGCAGGTATCCATCAGCTTCCCTTTCATTTTTGCGGGCATCTTTGACTTGAAAATATTTTTTAAAGACCAGTAACGATTCCAAGCTGTTGTAATTCGACGATCAATTTCGTTTTTGTCAGTTCCTTCAAATGAGATTAATTTTCCTAAGTATATATATTCATCCACGTACTCAATGGTCTCCTCTTTTATTTTTATCACAATTTTGTTATGATTGGTCATTATTTTGGTTTTTTCGAAATTAAGTTCCAGTCCAACTTGTTCGCTTACTTGATGTAGAGACCGTAGGGTAATTTCGAGTTCTGTGGCGTTATTTGAAAACAGAACTATGTCATCTGCAAAGCATAGGTGGCTTAGGTATTTGCCGTTTATTCTGATGCCTGTTCGAGACCAGTCGATTTCTTTCAGTATAAATTGTAGGACCGCTATAAAGATTTTTGGAGAAAACGTTGGAAAAACTTTTCTGGATGGTTTGAAAGATCATCGAAATGCTCGTTACGTTTTTGTACATTTGTTAAAATTGGATGTATCCAATAACTACGGTTTCGTCTTCTACGACGACATTTTTTTATCAGAGGCAGCGCAATTAAACCTTCGTCAGAGTCCATTATGATACTGCGAGCATTGGTTAAAAAAAGTAGCAGCCACTGACCGCAAGTGTCGACAACCGGCCACAAGTGGCTGTCGCGCACTTCAGCTACCTTTGTAGCCACTTCTAGCTTCTTGAGGCGACGTTTGTGGTTGTGGCCGGTGGCCCGTGTGCGGGAACACTTACAATATACTTTTTTACCTTGTGTTTGTTAAAAATACACATCCTAATGTCTAGAATAATGTCTATTAGTAATATTGAAGGCTTATTTGTTAGTGTGTCCTCAGAGTTTCTGTCTTTATTAAAATAAATCTTCTCCTCAAAAAAACCGAAAAAGCCGGTTTAAGGAAGAAAACCGGGTTATAAAAAAGAGAGAAAACCAATTAAAAAACCGGTTTTTCGGTTTTCGGTTAAACCGGTTTGCATTCCCTAGGCTTGACTCAAATTAACGCATACATTGACAAATCAAAATTCGTCACGCGTTAGAGAGAAACGTCAGAAGAGACGTAAGTATATTATGCTTGTTACCCTATCTAGAAAGGGCGAATTCGCTGTGAATAATTACGCGCGAGTTTCGAAGCGCGTCGGCGAGGTACTGGGCGTCAATACATCGCGTCCACAAGCATCGCGCGAATTTTCTCGGCTCGCGCGAGTCGAGATACTAGGAGCGCCTTGTTTGCGTCCAGTTGAACGCGTGAAACACGCGCGAGTAAATCGCAGTGAATTCGCCCTTTCTGGACAGGCTCTAAGTCTAAACCCAAGTACCATAATTACTTTTTATAATAACTCTAAGAGTAGATCGTTGTTGGGATGAATCCGTTGTATGTTGACATTATAAATTTAAATAAAAATTGATTTTTAAAGGGTTTTTTTTTATCTTCATAAGTAAAAAAAAAACCGGCCAAGTGCGAGTCGGACTCGCGCCCTAAGGGTTCCGTACCTATCTACCATATGATATACTAAAAGCTTTTGCTCTTTGATTTTAAAAACTCCGCGACCATCCAACACATCATGCATCTTATCCAGCACACAGTACAGGGGGGTGATCGTGGTAAATTCAGCGACATTACCAAAACAAAAACGTTTGCCTCAAAAGTTATTTTAAGTCTTAACTAAATGTTTTAGGCAAACGTTTTTGTTTTGGTAATATCGTTGAAATTACCACGATCGCCCCCCAGAGAGCACACGTGTGTCAAAATGCCTCCTGTAGTATCCATGTGCCAGTATTGCTTGATAAATTTGCTATAATTGTTATTTTCTGTTATTTATTTCTTAAATCGTTTTTCAAATATGGTTAAAACGCTGAATTTTAATACTTTTACTTCTATCAGATTCTGCGAAATTGCCACAAATGGTCACACTAGAAATATTTGACAGATCAAGCCTTAGCATAATCACACCACACTCCTCCACACTTGGTCGCTAACAGGACAACTAGCGCAATTTACCCTTGGCAGCTGTATATTAGCCGATTAGTCCGATGGACGCTATGACATTTAGACACAGCAGGTGTCCCTGTTAAAATTGATTTTTTTTTATAAGGAGGAAGGAAAATTTGCCGAGAGCCGGAACCTGCGTACCGTGCCAACGCTCTTCTAACTGAGCTATCGAGTCTTCAATCAGCTAAATCAAATTTATTTCCTCTGTATTCGTTATACACTTGGTCGTTAATAGGACGACTATTCTCTGAAAGATTTTAGAACTGGCCACTTGTAAACGATATAGTAAAAAAAACCGGCCAAGTGGGAGTCGGACTCGCGCACCGGGGGTTCCGTACCACACAATCATAATTGTATTAATTGAAATTTCAGTAAGTTAATGTGCTAGATTTTTTGAGTCCGACACGCGCTTGACCAAATTTTATTATTTGTTGTTATTTTATAGCTTATGCACTATAAACACACCAATTTTCAAGTTTTTAAGTGTTCCCGTTTTTAAAATAAAACTAAAACAAAAATCGCCTCAGCGACCATCCAACTTGACCCCTCTCTTATATGAATGTTCTTGAAACGGGAGCTCACCACAATTGGTTACCATTAGTTGTGAGAAAAGTTGTAATATTTAATGATTTCAGACTTTTCCCATTATTTGTACTGTGAGACCTTGCTTCTTGCCAAATTTCATAATTTTAGGTCAACGGGAAGTACCCTGTAGGTTTTGCTTTTTTGCATAAATGTATGGAGATGAGGACATACAATGCCATATCTTTTGATTGCGTCGTTGTAAAAAATTGAAATTTCAGATCTTGTGTGGTTCATAGATCCTAATATATGGTATTAATTTCAACCTGATACCTATACCCGTTCGTGAGATAAAGGGTCTTGACAGATAGACAGACAGACAAACGGACAACAAAGTGATCCTATAAGGGTTCCGTTTTTTTCTATTGAGGTACGGAACCCTAAAAATAAGTTCAAACTTTGAAAATGGAACTTATTTCCAAAATTATTATGAATTTACTTCATTAATTTGTCATTTGTTTAACGATTTAGAGGCAATTTGAAAATTGTCTGTGTCACGTCGGCATGAATTTTAGGCGAGAAATTTTTTGCGCAATGATTGTTTATGACTTTTGGTGTCATTTAAGTCAACAAGAAAGTTATGATTGACTTCGATTGGCCTTTCAAGAAGGAGCCCCATCTCGTGCCACTGTTTAAAACTGGTATAGTAAGTTTGAACGTGGTCGCACTAATCTCAACGATGATCTGCGTGAGGGACGGTCTTCTACGGCGACGGCTGAAGATAGTATCAGTGTTGTTGTGTGAGACTGACAAAAGAGTGACCTATCAGAAGAGTCGGACAAGCTTAGGCATCGGCATTTAGCGTTCAAACAGAAAAGCTAGCTGTTAAACAACGGAGGCTGGTCAATTGCTGTAGCCCACTGCTGCTTAAAGACAACGCTAGACCACAAACTGCACGACAGACGATCGCTAAATTAGAGGAACTGTGATTGGAATGTCTCCGACACCCACCATACTCTCCGGATCTTGCTTCAACAGATTACCACTTTTTCCGGAATTTAGACAACTTCTTGCAAGGAAAAAAAATCAATTCTGTTGAAGAAGTCCAAACTGCCTTCAAAGATTTTATTGATTCTCGCTCCCCTAGTTTCTTAAGCAAAGGAATCAAATACATAGTAGACGGCAGAAGTGCGTAGATAGCAATGGAATATACTTTGATTGATTGTCTATCTTATAAGGTTAGCAAAAATATTAGGTTTTTGCCAAGCTGTTTTAACCAATATAGTATTAATTCATATCCAGTTATATAATTATGTAAGTTATGTTAGGAATTTAATGTCGATAACAGTTGTCCTTTTCATAATGTCATTTAAATGATTATCTTAGAAGACTATTATCACACATTGAAACAATAATCGAAAACCTACAAAGACAATGTTACCTACGTATGTAAAATTATATGAAACGAGTTGGAGTAGTTGCAAGAACTATATCAATTCTGTGTGGGATAGCACCGTTACTTACAATTCCGGACTGACTGACATAGATAGTTTAGTAATGCTACAATACCTACTGTCAAATGGCAAGTCTTTTTACAGAGTTGAAATAATATAATTATATATTTATTACACAAAAGTAGGTACTTATATTAAAAAATAATTGTAGTTCAAAGCCCCCCATATACTTCAAAGTAAACAGCTTTCATTCAAACAGTATTTTGCAAATGTATTTTTTTTAAGGTATTATTTTACGACAGTGGCAAAGTGAAACTAACCCATGCGAAACTTGTTAAACGTTCTCTAGGTGAGCAGCGACTGATAAGACTCTTTCTCTTTTTTAGACTCGACCCCGTTGAAGATGATTCTGCCCAGTGACATTTCCTTCCCCACTCCCTCCCTAGGAAATTAAATAAACCACGATTAGGGACATGTTTTCTGGGGTCGCGGTGGGAGTGGGTGGGGAAAAGGGATGCCACCGAGCAGAATCGACTTCAGCGGGGTTATATCAGTGTATAAAGACCCGGTAAAACAGTTTTTTATTAGCCACTGCTCGATATTGTGAATTTTCCACCTGCTTACCAGATGAAAGCATGGAGTTGAGATTCCTAATGTCGGTTTTAAATAGGCCCCAACTTGCGTATGCATTGAAAATTTTCCGTCAAGTAATAGCACGACGTTAGTAGTATAAAAAGTGGCGCGTTTTTTACTGGGAATTGAATAAATTATTGTGGCAGAGAGCAGATAACCGCAGCGCATGTACAAAAAAAACCGGTCAAGTGCGAGTCAGACTCTCGCGCCGAGGGTTCCGATATATCTTTAGTATTTTTGAAAGCAGTAAAGTTAATTTTTAGGACCGCATAACTAAATTTGTTTGTAAAGGTTTTTTACAGATTTCTAAAAATCTGTGCAACTTAGAAAGATCGTTTTATTTTTGCTGTAATATTTACATAAATTTCTAACGACTGTAATTAATTCAGATTTTTCCATTCACAAACTTCGGTGATAAGGGGGGGGAATGGTATTATTTTTGCTGTGTGTTAACATGCCACCAAATTTAAATAAATTTTTACAAAATAATATCCACCAAATTTTGTATACCAAAATGGATGAATGTTCACCAAATTCGCTTCTGGCACTTTACCCAAATTTGGTGTACGTTCAGCCAATTTGGTGTACATTCATCCAGTACCATTTTATCTGAAGTGTATTGGGGTATAAAAAAATATTTTGGGAATCATTTAATTTGTTGCCTATTATTTTTGTCATTTTTCATCACAACTTGAAAACTAAGAGTTGTAAATAAATACAAAAATATATTTTATAATGTACAAGTAAGGCCCTCTCATATGATATCCCACTCGA
Organism: Athrips mouffetella; assembly: GCA_947532105.1. Taxonomy (NCBI): domain Eukaryota; kingdom Metazoa; phylum Arthropoda; class Insecta; order Lepidoptera; family Gelechiidae; genus Athrips; species Athrips mouffetella. Next base: position 8,813,645 of record OX383960.1, on the reverse strand, counting down.
CCTAGTAACGACAATTTGAAATTTTGCCCCCCTATTTGGGCTTGTTACAGTAATAATCATATATTTTTTTAATTCTTTCATGTGCAATTAAGTTAGGCAACCAAATTCTTCATCTGTTCCAAATTTCAAGTCGATGGCATGAGTGGCTGCTGAGATATAGAGGTGTGACAGACAGACAGACGGACAGACAGACAAAGTCGCAAAATAAGGGTTCGGAACCCTAAAAATACACGAGAAGAGAGACAACTTTGTCAAATGAACTTCTCTTTATTGAATGTGATAACTATAATCCTTACAGTATTTTATTTAGTTTTTTACCCAGGCATCATTCCTGAACTCAACTGTTTCAACGATAACAAATTAATTCAAATATTGAAGTAGGTTGTCAAAAATTAATTGTAACAGGTACGTGGGCGTGAAATCGAAAACCAACCAGAGGCGATGAAACCAAAAGGAGGACTCAAAGTACCTTCAAAAATATTATTTAATAAGTGCCTATTAAAACTATGCTAAGTAGTATCAGCTGTAAGCAATAATTTCTAATCTAATCTTTATTCGTTGTAATAATGAAGGAAGTAGAAGCAATATCAGATTAGTACGAGAGCGCGTCAGGGGAACGCGGCCGGCACAGCTTGCGTGCTACTGACCAGCCAGCCGCACCGCCCTCTGCGTAGGTATTCATATTACACTGCAATATTTTTTTTTGTCAAAAATATATCAAGCCTGTCGCGGCCATTTCTAATAAATTGAGACACAGCTTAAGGCATTGTGTTAATGAAGGAGACGTAATTTTAGAGACTTAAATTTTGTATTACGTTCACTGCGGTCATAAACGTGACTGACTTAGTTAGCTTATCTCCTGGCTTTCTTATCTTTTATATGTATTCTTATGTAATGGATTTAAGCTCATTTTATGAATTTCAGGTCCTCTAAAACTATAATGGCCAAATGAAGGACAAATTTTTATTTGACCCTTTCGCATGTACCTTAAGTTTCTTAAAACTTAACAATATATATCTACCAATGTTTGATGACAGTTGGAACCAGAATATCGAAATTAAATTCTACATTAATTTATTTATCGATAGTAAAAGGAAATACCTAAATGTATACCTAGCGCAAGTTAAAAAAAGTTCTTAAATTACACAGATATGTCTTTAAACACGTCCCTGACGATATATTAAAACACGAAGTCATTCTAATAATTTCATAAGTTAAGTGGTAAATATCTGGTTCCACGGCCCGCCTAAAATAGCAGTTTTGCAGCTATTTGTAGTTTTTGCGATGTCAGTAGGTACAATCAGTATTACTTATAGATAGATAGTTATCTTATCCTTGCATTATCCTTGTAATTTTTTTTTGTCGACGAACCATGAGTATTTAAAAGAGCGAGTGGGTGTTCTCTCGCTGTTTCATTTCTAGGGTTCCGTACCTACCTCAAGGAATCATGTTTTCCATCTATCTGTCAAGACTCTTTTTCTCGCTAACGAAAAATGGTATCATGTTGAAAATATCATTTATTATACTAAGGTCTGTGAAGTTATGTGAAACTTATGAGTTGTGATATTTATCAACCAAAAGATACGACCATTTATATCCACATCCCATCTAAATACATTTATGAACCAAACCAAGACCGGACTTAGAATAATGAAATTCATAACCACGAATTAACAACTTTATTTACAGCTGCCAATTTGATATACATACATACGTTAGTAAAGACAAATCAAGTTTGAATGTTCATAGAGTTTGAGATCAGATGACTTTGTGTGAAATGTCCGTCTAATATGAATAAAGATTATTTTTATGTTGTTCACAACATACTTAATTTTCACAAAAAGATGTAGACCATCGACTTTAATGCCAAAGCCCAAACAACCATTTAGTTATCGTTGCCTACCTGTTGATAGCCACAATACTGTTACGAACTGTTTGGCTCATTGCCAAGACAAGATACCAAGCTCCAGATGGTCAGGATTCACAATGAAAATCAGCTGTGATAAGTAAAGAAGAACAACGAATGAATGAAACGAAGATATCGTTTCATTCATTATATACGAGCAATATTTTTGCTGTTTTAGTGTGAGTCAATTTGCGCTATCCCGTGTGGTGCCGGCAAAGAATAGTACCAACCCATACATACCCGTGGGTGTCGTAAGAGGCGACTAAGGGTTAACTGGAGGATGGGCAGCAGCATCCTCCTTTGTATCTTACATCTTACTTACTGCGGTCACCTACAACCGCGGTCCATGGTGCCAGCCGTAACGCTAACAAGCGAGGTGACTATGGTACTTCCCCTCCACATTTTTCCAGCAAAAGCTAGAATTCTGGAGGGAGCTCCCTGTCCTGTAGTGGACGTTTCATGGGATGTTATGATGAAATTTGCGCTTAGTCTGCCAAGTCTGTAGAAATTAATCATTTTTCTGTATTAATCAACAAGACCCTACTCTCTGTTTCCTTCTTATCAAAGATAGAATTTCTTTATATAAATTTTTATTTTGTGGCCGCCATGATTTGCTCCTAGCAATGTTTGTCGTTCTCAAAAACGGCCCTAGTGATTCCAATAAAAATCCAATCTCTGAAATTGACCATCAGTGACAATCGCTGGGACTTACGGCTCAACGAACCTTCCAAAGCACGGAAACGCTTCACTTTTACAAAGGGTTTTTGGGGGCACTAAGCAATCCATACTTTATATTTATGTTTAAGTGTGAGTTTTGTGCTTAGTCTGCGAAGCCTGTGGGAATTACTACCTTATACACGACTGACTAATTTGGTTAACAAGATTTTAAGACGTTGCTGGTAAAAGCCACTGTACAACAGTCAATTAGCATCCAAGTGGAATTCAGATTAAAGGACTCGCAGAGAAATGAGTCAAGTTTTATAGCTTTTTAGGGTTCCGTAGTCAAAAAGGAACCCTTATAGTTTCGTCATGTCCGTCTGTCTGTCTGTCCGCGGCTTAGCTCAGAGACCCTTAGTACTAGAAAGTTGGAATTTAGTATGGACGTACATTTTATCCACGCCGACAAACTGGTAAAATAAAATCTTGAAAATAAATTATTTTAGGGTACCTCCCCTACAAGTAAAGGCAGAAGATTAGTTTTCCTGGCTACTCCATCGTGTGGGTGTCGTTAGATAGCTCTTTTAAAGCAATGTGAGTTTTCATATAATTGATTTAGGGATCTGTTTGCGAAATATTTCGCTTCAAAGCTACCTCCCCCCCCCACCCGCCAGCTAAACGGATGTCAATGGAAATGAGAAAAAAATCGCAGAAGTAGCATCACTATCACTACATATTATAAAAGAAAGTCCCCCGAAACGTTTTTCTGTCGTCATCATGTCTGTCTGTGATCGATAAACTCAGGAATTACTGTATTGATTTTGATGCGGTTTCCACTAATAGATAGATTAATTCAATATAAAGGTTTATGCTTATAATTTATAAATAATTAGTGCAAATTAACTGAACTGTGATAATGTTTGTTGATCGAGTCGGAAAGAAACGTGCCTCTAGAGACCTTTCTGGGCGTGCGCTGCGTAAATGGTTTCATTTATATGAAAGTCATGTATGAAAGAATTGTTACTCTCTAAGAGTTGTAAAGAAAAATTCGTGATGGTATTTATCTAACTTTTAAGGATAACCCACGGTTACCAACTTTTTATAGCAAAAAAGTAGATTTTCAAAATAAGGTATTTTTGAACGTATTTTTGCTCGTAAGGTACGGATCCTTATCTAATTTAAAAGGTTAGTAATAATAAGCAATGAACACAGATCAAAATTGTCCTTTACACCATGTTATTCAAATGAATATCTTGGAAGATATCACAATATTAAAATCCCTCTAATTAAAATCCTAGAATGAGCTTCACACTCGATGCGCATTTCCGTTGATAGCCGAGCGTAGCCAAGAGTTTCCGAACTTAATATCAGCGAGCCAGGAACCCGACGGGGCACACACGGAGGGCACGCGTCATTGCGACTGGTCGTCCGAAGCCTGATTATTAATATTTTAGGTATATTCTTTTGTGGTTGTCGTCCGGAGGTACAACGAAATATTTTAGAATGTTTTAAAAATTGTGTATCAAGTTGAAGGCTACGTCATATATCGCAATAAAAGTCACTACTCTACCCGTAGGTTAGTACCCGTGCGAAGCCGGGGCGGGCCGCTAGTACATATTAAAATTAAAAAGAAAAATATCCCAGCTAAGTGGGCTTTACAAGTTAATGAGCCGTAGTCGAAAAACTGGCAATAATACAAATTGCAATAGCTATCCGGCGCTAGGACCTCACCGAGCATTAAGAGGTGAACGGCTAATGTTATGAACGTTATGAAATACTAAATAAAAACCTGCTGTGAGATTAAAAATCCTAAAAGAACTACGGAATTATACTGCGCTTGGCCCGACACGCACTTGGACGGTTTTTACTTATTTCTACAGCCTATCTTTTATTTAATTGAGGAATTGTCTTGTCGCGGAAATATTATTTACAATCTCAAGAGATCATCGTCTATTCTTGAATTTATTTTTCATAATTTTTTCTGGCCTACAAAATCGTAAACAAATGAATCAAGTTGTTTGATAAAGTGCCTTTTCATCGTCTTGTTTGTTTTTAATTTTATATAGAAATTATATTTATTTTATTTTAAGAAAATGGTGACTATGAAATAATAAATGCGAATTCCGAAGACGCAGATACCTCAGGCCCGCGTTGCTCACAGTAAGCGAAATTCTATCCTTTATTTACATTCGCGTGGGAAAGTGTAATGTAACAAAATTGGCTAAGTCATTATTTCATTTAAATTAAAACCTTGAAATAAATATCCTTCTAATCAAAATTCACGGCATTAGTGTCACAAAAACCGGCCAAGTGCGAGTCGGACTCGCACACTGAGGGTTCATTTTTGTTTTACTTCTATCTTAAAAATGGGAGTACTTACAAACGTGAAAATTAGTATGTTTATAGTGCATAAGCTATAAAATAAATACAAGTAATAGAATCTGTCCAAGTGCTTGTCGGACAAAAAAAATCTAGCACAGTAACTTACTGAAATTTCAACTAATACAATTATGATTATGTGGTGGTACGGAACCCTCAGTGCTCGAGTCCGACTCGCACTTGGCCGGGTTTTTTTTACAACAATTTCAAACAAGTTAAAAATCTATTCCGTTTATTTTCATTGGGAATGATGAACATCTTCATCGATACGTCGATGAATAGGTACTTATTGGTTGTGCAAGGCAGCAATATTGAGCGCAAGAGACTTGTACTGAAACTCGAGTAAGCGAAGCGAGTGTTTCAAAAAAAGGACCCTGAGCGTTGCGAGGGTTTCAAGGCACGAGACACGAAAAAACTTAGCTGCCGAGCGAAACATGCAATTTTTCACCTTACTACGGCAAGGAAAATGATAACGAATAGCGTCAGTACTTTATACCATAATTCATCATCACGTTCTAATTTCAAAAACCTTTTTCTCGCTAGCGGCCAAACATGACTTTTGTTCGGAGATTTCGACCGCTAAAGCAAAGTTTTCCGAGCTAGTTAGATGAAAACATATTTTTCACCTCCAAAGCTCGGAAACATTTGTTTTGTCGGTTAAATTCTGCGGCCAAAAGCGATTTTTGGCCCCTAGCGGGCAAAAGGTTTTTCTGCGGCCAAAAGCGATTTTTGGCCGCTAGCGGGCAAAAGGTTTTTGAAATTCGAACGTGATGCAGTATGGCAGACCTCCACGCTGCGGTACTGGCTGCTTCCTCGCTTTAGTGAGGTAAAAATTTTGTGTTTCGCTCGGCAGCAAAGTTATTTTGCGTTTCGTGCCTTGAAACCTTCGCTACGCTCAGGATTCTTCTTTTGAACCACTCGCTTCGCTCGTGGTTCAATTCTAGAATCCTTCGCTTGCTCAGGTTTCAATACAAGGCACTCACGCCAAATAACGCTTTTGCTGCCTTGCATAACAAATAACTATTAACGACCTATACTTATACAGGTATTACAATTTAAAAGCTTATGCTGTGGGCTAAATGCAAAAACTTCTGTTCTACGACCTTTTGCAAACAAAATCTACTCTCCATTTAATTATTCTCCATTCATAATGATAAATTTTAGTTGACTGAAAAGAAGTTGCATTTAGCCCCCTTAGTAAGATGTCTGACTATACTTGAGTATGGTACTTAGGACATGAAACTGAACAACTTTCCCCAAGAAACATAGGTTGAAAAATGAGATTTTTTTTCGTCGTCCCACACAAATTCCAGTATTGACGGCGCAAGGTTTGTATGAGGAAGCCAAATTTTGGGAACAGTTGTTCAGTTTTATGAACTAAGTAACATACTCAAGTATAGGCAGACATTACAAAATCACGTTGTATAGCTTTCCTCAAAAAGTAAAACTAATTTATTAAAGTCCTGTCTGTAAGTACATAAATTATGTATAAAAGTACCGCTAGCTATCATTAACGAATAGAGGCTCATTATGCAATCCAATTAGTGCGCAAATTGTGTTCCAATGACTTGTAATTAGTTCGGATTCATTGGTATTGAATCAATGTTCTTAGCTTAACACATACAAGTTGAAGACATCAAGAACACGGAATCTATTTGAACGCTAATTGCTCATTCGGATTAAATCTCCACGTAAACAACTAGTTTCTTCACGATGTTTTTTTTTATTGTCAATGGACTTACTCTTGACCTCGATCTAGTCTTGAGGACAGAGATGAGGTCGACGATGGAACGAACTTGCCCAGAAGAAGCCTACTCACTAGCGACTTGACTAGATTCGGGTTATATGAACTCGGGAACACAGACGCAGGCAGAGAATTCTACTCTTTGGCTGTGCGCATTATAAAAGATGTCTCAAAGCGCTTTGTGCGAATGTGTGAAATATCAACCAAGTGTGGGTGATATCCTGCGGTGCGTCTGGACTCCCGATGGTATAAGGGGGATGGTGGGATGAGCTCATGGAGCTCTTAAGCCAAGAAGAAGAAGAACCACCAAGAAGTACCAAGAAGCTCGAGGCTGTCGGTAACCGGTACAGTTGTACCTCGAAAAGTAGGAGCCAGATTGAACGGACGCCTGTATTTTGGTGGCGTTGAAACTCACCAGATTTTTGTCACCCCACTCGGAGACACGATTTAAGGTTGAGTTTATTCGCTCTACCATGGCCTCTCTTGAACGAACGAGAACGAACGTACGATACGTTCTCTAGAACGTATCTGGTCACTGCTGGCTTTTGCGCTAGACATATTATATCTCTGGACGACAGTACTGTCATCTGCGTACCCAACAATACTAGGACCAAGTAGGTCGTTGATGAGCAGCAGAGAGAACAGACCCCTAAGGAACCCCTGGGTCAATAGCCATGAGGTCAGAGGAGCAGCCATCAAGGACTACTCGGATCAACCGTTCACTCGAAGTCAGATATCCAAGAGCAAAAGTCAGTTGTAATACCGTATGCAGAAAGTTGGCTCAGCAGACTTGCGTGTCACACCCTGTCGAAGGCCTTCAAGATTTCCAGAGACACGGCAAGGGCTTCGCCGTATTTCTCGATGGCCTCTCCCCAGCAATGCGTGACATACACTAGAAGAACCCCAGTTGATCGTCCCCGGTGGAAGCCATTTTGTCTATCACTGAGTAGGTCGTTAGCTTCTAGGTATGTCAGCAGTTTTCCATTAAGTACCCTTTCCATAACTTTGCAGAGTTGGAGGTGATGGCGATTGGCAGATAGTTGCTGGCACTGGCTGTACGTTGGCAACCTTCCAAGATTTTAGCACCGTTCTTGTTTTAAGAGACTGGCGGCGGTACAAACGTGTCAGCACAGGAGACACCTCAGGCGCACAATTCCTCAAGATTCTTGCTGGTATTCCGTCAGGACCGCTAGGTTTGTTCACGTCTAGGCTTCGGAGCACTCTATGAACCTCTATTGAGTGTATAGTGATTTCCGACATCGAAGAACCACAGCGAGGAATCGTTGGTAGTTGATAAGAGCCGGCATCTAAACAAGAATTTCTTGCAAATAGAGACGCAAAAAAATTTGCCTTCTCCATTGCGGAGTGAGCTAGCGACCCGTCATGTTTCAGCAGGGGAGGTAATGTAGGACGGCAAAAGTTTGTTTCGACCGATTTGAACAAGAAGCAAAATTGTTTATTATATTACCAGAGAGGTAGGATGCAAGTTTGGTCCCTATGCAACTGACATGATCATAACCTCCCTTTCGTACGAGTATCACCCTCTTGCAGAACTTTGCAGCAGAATTGAATTGGCGATGCATTCTTGGCGATGTGGCTTTTTTTTACTTTTTTATTTATAGGATAATAGGGCTTTTCCAGTGTTTTTTAAGTTCAACTGAATGATGATCATTGTTAGGAAAATGGCACTGTTACTAAATGTTGTCACTTTTATTGCTACTGTGATTCCTCTTACGCTTATATAATATCATTGCTCTTACATAAGTTATTTGCTATGCAAGACAGTAAAACTATTATTTGGCGCGAGTGCCTTGTATTGCAATCTGAGAGTTGCGGAAGTTTCAAGGCACGAGACGCAAAAGCACGGTCTGAAGTTTAGAATAGAATAAAACTTTTATTTTTATTTGTGTTTATCACTTTATCACTGTTGCCCTTCCGAACCGAACCGAATATACAAAAAAACCCTTTTTCAGCTTATCGGTCCGATAACACCCAATACATGTGGAACACTCCGTCGAACGAGTATTTATTTAGGTTTACCAGCTGTTACATTAATCTTTTCTACTTATACAGGCCCCATCTGGTGCCGGCAAAGAATAGTACCAATCCATACATACCCGTGGGTGTCGTAAGAGGCGACTAAGGGTTATAAACTGGAGGATGGGCAGCAGCATCCTCCTTTGTATCTTACGTACTGCGGTCACCTACAACGGCTACAACCGCGGTCCATGGTGCCACCCGTAACGCTAACAAGCGAGGTGACTATGGTACTTCCCCTGTACATTTTTCCAGCAAAAGCTAGAATTCTTGAGGGAGCTCCCTGTCCTGTAGTGGACGTTTCATGGGATGTTATGATGATGACTTATTCAGGGTCACAGAGTACTGTATGTATATGACAGGGTGTGATCTTTTGAAACCATGAAACTGAAATTAAACTACAATTTTCTTTCAAGCTTACCTGAACAAACCAAAGTCTTACAAAAAAGATAAGCTAAGATTATCTTAAGTGGCTGGTGACCAATCTAATCGGCAATTCCAAATAACCTATTGACTTCTTAACACGACGGACTAAATGTGAGAAACGTGTTTGCACCCTATTCCGTTCTATAGGTACCTATACTATAGATGAAGCGGGTGGGGATAAGAAGCAGTTAATAAAACATGACGGGTAGTCTTTAGAATTTTGGTCCCCTAACAGGTAGGTATAATACGACGTGTAACGGAAAAGTGTGATAATACTGAAGGGTGTGAATCTGCCTATGAAACTGAACAAATTTTCCTAACAAACATAGGTCGAAATACCAAAAACCAGATTTGACCTCCCATACAAAATGCGCTATCAGCTGATGCAGTTTCTATGGGAGGTCAAAAATTTATTTTGTTGTATGACCTATGTTCCTTGGAAAAAGTTGTTCACTTTCATGGTCAGATTCACACCCTTTAGTATTATCACCTTTTCGTTACACGCTGTATAATGCGGACTATAATTATATTCAGGATGTTTGGTATGTGTCTGCAAACCCTCTGGTTGTTGCTCTATCCACGAAACTGAACAACTTTCCCTAAGCAACTATGTTACTAACTTTCCTTGTATAGGTCGAAATACGAAAAAAAAACATTCAACGTAAAAACTGCATCAGCTGATAGTGTAATATTACATTATACCACGGAGGCTGTAAGTGAAATATCGTCCCATAATATTAGTTTAGGAGCCAGCCAATTAAGCTAAACTGAAGGAACACCCACATTGGAAATCAAGTGGCGAATTGACAAGCGTCGTCGACGGTGCGCGGTGGACCAAACTCAATGAACGAAATGAACGGCTACTCCAACCATAGACTCCAACTAAATAGGACTTTTTTGTATGGAGATTACCATATATAATTATTATTTTTATTTTATTTTTAATATCGTAGTCTCTATAGAAAAAAGTCCAATTTGGTTGGGGTAGTATGTCGAGCGGAGTTGTCAACCGGCCGTTCATTTCGTCCAACTTTATTTAACAACCTTTTATTTTGACCGGATTTGCAAACTAGTAAGCATAAGGTTTATTATTATTATAGTTGTCAGGTGACTTTTGTATTGTGTGGTGCTATTTATATGAATAAGTATTTTGCTAATTCCAATAAAAACAGTAATTTGTGATGCATTTTGAGATACACAATTAAATAAAAACAAATTTTAAACCCCAAACTTTATCGCAAAACTCTGATTTTGGTGCTTTGCGTCGCGTTTGCTAGCTTCCTTTTCTACATTGATACCAATATTTTTGAATAATCTAATGTTTTAATTTAATATACCTAAACTGTTCTCTACCTACATCATTACATTATTTAAATTATTACCTAGCAAAATTATAACGATGTAGGAATTAATGTTGAGGGTGACAGCTTCGTTGTTTGGACTACTCTGTCTTGGTGAAAAGTAAGTGACGAAAGATGGATTGCCAAACTTGATGAAAGCAGTTAAGTGCGGACTTTGGGTAGAAGTGTATTTTTTACTAGAGATACGAAAGGTTTTTATTGAAGTTTGGATTTTTTTTGTGATCGATATTTTAATAGGCTTGAGGGTGCATTGTCTGAGTCAGATGTGAGATCAATATACGTACCTATATTGTATTACGTATATTGAGCATATGGCTAAAGGAATAAAGTATCTTTAAGTATCACAAAACACATTTTTAATTTTAGGTATTGGGGAGAAGAACCTAATAAATTCGATAAAGACTGGCCCAAAATTCCACTCAATTGCGAACAATGGATCATCGAATGACTAGCAGTTTGAAAAATAAAAATGACATCAAACAAATGTAAGATAACCCAAAGCTCTGATTGAAAATAAATAAATTAGAAGCGTAAAATAAAGTAAATTAAAAAATTAGAGCGTTTCATACTCTAAGTTTTATAAACGATATTTATAATGTAAGAATATACTAAAGTTTTTCATAAGTATTTCATAAAAGGGTTGGTGCTTAGGGGGAATTGACAATAGTTAACCAGTTCCTTTTAAAGAGAGTAAAATAGTATGACCCGGTGGAGTAATACTGTAATACCGCATAATTCTACAAATCTTTGTGTTGATCGAAATGTGGTTTCAGCCACAATACACCTTCCTTAATTCAAAGACTAATTCGGTATACATTGCTGGGAGGCCTGGCTCTGTAATCCCTAATATTTTTACTTCAACCGCCAACATTCAGCAATGTTTGCCGCATTAGTTTCAGATTTAAGGAAGGTGTAATAGCTTTCGATAGATGTAAGTTGAAATAAGTTTTTACGTGACCTTGTGATTATTAGATCGCCGCCGCCGCGGTCATCATCATCATCATAGCATCCCATAATACGTCCACTACAGGACAGGGAGCTCCCTCCAGAATTCCAGCTCTTACTAGAAGAATGTGGAGGGGAAGTACCTTAGTCACCACGCTTGTTAGCGTTACGGCTGGCACCATGGACCGCGGCTGTTGTTGTCCGCAGTATGTGAGATGGTACGATACACGGAAGGATGCTGCTGCTAACCCTTAGTCGCCTCTTACGACACCCACAGGTAGGGATGGGCCGCGGCTAGCCTAGCTTAATCCTGCCTGAGTAAATGAAGTGCCATCTGTGCCATCGCTTACTATAATATATTCAGTGCCATCGAAAAAACTCATTCAAAATAACAGAAAAAACATAGAATGCCACTTCTCAGTCTTTCTGGGAGAAATAAAAAATAAACCACACACACACCCACTGCGAGATAACAAAAATTCGACGTAGATAAATTATGTAATTCATTCCATTTGATTGAGAGTCTATCCCCCAAAATTTGTGAAAAATATGCCTTCGACTCTTTGTGGGGAGTCACGATATGTGGCTTATTGAACTTATTATGACTTTTTGTGGCTTTCTATAATCGTAAACGCTCGCTAGTAGAATAGAGTAGTACTTATCTAGTCCCTGAATAAAATGTATAGGGTTGACATTAGCTGTCACGCAACAAATCGTTGGCTTATATATTATTAGGCCTTTACCTATGAAATTGCCGTTTTGTATGGCGAATTTTAGGTCAACTCAATTTTCAGTACTAACATTTTTGCATTTTTCTTAGAAATTATAAATTTTTTTAAGCATTATTGGGAAGACATTAAGCTAACAGAAACTTAAATTTAATTTTCGAAAAATATTATCTGTAAAAAAATATAACAAATCAAATGATGAAATCGGACGACATTTAAGACGAACAATTTTCAAACCTTTAATTTTATATATCAAACTAAAAATAAAAACTTTTTTTTATGCGTAAATTGATAACCTTGAAGTCAACTTTCAAATATAAATCAAATGAAAAAAAAAGCATAAGAATTATAGGAAATATGATCTCATTAATCTGTAAGAAAATTTCGGCAATTTCATAGGTAAAGACGTATTATTAATCTCATACATTCTTATTCTATTCTACTGGCACTTACGATTACAGAAAGCCACACTTATGACTGACATCCAGGTTCAAAGCTCAACCATACTACAGAGCGCGTCGAGACGCTTTTGTCATTCAGTATCTTTAGCTGAACTAGTAAGTAAGTGGCTAGATCACAGAACAATGATAGCGAAGAGAGTAAAAACTTTTGGTTCCTTATTTACTAGGTATACTATCCAATTTATGTAAGCGCTTATTTTGAATGCATATCTTACTATTACTTTACTTTACTCTTACTTTATCGCACTCAAATGACGCTAGTAGTGTGGGAGCGGAAAGCGTGTTAGTTTTAGTAAATGGTGACACTGATTTGTACTGAATGAAATAAAGAATTCGTCTCTAGATGCAGAGCAAGACGCATGGACTTCAGAGCTCTGTGGGCTAGATCCACTTACTTACTTACGCTTAACGCTTGAAGGGATGCGGGCTTAATCATAAATGTGAAGAAAAAAGTTATTACATTTCCTTATGCTTAATAGTAGTAGAATACGTATTTTAGGTAACGCAATAATATGCTTTCTTCTTTTTCTGAAAGTTAGATTCCGAGTAAGTTGCTTTGGTAGGTAACTAAACATTTCCCACGGGACTTCTTTGTACGAAGAGGCAGTTGTAAAGGACAAAACTGTTTTGGGACTGAACCCAAAGTTATAATTAGGTGAATTATAATATATTGAGTTTGTGTTTATATGTGCTTAGTTTGTAACTGTCTGTATTCGCGTTTGTGCCAGAGCCAACTGTACTAACTGACTGAACAAATATTCCGACATAGCTACCCTTTTGTTGTACAACCCCATCTCTACCCGTAGGTGTCGTAAAGGGCGACTAAGGCAGTTTGCACCGCTTTGTCCTTCGGCGTATAGTACCATCTTACATACTGCGGTCACCAACAACCACGGTCCATTGTGCCATCTGTAACGCATTTTTGCTATGATATTCTGGAGGGAGCTCTCCGTCCAGCAGTTTACTTAATACTCGTAATGGGATGTTATGATGAGTCATGACCGTTTATATTATTCGCGAAATGTAAAAACTGCAGTAACATATATCGTACTAGAATTGAAACCAATACCTTATAAAAAGACAACATGAAATAAAAAGTATTTTTTATACAAAAAGAAAGAATGAATGATTGATGTAAAGCGTTTAGGAGTAAATTACGGAGGGAGAAACTCGGGAGCTGCGAGAATAAAAAGATATTCGTCGAATTACGATACGAGTCGTCACATCAAATTTCGTTATATTAAATTACATTGGCTTTCTGAAAAGTAAGGTCGGTGAAAAGTGAGGTAAACTTGTGATCCCTTTTTTCCTGCTGTCCGTACCTAAAAACTGCAAATAAGACCCTATTACTAAGCCTAGGCGGCCGTCTGTCTGTCTGACCGTCCGGTTTTTAATCGTAATAGCTATATATAGACGTATGAAAAGTCTTGTAGCGGATTACTCACAAATAATAAAAGAGAACTGAAAGTAAAAAAAAATAAGGATAAACATCAACCATTCGTAGGAACCGCAAAACCTAGACTTAAATATTAGGTACCCGTGTGGTGCCGGCAAAGAATAGTACCAACCCATCTCTACCCGTGGGTGTCGTAAAAGGTAACTAAGGGATTATGAACCGGAGGATTGGCAGCAGCATATTTCTGTGTATCGTAACATCTTACATATTGCGGTCAACAGCGGTCGCAAGCCACAATTCTTCAAAGTACACACAGCCGCACATCGGTAGAAACACTTTTGGACCTTATGGCGTGGTAATAGAGTTGAAAAAGTTTCTACCGACAAGCGGTTGACCGTACCACGCGTTTTTGATGGAGTTCTTAAGGGTTGTCCTGTCCTGCTATGGACGTTCATGGGATTTAGTAATGAATACTTTCATTAAAAACCCAATTTTGACAGATTCTTTCGAGGGTTTCCCCAACCAACACAGAAAAAATATAAGTGTGCGTCATAGCGCAGGTTTTAATAAAAATATTAAATTATTTTTAATGAATGGGGTATAATTTAGAATCTCTATGATAAATAAAAAAAAATAATAATAATAAAATTGCGTCACAGTGGAGAAAATACAAGACAATAGTACATTAAAATGCAAGTGCGCTATTTTGTACATTACACCCGAGGCCCAGAAATTGCAGCCCGCGCCGCAGGCGAGGGCGTAATGGAGCCGAGGTTGTAATCACCAACGCGCACGAGCTTTTTACGACGTTTTTCAACACATTTGCGAATAAAAACAAATCAAATTTGCTTACCTTTAGACTTTTTCCGCTTTTTCCTAACATTTATATGTACACCCGGTGTTTTGTGTCTGAGTTTTTTCGACGTTGGGGCATTATGCTAATTATAATTGTTTTTTTATTTGTAGAAGTCAATACTTTGGAAAATAATGACGAGAAACACAACAAATATTTGTTAAAATGGCGCGTGTATCACTTTTTCGGAAGACCCAAATTAAACATGCGCGCGCAGGAGAAAATGCCTAAACTACCAAACAACCTACTCTGCAAATCATTTTAAAATTTAATATTTTGTTACTTTGAAGACAAATTTGTAGTTAGTTTGTTGATTAAAATAAATATTTTCGTATAGTTAACGTTTATTTATCATATTATCGAAGACAGTTTCTTAATTCATGAAATTATTTTGACTGTTATAGATATAGAAACTCTTTGCACCTTGCCGCTATAAAAAAAAAAACAAAAATAAAACACTAACCTGCTATACAGCCTACTACCTTGAATTATTTAAAATTGAATATTCTGTTACTTTTAAGCCAAATTTGTAGTCAGTTAGTTGATTAATATAAATATTTTCATGTAATTAACATTTGTTTATCATATTATCAAACACAGTTTTTTTATTCATGAAAATATTAGTAATGTTAAAGATATAGAAACTCCTTGCATCTTGCCGCTTAAAAAAAAGACAAAAATTCAATTACTCGTGCAGTAATATAATGAAAAAAGCACGCGTGTTTAATACGCTAGATTATAGACCTTAATACAGTGCAAATATAGCTGTCTTATGAGCAAATGTGTTGGAAAACAATATTAAACTAATAACACACAATATTTAATTTATAACTCTTGTGGCACAAGTAAGTCAAAAATTAAGTTATATAAAACCTTGGTCGAATAATAATAAGACTGACAATACCCCATACTAGAAAACGTAACCCGCAAAGGCAATAAACTCATGGAAACTAGATGGCGCTTTCAAATAATCTGGAAATTAATTATGGTCTACCGAGTATTCTGAAAAAAAAACAATAAAAATTTCAACATGGTTTCAATGTAAAGAAACGCTAACATGGAAACTCGGTTTATTTTTTTAGCAGAATACTCGATAAATCATAATAACTTCCCGGACTATTTATTAGAGCCATCTTGCTTTCTTTGTTGACTTCTCCAAGGGGATGGTCAGTCCTTCTTATTGTTCGTCCATGATAAAACTAAAATACGACTGCCGACGTACTAGGTTGATCAATAAATTCTTGAAAGAGGATACTTATAAAAGCGTTACATGCATGCGATCTATTTTGTTCGAATCTTAAATTCATCAGTAGCCAAAGCCAAAAAAAAAAGAAAAAAACTATTACCAATAATATTTTTTGAACTTCTTATATGGCGGGAATTCGATTCGTACACAAAATGGAAAAGCTCGAACTTCGTGCGGTTATTAATATTTCTGCCTGAAAAATTTTTCTACTAAATGTGTTTTTGAAGAATTGCAGGCTACTTTGGCAGACAATGCTCCGTCTTATTCGACAGTAGCATACTGGTGCGCCGAATTTAAACGTGGCAGAACCGCCTGCAATGACGATGCTCGCTCCGGGCGGCCAACAACGGCCGCTACGCAAGAAAATGTTGATAAAATCGAAGAAATCGTTTTGAAAGATCGACGTGTGACCATTCGTTATTTAGCTGAGGTTCTAAAGCTTTCGTTTGGGACAATTCAGTCTATATTAACTCATAGCTTAAATTTCAAAAAGGTGGCCGCGCGCTGGGTTCCCCGAATGTTAACAGACGCCCAGAAGAAGACAAGAGTTGACATTTCAAAGCAAAATTTAGCTATCATTGAAGAGAATCCAGATTATTTTTGTGCTCGTTTCGTAACCGTTGATGAAACATGGGTACACCATTTTGACCCGGAAACGAAAAGCCGAAGCAAGGTGTGGAAAAGACCGTCTTCTCCGCCAGCCAAGAGATTCAAGGTGTCTGCGTCCGCAGGAAAGATAATGGCCTCGATCTTCTGGGATGCGGAAGGTATAATAATGATCGACTATTTAAGGAAAGGAGAGACAATTACTGGAGAGTATTACGCATCATTAATCAAAAAACTACGTGAAGAAATAAAGAATAAACGTCGAGGAAAATTGCGTGCTGGAGTGCTTTTTCATCACGATAATGCCCCTGCCCATAGAACTGATGTGGCAGGCGCTGCCATCCAAGCGGCTGGATTCCAGTTGATGCAGCACCCACCATATTCTCCGGACTTAGCGCCGAGTGATTTCCACCTTTTTTCTCACCTGAAAAAGCAATTGCGTGGTACAAAATTTGATGGTGACGATGAGGTGATCTATGCTGTAGAGGCCTTTTTCGAGTCCCAGGATCAAGCCTTTTTTTCTAAGGGAATAAACCAGCTTGCAAAACGCTACTCAAGATGTATTAGCTTAAAAGGTTTACGTTGAAAAATAAATACAATTTACATATACTTTTCCTAGAGTTTCATTGCGTTTTCAAGAATTTATTGATCAACCTAGTATAACTAGTAAATAAACGGAAGAATTACCCCATCAAACAATATTTTTGTCGCAGTCGGAGGCAAATGAATTATTAGCAAGATCGAGCTCTGCCGTTCACTGGCCTCCGACTATTGCGACTACTCTGTACATTACCTTACTAATCTGGGATTGCGACAAAAATATTGTTTGGTAGTGTCATTCTTCCGTTTACTTACTACTTTTACGTCGGCAGTCGTACTTTAGTTTTATTTACGCCCAGTATTATATTACTCTATGGTTTTATAAACCAAATTTTATTTTTCGACGTCTTCGTAACGCAATTTTCGGTTGTACGGTAACTGGCCTAATTATTTTGTTACGCTACGAGTAATTTATTTCGTAAGATTGATTAGACTGCTAAAATCACAATGTTTTTAGCTGGTAGACCAAATTCATAGTTAAATAATTAAAGATCACCATCAGCATTGTTTTAACAACTAGAACCTGGTTATATAGGGAAACTTCTAATTAGTTCTTCTGCATGTAGGAACTCGTTATTACAAATAACTTTCCCAAAGAAACATGGGTCGGAAAACAAGAGAAAATGTTATGATAAATAAGAGTTAAAGAAGTATAATTAAAGAAATAATTCCCCACAAGTTCGGGATGTGTGATTTACAGTCACAACTAATCACATAATCCTATTATCTTTGTAAATGCAATGTCGGCGTCGTTCTATTAATTTAGTAGGGTTATTTTGAATATTTCATTATTATCGATTATGATGTGACATTGCATAGCAAAGGAGGTGTGACATGCTGGCAAATGTCATCCTATAGTAAAATAAATTTGCTTGTTATCTACTCCGAGTGAAGCAACGACGTCCGAAATCTTTGGACGTGCCATACAAATTTTAATATTGCATCAGCAAGTTTTGTATGGGAAGACCAAACAATTTCTCTATGTTTTTTGACCCATGTTTCCTATTGGAAAGTTGTTTGTAGTCACGAGTTTTTGTAGAACTTGTAAGACAAAACAAGACAAAAGTTGTAAGAAGTTGTACTTACATTACATATTTTGTGCAAGCTATGAAAATTTGTTTCATACATAAACAGTAATGTATAGTTTTTTCACTCGTTTTGTAAAGGATTTCTTAGAATAAGGACAAAATTTATTGATTTGTTGCATTGTGGTATAACATTTTTCACCAGGTTTTGCTGACATACGTTTTTTTTATGTTACAAGTGAGCAAACGAGCAGGTGGGCCACCTGATGGGAAGTGGTCACCACCGCCTATAACACCTACTGTCCTATTAATGGCACATTTTGACACTAATAAGACAGCTAAGCGCGTTGCTCACTTTGTCACTTTGAGAACTAAGATGATATATCTCATGTGCCAGTAATTTCGCTGGCTCCCTTGCCCTTCAAACCGAAATACAGCAATGCAATCACTGCTGCTTCACGGCAGAAAAAAGCATGGAAGTGGTACTTCCCCAGACGGACTTTCCACAAAAGCCCTACCACCTTCAAAACCTAGTTTTTACCTAACTTCAGCGAAGCCGTTCAGTAATCACTAGGTGCAATAATGATTTAACATGAACCTTCAGGACGGATAATCAATAAATAAATAAATAAACTGTGTTGCTGCAATAGCCATACTCTCCGAATCAATAGTTTACTTTGAAAAAAACAGTAACTCTATCGAATAGTCCTATCGAAATCTACCAATGCATCTATCTACCTATAGTTCGTCCGCGTTAAGTCATTAATGAAAATGCAGGGTAAAGGTGTATTCACAATGAAGTTAAAACGTAATATTTTCTTTTTATTTTAACTTTTTTGTTTTTTCGGTAACACACGATAGTCTAGGCAACGAAGCGGATCGTTTTATGAAGACCCCTGCATTAAATCCTCAGTCGCTGAAACTTTGCTGGGGCATGAGACAAACTTTCTTTAAAAAATACAAAAAAAATCGGTACTTTTAATTTTTCCATACAAAAATTACAAAAAATGTATGAACAACTTTTATTGTAAAAGTTTTTTTGGATATTTTGAATTTACATTTAATTCATGATTCTTTATCATCCTATCAAATAAAATCTGCCTGAGAAATTTATGTTAGGGTCAACTGCTTCGTTGCCTACACTACAAAGGAAACAACTACTTCTATTAAGGTTTGCCTTCAGTTAATTATTGTGCATTTGCTTGTTACGGGGCTTGGACACCAGCGACAGAAAGCGATGACTCACTGCATTCTATAGTATCGATAGTATCAACAGTATAAGTTTCGATGCATTGATCGAAATAATACGATCGATAGTATTTGACACAAACAATCAATACTATCGATACTACTTTTGACTTATCGATAGTTTTACTATTGCAATAATCGACTTTTTTTATAGCTATCAATGGTAACAAAAGGTGATGTAAATGTAAAGATCATATAGTATTAGACACATACAAATTGATAGTATCCATAGTATCAACAGTATCATACTTAGGCAATATTACTTAATTGTTTTCTAATCAAGCCCCATGTTAAAATTTGCAAAAATCGAAAAAATAAGTAATTATTTACGCGATAATGCACATAATTCCGCATAAAATGCAATACATTATTTATGAATTTTCCATTTTCCGGGAACTCTATGGGAAATTGACATAGGGGGTCATAATGTCAAAATTTTCCTGTATCCCGAAGAATATTAAGAGTCTTGTGAGGTTAGATACGATACTCTAACACTTCAATCTGAGGAACGGCAGATCTAATTCTATCTTACCTATTTCAGGTTTACTTTTTGTGGAAGATAATATTTTTTTATTACTCAATCGGATAAATAAATAAATAATTTATACTTAAAATAACGAAATAACGACTTAAAATGAGATCGTTGAGGAGTATGATTGGTGTGAAATTGAGTGACAGAATTAGAAATAGTGTGATAAGAGAACGTTGTGGCGTAAAAAAAAAGACGTAGTGACTAAAATTGAGAAAGGGATGCTGAGATGGTTTGGTCATGTAGAGAGGATGAATGAAGGAAGATTGACGAAAGAGATCTTCAAGGCGAGAGTGAATGGAAACGTTGGAAGGGGAAGGCCTCGGCTAACGTACCAGGACCAAATTCAGGACGTTCTGAATAAAGGCCAGGTTAAAAGTACCCTAAACCGACGAGCATGTATATGAAAGGATTGATGAAAGTTGAGGAAGCAAGGGAAGTATGTCAAGATCGTAGCAGGTGGAGAACTGTGGTCTCTGCCTACCCCGACGGGAACAAGGCGTGATGTTATGTATGTATGTATGTAAAATAACGAAAATCAAAAACAACATCAATTATGATAATTAGCACAGATGCTAGATGCAAAACCAAAACAACTCGTCCGTAATAAAATTATTATTGTTTATTTTATTATCAATTTTGCAATGTGACTCTTATTATCATCACCAGCAACATTGACCCTTGATAAAACCGTGATGCTCCGATGACCATGAACGAAATTCTATTGAGATCAAATTGACGTGAAATATTTTAATTGATTTTTAGGGTTCCGATACCAAAATGGTAAAAAAGGAATCCTTATGGTGCGACTTTGTTTGTCCATCTGTCTGTCACACCTGTATATCTCAGCAACCACTCATGCTGTCGACTTGAAATTTGGAACAGTTTTAGAATATGGTTGCCTTACTTAATTGCACATGAAAGAATAAAACAAAATATGATTATTAATGCAAAGGGGGGGAGGGGCAAAATTTCTAATTGCCACTACTACGTCGAGTGGGGTATCATATGAAAGGACTTAACTTGTATATTCTAAAACATGTTTTTGTATTTTTTACGTCTTAAATTTTTTATGTTATGATGAAAATTGTCAAAAAAATACCATTCCCCCCCCCCCTTATCTTCGAAGTTTGTAAAAGAAAAAATTAGAATTAATTACAGTCGATAAATACTACAGCAAAAGTAAAGTTATCTTTCTAAGTTGCACAGTTTTTTAGAAATCTGCAAAAAACCTTTACAAACTAATTTTGTTTTGCGGTCCTAAAAATATACTTTATTGCTTCCAAAAATACTATAGGTATATCGGAACCCTCGGCAGGCGAGTCCAACTCGCACTTGACCGCTTTTTTTATTATGAGAACTCGTGAAAGAGAACAAAGTATAAAATCCAGTCGTGAAAACGTGTTCTACTTGTGTTAAGAACTCGAATCTCTTTCTCGGCTCTACGTTTTTACGACCAATAAAAACCTAGTTGTCCTTTAAACTTTCAATAATATTTAATACAACTAATGTATATGCGATAATACAACCGTCACACGCCATAATGTTGTGATTTTGATATTGCTATAAACTAGCGTTTGCCTATAGTATCGTTTAAATTTATTTGTGAAAATCACCTGTCTGTATAATAATTATTATGGTAGTATAAGACTATAAATAAATAAATAAATATTGGGACAAGAGACAAAAAAAGTCTCAGTACTTCGGTCCCGGACAAAACAACCAAACTACTGAGACTAGACGGACAATTCACACAAGGTCATCTGATCCCAAACTAGGAAAACCCTGTACTATGGGTACCAGACACTGATATACATACAGGAATAGATAAATAACACCCAGAATAGAACAAACACTCGTATTCATCACACAAATGATTGCCCTGGGCGGGGATCGAACCCGCGGCCTACTGCGTAGAAGGCAAGTTCACTACCAACCACGCCAACGAGCCACTAACAAGCGTGGTGACTATGGTAATTCCTCTCCAAATTACCACGCGTTTTCGCTGTATTCTGAAGGGAGTTCCCTGTCCTGTGGTGAATATTTAGTGGAATGTTATAAACAAAATGTAAATACTTAGTGAAACTTGCGTTTTATCCTAAAAGTATCCCATTACATTCAGCAGGTAAGTACTATAAGCAGTGGTGACTTCTATTTACCATTTGGTGGCCCACCGGTTTGTTTGTACACTCGTCAGCTGGTTGGAAAAACAATCTGACCAAGAACTGCATTTAATATGTAGTATGATAGAATTATTGTAATCTGTGGTTAACGGTGCTGGTGACGCAATTAATTATATTACTTAATGTATAGATAAGAACCAATTATGATCACTGTTTGTTAACCCAAATAAACAATAAAAAATATATATTCTTGAAAATGATTGAGCATTAATAGTGGGGTCAGAGTGCCATGAACTGAAATGACCGTGAACATTTCAATTTGACTCATAATAACTACGTGTTGCTGAATAGTTGAGTTTTCATAAAAAAATATTTATTTTTAGAGTGTTGAGATCCTCTGACAGCACTTGTCTAGCGTAGCGTAATGGTAGATCAATATTGAAAATGTAGAAATATTAGACTACGCAACAAATAAAGATAGGGAAATTTTCTTTGAAGGACTCAATTTGAAGCTCAAGAGTAGAATCCTAAGTGGAACGAGGGATACGAAGAACAAAAAGATTTTTTTGCACATGTTATGTACTTACTCTACTTTTATGAGCGAAAATAATACACGTAACGAACCTAACCCAACGATTTTACAACAAGCGAAAAAATAGCGACAGTTTCTTTTTATTTGATTACAAGAATGACAAGTAAAAAAATATACCATAAATAACACTAAGCATTTCCGTTTGACCGCTAAGAGATCTATTACACTAGGCTAGGCGGTGTAGCATCGTGGTGCTGCTAAGTAGATAAGCGACAAATATAAGGAAGATTAATGAAAATATATGACACAAGATATTCTGACATTAATTCGGTCATTATGAATACGGCATAGGCATCGTTCTGTAAATTTTGTATGAGAATGTCAAATCACGTTTGATGATTTGACATTTCAACTTGAGACACAGTGGCAGATATTATCCCATAGTAAACGAAATTAGTATTTTTACAGGTGCTCAAAATAACGCAATTCTGCGCTGCTGTCGCGCGATTGAGGCGCGGTAGCCGTGCTGCTTAGCCGCGTGTCTAAATCGCCTAGTGCGAAAGGTCTCTAAGAAAATAAAACTAAACTAGAATAATAATGAATGACTTTTCTCACAATTTCATCTGATGCAAAACTAGGCTGAGCCAGCAATGGGTATAAGAGACTAATCTATATATATAAAAGAAGAAGGTGACTGACTGACTGACTGACTGACTGACTGACATATCAACGCACAGCCCAAACCACTGGGTCTAGAGATTCCAAATTTGGCATGTAGGTTCCTTATGAGGCCTAGGGGTGCACTAAGAAAGGGTTTTACAAAATTCCACCCCTAAAGGGGTAAAATAGGGGATGAAAGTTTGTATGAAAGTCCGTCAGTTTTGAAGTTAGGATCTTCAAAATTTGTATTTAGGCTGACGACTAAAAATTAATAATTACGTGTCTCAGGGTTTTTGAAAATTCGACACCCTTAAGGGTGAAAAGGGGGAGGAAGTAAAATCCACATAATTTATTATTTAGGCATTAATGATGTAATTCTATGCAACGTTCATCACTGTTATTGAAATTGCACCCCAAATTCAACCCCTAAAAAAGGGAAATGGGGTGAAAAAGTCTAAAAACCAATATGGGTATCGTTTGTATGGTTTATCGGGTCGCTGATTACGAAAACTACAACAAATTTGAAATCAAACGTGGTGGACGTGAAATAGCATCATCCCCCTGGGGATGGAGTTGGGGTGCGATAGGTTTGAAATGTCTAAAAATCAATATGGGTGTCGTTTCTATGGTTTATCGGGTCGCTGATTTCGGAAACTACAACAATTTTGAAATCCAACGTGGTGGACGTGAAATACCATCATCCCCCTGGGGATGGAGTTGGGGAGCGATAGGTTTGAAATGTCTAAAAATCAATATGGGTGTCGTTTGTATGGTTTATCGGGTCGCTGATTACGAAAACTACAACAATTTTGAAATCCAACGTGGTGGACGTGAAATACCATCATCCCCCTGGGGATGGAGTTGGGGTGCGATAGGTTTGAAATGTCTAAAAATCAATATGGGTGTCGTTTGTATGATTTATCGGGTCGCTGATTACGAAAGCTACAACAACTTTGAAATTCAACGTGGTGGAGGTGAAATACCATCGTCCCCTGGGGATGGGGTTGGGGTGCGATAGGTTTGAAATGTCTAAATATAAATATAGGTGTCATTTCTATGTTAGGGATAGCGGTTAAATTGGCGTAAGGGGTAGGGATAGGGACAGGTAGAGGTAGAGGTAGAGAGGTAGAGAGGTAGAGAGGTAGAGAGGTAGAGAGGTAGAGAGGTAGAGAGGTAGAGAGGTAGAGAGGTAGAGAGGTAGAGAGGTAGAGAGGTAGAGTGGTAGAGAGGTAGAGAGGTAGAGAGGTAGAGATGTAGAGAGGTAGAGAGGTAGAGAGGTAGAGAGGTAGAGAGTTAGAGAGGTAGAGAGGTAGAGAGGTAGA
Organism: Athrips mouffetella; assembly: GCA_947532105.1. Taxonomy (NCBI): domain Eukaryota; kingdom Metazoa; phylum Arthropoda; class Insecta; order Lepidoptera; family Gelechiidae; genus Athrips; species Athrips mouffetella. Next base: position 8,788,861 of record OX383960.1, on the reverse strand, counting down.
GAGGTAGAGAGGTAGAGAGGTAGAGAGGTAGAGAGGTAGAGAGGTAGAGAGGTAGAGAGGTAGAGAGGTAGAGAGGTAGAGAGGTAGAGAGGTAGAGAGGTAGAGTGGTAGAGAGGTAGAGAGGTAGAGAGTTAGAGAGGTAGAGAGGTAGAGAGGTAGAGAGATAGAGAGGTAGAGAGGTAGAGAGGTTGAGAGGTATATAGGTAGAGAGGTATATAGGTAGAGAGGTAGAGAGGTACAGAGGTAGAGAGGTAGAGAGGTAGAGAGGTAGAGAGGTAGAGAGGTAGAGAGGTAGAGAGGTAGAGAGGTAGAGAGGTAGAGAGGTAGAGAGGTAGAGAGGTAGAGAGGTAGAGAGGTAGAGAGGTAGAGAGGTAGAGAGGTAGAGAGGTAGAGAGGTAGAGAGGTAGAGAGGTAGAGAGGTAGAGAGGTAGAGAGGTAGAGAGGTAGAGAGGTAGAGAGGTAGATAGGTAGAGAGGTAGAGAGGTTGAGAGGTATATAGGTAGAGAGGTATATAGGTAGAGAGGTACAGAGGTAGAGAGGTACAGAGGTAGAGAGGTAGAGAGGTAGAGAGGTAGAGATGTAACCAGGTAGAGACGTAGAGAGGTAGAGAGGTCGAGAGGTAGAGAGGTAGAGGGGTACAGGTACAGGTAGAGGTAGAGGGAGAGGGAGGAGGGGAAGGGGGAGAGTGAGGGAGGGGGAGGGGGTGATGAACAGGGAGAGGGAGGGGCAGGGGGAGATAGAGGAGGGGGAGTGGGAGAGACAAGGGGAGGGGGAGGGGAGAGACAGGGAGGGGGAGAGGTAGAGAGAGGGAGAGGGTTTTAGTTTTTCTCAATTACTTCTGCGAATTGGCTCTGTTTTGAAATATTACATAAAGGTGTCTCTCATCTCTCTCTTTACATTTGTTAGGATACTGCTACTAAGTTCCTCTGTTCTGAGTAATTTATGAGTAACGTCTGTATATTATATAAAATTCAGCTGGATCTTGAATTATACTCATTGATTTGCGCAGGGTTAGTCCTGTTTTTCCTTAGTTTAAAATTACCCCGAAATGACGGGAAAATATCTCATTGCTTCGGAAAACCGGTAACAACATAAATACGAAATCCACGCGAGCGAAGCCGCGGGCAACAGCTAGTATTATACATAAATAAAACCCAGACATAGAACAATCACGTCTATGTTCATGCACATGCGCAAATATTGACCTTAAATATGAGCCAAGTAAAATGTCCCCCTTTTTATTTTGTTCCCAGACGTTTGTTAGTTCACGTTCTTTCTGCGTATTCCAGTTTAGTTCAAAGAAATCGTTTGATGCCGACATAATTCTACTCCAAGAAATATTTACCAAACTCACTGTTTATAAAAACAGGTACACTCACGAGCACATCAAGCTTGACACATTGGACTTTGTACTGTTCTTATCTCAATTGTCGAATGGGCTAGAGTCGCACTGTGTGTGTCAAGCTTGACAATTCGTTGACTGTACGACTATTTACACAAATAGGCACACAGCTCGCGTAAGTCATGGTAAGCAGTTAATATGTGATTTATAACTAGCACATCCATTACTTCGTAATAATACGGCTACTATATGGACGAATACAAGGATAGCGATACCAAAATCAAGAATCTATTCAAACTTAATCATAAATTAAATCTTTATTTATAAAAATCTATTGTTTGTAAGTATCCGTTATAGACAAAATGATTAATTTGGTCATTAGACATTATGAATAATGACTAATCAAATTGGCAAAAGTGGTAATTATGAATAATGCTCTGCAATCGATTGACAATGTGACCACAATCAGCTGTCGCAGTCAGATATAGTCACATCCAGATTGTATTGGGTTAGGTTAGGTTATAGACAAAGTGATTAAAGGTTATGTTACTTTAGGTTTAGGTCAGGCATTATAAGGACAGACAGTTGTAAAAAAATCGGCCTCTCCATACAAAATTCAAATTTGATTGGACAGTTTGTATGGAGATGCCGATTTTTTCTCATTTCCTGAATTGAATGTTTTATTTTAGTTTTCGGTAACCTGTCCCTTACACCCTGTAATTGACGTACACTCAACAGCACATCAGTAGAAACACTTTTGGACCTTATGGCGTGGTAATAGAGTTGAAAAAGTTTCTACCGACATGCGGTTGACCGGACTACTGCCAAATTGGATCTTACGGGACAGGCAATGACAGGGCAAGCTTGACACTCGCAGTATGCGACTTTAGCCCGTACGTCTTTTTAAATATGAACGGTACAAAGTCTAATGTGTCAAGCTTGATATGCTCTTGACTGTACACACTTGATTAGTTTACATTTCTTTTTTCATACAAAAAACACGAGCTTCCTTTTTTGTTTGTGATGGTTTTTACATTGTTTGTAGCAATAAAGCATTTATCTTTCAACTATCTGTGTATCCCCTGGGACCCTGGTTAACCCATAAATTTTTTAATTACTCTTTTTTTAGGGTTCCGATACCAAAATGGTATAAAAAGGAACCCTTAAGGTGCGACTATGTCTGTCTGTCCGTCAGTACGTCTGTCTTTCTGTCACACCTGTATATCTCAGCAACCACTCATGCTATCGACTTGAAATTTGAAATAGTTATAGAATATGGTTGCCCAACCTAATTGAACATGAAAGAATTAAATGTTATCAATGAAAAGGGGGCCCAAATAGGGGGTGGCAAAATTTCAAATTGTCATTACTAGGCTTTACTTGTACATTCATAAATATATTTTTGTAATTTTTTGCCACTTTTAGTTTTCAAGTTATGATGAAAAATGTCAAAAAAAATACCATTCCCCCCCTTATCTCCGAAGTTTATGAAAGGAAAAATCTGAATTAATTGAAGTCGATAGAAGTTTACGTAAATATTATTACAGCAAAAATAAAACGATTTTTCTACGTGGCACAGTTTTGAAGAAATCTGCAAAAAACCTTTACAAACAAATTTAGTTTTGCGGTCCTAAAATGGACTTCATTACTTCTAATAATACCACAGGAATATCGGAACCCTCGGCGCGCGAGTCCGACTCGCACTTGTCCGGTTTTTTTATATTATCGAGTACTTCCGCTATGATAATGATAAATTATGTGAAAACAACCAGCTAGCTATTAAGGTTCAAAAGAAAGCGTTTCAGAAGAAAGCACCCTGTAGGGAATATTTGGAACAGAGCTCTAAAAAGGTGCCGAAACGAAACAGAATAAAAATAAAATAATAATCATTCAAATTTCCTAATTCGTTCTAAATTGGACGAAAGCAGTAGGAAAAATAAGGAAAACTCGCTCATTCACGGCACGGGCCATACATAAAAATAAATTACACAGTTTACTCCTGCTTTACTTGCAACATGTTAAAAGAATCGGCCAAGTGAGAGTTGGACTCGCGCACCGAGGGTTCCGTAGCTAAAATTACCGTAAGGCAAAAATACCGTCTTCGTTATGAACGCACAATCACGCAGAAATGTATTAGATTCGCGCGAGTCTGACACGCACTTGACCAGTTTTTATTATTTGTGGTTTTTCTATAGCTTATGCATTATAAACGTACCAATTTTCACGCTTGTAAGTGTAGTGTTTAGTAGGGAAGCCCCCCCTTATTTTTTTTTATTATTTGTTGTTATAGCGGCAACCAGAAAAACATAATCTGTGAAAATTTCAACTGTCTACCTATTACAGCTCATGAGTGTATATCTCATGATGTTTTAGCTGTAGCCCGCTGACAGACAGACAGACATCGGAGGCATATTAATAGGGTCCCGTTTTTCACCCTTTCAGACGGCACCCTAAAAAGATTAAGTAGGTATAACAACACTGAAATCTGCTCATAATATTGAACAAGGTTTTTATAAAATAGTAAACAATTTAACAACCTATGTTTCTTGGGAAAAGTTGTTCAGTTTCAAAATTATGTTCACTACTAGCGACTCGTCCCGGCTTCGCACGGGTGCAATGCTGATACTAAATATACTATTCATAGGCACGCGCCACTGGCCCCCCGGCCGGTACCGCCGTAACCGCTATGTCCCTGCATTTTAAATCTGTAATATCTTCGAAAATATTCATTTAAATTACATGCTATACAGCGTTATATTGATCTATATTAAATGCACAATGCATTTATGGTACTTAATTGGATAAGGATTAATGCTGTATTGCTTAAAATTGCTTCGTAAAAAAATAAAGGATAAAAATGGTTATTGTGGGTTATCCCTAAGAGGTAGACAAATAGGTACCATTGCGAGTTTTTTTGTAGACCTTTTTAAGTTGTACAATACTGTAATAAGTACATTATTTTGATCTATCTCGTAGGGTTCAGCCAGCGTTTGCAATGTAAGCGCAAAAAATTGAGATTATTTACGAAACCTCAAAAATTATCAGTGTTTCTCCACTATATTACGAGTATGCATGTTTATACATATGAATCTTTCTCTTGAATCACTATATCTATTGAAAAAAACCGCATTAAAATCCGTTGCGTAAGTAGTTTTAAAGATCTAAGCATACAAAAGGACAGACAGCGGGAAGCAACTTTGTTTTATAATATGTAGTGATTTCTGTAGAACCCTATACAGGCTGTAAGGGACAGCCTTCCGAAAACTGATAGGGCATGATCGATCAGTCAACGTAACTGCACAACTTTTAGCGAATTAAACGCTATTTGAAATAGTTTCTTCTGTTTTATGATCAAATCATCAGTATAAAAGTAAACTTTATACTTTCAACACATGCAAATAAAGTCACACAGAACAATAGGTATTATGTCGTCACGTAGATATTAATCTATCGATATTACTGTTATAGTATTACGTAGGTTATAGACACTCATATAACAATCAAATGTTACGATGGATATTTTCTGGTCTTGTAGAAAATACAATGCGACTCTTATGTATTATTGTTTTTGTCGTGGTTCGTCACTTCATCACGCGGTATGCACCAGAGTATGCACTCAACCAACATGCATTCAATAATTCTCGTTATTCGAAAATCAAAATAACGTACCGCTATGCGGGAAAGCAGGAAGGAGCAATCGTGTCGCTCGTTTCGCTCCAATACCTTACGCATCGCTTCGTCCTGCTGCCACCATAGAAAAATAATACTTTATACGTGCTGCCACGCTGCTGTCATTCTTATCAAGGTACACACGGCCGCACATCAGTAGAAACACTTTTGGACCTTATGGCGTGGTAATAGAGTTGAAAAAGTTTCTACCGACAAGCGGGTGACCGTACATCTAACTCCTTGAGCTACATTATTTCGATCAAGGAGATTTGGACTGTACTCAGTTTAAGGAGTTAGTATGGTCAGTCATATCATAGCCAGAACCAAAGAGGTCCTGTTCTCCAACAACACAGAACAAAGAGAAACTTGCCTCAAAAAGAAAAAAAGTGGACTCAAACATGGGCGAGCATTTCTCCGTTTCGACCGGATCACGGCCCGTATAGTGGCTTTTTGCTATCGCAAACTCTATAGAATAGAATAAAAAATAAAAATTTATGGTATTGACATTAGTTGTAACTAAAAGATTAAGATTAAGAGATTATTAGATTTTTTTTTTATTGAGCCATTATAACCTTTTCTTACGGAGGACGCCGACAGCAGTCAAACATAGCAACTATTGCGAAGATGAACTCAGAACAACAAATTGAGCCACATCTATGCGCTTCTTTGGGAGAGGCCTTACCCAGTCATTGACTTATAAAGTTGTTAAGATCTACGTAACTTAGCAGTAAGGTGCAAACTCAACAAAAACGTGAAAAAAATAAGTCCTTTCCCGTAAATAATTAACAGCACACCATTGCAGTTATAAATGCAGTGCACTTGGAGTTTTCAAAAAGAAAAGTCCTTGGGAGCGCTTACGCTATACAACGTTGGACTCGTTCTAAAACACACGCTTAAATCGTATAAAGTCTCCCTCCCTTCTGCTCCGTGTATAGAGTAGGGTTGCACTTACTTCCCACCGAGACCAGATGAAAGTCAGATAATTTTTGGCTAGGCCGTTTCATTAGTACAAGTACTATTGAACTTATAATAGAAAAGCAATGAACAGTGACTACAGTTTTCACCTAACGCCCACCACGTGACGGTAGCGAAACGGACAAGCCTCATATTTTGACTAAGGTGTAGCTTTTGTGAAGTTAGGGCTTGTAGAGTTAAGGCGTGTAGAGTTAAGGAGTGATCACACCTAGCTGAATGCAAAGACTAATTCGGCATACATTGCTGGGAGGCTTGGTTATGTTAATTGCAATATTCTTACTTCACCAAGCAATGTATGGCGAATTAGTATTTGAATTCAGCTAGGTGTGATCACTCCTTTAGAAGCTTAGCTTTACATGAGATCTGATAACTTTTTGAAAATGCGAGCTTTATGGTCTCGTCTTGGCAACATTTTACATGAAAATTTTGTAAGTTTCGTAGTACTTTATTTTGTTCATTTTTAGGGTTCCGTACCTCAAAAGAAAAAAACGGAACCCTTATAGGATCACTTTGTTGTCCGTCTGTCTGTCTGTCTGTCTGTCAAGACCCTTTATCTCACGAACGGGTAGAGGTATCAGGTTGAAATTAATAATATACAGGGTGTTAATTTAATTGCGTGCCATAGCTTAAGGGGCGTTTCAGTTACGATAAAGGAACACAAAAAAAATATTTTAAAAAATCCTACTAAAAAAAAAAACTCCATTGAAACTTAACTGACGCGGAACACCGCGGTATCACCGAGCCAGCGCGCGAGTATCAGTGGATAATGTAGGCACATACATACATAATACATAACTGAAACTCTTTTGCGCGCTTTTGATAGCACGGTGCTCCGGGTCATTGTCCTCCGCATTAGTTTACTTTCAATGGAGTTGTAATTTTTTTAAAGTAGGATTTTTTTTATAATTTTTATGAGTTCCTTTATCGTTACTGAACCACCCCCTAAGCTATGGCACGCAATCAAATTAACACCCTGTATATTAGGATCCATGAACCACACAAGATCTGAAAATTTAAATTTTTTACAACGACGCAATCAAAAGATATGGCATTTTATGTCCTCATCTCCATACATTTATGCAAAAATGCAAAACCTACAGGGTACTTCCCGTTGACCTAAAATTATGAAATTCGGCAAGAAGCTAGGTCTCACAGTACAAATAATGAGAAAAGTCTGAAATCATTAAATATTACAACTTTTCTCACAACTAATAGTAACCAATTGTGGTGAGCTCCCGTTTCAAGAACATTCATATAAGAGAGGGGTCAAGTTGGATGGTCGCTGAGGCGATTTTTGTTTTAGTTCTATAACTTGAAAATTGGTATGTTTATAGTGCATAAGCTATAAAATAACAACAAATAATAAAATATAGTCAAGCGCGTGTCGGACTAAAAAAATCTAGCACATTAACTTACTGAAATTTAAACTAATACAATTATGATTATGTGGTGGTACGGAACCCTCTTTGAGCGAGTCCGACTCGCACTTGGCCGGTTTTTTTCTTTTTTTTTCGGGCTTTATTTCCTGCACATCAGAGGTACCTTTTTTTGATGCCCACTAACAAACAATTATTGGTTTCGATTGCCACATCTCCACATAACAAGGAATGTCTATTTTAAAATTTGCTGAAGTTTTAGGATTGTTTTGTTGATGTTGTTTGCTTACTAATACTAGCTTTCATACCAAATTTTAGGACTTCAGGAAGTACCCTAAGCATTTTGATGACCATCAGTGAGTGATCGAGTGAGTCAGTGACGAAATCGGGGTTTTTTAGATATCAATAAAAGCTAAAGTAAAAGAGCTATGCAATTGAAACTTTATATGTTTAATAATTCTAGTATTGGTATTAAATATTGTAAATTTTGTTTATCTGGTATAATCCAAACCCAAGTTATGAGTGTTCAAAAAAACAACGAAGGGCTTCGAGAAAAAGTAGGTAGTGAGTGCCCTTGCGCTTCTCTTGGCTCGCCGATTACAATCAAAATCCCTCGTACTTTTTTACACCCTATTGCTCTAACTAGCGTAGCGAATAGTTTGAAGAAATCAAAAGTATTAGGTAATATTTTCTAGATCGTACATAATAGTCAGTAATTCTCATAAAATAGTGTGCTAGCCGGTAAAAAAAGACCGACCCAACTCTAGTCCTTGGGACTGGCAATGTTGGATTTGCTGGCAAAGCTAAGTCGCGAGTCATAATGGTAGGAATAAATACTAACTCGAGTGAAAATAAAGACTCGCGGTAACCGAGTAAGCCATGCATTACAATTTAGTTGAACCTTATAAGGATTTTGTACAGTCAGCCGCTTGCCAGTGGTTTGTTAGCTAGTTAGTTAGTGGGCTCCTGTTTCCGAAATTAAACTCTAATTTAGTCCTTTTTGCGTGGAAGTTGTGCTGGTTATTAAGGCCAGCTCAGCTCCTTTCAGAAGCTCAGAAGTCTCCTGGGACATTCACAGGCTTCTCTGAGCGACCTCGTGTTGTCGAGGATTTTGGCCCGTTGGTCGGCAACGCACCGCACTCCAGGAGTACGTGATTGACCGTCTCTTCTGCGTCAAGGCAGCCCCTACATAAAGGGCTGTCAGTGACGCCGATTGTAAATAGGTGCATGCCAGTGGTAACAATGTGACCTATAGCGGGACTCGTTTTTTATTTCGTGATTGATTTCGGCCGTTTTTGGCGAAATGGTGGTCTGGCGCAGCTTATACCTAGTTTTGTTACCATTTACTTGTTGCCGTGCATACCTAAAGGGTACCATTTTACGTAGCATACACTCATATTGTTTATGATCTAGTTATCATACGTTCACATGTCACTTCATATTCATACCTGAGAAATTAAAATATTTCCAGTAATAAGACATACAATTGACTGATTATAACCATTTTGTAAATTTCATCAAAATTATTATTACAAACAAATATTAGGTATTGGTCGTAATATATAGCAGGTGAAACAACCCGGAAATATGTGGATCTGCCTATGAAACTGATTTTTCTTCCTAAACATTTTTTTTTACCTCTCATTTCATTTCATTTTTAGGGTTCCGTACCTCAAAAGAACAAAACGGAACCCTTATAGGATCACTTTGTTGTCCGTCTGTCTGTCTGTCTGTCTGTCTGTCTGTCTGTCTGTCTGTCTGTCTGTCAAGACCCTTTATTTCACGAACGGGTGAAGGGATCAGGTTGAAATTAATACCATATATTAGGATCCATGAACCACACAAGATCTGAAAATTTCAATTTTTTACAACGACGCAATCAAAAGATATGGCATTTTATGTCCTCATCTCCATACATTTATTCAAAAATGCAATACCTACAGGGTACTTCCCGTTGACCTAAAATTGGTATGTTGATAGTGCATAAGCTGTAAAATAATAACAAATAATAAAATTTGGTCAAGCGCGTGTCGGACTCAAAAAATCTAGCACATTAACTTACTGAAATTTCAACTAAGCAATGCAATTATGTTTATGTGGTGGTACGGAACCCTCAGTGCGCGAGTCCGACTCGCACTTGGCCGGTTTTTTTTTTATTTCATTTTGTGTTTGAATATCCTTAAAACTAAAACAGTAGGTACCTTACATTATTAATTTGCAAAATTAAATAACTAAACATAATTCTACAAAATTTAACACACAAATAAAAACCGACAAACACTAAGAATTAATAACCTTAAAATTATAATATACATATTATGAAAAAATAATAATAATACCTAACAATAAATAAAAAAGCCGGCCAAGTGCGAGTCGGACTCGCGCACTGAGGGTTCCGTACCACACATAATTGTATTACTTGAAATTTCAGTAAGTTAATGTGCTAGATTTTTTGAGTCCGACACGCGCTTGACCAAATTCGTTGTTTTATAGCTTTGTTGTTTTATAGCTTATGCACTATAAAAATACCAATTTTCAAGTTTGTAAGTGATCCCGTTTTTAAATAGAACTAAAACAAAAATCGCCTCAGCGACCATCCAACTTGACCCCTCTCTTATATGAATGTTCTTGAAACGGGAGCTCACCACAATTGGTTACTATTAGTTGTGAGAAAAGTTCTAATTATTCGTACTGTGAGACCTAGCTTCTTGCCAAATTTCATAATTTTAGGTCAACGGGAAGTACCCTGTAGGTTTTGCATTTTTTAATAAATGTATGGAGATGAGGACATAAAATGCCATATCTTTTTATTGCGTCGTTGTAAAAAAATTAAATTTTCAGATCTTGTGTGGTCCATGGATCCTAATTGGTATTAATTTCAACCTGATACCTTTACCCGTTCGAGAGATAAAGGGTCTTGACAGACAGACAGACAGACAGACAGACAGACAGACAGACAGACGGACAACAAAGTGATCTTATAAGGGTTCCGTTTTTTTCTTTTGAGGTACGGAACCCTAAAAAAATGGCAAGTAATTTACCTAAGCTATCATTAATTAAATTATAATAATAATGTCAAGTTAAAATTTTTAAATTATTTAATTATCACAGAAAATTTATCACAAATTGTAAACAAATCACAAATTATTGTAAAAAAAACAAACAAACAAAACAATCGAATATGCTAGTTAGTTACTATGTCATTTAAATTATCTTTGGTAAAATCCTCTATAGAATAATAACCCTTTTTCAGCAATAAGCTTTTAAGTTAATTTTTAAATGCATTATATGAGGTCTCCAATTTTAGGAATACTGGTAAGCTATTAAAAAGTCGGATGGCTTGATACCGTGTACTATGCAGCACTACATTTAATCGCGGGTTCAGCTTATAACGCAAGTCTTTACGCCTTGACTTCTCTCGTATTATTCGTTCTTCCTCTGTTTCTACTTCCTTTATATGTTTTTTTAAGTAGCATAGCAAAACTAATATATAAAGGCTTGGCACAGTGAGAATTTCTAGTTTCTTAAAATGCAATCTACACGATTCCCATTGCGGAATTCTCATCATAGTTCTGATGACCCTTTTTTGTAGTATGAAGGCTTTATTAATGTTGTATTTATAACTCATACCCCAAAATCTTATGCTGTATCTCAGTTTGGATTCAACTAATGCATAATATACGAGTTTCAGTTGGTCTATGGTTAGCTCATACCGCAGACTTCTTATAGCGTAACACGCAGAACAAATTGTATTTTCTATGGAATTTAGTTCAGCTTTCTATGTGAAAAGTGAGTCTATTTGTATACAAAGAAACTTTACCGTGTCAACGGGTGTAATTGGTTCTTGCAAGTCAAGTTTTATCGCCTCATTTTTAGCAGCAGTTGTCTTAAAGTTGTTGCTGGTAAACCATCTAGAAACTAAAGACAGTGCCGCGTTAACTTTTTCAGTCAGGTCTAGCAAGTTGTCAGCTGAAACCATGCCATTTGTGTCATCTGCGAAAACTACTAATTCTATACCCTGAATCATATTATTCATGTAGTTGATCAGATCATTTGTAAAAAGTATAAATAGCAAGGGTCCTAATATTGATCCCTGTGGTATACCGCGTGTAATTTTGGTAAGTTGTGATTTTACCACCACTTGTTCATTTATCATTGTATTTTCTAATACGATAAATTGATATCTGTTTTCTAAATACGATCTAAAGAGTTGCAAGTTCATATCGCGAATACCATAATATTCCATTTTCTTCGTAAGTAGATTGTGATCCACCATATCAAAAGCTGAGCTTAAATCTAGAAAAATTCCCGCTACTTTCCTTTTGTCATTCAAATTCATAACAATGTCATTTATAAGAGTGTCAATGGCTTCAGCTGTACCTACACCTCTTTGGTAACCGAATTGCCTTTTCTTTAGGATATTATTTTTGTTAAAATGTCTTAGCAGTCTTGCCTTAATTAATCTCTCAAATATTTTTGACAAAATAGGTAGTAATGATATAGGCCTATAGTTTTTAGGATTCGATTTTGGACCTTTTTTATACACTGGAAGCACCTTAGCCACTTTCAATTGTTCTGGAAAGACACCTGCCTCGGCACACATATTAAAAAAACTAGCAAGTGGATTAGCCAATAAATCCTTATTATACTTTAGAATACTAATCGGCATTCCGTCGTAACCAGTTGATTTTTTATTTTCAAAATTATTTATTATTTTACCTATTTCAATAGACGTAACCGGGTCCCAGATCATTTCTTTGTCCACTCGGGTATGGCTAGTCTCCAAAACAGACATTGCAGTATTATCATTTCCTGTAATAATTCTCCTTTTGCCAAAATCAAAGAGATCAGAAAAAACTTCAACAACTGTCTGGGGATTATATACGATCTTACTATCAATATTTAATTTAATCTGTTCTGTTTTTTTATTTACTTTATTTTTATGTCTGTTTACAACTCTCCATACCTCCCTACTAGAGATTCCAGCCTTCATTACATCAGCCTGTACTGCCAACTTTCTAGCGTTTCTTAAGACTGCCCTACAGTCATGTTTACTTGCAGACTGCGCAAATGTAAGACTCATACAAAGGTTTCTATGGGAAATTGTAATTTCTTGTTCATATTAGGTCTTTACCTATGAAATTGCCGTTTTGTATGGCGAATTTTAGGTAAACTCAATTTTCAGTACTAACATTTTTGCATTTTCCTTAGGAATTATAAATCCATTTTTTTTTTCATTTTCTTAAGAATTATTGGGAAGACATTAACCTAACAGAAACTTGAATTTAATTTTCGAAAAATATTATCTGTAAAAAAATATAACAAATCTAATGATGAAATCGGACGACATTTAAGACGAACAATTTTCGAACCTTTAATTTTATATATCAAACTAAAAATAAAAACTTTATTTTATGCGTAAATTGATAACCTTGAAATCATCAATCAATCAACTTTAAAATATAAGACGAATGGAAAAAATAGCATTAGAATTATAGGAATTATGATCTCATTAATCTGTAAGAAAATTTCGGCAATTTCATAGGTAAAGACCTATTATTTCGACTTATGTTCTATGGGAAAAGTAGCTAAGTTTCATGGCCAGATTACCATCCTTTAGGATTTTTATAATTACCCATTTTGTACATGTTTTAGATATAGGTAGGTATGATAAATAGTTGCTACACCACGAGGTGTCAAAGCAGCATATTTTTATCCTCGCAGTATTTTTCCGAGACTCGGATTCGCCGTGGGTAAGGCTTAGTTCACACGGTAATATAAACTGCAAGTTTTGAGCTTTTTTTGTCTGGATTAACAAGGATAAGTACATTTTCATTTCACAAACAGCAAATTTTCATACAATCCAATATTTTTATATGTATTATTTTTAGTAAAAAAGTGTGACATCTCGCTGTGTGAAAAATAATATTGGTCACAAAAGTTCATTCGAAATGCTTTCTAAGTTATCTTTAAAACGGCATATGAATCGTACACACAGCTGCAAGTAAGTGGAAGCCAGAGTTCCGCTCATAGTCATAGTGTTAGCACTGACGTTCAGCCGACTATATCTACCTTACCAATGAATGTAAACGCCAATACTTATTGGATTAAGAAGTGCGCCCATGCGCTATCTAACCTAGGAAATTTTATAAAGGCACCTTGACCTTCGCAGCCCAAAGGGAAACCAGACCCAATTCTAGTACCTAAGTGATTTAGCTGGATACGTATTTCGATTATAAAAATGCGGTAAAATAATGCAGTGTAAACAAAGCCTTAGCCTAAGCGTGCAAACGCGCGCATTTCGCGTCCGTACGCCTGTGGAGAATCAACAAAAGCGAGTTTATACCAGTATGCAGTAAATAGAATCGGATGCACTCTTGAGCGGACGAGTGGATGCGGAGTTATAGCTTTTCAATCGTGTGTAGGGTTATAAGTAATTTATAGCCATGGGTGAAAATATTAAAAGCCAGATTACCAGTCAGGACAAATTCGGTACCGTTACCTACTAACCAACATAAATAAACAGGTAATCCGGTCAGTGGTGCGCAGTGGTAAAGGGGGTACTTCTTCAAGGCCATAGATCACGCCCTGACAGCTTGACATGTCGGTACGGGCAACTCGCATAGCAGTTCATTAAACAACATATAAAATTGAACCTTGGACGAATTTGACCATATTTGATACTTTGTTCTTTATGTCAACACCCTAACCACCATGCAGTATTCTGGGTGTCTACTCTGGATACGACACTTCTTCGATACAGTCGTCCTCATAACTTCGTTCACTGCTTTTAGAATGTCCACTGGAAGGACGAGGAAAAACCATCATAGTGCCACTATGTAATCAGTATGAAAACGATTAAGTCGGTTTGATCGCTTCGTTCAAAAGCCTGTAACATTTTTTTCTTGCAAAAAAGTTTCATATATTTGACTATGTCTAAAAAAATTCATTACCAACAGTGATTAGCGTACCACCCATCGACACTTAAGAAACATAGTTGACAGATGCTAAGGAAAACATCCTGATTAGCATCCAACCAACATCCAACTCTATCGTCAAGAGACGAAGGTTTGAATTAGCATGTTTCGAATAGTGTCGTAACGATATAGGTACCAAAAACAGAGAGAAGATACCTTTGTTCCACTATACTTTCTTTTTAAGAGTCTCAACCAAAATGGCAGGAAACTGAACCCTTAATAAAGGTTTGACGTTCGCACGGCAGCAAATGGAAACAAAACCAATGTAAGCTGAACTAGCGCTAGAGTTACAAACGCCTGAAGCCAGAGACCTGCTCAAAGTCAAAGTGTTCCCACTGACGTGCGACCGTTTGTACACAAGGTGTAGCTAACCGGAATGGATATAATTCTGGAACGCAGCTCTACATATGTTTACAGTTCGGGGACACAGTGCATTTAGCCTAAATTGTGTCTTTTTAACATGGGAACACATTTTCGATAAAAATGGTGTATCCCTGAACAGTTTGCATCAAAAACCTGTCAAAAACTACATTTTCCATCACTACAAGTAGGTACATTCTAGAACAGGTCAGTGAAATAAGAATGGTTAAGTCAAGAGCAGGTCAAGCTTGACAACGTAACGTCTTCCCATACAAAACCCTCTAATAAAGACGCAAGGTTTTTAAGGGAAAGACGAAAAAATCCTTATTTTCGACCTTAGTATGTTTCTTGGGACTGACACTTCTACGGCTATTGTGTCAAGCTTGATATGCTTTTGACTGTACACGGACTGTACTTATATAGATACAGTCAAGCTCACATCAAGCTTTACACTTGAAGTACGATTCTAGTCTCTACAAAGTGCAATGTGTCAAGTTGGACGTATTCTTGACAGTACTTCTAACTGAATGAAAGATCTTACACAAGGTTAAGCCTACTGAGCTATCAAAAAAACATTTTATCGGTAATCCCGCAATACTCTGGCAATAAGAATATGAATACGCAATGTAAATACCTACAACGATGTTCTGCGTCCCAACAAATGCAAGGCGTAGAGATTATTGCGAGCAAATACCTACTCAAATACTCAGCTGGGTTCGTATAAAAACATCACTTCGGCGAACCGAACAAGTATTAGGGAGCATTTATATTGGTCGCCAATTTATTCGATAGCCCGCATGTGAGTTTTTCTCGCAGGCGGATTAACGACTGGTGAAATTAGCCGTTTCTTAGACTTTTTTAAAATGAGGTTCTTTTTCGAATACTAACGAAAATTGTTCTAGAGGCCACTATAATGCCATATCGCATGCGATCTAGAAATTAACTATTCGCTTGCGTTCCCTAGCATATAAATACTGTCAAAGTTCTCAAACCGCCAAATGAACTCAAGACAAAGTATCTAGTCTTACAGCGTGAATTTCGAAGAGAAAACTTCTATAGCGCCGCTTGGCATCTAAACTCGTGTCAGATGTCGTGTCCGATGTCGCGTCAGATGTCGCGTCAGACCTCGCGTCAGATCCGTAGCCTGATCGACAAAGCGTCAACTTTCAACCGTATTGTTATTACAATACGGGGACATCAAAGAAGTAAGCGAGCAATGGCGCGATTGACCCTTACAAAAAGCATAATACCTACTTATTCAAAAATGCAAGTTTTCACTTCTGCCGGCACTCGCGGAGTGCAACCCATCCTTATTTTATTCGCTTCGCTCACGAATCCCAGTGACTTTAAAATATTTGTGTTCGAAAAAATTTTTTACATAAAAACATTTTTGCTTTCCCTACAAAATTTGTCGATCACGTGACCGCTTTACTATGAAAAGGAATAAAATTTTTCGAGTATTTTTTTTAATTTAGGAAAGTTGCTTGTTGTCATGATATCACGGGCTTCGGGAGCAAAACCAATAAAATCTCTATGATGTGAGTACTGAGTAAAGTTAAAATCACGTCAAGCTCCTCGGTCCCCGTGCTTGGTTCAAAGCTCTATAGTTAAGCTTGTTATGTAACAGGCTTGTACTAAACTTGAGTGCACATAAGACCTCGTGTAAACATACCCTATTTTGTCGGTCGTACAAAAAAGGATAACACCTTGCGTTTTCTAGGAAATTTCTTTTAACGAATGTAGATCGCTTCTTGTTTGGGTTGAAAATTATTAATTCAGAGACCAAATCGTCTGTTGATTGCACGCTTTCGCTTTAGGTGACGATACGCAGCCTGTTTTATTATTTATTTATTTTACAGTTTATTGTACACATGAAAAATACATTTAAACAAGTCAAATAAAGAAAAATGACACAACAGGTGCTGCTTATTTCAAGTTGAAATGTTTTGTTCGTTTTCTCAGCCTTACTTAATGTACTATTACAATCAAGAGTTAGAACTTTATAATTAAAACTATGTTCGATGTTTAAATAGTATTAAGTTCAAATGGAAGCCGCGCTACATATATGAATTTGTCTTAGTTTACATAAAACCGATGTAAACATTCATTACTATACGAGTCACATTTACCGAGTGACACAGTGTCGTCTGTTTGAGCTGGTAGAATGACGCTAGCTTTGAATTTGAAGTTACGTAACCTTAGGCTTTATTATTTTACCACCTCCTATTGCAATACCTTTCATTTGAATTATCATCATCATATTATCAAACATATCATAAAGCGTACATTACATTGAAACTAAAATTTCAAATGAATCTATCGTTTACAGAATTGAAATTATAATTTCCAGAAAACATTATTATGGAAAAATCTAAGGAAAGAGGGGAAAAGAAGACCAAGGCTAAGCTACTTCAACCAAAATTTATTAAAAGAAAAGGTCAATGTCGTGTTGTTTCGTTTCAGAAAGTAAAGCAGTTGGCGGGCGGTACTCCTCCGGAGCGATCGGTCCACTCTCCCGATTGGTCCACTTTCCTGTTCGGTCCACTTTTCCGTTCCATCTACTTTGGGAGTTCTACGTCATAACTCGAAGTTACTCTATCGACACCAGGGTATTAAATTAAGGAAGATGATAAGTAAGTATTTATTATTAGCGACCAAGCTACTTTCTGTATTTGTATACATATAAATATACATACATTTGATACATTTGTAACCGGTTTCTCAAAAACGGCTCTGACGATTTCGATGAAAATTACCACCTGTGGCCTGCCACGATCTAGCCTGGTCTCATGTCTGGGATAATTCGTACCTATTTACTGTTTTTACGAGCACTTCTTGAATATATCGCATTTCAGAAACCCTACAGCGCGATCTGTTGGTGGGTTTTGGTTAAGAGCCAGGTACTAATTTACTTAAATTTTTCGCTAACCACTGGGAAAAGGATTTTTTCCAGAAATTAGAACTATATAACTAGTGGACATCTTGTGGCTGACATGATGCCACGATGCAAGTGGTGTCAATGTGTAGCTTAGCAATTGCATTCTTAATTATTACGAGTCACAGAAATACACGCGTCCGCGCGTTTTACAAGAACATCCAATGTGCGATTGTTCAATGGTTCGGATTGCATTGGTGTCCGTAAGCATAAATTTAATTAAGAAGTGGGTCGAAAGCGCAGCGAGGTTCAAATCTCTTTGGTCGAAAGATTTGAGAGAACAGGATCAGCACGTAAAACTCGACCTCAAGGTCTGCAAAGTGGCGCACGCACCGATGAAATATTCCTGAATCGTTACGCGTAAATTCAAGAATATCAAAGCGCAAAATTTCATATATTTTGGGTTTGCCTAGATCAAAACATGCAAATTGTTCACCTTTAGCTGATACTGCATCCCTGTATCAGACCAGTTTAAGGCAGCTGAGTTGGGGTCGTATTGATAAATTCCTTCCAAAAGTGAGATCAATCTTAAGATGTACCTTACACATACAAATTATGCATCTTAAGTCCTATCTCTGACTTGAGAGGGATTTATCATACATCAGGGACTTACTTAAGAATATGCTTCCTAAACAAGTGATTTAATTGTGGATTGAGAACTCTTGGCTTCTAAGGAAACCGGGTATGACTTCACCAAACTTTTGTAAGGCTATCTCAAAAAATAAGCGGTGTCTAATCGTTTGAAGAAAGTTCAGAAATTGCAGCGAAAGATTTGAACTTACGAGGGTCGTCACAGTCAGATATCAAAGAACAATATTTAAAATTATGTTAAACGATTACGGCTTTAACTAATAATAAAAAGCTCTTTTGAATGTTAATATTTTTTTAATATTTCGAATTTTCAAAAGTGCATTTTCCTTTGGCCACCCTGTATAATACTGATCGATTAATGGTAGGATTTAAATAGGAAGGTGATTGCAATAGCTGTTGGAGTTAGCCAACAGGACCGTTTGATTGGCAGACTTGATTCCGTCCAAATTTGCGATCAGTTAATAGTTAAAAAGTAGTAACATAGAATAGATATGAGAATTGCCGCTTCATACTTTGCGTTCGTGTAGTTTCTGTTTGAGTGAACCGATTCCAATGGAACAAAGCTTATATGTTGCACGGAAGTAAGGCAAATACATTATTGAAAACTCCATTTGGATCGGTTCAGTTGTTTGTGTATACTGTAAAAGTTAAAACTCCACGCAAAGTTGTTGGCACAGATCGTTGTTAATAAATAGTAGATTTTTATATGTTACTGCCTGCTTAGCACGCTCCCCAAGAGAAAATTTATCTCGGAGAAATGTCACTTTAATTGGGGAATTATGTCATCTAATCTATCACTTCAAAGCGCGAAGAAATGTCAGTGGAGGAAAATGTTTGGCAAATCCACAAATTACGTTTTTGATATTTTAGACAGAGATAGCTTTACACACTTATACATGTAGCTGTCCTTGTCTTTCAAAATGTGTCGCACTGCTCGGATGTCAAAAAAACGTGACGATGCTTAAAGTCTTTAATCTATGGGCCTATAGAAAAACTGACAACTGAAGTGTGCTAAGCAGGCTGGTATCTGTATCGTAATAATAGTCAATTGAATATCCACTACTGTTAAGGAACTTAAAGGTTATTTATTTATTGTTTAAAATGCTTGTTCTTGACCTAGATCAAACTAAAGTACAGAGATGAGATCGACGTTGGAACGAGCTTACCAAGAAGAATCTTATTCACTCGCGATTTGAATAGATTCAGGTTATGAGAACCCGAAAACACAGACGCAGTCATAGAATTGAGATCACCACCAGAATTAAGGAATCACCCTGTATAAATTCGTGGCAGCTTACTTCCGAGTGCACCCACAGGTAGACCCACGACTTCCATTTCCGTACGTAATATACTTAGAGCAACGCGTCAAACCGCGCTCGGGCTTTGCGCGCGAAAATCGTGTTACTCTATGGTAATATAACAGTATTACATTCCCAAGACAGAATGAGAAATAGCTAGTACACACTGGAATGTCACTACGCCTTTACGATACGAGTATTTTCGTTCCAAACCGATTATACGCAACATTGCTTATTCTAGGTTCCTTTCAGGCGGGAGTATCAAAATAATGTTGCTGCCTTGCCTCTTTTAAAGATCTTGATCATGCTTTAGAGAAGAAAAAGTGTTGGATCATGTAGTGGAAGGTGGTTTAAAATTTGCCTTGGATAGTGCTTAATTAAAAAAAAATACATATGATATACAAATGATACTATAAAACGTTTTTCAGGCGCCATATTTTTGCAGCTGCACCTCTGTGTGCAGGCAGACCAAAATATTTATCTTAATAGAGTCGTTCTCTATCCATTAAATCAAGATTCATTCAAATTGGAGATCGTTTCAAATTTTGTCATGACCTCCTCTATAATACAAGAGCACCACGCGAAACGGGGCGGGTAGCAAGAGTGGCGGAGAGTATCTGTTCTGCATGATAGTAGTATTACTTTATTCCGTGGCTTGGGGCTCTTCTACTGACGCCAAGACTGATCTTTGATCAAAGTCCTGTTTAGCTTTTATAAAGGCTCAGTTGTTTAGTTCTATGATCTGACGGAGTAACACAGAACAAAAACCGGTCAAGTGAGAGTTCGACTCGCGGGCTGAGGGTTCCGATATACCTTTAGTACTCGTATTTTTTGAAGCAATAGTCCATTTTTAGGACCGCAAAACTAAATTTGTTTATAAAGGTTTTTTTGCAGATTTCTAACAAATTTCAAGTCGATAGCATGAGTGGTTGCCGAGATATGCAGGTGTGACAGATGGACAGACAAAGCGGCACCATAAGGGTTCCTTTTTTTTACCATTTTGGTATCGGAACCCTAAAAAAGGTGATATTGAACTACCTTGTTAACCCTCAAATATTTTTAATTAAAACGTCTAAAGGGCTTGTTTACTTCGTTCCCACTGCGGAACTTCATTGCTCGATTACAGAACGTATCAGATAACTACAGAACGTTCCATCATCAACACCTTAGAATTATTATCAAATATTGGTGGGTTTGTTTATTCAAAATACCGCTTAGAAGTCTCGATTTTACGTATTCTATACATAGGTACTAAAATTGTAAAAAAAATAACTATAGCAAAAATATAAATGTTAAATTATCAATTAGGTAAATAAAATTTGAGCTATTTTTAAAATTCACTTGTTTTCTGTCTGTTAGAACGGACATTTTCCAGATTATGTAGGTTGGGGCATAATTTTAAAATTATAGAGGTTTTTATTCTGCAAATTCACGATTAAGAAAGTTCTTCGTATAATTAAGACGATACTTACGCATAAGCAAAGTTTCGCTTAGTATTTCTTGAAAAAAATAACACTACATTAAGAAGAGTTCTTTTTTTTTCTTCTACGTGGATTATTTTTATGTCATGCCCTGTTTGTGCTATAAAAGAAAGCACATAAAAGTATATTTTATTACCTTTCAAAGGACGTATCATACATACATAACATCACGCCTCTTTCCCATCGGGGTAGGCAGAGACCACAGTCCTCCACCTGCTACGATCTTGACATACTTCCCTTGCTTCCTGTACTTTCATCAATCCTTTCATACATATTTTAATATCATATTTATTATTATTTTATTTTATTATTATTTTATTCTATTTTTTTATTTTAATATATTATCATATTTTTCATTAATTAAGTACAGCGAAAAGAAATTAATAAAATAAAAATCTCAAGTGGTTAAATTATGTGCCGGTAATTATATGTAAAATAATAAAAGCGTTTATTTTATATAATACCTTTTTACTAAGATCTTGTGACGAGACAATATTCTTTAAAAAAACACTGAGCTCCCTCCCTATTTTAAAAGATCCTCCAGTAATAGGTTTAATTTCATTGATAGAAAATTTATGTAGGTACGAGTATACCTACGAATAAAAAATAAGTCAGGAACTCTAATTTCACACAAAAAGTGGCCCTACGTGAAACCAAAAGGACGTAATTATATTCAAAATACGAATCAATTGGTTCAAATTCAGAACGAGGGCAGGGATTGGTTCGCGCGCGTGTTGCAATGTCAGCTAGTAGTAATTGACTAATGAAGCCTCGAATGACGCGGTGGAACGACTTTATTTTATTTATTTTATTTGCAAAAGGTACAATTTACAGATTACAGACTAAATTATACAACATAGTAGCACAGCAATGTAAACAAATAAATCTGAAGTCCTATTAAAATTGTACACAACACTTTCATAAATTAGTATTTAAATAATCTAAAACAATATGGATACATAAAAATGTCATGAAGAAAAATTATTAATTAATTATGTTAATGTTTTGAAGATTTAATTATTTTAATAATATTAGATTTAAATTTAAGAAAGCTACAGCCAAAAATATCAACGTGAGCACAGATTAAATTGAAAGATCTACATATTCTAAACAATGTATTATTTTGAGATACATTATTTTTAGTCACGGGTAAATCAAACAGTTGGGGAATACGCACAGACCTCGACGGGCTCTTAGTGTAAATGACACAATAACGGACCACCCAATTTACCGTTTGCTATTTTGAATAAGATGCTTAAATCAGATAACCATCTCCTGTCAGCAAGACTATCTAAGTTAAACTTAAGCAATCGATCACTTCTTCGGATACACGTCTTTCGTTGGATCATTTTTTGAGCGCAGTTACATTTCCTTACTTATTATTTATTCATAGAGGTATACGACAAAGGAGAACTTTGCTATAGGACCCAAAAACCGTTTACGAAAACTATCTCATTTCGTTACCTAACCTTCATAAACAGCGGTAAAAGACATCGTTCTGGGAACCAATTTTGAAATATCACCGGGTAATAAAATATCAATCAAAAAGTTTTATATTACAAATTTAATTTCAAAAGTAAAGATTAATATTTGTTAAATTTAAAGTAAATTACTGATGTAAATTTTCATATTTTTATCTACTTTTTAACAGCGAATTTCAATTTTTGAAGTCTCAAAAGTGATATTTTATCACTGAATGAAAAAAACATTCGCTGCATTGTCACTGATGTAATTGATATTTTGTTTATGTTTGCTAAAGTCTCTTAATTTTGTAATACAAAGCTGCCAAATTTAAAAGCTCTTCTTATCCTTAACTCTTTAAATAATTTTCACTCACCTGAATCCGGCAGCAGTTTTCCCTTCAGCTCTACATCGCTTTCCGCAGACGTGGCTCCGTAATTTTTGAAAGTTTTTCCTGAAGGCTCCTCAAACTTGGTCACTTTGAAACGCTCCGACATTTTCCACTATTTTTAACACAAAATTCACTTTACTCAACACAATTTCAAAACTAACTCGATTCTGAATTCACTCACTTATTTTTTTAATGTGGCACTAATTTTGTCTCTAACTGTACACTGAATTTATTCACTTACTTTGTCTGTTATAAACGTACATTTCGCTCTATGAATGTGATATGTAGAGTTTAATTAACTAATTTTGTCTCCAACTGTAGACTGAATTTAGTCATTAACTTAGTATGTTATAAATGAACATTTCGCTCTATAAATGTGATATGTAAGTTTTATAGATGTAAAAATGTACAATACATTTCGCTCTATAAATGTGATATGTAGAGTTTTATAGACGTAAAAATGTAAGGAAAGGAACACTATTTTTCATCCATCATTGCAGCGAATTGAAATTCTGAAAAGAAAAGAAAAACGTTAGTAACGAATGTTTAATGATTATACGTATTTGTATGTATTGTCATGACGTCAAATTACGAACAAAAGTTATGTACAGTCAACGTCAGGTCAAGCTTGACGCTCGCAGTGCGAATCTAGCCCCTACATCTATTGAAATAAGAACGGTACATAGTTCATTGTGTCAAGCTTGATGTGATCTTGACTGCTCCTATGAACAAACGTTATTACAGCGATGTAACTGGCTACTTTGATTTTTTGCCAAAATAAAAACAAAGCTAAATGGATTCTGAATGTAAAAGGATACAATGTTATCTAATCAGCTTTGCTGACATCAATGCATGTAGAAAACAGGAATTTAAAAAAATTAAACCGACTTCAAGAATAAGAAGGGAGAAACAAGAGTTTTTGGTCTGAATATTAGAAATAAATAAAACACGTAAACGAGTCACTTGGTATTCGTGGTATACAACGTTATTTTTTGGACCTCATTTAAGTATGCCCACGATATTACAGAGGTCGAAAGCAACAACTTTTGTGCTACGATTACGATCCGCCGGTAGTGAACGGATTTTAAAAATTCTTTTTTTTATTCTATAGAGTTTACCTTCGAAGTGGGCCCATATAAATTTAGGCAACAGATGATGGAGTATGAGACTAAAACCGGTAACTCCTCAAAAAATAACAGCTGAAATATCGAAATTTAGTTGATATATAGGGTTTTACTCAAATTGTACAAATAATTATTGTTTTATACCCAAACCACAAAACTGAACCACTTTCTCAAAGAAAGAAAATTCGAAAAAGAGTTTCCAAGACATAGCAAGCAAATTCAATAGAGGGCTTTTTATTGGAAATCAGAATTATATGTTAGTAAACCTTCCTCCTGGCTATAAGGAACCTTGGTCAACCTGGAGAAGTCTAAATAGGCTGAGGACCCAAGTTGGTCGAACCAATCCTATGCCGGTGGGGTTTCTAAGCTGTGAATGTGGAGAACTCCTGCAAACCATGGCACACCTCACTAATTGTCCCGCGTGCCCGACCACCTGCTCGCGCGAGGACTTACTTGACGGTAACCAGAGGGCTACCACGGTAGCCGCTTTCTGGGCAAGTAAGATTTAGCCCGTGTTCTTGCCGTCACAAAAGAAGAAGAAGTAATACTCTTCTGGAGAGATGTTCGCATTCATGGTCTTCCGCCCAGTTGCACAAAAATCTTTAAAATTAAAGCAACTTTTAATATATTGCTGTTACTTTCTTAGTCATTAAACAGAAAGTGACAGCAATAGATTTAACAGAGCTTTAACCTTAAATAAGCCCAGTTTACTATAATCTAATCTGTATCAAAGCTTATAACCCACACTATCTTTTGGTGTCGGTAAAGGCGACTAAAGACGGGCCAAGCTTCCTGCTGCGTACTGTACCAACAACATACAAACCGTTGGAAGTGTATCTTTTGATTATTGTACATTTCGAGCGGAAATTCTGGATGGTGTCATTAAGAGATTTTGAATAAAGAACATTTAGATTTTTTTTCATAGCTCAAACCAATGAACGGATGGGCGGAAAGGCACCCAAATGGTTATTATAGCATATTCCCATTATAAATCTACGCAAATCCACGTAGATGAAGAGATGAAGTCACGGGCAATAGATAGTTACATACAATAGGTACTTTGAGTTTACA
Organism: Athrips mouffetella; assembly: GCA_947532105.1. Lineage (NCBI taxonomy): Eukaryota > Metazoa > Arthropoda > Insecta > Lepidoptera > Gelechiidae > Athrips > Athrips mouffetella. Next base: position 8,763,810 of record OX383960.1, on the reverse strand, counting down.
ATTTACTCGACCCGTATTCGCAAACTTTACCCTCATCATAATATCCCATGAAACGTCCACTACAGGACAGAGAGCTCCCTCCAGAACTCCACCAAAAAAACTCGTGGTAGCTGGAGAGGGTGTACCATAGTCACCACGCTTGTAAGCGTTGCGGCTGGCGACCGCTGTTGTTGGTGACCGCAGTACGTAAAAGATGGTACGAATGCTGCTGCCCATCTTCTGGTACTTTAGCCCTTTGTCGCCTCTTACGACACCGACGGGTAGATATGGGTTGGTACTATTCTTTGCCGGCACCACATAGGGCCATACTCAAAAATACGTAGTAAAAATTCAGATGTTTGTTTTTATTCTTCCAAACATTTACTATTGACATTCTGGTTCTTAAACCATCTAAAAAGCTGAAAATAAAATAAAAACTGGCCAAGTGCGGGTCGGACTCGCGCACCGAGTGTTCCGTACCACTAAGGTAAAATACCGTCTTAGTTATGGACGCGCAGACACAGTAGTATTAAATGCGCGCGAGTCCGACACGCTCTTGACCAGTTTTTATTATTTGTTGTTATTTTATAGCTATTTGTTGTTATTTTATTATTATGTATATTCACTATAAACTTTAAAAAAAATCACGCTTGTAAGTATCCCCGTTTTTACGATAGAGCTAATACAAAAATCGAAAAAAAAAATCTCGCTTCAGTAAGGAATTAATAATAAATAATTATATAAAAATTTTAATTTTGTTGTTATACCGGCAACAGAAATACATAATAATTATGTGAAAAGTTCAACTGTCTACCTATTACGGTTTGTGAGATACATCGCGCTGGCAGACAGACAGATAGACATCGGAGGCATATTAATAGGGTCCCGTTTTTCACCCTTTGGGTACGGAACCCTAAAAATGAGGTCATACTTAGTTTCGTTAAAGTTTTTCTTTATTATTGTTTATGGTCCATCTATGGCGTCACAGCGCAGCAGTGCATGCAAATAATAAAGGAATTACGTGGTGACGACCACGACGTCACAACGCGACGGTGAACACTGCAGTGGGTAGAGTCGGCATAAAAATGCATTGTAATTGAAATAGCGCGGTAACAAAATTACCTACTGCCTACTGCAGAGAAATTACGTACTAGGTATGCCATTACCGGCCAGGGAACGTTTGTTTTATAATATTATAGTAGTTTATCGAGAGTCGAGACAGTTCAGTCTGAATCGCTGGGAGCCAATTCCTGAATATCACCGGTTGATAAAATATCACTTTTGAGACTTTAAAAAATCAAATTCAGATAACAAATTGTTAAAAAGGAAATACAAAAATGTGAATTAACTATATTATACACTAATTTATATTTAACGACATTCACTTTTGAAAAAAAGTATTATTCAAGAATTGGCTTCTCTGGTCCTATTGAAAAATTTACTTAAAACAAAAAACAAAACAATACAATGTATAGGCGTTTCTCTCTCTCTCTCTCTGGTATAGGCTAAATACTCGTAAAAGATTATTTGTTGCAGAATCCGTTTTTTTGCACGCCACGTTGTCCGCACGTATTTTTTTTATGTCACAAGTGAGCAAACGAGCAGGTGGGCCACCTGATGGTAAGTGGAACACGAACATAACACGAACTGTCTTATTAATGAAATAATTTAACACTAATAAGACAGCAAAGCGAGTTACCCGTTAGGTAGTATTTGACTGTCCAAGCCAAGTGGAAACTTGTGCAAAAACTACTTAAAACTAACCTCTCGGTGCCTACTTTATTGCGAAAAATTGTTATGCAGTTCGTAATCCGATTCCTTTCCTCGGAGTAAGATGAAACATGTACGAAAGTTTAACTTAAGGTATAAGCTTTCAAACATATACCAGCCAAGTGCGTGTCGAGCCATGCGCAGTATAGGGTTCCGGAGCTTTTTAGGAGTTTTTATCGCAAAGCAGGTTCTTATTAATTATTTCATAACGTTCATAGCATAAACCTTTGCCTCCTAATGCTCAGCGAGGTTGCTTGATTGCTATTGCTATATTATTTCCAGTTTTTTGGAAATATCTCATTCACCTGCTTAGCTGTGATATTTTTCCTTTTGATTTCATCATTATATGTTACCGCCCGAACCCGATTTTAGATTAAGTAGTTTTGCCTAGGTCAAACCAATCTAGTATACTGCTCTGATGCAAGGTTTAACAGATAAATTTAACTTAACCTACCCAACACTTTGGGTTTTGCTGGTAAATACATTTCACCATTGTCAGATAGACCCATGAGACAGTTCATACAAGCTCTAAATTGGTAAATATAGTTTTTTTTTAAATATCTCTAATTAGGTTACAGAGGATTTATCAGAGTTTGAAGTTAAGGGACACAACCATGGGAGTTCCTTTTTTTGTATTTTGACATACTCGTACGTTCCTTATGAAAAGATGTTTAAATTTATGGTCGGAGTAATACTGAAAACAATTTGATGGTCTGTGTAACATACTGAAAAGAACGTAGTCGATTTGGTTTGGCGTTACCTGCACTGCATGTGACGATCGAGACACGACTGGCTCCGGTACTGTAAAGATTTGCATACGAAACTCTTATGCAATTCTCGTAAACTTGTATGAATATTATAGTCATCCATTCGAATTAGTTTTCAAAGGAGCAGTAAAACAACACTAAAATAACGATACCAGGTAATTACTTAGATTCTTAGTTGCTACTAAAATAAACCTGTTCTCAAAAAGTATTCCTAGTTTTGCTCTTGACTTCGTTTGCTTGGCATTTGGAATTTTACAGTAACACAAACACCTGAACCGGTTCAAATGGAAGTACAACACATCTCTGTTTTTAGTCAATCGGTTCACTAAAACAGAAGACAGACAGCACAATCGCAGCAATTAGCAATGTTGAAGGTAACCAAGGGCCAAGTTTTGGGCTAGCTAAGTTTATGTGTTGGTCCGTGTGGTGCCGGCAAAGAATAGATACCAACCCATCCCACCCGTGGGAGTCGTAAGAGGCGACTAAGGGCCGATGAATGGGCAGCAGCGTCTTTCTGTGTATCGTACCATCTTACATACTGCGGTTACCAACAACAGCGGTCGTATTTCCCCTGATAACTAAAACTGTTAATTCAGACCATGAAACTGAAGAACTTAGGTCGAAATACAAAAGAAAAAGGAATAAAAAGTATTTTTGTCAACAAATACATCACCTCGGTACATCACGTAATAGTGTTTTTTATGGGACGTCCATTTTTCTTAAGCCCGCGTCACACAGAGGCGGTAGCGGAAGCGTTCCGGGGCCGGTATTTTTTGTAAAGTATGAGTTCATATGCACCCTGTCACATTGAAAAGCGGTTGCGGCGCGGTATTTTGTTCCCGCCAAACCGCCCCGGACCGCTTTCGCAATCATACCGCCTCTGTCTGACTTGAGCTTTAGGGTTTCGTACCCAAAGGATGAAAAACGGGACCCTATTAATATGCCTCCGATGTCTGTCTATCAGCAGGCTGTATCTAATTAACCGTAATAGGTAGACAGTTGGAATTTTCACAGATTATGTGTTTATGTTTCCGCTATAACAACAAATAACAAAAATAAAAAATTAAGGGTCTTCCCTACTAAAACTTGTTTTTAGGCGATTTTTGCTCAACTTTTGTTTTAGCGCTGTCGTAAAAACGGGAACACTTTTGTATCTTTCTATTGCATAAGCTATAATATGACAACAAATAATAAAAACTGGTCAAGTGCGTGTCCGACTCGCGCGAATTTGAGCATTAAGATGGTATTTTTACCTTAGTGGTACGGAACCCTCGGTGCACGAGTCCGACTCGTTATTAGCCCTCTCGCAATTATTAACACCATTTTTTTCCTGAATGGTAAGTATTTTCACCAGAAAAACTGTAGTAATAACATTTATTAGTCTTAAGTTTCATACTTCTCAGAGATAAAGATAATAAAATTACCTTTTTAAGATTTGATAAAAATATTTACATTTTATTATGGAGGTCCCTCGCAAGAAATGGATACGCTTATGGCTCCATCCTTAGCAGAAAGTGTTGCTACTTAAACATCCTTGGCCAAAACTGTGATCAGAAATAAAGACCAATCAGCACTACGCAATGAGCTCTTCGATGCAAGCTCTTCTATGCAAGCTCTTCTTTTTTCCCACCATGGCCCCAATTTGTTTGTGAAGCGATGTAGTTTAGCTGACGTCATTAAGAGATTTTAATATCCAACAATGAATAAACTATTTTGAGTTTGATGTTTTGCCGGTATATATGTGTCTTAACCGAGTCATACCGAGTCGACACTTGATAAATGACAATCGACACCTAATTGATACGTATTGAAAACAGAGAATTAATGGCCAATGCCAATGAATGAAGCGAGTTCGAAGGCGGTTATGAAACAAACACACTTGAGTGCAGCAAGTGTAATGTGTGTGATGATAAATTACTCTTTTTAAAAGAAGGGCTTTCATGCAAATAAGGCTGAGGAAATACCACTCTTAAATGTTAGTGCATCGATTTTTTTATTGTCAATGGACTTACTGACGCTGACTTCGTTCTAGCCCTCAGGACAGAGATGAGGTCGACGATTGAACGAGCTTGCCCAGAAGAAGCCTATTCACTCGCGACTTGACTATATTCGGGTTATATGAACTCGGAAACACAGACGCTGGCAAATAATTCAGTGAACAGTATTGACAAAAAATAGTAATTTTTAGCCTTTCACCAAATTTCGTTAGAAGCATTTAGGCAGGGCACTCTTGTCTTAAAGTATTAATTTTATTAGTATTATTATTTACATTGTACTCGTAACAGTGGTATCCTTAAACACCTATTTTTTAAAGGAAAGTGAATTATGCAGAAAATACTGCAATAAATAAAACATGCAATTTCATCTGTAGTTATCTTGAAGTATTTTTAAAAATAGTTGGTTTATAAATAACGTAGGTATTTGATATTCACATCAGCTATTCAGGCTATTCAGGTTTTTGAATGTTAATAAGGAATTCTTGAAAAGGATACGAAAGTGTTTTCAGAAACGGAATATTTTGCAATTTTAGTTTTGTAGAAATTGTAGGTATGAATTTTAGTTCCAATAGCTGAAAAGACACATTTTTTGTTAGGCTTCAAGCAACACCACTACTAGCTGTAAGGGTGGGCGTAAGTATTTCTTCTATGTTTCAGTTTTCTTTGTAATAAAGTAAGAGTGAAGACGCACTCTGCCCTGCCCTACGCAGAACAGTATTTCTATCTTTCAGTTTTCTTCGTAATAAAGCGACAGGGAAGACGCGCTCTGCCCTGCCCTGCGCAGAACAGTAGTAGTACTATCTTTAAGTTCAGTTTTATTCGTAATAAAGCGACAGGGAAGACGCGCTCTGCCCTGCCCTGCGCAGAACAGTACTTCTATCTTTCAGTTTTTTTCGTAATAAAGCGACAAGGAAGACGCGCTGTGACCTGCCCTGCGCAGAACAGTATTTCTATCTTTCAGTTTTTTTCGTAATAAAGCGACAAGGAAGACGCGCTCTGCCCTGCCCTGCGCAGAACAGTATTTCTATCTTTCAGTTTTCTTCGTAATAAAGCGACAGGGAAGACGCGGTTTGCCCTGCCCTGCGCAGAACAGTATTTCTATCTTTCAGTTTTCTTCGTAATAAAGCGGCAGGGAAGACGCGCTCTACCCTGCCCTGCGCCATCTGCGTCTCAGCTCACGCTCACCCTGATAATTTATAATGCGTAATCGTGCTTTCCATAATGCTCCATGGTTAAGAGTGTCATAATATAACAATCGAAGAGCGTTTTACCGCTGTTTTTAGGGTTCCGTACCTCAAAAGAAAAAATCGGAACCCTTATAGGATCACTTTGTTGTCCGTCTGTCTGTCAAGACCCTTAATCTCACGAACGCGTAAAGGTATCAAGTTGAAATTGATACCATATATTACGGTCTATGAACTACACAAGATCTGAAAATTTCATTTTTAGGGTTCCGTACCTCAAAAGAAAAAAACGGAACCCTTATAGGATCACTTTGTTGTCCGTCTGTCTGTCTGTCTGTCTGTCAAGACCCTTTATCTCACGAACGGGTAAAGGTATCAGGTTGAAATTAATACCGTATATTAGGATCCATAAACCACAGAAGATCTGAAAATTTAAATTTTTTACACCGACGCAATCAAAAGATATGGCATTTTATGTCCTCATCTCCATACATTTATGCAAAAAAGCAAAACCTACAGGGTACTTCCCGTTGACCTAAAACTATGAAATTTGGCAAGAAGCTAGGTCTCACAGTACAAATAATGGGAAAAGTCTGAAATCATTAAATATTACAACTTTTCTCACAACTAATGGTAACCAATTGTGGTGAGCTCCCGTTTCAAGAACATTCATATAAGAGAGGGGTCAAGTTGGATGGTCGCTGAGGCGATTTTTGTTTTAGTTCTATTTTAAAAACAGGAACGCTTACAAACTTGAAAATTGGTATGTTTATAGTGCATAAGCTATAAAATAACAACAAATAATAAAATTTGGTCAAGCGCGTGTCGGACTCAAAAAATCTAGCACATTAACTTACTGAAATTTCAACTAATACAATTATGATTATGTGGTGGTACGGAACCCTCGGTGCGCGAGTCCGACTCGCACTTGGCCGGTTTTTTTTACAACGACGCAATCAAAAGATATGGCATGTTATGTCCTCATCTCCATACTGTGACGCTCTAGGCCTGCTAGAGGCTATTAAAATAGAAACCCTAACCTATTTCTAGATCATGGGCACGGCCAAGATTGTAACAGCTAGATGCAGGTATCCTAATGGCTTACTTAAAACTTACTTACTAGTTTCCTATCCTGGGCACGAACCCAAACATCAGATTGTAAAGGGTCCCTAACCCCTAGAGCTATCCTAATAAGATGTAGGTGTGTATATGTAGTTTAAAAGTTTATGAACCTGTAAGGAATAATTGAATGTGGTAATGTCTAAATTTCTAACTATCCTAGCTGAACCTAAGGGAAATCTAAGGAAAGTCCTGTAGTTCTTGAAGCCTATGTATTGGGATTGTCCTAGTCATAAAATGGCCGATAAGATGTTTAAACTGCTTTTTGGACCCGACGAGGTGATCAACGAGTAACCCTAATTCGTTTGAGTGCGGACCATGAATAAGTTGAATTCCTATACAATTAATTTCCTAGAATAAAAACATTGATTAGTATGAGCCTATAGGTACTGTAAATAATTTGTGTGAAAGGAAGCAGGCAGATCCGAAGGCTGTAAATGGTACATAAAAACATCAAAATAGTACATCTAAACTTCTCCAAGGTTGATATTTGACTTTCTTCAAGAAAATTTAGTTTATTTTTAACAATGTAAAGGCCTGAAATATATCCAGTCCTTTCAGCTCAATCTTTCCATATAGATAAAGGTGTTTTATTACTTTCTATGTGCGAGATGACTTACAAACTGACTCCAGTTGTATTTGCAACCCCGGTATGGATGTATTGCAATATACTGGGTTTTGTCTTTCCCAAAGTCGATTTATATATCATCAGCTTGTATCTTAGCTTGTAGCATAGAAAAGAATGAGTTTATTAGATGAATCAAATGCGTTTTTCATTTGCAGCATTTGAGCCAAAAAGACCTTCTTTATAACAGACTTAGAATTGAATTTTATATTGAAGTGGGTGGTAGCTTTCAGTTGTAGCTATACCTTTTAAAAGTTAGTAAAATTGATTGTATCGAATCCCAGAGAAGGATAGATATGCTTAAATAATTGACTGGCATAAATCGTTCAAAGTAGATTGGCCGATTTGAGGAGTAAATATTAATTCTTCTTACCCGTCTGCGACTGGCATACTGCAATGAGGACTGAGTTGTCTGGACCGCTGCTGGCTTGGAATTGGACGCTCAGCTCCCCTGCGTTCAAATGGTTTGTAGCTTTTGGTTCCTATTTCACATGGTCCATAGACCTCCTGTAAGTTTAAAAAGGAAGATGAACTAAGTACTAAGACATCTAGTCCCCCTTCGGGTAAAACTACTCTATAAATATTGGCTTTTTATTCTTACTCAACACGCGTTTTGACGTTCAGAGCTCCAAAGGTCGCTATAACACAAAAATTTTTAGTAAAATAATAATTTTCTTGACAAAGATCGCCATCGGCGGGTAATTTAGGAAAGCGTCATTTAATCGTAATGTCGAATTGAACTTAATTTACTAATTGGGTGACGAAATGCCCTAGCTCGGCGGTGTGTTTCTGTAGAAATCTTGATTTGCTGCGGCATCTCTCGGCGTTTTGTAACTTTGTAGATTTTTCTATACGTTGCCCCCGCCATTGCTCGATCCAGAAAGACCGTCGCAGCTTGCATGTTCGACACGTTTCAAATACTGAGACAAGTTCGCTCAAACCGACCAATCAGAGAGCTACAATCCACTAGGCCACGGCTAGCCTCACCAATCCTACCCACTTCCTTCACACTTTTCTATTTCCTGTTTGACAAGGTTGACAAGTAGATTTTAACCAAAGAGGTTTTAATATGCGCCGATTTGCGGCGCTAGACGAGTATTTTTCAAGCAATCATTTTAAGTAATAATGCATAATCAGACCCTTATTTTATTTACGAGTTGAACAAAAATCTATGATCATTTATATTAAGATCCCTATTGTATTATTACTCATTTTAACACTCCTAAAATATAATATACTCTATTATATTCTTCGTGTAATTCCGTGTCGGACCATCGGCCCGTTACAATACATTTATGCACTAAAGCTATGTAATTTGGCAAGAAGCTAGGTCTCACAGTACAAGTAAAGGAAAAAGTCTGAAATCATTAAATATCACAACTTTTTTCACAACTAATGTTAACCAATTGAGGTGAGCTCCCGTTTCAAGAACATTCATATAAGAGAGGGGTCAAGTTGAATGGTCGCGGAGGCGATTTTTGTTTTAGTTCTATTTTAAAAACGGGAACACTTACAAACTTGAAAATTGGTATCTTTATAGTGCATAAGCTATAAAATAACAACAAATAATAAAATTTGGTCAAGCGCATGTCGGACTCAAAAAATCTAGCACATACAACACAATTATATTAAATATAATACAATTATGATTATGTGGTGGTACGGAACCTCGCACGAAGACTCGCACTTGGCCGGTTTTTTTTTTAAACAGGGGAGTAAGAAGACTCGCAAATAATATTTATGTCTTATACGTACCTCTAAACGAACATTTGTGAGCTCCACTAAGAACACTTTATTATTTATTATTTTATTACAGTATTTTCAGGGTTTTATAGTCAAAAAGGAAACCTTATAGTTTCGTCATGTCCGTCTGTCTGTCTGTCTCGAGACCTTTAGTACTAGAAAGCTGTAATGTAGACTAAGTGCTAAAATAAAATTTTGAAAAATATTTTTAAACGGATCTCTACATGAAGTCAAAACATGAAGCTTGAAAGAGCAATTTTTTCTTGGAGTCGAGTGCCCCCCTCCCCCCCCCCTGCCAGCTAATCGGTTGTTATTGGAAATGTGAAAAATTCACATTAGTAGCAAATATGATGAAATTAAAACGAACACTGTCATAGCCAAAAAACTTGTAATAATAAAAACAGAAATAACAATAAGGCGCTAGGATTTCATTAAACACTAGGAGGTAAAATACTTAATCAAAACCTGCTTGGCGATAAAAATAATTTACCTCTCCATACAAATTGCCCACTCTGGTCGTTTGTATGGAGAGGCCATATTTTTTTTCATTTCCCAACATATGTTTCTTAGGAAAAGTTGTTCAGTTTCGTTGACTGAGTACGCCCTTTCAGTTTTCAGTACACCGTCCCTTACACCCTGTATAATATATAATATACTAGCTGTTACCCGCGACTTCGTCCGCGTAGATTTTATAAAAAACAGAACTCGAACTTAATTGAAACATATTTTACGGAGCGCTTATCCTTCTTGATCCCTACGTAAAAGATGCATTTGTACTTATCCAAGTTGAATAAATGCATCTTACTACAAACTTAATTATCTTTTGATTTTATTTAACTGGTAGGTAGTGCGGGATTTTCATTGTCAACCGTTACAGGCGAACTTAAAAAAGAAGGCAATAAAGGGAGTGAAGTGAATGGGTAGCGAGGAGGTATTCATAAAAGTAAAAAAGGTCCCTATTCCTCCCTATCTATCCTTTTGTATCCCCCCCCTACATTCCCACTCCCCCTCCCTCACCCTCTCCCACTCTCTCTTCCTCTCCCTCGCCCCTCCCTCTTCCCCCCCTCACCCTTCCTTCCCCCTCCATTTCCCCCCTTCCCCTCTCCCCATCACCCTCCCTTTCCCCCCTCGCCCTCCTCCCATTCCCCTCCCTTTCCCCCTTCCCCTCACTCATCCTCCCCTTCCCCCTCTCCCTCCCTCTACCCCCCCCTCCCTCTACCCCCTCCATCGCCCTCTACCCCTCCCTCCCCCTTTCTCTCCCCTCATTTTCCCCTCCCTTACACTCTCTCCCTATCCCTCCCCCTCTCCCTCTCCCTATCCCTGACCCTACCCCTATCCCTGCTTCTACCCCTAACGCCATCTTAACCACTATCCCTATCCTTATATAAACATACAACTGACACTCATATTGATTTTTAGACATTTCAAACCTATCGAATCCCAACCCCATCCCAGGGGTGGTGGTATTTCACGTCCACCACGTTGGATTTCAAAATCATTGTAGTTTTCGTAATCAGCGACCCGATAATCCATACGAACGACACCCATATTGATTTTTAGACATTTCAACCCTATCGCACCTCAACCTTATCCCCAGGGGATAATGGTAGTTTACGTCTACCACGTTGGATTTCAAAATTGTAGTAGTTTTCGTAATCAGCGATACTTAGTTGAATAAAAAAAGTCCCATCAAAATCGGTTAAGTAGTTTCGGTGTGCTGTAGCAGATACAACCCCGCTAGAGTATTATTGTATATGTGTAGATTCCCACGGGAATGAGATATTTTCCTGGGGTAAAAAGTAGCCTATGTCCGTCTCCAAGTTACCATCTATCACCATACCAAATTTCATCAAAATCCGTTCAGCCGTTTAGGCGTGAAAGAGCAACAAACAAACAGACAGACAGACAGACAGAGTTACTTTCGCATTTATAATATTAGTATGGATATGGATATAATATTTATTGTCAGAAGTAATTACACATGAATAATAATAACAAAATGTCAACCTAAAAATACAAATAGCAAACATAAAAATAATAATTGTCACAAATTAATCGAATAACCAAAATATTAACCAAGCTTCAATAAGTCTTTGAATTAAGCTAGGTGTGATCACTCCTTTAAGCTCAAGACAGAGACGAATGCCATGATAGAGGGGAGGCCTTTGCCCAGCGGTGGGACACTACATAGGCTAGTAATAATAATAGTACTTAGAGGAGACAATTTTTTTTTTTTTTTCACTTTTAATTTTATTTCTTGGGAAAACATCTAAATCTTCAATAACTTGCATTTTGGATGGCTATCCATTATCGTTCAAAAGGTGCTTCTTAATCAACTGGAGTGTGTTACTTGGACCATCAAACTAAAAAAAAAACAATAAAGGAAATTTCTCCCTTACAAAATGTTTATTTTTAGGGGTCACGCAAAGGGGATATAGACTAGTAGGATATTTTCTTCCTGGCTTTGCGCGGAAATTCGTTTTGCAAAGGCATTGGTTTGTTTTAATAGACCCGTTCCGGCTACCGTAATAGCGCCCCAGAAACCTTTACCGTAGTGACTACAGAAACATGATTACCTGGTGAAACTGTTGAGCAATAAGTGAGCATTGTAGCCTTGAAACCATAGTTTGTAAGAAAATCGATATTAATGCAGTTTTAGTTAAGGAATATTGTTATTCTGCTGACTGTTTTGTTAAGTTTTAGAAAGTACAAAATTACAACAATGCTCTTAACTTCTATAAATAAAAACTGAGACATTATTACATGGAAAAAAGGTGGTAGGGTTTTTGTGCAAAGTCCGTTTGGGGAGGTACTACTTAGTATTGTCACACCATTCCGTTACACGCTGTATACATAACATAAAATAATAGAAGCTCGATTTTACCATATTCCTGATTTTAATATCGTTCTGTGAAGTACGCGCAAAAATTGTATGGAAAACCTAAAAAAATGACATTCTCCATCCATGTTTTTGTAAAAGATGTTCAGATATGTGTAATGAGTAACATACCTACAAAGCTAGGGGTCATAAATAAACCGATAAAACAATCCTTATAGTAATTTACGGACCTTCACCTAACTATTATACCATGGTCTGTGAGGTCGGTCATCGACCTTAAGGGGTGTAAGGCACGGTGTACCGAAAACTGAAAAGGAGTGCTCAGTTAACAATACTGAACAACTTTCCCAAAGAATATTTTTTTGAAATGAAATTAGTTTTGACATTTAATACTGTTCGACAAATTTGAATTTTTATTCGGACAAAATATAATTATGATCAGTAAATGCTACAGAAGTGATTGACAATACTCACGCATTAGAATATTTCTATAAAGCGATTGAAGCGTTTTTCGCGAATGATATTTATTCATATCTTTCTCCGGCCTTCGTTTCTTAGTAACGATGAGCGACAGCTTAATGAAACGGTAGGCCTTTTCACCTTTTATATATTTATTCAGACAGCCGGATCCTAGAAATATGAAGCTCGTAAATCGTATTGTATTTGTAGAAGTTTCATTGTAAGTACGCACGGCAGCGAGTAGCTGGCAACAAAGTCAGTGTAAGCTAAAGCGGCTCTACGCTACAAACGCGCGGAACCAGAGACCCGCTCAACGTCGGTGTTACACTTGACGTGCGCCCGAGTGTACTATGAGGTGCTTCCTAATTAACTGCGAATATTTGACTATGTATTTGAGTATGGTGCCATGTGGTGCTGGTAAAGAATAGTACCAACACATCTCTACCCGTGGGTGTCATAAGAGGCGACTAAGGCCTTATGAACCAGAGGATAGGCAACAGCATCTTTCTGTGTGTCGTACCACCTTACATACAGCGGTCACCAACAACAGCGGTCGCTAGCCGCTTTTGCTGGACTTCTGATGGGAGTCCCTGTCTTGCAATGGATTTACTTGACGGTAACCAGAGGGCTACCACGGTAGCCGCGTTCTGGGCAAGTAAGATTTAGCCTGTGTTCTTGCCGACACGAAAGAAGAAGAAGAATGGACGTTTTATGGGATGTTATGAATGATTTGAGAATGTCAAATGACTTTTTCAAACAAACATGGGTTAAAAATGGGCATCTCATAGAATACCAAAAAATCTCGTTTAAGTGGCACCTTTTAGGAATAAAGTGATACTATGAAGGGCAATATGTTGGGTTAAAAATGTGATAAACATGTACAATATTACTTAAACATTGGTTCTGCGTCAATTTGACTACCTCAGCACCCAACCACTTGCACCTAGTTTATACCTTTGTGTGTGCCAAATAACAAAATTTAAATTCGGTTTTCAATAACTTATTAGCGAGGCGAGGCGGTGCTGGTCTGGTGTTGAGACGGTTAATGGACTCCGACCCTTAAAGTACTTTCGCCATCACTCCCACCTGACCAATACCTTGAAAAACTAAAGTGCTCTCTAGCTTCGATTTGGTGACTTTGGAGAGACCAAAAATATAGATAGTTTGCAAATAATAACAATAGAATAAAATTGGATAAAAATATTAAAAGAAATTAACAGCATTTTTTCCTAACTTCATGCTAGCGCGTTTTTGTTCTATGTTTTTGGCCTGATTGAGTTTATTAATAGATTGGACTGCACATAACGACAAATGAACAGGTTTTAAACAAAACTGGAATTAAATGTTTATTTATTCAAAGACCGATATATCCACAACAAAAACCATATTGTTTACACAGATGCTTAAATCGAGCAAGAAGAAAGACTGCAATATTCTTATACCTAGAATAAAATTCACTAGATCAAGTCGTATGGCGAAACACAAATGAATAGATTTCGGTAATATATGACCAGATGGTTAAAGGACACTTACCGCTAGTTGCATAAACATCTTTAAAATTAATATGTTTTGTTTAAGGGTGAGCTGTGACTTCCCATAGAAACTAACTTTTGCGATAACTTCTTAACTACAATTGGTTTAGAGTTTTAAAATAGGTTTTTATTTGAAACCAATTAATGAATACAAAGATAGTGGTAATTGAAAATATGTATGGAAAATATAAACTCGTTCTGTCTGTATATTGATTAATTGTTTTCAATTAAAAACCTGTTTCAAACCTTCATACATCTCATCCAGATGTATGTACAAAATTTTGACAAAATGTGCTTTGTATTTTGGAAGATATCGCAAAACTTAATTAGAATTTTCACTGGTGATTCAGCGCGGCAACGCCGCCAGTGTAATGGGTACTTTTCCACCAGGTGCGATTCGGGGGGTGTCTTTTTGACGAACCATAAGGGGATATTTTTATATTTATTGACATGGATGGACTGTAACTTGTATTAATTTTTTTATCTAGTAACAATTAATGTATTATAATTTACTTAACATTAATTCTTACAAGGAAGTTACAGCTACAGGGGACCATTAAAAAGCAAATCGTAAGAATGGGCAATGGGGTAGAGAAATTGTACGCTCATTTTAGACAAAAGATCCTAGAATATGAGACGCATTACAATTTAATACTATCTACTTACTCGTTTGCAATGATATTATACGAGTACGTACCTATAACCGGAAAAATATAACGGAATCATCTATACATACGTATAACATTAACAAAAAAAACGTACAGTTGTTATTGTATGTAAGTATAATACTTGTATAATAATGAACATAACATCACGCCTTGTTCCCGTCGGGGTAGGCAGAGACCACAGTTCTCCACCTGCTACGATCTTGACATACTTCCCTTGCTTCCTGAACTTTCATCAATCCTTTCTTACATGCTCGTCGTTTTAGGGTACTTTTAACTTGGCCTTTATTCAGAACGTCCTGAATTTGGTCCTGGTACGTTCGCCGAGGCCTTCCCCTTCCAACGTTTCCATTCACTCTCGCCTTGTAGATCTCTTTCGTCAATCTTCCTTCATTCATCCTCTCTACATGACCAAACCATCTCAGCATCCCTTTCTCAATTTTAGTCACTACGTCTTCTTTTACGCCACAACGTTCTCTTATCACACTATTTATAATCCTGTCACTTAATTTCACACCAATCATACTCCTCAACGCTCTCATTTCTACTGTTTGTGACCAACTTAAGCAAAATACGGGCCACAAAGGCGAATTTTTGGATTGCGTTAAAATTACGAAAGTTTTTCAGAGATCGCGATTCTTTTGTTATTTCTAGCTCTACATTTTGTGGCCTAATTTTTTTATTATTTTATAATTTCATGAAACGCACGAGGCCAGGGAGCGAATTCATTTTTGGAACTACCTCTGCAAAAATTCGAAATGTGTAATTCAGATAAAAACGAAACGTCTAGAATTAGCGGTTCTTTTATCTCTCGTAACTTAGTTACTCTAAATTTTGATGTCTGAGTATAACTTAGTACTGTACTAATTGGCAAATTAATTCATTATCGCTTGGCAGGGCTGGATAATTGCCTATTGTATTCGTATTTTTTAAATATATTGAACAGAACTCTCACGTTAAAAACGTAATTATACTGATTTGGTAGAGTTATGAAAACATTTGCTCTAGAAATATCAGCGCTACTACAACGTATTAAAAGCGTCAGAAAAGTGTTCTTAGATATTTGTATTAATGTGCGGTCAACTATACATTTATTACAAATAAAGTAGGGCCAACGTAAGACGTAAATTTTGACGTTTCCTTATCATCAACACACAGGGTTCAATTTTCTTTGCAGGACATAATTTTTCATACGTTTGACAGCTGTCACAATGGACCTATTACCTCAGAACAAAAACCTCCTTGCCTATTACGATGGCCTTATAGATGTTGGCACAGTTCTAAATTAAGTTTAAATTGTGCAAATTTAAAACCCTATTTGTGGCATCATGTAATGTACTTATTGTAAAAAGAGGAAAAACTTACAGGGGGTAGGGAGGGAGTAGGGATGGGAACTCAACGTTGATGGAACCCCTATTTTAACTGAACCACCTGCTTTGTTACGCGTTATTGGTAACCCCTTGGAAATAAATCAGTTTCATTCATCTTCAAACCAGCTTTGCAAAGTGGACTGTCAGTAAGTAACACCTAATAGTAATAACGTCTAGTAGAGTCAGGTAGAGTCGACTGTAATAAATTCATGTCGGGCTTCGACATAAGGTACACACGGCCGCACGTCTGAGGAAACACTTTTAGCTCAAGCACCCGCTCAAGCGGATCTCTGGTTTCAGGCGTTACAAGCGTACCGCTGGTTGAGCTTATACTGGTTATGTACCCAATTCCTTGCTGCCTTGCGAACGTCAAACTTTTTAAAAAGGGTTCCGTTTCCTACCATTCTGAGGCGCTAGAACCGAACTCAATCGTTATCGATTCTCTCTTTTTTAGGGTTCCGTACCTCAAAAGAAAAAAACGGAACCCTTATAGGATCACTTTGTTGTCCGTCTGTCTGCCTGTCTGTCTGTCGTCTGTCTGTCTGTCTGTCTGTCTGTCTGTCTGTCTGTCTGTCTGTCTGTCTGTCTGTCTGTCTGTCTGTCTGTCTGTCTGTCTGTCTGTCTGTCTGTCTGTCTGTCTGTCTGTCTGTCTGTCTGTCTGTCTGTCTGTCTGTCAAGACCTTTTATCTCACGAACGGGTAAAGGTATCAGGTTGAAATTGATAATATATATTAGGGTCCATGAACCACACAAGATCTGAAAGTTTAAATTTTTTACAATGACGCATTAAAAAAAAATGGCGTTTTATGTCCTCATCTCCATACATTTCTGCAAAAATGCAAAACCTACAGGGTACTTCCCGTTGACCTAAAATTATGAAATTTGGCTAGAAGCTAGGTCTCAAAGTACAAATAAAGGGAAAAGTCTTAAATCATTAAATATTACAACTTTTCTCACAACTAATGGTAACCAATTGAGGTGAGCTCCCGTTTCAAGAACATTCATATAAGTGAGGGGTCAAGTTGAATGGTCGCGGAGACGATTTTTGTTTTAGTTCTATTTTAAAAACGGGAACACTTACAAATTTAAAAATTGGTATGTTTTATAGTGTATAAGCTATAAAATAACAACAAATAATAAAATTTGGTCAAGCGCGTGTCGGACTCAAAAATCTAGCACATTAACTTACTGAAATTTTAACTAATACAATTATGATTATGAGGTGGTACGGAACCCACAGTGCGCGAGTCCGACTCGCACTTGGCCGGTATTTTTTCTATACAAGAAGAAAAGAGAGATTCGATAACGATTGAGTTCGGTTCTTGCGCCACTGGTATGAATTCTAAAAACAATTAAAGAAAGTATAGCCGTGTGTACTTTAAACGATTTCGAAAAGTCGTAGTCAAAAGTTCGTATGCTGGATAGGATACCGCAATCTGCTAACATTTATTAATAGTAAGAAATAAATTATGTTATGCAGAAAAGAGTAATTATATGACACAGTTAGCTATATGTAAGGAGTTTTATGACGACAGCGAACGTCATAAAATGTATACATACATACATACATAACATCACGCCTCTTTCCCGTTGGGGTAGGCAGAGACCACAGTCCTCCACCTGCTACGATCTTGACATACTTCCCTTGCTTCCTGTACTTTCATCAATCCTTTCATACATGCTCGTCGGTTTATGTATAAAAATGTATGGGACGACATAATATGTCAAAAGTCATCCCAAACATTGTATGACAGTCGGCTTCGTCAATAGCACGATGTCTATACTCCACGGAACAACGATAGGGCCATTCCGTCTGCGCGCGTATAGTAAAAAGCCTTGGTTCCTTAATTGACGAGGTATAGGTACTATCCAATTTATGTAAGCGCTTATTTTGAATGCACATCATAAACACATTCGTTGCCATAGAGACGCTGTCACTGGTTTTTTGCATCTTACTCTCTCGCAATAATGGTACTATGTTTATCGCACTCAAATGACACTAGTAGTGTGAGTGCGGAAAGCGTGTTAGTTTTAGTAAATGGCGACATTGATATGTATTGAATGACATAAAGAATTCGTCTCTAGATGTAGAGCAAGACGCATGGACTTCAGAGCTCTGAGCTATACCCCAAGGTCACGATGAAATCTGTCTTGTCCAGTAGATTATATTTTTAAGGTTAAATACACCTACCTATAGAATACCTACGTGATTTGTATAAACTTGCTGGGAGATAATAGTGTTTAAAGAGTAACAAAGAAAACGTGAGAACGGTTTTTTACATTATTTTGATTACAAAGTATACCTTTAAAGACTTTAAAAAGTAAAATAAAAGTAGTTAGAAAACCGGCCAAGTGCGAGTTCGACTCGCGCACCTAGGGTTCCGTACCACAAAGGTAAAATACCGTTATGGACGCGCAGTCACGCTAAAGTGTATTAAATGCGTGCGAGTCGGATACGCACTTGACCAGTTTTTATTACTCTTTTATTCTATACTCGCGCGTTTTTAATACACGCAGAAGTGTATTAAAAATGCGCGAGTCCAACACGCACTTGGCCAGTTTTTATTATATTTTGATATTTTTCTGCTAATGTACTATAAACATACTACGAGTACTCGTAATTTCTGCTGTATTTATGCTCTGTATTTTATGTTGACCTATGTTTTTGTATTTCTTTATATCTGTGTGCAATAAAGAGTATTGTTTTGTAATTTCACGCTTGTAAGTGTTCCCGTTCTTACAATAGAGCTGAAACAAAAAATCAAGCAAAATCGCCTAAAAGCACCTTTTTAGTACGGAAGCCCCTCTTAATTTTATTTGTATTATTTTTTGTTATTGCTACTGTGAAATTGTTTTGTTACTGTGAAAATTTCAACGGTTCGTTAATACAGCCCGCTGACAGACAGAGAGACATCGGAGGCGTATTAATAGGAACCCTTTTTTTACCCTTTGAGTACCGAACCCTAAAAACTAAAATATCGACAATGTTAGCTCTCAGCTGGCTCCCGAAGCGTGACTTTAATATCTGAAGATATACTCAACTAGGTTTCTTTTTATTGCTGAAATGGGACAAAGCATAATAAAATAAATAAAAATAATAAAAGGGATGAAGTATGTCAAGATCGTAGCAGGTGGAGGACTGTGGTCTCTGCCTACCCCGACAGGAAGTAGGCGTGATCTTATATAGGTATTTATGTAAAAGGGATGAAAATGTGAGCTAAAATACTTCACGCGATCAAACGAAGAACAGACCTCAACGTCTGCTCTTGCACTTTGCAATTTTTTTGTTTTTGCAATTTTTTTTTTGTAACTTACTGCCGTACTCAGAGCAGTCACTTAAAGTATTTTTTCATTTAGTCTCTAACTGTCACTATCTTTTTCAAGAAAATCGAAAAAGACAGCGTGAGATTTAAGGAAAAATTATTTTTCACGGAAAGTGCTTTTTTGTGCAGGATATAGGCTGCACAAAATCGAATTTTTTGCACTAGGGCAAAAAAGTAATCGAGGTGGTGTACGCCCTGCGCGCGGGCCTGCTGCACCCCCCCCGCGCCTTCAGAGAGTACATTTACGTTTTATTTCCTCGCAATCAAAGTGAAAAGCAGAGTTTATAACTCGTCCACAAAACCATTTTGTCCTCGACATTACTATCAGCCCTCGCCTTCGGCTCGTGCTGCTAAAAGTCTTGAAAAAATGGTTCGTTTTGTGCACTTGTTGTAAAATCTACTATTATATGACTTCTCTGAGTCATTATATTATGACATCCCATGAAACGTCAGCTGCAGAACAGGAAGCTCCCTCCAGAACTCCAGCAAAAACGCGTAAACTTAGGAGGGGATTCACCATAGTACCACGCTTGTAAGCGTCGCGGCTGACGACCGCTGTTGTTGGTGACCGTAGTATGTAAGATGGTACAATTTAAACACAGAAAAAATCTTCTGCCCGCCCTCCGGTTCATAAGCCCTTAGTCGTCTCTTACGACACCCACGGGTAGAGATGGGCTTGTACTATTCCACTTCCCTGAGTACTGACTATAATAATACTAACAGTACCTGTTTCATCTTCCATCCAGTTGGTCATATATTTTAATTTAAAATTTTACTCATGGAGTGTGAAATTCGTTAGTTCCGCGATCAAATCCGATGCTATCCAGCTGCTAACAGATTTACCGCTCTATTCTACAACGTGGATTTTTTATTGGTTTTGCTCCCGAAGCCTAGTGACTTATAAAAAAAACAAGCAACTTTCATGAACTTTCCCGCGACGATCACGTCATGTCCATTATACTATGAAGTTGAAAAAGTTTTTCGAGTAAGTACCTATATGTTTTTGTCTTTGGGAAAATTGTTTGTTATCATGAGCAGAATACACATACTAAAAATTAAAAAAAAACGTAGGGGGCTCCCCTACTAAAAACTTGTCTTTTTTAGGCGATTTTGGCTCGATTTAAAAAAAAAATTGTAAAAAAAGGAACACAAGCGTGAAAATATGTTTATAGTGCATTAGCCAAAAAATAACAACTAATATAATAAAAACTGGCCAAGTGCGTGTCGGACTCGCGCGTCTTAGTTCACTTCTGCGTGACTGCGTGTCCATAACTAAGACGGTATTTTTACCTACGGAACCCTCGGTGCGCGAGTCCGACTCGCACTTGGCCGGTTTTTGTACACAAACTTGCTCAAATGGGATTTCACGTGATCGATCAAAAAATACACGTGATTCTCAAACACAACCCCTCGTGATAAATCGTGACGATATTCTAACACGAATTCCCTTTTCAAAATTCTCAAAGTTAAAGTAAGACCTATTGGCCTGTGAAGCGATTTTATTGCATTGGAATAGAAGCAGTTTTTGCACAGTAAGAATTACATTTGACGTTCTGTTGACCATACACCCAGAAGTATTGTTTATCGCTTCGTGTTACGAGTACTTACGGCGAGTATGCGACGCTGAAGCATGATGATAACATTACACGATCGAATTCAACGACCTTCAACAAACTATGAATGAGCTAGTAAGTAGCAGCCAAAGAATATTATCAGATTATTTGCATACCGCGTCCTCCAAGCGTTTACCTCTAACCTATACAAATATTTTCTTAACTTTGCATGTATAGCCAGGCATACTCCGCATACTCCTAATCTTATTAGAGTTGCAATGTGACGTCACGACTCAGCAAAAGTAAGTTCAACAAACTTAACCTTAAACTAACAAAACACCGGCACGTAGCATACCAACAGAATTTGTTGTTGTTTCATAAACACTCAGTTTCAGATACGCGTAAAGTTTTTTTCAACTCTGTTTTTAGGAAGGAAAAATATCCATTTGGCATCACTTAGGGCATTGTTTTGTGAGTAACTTCATGATAGACACTTGTTGAAAAGTAATAATACTGAATATTTGAGTTAGAAGTTTTAGTGACACGTTCGGCGCGATTGTAGTCAATAAGCCGGGAGCGCGATGCGTGCCGGCGCGCTTCGCGTCTGGAACTCGTCTGGCGTTCGAGCGAGTTCGAACCACAGCAGCGACCGGCTGACGGCGGCTCTAGCTCACAGCTGAGCTGACGCCACGCGCCGCCTCTCTGCGCAATTTCTTCACTCTATTATACTGCTGGAGTTTTACTTACTTCAAGAATTTACGTACGAGTACATTGCTAAAAGCAACATTAAAAAAACTTGGCTTCGCTTTCTAAAAAAAGACATTCCTTACAAACCTTGCTTTGCATTGCATTGGACTACAAATTGCTGCAGAATAGCAATAGCCTCAATATATCTCTCGAACAAAATGCATCATCATAATTAACACAAAGGGCATTGTAAGATTTTAAGTAGGTACATCTAGCTACAGAACAGACTATAACAAATTTGTAGGTACTTACACTAATGTGCTAAAATACCACAGTGATGTAGTTCACAGTTCGCACGTTCCTGACTTGCAGAAATTATTAATTGGTAAAGTTGTATGTTGGGGCCGGCTCCTGGACTTGATAGTTTGATATACGAGTATTTCTGATCACGTGCTGAACTTTAACTTTACTTTTTCCATTTTTTTAATACGGGTTAAACAGGACCATAGAGGTCTATGGTAAACCTGCAAACTATTACTTCGAATTACCACTAATCGAAGTATGAAGAAGTAAATGTTTCTTTGAGTACGATTTACTTGGGTTTTTCCATGAATCAGTAAACAGTGATTCTACATACGCAGGTAGAGCCATGCAGTCTGAGGATGCTCAGCTAGACTCTAAAGGCTTGGCAGATCGTCAGCTTGTTCGAAGCTTGAGAGCTAAGAATAGCAGCTTCTTTTTCATTCTCTATTAAATATTAGATAGAGCCAGAAACGATTGATAAAAGTGAGTTTAGGTATTATCTTTTACTACCTGTGTGCCTGGCCGGAGTTTCAAACTTTTATTCACACACAATTTGGCTCCCTATAAAGAAGTCGATCTTTATCCGTGATCCTTATATTATTACCAAAACCTCCTTATTTTTTCCTTTTCTGCAGTGGACGTTTCATGGGATGATATGATGATTTTGATATTATGATATATGTAACTAAATTCCGTACCACGAAAAGCCATCAGGTTTATCTGGGTACCGGAGAGTCGTTAATTACAGCGATTACAGTTTACACAGTAGGTAGGTACATGGGTAGGTGCTATATAGGTAATTTACATCATCGTTTGTTACTTAACAAATCGCTAATAAAAACATAGATTTTTATTTCTTTAATACAAATTCCTGAATTATGTTGTTTACGATCGTGAGGTAGAAGAGCTGATAACCGGTAGTTCTGGGCATCTTTCGAATGTGCCCTAAAAGTTGGTTAAAGAATTCCTTATATTAGGTCCAAGGCGGACCCAGGAAACTCTGGTATGTTGACTACCTAAAGGGTTGGAAAGAAGTTGTAAAAGATCTTGACCGAAAGAAATCTTTACCCAGCAGTCGAATTAGGTGTACCGTGTACCTATATAGCATAAAAATATGAAATATTAGCATAATAAACACAAATTATGTCTCTGCTCCCAAGAAGTTTACTGTACACACATTCTCAGTATTGAGATACACTAAACCATGTCGAATCATATTGTCATTGACATACCGTTTGTGTTGTCACTTGCACATCAATCAACGAGGACTGTTTTTGTGTGGACTTTGACAATAATTCTCAACTTATCAGTTCGTCATTGCTTTGTTTCTTGTATTGTACTGTAACTGTCGTGTCACTCATAAATACATTTATTTATTTCATGAAACGCCCATTTTACCAAATAAATGGTGAGAGCAAGATTAGGACGAGTTGCTTTTTCACAGTTTGACAGAGTGAAGTGGTTGAGTCTTAAGATGTGATGGTATTTACGATTGGGCATAATAACATTATACCCAAAGATTTCGGACCTCCTTGCTTCGCTCGGAATAGATACCTTACTAATTTAATTTACTATGGGATGACATCTGCCAACGTGTCCCAAATTTTTATGTCAAATCATCAGTGATCACTAGGAAATATTCAAAATAACCTGTCAAATCCATAGAACGACGCCTTCACTACCTTGTGACAACTTATTTCTTTAATCCTCCTTCTAGTTACCCTTATTTTTCTATGATTATACCCGAATCATTGTGTAGATATGTCACGTAAGATCATGAAACTATGAAACTATCGATAGTTTATAATCTACCTATCTCGCGCGACTGTTAACTAAAAAAAAATGTTAACTCATAGGTATTTTAGGTTATGGTAGATTCCCTTGCGACAAAACGCACGAGCTAAGCCAGCGCAGCGATGAGATCGTATTGCGGCAGCAGCCGGCGAATGCCAGAAGCGAATTCAGTATAAGTAATATTTTCTGGACAAATTGACAATGGCCGAGTTCGATTATAAACTAACGATATTTACGATCAAATGGTGACAGACACATCTGAATAGATGTAAATTCCGTAAATCTTAGATAATTATATTTGTTGTATCCTGATTACAGAAGATATTGTGCCGTTTGGTTCCTGACATTAAAATATGGCTTCCTATTCCAATACTGTAGGTGTCGCAAAAGGGCACGCCATAAACCCACGCCAGGCATAAAAATTATCACTGCCGAGATATATTTTATAATTATTTACTAAAACCAACACGATATGAATAATTATTCTAATCTGTGCTCTACATTGATTATTTATCGTCATGTACAGTAATGGATGAATTATTGTCAGTGCCAAGTTCTTCATTGATCAGGGTATTGTCTCAAAATAGATATTTTAAGTCCAATTGTAAGAAGCTATATTTAGGGTCAACGGAAATTATCAATAAATTTCTGACTCGATGCCTGATTACTTACACCCACTTTGTCACCGAAAGCTACTCAGCGGCAGACAGGAGTTGAGACTCTTCAGGGTGGGGATCCAAAATGCCAATATAAAGTTAAGAGTTTATTATTACCAAGAAGGTACAAAATACAAGGCGGTGGTCGTGCTGCGCGCGGGCACGTCCGAGCACGACCAGAATCAAGGGTAAACTGACTATTTTTGACACGAATGACATCGAAAGACAGAGATAGAAGACATTTGAAATAGGAATTTGGAATTTTGGGCCAGGACAATAGAGCCAGGATCACGAAAGGAGGCAGCATGCGAGGCATGCAGCCCCGCTCCGTGACAGTACCCCGGGGCTCCGGTGAAAAATTCGAGGAGTACCTACTGGAATATCCGAAGAATTTTACAAAGACAACTAAAGCTAAGTAAGGACTTAAAATAATAAAACTAATAGTTACTAGGTATAACGGAACTGCCCAAACACGAACAAAGAATAACAAACTTAACCTAACAAAATCAACAGACACACGTCGTCTAGCAAAGCAATATTATGAATCCAAACATACATCATCAACCAGTCAAGTCTTAGCAGTTCGAACCTACATAAGACACAGGTCTATACAGTAAAAGTAGCCCTAATAACTAAAACAATAGGGAACTCAAAGGGCAGTCCGTAAAGAACGCATTATAAATAACAAACATAATAAACTTGAATAAGTTAATGCAATAAACATTACACATGCAAATGTCTAAAACCTTAGAGGTACATAAAAGTTCAATGAGCATACCTAAACTAAAGTAGATATGGACAGGTATAGCATAAATATCGCGATATCGCGCAAAAAGCAATGTAAAACAAAACAATATTCACACAAGTAAGTGAATGAAAAGAACATATTAAAAGTAAGAAAAACAAATTGTAACATAAGCTAATATTACAAATTCAATTATTGATTAAAGTGATATGAAGGATCAATAAATTATTTAATTAATTAAAACAATAAATCAATTAAAGCTAGCTTTAGGCTTAATATCCTTGACGTGCCATCGTCCAAGAGGATGACCTGTCATATCCGCTAACTCGTATACTAATGGAGATATTTTATTTGTCACCTTGCATTTTATAAATTTAGGTGCAAGTTTTGAAGAATAATATTTGCCAGCAGCACTTAATGTGTAATTACGTTTCCAAACCACGTCATCTATGTTGAATTCCAACCTTTGACGATGCTGATCGTAACGGGAAGCATTAGCTTGATGAGACAACCAAAGTCTCGTTTGAACCTCAGAAAATAGTGGTGAAAGTAGACCTACATTGTCCGCAAATATACTACGTGGAGCAAAAATTAAGTCGTCACATAATTCTGTGTTCTGATAAATAGAACCGCATGGTACCAGTTCACGCCCAAAAACTAGAAAGGCGGGTGTGAACTTAGTTACCTCATTAACCGAAGAGTTAATCGCGAATTGAATTTTGTATAAATTCAAGTCCCAAGACCTATGATCTTGATTAACAAAGGAAGCAATAGCGGTTATAATTGTTTTGTTATAGCGTTCTACAGGATTAACTTGGGGACAGTAAAGAGGGGAATAGTGAATTTCTGGAATGTTGTATTGCCTAAAAAGATCGAAAAGTTCATTGCTAGCAAATTGAGGTCCGTTATCCAGTAAAACCGTTTGTGGAATTCCGTAAGTCATAAATACCAGATTTTCCATTATGTGGCATATTATAGAAGCTGTAGCACGTTTAATTGGAAAAAGAAGACAATACTTGCTAAAGCAACAAGTAACCACGAAAATATATCTATTTAATTTTCTAGTCATAGGTAAAGGGCCAACAAGGTCTATCGAAATCGTCTGAAAAGGTCTACAGACTGTTCTGGGATGGCCCATAACGCCTATAGTTCGCTGAGTTTGGTGTTTATAAGCAGCACAAGTGTCACACTTAGCAATAAATTTTGCAACGTCTCTATACATGCCTTTCCAAAAATACCTACGCTTGACTTTCATGTATGTCTTAAAAACGCCAAAGTGAGCATTAGTAGGGGTAGAATGATTATCAGCAATAACCATTTCGGTAAT
This sequence comes from Athrips mouffetella, assembly GCA_947532105.1. Taxonomy (NCBI): domain Eukaryota; kingdom Metazoa; phylum Arthropoda; class Insecta; order Lepidoptera; family Gelechiidae; genus Athrips; species Athrips mouffetella. The sequence goes on along the minus strand of OX383960.1, from coordinate 8,737,373 downwards.
TTCGGAAGGTATAACCTCTTTCCAGTCATATTCCGATGTAAGTAAATTGGTAGAACGCGCTTTGCGATAAAGTTTATTATTTCTTATAAGGTAGTCAGGACAAGAGGTAGGATTATCAGAGCACTTTGCCAGCATACTATTATACCATTCATCTGAAGACTGAGCCGGGTTGTAGTCAATTAGAGCTATAGGAACTGAGCGAGACAAAGTGTCTGGGACTAAATGATCCTTACCTTCCTTATGTTTTATTTCAAAATTAAAAGCCGATAATCGTATACTCCATCGGGCTAAACGGCCTGTGGGGTTATTCAAATTAAGAAACCATTGTAACGCAGAATGGTCTGTATAAATAGTAAACTTTAGCCCATTATCTAAATAACAACGCCAATGTTCCAAGGCGGTAATGACGCTGAGTAACTCTCTTTCAGTAATAGAGTAGTTCTTTTGAGCACCTGAGAGGGATTTGCTCATGTACGCAATAGGTTTTTCAACGTTAACGAACTCTTGAGTGAGCATAGCGCCAATTCCAAAACTAGAAGCGTCACAGTGCACTGAAAAGGGTTTGGTGAAGTCTGGACGAGCTAAAACGGGTGTAGAGGTAAGAGCTGTTTTAAGTTTGTTAAAAGCGGCATTAGCGTCAGCATCCCAAAGGAAAGGTTTAGGTTTACTGCCCTTTTTACCGGATGAAGTTAGTTTATTTAAATGAGAAACTACTGTACTGAAATCAGGAATGAATCTCCGATACCAGCTAGCAGTGCCTAAAAATTTTCTGAGTTCTCGACGTGAAGTAGGCACAGGTATATCAAGGATAGCCTGAACTTTATCTGGATCAGTGCGAAGACCACGTTCGTCTACAATATAGCCTAAGTATTTTAATTCTTTTCTAAAGAAAACACATTTCTTGAAATTAACGGTAATATTGGCACTATCGAGTTTAGAAAGAACCTTAGTTAGTAAAGATATATGTTCATCAAAGGTTTCCGTAGCTATGACTATGTCATCTAAATAACAAAAAACCTTGTTATCTAAATCAGCAGAAAGTAAATTATCAATAAATCTTTGTTGGGTAGCCGGGGCATTAGTAAGGCCAAAAGGCATCACTTTGAAACAAAACATTCCCCGACCGGGTACATGAAAAGCGGTCTTGGGTCGATCTTCTTTTTGAAGCGGTATTTCCCAAAACGCTTTAGCGATATCAATGGAAGAAAGATAACGCGCATCACGAAGGTTATCCAAAATTTCGTTAATTAAAGGAAGTTTATAAGCGTCCTTCTTAGTAATAGCATTAAGCTTCCTACTATCAACACAAAAACGCCAGTCACCATCTTTCTTAGGTGTGATGACCACCGGGTTGAGCCAAGGGCTTTCACAAGGCTCTATTACATCGAGTTCAAGCATTTTATCTACTTCAGCTGATAGTGCCTTAATCTTCTCAGGCGAGAGACGGTATGTACGTTGCCTTAGAGGGGAATGGTCCCCTGTATCAATACAATGTTCCGCTAAATGAGTTCTGCCTAAGGGTCGAACTTCCGTGCTTATACAACGAAATTGATTAATCATGCTATCTGCTGCCAACCTTTGAGCAGGAGTAAGCGTGTCATAATGAGAGACCTGGTTTTGCTCACAATGAATAGATAAAATGTTAGGTAAAGGTGGTGTACGAAATTGTACATTTCTCAAAATATCTGGGGCAACAGAAAAAGTTTTCCAAAAGTCCATGCCTAAAATAAGTGGTTGCTTAATAGCAGGGATAACATGAGCAGTAATAATAGCCGCAAGCTTATTACAAGAGACTGGTAGATTAATGGTACCCATGGAAGAAATAGGGTATCCGTTAGCAACAGAACCAGTAATCTTGTAGTTTGTGTCTACTGTAAAGCCGTATTTTTCTAATTGTTTAAACGCATCACAGCCTAAAATAGTAATGGGGCTGCCACTATCTAATAGACCAGAGAGGGTAAGTTCATTAACTTTGATATTTAAATAGGGTCTTTCAAAGTCATTTTCATTTTTAAAGAGGATTGTAGAGATGGTTCTATATGACGACATAAAAGTTTTAATCTTAAGTAACCAATCATCCCATTCTTCTTGAGAAAAGTTTTTATTAGGGGATTCCAGCTCTCTACAATCCTGCGCTACTAGTTTTTTTTATTATTATTGTTTGGACTTATTTTACATTGAGGACAATCTGTAACTTTAAAGCCTTTGTTGCCACATTTAAAACAAACCAGATCACGGCTCTGGCATTCTCGTAAATAATGAGAATTGTTGCGACATCGCGGACAATATTTAATATTAGAATTATTTATAACGTAAACTGGTTGACGATATGAAGGGCCTGGTAGAGGATTTTGGTAAAAAGGTTGGTGAGTTTCGGGTGAAGTAGTAGGTGTAGAAAGGGATTCATAAAATTTACATGCTTTAAATAAATTGTCAACTGACGTAATGTTTTGTGGCTGTAACCTGCCTTTTAGTTCAGGAAGAAGGTTTCTTTTAATTATATTAATTTTGTGGGTCTCTGAAAGAGGATCTTGTAATTTGGAAAACAAAGATTCCAAATCTGTAAAATAAAGGACCACTCTTTCATTTGGTTTTTGAAAACGGTTTTCAATTTTCTTAAGGAGTAAGAAATCGGAGTCAATTATTCCAAAAGCGGAAGCCAATTCCGATTTAAAAGTCTCCCACGTAGAAAGATAACTGGCTCTAACCCTAAACCATTCTAGGGCAGGGCCAGAAAGCAAGTCAAAAATATGTTTGTGCAGTGTTGCTTCATCAATATTCCTAACTGAGGCAAATTCTTCTACTTTCTTAATAAAATCCCGAGGGCAGGTATCACCCTTAAAATTAAACTTTTTAAGTTCTGATGGTGATGTTTTATTAGAAATCTGGGCAATTCCATGAAGAAACTTGTCCATATCAAACGGGTTGTTTTGTTGAGAGTGTGACGTTGGAGCAGTGAAGAACGTAGTCTCGGAAGCAGAGCAGGAGGGTGGTGTAATAATCAAGTTGAAACGTTTTTGTAAAGTGTTATATTCAGAAGTGGTTTCATTGTATAATTTTAGAAGCTCTTCTGAACAATCAGAGGTATCCAGTCTGGAAAGTCGATCTAAAATGTGGTGTAAATATGTATTAATTTTGTTTTTTATTGCTGTGTTAGGTTTGTTTTCTAATAAAATTATTTTGGATTTAATATCAGCTAGTAAATTCTTAACGTTGTTAATGTCAGTACTGATATCAAATGGGCTTTCCGAAGGGAAGTCCGATGTTTTCAAAAGCAAAGAAAGTTGCTCCCGAAGCGCAGCGACTGTATCGGCCGGCTCTGCAAGGCGGGCTTTAACTTCGTAAATAAGTTCCGGTTTGTTTAATAAGTTCACGTCCATTATAAAATTAAAAGATAAAATAATCACTAAAATAAGTCGTAGTCAATCAAAGTGTGGACAAATAAATCGTACACAAATCAAGTGTATGATAATTAAAAGTAGAGACAAATAACAGCAAGAGATAATAATAAAATAAAATAAAAAATTGAGCAAATCAGTTTACGTACATGGTAAAAATTTAGGAGCTAAGGCTCCGCGCACGAGCAACATCAAGCATATTCGTAGTTTGGTGACGTAGAATGTAAGATGGCAAATAAAATTGTATTAAAAAAATATTCAAACAATAATTATTGTTAGGTAAAAAAAAAATCTTAATTCACTAGACTATAGTAATATAAACTTTCAAAGTAAAAGAAATTCTGACGTTTGTTTGTTCTGACGTTTGTTGTCCTGGATACGTATTCTATTTTTTGACAAGCCGTAAAAATGACGATGTTTTGTAAATAATGTCTAAAAATATGTAACACGATGAAAATTGTTTAAAATAAACGAAAGGCGGAGCAGAACGTCTGAAGAGTTGCAAATGCAGCACGCTCAAACACTCGTAAAAAGCAGAACAGTCAAAACAAAATCCATTGAAGTGTGAGCAAATATACAACCACAAAAATTTGAAGCAGTCCGCAGCAATTGGGGATCTGGCTATGTATATGAGAGGAGTAGACAGAGCAATCTGGAATACTTGTAATGGATTCACTCCTCACCAACGGCGATGGCGTAGACGTCAGTTCAATCTCAGTGAATTAAAAATAATAAATTGTACCTCTGTTCCGTGTTTGTGATTGTTTCTTTAATATTTATATTACCACAGTAGGGCGCCAGTGTCACCGAAAGCTTCTCAGCGGCAGACAGGAGTTGAGACTCTTCAGGGTGGGGATCCAAAATGCCAATATAAAGTTAAGAGTTTATTATTACCAAGAAGGTACAAAATACAAGGCGGTGGTCGTGCTGCGCGCGGGCACGTCCGAGCACGACCAGAATCAAGGGTAAACTGACTATTTTTGACACGAATGACATCGAAAGACAGAGATAGAAGACATTTGAAATAGGAATTTGGAATTTTGGGCCAGGACAATAGAGCCAGGATCACGAAAGGAGGCAGCATGCGAGGCATGCAGCCCCGCTCCGTGACAACTTTAACTTAATTCCTTTGAGTGTTTGAGATTTCAAGGTCAGTCTAAAAGTGGACTAGGTACAGATGTTATTTTAGTCTGCTCTGATTCTGCTGAGTACATTGGTTCTTACACAAAGAAACTGCCATCTAACCTACAAGTCAAACCAGACCACATCCTAGATTTGGCTTTACTATGATAGTGGTCGACCTAAATAATAGTTTTCAAGCCGCTAAATGACCTCTTACTTGTCGTAACGACTACTGTCAGAAAAAAAAAATAACAAAAACGAATCCGGAGCATAAACTAGTGCAGCCTAATTGCTAGCTGTTCCTATAGAAAGCCACCCCTCAAGGAACACTTCTCGCTGAAACAAGACGCAGCGTAGCGCAGTACAAACATACCTATACATACTCCTATACTCTAGGCTTGTGGGTACTACGTAAATAACCAAGCTATGAAGCATAACCTACCTAGTGCTAGGGCACCGGTGCTGTTGGCCGCACGTCAGTGGCAACTCTAAGATCGGGTCACTGGCTTCTAATCTAAGGTTTGTAACGTAGCAATAGCTTTTTCTGTTTTTCTGGTTTTACCACTTCTATGAGGTCTTGTGCAAATACCACACATTTGCGCTATGAAATTATGAAAGGATTTCCTTGCCCAGCAGTGGGGTAATGATATTTTATGGGAGCCATTAACATTACAATAAATTTACTGCGAAACCATACCATACCAACCAAATAATCACGAACGGGGTCAAATAAAATACCTAGGTAGATATCTATTTCTACATTCGATCAAACGCAACTTAGTCGTAGGGCTTCCCTACCCTAAGTAGGTAAGTCGTAAATGGAGCAGTCTGTTTACGACGTAAATATAGAAACTCAGCCAGCGGACATAATTACAACATGAACTGATAGTGGCAACAACGAACCGCTAGACGTAACGTGGACAGCTATGTGGACAGGGAATATTATGTTACACTTACGCGTAAAATTGCGAAATTCTCCGCCCGCCACTAGCAACGAGCTCTATCATACCCACCCGCAAACTAAGTGTACGCCTGGAGGCGCTCGAGTTCCGTCTCGCTCACTCTCACCCGGCGCTTCAGTCTCACACATAGTAACAAACGGTATACACACAGATTTATTTTAGTTATGGTAGCAGAATTAGACCACTTTCAGGGAGATTCATGCGCGACGATCTGGTCAAGGTGGCGGGAAGCCGCTTGATGCGGCCAGTGCCGGACCGGATGCCTTCGAGATCTGTTGGAAAGACCTGTTTCAAACAGTAGACGTATTTAGATTGACATGATGATGATGATGGCACGTTTAAAATCATAGCCGGAGTTTATCACGCCGGTGGAAAACACTGGTATCAGACTGGAAAAACTGGACGTAGCTTAGCTAGATTTACACAGGTTAAGTAGCTGGCGTCAGTGCTGAGACAAGTCAGTGCTGACTCATTACTGCCATCGTGTAAACCGGATTTAAGTGAGTCAAAAAGTTTTTTCGTATTTCGACCTTTGTTCCTTAGAGATAGTTATTCAGTTTCATGGGTATAGAGCAACCATTTTAGAGGTTTGCAGACATTTACAAAACACCTGTATAGGGTGCTTCCTAATTAACTGCGTTCCTTTGAGTGTGTCACTCGGACCGTATATGGTCAAAACACGAAAAAAACATTTTGACCTCCCATACCAAATGAGCTATCAGCCTCCGTGGTCTTGACAGCCTCAGGAAGATTGACGAAAGAGATCTACAAGGCGAGAGTGAATGGAAACGTTGGAAGGGGAAGGCCTCGGCGAACGTACCAGGACCAAATTCAGGACGTTCTGAATAAAGGCCGGGTTAAAAGTACCCTAAACCGACGAGCATGTATGAAAGGATTGATGAAAGTTCAGGAAGCAAGGAAAGTATGTCAAGATCGTAGCAGGTGGAGAACTGTGGTCTCTGCCTACCCCGACGGGAACAGGGCGTGACATTATTATGTATGTGGTCTAGTGGTTAGAGCGCTCGGCTCGATCTGGAGGCCTGGGTTCGATTCCGGTGGGGACACTGTCAAACAAAAATCCCAAAAATCTACCTACCCAGTTTGGTTAGGACATTGCGGGATAAATCACCTGATTGTCCGAAAAGTTAAAAAAATGATTCCGTGCTTAGGAAGGCACGTTAAGTCGTTGGTCCATACTTTTATCTACGGATGTAGTCGTTAATGAGCCATGTTAGAGGCCTTTGGCGGCTCAACAACTGTGACAGGAGGCCGATCTGTTTTTTCATTTCCTGAAAGTTTTACTTACTGAAATATGTTCTTACGTTGATTGATCATGCCCTTTCAGTTTTCGGAAGGCTGTCCCTTACACCCTTTATTCACACAAAAAAACGTAGAAAACGATTTTCGATACCCAATCGATCGGTGCATAAATCCATCACTCAGCTAAGTAAGCCCTTCGTAATAGGTCCGTTTTGACAGCTGTCAGACGTATAAAAAATTACGACCAGCAAATAAATATAAACCCTGTGTTGGTGATAATGAAACGTCAAAACGGACTTCTTATGTTGGCCCTACTTTAGTCACGAGCAAGAAGCTTATCCAACAACAAATTCCAAATTCCTTGGTCACGAGTAAATATATATATATACTTAAGTAACATATAATTACGCTCTACAAAATTTGGAACATTTTCGTCACGCTCCAATTAAAAGACAACAGATGTTAACTAAAATGGCATATGCCTACTTAACCGCTTCAAAACCTTGAAATAAACAAATCTTCAATACCTAAAGGAGAATTCTAAGGCATGCCTGTTTAGAACAGCAATGAATTATTTATTATTTAAAGTTTTGGTTTAATTTACATACTGAAATGGAGTGACAGAAAAGCTTTCCAAATTAGGTTTAAAAGAGCTTAGTTTTACTGAATGCTAAATAAAGAAAACTATAGTGCTTAGAATTCATAGAATATAGTATTCACTAAGTAAGGAACCTTAAGCGACCTCTGAATTTGGAAATGCAATTACTTTTAATAATTTAAATTGCCAGCAGACTTTATTCAGGAAACAGCTCTAGCTATTACAAAATACTTTGTTATTTGGTGCGAGTGCCTTGTTTTGAAACTCGCGCAATCAAAGGATTCTAGGGTTCGAAACACGGAGGTTTCAAGGCACGAAACGCGAAAGAACTTCGCTGCCGAGCGAAACACAACGTTTTTATACCATAATCAACTAATACCATAATTCCAAAAAACATTTTCCCAGCTAGCGGCCAAAAATGACTACTGCACGCAGATTTCGACAGATTAAAATTCCAAAACCCTTTTCCACGCTGCGCTAGCGGCCAAAAATGACTTTAGCGCGCAGATTTCAACTGATAAAGCGAAGTTTAACGAGCTTGTAAGGTGAAAAAATATTTTACCAAAGAACAGTAATGCCATGGGTAATGCCCAATATGCACATACGTCATGTTACGATCTGATGTTTCTTAAGGAAAGTTGTTTTATTTATTTTCATGGTCAGGTTTACATCATTCAGTTTGCTTGTTTTTCATTGTTCCCTAAGAGACAGAGTGAAACTTTCAGGAAATGAAAAATATATCCACATCTCCATCTTCCTCAATATTTGTTGTTTAAAAACAGGTGGTAGCTCTACCCATGAAACAATTTTCCTTAAGCCACATAGGTCAAATCGAAATAGTAAAAAAAATGTTTGACCTCCCGTACAAAATACGCTATCAGCAGATACGTTGACATCCTTTTTTCGTATTTTGTCCTATGTTCCTTTTTCTTAAGGAAAGTTGTTCAGTTTCATGGGTAGAACCTGACCCTGAACCTGAGATGTTTGCAGACATATACCAAAGACCCCTGACCAGGTTGTCAGACCCTGGTTGATGTAATCTTGGTAGGTCAGTTTGAATGGAAAGGCCTATTTTTTCCCTTTCCTGAAAGTGTCACTCACTGAACGTTGTCCATTTTCATTAACTGGTCATGCCCTTTCAGTTTCTCCTCCTTTACATCCCTTTTATGAAAAAAAGGCGTTACGCCTTCCTAAATTCAGTCTAGAAATGATTAAGTTACTGAATTCAGTAAAGTGTATAAGTAAATTCGCTAAATCATTTGAAGCATAATTAGAAAACCCTTTATCCATTTAGGACTTTCAGGCTGTTATAGACAACCAGCATAGTGAGTATATAATGTCCTACCTAAAAGTAGTGATTTATTCACGCCATCCGAAACGGGCTGATTAGTGGTAACTCAAGTCTAAATGTGGTTTCCTATTTATCTACCACAAGTGCGACTACTTATTTAACTAGGTATATATGAAGCTTAAATGAAAATGACAATTATACAATGTTATGCCAAGATCATACTACAGGTGCATGACCTGCTTGCTTAGCGTTTAATGTGACTTACTTGCAACTGACCGCGCTGCAAACTTGGCCCTGGTTAGTAGCCTGGCGTGTTGCTACTAGCTAGGTTAAAAAAACCGACCAAGTGTGTGTCAGGCCCCGCCCAGTGTATGGATCCGTAGTTGCTAAAATGTACCCATACCAAATTACAGCTTTCTAGTACTAAGGGTTTCTCTAGCTGGGGAAGGACAGACAGACGAACATTACGAAACTATAAGGGTTCCTTTTGATTACGGAACTCTACAAACAACCTCAAATGACTGTAAGTTCCAAGCGACTCACCTTGCGACCCACCTTTAGTGTGCTCACCGTGTTTACCTAGAAGCCAGGCGAGTCAGAATGCTCCTTTTACTGTCGAAATAAGATTGATTAGAATGACAGCAGTGTGGATACTTAGTGTCGGAGCGATGCAGACAGCCGCTACAACACCTTCCTTGATTCAGATACATTCGGCCTACATTGCTCGTTGAAGTAAGGATATTGAAATTAACAGAACCAAGCCTCCCAGCAATGTATGCCGAATTAGTCTTTGAATTTAGGAAGGTGTGATTTACTACGGCAATTCTATGTTTTTCAGACAAACAAATTAATAAAGTTTTGAAACTTATGTGGGATGATACCTTTGGGTGTGGTGTTCAATACTCATAACTCTCCCCTCCCCTCCACCTGACGCTTCACCCCTCTCACCGTGATATGTGTCCCGTTTACCGGTTTCTTTACTTTTTTGCGAAAAATATTATAGATACGAAAACAATTTCAAAGAAAAAATACTCCTTATAAAATTCTTAGCAAAAAACGGTCTTACATTTTAGGGTTCCGTATCCAAAGAGTGAAAAACGGAACCCAATTAATATGCCTCCGATGTCTGGATGTGTATCAGTCAGAGGGCTGTATCTCATGAACCGTAACAGCTAGACAGTTAAACTTTTCAGAGATTATGTATTTCTATTACCGCTATAAAAATAAATACTAAAAAATAAAAACACAAATTAAGGGGGGCTAAAACATGTTTTTAGGCGATATTTGGTCGATTTTTGTTTTAGCTATATCTTAAAAACGGGAACACTTACAAAGGTGAAACTTGGTATATTTATAGTGCATAAGCTATCAAATAACAACAAATCATAAAAACTGGTCAAGTGTGTCGATATCGCGCATTTTTAATACACTTCTGCGCGACTGCGCGTCTATATATTGGCGCGGTCACGCAGAAGTGTATTAAAAATTCTCGAGTCCGACACGAGCTTGACCAGTTTTTATGATTTTTGGTTATTTTATAGTTTATGCACTATAAATATACCAATTTTCACGTTTATGTGTTCCCGTTTTTAAGACAGAGCTAAAACAAAAATCGAGCAATCTTAGTTATTGACGCGCAGTCACGAAGTCTGACACGAACTTGACCAGTTTTTATGATTTCTAGTTTTTTTGTAACTTATGCACTATGAATGTACCAATTTAAACGTTTCTAAGTGTTCCCGTTTTTAAGATAGAGCTAAAACAAAAATCAAGCAAAAATCGCCTAAAAACGGGTTTTAGCCCGCCTTAAATTATTACTTTTAGTATTAATTTTTAAAGCGGCAACAAAATACATAATTTGTGAAAATTGCATTTGTCTAGCTATTACGGTTCATGAAATACAGCCCTCTGACTAATACACAGATAGACATCGGAGGCATAATAATTGGGTCTCGTTTTTCACCCTTTGGATACTGAACCCTAAAATATATGACCGATATTTTGTTAAGAATTTTATGAGGATTATTTCCATTGATTTTTTTTTTAATGTAACAGTTTTCGCAAAAAAGTAAACGGGACACATATCACGGTGAAGCGTCAGGTGGAGTTATGAGTTTTGAACACCACACCCAAAGGTATCATCCCACATAAGTTTCAAAACTTTATTAATTTGTTCATTTCGGCCATACATTGATTACATAGAATTACTGTATGGCATAGCTTCGGCCTTTTATCATTCTAATCAAGCTGCAGTATTTCGGCTTCAGTGCGAACCCTACATCAGAAGTTTTTATATCTGGTGCGAACGTAGGCTCATAAAGCCAGAGAGAGTATGTTCGTAGTAGATAGACATAAAATTCTGTTGAAAAACGAACGAATACTGCAATTTTTAGTTTTTTTTTCGCTGATTAATACAAAAATACAGCTAATGTACTGAAAGTACTAGTTTTTGTTAGAAATTTTTGGTTCAGATTCAGATTCAGATTCAGATAATTTTATTCAATGTAGATTCTTTACAGAATACTTATTGAATGTCATGCAGAATACAATGCAAATAGAGCGAGTCTACGCCGTTTCGGATCGTGCTATGGCAGCGTAAAAGAAACGGCAAGAAACCACTGCAGCACGGCCTACTTTAAGAGTCGGCTTTTTACAATGTGTTTCTTGTGTTTCGTTGGAATATCAGAGCACCATACCTCTTTGTCATTCATATAGTCATCCAATCTGTAGTAAGCTTTTTTACATAACGTTTGCTTTACACATTCTTTAAACTTTCTCTCAGGTAATTGCACTATATTGTCAGGTATTTTGTTGTAGTATCGTATACACAGACCAACGAAAGATGTATTGACTTTAGTTAATCTAGTATATGGTTGATCAATTTTATGCTTATTTCTAGTATTAAAATTATGCCTGTCACAAATTTTAGGTAATTGATGAATGTTCTTTCTAGCATACATTATATTTTCATAGATATACTGGCATGGCACTGTCATAATGTTGATTTCCTTGAACAGTTCTCTTAGGGAATCACGAGTCTTCAGGCAATAAATTGCTCTTATAGCCCTTTTTTGTAAAACGAATATTGAATGTATATCAGCTGCTCGGCCCCAAAGCAGTATGCCATAAGACATAATGCTATGGAAGGAGCTAAAGTAAACCAGCCTTGCAGTGGCTACATCAGTAAGTTGTCTGATTTTTCTAACAGCATATGCAGCCGAGCTCAATCGACCAGAAAGAGCCGTGATATGAGGGCCCCATTGAAGTTTAGAGTCTAGTGTTAACCCTAAGAAAACTGTACTATTTACAAAATCTAATGGTTCATTATTCAATACTATGTTATGTGAAGTAGACCTTACATTTGGTAGTGCAAATTTAATACATTTAGTTTTTTTGGCGTTTAGGACTAGATTGTTAACAGTAAACCATGCATGAATCTGTCGAAGTGCATCATTGACTTCGTTATAATTTTGTGATTTCCTACTTACATTGAATATTAATGAAGTATCATCAGCAAATAACACAATCTTTGACAGATTCTTCACCACAGAAGGAAGGTCATTAATATAAATAAGGAATAAAAATGGCCCTAATATGGACCCTTGAGGTACGCCAATTTTGACAACAGATCCCAGTGATTTCGTCCTGTTTACTTGTACCTTTTGAATCCTGTTTTCCAAATATGACCTAAGTAGTTTAAGTGAATTATTCTTAACACCGTAATGTTCAAGTTTTAGCAACAATGTGCTATGATCTACGCAATCAAATGCTTTGGATAAATCACAGAAGATACCAATAGCATCTTCAGATTTTTCCCACGCGCAAAAGATGTATTTTAAAAGTGCAGTCCCGGCATCCGTTGTACTGCGCCCTTTCGTGAAACCAAATTGATGGTCATGTAGTAAGTTATTTCTATTGAAGTGTGAAAGCATTTGATTGAGTATGACCTTCTCAAAAATTTTACTAAGTACAGGTAAGACTGATATTGGTCTAAAATTACTGGGATCCTTTTTGTCACCAGCTTTGAATAATGGAACTACTTTACTTTTTTTCATTAAGTCAGGAAATGTACCATGATCGACACAATCATTGAATATAACAGCTAAATATGGAGATATAGTATCAATGATCGCACTACAGACTTTTACTGACATTCCCCATAGGTCCTCAGTGGTTTTCATTTTAATACTTTTAAAGGCTTTAACAATTTCGTTTGGGGTGACATGATTAAACCCAAATTCAGTTTCGCAGGCGTCCACATTATTTTGAAGTAAATCGCTAGCAAGTGAAGATGATGAATTGAGTGACTCTGTTGTTTTCAAAGGAATATTAGTAAAAAAGGTTTCGAATTCTTGAGCCACTTCTACGTTTGAACTAATAGTTCCGCGATTTGTATGAAGTGTGATTTGATTGTCACGCGGTTTCACTTTTCCAGTTTCACTGTTTATAACATTCCATACAGCCTTAATTTTGTTATCAGCAGACTGTATTTTTTTCCGTAGAAAAAATGATTTTGCTTTTAAACAAACTAATTTAAACAATTTTGAATAATTTTTGACATATTCAATGAAATTGTCGTCATTTGAATAATTTCTAAGCTCATATAATTCAAAAAGTCTCTCTCTACTTTTGCGAATACCAGTGGTAGCCCAGTCACTGAATTTGAATTTTACAATAATTTGCTTTTTTCTAATAGTGAAAATTTTACTGAATTCAGTATTAATCAATGTGAATAAATCTTCATATGAGTTATTAGGGTTGTTAGTATTATAATTGTGACAGGGCAGTTTTTCTAGCAACGTGTTTTTGTACTTTTCTAACCTACCGCTCGTTAGGCTCCTGGTTTCTATATCTATATTCTGGGTTACTCGAGAATAATTAAAAGTAACACTTTGACCAGAGTGGTCAGACTGAAGCGAGTTTATGATACTTTTCTCAAAATAATCGCAATTACAAAAGACGTTATCAATACAGGTAGCCGAGGATGACGTCACCCTTGTAGGTTCAAAAAATACATGCTCTAAATTAAAACATCTGAAAAGACTTATAAGTTTGTTACTATAGGTATTATTTTCTAAGATATTGACGTTAAAGTCACCACACACTATCACAAACTTATTTTCTTTTGTCACTATTTTCAAAACATCTTCCATTACTAACTCGAACATTGAAAAATTTTGAAAAGCGGGAGGTCTGTATACGCATACTACAACATGCTTGTCCAGCTCAACACAAGATATTTCAATACATCTTTCAACCGAAAGTCGAACAATATCTTTACGGTTCTTTATCTTAAAACTGTTACGAACTAAAATCAGTGATCCACCGTGTAAAGCAGACTTTCGATTGAAAGCACTGGCTATACAATAATTTTCATAATTTATCAACATTTGATAGTCTTTTTGCCAGTGTTCTGTCAGACAAATAATGTCAAATTTTGTTCTTTCTAAGAATAATTCTAATTCTAAAATTTTTCCAGAAAAACCTTGAATATTTTGATGTAAAATTTTCAAAATATTAGATTTTTCCTTTGTCTTTGCTATAGGAAGTTTTTTGCCAGAAGGTTTTTTTTCATTTACTTCAGTAAAATTTTGTGTAGAAAAACCCTCTTTTGTCGTATGAACTAGTTTAAAGAATTGGTGTTAGTAATGTTACTAACCATAGAAGTTTTTTGTGTATAACTTCCTATAACAGAGTCAGATATATTATATGCTATCAATGTAGCCAGGTCTTTCTTAAACTTAAGAGGCAGATACATAGTATCCTTTGTCAATCTAAAATAACTTACAAAAATATTCATGTCAAGATATAAAATGTCACTATGACGACTTGTCAAATTTTGTAAATGTAAATTCATTCTGTGTATACACTTGTTGTGTTGCTCAGTAACATTTGAACAGTATGGAAAGTTACACAGAATAAACCTACACTTAGTTTCACTCTGTATCTTGTTTAACAATGTCACAAAATTGTTTAATTTTAATCTACTTATGTCAGAATGATTGCCTACCACAATAACAACAGTGGTGTTTATGTCAAACTTGCCTACAGCAATCTTTCTTACAAGACCATCGAAAGTAATATCGGGACAGCAAATATTGGTCACCTGCTGATTATGGCAGTAATTAAAAATAGACCCTAGACCTACTCCTATCCTGTCTGAATATACAAAGGTCTTCTTTTTATTGGAAGTTGACGTTAAGTCCTCGCCATCCGTGGTCTCTGTGCTGTTATCGACAGGTGGCTGCTGTTCCACCGTGGCGCCACCAGCGGCGGAATCATGTGTTGGCGACATTGGCGACGTGGTGATGTCTTGACTCGCAGTCACCACTCTCTCATCGATGTGCTGCCGTGGTGCCACCACGATGACGTCACTCACAGCAGTTTGCTCACGCGCGGCGGCATCATGTGTTGGCGACATTGGCGACGTGGTGATGTCTTTACTCGGAGTCACCACGCTCTCATCGATGTGCTGCCGTGGTGCCACCACGATGACGTCACTCACAGCGGTCTGCTCATGCTGGTCTCCGCGCTGCTGGCGTTGATTGTACGCGTGTCGCTTTTGGCGGCGTTGTTTCCTTGTAAGGCGAGCTGAAAATCGCCAGTTAAAAAATGTTGAGGTTGAACCGCAGGTTGCAGGCGTACAGCTAGAAGACATGCTGATATTTGATGTCCGCGCTTGTTCTAGACCACAAGCAACCTCTTTGTCATTGGTGAGGGTGGCTATCAGTTGCTGCTGAGTGGTATTAAGCTGCTTGAGCTCAGCTGTGGATGACAACATTTCATGCATGCGCTGCTCACTTTCTTCATATTTATTTGTCAACAGTAGAAGCGAAGATTGACTTTTATCATAAGCCGTTGTAATCTCCCTCAGTCTAGAATGAAGCGCATCAATACATTGTTGTGCCTTTGTTAACTCAACATCCTTGTTTATTATTATTTTCTCCAGCTCCTCAAGTTCCTCCTTGTGCTCTTCTACAATTGATAACTCGTGGTGTAAGGATACTGCATGCTTAGTGTCTTCCTCTTCTTTCTCCTTGTGTAATTCTTCCAGTAGCGAATGTGCTTCCTGCAGCTGAAGATGCAGCAAACTATTTCTGTCAAGGGCAGATTGATGTTGATCCTGCAGGGACGTTAAAGACTCGACAAGATTTTCCAGTCGAGTAACTTCGGCTTGGGCTTCCTTGAAACTTTCTTTCATCGTATCAAATTTGTTTCCTTGGGCTTGTAGTTTGACTTTTAGCTGTTTTATTTCAAACTCATTAACGTCCCTGCCTGCCAAAAGGCGATCATTAAGTTTCTCTGCATCTTTAAGGTGTTTCTCAAGCTGCTGTATACGGGTAGTTGCCATGGTAACCTGGAATTAATACAGGAGGAAGTTTAGAATAAACTAGTCCAGTAATATACAGTCAAATAATACTATAATAGTATCTACGTAGGTACCTTCCTAACCAAACTACTTAACTAACACTATATTTACCTATTTAGTAATTGACCTATGCAACTGTGAATGATAAATTAATTCAATATAAGTAGAACCTAGGTATTTCATAAATTAAAGTGAAATGGTAAAGAATAAGAAAAATAATAGAAAATAAAGTAAAGTAAATGGGTAGGTATAAAAAAAAAAGGAAGAAGTTTAAAAGTAATTAGAAACAAAACTGTAGAATAAAAAGTAAGGACTGATACAATAAAAGTGTAGGTAAAGAGTAGAAATATACCTTGGGATTATTATTAGTTTAAGCCTAACAGTATACTAAAATTATCTTTACTTGTTATCCTCAATAATATTGTGTTTATATGCTTCCTCCTACCTTCAAGGTAACCTATCAAATCAATGGATAAGTAGATATTTGATCAAAATATAAACACTTTAGCGGTTACCTGTATTACAGTATAGTGTAAAGTATTTAATTGTGGTGTTCGGCTACGTTCAATCATCGAATTTACTTCCACAATTCGTCAAGTAAAATGAGACAAAACAAAGCGCCGGTGTTTTGTGGATGGACGTTTCTCACGAAAGTGAGATGTTGTGGACGAACAGTTATGTTTTTTACGATCATAAATAGGTGGAGATATCATAAAACAATACTATAATATCGTAAAATTATTATGGAAACAATACTCCCAGGGATAATCCGATGATTCAAATCCGTCGTCCGTTGGTAGATGTCAGCCACTCTTCAACCGAAGAATATACCTAGTTCACACTTCACAGGCGGTTTACAGTCACAGCACAGGCACACAAATCCTTTATATATAATATTTTAAACAAAAATGTCCATTACAACGACAAGAAATATTAAAATAATTAAAATACAAGTAACAACTGATATTTGACGTCTAAGTCCCTCGGGGTTGCCAGTGCCATTCCCCAGTGCCGTTCAATATTACGATTGTGGGCGTGTGGTCAAAACTGTACGATTGTGCTTTGTGCGCATGTGTGAGTGATCGTACTCATGTAAATCACGGACTGACGAGAGTAATTGACTTTACTGCACATATGGAGATATTTTTTGTATCGAAATTGTTGTTAGGCGTTGAAGTTGCACCATGAAATTTACGCTGATCAACTTTTGCACATATATAGTTGCTACTTATTGCATAAAAAAAATAAAACCTTATATTTGCAGCAGTGGCTCCATCTAGTTGCGTTCGGGTCTAAGCTGGCCGTCACACATCACCTTAATACTCGGACTTAATAGGGGCACTTACCACGTAATGCGTACTGTACCATTTATATTCGTAGCTTTCAGTTAATATAATTAGGTACATCGTGTTTATAAATTACTAACTACCAGCGATTTTTCGCTGTAATTATCACCATAACTTACAGCCTCTATCTTTCCCTGAATAAATAAATTAATGTGTAAGAAACAAGGCGTATTTAAGGCGAATACCCATTTATCCGCAGTTTTAACTATTCTATGATAAGTTTCAGTCATTATCTTCTTTTCCAGTCAAAGTGAAGAAGTCTTTTGGTTACAATAAATTTACGTGTAGTTCAAACTAGAAAACCGCAAAATTCAAAACCACAAGCAGGATTGAATCCTGCTGCGTCTTCTCCGTCAGTACCGAAGACACCAGGGTGTCTACTCTCAAAGTCCGATATATTTTATTTTTTTTTTATTTTATTTTATTTGTTTAGGACAACCAGTAACAGTTACATTAGCACAAACCACAAAAACTTAGATATAAATTAAAGGTAAATGCACTGTCTTTAGGTGCCACAGCATGCAATTGGCAGTACAACATCACTTAATTAAATGAATATATAAAAATAAACTTACAATATAACAACAATATAACAAATAAATTGGAATTGTTAACTAAACTAAACATAATTTACGCTAACTTCTAAGAAGGTTAAATACTTCTGTACGGAAGACGGGCATAGTGCAATTAAAGATGTCAATAGTCTGACCTAGTTTGTTGTAATCTCTAGACATTCTGGGCAAAGGGGAATTATATTTAAGGTTGGTTCTGGAACTTGGAAGATATAGTAATCCTAGCGGTTGTCGTGGAATACGACGAGGAATACGGAAATATATAGCAGATAGTAAATCAGGAGAATCTACACGGTTATTCAATATGTTATACAAAAAAATCATGTCAGCAACTTGTCTACGAACAATCAAGCTATCAATTTCAAAATGCTCAAGTCTGTCAGAATAGGATGGCAGTCTTTTTATTACCCCACAGCAATAGGATAGGTGCCGTAAGAATCTCTTTTGAATCCTCTCAATACGCAATTGGTGAACAGAATAGTGAGGTGACCACACTGGACTACAGTACTCCAAGATGCTTCTAACGTACGCGTTAAAGATACAAATTTTGGTAGATTGCTTCTTGAACAGTTTTCCGTTTCGGAGAATAAATCCAAGCATTCTTGAAGCCTTATTGACAATGTTATCTATCTGGGGAATGAAAGTTAATTTAGTATCGAATATTACTCCAAGGTCACGAATATTATCACATTCTATTAAAGTATTGCCAGATATATTGTAACAAGTTCTAAGGAAATTGTGTGCACGTGTAAATTTTATGTGTTTGCATTTACTACTGTTTAAATCCATGCCATTATCAGAACACCAATTTACAATGCTATCTAAATCCTTTTGGAGTAAATGGCTGTCATCAGCAGTGTCAATGATTCTACACAGTTTCAAGTCGTCCGCAAAAAGATAAACTTTACTGTGTTTTATACAATTACAAATATCATTTATGAAAATGTTAAATAATAACGGACCCAAGTGGGAACCCTGCGGAACCCCTGAAGTGGCTATGTAAGAGAAAGACTTAAACCCCTTAAGCACTACAAACTGCTGTCTATCATGTAAATAAGAAGAAAACCACTTCAACATGTTGCCACTTACGCCATAATGCTCCAGCTTTCTAACTAAAATGTTATGAGACACCCTGTCAAAGGCTTTAGTAAAATCTGTATAGACAGCATCAACTTGGTGTCCTGCATCAACAGCGTCAGTTAGATATTGAGAATATGTCACCAGGTTGGTATTACAAGAGCGAGACTTTACAAAACCATGCTGGTCATTTGTTAAAAACTGCTTAAAACTTCTATCCAGGTGTGGATACACCAACGATTCAAACACTTTTGCAAACACAGATAAAATGGATATAGGTCTATAGTTCGATATATCGTCCAAATCACCAGTTTTTAGTATCGGAACAATTTTAGCAGTTTTCCAAGCCTGAGGAAATACTCCAGTGTTCAGAGACCTGTTATATATAATGTATAATGGCAGGCAAAGAACATGTGAACATCTGAAAATAAAGTAAGGAGGAATACCATCAGGCCCCGCTCCTTTGTTACAAACAAGTCTTTTTAATTTCTTATAAATAGTTTGGCGTGAGATTTTAAATATGCCTATACTGTTATTGATATCCTGTTTGCTGCCAGACATAGTGCTTCCAGACAAAAAAGAACTAGAAAACGATGAAGAAAAGTAATACGCAAAGAGGTTACTGATATCTTCTCCTTTTTCAGCTGCTATATCATTAAATTTCATTTTATTTGGATAGGGATTACAAGAATTATTCTTCTGCTTTAAATAAGTCCAAAAGTACCTGGGGTCTTTACTAATATTGGCCTCGATAGTACATACATATGTATTGTAGCATAATGTAGTTAACGCCTTACATCTTTTATTTAAGATAGATAATGAAATTCCGTCCAATGGATTCTGGTAGATTCTGAACCTGTGAAGAATCTTTAGTTTCTCTTTATTTAATTTAATCAAATCCTTAGAGTACCAGTGAGGATGCTTCTTTGAACGAAATTTTATTTTAGGGACAAATTTACCTATAATGTCATAAAGCACATCATAAAACCTATCTACCATTTCATTTACACTTATACAGTCGGATAAATAAGCCAGCCAATCCACTTTCTCTAATTCTGAAATTATGATATCGTAATCTGCTTTAAAGTAGTTAAACTTTACTTCACTCTCATTGACCTTGAGCAACTTGTCTCTCTTAAACGGTATAGAAATAATAAGCGGCACATGTTGAGGATCAATTTTCACAAGTGGATGCGGAGAGGCTGTAACACTTATATTGTTTAAATTACATAAAACTAAATCTAAAATTTTGTCCCTACTATTACGGATTAGATTGTATTGAGTCATGTTGTTTAAAGCAATAAAATCAATCAAGAGCTGTCCCAATGAAGACCCGTTACTACAAGGTAAAGCTCCTGATCCAGGATCAGGCCAGACAATTGAACCCAGGTTGAAATCTCCCACAGTACACAAATTACTCATACCCTCGGAAACACAATTGAAATGATCAATAAAATAGTTAAGGGTTGATTTTTTCACGGGCGGTGGTTGGTAAAGAACACAGAAGAACGTGCTCTCATTTTTTGATATGTCAACCTTCACCCAAAGGTCTTCGCAAAGACTTTCCTTGTCTTTTAATCGGGATGAAGTAAATCTAGTGGAAACTGCTATCAATACTCCGCCACCCTCTTTGTTACTAACAAAACCGGAACTTTCCCGATCGCGCCTATAAACAACGTAACGATGATCAAATAGCTCGGAATCTCTGACTGAACAATTCAACCATGTCTCCGTGAGTATGATGACATCATAATCTATTCCAGTAATACTACAATAAAAGTCGTGTGTTTTGGTACGGAGACCTCTAACATTCTGGTAGTAAATTTTTAAACATTCGAATTTTACTGATAAGTGTCACAATTCATACACCATAGTAACAATTAATTAGCAAAAGGCAGCATAATAAACTACGGAAGATTGTCCAATGTGCTTTGATCTTTCACATAGATGTATTCCGATGTTTTTGTCTTACGCATGAAAACTCTTCCCTGTTTCACCCATACAAATTCGTAGCGTTTCTCTTTTGCAAGCTTTCGAGCTGCTGCGTGTAGCTTTCTATTAGTAGGTGACAAATGATCCAAGATATATATAGGCTGCTTTGGTCCTCCCATGCCAATATGACTAGTGTTAATTTTGTCATTAGAGTTGTTTTTGTTGAATTTAATAACACTGGCTAAGAAATTATCACGCAGTCTAGGGGTAGCCAGCTTAACTATTATAGATTTCGGCCTGTTGTTATCATTATTGGCTTTTGCAACGCGTGTGACGTGGTGAATATCTTGCTCTTTAATCTCGCATGATACGACCTTAGAAATCTGAATGATTGTTGTCAAAAGATTTTCATTATTATGTTCTGGAACACATTGTATTTCTAAATTGCACGATCTATTTATCTGCTCCATAACCTGTAGACGTCCAGAAAGTTCCCTTACCCGAGTAATGAGTTCTCCGTTCTCCCTCTGTAGTGAAAACACAGAATCTTTTTGTAGTTCGAATGCCTTCTTCACTGAATCATGCTCATCACTCATAAACTGAACACTATTTTCTAGAGCAGAGAGATTATTTTTCATAGATGTAAGCTCAACTCTTACCATTTCTTTAAGCTTCTGATTCATTTCTTGAATAAGAGCATTTTTCATCACTGTGAACTCTTCACGAAATATGTCCCTTATGTCCTCTTTGGTCAACAATGATGGAGCAGACTGGCCCTCCAACGTTGATGATGGAGCAAACTTGCCTTCCGACTCTGTTTCGGGGACTTGTTGGTTCTTTGAAGACTTGGGGCGAACTGTTACATTTTCGCGCCCTCCGCTCGAACAAGATGCTGAAACGATACTAATCGAAACATGCAAATGCAAAACTTCGTCCCTTGACAATAGAGTAGAATATTGGTTGGATGCAGATTGAAAATTCATCCAACCAATATTCTACTTTATTGTCAAGGGACGAAGTTTTGCATTTGCATGTTTCGAGTAGTATCGTTACGATATATCGGACGTTGAGAGTAGACACCCTGTGTACATACCGTGGTCCTGCCTGATGTAGTGTTGTGTGCCTGATTCTGCGATTTTCTACTTTATAGAATTTATAAAGGGTGTAAGGGGCGGTGTACCGAAAACTGAAAGGGCGTGATCGATCATGGTTGTGGTTTTCAGTGTCGGCCAGTGTGGCGTAGTGGCAGTGCACCTGCTTGCTGTACCGAAGGTTCCGGATTCGATACACAGTTAGGGTAAATATCCTAAAGAGGAGGTTGTACACTATACAGGATTTTCCTATTGTCATGCTGTGAGTGGAATCCTTCTCATTTCTTTTACCCTAAAAAAATACTACTACAGTAGAAGTAATATAGAATAAAGATAATATGCTATGAAAAAAATTAAATAATAAATGATAAATAAATATGTCATGTTTCGTGTGCAACAAAGAATATTGTATTGTATTGTATTGTATTGTATTGTATTGTATTGTATTGTATTGTATTGTATTGTATTGTATTGTATTGTATTGTATTGTATTGTATTGTATTGTATTGTATTGTATTGTATTGTATTGTATTGTATTGTATTGTATTGTATTGTATTGTATTGTATTGTGTTGTATTGTATTGTATTGTATTGTATTGAAATATACCTAATGTAGCTTAATTAGAATGACAGCAGCCGCGGTAGCACGAGCCCCTAGATCAGTGTTTCTTAACCTGTGGTCCGCGGACCCCTGGGGGTCGTGGGGCTTAAAAACGCCACAGGAAAATAATTTATACAAATGCTTTTATCGAGCACATACTTTCTTAGCCTCGTACTAAAAACACATACAGAAACAAATTAAAGGGGAATCCGATTTAAGATGACATAAGAGTAACATCAACCCAAAAATCAATCACTTGGTTGCAGAAAGGAAACCCACCTTCACATTAAGATAATTTCTGTTGTAATTATAGAACTAAAATAATCGACCCGTTTCTGTAACTATTCCACTAAGGTCATCCCTGAAATTGTGGATAATATCCTTCCATTGACAGAATAAGGTTAAGAAACGCTGCCCTAGATAAATGCATTTTATTCACTAGAAAATTAACGATTTAAGTTTTAAATTAACGTTTTAATTAAAAGTTACATTTGGCGGGCTAGTGCTGAGCCGGCAGGACGAAGCGATAGTCCGAGAGGCGATATGTAAATTAAGTGTCCTGCCCGCTTAGCACGCCTCCTGCGAGAAAATATATTTTGGAGAAATGTCACTTTATTTGAGGAATTATGTCATTTAATCTATCATCTCCAAGCGCGAAGAAATGTCAGTGGAGGAAAATGTTTAGCAAATCCACAAATTATGTCTTTGATATTTTAGACAGAGATAGCTTTATACACTTATACCTTGTAGCCGTCCTTGTCTTACAAAATGTGTCGCACTGCTCGGATGTCAAAACTACAAGGTATTAGTGTATAAAGCTATCTCTGTCCAAAATATCAAAAACGTAATTTGTAGATTTGCTAAACATTTTCCTTCACTGACAGTTCTTCGCGCTGGGAGGTGATAGATTAGATGACATAATTCCTCAAATAAAGTGACATTTCTCCGAGATATATTTTCTCTCGGGCAGCGTGCTAAGCAGGCTGGTGTCATTTTATCAAACTGTTACGAATTGAACTTATAACTGTTTTGGGCAAGTATTCTTAGTGTCTAGATTTGTTTAACTATTCGTGCGCCTCCCGTAATTGTCGGAGCGTTGACCAGAGAGTGTTGTCGTGCGGGCATTCCGTGCAAAGAAGTAATTTTAGCACAATAACCTAACCCAAATAAAACTAGGGAACTGTAAACATACCTCATTTAAAACCTTTTTTGCATTCAAACGCAAAACTTTGCAGTCTTTTCCGTGTTCATTTGCCGCTGAATTTCAAACTAAGGGCAGTTTTGCACTGCGATTTTTTTCGTTCGATTTCTTTTCGAAAATCTGCTACAAAAAAAGACTAACAACCCTAAAGATGTTTATCTGAATACGAAACTGAACAACTAAAAAGAACAAATAGTCTTACTTCACGTACACAACGCGTTGTCAACTGATGCAGTTTAATTTCTTTTTTGTATTTCGATGTACCGTCTATAGCAAAAGTTGTGCAGTTTTATTATTAGTTTCAACTCCTTCAAGGTTATTGCTTGCTTTTTGTTTTATAATTTGTGGTGACTTGTTACGTATGCGGATATTCCTGTGGTACCTTTTTATAAGTACCACGGAGATAAGTACAAATAAATAAAAATATATTGCACAAATACACAAGTTGCGCACTTATGCGGGAAATAAATTGCCGGTTGTTTGTTTTGTCATGCATGGAAATAATATTTAGCTACTCGAATTGGCAAATGAAATATTTTAAAATTATATAATATACATAAACGATACACGAAGTTTTTCTAAACCCAGCGTAAAATCTTATAAAATGCACTCGACTTCTTCATCTCAGCGCAAACGCGAAATAAAATCGCGCGAAACAGCAATCGCAGTGCGAAGATGCCAAAGATTTTGGAAACTACGCCAGGGGCAGCGTTTTTTCTTACGTCAATGGAAGATGCCCTTACTATTTTAAAAAACGAATGTCAAACAGAAATCATAGTTGAAACTGAAATGAACATGTCAAAATTTTTTGTGATTGAAGTTGCTTAGCGTGACACACTCCAAGTTGTTTATATTTTTGGTCTTTTTATTTTAAAATTTAGTTATTAATCATGGAGGGTGACGGCATTCCGAAGGTAGCATCGTCCCTAGCGCCAGCTTCGACAACCGCGGAAAGAGTATCTTCACAGAAAAACCTGGACTTTGACGACGTCTCCCAAGTGGAGATGACTCTGCTAACTCTGAGGAAACCTACGGAGTTGAAGAAAGTGATAGATTGTATACCGAAGCCCATGAGAGCAGTGCCTAAGAATGGACTTCCCGTTTGGTATAAAATTGGGCTGGAGTCCAAATTACCTGTTCCGAAGATGCCAGAAGGAAAAATTGTGTTCTCCAGAGGAAAAATGGGTGAAGATGTAAGTTTTTATATCATCATCATCATAACGTCCCATAAAACGTCCACTGTAGGACAGAAAACCCCCTTCAGAATACGCAACAATGCGTGATACTTTGGAGGGGAATTACCACAGTCACCACGCTTGTAAGCGTTGCGGCTCGCGACCGCCGTGGTTGGTGTGAAAGTTGCTACTGCCCATCCTCCAGTTCATCGATCTTTAGTCGCCTCTTACTATACCCACGTGTAGAGATGGGTTGGTACTATTCTTTGACGGTACCACACGAACGAATATAAATAAACACTTATTATATTACTAATCCATTAACAATTATCATATCGTATGGGTTGCATTGCATGGTCAATGACCGACCTCACAAACCCTGGTACCTGAGTTGTTGAGCCATCAAAGGCCTATAACATGGCTCATTAATGATTCCTTCCTTAGACAGTAGCCGGGACCAACTTAACGTGCCCTCCAAAGCACGGAATCATCTAACTTTTCGTACAATTAGGTCATTCATCCCGCAGTGTGCTAACCAAACTGGGTGATGTCTCACAAAATGATTCTTGTTTGACTGTGTCCCCACCGGGAATCGAATGCACAACCAACTAGGGACTGGTCAAAGGGGGTTTGACGAATGAACTTGTTTTTACGCAAAGGTTCAAACCTAATCCTAGATTGGAATTTGCCAAGTTATTGGCCGACCTGGCTATCACGGATTTCAAGCTGCCTAATATTCAAGTTACCTCTCTCTCTCGGCATGACGACGAATTTCAGAGACAACAACAGGGCCAAAGGATTGACGTGCCTTTCGAAATAAGGAAACCGCTCGAATTGCTTTACAAATAGCGGCCAAGCATCCAGATTATAATTTATATGATCGGAAAGAAAGAGCCAGTTAATTGCGACACGGCCAACAACCCATTAATCTAACAAACAAAAAAATAAATAAATGAAAATCTACACAAGTTTTTGTCGTCTTACACTAAATAATTGTTAGCACCTGTGCAGACCGTGCAGACTGTTTTAGTATAAGAAATCGCAACGCACTTTTGATGTCTTATTAATGTGAAAGTACGCGCAGATATCATCCGGCGATTTAGGCGTGGCTTGCTTGTTTTGCTTTTTTAGTCGCATGTGATATAAAAAAAAAACCGGCCAAGTGCGAGTCGAACTCGCGCACCGAGGGTTCCGTACCACCACATAATCATAATTGTATTAGTTGAAATTTCAGTAAGTTAATGTGCTAGATTTTGTGAGTCCGACACGCGCTTGACCAAATTTTATTATTTGTTGTTATTTTATAGCTTATGCACTATAAACATACCAATTTTCAAGTTTGTAAGTGTTCCCGTTTTTAAAATAGAACTAAAACAAAAATCGCCTCCACCACTATCCAACTTGACCCCTCTCTTATATGAATGTTCTTGAAACGGGAGCTCACCACAATTGGTTACCATTAGTTGTGAGAAAAGTTGTATTATTTAATGATTTCAGACTTTTCCCATTATTTGTACTGTGGAAACCTAGCTTCTTGTCAAATTTCATAATTTTAGGTCAACGGGAAATACCCTGTAGGTTTTGCTTTTTTGCATAAATGTATTTTTAGTATTTTTGGAAGCAATAAAGTCCATTTTTAGGACCGCAAAACTAAAATTGTTTGTAAAGGTTTTTTGCAGATTTCTAAAAAACCGTTTGACTTAGAAAAATCGTTTTATTTTTTCTGTAATATATACATAAACTTTTATCGAGTGTAATTAATTTAGATTTTTCCATTCACAATCTTCGGAGATAAGGGGGGGGGAGAGAAAAACTAAGAGTAGTAAAAAATACAAAAATATATTTTAGAATGTACAAGTAAAGCCCTTTCATACGATACCCCATTTGACCTAGTACCGACAATGTGAAATTTTGCCACCCCTATTTGGGCCCCCTTTATATTAATAATCATAATTTTTTTCTTAATTCTGTCACGTGCAATTAAGTTGCACAACCATATTCTAAAATTATTCCAAATTTCAAGTCGATAGCATGAGTGGTTGCTGAGATATACAGGTGTGATAGACAGACAGACGGACAGACAGACAAAGCCGCACCATAAGGGTTCCTTTTTTACCAATTTCGTATCGGAACCCTAAAAACCGGCCAAATGCGAGTCTGACCGTACCCGTACCTGTCCACGATATGAAACTAATGCTTTTACCCTTTGATTTTAAAAAACTCCGGGTCCAGTCTAACTTTAATATGAATTTACTTGAAACGGTAGCTCACATTAATTGGTTGTAAGAAAATTCGTAATATTTAATGATTGTAGACTTTTTCTTTTAATTGTGCTATAAGACCTTGCTTCTTTGGTTTGGTTCAGAAATATGTATATGAAGATGGGGACATAACTAGCCGTATCTTTACTTTTGGATGGTTGTAGAAGCTTCAAATTTTCACACATTTTTCATGGACGTTTATATTGGATATTAATTTCAACTTAACACCTTAACCCGTTCGTGAGAAAAAGGGTCTTGACAGACAGACCAAAAAGTGATCGTATACGGTTTCCGTACTTTTTTCCTTTTGAGAGACCCTTAAAACGTTATTCCATTCCCATATTACTAAGCAACATTACTTAACAACGGTGAATGTTTAATCATTTGCATAACTTCTAAAATTACTTTGTGATAATATAATACTCCTTGAGCGTGATACTTCCACTTTATCACGAAATACTAAACCATCTACTAAGTCTAACGCTCAAGATTGCGCTACAAAGGAAAGTCATATTATGGTGAATACATAAAGAGGTAGATTTCCAGTCAGGACAAATTCAGCATCGGCAAATTAGGATCCATGAACATGAAGAAACTGGGGCCGACAAGTGGCTTTCAAGTGTCGTAAACGCTAGTAGACTAGAATAAAAATGTACGGGATTGACACTAGCTGTCACACAACATTTTGATAGCTAATTGCAATCCCATACATTTTCATTCTATTCTTATAGCGTTTACGATAGTAGAAAGCCGCTTTTCTCCTAACCATGGGGTTGACAAATAAGCTAACAAAATGTTGCTCGATAACTCATGTCAATTTCATACCGTTTTTTTTATTTTACTGGCGTTAACGAAAATATCAGGCTTTGTCAATAGGCCCATGTACGTGTAAATAGGTCAGTAGTGAAACAGATCGTTGTATGAAGACCCCCGCGTTAAATCCTCGGTCGATGAAATTTTGCTGGTGTATTATACACTATAATATGACATAAACCTTCTACAAAAAAAAATCGGTACTTTTAATTTTTCTATACAAAAACGTCAAAAAAAGTATGATAATTTCTTTTGTTGAATTTTTTTTGGATGTTCTGAATTTACATTTAGTTTATGATACTTTATCATCCTGTCAAATAAAATCCGCCTGAGAGGATTATGTTGGGGTCAACTGCTTCATTTCCTACACTAAAGTCGGTACGGGCCAAAGAACGGACAACCTGTCTCTTAATGTACAGGCACGAGCAGGTCAAGCGTGACACTCGCAGTACAACTTTCATCTCTACGCTGACTAAGATAAGCGCGTTGCAAAGTATAGTTGGTCAAGTTTTACGTGCTCTTGACTGTACGAGTGTCTAATAAGTATAACATAGGAAATGTCCCGTGTGGTGCCGGCAAAGAATAGTACCAACCCATACATACCCGTGGGTGTCGTAAGAAACGACTAAGGGTTGACTGGAGGATGGGCAGCAGCATCCTCCTTTGTATCTTACATCTTACTTACTGCGGTCACCTACAACCGCGGTCCATAGTGCCAGCCGTAACGCTAACAAGCGAGGTGACTATGGTACTTCCCCTCTACATTTTTCCAGCAAAAGCTAGAATTCTGGAGGGAGCTCCCTGTCCTGTAGTGGACGTTTCATGGGATGTTATGATGAGGAAATGACAACCTGACTGAATTTGCCCATATCACAGAATAGGGTGCACGAGAGGGCCCCTAAAACTGAAAGGGTTTACTCTCCCTAAGAAACATTTTATTGGGAAATGAAATAAAAAAACCGGTCAAGTGCGAGTTGGACTCGCGCGCCGAGGGATCGATATACTTTTTGTATTTTTGGAAGCAATAAAGTCCATTTTAGGACCGCAAAACTAAATTTGTTTGTAAAGGTTATTTGCAGATTTCTAAAAAACTGTTCAACTTAGAAAGATCGTTTTATTTTTGCTGTAATATTTACATAAACTTCTGTCAACTGTAATTAATTCAGATTTTTCTTTCACAAACTTCGGAGATAAGGGGGGGGGAGAATTGTATTTTTTTTTTTATTTTTCATCATAACTTGAAACCAAGAAACGTAAACGTAAGCGACAATTTGAAATTTGGACCCCCCCTATTTTGGCCCCCTTTACATTACTAATCATAATTTTTACAAAATTATTTCATTTGCATTTAAGTTGGGCAAGTATAAACTAAAATTGTTCCAAATTTCAAGTCGATAGCATGAGTGGTTGCTGAGATATAGAGGTGTGACAGACAGACAGATGGACAGACAGACAAAGTCGCACCATAAGGGTTCCTTTTTTTACCATTTGGGTATCAGAACCCTAAAAACTACTTTCCATACAAGCTGCCTCAACCAAGCGATCATTTGTATGGAAAGGTTGAAATTTCTTTTTTCTCATCTCAACCCATGTTTCTTAGAGAAAGTTGTTCAGTTTAGTATAATGAGCAAGCCCTTTCAGTTTTCGGTCCCTTACACGCTCTTCTTTAGTAAGCAAGTCTTTATGTTTAGTTAGGTACGATACGCAACAGGTCGGGAGTGCGGGTCAAACGTATTGCACGTCATACATTTCGCACGCACTCCAGACCGCTCGCGTACTTTACCTTCTTGTTTTCTTGTTCTTTATGTTTGCATACCTACACACACAAAGAGCATCATTATAAAGTATTCTAACTTGATTATCAACTTTATGGCGCGACAGCGTTCACGCATCTTAAAGACAAGAAATTTGCATAACAAACATTGGGTGAGGGAGCGGTTCTTTTTAAGCCTAGATATTAACAACGTTTTCATCCCTTAAGTCGACACTCAGCTTGCGAAAACAAGGTTTAGGGAGATTATGCAGTGGTTTCGTTATGTAAATACACATTTCACCTTTTTATTGTTGTAAAATACAACATGTAAATATGGATTTCAAAAATTGGCGCCCAGGTCCAACGTTTTTATAGTAACTTGAAAACTAAGTTTACAAAAAGTTTTTTGAAACGTACAAATAAAAACCTTTCATGTGATGATACGTCATTTGAGCTTTTTTTTTTTTTTTTTTTCGAGGGGAAATCCTGTCGCTGGATACCCGGTCGCTGGGGGAAAGCGATCGGGTTATGTCAGACTCCACTGACTAAAACCCACAGAAAAATTCTTTATCCTTCCTTACTGCAAGGCAGTAGCAACACAAGGTCACAATGTGTTACTACCTTCCGCTGGCCGCTTGAACGGGGTGATCAGGTTCCCCATCCTGACCACCTGCGACCTGGGGCGCCCGCACCTGGGGCAAATTGGGGCGTACAGAAGTGGCTCTGCTATTCAGAGCCCTTCGTCGCCTCCTTCTTGCGGGGTCGGCTCTTTCCCGATCCCGCTCAGCTGTTTCCTTCCAGACCATAACAGTCTCGCAGAAGGTAACAGCTAGTTACGACAATTTAAAATTTTACCCCCATTTACAATAGTGTCATCGTAGTGTCCTTGTGGTGTCGGCAAAGAATAGTACTAATCCATACATACCCGTAGGTATCGTAACAGACGACTAAGGGTTATAAACAGGAGGATGGGCAGCAGCATCCTCCTGTGTATTTACAACCGCGGTCCATTGTGCCAGCCGTAACGCTGACAAGCGATTTGATTATGGTACTTCCCCTCAACATTTGTCCAGCAAAAGCTGGAATTCTGGAGCATGTCCTGTAGAATGTTATGATTGATTACAATAGTTATAAAAATATTTTTTGAATTATTTCCTTTGCAAGCATATTCTATAACTTCCAAATTTCAATTCGCTAGCGTGAGAAGCTGCTGAGATGAACAGGTGTGACAGACAGACAAGCGAAGTCGCACCATAAGGGTACAGTCTTTTCCATTTTGATTCGGAACCCTAAAAATTTTTTCATCTGATGCAGTTTATTTGAGATGTTTCTTTATCGTATTTCGACCAACATATCTTTACAAATTACAATACTATACTTCAAGCTTCGTAAAGTCATGGGTAAGGTTTATTGAACCACCTTTTTCATAGAATCCCGTGAAACGTCCACTGTCGGACAGGGAGCTCCGTCCAGACATCCAGCAAAAACGCGTGATACTTATGAGGGGATTTACCATAGTCACCACGCTTGTAAGCATTGCAGCTGGCGACTGCTGTTGTTGGTGACCGCAGTTAAGATGGTAAGATAGATACACAGAAAAATGCTGCTGCACATTCTCCGGTTCATAATCCCTCAGTGGCCTCTTACGACACTCACAGGTAGAGATGGATTGGTAATTTTTTTTTCCACTATGGCGCCAATTTGTTTGTGAAGCGATGTAGTTTAGCTGACGTCATTAAGAGATTTTAATATCCAACAATGAATAAACTATTTTGAGTCTGAGTTAACTATTCTTCGCCGGCACCTTTTTACACATTCTTTAAACTTTCCGCCGGTAGCATATCTCAAAACAACAATAGATTTATGAGTGCCAGAAAACCTAAACCAGAATACTCAATTTTTAAAAATGTACAATAAATAAGACAAAAAGTCGCAGTAAAAGTTGAACATTCTTCAATATAACATTAACAGCATATTATGTGGCCTAATGGATACAGTATTAGGCTCTCGATACGGAGGTTTTGGGTTCGATTCCCGGTCGGGACACGTATGTCAAAACAAAAGTCAATTTGTGAGAATTCCACAGTTTGCAGGTAGAATCACCTGATTTTCCAAAGAGTAAGACCATCTGCGTGGTTCACTGCGAACCGATGGCCGATGGGGCGTAACGGTTCTAGAGTGGCGACCACGTACCGGAAGCCGAAGCGTTGGCAGGTGGCACAAGGTGGACCGACGATCTGGTTAAGGTCGCGGAAAGCCGCTGGATGCGAGCAGCGCAAGACCGGTCGTCATAGAGATCTTTAGGGGAGGCCTATGTCCAGCAGTGGACGTCTTTCGGCTGATATGATGATGATGATTATTTCGTGCTTCGGAAGGCACGTTAAGCCGTTGATCTCGGCACAGATTCCCGGCTACTATCTGTCTATCTATCACCCTACACGACACGATATGATGATGACATTTAAAACATAACCCTCCTGATTGGGCAGTCAGGTAATTAATAAACTAGTACTTTTTACAACAGTGGAAGGTCAACACGTGTAAGGAAGTTTGTCCACCGCGACGGTGCCGAACCGATACCGATAACAAGGGAAGGCGCCGTTATCGCGCCGATATAGTACCGATATCGTCATAAAGTTACGAGCAAAAATAGTACTTGTACGTGTCATCGCCGATATCAGCACGTTATCGGCGCTGTTCTTTTGTTTAATCGGTATCGGCTCGGTGACGTTGCAGTGGACTAACGATAACAATGAGATTGAGCGAAGTTATGATTTCGACTATAACGAAGTAGTCTCGTATCGATATATCGAAAATTGAGAGTAGATACACTGATATCGTGTCGATATCGGCACAAAGTTATGAGCAAATACACAACAAATACAAAATTTTAGTTATTACTTACTTATTGTGTTTTCGCCGCTATCGGCACGATTTTGGCGCTAGTTTCAATCGGTTTGTTTTATCAAAATTTTGACTTTTGTGTGGAAATATATTTATGAAAATTTTTTGTATGTCAAACGAAATATAAACATTTTTGACAAAAATATTAACAGGCACAGTGTCAACACAAGAAACAAGTATCAACTTGCTTCTCATGTTAGCCGTGTTCACAAGATTAGTTAGTAAATCTCATAAAGGTCAATGTATATATAATAAGGTACCCAGTGATATTGAAAGTTTACTGTTAGATAAATTCAAAACTGTTATCAAGTAGAAATTGTACAAGAAAGGTTATTATTTAAACATGTTTGATGTACAGGGTTGATACAATAAACATAAGTCAATTTGAATAAGCCTGTTCGAACCCTACGGTTCTAATAAGCTTATTCAAAATTGAATAAGCCTGTTGGAACCCTACGCGTGGGTTTTTAGGGTTCCGTAGTCAAAAAGGAGCCTTATAGTTTTACCCCATAGTATGAGGTGTCGTTGGATATGTATTTTAAAAATAATATGAGTCTTCAAACACCATTTTTCGATTTAGGCATCCGTTTGCAAAATATTAAGCTTGAAAGCGGAATTTTTTGTTGGAGTCAAGCGTCTCCCCCCCTCCCCCGCCGGCCAAACGGTTGTTACTGGAAATGTGAAAAAAAATTCACAGTAGTAGCATATATGATGAAATTAAAAGGAAAACTATCACAGCTAAGTAGGGTTCACAGGTTAATGAGCTATAGCCAAAAATCTAAAAATAATAAAAATTGCAATAGCAATCAGGTGCTAGGACCTCGCTGAGCATTAGGAGGTTAAATGTTTATGTTAAAAACGTTATGAAATACTTAATCAAAACCTGATTTGTGATAAAAAAAATTACGGAACCCAATACTGCGCGTGGCCCGACACGCACTTGGCCGGTTTTTTATTGTCGCTTCTTTTTTTTTCCACATGGTGCCACTTTGTTTGTGAAGCGAAGTAAATGTAACTGAATGAATAAAGAACATTTTTATTTTTATCGATATCGTCTCGGTGACAGCTCGGTGGACCATACGTTATTGTGTCTGCTATGATCGTTCTTTGATTCAGGGACATTTTGTGTGACCTTTGATTTGATTGTGCGAGTCAGTAGGTACATCATCCCAAACAGCTTGCTCTGTCTCGCCTAAGGATTATTTCGTGGGTGGCGTTTCTATTATTATTATAAATTCATTGGCTTATATGACAACAATTCTAAAACCATTACACAATGCCACGCACAAGTCCGGCGGGTTTACGAATGCGAGAGGGCCCCCAAAATGTGAAACGAAATCGAATTGATCTATTTTCCTAAAAATATCAACAGCCTAAGACAATAATGATCAAATCAAATGCAATGATTTACTTCGTTATGTTTCTCTTGCCATAAAATTTCAACATCTCTGTTGATCTGTGAAGTTCGCGGTTTTGTTTTGTTAGATTTGGTCGGTCAATTGCAGGTCAAGCTTGACATTCACATCGCAAATTTAGCTTTTACGACTACTGAAATAAGAATGGTATTAAGCTCTTGACTGTACTATTCAAGTTTTAGAAACCATTTGTGAAATCAACAAAAGAAAAGAGTAGGTGATTGCATAAGTTTTTTTAATCACTCTTGCCTACATTTCTGGACATCAATAAATAGCTAAAGAGCGACAGGATCTATTTACAGGATATAAAGATTTTGTTTTTTAATTTTAGAGCCATATTCTCAAATGGTGGCTTTTTAACAAAACAGAAAGTACTTATTAACAAAAGATCTAAAAGATCTTTAAATTTAAATACTCTTTCTGCTTTTCAAATAAATAAGAATCATCATTACTTACCTTTGACGGGTCTGTTGGCGTGGTTGGAAGTGAACCTGCCTTCTACGCCATAGGTCGCGGGTTCGATGCCCGGCCAGAGCAAACATTTGCGTGAAGATCACAAGACTAATTGTTTGTTCTGTGACTGGCTATTGTTTATCTGTTTTCATCAGTCTCTGATGACCACAGACTTCGCCTAGTCTGGGATCAGGGACCTTGTGTGTTTTTTTCTTTTTTTTTCTTTTACATTTTCCCAAATTCAGCAAATTTCTATCCTGAAAATAACCTTTAAGTAATTCCTTGAGTCTACCAAGTTTGTTAATACGTTTTGCTCGTTATTCGCTCAATTTATAGTATTGTTTTAGTATAGTTTAGAATTTAGTATTCTAAACATTTTGTGATCCTTTGTTAACCCAAGTTTGGTGTATCAAGCCAAGGTTAACCTTTTTAATATTAATGCAAACAAAAGTTCAAAACTTTTAATGGACTTGAATGAACTTTTAATCACAAGGCTTAACGAAACCGCAAATAAAAGCCTTTTATCTCTATAAGTTTATTTAAATTATAGGTAGTTGCACAAAGGTTCTTTAAATCAATTTCTGAAAGAGAGAGTCAGAAACGAGCGCTCCGTAAGACGCGGGTTCGATTTCTGCCCAGGGCAAAAACAATGTTGAGTGATGAAAACAGGTGTTTGTTTAGTGTCTGTCTGGGTGTTATTATTTAAGGGCTTTCCCCCAGCCAACTAGCGCCCCAATCAGTTAAAAAAATATTAATCGCTAACTACAAAACTTATCGATAATTTAGTTTATTTATTTAATTTTTATTTATTTAATTTAATTTATTACCAGATTAAAGTAAAGGTACCTACCCTCCCTAGTTTATTTAGAACCTATCAATCCTGAAAAGTATAGTTCACTGTAGTTCCAGTTACAAAAAGTGCGACAAAAGTTTTGTCCTCTCCATACAAATTGCTCAGACACATTGCTCTGATCGATCAGTTTCATACAAACGAGAGGAAATTTTTTGACCCTGGTACCCTGTAATTTTACACCGTCCCTTAGACCCTGTATATTTTTATACAATCTATTAGTGATGTAGAACCACCCCTTAAAATGATAATCGTATTATTTTTACACCCTGTATATTGGGTGACTTTTAATTAGTTCTTGATAGCAAAAGATATGCATATACTCATGATACTGAACAACTTTTCCCAAGGAACATAGGTCGGAATACGAAAAACCAAATTTGACCTCCCATACAAAATGCGCTATCAGCTGATGCAGTTTCTATGGGAGGTCAAATCTTGATTTTCGTATTTCGACCTATGTTCCTTGGGGAAAGTTGATCAGTATCATGAGTACATTCATACCTTTTTCTATCAAGAACTAATTAAAAGTCACCCTATATTTATAATCTAACGGGCCGCCCCGGCTTCGCACGGGCAGCAGTTTCTAAATGACCTGGCTCTCGTATTCGTTGAAATTAAAGTATAGTCCAGTCAATCTACGATATTATTGAGGCTGGATTAAATGCACATTTATAGAAATTAATTTCAAATAGTAATATAGGCTATTTGAAGATGTAAATAATTAAATCCGGCAATTTTGTAAAAACACATTTTTTGTAAAAGTACCAGTATACGCCCACCTGTGCGTGGGTTGGTTCGTAGTGATAAAAAAACCCTGTATAAATTTCATCTGCAAACTAGAGCGTTATTAATACGCAAATGTGTCGTAAGTTTATTGATTGCCCCAATGACATATTGATTGATGGATGTTCCATCAATGAGTCTACATTATGAGTGTGTAGTGTAGGTGCATACAAGCGTGTTTATTATAAAGGTAGCTACTGTAAACTAAATTGAACAATTATAATCCAGTTTTGTCGTTTAATCCAACGCTTACCAACACATGTTGCAGCCATGACTCTAAAATCAGAGTATAATGTGACGGAAAGCGTAAAATTGTTTTACAAACTTGTTTTTTCGGACAGCTTTAGCCGATTGCTTTTGACATAGCTGCAAAATAAGATAAGCGTATTAATAAAGGAAAAAAAAATATCATACTTATTTTCTCGGGGGTGATTCCTCAATATCTAGAAAAACTAGTCAACTGTCACAAATAAAATATCATCAGAAAAAAAAGATTTTTTTAAAGAACGAGAATAGCTTTTGTTTTTTTTTTAGAATGGTTAACTTTACATACAAATGGCAATTCGTTTTAAGGGTTCCGATACCAAAATGGTAAAAAAGGAACCCTTATGGTGCGACTTTGTCCGTCTGTCTGTCTGTCTGTCACACCTCTATATCTCAGCAACCACTCATGCTATCGACTTGAAATTTGGAATAGTTTTAGAATATGGTTGCCCAACTTAATTGCACATGAAATAATTTTGAAAAAATTATGATAATTTTGTAAAGGGGCCTGAAATAGGGAGGGCCAAATTTCAAATTGTCACTACTAGGTCGAGCTGGGTATCATATGAAAGGGCTTTACTTGCATATTCTAAAATATATTTTTGTATTTTTTTACGTCTCTTGGTTTTCAAGTTCCCTTCCCCCTTATCTCCGAAGTTTGTGAAAGGATAAATCTGAATTAATTACAGTTGACAGAAATTTATGTAAACATTACAGCAAAAATCAATCTTTCTAAATTGCACAGTTTTTTAGAAATCTGCAAATAACCTTTACAAACAAACTTAGTTTTGCGGTCCTAAAAATGGGCTTTAGTGCTTCCAAAAATACAAAAAGTATATCGGAACCCTCGGCGCGCGAGTCCAACTCGCACTTGACTGGTTTTTCTTTTAAGTAAAGAATACATCCTCACTATTTATTCATGACTTACATTTCCTTGTCCAACTGTAAATTCAGTTCATCATAATAACATCCCATGAAACGTCCACTACAGGACAGGGAGCTCCCTCCAGAATTATAGCCTTTGCTGGAATAAAATGTGGAGGGGAAGTACCATAGTCATCTCGCTTGTCAGCGATACGGCTGGCACCATGGACCGCGGTTGTGGGTGACCGCAGTAAGTAAGATGGTATGATACACAGGAGGATGCTGCTGCCCATCCTCCAGTTTATAACCCTTAGTCGCCTTTCACGACACCCACGGGTATATATGGGTTGGTACTATTCTTTGCCGGCACCACACGGGACAAATTCAGTTACTACTTATAATTAACAGCCACCCAACTGCCTCCGTGGTGGCCGTGGTCTAGTAGCGCTCGGCTCTCGATCCGGAGGTTTTGGGTTCGATTGGGATACTGTCGAACAAAAATCCCTTTGTGCGACCTCCCTAATTTGGTTAGGACATTACAGGTTGAATTACCTGATTGTCCAAAAAATTTATGATTCTGTGCTTCGGAAGGCAAGTTTTGTTTAGCCGTTGGTCCCGACTACTGTCAACGGACATAGTCGATAATGAGCCATGTCAGAGGCCTTTGGCGGCTCAACAACTCTGACACCACGGTTTGTGAGGTCAGTCATCGACCTTGCAACACGAGATGATGAAGACTATATTATTTATCTTCTAAGTAAGACAATAAATTACCTCAGCTGGTAAAAAGGGACGAATATTTATTTATTTATTTATTTATTTACTATAATATACATTAGTCATAACAGGCAAAGACCCAATTCGACAATGTTAAATTATTTGTTCTTAGCTTAAACACCCTTTAAATACATAGGAAACTATAAACATTAATTTTGCTCATACTTATTCAAAGTTAACCAGCAACATATTCTGTTATTATATAAGTCAAACAATAATAAAAAAATTAAAATTGAAAAGGGTCATGTGAATAAATCAATTAATAGAATGTCAAACAAGCATATTATGATAAAACGATAATACAATAAAATAAGGTAAAATGCCAAAAATTATATTTTAAATAAATGTCAAGCAATTAATAATTATGTACTTAAATAATTTAAAGTTACTTCTGCGAATCTCGTCAACGTACAATGAAATAGGTCAATTTCTATAGACACCGCGTTTAATATTCGTAATGCTTCTGTTAGTGGAGCTTGCTTACGCACATTGGTCCTACACTTCGGCAAAGCTAGCATATCCTTCCGCGGCTCGCGTCTCAGTCTTGTGTTAGGAACGACCAGCTTTAGCGACTCTAAAATCTGAGGATTGTTAAGTTTTCCTATGAACACTTTAAATACGTACAAGGCAAGAGCTAATCTTCTTCTTACCTCCAACTTATAGTACCCAACCATGCCTAATACGAAGAGTGTGGGGTACATTAGAGGAAAGAAAGGATATACACCATATTCTTTAAAGTACAGGTACCTTAAGAACTTATTTTGAATTTTCTCTATCATCGATTTATATTTCTCTTCATGAGGATTCCATACAATCGACCCACTTTCTAGCTGACTCCTTACTAAGGCATTATAGAGAACTTTTACTGCTGTTAAATTTTGAAAGTCCTTTGTTTGCCGGATAACAAAACCTAAATTCCTAAACGCTTTTTTACAAATCACAGTGACATGTTCCCTAAACGTTAAGTCCTGGTTTATACGGAGCCCTAGATCACGCACCGAAGTAGTTCTAGACAACGACGTTCCCTCCATCTGATATTGAAATACTTGAGGACGTTGTGATCGAGTATAAGACATGACCATACATTTTCCAATATTAAAGTAGAGCTTGTTTCTGCTACTCCATTTAACTACCTCATCAATGTCCCTTTGTAATCTTTCACAGTCTTCCATATTAGTAACTGTTATGTACAATTTAAGGTCATCCGCGAATAATAGACATCTGGAATTGCGTATTACCTCAGGAAGATCATTTATCATAATTAAGAATTCTAGTGGTCCTAGGTTACTTCCTTGGCTAACCCCTGAAAATGTTTTATACTCATTAGATACATGCCCTGCGTATTCCACGTATTGTTTTCGACTCGCCAGATAACTGGCAAAGAATCTAAGAAGTGCTGGCGTAAAACCACTGATCGCCAACTTTTCCAACAAGATATCATTATTGACTGAGTCGAAAGCTTTTTTGAAATCAAAGTATGCTGTGTCGACTTGCCCTCCAGATCTTTCGTCTAGAGCAGTTGTCGCATGGTCCATGAAACACATGAGATTTGTGTGAGTTCCTCGGCCAGGTCGAAATCCATGTTGGCTATCAGATAGGGTGGCATTAACCTGGGAATAAATAGATGAGTATAGAATAGACTCGAAAACTTTCGCAAAGGTTGACAGGATCGCCACCGGTCTATAACCCGATACTTCGTAATTGGAGCCTCCTTTAGGTACTGGAATAACCCTTGAAACTTTCCACTGCTCAGGATAGGTAGTCTGTTCCAGACATAGGTTGTAAATATGGAGCAGTGGAGGAGCTAGAACTGCTGAGCAGTCCTTTGCCAAAAAAGGAGGTATCCCATCTGGACCAACAGACGTTTTTGGTTTAAGACGAGCTAGTGCAGTTCTAACCTCTTGAATGGAAAAGCGCGACACTTGCACCCGCGCTGCAGATGATCCTACTCTCCTTGCCGCCTCTACATCGAGGCGCGGGGGGTGACTGTCATATACAGACTGAAAGTATTGCGCAAAAATTTGAGCGCAGTGCTCCTCCAATAATACAGTACCATCTTTAGTAACCTGCGGCTTAGCTCGTTTGCCTCTTTTATCATTTGCATACGCCCAAAAAGATTTGGGGTCAGTGATAAATAAATTTTGTATTTTATTTTTATAATCTTCATAAGCTACATTTATTTTTACTTTAACTTGCGCGCGATAGTGAGAAAATATTTTATAAATTTCCGGATTTTTACTCATTTTGTAACACTTGTGCCACCAAGCTTTTTCCTGAATAGTTTTTATAATATCCGTTGTATACCATTCAGGATACGAATATTCACTTACCTTTGGTCTATATTGCTTTTCCGGGGCACAACTATTGATAATTTCATTAACAATTTTATAAAACAGAGTCACCGCATCATTTACATTCTTAATTAGATATAAAGGACTCCAATCTACACTACAAAAAAGCTCGTATAATTGTATATAATTGCACTTGTAAAAATTCCATTTTATATATTTAAAATCTTTGTCCCCAGTTTTATTTGGGATTTTCGAAACCCTTATTCTATTCCGTTCACCGGGTACTCGTTTATTGCGGGTGCATCTAACTGCTAGAGGCGGATGCTGTGGGTCAGAATTTGGTACCAACGATTCACAATCGCCGGTTACTGCTATTTGATAGTCAACTAAATTTGAGAGAACTAGATCCAAAGTTCTGTTATTATTATTAAGTACTTCATTACATTGACGAAATTCGCAAACCGTCAAAAAATATTCATAATAACATTGCACGTCAACACTTGCCGAATACAGATTAAAGTCACCAAGCACTAATAGTTTTTGATATTTTTCATAGCATTGTTCAATTATATGAAACATTCGCATGTATTCGTTGTCCTTACTTCCTGGTGGAATGTAGACTACACAGCAAGTAAATAGTCTTTTATTTTGTTTAAAGACATCTGCGCACAGTAATTCAAATATTGCATCATCTAGGTTTGAGGTATTAGGTAATGGTAGCGAATGTAGAGTGAAGTGAGGTGCTGAGATTAAAAGCGTCCCCCCCTGCTTACGACCGTCTGTTCGATCACAGCGCACTATATTGTAATTCCGTGGCACTAACTCCCCGTCCTTAATAGACTCATTTAGACCCGATTCCGTGATCGCCCATAATTGCGCTGAAGAATTACAAACATTATTATAAAAGTCAAAAAGTTTCGTGCGCAGACCTCTAGTATTTTGATAACATATATCTACATTCACCCTGCCTTTTTTTTTCATATTACCGAGTTTAGACTCGAAAAATTTTTAACTCAGTTTGAGATTGGGCGTTTTTCTTGACTTTTTGTGCCACTTTGGGTTTTATAATTTGCTAAATATCAACCGGATATTTAAGTTTCAAACTATGGCGGCGGTGTCACAGGCTTTTAACGTTACTTAACTTACTTCCGTTCACAAGACAAGACGTCATACAATAAATTGTGTTAAGCCAGCTATACACGAGACCTGATGAATGAAGGTTTTGTATGAACCGTTAAAGCCACGATCTCACCTTCCCTAATTCAGAAACTAATTCGGCTTACATTGCTCGTTGAAGTAAGAATATTGCAATTAACATATCCAAGCCTCCCAGAAATGTATGCCGAATTAGTCTTTGAATTCAGTTAGGTGTTATCGTGGCTTAGACTGTACAGCAGACAATCGTAGGCAAAGATTTTTCTCGTATTTCGACAATTTTTTTGTCAAATTTTTCTTGGTGAAAGCAATTTATAGTCTGAGTGACATACTTGTTTCCAGTGATTAAATAATTTGCCTGCATAAAACTGCAGTCGATGAATACTCATAAGTTGCACAATGCGCCTTAAGAGTTAAAGTTCCTTTTAATCTATGGCTGTCAGTTTCTTTATCATCACAACAGAAAGTAACAGCAATAGATTTAATGGAGCTTTTACTTTAAAGAAGTTTGCACAACAGCTTGTTACTCACTTCTATATGCTCCTTTGCAAAATTGAAAGCTTGGCCACATTTTATCTTATAGCCAAATAGTCAGTAGATTACAATACATACATAAAATTACGCCTCTTTCCCGTTGGGGTAGGCAAAGAGCAAAGCCCTCCATTTGCTACAATCTTGATATACTTCCCTTGCTTCCTCTAATTTCATCAACCCTTTCATACATGCTCTCTCGATTTCCAGTCAGAAATGTTATCCTCTGATGAAACTTTACACTGAAAAAAAGTGTACTTAGATCCGTCCCCCTTCTTCCACCGGGAGTCCAGACGCAACGCAGGATTAACCCACACTTGATTAATATTCGACACATTCGCACTAAGCGCCATCTTAATGCGCACAGCTAAGGAGTGGAATTCTCTGCCTGCGTCTGTGATCCCCAGTTCATAACCCGAATCTATTTAAGTCGCCAGTGAATAGGCTTCTTCTGGTTGAGCTCTTTCCATCGTCGACCTAATGATATAATTAAAAAATGTTTGAAAGTGTATCGTCGATAAAACAAGTTCAGAAGATCTTTCAACTTAATAAA
Organism: Athrips mouffetella; assembly: GCA_947532105.1. Classification (NCBI taxonomy): domain Eukaryota; kingdom Metazoa; phylum Arthropoda; class Insecta; order Lepidoptera; family Gelechiidae; genus Athrips; species Athrips mouffetella. The sequence goes on along the minus strand of OX383960.1, from coordinate 8,694,708 downwards.
TATAAAAAACCGGTCAAGTGCGAGTCGGACTTGCGCGCCGAGGGTTTCGATATACCTATAGTATTTTTGGAAGCAATAAAGTTCATTTTTAGGACCGCAAAACTAAATTTGTTTGTAAAGATTATTTTCAGATTTATAAAAAAACTGTGTGACTTAGAAAGATCTTTTTATTTTTGCTGTAATATTTACATAAATTTCTATCGACTGTAATTAATTCACATTTTTTCTTTCCCAAACTTCGGAGAAAGGGGGGAGGAATTGTATTTTTTTGTCATTTTTCATCATAACTTGAAAACTAAGTTGTAAAATACAAAAATATATTTTAGAATGAACAAGTAAAGCCCTTTCATATGATACCCCACTTGACCTAGTAACGACAATTTGAATTTTTGCCCGAATATTCATATGTTTTTTTTATTCTTTTATGTGGAATTAAGTGGAACAACGATATTCTACAACTATTCCAAATTTCAAGTCGATAACATAAGTGGTTGCTGAAATATACAAGTGTGACAGACAGACAGGCAAAGTCGTACAATAAGGGTTCCTTTTTTTACCATTTTGATATCGGAACCCTAAAAATGATAATATTCTTAACGAGATCACTTCATTGTTGTCCCTTCGTGAGGTTTCCACTTGAAAAGGGATCTTTTGGAGGTTCCACTCATTATCTCTTCAAACTTGTAAAGGTTTTGTTTAACATGATTTATGTAGAGGTCGTTATATTTACGTAAGTTGTATCATTTCATTTAGAAACAAAGACATAAAATTGAGTTCACTTAACTAATTTCACACCTGCAGCTTAAAGTACTTTCGTTAATATTATTTTGGTTGGATCAGGAAAAACAAAATATTCAAAGGAAAATGACGACTAATAAACTAATATAATTATCATTAGGCCAACAAATGGGGCCAGTCTGAAAAACAGCCCGAAGCATACTTTTATGCTGAGCATTAGCTGAGACTGGTACCTTTTTGCCAAATGTGTTTTTAGGTATATAAGTTTTACATTTTACATTTTGTTTTATTTTTATAATTGGTATAATATTTGCTAGGTCAAACAAAAATGTAATAATAAGAAAGTGGAAAGACAAACCGGTCAAGTGCGAGTCGAACTCGCTTTAGTTTCTGTAATCTGTGTCGCGCACCGAGGGTTCCGATCACAGATTACAGAAATCTATGGTTCCGATGTACTATGTCCGGTATACATAGCAAGACTCCGCGTCTGATTAGATTAGTTTAAAACGGCCCGTTCTTAGCAGAATGCCTAGGTCATATTAATTGAGACGGAATTGGACTCAAATTTTCACCTAAGTTGCTTAGTTTTATGAACTGAATCTACAGTAATTTTGTAAGATGTTATTTTATACGCTGTAGATAGGAGGCAACTACTAACCTGAACACACAATTAGTTGAGTGATGTAACATCCAGAGACAAAAGGCCGCGTGCGATTTACGGCCCCTAACCCTGATTTAGTGCGGTCTTTCCAAGCAGATGTTAATAAAGCGAGGGGTAACTATTTAGTGACGCATTTACCTCGTATAAAACACACTATTTTGTTGGTTTTTAGGGTTCCGATACCAAAATGGTAAAAAAAAAGGAACCCTTATGGTGCCGCTCTGTCTGTCTGTCCGTCTGTCTGTCACACCTCTATATCTCAGCAACCACTTATGCTATCAACCTGAAATTTGGAATAGTTTTAGAATATAGTTGCCCAACTTAATTGCACAAGAAAAAATTTTGAAAAAAGTATGATTATTAATATAAAGGGGGCCAAAATAGGGGGGGCCAAATTTCAAATTGTCGCTACTAGGTCGAGTGGGGTATCATATGAAAGGGCTTTACTTGTACATTTTAAAATATATTTTTGTATTTTTTTAAATTTCTTAGTTTTAAAGTTATGATGAAAAATGTCAAGAAAAATACCATTCCCCCCCCCTTATCTCCGAAGTTTGAGTAAGGAAAAATCTGAATTAATTACAGTTGACAGAAGTTTATATAAACTTTACAGCAAAAATAAAACGATCTTTCTAAGTTGCACAGTTTTTCAGAAATCTGCAAAAAACCTTTACAAACAAATTTAGTTTTGCGGTCCTGAAAATGGACTTTATTGCTTCCAAAAATACTATAGGTATATCGGAACCCTCGGCGCGCGAGTCCGACTCGCACTTGACCGGTTTTTTTATTTACCTTGGGACATTATTTTTAGATCGATGTTACACTTTAATATCAATTATGTAGTCATATAAAAAACTTCAGATTTTTTATTCTTAAAAATAATTGAGTTTCTACTGGACCGAAGGCCAAGTAGATTTAACGGACAATCACTTTCGTACGCCTCGAATATCACCAAGATATCCAAACAGCCTTAAAATCTGAAATAGACAATTTATTTGTAAAATCATGGTGATATTCAGGGCGGCGTAAAAGAAGACGTAGTGACCAAAATCGAGAAAGGGATGCTGAGATGGTTTGGTCATGTAGAGAGGATGAATGAACGAAGACTGACGAAAGAGATCTACCAGGCGAGGGTGAATGGAAACGTTGGAAGGGGAAGGCCTAGGCGAACGTACCAGGACCAAATTCAGGACGTTCTGAATAAAGGCCAGGTTAAAAGTACCCTATACCGACGAGCATGTATGAAAGGATTGATGAAAGTACAGGAAGTAAGGGAATTATGTCAAGATCGTAGCAGGTGGAGGACTGTGGTCTCTGCCTACCCCGACGGGAAAGAGGCGTGATATTATGTATGTATGTATATTCAGGGCGAAGAAAAGTGATTGCCCGTTATGGATTAACTTATGGTGATACAAAAAACTATTGGCCGGACAAGATAGCCGGGAGCTTTAGGAAAAGCAGATCGGCCTGAAAATCTGAAAAAGATCTCCTGAACTATATCTCAAATGGTTTTTCGTGATCCTTTCATAATCCTCCATCTAATAAGACATCTTATTTTTGCCGTGATTATCACGTCAAAAAATTCTTGGCCCCCGGTCCATACTTTTATATATATCTTTAAACCGTCAATATCTGTACATATTTTAAATAATATTTATAATCACGTTTTGAAAGTGGCTCTACGACATCGAAGAAATTTACAATGTAAAGGTTTTTGGCGGCGAAAAATCGGTCAGATATTTGGGAAAATTCTTTTTTCATTATTTTTTAAAACTGAAGCTCGATGAAACCCTACAGCGCCATTCATTGTCCGCTTTAGTGTAAGATGTGTTGAGCATCGCTCGGTCTCCCAGAAACTTTATTTTATTTTTGGCAACAAACAGTTCTTTGTACGATTGAAAACCTGGAGTGCCCAAAATTGCAAAACTCAGCCAGAGTGAATCTTGGCTTATTAAGTAATCCATTTATTTTTTATTAAGGGTGCATCATCATAATCACAACACCTTATTAAGTATTTACTGCTGATAGCGCAAAAAAGTTTGAATACTCAACATTTTACTTAGATCAATCCATAATAAAAATAATGAAAGACCTAAACTCCGCATTGGAGACATGATTATACCAGAAAAACTGAATAGTGCACAGGTAAATAATAATAATAATATGTATATATCATAAGGCTCAGATGCTTGGTCGCTGTGGTACATACTGCGGTGCTCGCTAACAGCAGCGGGCTGCGGTGCTCACTACCAGCGGACTGCACTGCTCCCACTTCCTACGACCTTGACTAGATCGTCGGTCCACCTTATGGGCCTGCCCACTTACCTTACACTTTAATTACTCTATGCATGTATTGTTCACCTAAAAATTATAATTTGCTGTAGTTTGTTTTATGATCCTAACATAAATAAATCTCTCACTGTATGTCTTTTATGCTCAACAGATCCGAAGAATCGGTCTCGGCCCAGACGCTCCTCCTCCAAACTTCGACATCACCGACCCATATTGCTACAATGTGACTTACGACTACATAGCAGTCCACGACCCTCATCTGGCCTTCTACTTCCGACAAAAACCCGCGAGGTTAGTTTTCTTTTTGTTATTTTCTTAACAAACGCGAATACTTGATACCTACTGGCGATTTCGTAGGCTCTTGTCTCATCTCAACCTTAAACGGTCAAGCCGCTCTTCCTCCAAAATTAGGCATCGGCGTCCTCGACCCTCGTCTGACCTTCTTAATCGGAAAAAAGCTCGCAAATTTAGTCTCTTTTTTATTATTTTTTAACAGATCCAAAAACTTGACCCTGCCACTTCCAAACCTTCTTCTTCTCGACCTCACCGACCAGATATAATAAAAAAATATGTTCTTTTTAAGTAACACTGGGCCGGACGAGGGTATTAATATATTTGCGACTATATCGCCGTTCACAACCATCATCTGGCATTCTTCACCAAGCATGTTAGCGATAAGGCTTGCACAACGGACCACGGTGGTTGGTGACCGCAGTATGATGGTATACTGCGTACAAAATAACTTTGTCTGTGACCGTTAACGCACAGAAGTCAAAGAAATGAGTCGTGGGGGTGAGCGGGGCTCCCCCCAGGGGGTGAGCGAATCGTTCATTGGCTCTCCGCCTGTCACCCATGCGCGGATAATAACCGTCATAGACAGACTTGTTCTGAACGCGCTGTACTTAACGCAAAAGGACGCTGCTATCTACCTCTGGCTATGGATTCCTTAGTTTCACCCACGGGTAGTGATGGAGTGGTTAAAATTCTTGTCTGGTGCCACACGGAGGAGCGAATACACTCTTACAATTCCTTTATAAATTCAGGGAAAGAATGAAGGCGTGCGGCTACGCAACAAAGGATGGTCGAGCGATTTGCTCGCTGAAAGAGTTCAATCTATACAGGAAATACTTGTACAACCAGTTTATGGATCGCATTCACTGCGAAATGACAAAGTTGGTAAGTGCATTTTGCTTAACCAAATAACAATTTTATAGGGACTTGACTGACAAGTTTTCACAGCCTAGCCCACCGGCGCAAAGTTGCATGTCTGTCGGCCTTTTACAGATTTTACTTCGTAGAGTGTGCCCAATAGCTCTATGAGCTTATTCCGCCGTCCCCCTTTACCATATCGGGAATCCAGACGCACCGCAGGATATCACCTATATTTGGTTGATATTCCACACATCCACACAAAGCGCTTAGAAACATCTTTATAATGCGTAAGGCTAAAGAGTGGTTTTCTTTGCCTGCGTCTGTGTTTCCGAGCTCTTACCCGAATCTATGTAAGTCGCGAGTGAATAGGCTTCTTCTGGGCAAGCTCGTTGCAATTTCAAAACATATTGTCGTTCTTTGTGTCACTGACGTCTTCTTGAAGATCTTGAAGAGGTTTTTTTTAAATTTATTGATAGAACCAAAATGCGGTTGCAAACTACCTGATATCTACTATACTAATTTATAATTAAAGGCTATGTTGTACTGTAACATTATCGACAACCACGTTTATAATTTTTTTTTTTTTTAAATCGGCCCAATTATTAGTGATGAAATAAATATTGTATACATGTAACAACGCCGTACTCAGCAGGGTCTACAGAAAACCATCTTGCTGTGACTTCTGCTGAGTGAGGCCCGTTTATTTATTGGGTGTCCCAGCAGTAAACTAAAATCCCTACCTATTAGGTTAGGTTATTATTGTTAGATTATTGTATCAAAATTCCTGTTCTCTTTCTGTTATTTTATAGTCTGTGTCTGTTTGGTGATGTCCAAAAAAAATTAAACATTTCAGATTTTTAATAAATAAAACTTATGAAATACCAGTGAAATTACGGGCACACGAGACATACCATTTTAGTTCTCAGGGTCGGTAACGCGCTTTGCTGTCTTATTAGTATCAGATTAATTCACTAATAAGACAGCGGGTGTCATGGGCGGTGGTGATCACTTACCACACTTGTGACATAAAAAAACCTACAGGACGAGCGAGCCAAAGACGATTTAACATTGAAAAGAGTGGCAGTAGACGTACAACGGCGAGCGGCTAAGTTCTACAGGGAGGAAAAATCGCGCGAACAAATGGAGAAGCACAAACAGGCATTCCAGGACGAGGAAATGGAGAAAAAGAGACGGTAGGTATTTCTTCTCTGTTTGAGCCTGAAAGACTACATTAATGGTCATTTTCGATACAAGTGAGGAATGGAAGTAGCTCGTATGATTTGAAAAAATCTGGCAAGTGCGTGTCGGACTTTGCACATTTAGGGTTCCGTTGGTTGTAATAGGAAAATTATGGTAATTTTTAGGGTTCCGATACCAAAATGGTAAAAAAAGGAACCCTTATGGTGCGACTGTCTGTTTGTCCGTCCGTCCGTATGTCACACCTGTATATCTCAGTAACCACTTATGCGATCGACTTGAAATTTGGAATAGTGTTAGAATATGATTGCCCAACTTAATTGCACAAGAAAAAAAAAACTTCTGATTATTAAACCAAAGAGGGGGGCAAAATTTCAAATTGTCGTTAAAATGGACTTTATTGCTTCCAAAAATACTATAGGTATATCGGAACCCTCGGCGCGCGAGTCCAACTCGCACTTGACCGGTTTTTTATGTAGGATAGGTAAACATTTGACTCCTATCTCACATGACGGTAGGTGACGATAGAGTCGAAGATGTAGCATGCCTACCTAGACAATGCCATTCACTCTTGCCTTGAATAGATGCAGATTGTATTTTTCGGGGCACAAATCTACAGGGAGGGAGTTCCAATCTTTAGCTGTGACTATGAAAGATGTAGCAAAGCGCTTCGTGCGAAACAAAGTAAAAATCTGATTCATCAATATATTGGTATTTGTTAGTAAAATATACATAATGATTAACATTATTACCATTATTTCAAATATCAATAAAGTTAAAAAAAAAATTGGAACAATTTTATTGTAAAAGCAGAAGCATTGGCTTCTCATTTCTTTGTTTTCCAATAAACAGTAGTAGTCCGGTCCCTTATAGTCTTATATCGCCAAATTCACCAAATTGCACCAAGTTTTTTCCGGGTACTAGTTAGGTACATAGCTCTCACTCAATTTTTGATAGGAGCCAATTCTTAAATTTTCTATGGAAATTTTTTGAAATTGAGAGCTTTGACCTGGAAAAAATTTGGTGTAATTGTAAGGCGTGTCTACGTGAAAGAGCTAACTAACCGCACTATAATATATACAATATTTATCTAGGTACTCAATAATCGGAAACATACAAATGCTGTACAAAAATTTTATTTAGTTATAAGAGAAGCACAACATTTTCGTTGTAGAATCACGAGTATTGTTATATCTACACTGGCTCCTAGACCACAACGTTACAGCTTAGCAAGAGCACAGATAATATAATACTATACTAGGCAACAGTAAATAGCAACAGAGTACGTGAGGCGAGAACAGGCTGATTAATTACTTACGTCGAATGAGGCGACAGTCTGTTTTCATTTACTTTTACGCCTTGCCTGTAAGAAATAAGGGTGCTTTTCTACAGAGCGGTGCTAGTTTGCTAACCTGGAAAAATGGTACTTACCTTTGCTATAATAATATACTATTATTAACAAAGAACTCGTCGATATTTGTTCAGTTTTATGTTTCAAGTAACATTATATACTCAAATATTTCCATTTAATGAAGCACCTTGTGGGATCACCAACTATTACAATAATCGCATTTTGAAAAACATAATTAAATACCCATCCTATACTTAAGGCGCTTCTCCAGTCAAGCAGATTTGCGTACGACCTGATACGCATGCGTGCCATCCGCATGTATGACGCGAGCCAGTAGCGCGAATGGCACGCAAGACAAGACAGGAGAAGCATGTGTGATGTGAAATGATCAAATGCGGCCGGCACGCATGCGAGCCAGATCCGCACGCGGACTCAAATCCGCGTGACTGGATCCGCCCATCCGCCCTTATGTTGTCACAACTTGTGATCGCTGCCTTGTCTTCACTTTGGTCGGAAGCTGTTTTGAAAAAGCTATGTGTTCTCATTAACGAAGTTTACTTTTATAAATTCAACGCTTACATTTTTAATTAGACCGATCTTGGCAGATTTATTTTCTTACCTTTCGCTTTGCTTATATTTTTTCTGGGTTTATTCCAGTTAGAGCACCCATCTGAGTAGCACCTGTGCGAATAGCACCTAAACTGAAAGTTAGAGCACCTAATGCTAAGAAGCTGCTAGTGTTGAGGTGTAATTTGTATTTTGATTTACAGAGATATCAATTGGAAATTTTGGTAGGATATAATAAACAAGCTGTTGCTCGCGACTTCGTCTGCATGGATTCCCGTAGATTTATAGGCTACGTTGTAATAAGTATGTGTGCACAAATCTCAGTCCAATTTGTTCACCGGTTTGACCTAAGCGTTGATAGATCAGTTAGCCAGTCACGGTTTCCTTTATAAATACAGATAACTTAAGCTCCAGTTTCGGTTATTAGCTCAGTCGGAAGAGCATCGGCACGATACGCTGGAGGTCGCAGGTTCTGGGCTTGGCCTGGGCTCGCGTCAAATTATCTTCCGCTTCCACTTTACTTCGAAAAAACTTATATTAATAATATAATTATTGTTCACTTTCATCGATATCACTTATTTAAAAGATCATGAAAATGTAATTATACCTTAACACCAGTCAGTACTCAGTAGCAAATAATAATAGGTGCTCTAACTGGAATACATATTTTTTCTGTAAAGCACAATAAGGAAAATTCAACGTATTTGTTTAAATAAATATGTCACTGTTTTGTATCTTTGCTTCGTATGTTTACCGTTAAATCTAGAATAATTATGAACACCACTTTTTAAATAACCAGAACGTAATCCATCAACATTTTAAACACTTTTTCTTATTGGAAAACAACAGAAAACAATAAGACTATAAACATGCTAAATAGCCAATTGAATTGCTCGTTGACATTGTAAAATGGTGGTCGATCGTGTCCTGAAACACTAAAGATATTGCGTTAGTTGGTTTTTAGAACCATTAATATTGGGACCACGGTGTCAAACATCCACGTTTTATAAAGAAGTTTTTTTTGTGCACATGCAGTTTGTCGGCGTTGCGCTCATATCAATTTATGCTCTTAACCTATTCGTGTTTACATTCACTATATTACATATTATATTATATATTATACTATTATAAAAGTAGACATTATATATATGTAAAATAAAATAAATAAAAATAACACTTAAAATAAGAAATTTAATTACAATTTTTCCTTAAGTATTTTCTTTAGACCTGGGATAGTTTTGATTACATTTTCTTGCAAAAGCAATGGATGTTTATTATAGATTTTAGGAACCACATAATGTCTTGTCCTCTCTCCAAAGTGATTCATAGCCCCTGGCTGCACAAGTTTTCTCATAGCCTTAGATCTAGTAATACATGAAGCTGTATTAACCTTCTCCTTGTATTCATCTTTAAAATATGTGTCCAAAACTAACAGGTATAATACTTTTTTGTCTACTGGCATTATTTTTCATTCATCAAAGAGACCATTATAGTCATCTCTGTATTTTAGTTTTACATTCTTATCAACAAGAATTTTAAGAAATCTTACTTGTATCTGTTTTATGTCCTGAAGATAAGTTTTAAAAGTTAACCCGTAGCAAATTAGGGCATAGGATACCAATGAGTCAGCCAACGCAAAATATACCATATGCATTGTATGCTTATCAGCTAAAAACTTAGGGTGATAAAATTGACCAAGTATTGTTCTAAGTTTGTTACATACGCTGTTAACTTGTAACCGCCAGCTGAACTTACTTTCTATTATTAATCCTAGGTACTTGAAGCTATCAACATACTCTAGACCTTGGCACAAGCAGTCTTTTTTATTATTATGAAAGCACTCGTACGAGTGTCCCGTTATTTGAATAGCGTCCTTTTCAATATTTCTTGCTGCGGAATTATAGGGCGAATATATATGCATACATTTAGTTTTACTGGTATTCAATATGATTCCTTTGTCGTGAGCCCACTGAGTAATTCTGTCAAAATCTTCTTGCAATTGCCTTCTAATCTTTATTACATCCTTACCGGCTACAAATCAACATGTATCATCTGCATACATAATCACCCTACAATTCCGCACCACGTTGGGCATGCTGTTTACGTGGAAAATGTACCCAATAGGGCCAAACACTGAGCCAGTGGGAACTCTCATTGTGACAGCTGCCTCTGCGCCTCTAGTACCGGCCACCACTGTGCTCAGAGTTCTGCCGCTCAGGTAGTTGCGGAAGAAGATATTGATGGGGCCACTAATACCACACTCGTCCATTGCTTGGAGAAGCTGATCATGATCCAGCGTGTCAAACGCCTTTTTAAAATCAATAAAAAGGACTAATACTTGATTTCCCAAGTTAAGTTGATTATTTATATAATCAATAAACTCTACTATAGTGCTGTATTAGTGCTCCTACCCATTCTGAATCCGTGTCGGGCGCTAGAAATTATACTGTGCTGCTCTAAGAACTGACTCATTTGTGGTACAATCACCTTTTCAACTATTTTGTTGATAACCGACAAAACTGCTATTGGTCTTAGTTCGTATACTCTAGATGACATCCTTGTTTGAATATAGGCCTTATTAATGCTTTTTTCAATGTATCCGTAAGTAGTATGGGATAAAATAGTACAAGACTACAAGGCATCTTGCCTCTCTGTAATTTAGACTCCATTAAATAGTAAGTACCTGATCGACCGAGCTTCGCTCTATAATAGCCGCCTCGGGTGAGCAAGCTATGCTACGCACCTACAGATGCGTTGTAGGTTTCTGTCTAAAAAGCGATATTATTAAAAAATGCTTAGAAACACAATGAAATAGTACATTAAGATGCACGTGCGCTATTTTGGATATTACAGCCGAGGCTCAAAAATTGCAGCCCGAGCCGCAGGCGAGGGCGTAATGGAGCCGAGGGTGTAATCGCCAAAGCGTACTAGCTTCTTACGACGTTTTTCAATACATTTGCGAATAAAAACGAACCAAATTCGCTTACCTATTTTTCCTAAGGTAATTTCGTAGACTTTTTCATCACGTTTCTACGTCATCCGATACACCGGATTTGTGTTTTTTGTTAAAGTATTTTCCACGTTCGACACTTATCACTGTTTTTTAGGGTTTCGTACCTCAAAAGAAAAAAACGGAACCCTTATAGGATCACTTTGTTGTCCGTCTGTCTGTCTGTCTGTCTGTCTGTCAAGGCCCTTTATTTCACGAACGGGTAAAGTTATCAGGTTGAAATTAATACCATATATTAGAATCCATGAACCACACAAGATCTGAACATTTCAATTTTTTACAACGACGCAATCAAAAGATATGGCATTTTATGTCCTCATCTCCATACATTTATTCAAAAATGAAAAACCTACAGGGTACTTCCCGTTGACCTAAAATTATGAAATTTGGCAAGAAGCTAGGTCTCACAGTACAAATAATGGGAAAAGTCTGAAATCATTAAATATTACAACTTTTCTCACAACTAATGGTAACCAATTGTGGTGAGCTCCCGTTTCAAGAACATTCATATAAGAAAGGGGGAAAATTGGTATGTTTATAGGGCATAGGCTATAAAATAACAACAAATAATAAAATTTGGTCAAACGCGTGTCGGATTCAAAAAATCTAGCACATTAACTTATTGAAATTTCAACTAATACAATTTTGTTTATGTGGTGGTACGGAACCCTCAGTGCGCGAGTCCGACTCGCACTTGGCCGGTTTTTTTTTATTTGTAGATGTTATTTATTTTTTAATTACATTAAACACATTTTACAACAAGAAATATCTGGTAAAATGGCGCGCGTATTGCTTTTTTCGAAGACACAGATTATACATGCGCGCGCAGTAGACAATGACTACACTATCAAACAGACTACTTATCAAATTATTTTAAAATTGAATATTTTGTTACTTTAAAGACAAATTTGTAGTTAGTTGATTAAAATCAATATTTCAGTTTAATTAACGTATATTTATAAAATTATCGAACACAGTTTCTTAATTCATTAAATTATTATGAACGTTATACTCGTAGATATAGAAACTCCTTGCACCTTGCCGGTATAAAAAACAAAACAAAAATAAAACACTAACTTGCCAAACAGCTTACTCAGCAAGGAGGTCTTTGTTCTGAGGCTCAATCCCTTGAATTATTTAATATTGAATATATTGGTACTTTAAAGACAAATTTGTAGTGAGTTGGTTGATTAATATAAGTATTTCCATGTAATTAACATATATTTATCATAATTATCGAACACAGTTTACTTATTCATGGAAATATTATGAATGTTATAGATATAGAAACTCTTTGCATCTTTCCGATTAAAAAAAACCGGTCAAGTGCGAGTCGGACTCGCGCGCCGAGGGTTCCGATATACCTATAGTATTTTTGGAAGCAATAAAGTCCATTTTCAGGACCGCAAAACTAAATTTGTTTGTAAAGGTTTTTTGCAGATTTCTGAAAAACTGTGCAACTTAGAAAGATCGTTTTATTTTTGCTGTAAAGTTTATATAAACTTCTGTCAACTGTAATCAATTCAGATTTTTCCTTACTCAAACTTCGGAGATAAGGGGGGGGGAATGGTATTTTTCTTGACATTTTTCATCATAACTTTAAAACTAAGAAATTTAAAAAAATACAAAAATATATTTTAAAATGTACAAGTAAAGCCCTTTCATATGATACCCCACTCGACCTAGTAGCGACAATTTGAAATTTGGCCCCCCCTATTTTGGCCCCCTTTATATTAATAATCATACTTTTTTCAAAATTTTTTCTTGTGCAATTAAGTTGGGCAACTATATTCTAAAACTATTCCAAATTTCAGGTTGATAGCATAAGTGGTTGCTGAGATATAGAGGTGTGACAGACAGACGGACAGACAGACAGAGCGGCACCATAAGGGTTCCTTTTTTTACCATTTTGGTATCGGAACCCTAAAAAAAAACCGGCCAAGTGCGAGTCGGACTCGCGCACTGAGGGTTCCGTACCACCACATAAACATAATTGTATTAGTTGAAATTTCAGTAAGTTAATGTGCTAGATTTTTTGAGTCCGACACGCGCTTGACCAAATTTTATTATTTGTTGTTATTTTATAGCCTATGCCCTATAAACATACCAATTTTCAAGTTCGTAAGTGTTCCCGTTATTAAATAGAACTAAAACAAAAATCGCCTCACCAACCATCCAACTTGACCCCTCTCTTATATGAATGTTCTTGAAACGGGAGCTCACCACAATTGGTTACCATTAGTTGTGAGAAAAGTTGTAATATTTAATGATTTCAGACTTTTCCCATTATTTGTACTGTGAGACCTAGCTTCTTGCCAAATTTCATAATTTTAGGTCAACGGGAAGTACCCTGTAGGTTTTTCATTTTTGAATAAATGTATGGAGATGAGGACATAAAATGCCATATCTTTTGATTGCGTCGTTGTAAAAAATTGAAATTTTCAGATCTTGTGTGGTTCATGGATCCTAATATATGGTATTAATTTCAACCTGATACCTTTACCCGTTCGTGAGATAAAGGGTCTTGACAGACAGACAGACAGACAGACAGACAGACAGACAGACAGACAGACAGACAGACAGACAGACAGACGGACAACAAAGTGATCCTATAAGGGTTCCGTTTTTTTCTTTTGAGGTACGGAACCCTAAAAAGACAAAAATTACAACACTAGTGAAGTTATAGTAATGAAAAAAGCACGCGTGTTTAATAAGCTGGATTATGGACCTTAATACAGTGCAAATAGAGCTGTTTTATGAGCAAATGTGTTGAAATAGTACATTAAGATGCACGTGCGCTATTTTGGATATTACGGCCGAGTCTCAGAAATTGCAGCTCGAGCCGCAGGCGAGAGCGTAATGGAGCCGAGGGTGTAATCACCAAAGCGCACAAGCTTCTTACGACGTTTTTCAACACATTTGCGAATAAAAACGAATTCGCTTACCTGCAATTCCTGAGCCGAGCCTCCATTTTTCGTTCTTACAATACTTTTCAACATGGAATAAATACACCACAAAGAGCTAGGTTTATACTTATTCGCCAGCTCATTGAAATAAGCCAAAAAGACAGTCTCTGAAAAAGAATTGGCATTTTTGCTGTTCTTCCATTCAATGAACTTTTCGTAGGCAAGAATGTAGTTAAGTACCTATTTTTCCTTTGATTTTGCTGAAGGAGACTCTCACTTGCATTTTGTGCCCAAGTAATTATTTCCTGTGGGGTTAAATTAAGTTCTTCTTCATTGCTTGAAACCAACGAACGACATTGTTAGTTAGTCACAAAAATCAAAGCAAATGAAAATACTTCTGAAAAATGGCGCGCGGAATTCGTGTTGCGCGCGCAATGCGCATTTCTTTTTTCAAATGAGGAGCTGTGACGAAGCAGTGGCAATGCTCCCAAACAGCGTAGTCATTGAAAAAGTACAAAAACTTTAAATTTATTGCTTACAAAATCAATTAATGTTAATTTGTTGTCAAGTTTAACTAATCTCACGCAACAAACTGTTTATATATTATATTTTCATCAACATTTGGTATATATTTACGAAAATGTCATAAATATTTTAGACATTAGAACTCCTTGCTCTTTGTAAATATAAAAAACGGACAACAAAGTGATCTTATAAGGGTACCGTTTTTTTCTTTTGAGGTACGGATCCCTAAAAAGCACGCGTTTTTAATAAGCTGGATTATGGACCTAAATACAGTGCAAATAGAGCTGTTTTATGAGCAAATGTGTTGAAAACGAATTTTTCCAGACATGAGATCCAGGTAGATCAATTTTTCGATGGTAATTTCATCGAAATCTTTAGAGCCGTTTTCAAGAAACCGATTACAAATATATATACAAATAAAATTATATTTGCTCGTTTAATAGTATAGGGTAATAATAAGAGCAGCTCCGTGTGAAATCCTTTACCTTCAGCTTCAGCCTTTTTACATTTTGAGTCGTGAAACACGCAAGAATTAACGGTAAGACAACGTATAACGCTAATAACGTAAAACGTCTTTTGAGATAGTACGCTAAAAATAAAATCGGTTGGTTCAATAGATCAAAACGTCGCAGAAATGAAAATTCACCATCGTTTCCTTTTGTGACCGTACACACGGCAGCAAGTAATTGCAAACAAAACCGGTAATATAAGTTGAACCAGCGCACTACGCTACAAACTCCAGTAACCAGAGACCCGAAACGTCCAGCCAAGTGCACTAAAATAATGATATAAACTTGAAACTTTGAGGTGTTCTCATGTAAAGTTTTGCCCGAAATGTTGATTCATAATAATATCAGAGTTGTTTTGGTTTAGCCATGATAATGCTGGTCAGCTTATCAGTACAAACTTAGGTATTGTCAGTTATTAGAAAAAACATTTAGTTTTCAATTTGTTTTTTTTTTAAACAATTGTAGAAAATTTTAGTAAAATCACGATCACAATAAAAATTTGTTAGGCGTGCGACTTGTACCAAATGGCCCCACTTGTCCTTTCGCAAGTGGTGTGAAAATCCAACCAATCCAGGTGCATCGCATTTGCAAATGTATACCGATGTTTGTATGCTAAGTTTGCATCTGTTTCCCAACTGCTCACGATGCACTTCTCTGACAGTTCAAGGAAGGTATTTAGGATTCAAATTTATGGACTTGGCACATTTAAAGTGTTTATTTTCACTTTTCTTCGTCATTTTATTATGATCTATCTTTTATTTTTTAGTTGTACTGTAAAACGACTTGTAAAAATATGAACATAACAATATTACAAATTGTGCATCTGCATATTAAACTAATCATCAACATCTTTTTCTAAAAATATTCCGAAATATTTTTATTTTTAGAACCACAAAATTAAGTTTGTTTGTAAATGCTTCTTGCAGATTTCTAAAAATCTGAGCTACTTGGAGAGATCGTTTTATTTTTGAGGTAAACCTCTATCGACTATAATTAATTCCGATTTTGGGGGGAAGAGTAATTCTTTTTACATTCGTATTTGGGTCTCATTTTTTGTAATAATAATACATTTCTTCATTCTTTTGTTTGCAATAAAGTTTGGCAAGCATATTCTAAAACTATTCCAAATTTCAAGCCGATTGCGAAAGTAGTTGCTGAGATAAACAGGTGTCACAGACAAGCAGACAAAAGTTGCACCAAAAGGGTTCCGTTTTTTAGGGTTCCGATACCAAAATGGTAAAAAAAAGGAACCCTTATGGTGCCGCTCTGTCTGTCTGTCTGTCCGTCTGTCTGTCACACCTCTATATCTCAGCAACCACTTATGCTATCAACCTGAAATTTGGAATAGTTTTAGAATATAGTTGCCCAACTTAATTGCACAAGGAAAAATTTTGAAAAAAGTATGATTATTAATATAAAGGGGGCCAAAATAGGGGGGGCCAAATTTCAAATTGTCGCTACTAGGTCGAGTGGGGTATCATATGAAAGGGCTTTACTTGTACATTTTAAAATATATTTTTTGTATTTTTTTAAATTTCTTAGTTTTAAAGTTATGATGAAAAATGTCAAGAAAAATAACATTCCCCCCCCCCTTATCTCCGAAGTTTGAGTAAGGAAAAATCTGAATTAATTACAGTTGACAGAAGTTTATTTAACTTTACAGCAAAAATAAAACGATCTTTCTAAGTTGCACAGTTTTTTAGAAATCTGCAAAAAACCTTTACAAACAAATTTAGTTTTGCGGTCCTGAAAATGGACTTTATTGCTTCCAAAAATACTATAGGTATATCGGAACCCTCGGCGCGCGAGTCCGACTCGCACTTGACCGGTTTTTTTTTCATTTTGGTTCGGAAGCCTAAAAAAATAATACGAAATACACAATCACGTAATGAAACAGTTTATTTTTGAGTGTTGATTATACTTTCATATTTCGGTTCACATTTCTTTAAAAAAGTTTTGCAGGACAAATGCACATTTTTCGAAACTTTTAGGTTTTTGTTCTAGTGTTAGTTAACTTCGCTATCGCTTTGTACTCGTACCAGTACTAAACTGAAAAAATAAAAATTAAATAATTACCACTCCATATAAAATTAAAAAATTTTTTGCATACTTTGTATGGGGAGGCCTTTTTTACTTTCGAGCGGAGCGAGAAAGGTATTGTATTCGTGAAAAAAGAAAGTTTTTCTAATTTTCTCAAAAATGTGTTCTATATCACTTATACATCATAAAATACAAGTCTCCCAAAAATGTCCGTCCGTCGGTCGGTCTGTCCGTCACGCTTTGGCCTAGCGGCTAAACGAATGGTCCGATTGACACCATATTTTGAATTTAGGAGTTTTATGCAAATCCATCGAAGGGTTCTAAGTGGTTTCTTGCTGGCTCTCATTTTGAGGGTAGCTGTCATACAACGAAAATGAAAAATTGAATTTTTCTCATAAACGGCTCATAGAATCTTGATGAAACTTTGCATGACCAAGCATCTCCATGTAAGATATCTTGCGCCAGTATCAATTGATCTGTGTGATTTCATATAAGGAGTGTTCCTGCCACCAAACCCTAAATATGTGATTTACCCAAAATTGGTTCTATTGAGTTTATTCAAATTTTCTATAATATTAATCCTGGATTGGTTGTCTACTTGACTGGATATTCTTTATGATTTTTTTGAATAAAATTGGTCCTTGGTCCATATGGAAGTCACTAAACAGACTGCGGTCGGGCGTTGGCAGGTGCGGGGAACTCATGAAGAGGTGGGGCTTCTCTGATAACGACAAGTGTGAATGCGGTATTTTGCAAACCATGACACACTTGCTGTCGTGCCCTACTTCTCTAGTTTCCTGCACTCGGAGGGACCTTTTTGAAGGCAACCAAAAGGCTATTGATGTGGCAACTTTTTGGGCTAAGCGTTTATATACAGTTTTGCCATTGACTCGAAAAGAAGAAGAAGAATAAAATTTATTGCACAGGGTGTACCAAAAACTGAAAAGGCTTGCTCAGTGACTAAACTGAACAATTATCCATAAGGAACATGTGTTGGGAAATTTAAAAAATCTCCATGCAAGTATCCTACGGTAGTATCCATTGATCTGTGATTCAAATTCATATAAAGGGTGTTCCAGTACTACCAAAAGTTAAACATGTGATTTACTCGAAATCGTTTGTGGTTTGTTTGTTGTAATGTTTGACAATTTGAATTCTGAATTGATCTTTATATTTCATTCGAATATTTTTTTTTGGAAAACGTAAATAAAAGTTTGTATTTCCATACTATGTGTATGGCATTACAAATTTAAGTTTGCGGTTGATAGTTTTTCCTTCGGTATTGCGAGAAAGTTAGTGCAGTGCTGCTGTACCATTTATTTTACTTACGTTTTCTACGATGTGTTTTTTGATAAAAGTTGTATTGCACAGTTATTATATACAAAACAATTATCTAATAACTAAATAGGTACGGCCCTGGGCAATATCTTCAGAAGTCGGCCATGGCTTTACACTAAACTGCAAATGTAGAGCTGAACTCGCAAACTTAGTAATATTTGCATAACTTATTCATAGTGCGATTTACTTAATCGCGTACCTACATTTGCACAACGCGTCATCAAGGGTCCTCTTTAATATTGTATAGGAAGGTACTTATACAAATAAACCTTTACTTTTTTATCGTTAAGAACCAGTGACAGTTCTTTAAATAACTATCATTAAAAGTAAAACTGCTTCAATGCCATTTCTTTTATTATCTTCAAATCTTCAATAATAATAATGTTTATTGAAAATCATAGGTACAATGTTACAATGATGACTAACCAGCTAACCACTATAGTAACTACATAGGTATACAGGGTGGCCCATTGATAGACGTTCAAAAGAAAAATTTCGATGCCTCATGCTAAGGGGTATTCAAATCACCTGTTCCGCGATTATTTGTAGTTTTCTAGTTATAAATTGTTTTATCAATTCTTATAATTTTCTGCCGAAGGAAATTTAAAAATTCATATCTTTTTTTATACTGAACATTTTTTCAATTTTCTTTTTGTATCATGATGACCTTGAACGTTACTTTCATAATTTAAATAAAATACCTCCTTACATTCCTACTTATTACTCAAAAAGTATGGTAAATAAAATTTTCGAACAATTTAATGGGCCGACTCAAATTTTGATCATCAATTTAAAAATCCAAAAAGGATGTTCCATAGATTGTGGCTGGTTTAAAAAACTTTTCAGGTCTCTAGGCTACCTAAAACATTAAAAAAATTTGGTGCTTGATAGGGTATTTTTTGGCGAAATTGGCGTTTAAAATTTGAGAGGGAAAAAATGTTAAATTTAGACTCCAAATAAATAATTTGCCTATTTTGGTGATTCTTATTGCAAATTATGATGGTAGTAAGGCTTCTGTACAAAGTCCGTCTAGAAAAGTACCGCCTTTTGCCTGTTTCTGTCGTAAAGCAGCAGTGTTTGCACTATTGTGTTTCGGTAAAAGTTTTAAGAGAGCTGGTAAAATTTCTGACACATGAAAAATTCTATTTTATTTCTTAGGGTGGGTCTTCAGAATTTGGTTGTTTTTCCGTAAGAATGAGCAGTTGATAGGGTATTTTGAAAGTATTTTATATAATTTGCAATAAGAATCACCAAAATAGGCAAATTATTTGTTTGGAGCCTAGATTAACATTCAGGGCTTTTTCCCTCTCAACTTTTAAACGCCAATTTCGGCAAAAAATACCCCATTAAGCACTATTTTTTTTTTATATTTTGGGTAGCCTGGAGACCTGAAAAGTTTTTTAAATCAGCCACAATCTATGGGACATCCTTTTTGTATTTTTAAATTGGTGATAAAAATTTGAATCGGCCCATTAAATTGTTCAAAAATTTTATTTACAATACTTTTTGAGTAACAAGCAGGAATGTTAGGAGATTTATTATTTTATGTATGAAAGTAACGTTCAAGGCCAGTGTGACACAAAAGGAAAATAAGAAAAATGTTCAGTATAAAAAGATATGAATTTTTAAATTTCCTTCGGCAGAAAATTTTAAAAATTTGTACAATAATTTATACCTCGAAAACTACAAATAATCGCGGAACATACATAGGGGTGATTTGGATACCCCTTAGCATGAGGCATCGAAATTTTTATTTTTAAACGCCTATCAATGGGCCACCCTGTATACATGATGGAAGTTTTAACAGCTAGAAAATAAATAAATGAGACTAAGTGCGTAGTCAATTGTTCGTATATAATAGAGTAGCTTATGCTGATACTCAAAAACATTTGCTAGTCAAGAAAGCCAGGGTCTTTAGCTAAAACAGAGCAGCTTGAAAATCTAAAGAAGTCTCCTGAACACCGGACCCTGGTCTAGAACATCTCACATGGTTTTTTGTGATCGTCTTATCATACCCCATCTCCTAAGACATCTAATGTTTGCCCTGATTGCCCCTTTAAAAAACCTTCGCGGCTGCCAGGCCTGCCAAATAGAACAATTGCTAACGATTATTTACGGATCTTATTTAGCCGCATTGCAGGTGCAAAACAAGAATTTTGGTGACTTCCCATAGCAACTGCATCAGCTGATAGCGCATTTTGTATAGGCGGTCAAATTTTGTTTTACGTATTTCTACCTATGTTCCTTGGGACAAGTTATTCAGTTTCATTGGCAGATTCACACCCTTCAGCTTTATCACACCTTTCCGTTACATCCTGTATAGTCAGACATTTCATTATCTTATCACGCTGTATATCACGGCTCGACATCTGCGCGCAAATACACCTCCGACTTCAATAATACTTGAGTACAGCACACAGCTCCGCTAATGTGTCTGGAATTGAAGCTGTAATTGTTCTTACATTTCTATTGTGGAAGACAGATGGATCGAACAATTTGTCAGTCTATCGCCAGTAAAACTAATACATATTAAGCCTATATTTTACTCAAACCATCAGTTTTATGGATAAGGAATTTAAAAAAATCAACATGCGCGAAATGATGATGGAAATTATATTAATTTCTTCTTTAGTTACTCTAAGGTGGACTGAAAAAGATCTCACTTAGGGATAAGTCCGCCTTGCATGTTCCCTCTTCTATAATTCTATTTTTGTAATTTTGCGCAATAAAGATTATAAAATAACAAGAACAACAAAAAATTCATTAGGGATAGTCAAGAACAGTCCCGTGTGGTGCCGGCAAAGAATAGCAGCCATCTCTACCCGTGGGTTTTATAAGAGGCGACTAAGAGATAATGAACTAGAGGACGGGCAGCAGCGTCCTTCTGTATATCATACCATATTAATTATGCCACCAACAGCCGCGGTTCATGACGCCAGCCGCAACGCTAACAAGCGTGGTG
Organism: Athrips mouffetella; assembly: GCA_947532105.1. Taxonomy (NCBI): domain Eukaryota; kingdom Metazoa; phylum Arthropoda; class Insecta; order Lepidoptera; family Gelechiidae; genus Athrips; species Athrips mouffetella. Next base: position 8,673,460 of record OX383960.1, on the reverse strand, counting down.
ACTATGGCACTTTTTTTTTACGAGCAGACGGGTCACCTGATGGTAAGTGATCACCGACGCCCATAGACACCCGCAGGGGGGTCACAAGTGCGCTGCCGGCCTTTGAGATATTTATAGGCTCGTTTCTTAAAGTCTGCCTTGTTGTACCCGTCCGGAAATACCTGCGCAGGAAGCTGATTCCACAGTGCGGTCGTACGGCCAACCGCTTGTCAGTAGAAACTTTTTCAACTCTATTACCTCGCCATAAGGTCCAAAAGTGTTTCTACCGATGTGCGGCCGTGTGTACGTGGTAAGAAGTTTCTTGTAAAACGTACGGTGGAAGATTGCCAATTATCTATGTGGTATGGATGAAAATTTTTAACTTTTGTCGAAATGTATACTTCCCCTCCAAAATGTACTTAGCGTTTTTGTTTTGAATTCTGGAGTATATAGTACTGCAGTGCACGTTTCCTATGAAATAGTGAACACCCGTTTTGTAAAGTATAGGTACTTTGTAAGCTATGTATTATGTCAGAGTTTTCATACGTCACAGCCTAGGCATAGGCTTAGTCTTGCAATCTACTGTACAGTCAAGATCAGATGAAGCTTGACACTCTTGGATTGATTTCCGTCTCGACGCTGACTAAGATAAGCGCGGTACTAAGTCCAATTTGTCAAGCTTAACATGCTCTTGGCTGTGCATAATGGCTGAGTACTTTTGTTTACCAAGCCGAATTGTTTTCCGCTACGGTGGAATAATCATTTGTATTCCCTCATTGTACGTTGGAAATAACTCCATAGGCTTGACAGATATAATCCGAGGATTATCATCATTGTGTATTTTGAGGGCTGAATAGGATAACGAGATCCTACCTTAGACAACCCTATAGGGTGTGTACTGTTTACTGCAGTAAATACACATTATGCGGAACATAGATTTAAAGTTTTGCATGGAAACCTAACATAAAAAAAATACTACTAAGTGTTAAGGCCAGGACCTAAGTATGAGGTCTCTGAACATGACTGAAAATAAAGCACTATTGTCAACTTTTCAACAACTATATTTTCGATTTTTTTACCGTAAAAGCTACCACAAGACTATAGTATACTTACCCAAAACATTGAAATTCCTATATCAAAATAGATTCAAATTACAAAGAGCGGTAAAAAATTAACAAAAACCATCCAAAAATATCTTACGACTTCGTTTGCCTTTATTAAGAATCTAACAAGCTTCATTATTCAAACACAAATAGCAATATTTTGGGCTTTTTGAAACTTTATGCCTTGCAATGGTTGTAACTAAATTAGAAAAACTATTTCTAAGCAATGTACAGTCCATTTAACCTTACTGCGCTACGTAATAAGGGTGTTCTCGAGGCAAAGTTTGGCGTGCGTTCGACTGTACCATATATGCTCCAATGAGAATTAAAGCCGTCGAGCTTTCACAGTAATCAGATTTTAATTAAACGTCGCGCAGGGAGCTCTATGTAATGCACTAAGTAATTAATTTCGTTTTATTTTCTAAAAGAGTTTGGAATATTCTTTGCGTTTTACTGGATATACTAGGTTATTTTATTTGACCTGATTTGCGTATGCCCACGTTATTACAGAGGTCAAAAGCAACAACTTTTGTTCTACGACTTTTCTAACAACGCACAAAAAAAATTCGACTCCCCCCATACTAAAGTGGTCACGTGACCAACCCATTTTGTATGGGAAGTTGAAATTATTTCGTGCGTTGTTAGACAAGTCGTAGAACAAAAGTTGTTGCTTTTAACCTCTGTAATAACATGGGCATACGCAAATCAGGTAAAAAAATAACCTTGTATAATTATCAAGAAGTTACCATGGGTAGGTACTTATACTTCAGAATAAAAATGAGGCGATGATTATAAAAATTACCACAGAAATGTGCAGCATATTTATTTATAGATTTTAAATAAGTCGCATAACAAAATAAAAAGCACTTATGTAGCTTGACTTATTTGACAGCCGCTCCTTCCTGCTCAAACGCATAGCTCTGTCATGCTGTCATTTAAATCAAGCTATACATAATTTCGAGTAAAATATGGTTGTAGCTTAAATTTCGAAATTGAAGTCAATGATAGGAAGTTTGTTAAGCCGAATACACTACACACAAGCAAGCTCAACAAGTTATATGTTTCTGTTCAGTCACTCGAGCGAGACACATCATATTTGTAACTACAATAATTAATGCGGTCAGTTACCTGTTTCACGTAGACACGAACAATAATCTGAATCTGAATTGGTTGGTCTTCTATGAATGTATTTAGTCCGGTCCCTTATAGTCTTATATCGGTAAATTCACCAAATTGCACCAAATTTCACCAAATTTTTACCAAGTACTAGTTAGGTACATAGCTCTCAATTTTTTATAGGAGCCAATTCTTGAATTTCAAATAATTTCTATAGAAAATTCAAGAATTGGCTCCTATCAAAAATTGAGAGCTATATACCTAACTAGTACCTGGAAAAAATTTGGTGCGATTTGGTGCAATTTGGTGAATTTACCGATATAAGACTATAAGGGACCGGACTAAATACATTCATAGAAGACCAACCAATTCGTATTCAGATTATTTATTCAATGTAGATTCTTTACAGAATACTTATTGAATGTCATGCAGAATACATATTAACATATTATTTAGTCAAAGTTTCAAAAAATTTACTTTTTAAAACTGAGAAACGTATTATTTCATATAATACGCTTTATAATGTTTTTGGTTTACTAGTTAACTTTTTGTTTCAGTTTAAAAGAGCAATATAAAAAAGTGCAAGCGAGAATGAAGTACCTCGAAGAATTCAACAAGAAGAATCAAGAAGAGAGAAGAATTCGCAGCCACGAGAAGGAGACGAGGATAAAACAGAGGGTGACAGCCGCGGCCGAGATGGAGCTGCGAAGGAAGATCACCATGGTCCGAAATTGGAGGACGGCGGAACAACGCAGACTGAATAGATTGAACGCGGAAAGAGAAGCCAAGAAACGGAGACAGGAGGATGACGTGAGTAACCTATTGACACTATCACCGATTGCTATAGTTAGCTACGGATATAAAGAAGATAGGCTCCTTAGATTTTAGGCACTTTAATAAATATTAGGTCCTTTACCTATGAAATTGACGTTTTGTATGAAGAATTTTAGGTAAACTCAATTTTCAGTACTAACATTTTTGCATTTTGTTTAGGAACTAAAAATCCAATTTTTTTTAAGCATGATTGGGAAGACATTAAACTCACATACATACATACATAACATCACGCCTCTTTCCCGTCGGGGTAGGCAGAGACCACAGTCCTCCACCTGCTACGATCTTGACATACTTCCCTTGCTTGCTGTACTTTCATCAATCCTTTCATACATGCTCGTCGGTATAGGGTACTTTTAACCTGGCCTTTATTCAGAACGTCCTGAATTTGGTCCTGGTACGTTCGCCTAGGCCTTCCCCTTCCAACGTTTCCATTCACTCTCGCCTCGTAGATCCCTTTCGTCAGTCTTCGTTCATTCATCCTCTCTACATGACCAAACCATCTTAGCATCCTTTTCTCGATTTTGGTCACTACATCTTCTTTTACGCCACACTGTTCTCTTATCACACTATTTCTAATCCTGTCACTCAATTTAACACCAATCATACTCCTTAGCGCTCTCATTTCCACTGCATTAATTCTACTTTCATGCTTCTTCTGTCATACCCAGCTTTCACTGCCACACATCAGTGTTGGTACTAAAACACCCCTATGCACAGCCAAACGAGCCTTGTGAGACACCTTCTGACTCCTCATAAAGGCGTGCAGGGCACCATTCACCATGTTTCCAGCATTCACTCTTCTTTCAATATCACTTACACACTTTCCATCTCTCGTAAACTTTGAGCCCAGATACACAAACTCCTTTACTTGTTCGACTTGTTCACCACCTATTAATATAGTACACTCTGTCATACATTCTTCTCTTTCAAGTACCATTACTTTCGTCTTGCTTACATTTACTTTCATTCCTTTCCTGTCCAAAGCCACATTCATCATTGTTACCATCTCCTGCAACTCGTCAGCAGATGACGCAAGTACAACTTGGTCATCAGCGTAGAGAAGACATTTGATGAGTAACTCATTCATTCTCAGTCCACACATACTATCTTTCAGATCAATCAAACAACTATCCATGAACAGGTCAAACAGCCAAGGTGACGCTACACATCCCTGCCTAACACCTTTTTCGATGCTAAACCATTCAGTGTGCGCCCCATTTATTCTGACACAAGCACTGGAATCCTCATAGAGAGATTTCAGTGCTTGAATCAGATGACCGTTTACCCCATACATACGAGGGCCAAACCGAAAAGATCGGGAATAGAATACTCAGGAATAAATTAGATTAAAACCTTTTTGGTTAATGACATGTAGTATTATTTCAAACACAATTCCATTTTTGAATTTTAAAAAAAGTTAAAAAGAAAAGAGTAGTAGCCATTTGAATTTGACAAGACAGTGGGGAAAATGGAGCTTACGCGGGAACATTTCCGTGCCATAATTTTTCACAACTTTCGTCGAGGTTTATCTCAAGAACAATGTCTCGCCGAGCTTGTTTCTGTTTATGAACTTGAAGCACCCAGTAAAACGACTATATATCGTTAGTATTCTGAGTTTCGTCGTGGACGTTCCTCTCTCACGACAGTTCCTTCTACTGGTCGACCAAAAACAGCGGTAACACAAGATAACATCGATGCTGTGCGCCAATTAATAAAAGAAGATAGACATGTGACATACGAGCAGATTCGGGCTTCTCTCAGCATTGGTATGACAGCGATTCAAACTATTTTACATGATGAACTGGGTGTCAAGAAGTTAGTTTCCCGCTGGGTGCCCCATCGTTTGACCGAGGAACAAAAGTCGGCTCGTGTTAATTGGTGTCGGTCTACTCTGCAACGGTTCAATAGAGGGAGCTCAAATGCAGTTTACAATATAGTCTCTGGTGATGAATCGTGGATTTATTCATATGAGCCCGAAAGAAAACATCAATCGGCTGTTTGGGTCTTCGAAGGCGAGGTCAAGCCAACAAAAGTTGTCCGCTCTCGTAGCGTTTCGAAAAAAATGGTCGCTTCGTTTGTATCGAAAACTGGTCATGTGGCTACGATTCCTTTACAAGAACGCAGAACGGTTACTGCTGATTGGTACACAATAGTTTGTTTGCCGGAAGTCATAAGAGAACTTCGTAAAATTAATCCGAATCGTCGCATCATTCTTCACCAGGATAATGCGAGCTCACATACCGCTCGCAAAACGATCGCGTTTTTAAATCAGGAAAACGTGGAGTTAATGGACCATCCACCCTATAGCCCTGACTTGAGCCCCAATGATTATTTTACATTCCCAAGAATTAAATATATGCTACGTGGTCAACGATTTCAAGGCCCAGAAGAGGCAGTCGAAGCTTACAAATCGGCCGTTTCGACTATATCCACTTCAGACTGGAATTACTGTTATAATAATTGGTTTGATAGAATGCAAAAGTGCATCGATTGTCACGGAGAATACTTCGAAAAACAATGAAAGTAAATATTGTTGTATTATTTTTGTACTTTTTTCTATTCCCGATCATTTCGGTGTGGCCCTCGTAGACAATGCTGACCACAATTCATTCCTCACCACTCGGTCATAGGCCTTTTCCAAATTTTCTTTTTTAAACTCACAGAATCTTAAATTTAATTTTCGAAAAATATTACCTGTAAAAAAATCTAACAAATCTAATGATGAAATCATCTAAGACAAACAATTTTCGAACCTTTAATTTTAGATATTAAACTAAAAATTAAAACAATATAATTCGTAGATTGATAAGCTTGAAATCAACTTTCAAATATAAAAAAATAATGAAAATAGCTATAGAATTATAGGAACTAAGTGCGCGAAAAATTTCGCCAATTTAATAGTTAAGGACCTAATATTAGGTCTTTACCTATGAAATTGCCGTTTTGAATGGAGAATTTTAGGTAAACTCAATTTTCAGTACTAACATTTTTGCATTTTTCTTAGGAATTATAAATCCAATTACATTTATTTTTTTTTTAAATTATTGGGAAGACATTAAGCTAACAGAAACTTAAATTTGATTTTCGAAAAATATTATCTGTAAAAAAATATAACAAATCTAATGATGAAATCGGACGACATTTAAGACGAACAATTTTCGAACCTTTAATTTTATATATCAAACTAAAAATAAAAACTTTATTTTATGCGTAAATTGATAACCTTGAAGTCAACTTTCAAATATAAGACAAATGAAAAAAATTGCATTAAAATTATAGGAATTATGATCTCATTAATCTGTAAGAAAATTTCGGCAATTTCATAGGTAAAGACCTATTATATAAAAATTACAGAAAAACTTTACAACAAACTAAAGAAGAAAAAAAAAACAAAACTAATCAATGTCGTAATTTGGAATTTGCTTATGTCTAAATAACAGAAGCCTTCTAGCATCAGGCTAGCAAGCAACCTCTGTAGTTGACAAAAACATTAAGGTTACCTTTCCACCTGAGTGAATGAGCTGGAATAAATCCAGCCAATAAGGATGGTTCTATTTTCTAGCGCAGCTCTTAGCTAAAAATCCTATTGGTTGGAATTTTTCCTAGCTCACGGGTTAGCTACCTTGCTCAGATTAACTTGCATTAAGCGTCTTCAAAGATAAAGCTCATTTAAATCTCCTTCTGCCATTTTGTCTTCGAAAAAAGAAGTGATTGCAAGAGATTTAACAAAGGTTTAAATTTAATAAACAGAGGTTTCAATTTAAAAAAGCTTGGCACAATAGCCTGTAAGTCGAGAATCAAAGTCTTTTGGCTTTTCGATAAGAAAACAGGTAATACCTGCCTGTGTAGGTAAAAAGAATGATGTTCATTTGTCTAATATTTGAAATGTCATTTCTTTGCTCTAAAGCCTATTTTACTTACTTGCGGCTCGGATGGATAAACACGCTCTGTGGATAAACAGGTCGGATGAAATGACCCATTTTAGGACCTCGTTTTAAAATCTATTGTTCTGTCCCTCAGGCTAATGAAAAATGGAAAAAACGAGTTAGCAGCCAGAATCAAAAGATTCAAGAAGAAGCTGTCCTACTTAAGTTGTACATGGATGATATGCAAGCGGCGGCTTCAAGGAGGGCTAAGTAAGTTGTCGGAGTTTTTAACCCGCCAAGTGGTCTCTGACTTCTGTTGGGCTGCTTTAGCTTTGAATCCTTTATGGTCTTACTTTATTCTAAAGGCTGTAAAAAGTAAAAAAAAATTAAAGGATATGATCAGTCAAAGTAACTCAAAAACTTTCAGTGAATAAATCATTAAGGAAATTTAAAAAATCGGCTTCTCCATACAAAATTGATTACTTGATGAGACGGTTTGTATCGAGAGGCCGTATGTTTTTTTCATTTCCTGAATGTTACGTTAAATGGTCAAGTGATCACCCCTTTTCAGCCTTCAGAAATCTATCCTTTACTCCTGTGCCTATGTTTCGGCACAGATAATATAATACTATACTAGTACAGATGCCTCACGTCATAGAACAAATTTGTGCCGAAAATTGTTCGGGCTATTTTTTCCATAAGGTATTTTCTTAGAATAAATTGATATCTGGATGTTAAAATTGAATTAATGTCATAGTTTACACCTTTACCTACCAACCTAGTAGTAACATTTAGTTTAATTATTAGAAACAAAAGGGCCAAATGAATTCGGTCTATTTACTCCGTCGAAAAAACCGTAGTACGGAATGGGACCCCATGGTTTCGGTTACGTTTTTTACTACTCTTCAAAAGTTTTTACATTTAGGGCCTAGAGACAAGCGGCTTTCTACAACCGAAAGCCCTAGTTGAATAAAAATGTATGGGATTGACATTAGCTAACGAAATGTTGCGTGACAGCTAATGTCAATCTCATACATTTTTATTCTATTCTATAGCATTTGCCTCAAGAAAGCCACTTGTCTTAGGGCCCAGGAGGTACTTAGGTACCTACTTTAAAAGATTACCACGTTTACAGCAATTTGATTTTACAGGCGAGCAGAGGTGTATGCCTACAATACCGACTTGAAACTGCAACGCATCCGTATGGCAAATCTGAAGGAGATGCATGGTGGATCTTATAAACACGAACAACTCGTTAGAAAAATGGGAATTGAATTTGAAAAGGTAAACTTCTCATCATAACATTACAGGGAATATGCATGTTTTTTTTAAATATACAGTTTAGTAAAACTATTTTTCGAATAACTATGAAATTAAAAAATATATATCCTTTAATCAGTGGATGTCAAAAAGCTAGCACACCCTTATCTGTGGATCCCATCACAGGACTTTCAACAGACTGGACTTTAGCACTCAGGTTTAGGACATAGGTTTAGTCTAATTTGATTTCCTTTAAATCTAATTGGCATGTTTTATATCTTTAACTATTTTAACAATATAGATAACGTTATCTTGTATAATTTCTTACTTTATATGTAAATATGTATTGAGTTGCAGTTGAAATATTAAGTTTAATATGGGATACCCAGAACTTAACTAAATTCTTTTCTTTCCAGTCGAAACGTGGCGCCAAAGGCATGAGTCCAGAATTGGCGCAGCGAATGGCCAAAGAAGCGATGTCCAACGCCTTCTCTACCCAGGGCGATGTCCTCATGACCCTTGGACAAGCGAGAGCCAGGATGGACATAGAGACCGTCTTACCAGTACCACCAATCGCTATTCTGGATCAAGTATGTTCATATATACAACAAGCGATTACTCGCCTAATAAAAGGCTACGCCTTATAAACGCTGCTACCATGCCATCTAGTCTCAGTTTCCATACTCAGTAGTCCCGAGCTTTCGCTAACCAAGTGAAGTTCTTCGTAAGTGGACATGACTACAAAATTTACATACAAACTCATCGTCACATCGTGTAGGTTGTAAAGTTGATAACCGACCTCTTACAAACCCTGCGGTGTCAGAAGTGCTGAGCCGCCTAACAACGCTTGTCAATGACTAGTCGCCGGGACCAACGGGCAACGGAATAACGTGCCTTCCGGATCACGTATTATTGTAGTATTTGTCAGACAATCAGGTTATTAATCCTGCAATGTCCTTGCCAAACCGGGGAAGCCTCACAAAGTGTTTTTGTCAGACGGTGTCCCCACTGGGAACCTAGGAAAACCTCCGGATGGAGAGCCGAGCTCTGATTTACGGTTTTTTTTTCTAAATTTATTATTATACTAGCTGTTGCCCGCGGCTTCGCCCGCGTGGATTTCGTATTTATGTTGTTACCGGTTTTCCGAAGCAATGAGATATTTTCCCTTCATTTCGGGGTAATTTTAAACCAAGGAAAAATAGGACTAACCCTGCGCAAATCAATGAGTATAATTTAAGATCCAGCTGAATTTTATATAATATACAGACGTTACTCATAAATTACTCAGAACAGAGGAACTTAGCAGCAGTATCCTAACAAATGTAAAGAGAGAGATGAGAGACACCTTCATGTAATATTTCAAAACAGAGCCAATTCGCAAAAGTTATTGAGAAAAACTGAAACCCTCTCCCTCTCTCCCCCACTCCCCCCTTCCTCTCCCCCTCCCCGTCCCTCTATCTCTCCCCTTCCCCCTCTTCCCTCTCCCCCTGCCCCTCCCCCTCTCTCTCCCTCTCCCTGACCCCCTCCCCCTCCCTCTCCCCCTTCCCCTTCTTCTCCCTCTCCCTCTCTACCTCTCTTCCTCTCTACGTCTCTACCTCACTACCTCTCTACCTCTCTACCTCTCTACCTCTAGGCTACCTCTCTACCTCTCCACCTCTCTACCTCTCTACCTCTCCCTATCCCTGCCCCTATCCCTAACCCTAACGTTAATTTAACCGCAATCCCTAACATAGAAACGACACCCATATTTATTTTTAGACATTTCAAACCTATCGCACCCCAACCCCATCCCCAGGGGATGATGGTATTTCACGTCCACCACGTTGGATTTCAAAGTTGTTGTAGCTTTCGTAATCAGCGACCCGATAAACCATACAAACGACACCAATATAGATTTTTAGACATTTCAAACCTATCGCACCCCAACTCCATCCCCAGAGGGATGATGGTATTTCACGTCCACCACGTTGGATTTCAAAATTGTTGTAGTTTTCGTAATCAGCGACCCGATAAACCATACAAACGACACCCATATTCACATTTTAACCCTATTGCACCCCAACCCCATCCCCAGAGGGATGATGGTATTTCACGTCCACCACGTTGGATTTCAAAATTGTTGTAGTTTTCGTAATCAGCGACCCGATAAACCATACAAACGATATCCATATTGGTTTTTAGACTTTTTCACCCCATTTCCCTTTTTTAGGGGTTAAATTTGGGGTGGAATTTCAATAACAGTAATGAACATTGCATAGAATCACAACATTAATGCCTAAATAATAAATAATGTGGATTTTACTTTAAAAATAAAGAATTTTCAACTTCATCCCCCTTTTCACCATTAAGGGTGTCCAATTTTCAAAAACCCTGAGACACGTAAAACTTAATTTTTAGTCTTCAGCCTAAATACAAATTTTGAAGATCCTTACTTCAAAACTGACGGACTTTCATACAAACTTTCATCCCCTATTTTACCCCATTAGGGGTGAAATTTTTAAATCCCTTTCTTAGTGCACCCCTAGGTCTCATAAGGAACCTACATGTTAAATTTGGAATCTCTAGACCCAGCGGTTTGGGCTGTGCGTTGATATGTCAGTCAGTCAGTCAGTCACCTTCTTCTTTTATATATATAGATGCTCCGTGGTGAACAGCCTCCGTAGTGTAGTGGTTAGAGCGCTTGGCTCTCGATCCGGAGGTTCCGGGTTCGATTCCCGGTGGGGACATACTCCAACAAGAATTCCTTTGTGCGACCCCCCCCCAGTTTAGTTAGGACATAACAGGATGAATCACCTGATTGTCCGAAAAGTTAGATGATTCTGTGCTTTACAAGGCACGTTAAGCCGTTGGTCCCGACTACTATCAGAGGCCTTTGGCGGCTCAACAACTCTGACACCAGGGTCTGTGAAGTCGGTTATCGACCTTGCAAACCACACCAGATGATGATATTATTATAGATGCTTGTCTGCGCTCTGTTGTGCCTTTTTTATTACGGTGGACATGAGAGATCATCGTTTCAGTCTTGAAGACTCGAAACAAATTTCTGAGCGGTCACCAGTTTGATAACTTCAGTTCACAGTTTCGAATTTAGTTGCCAAATAAATTATTTTTCTTTCTTTCCTAATTATGTTCGTAATTTTTCTGTTAATTAACAATTACTTATGCCCTATTCATTTTCAGATGATCGAGACAGCGGTGGTAGAATTCACAAGGCGCCGTGTGCATATGCTGCTGCGGCATGTTGAAAGAATTGTTTACAATAGGGCTTGGAAGATGTATATAAACTATATTGACCCTCCTAAAAGCAGTGGAAGGAACAGGTCAGTTTTCAAGGAAAAACCAGAGTTCTAAAGGTGGTAGGAGGATTGTAGGATGGTAAAGGTTTGTGCGAAGTCTACCAGTAAGTACCACCCCCTTTCCTGTTTCTGCAGTTAAGCAGCAATAAAAGTAATTTTGTTTGAAGGGTAAGAGATTCAGTAAAATTACCGGTACAAGAGGGCGGTCTAGTGGAAAACAGGCCTTTGACTGCAGTCCCGCAGTAACAAAAATGTATCATTAATTACCTGGATGACCGAGCTATCAGATAGTGCTGTAGGGTTTCTGAATTGCGCAATGACTAACTAAAGGTAAACCATCGAAAGAAGCGGTTGTTGTTTCCTTTGTGTGTTCCCAAAAAATTAAAGTAATTTATTTTGCATTTTAACTCCATTGTGAATACATCTTTACCCTGCATCTGCATTAATGACTTACTCCATTCTTAACGCGGACGAACTATAGCACAGTTCTGGTTGAAAAGAACCCTTATACTTTGCATATCTCACTATGTTAGCTTGTTCTTTTTTGTCCTTTTTGAATTCTTTGTGTTGGTATTTTTTAATATCCAGGGCGAGACAACAACTTATTGCCGCGCTTTCCATGGCCCACGCGCACGGTGCTCCTCGTGGCTCCATCCAGTTTGGCGATGTTTACAACATTCCTCCTGAAACCGAATCAGAGACAGATTATAAAAGCATTAAAAATAGGCCGCCGACGCCTGTGGTATGTATACAGTATTTTTTATAGAATCAAGAAAGGCTGTATCTTGAAGTCTTAAGGATTTTCATTTAATGAAATAAATTACTTATATTTTTCCTTCTAGCCCTCACTGACGAAACTAGCAGAAGTGGCGTTCACAGACAGAGTGGACGAATTACCTGATGCTGTAGCTGTGGGTTACTCCCTTCCGGAGCGTAGAAAACTTCTTGATGTGAGCTGATTAAAACAATTTAAATCAAATACAATAAATTACCGGCTAGCTAGTGGGCTGACTATCCGGCAATTTCATTGGATTGGCAAAACCCAAAGTCGGCCTATCACTAATTGATATTTGATATACAGGTCGACTGCTTTTGGGCAGAGAAGCTTGATTAGAATGACAACTGGATAGAGCTTTCATATGCTTGAGAGCAAGAGGAGTGATTTTAGTGTGTCTCTGTCGCCCTAATTGTTATTTAATAGGGTTCCGTACCCGAAGGTTTAAACGGAGCCCTATTAATGTCACTCACGTGTCCGTCTGTCCGTCGTTTGTCATGTCACACAGGTTTTACAGCCAAACGGTTGCTACACTTTTCAAATTTTCACATTTGAAAACAAAGCCGTACAAATTTTCAAAAATAATTTCAAATGTTTTTGACAGCTCATACACCCAAAGGGGGGGCGCAACAAAAATGTTGCTACCCATCGAGTGGGGTATTGTTGTTTAGAGCTCGTTAAGTAGATAAATACTGATTTTTTTGTAAAATAAAAGAAAAAAGAAAAACGAGAAGCCACCAAAGTAAGCTTTCATTACAAAATTTTGTTCCGAACTACTTATTACTTACGTATATTTTGGTAACAAATACCAATATATTGATAAATCTGATTTTGTTCTTTGAAATTCCCAAATGTTTCCTTTCACTGTTGTGACGTAAGACTTCATGGTATATTATCAATGTATAATATGTATATCTGCTTCAATAGATCAGACATTATTCAGTACTCGTCGAGTTTAATTGTTTCTCTATCTCCCGCACGGAACCCAATAATCCACTAAATAGAGATTAAAAGTGAAGGGTTAGCTTACAAACGGTGCAACGACTCCAAATTTTTTATATGTGGTCTAGGATGGTTAGTAAGTGTTTAAAATGCAAAATGCACAATTCTCCCCCCTTCGCCCCCGCCGCCATATTTTTAGCTTATATCTTCGGTTACATGAATTTCAGTAGAAATGTGTTTTACACAGTGTTGTAGAGAATTAAATTTCCTATAATTTACGTTTTTAATTTTGTTTCTAGAACTGATAGTTATGGAGATATGCGCTTTTAAAAAGAGGAAAAAATCTCATTTCCCGGATATTTGTGAACTCTTACTTTATATCGCTGCAATTTAAATGTGTTTTGCACAGTGTTGTAGAGAATTAAATTTCCTATAATTTACGCTCTAAATTTGTTTCTGAAACTGATAGTTATGGAGATATGCACGTTTAAAAAAATTATAATCATTTCCCTCGGAAATTTCTAACCTTAGAACGCTGTAATTCAAATGTGTTAAGTAAATCAATACCTAGCGGATCGGTCTGAATTGAATTACAGCGTTCTAAAGTTAGAAGTTTCGGAAATTTTCGGGAAATTAGTTTTTTTTTTAAGTGCATATCTCCATAACTATCAGTTTTAAAAACAAAATTTAGAGCGTAAATTATAGGAAATTTAATTCTCTACAACATTGTGTAAAACACATTTCTAGCTATAATTCATGTAACCGAAGATATAAGCTAAAAATATGGTGGGGGGCGCTAAGGGGGGAGAATTGTGCATTTTGCATTTTAAACACTTAAAACCAGCAGATAGGCTACCTGGAACTTAGCAGCAAACCTTACTTGGCCGGTTTTTTATTGTTACTCATATTACAGGGCATCTTCAACAATAAATGATTCTAAGTTTTTCTTCAACAGTAATTTAAAAGTGATACTGTTCGTAAAAATACAGTCAAACTCCAGTGACATTTTTATTTTTCAGACTTTGAACTCTACTGCTCGGCTGCTTACTCGAACTGTCGGGAGCCTTGTAGAGAAGCGCCTTGATTTAGTAATCGGATCTGTCACATTGCCCAATTTACGTCACAGAAGTAAGCCGTTAGATTTTTATCCAACCATGCTCTGATTTAATACAAGGCTATTTTTTATATGTTAATAAAATTTTGTGTTGTTCAAACTAAACAACTTTCCTCATGAGGTTGAAATAAGAAAATGTTTACAAGTTTTCAACGTTGCTCAGGCCGCATGAAAAAAATACACAATTGGGTGTACGTATTGATCTTGATTGGGCGGGTGATCAATTGTGATTTTCTAACCCCGCCTCACTGTGTTTACCCAACACTAACGTGATAAAAACCTCCATGCGCATATTAACACGTTCGCAAATTGTCACCTTCTTAAAATGTCACGTTTGCAAAAGGTCACGATCGCAGAATGTCATGTTCGCAATATGTCATGTTCACAGAATGTCATGATTAAAAATGTCACATTCGCAGAATGTTACGTTTGCAAAATGACAAGTTTTCAGAATGTCACGTTCGCAGAATATCACGATGTCAAAATATCACGATACGATGTGATATTCTGCAAACGTGACATTTTGCTATGGTAAACCCTAGTGAGGCATTTTGCGAACGTGACCTTATGCGCTGAGAGGGATTAACGGACGACTCCAATACGATAATACTTATTTTCAGTGGAATGGGGCGAGGCAGTGGAGGGATTGGCAGATGCCGTGGTGAACACCCGCATACAAGGGGATTGCGGTGACGTGCGGCATGCTGCCGAATACCTCTCCTATCGCGTATTACAGGCTGTCAACGCAGATATGAAGGCCGAGAAGCATCGCCGGGTAAATTAACCTAAAGTCTAAATAATGAAGCTTGATTAGAATGACAGTTGGACAAAGCTATATGTGAGAAAAGGACGGAGCGATACGTGCTTCTGACGCTCCAATGTCTTACGCATCGCTCCGTCCAGCCCGCTTAGCACGCCTCCAGCGAGAAAATATATCTCGGAGAAATGTCACTTTATTTGAAGAGTTATGTCATCTCAATCTATCATCTCCAAGCGCGAAGAAATGTCAGTGGAGGAAAATGTTTAGCAAATCCACAAATTACGTTTTTGATATTTTAGACAGAGATAGCTTTATACACTAATAGATGTAGCCGTCCTTGTCTTTCAAAATGTGTCGCACTGCTTGGATATCAAAAAAAACGTGACCATGCTTAAAGTCTTTAATCTGTGGGCCTAGATAAACTGACAACTGCAGCGTGCTAAGCCGGCTGCTGTCACACTGCTGTTTTCTAATCATGCTACATTACTAACACTCTAAAAAAAAACATGTATTCACAACTAAAGGGCTCACGTGAAGTAGATGCTGTAGTCAGATGTAACTTCTTACCATCAGCTGGGTCATCAACTTCCTTGCTAACTTAACGACATAGAAAATGGCGGAAATAGATATTAGATATGGACCTAAATAGACTTAGTTCTCGATTCCAATCACTTGTCATCATGATTTAACATCCCGGCTCACTAAAAGACGTCAGTTTATGGTCTGATGTCTCACACAAGGCATTCCTCACAAGAAGCCCTGTATCTCGCTCTACTGTGACACGTATAGGTATTGACTCTCAAAATAGGTAATGGAAGATGTGGGATGCGCACTCAAAGTAACGCCACACCTGTTAAAAACACACACACTGAAGTTAGTCACTATTTAACCCATGTCTTGTCACTACAAGAACCGTACTCATGACCCGGCGGTTGACCTGACGTATAATTTCTGTCCTTGCAGAAAAATCCTAGCTTGGGTGGCAATACCTCTCAAGTGCAGGCAACTGGTGCGGATTTCTACAATCCAGGATCATCAACTTTGCAGGTAAAATTGTCTGATCATCATCATTGTAATAGGAATTTTCCGTTTTATGAAGTTGGCTACCTAACGAGTGATTGACATCTTTTCATCTTACCTCTACAACCCAGAGGGCAAACCAGAGAATTTTAAATAATCCTTTTTAGGATTCCGATACCAAAATGGTAAAAAAAGGAACCCTTATGGTGCCGCTTTGTCTGTCTGTCTGTCCGTCTGTCTGTCACACCTGTATATCTCGGCAACAAACTCATGTTATCGACTTGGAATTTGGAACAGTTTTAGAATATGGTTGTCCAACTTAATTGCACGTGAAAGAATTAAGAAAAAAATTATGATTATTAATGTAAAGGGGGCCCAAATAGGGGGGGGGGCAAAATTTCAAATTATCGGTACTAGGTTGAGTGGGGTATCATATGAAAGGGCTTTACTTGTAAATTCTAAAATATATTTTTGTATTTTTTTACAACTCTTGGTTTTCAAGTTATGATGAAAAATGACAAAAAAAATACCGTTCCCCCCCCCCCCCCCCTTATCTCCGAAGTTTGTGAATGGAAAAATCTGAATTAATTACAGTCGATAGACGTTTATGTAAATATTACAGCAAAAATAAAACGATCTTTCTAAGTTGCACAGTTTTTTAGAAATCTTTATAAATAAATTTAGTTTTGCGTTCCTAAAAATGGACTTTATTGCTTCCAAAAATACTAAAGGTATATCGGAACCCTCGGCGCGCGAGTCCAACTCGCACTTGACCGTTTTTTTTTTTTCATTTATTCCAACGCTTACCAACATATTTTGTAGCCATGACTCTAGAGTGACCAGGGTACATTTGACGGAAAGTACATGTAACATTGTTTTACAAACTTGTTTCTTCTGACAGCTTTAGCCGATTCTTTTTGACATAGCTGAAAATATGTTTGTAAGCGTTGGAATAAACGAAAAACATGGATGATAGTCGAAATTATGTAGCTTGATTGATTACAATGACAGCAGGACACAGTCATGTGTGAGAGCAGGACGGACTGTTACGTACGAGTATCTGTCACTTCAGCATCGTACGTATCGCTCCGTCTTTCTGTTGTGCTATTCGACTGTAGATTGGACTGTGACAGGTTTGTGGCCAACGTAACGTAACTGTTAGAGTTTTCAAGCAATTAAAGGGCTTATGACTGTAACAGCAGCCGGAAACAATGGTTAACGTGCCTCCCGAAGTACAGAAAGTTATCAAGATTTTTCCATCCAGATGTGATTACAGCCAACGTTGCTTAACTTTCGTGATCGATCGGAAGTAAACCTATAAATTGCACTATCGCATGCATGATGCAGTTCCTATGGGAAGTGAAAAAAAAATCGTGTTTATATGTTCCAAGGGGAAAGTCGTTCGTCATTAGTGTCATTACGGTTCCGTCTTGTTCTGTCTGTCTGTTGTCACACCTGTATATCTCGGCAACCACTCATGCTATCGACTTTAAATTTGGAATAGTATTAGAATATGGTTATGTTGCACGTGAAAGAATTAAGAAAAAATTATGATTATTAATGTAAAGGGGCCCCAAATAGGAGGGGGCAAAATTTCAAATTATCGGTACTAGGTTGAGTGGGGTATCATATGAAAGGGCTTTACTTGTACATTCTAAAATATATTTTTGTATTTCTTACAACTCTTGGTTTTCAAGTTATGATGAAAAATGTCAAATAAAATACCGTTCCCCCCCCTTATCTCCGAAGTTAGTAAATGCAACAATCTGAATTAATTACAGTCGATAGACGTTTATGTAAATATTACAGCAAAAATAAAACGATCTTTCTAAATTGCACAGTTTTTTAGAAATCTGCAAAAAACCTTTACAAACTAATTTAGTTTTGCGGTCCTAAAAATGGACTTTATTGCTTCCAAAAATACTAAAGGTATATCGGAACCCTCAGTGCGCGAGTCCAACTCGCACTTGACCGGTTTGTTGTTTTTGTTTTAGCTCTATCGTAAAAGCGGGAACATTCACAAGAGTGTGTATATTTATAGTAGGTACATAAGCTATAAAATAACAACATATAATAAAAAATGGTCAAGTGCGAGTCGGACTCAAAAATTCTAGTACAAGAGGTTACTCAAATTTTAACTAATACGATTATTATTATGTGGTGTGGTGGCACGCAGTCGGACTCGCACTTGGCCGGCTTTTATTTATAAATTCCTGCAAATTTTAGTTTTATGGTCTGAAACTGAAAACAGTTTTCAATCGTTTTCTATCCTTTATGTTCATTTATTTATTTCTAGATGCCTGAGGGTGATCTTGCGGCTTCTCAACCCAATCAAGAACCTTCGCAAGCCGCGCCATCGAAGCAGGCGTGATCACGATGCAGAAAACAGGAGCCTATCCTGTCAAAGATAAACATTTACGAAGCGAATATTCTTATTGCTACAACTTTTAGATAAATGATATCTGTATTGCAAAACTACACGTTGGTTTGGATTTTGTGATGTTTTTTAATAAAGTTTTATTTCGGAAGTATTTGAAAGAATTTCGTAATTTTGTCAGTGCTTCTCAACCGAAGGTCGCAAGGGGGAAATAGAAGTTCTGGATGCAAAGGTGGCATACACACGCCGAGGTAGACCATGGGCAACGATCAAGGGTTTAGCGGTAAAAATATCTTCCACTGTACCATCAAGGGAACAGCCAATATCTAGGAAATGAAGCGGATCGTTGTATGAAGACCCCCACATTGAATCCTCAGTCGATGAAACTTTGCTGGGGTACTACACAATATGAGACAAACCTTCTATTAAAAAAAAAATCGGTACTTTTAATTTTTTCCATACAAAAATTCCAAAAAATATGTATAGGTTTAATTTTTTTTTTCTGTAATTTATTTTATTGATATTTCGAATTTACATTTAAATCATGATACTTTATCATCCAGTTAAATAAAATCTGCCTGAGAGAATTATGTAGCGGGTACACAGGAAAAGAAGTGACAATACCTGCGTTTGTCCACCGCGCCGCCGTACCCGAGACGATAGCCATTAAAACAAAAGAACAGCGCCGATAGAAATAAGCGAAGATCTATCGGCGTGTTGTACTAATTTTGCTAGTAACTTTGCGCCGATAATATCGGTATCGGCGCAAAATCGGTGCTTTTCTCTTGTCATCGGTATCGTCGCGGTGGTCAACAGGCCTAGAACACTAATAAGACAGCAAAGCGCGTTGCCTACCTTAAGAACTAAATCATATGCCGGTGAAATCGTGATCCTTTGGATCCACTGGTGGATTCAAGACAAAAAAAAATGTTTGGCTGACGGTGGATCCGAGTGAAATGGCTGGCCCACATCACTGGCTCGAGCTGCTTTACGGCAGATATCTATAGGAAAGTTGTTAAAATGGACCCAGAATCACAGATTAAATAATAGTAAACTAAAGCCCTACCTCCTTCGGCCCTACAGAATATCGGTCCTTCCTGTTAGACTAACTGCTACGCACAACTAGTTGTATGTAATGGCATCTGATTTAGCTTTAAACGTATTTTAAACTCCAACCGTTTATGTTGGGAAACCACTATCTATAGGGTTAGTGGACAATGTACAAAGCTAGTACTTTAGGTTACATAATCGTTTTGAGCGGCAGCTCTCAAAAATATTCTCCGGGTGGGAGCAGCTATGAAGTCATAATTTTTTTGTATGGGATTTGATTTTTAGGGTTCCGATACCAAAATGGTAAAAAAAAGGAACCCTTATGGTGCCGCTCTGTCTGTCTGTCTGTCTGTCTGTCCGTCTGTCTGTCACACCTCTATATCTCAGCAACCACTTACGCTATCGAGCTGAAATTTGGAATAGTTTTAGAATATAGTTGCCCAACTTAATTGCACATGAAAATTTTTTGAAAAAGTATGATTATTAATGTAAAGGGGGCCAAAATAGGGGGGGCCAAATTTCAAATTGTCGCTACTAGGTCGAGTGGAGTATCATATGAAAGGGCTTTACTTGTAAATTTTAAAATATATTTTTGTATTTTTTTAAGTTTCTTAGTTTTCAAGTTATGATGAAAAATGTCAAAAAAAATACCATTCCCCCCCCTTATCTCCGAAGTTTGAGTAAGGGAAAATCTGAATTAATTACAGTTGACAGAGGTTTATGTAAACTTTACAGCAAAAATAAAACGATCTTTCTAAGTTGCACAGTTTTTCAGAAATCTGCAAAAAACCTTTACAAACAAATTTAGTTTTGCGGTCCTGAAAATGGACTTTATTGCTTCCAAAAATACTATAGGTATATCGGAACCCTCGGCGCGCGAGTCCGACTCGCACTTGACCGGTTTTTTTTTCTTTAGAAACTTATCTTGTGTGATATCAAATGAAAGGGCTTCTTATGCCGGTTCCAAAAATATACTATACCATTACTTTCCGGCCACCTGTTTTGTAAAAACCTTAGAAATATTTTCAAAACATACCAAATTTGGGCTCCTCCACACTGACCTCTACATAGTACTTGTATATATAGAGGTCAGTGGCTCCTCCAGCATAGAGTAACACGATTTTCGCGCGCAAGCGGTTTGACGCGTTGCTCTAAGTCCTCCAGGCAGCAGACGGCTTAGTAAGTTTTTGTAGAACATACGCCAAATGTCTCGTAATATACTCATGTCTAACGTCAAGAAGGCAATTTTTAAAATACTAATATTTACTATATTTTTTGAAATTTTTTCTTCAACTGACGTCATAGCTGCCCCCCACCGCGGAATATTTTTAAGAGCTGCCGCTCAAAATGATTGTTGTAACCTAAAGTACCCGCGTACCAAACGGCAATCCCGTACATCGATTTGCGGTATTATCTTTCGTAGACCGACCACTAGGTGCGTCCTAATCAACTGAGTTCCTTTTAGTATGTTAATACATACATACATACATAATATCACGCCTCTTTCCCGTCGGGGTAGGCAGAGACCACAGTCCTCCACCTGCTACGCTTCCTGTACTTTCATCAATCCTTTCATACATGCTGGTCGGTTTAGGGTACATTTATTTATTATTATTTATTTATGTCAATGACCATTAAACTGAACAACTTCCCCTAAGGAACATAGGTCGAAAATTACTCCCTAGAATGGTCAAGAATTTTGACCTCCCATACATACAAATACAATCCAAGCCTCGCTTATAAAGCCATTCAAACGGAAGCATTACCCAAGCTCCTATCAACTCAGACGCGAAAAAGTGCGTCTTGAAAGTATAATTTGGGTGAAGTGCCGAAACGTGATCAGTTTTCGATATAGCGCGCTTATCAGTCTCCTTAACAACTTGGAGAGGTAGATAAAAGACGGCGAAGTGCTATGAGTGCTATGACCCAATGGAAGGACTTATAACGAGCCTAATATTCGCCTGGCTCGGAAACTGGCACGTACCAGTTCCTTTGAAGTCTTTATATCGTAAATAAAATTATTTCAGAAAAATCTACGAAATTATTCAACAATTCAAAAGTTTCTAAAACCAAGTAAAATAAGAAGAAAGCTCCTCAAGAGCTTCTTATTTACTATTATTTAATCTGTGTCCTTATATTAAACATTTTTGACCTGTTGGGTCTTAGATTATAATAATCAAGGAGGTTTTAATCCACGCTTTGAAACCTCCTTGATAATAATACTTGTCACTAGGTCACATACAGTTTGTTTATATGGAGATTTTTAGGGTTCCGTATACTATAGTCAACAAGGAACCCTTATAGTTTCGTCATGTACATCTGTCTGTCTGCCTGTCCTCGGCTTAGCTCAGAGCCCAGATTAGTAAGTTTATGTACAGAGTACAGATAGGAATCGGGCCAATCACGGCCGTGGATGCTAATTTTAGTTTCTGTGTAATAATACGGCGTCGTTAGTTACTCATAGAAAGAGACGAATATATGGTGCTATCTTTCTCATTGTTGCTAGTGATGTACTACAACCATCGATAAACATACCATACCTATTCCTGGTAAACGTGAAATGAAACTATGAATTAGTTGATGCTTTGTTTATTAAGTATTTACCTTCTCATATATAATTTATTACATGATCATATTCATTTGTACGTTAACCCATACGTATGTAAGACTAGCTGCATCGACAACCTCGTTCGGGTGGAGCTTGTGTCTCAGTGTATCACCTGTGCGTTCTTTTATCCAAGTATGATATATGGTATTTCACAAACATTGTACAGTTCATCACCTGAAATGATAAAATATTAAAATTAGTATTATTATATTTATTTATTAGCGGTCACATCTTATTACAAGTCCAATTTCACCAATGTCAAAGTAAATAATTTGTTACAAAATCATGGCGATGTCGTCGCCAATTTCTAGTGGAAGATTTACACAGGAATTCACACCACAAAGACAAAGTCTTGTGTACTATAAGGACTCGGATAATTGATAGGGAAAGTTATTGAAGCCAAAACGACAGCCGCTTTTTACCATTCGAAACTCTCAGTAAAATGAATGTGTTTCAATCTTCCCTGTAACGTTCACTATAAGAGTCTGGATAACATCTTAGCAAAATTTGATATTAAACTCTTAAATAAACAGGAAGAATAAAAATTACAACATATACATGACTGCCATCTTCAAATGCTGACAAACGACCCATCTAAAATTGGGTTGTACTTAGTTTTCAAAATAAAGTGGCACATTATATGTCATAACATTACCTCATGTGGATGTTGTATGATGATGATGTTGTATGATGTATCAATGAATTATAAACGTATTTTTTAAAACATCGAGTCGATTAATATTATAAGTATATTGGCACACTACTACAGTTTTCATTCAAACTTTCCTGCATGCAAAGGTTGTCTGGAAGAGATCGCTCCTAGCGATAAGACCGCCTTTGTCACCCTAGATTTAAGAGTCTCCTTTTATTGTTAATGTGTTTTGTGTGTGACAATAAAGTATTTATCTATCTATCTATCTATAAATAATACAAATTTATAGTAGCACATCCTTATTTTCTGCTATGTTTTAAATACTCTACTACCGCAATTTATTAGATGATCGTATAAAAACTTTGGCCAAAACAGTTTATTAAAAACAGGAAACTAGGTACTTACTTGGGCATTTTGGAAATCCACTGCAAATATCTGCCACTGTAAACAAAGTTGGCTGCGCAATAAGCCAATTTAGGCCACCATGTTCATAAAATTTTTCGCTCGAAATGTTTCGCACAAACTGCTTTACTAAGTAATTGATATTACTTTTGGTTTCACAGCTAGGAACCCAACACTTAAATACACCCATTTTACACACACAGTTTAGTTTCGCTCATTATTTACAAATAAATCAAAACCAAAATACTTATTATCTGATAACTGATTAGTGAGATAGGTAACGGACAAAAAAATAAATTTAAAATTTAAAACAACCGCCGAAGGTGAAACATAGGGTGAGGTGGTCGACATTGAACCACCAAATTTTTGAACGCTTGTAACTTTTTGTTTAGTAGCCCAAATGAAAAGATTTTTGTTAGTAACCTGTTTTATTAGAAAACTGGCAAAGTTAGTTAAAGTCGTGCATCTCTTATAGTTTTCTGTAAATTCTCACTTTTTAAAAATAATGGAATTGAATCAGTATAAGTACTCATTGAACCACTAGAGAAAAAACCGTTCAAGTGCGAGTCGGACTCACGCGCCGAGGGTTCCGATATATACTTATATAATTATGAGGACCCAATAAAGTTCATTTTAGGACCGCAAAATAAAATTTGTTTGTAAAGGACTTGTACCGATTTCTAAACAAACTGTGCCAGTTAGAGATATTTACATAAGCTTCTTAATGCTCTAATCATTTCAGATTTTTCGGTCATTATTTATTGTAGCTACAAATTAGAATGGGTACTAATTGAACCGCGGTTCATTGTCAACCCCCTTAAAGTGATTCAATTAGTACCATACCTACATCGAGAAGCTTTAAGTTATGTAAACGTTCACAAACACACGCGGTGGCTGCAGGACATATCTCAAAAGAAGCGCAAATCTTCACTCTATAATCACGTTATATTTGTAATTAACTAACAGGCACCCAACCTTAACAAGAAATAAAACTGTGCTAAACTTATTTTTTACTTTTTCCCTCAAAAAACACAAAATCATGTCTCACAGTAACTACAATCAACGTAGCGTGCCGCCGACAGGGAAGCGTCAGCAAGAGCATGCAGCGAATTATATTGTGCACGTTGCACGAACCAGCAACGTTGCATACCGCCAATATCGTTATGGTTCATCTTGTACCCCTGGTTCAATGTCGACCACCTCACCCTACGCCAAAAAGTATAACATCATAGTTAACTCTTAGACTAGTACGCACCATCCAGCATGCACAATTAACAAAAAGGGATGCAGCTATAGGAAAGGAACGATTAGCGGTATAGAATAGGTAGGTACATATGTTATACCACTATTTCTTTGGTGTTGCAAAACTTTGGTGCGTAGTAGGCTGCAAATTCTGTAATAAATAAGAGAAATAACCAGAATATCTTGGCTTTATTCAGCGTAAAATTCTACTACGTACTGACAACTTGACATCAATCATGTCATTATCCCCCCTTGAATCTCACATACAAAGTCCCTAAGGTACCCAGGTGGCTGTCTTGTCCTGGTCGACCGCCGCAAAAGGGGTTGTTCCTGAGAAGGAGCCGTTTTTTCCTAAAGTGGGGACTCGTCAACAACAGGGTCTTGTAAGAAACAACACCATAACTTTCAGATGGTGTCGTATATTGATAGTTGAAGTAACAAATCAATGCCACAACTAATAACTCTTAATTTATTTAGACGTGTGTCCCGTAGCACGGCCCAACTAAACAGAGACTGACTGAATCGTCATCGTCTCGGACGTTGTTGATGCGTTGACAGCCATTGTCCAAGCTGGCCACTAGCACTGCCTGCTGTACACCACAGTATCCTATCCTTCCTACTATAATCTTCTAAATATATACAAAAACTACAACAACTTTGAAATCCAACGTATTGGACGTGAAATTGGGGTGCGATAGGGTTGAAATGTGTAAAAATCAATATTGATGTCGTTTCTATGTTTATATGAAGATAGGGATAGCGGTTAAGATGGCGTTAGGGGTAGGGATAGGGTAAGGGATAGGAATAGGGGTAGGGAGAGGGACAGGGAGAGGAAAAGGGAGGAGGAGAGGGGCAGGGACAGGGATGGTTTGACGGACGGTTGGACAGATGGTTGGACGGACGGACGGACGACAGATAGACGGAAGAATGGATGATAGAAAGAATCCCTCGCGGACAAAGTCGCGGGCAACAGCTAGTCTATCATAATTTAGGCAGCGTACGGCATCTAAACATTCGCAAATAATTATTTTTTGAAGATTTAATCGGAAAAAGAGCTCATAACTTCAAAACAGCTATACAGATTTTCATTGAATAAAATCCATCCCGTTTAAATGAAAAAGTAATTACGATGTCGCAGAAATATAGACAAATATACACATGTTAAACTTATAACACTCCTCTGATTGCGTCGGGGGTTAATAAACAAGCGCGAAATGCAAGATGTCATGCCAGACGTGGTAGTGTCATGTCATGCGGCAAATCATTGACGTAAGAAAAACGAAAGGGCGTTTTTTTTGAAAGATGAGCGTTTTTCTTACGTCAACATTTTTGTTAAATTCTCTTTGGTGAACACTAGCGCCGTGGTATTGCACGATGTGGTACTAAAATTTTGAGCAGCCGATTTTAGACTTTATCGCTAAGTCATATAAACTAAAATTGAATGGAGTTAAATAACATCCACTGACTTTACACTAAAATAAATATTTATTAAATAAATAAATATTTCTTGTATGGAGACCCCTTTTATTTTTTATCTTTTTATTGCATTATTATTTGTTAGGTAATCAGCCATACTAACACATATTCTGTGAAAATTTCTAGTATTTCTACCTTATACCTAGGTACAATTTAAATGATAGTACTCGGCGATGGTCGCACAGTCGTCACGACGTATATAGGCTTAGTACTAGGGCTCTGTTTGGACCCTTCGGGTACGGAACCCTAATAATTAGCGGGGGGAAGAGATTATTCAATCTACGGAGTATCCTTTCTATTCAGTGCGCGAGCTTTACTTCTACGCAGGTCGAAGGATCTTCATCAAGGTCACGGAACCCGGATCTCCTCCTGGATAATAATCCTCGTCGAAGTCTCCCATCACTGGCCACTAAAAAAAGATAACAATAACTCACATTCAACTCCAATCATTTTCGAATATCGAAATGTCTGTCCAGTGTCAAAATTCTATAAAAATGTAAGCACTGAAAAAATTACAATTCAATAACTCCACTTTGTAACCTTTTGCGTCATCAAATTTAAGAAGAACGCCGTAATGCAGCTTTTACACGACCACCAAACACTTCTGGCTACAGTTCGTGACTTAAACATGATGACCAGTACCATGGCTACAAAGGATCTGGCACCGGAAACCTTCGAGGTACCCAAAAAAATTATCGTAGAAAGTTTATCGCAGTTAACTAGCTGGTCCTCAACAGTATGCTTGCAAGTGGTGGTAAAGCAATCCACATTTCCGCCGTCCCTTTGTTTTTGTTTCGTTAAATACACTTTTGTAAACAGTTTGTTTTTGTTAAAATTTTAGAGCTCAGCTGCTCTAAAATTTTGACAGTAGGTACTTAATACTAATGAATACAAAGTCCAGAATAGTGGTAAAAAACCCACTAGGTACCTGTGTATAAAAGCAGAATAGCGCTAGGCTATGCTACAAACTCTAGAAAACAGACCTGTTCAAGGTCATTTTGTTACTATTGACTGGTTTGCAGTCACTACTTAACAATTTACTATTCAATATTTTTCAATGCAATTGTAGGTATATTTTTTAAATAGGTAGGTAATTTATTCCCTTTCAAGGTCGTCTTTTATGCCCAGCATTAGGTACGACCTATAATTTGTAAGGATAAGGGAAATAAGGGACTTATAATGCTAGTGTTGAACATTGATGACGAATGGAATACTTACTTCTTTGCAAATGGAAACTGCTTATATCTCTGGGTGAACAGTGAAGGAAAAGTGATCAGCTGACGGAGCCCTGCTACTTACCCGGTGGTAAGCGGGGACAACGCAGCGACTGGTCTGAATTTCACACACAAACTTGTCTCTGTCGAGGTCGTCTTTCATACCGAACAGTACGACCTACAATTTGTAAGGAAATAAGGGACTTATAATGCTAGTGTTGAACAATGATGACGTATGAAATACCTACTTGTTTGCAAATGGAAACTAATAACATCTCTGATAATAAAATTTCGGTATACAGGTGAAGGAAAAAAGATCATCTGACGGAGCCCTGCTACTAATGAACCCAGTGGCAAGCGGGGACAACGTCGCGACTGGTCTAAATTCCACACACAAACTTAAGGAGGAACTGCCGCCATTAGTACCTTGTTGCGAGGGAAGGGAGTTGCAGGTAATTACTAACTTACTACGCTGGCTCAGCGACCTCAAGAGGATTTTGGCCTCCGACGCAAGAGATTTCCATACCTCCCTGTTCTGCGCTGCTTCTCGACAATCTGCTCTTTGGGGGCATCCAGGTCTTTCCGAACTGCAGGAAATAATTATATTACCACATCTGATAATAATTATAATTTTAACACTGATCTACTTAGTACTTACGTTGACTGTACGCGGTACACCCGGTTCGTTTATACTTGAGTACAAGGAGGAGCCCGTCTGCAAGCAAAGCTTCTGGTCTGAATTCCGTTTACAAGGTGTATTTTTTATTTCAAACAACTCGGCAACAAAGAAATTTGAACTCGCATACAAAATGCGCTATTAGGTGATGCAGTTTTTACGAGGTCCACCGCTTGATTGCTATTGATATTTCCATTATTTTCAGTTTTTCGACTATTTCTCACTTACTTAGCTGTGATAGGAAATCTGTGCCGGAAAGAGTTAAATTTCCAATAACAACCATTTAGCTAAATATTTCACTAAGGAACTCTGATTCGAAAAGCAGTCTTTACAAACGTACAATATTTTTCGAACACCAATCTACCGATACCTCACACCATGGCGTGGACAAGAAAATGAAAATTCATCCCCACTTTACGTGTGGGGCTACCATAAAAATATTATTTTACATGATTTTATTTTACCAGTAACAAAAAAAAAGCCGGTCAAGTGTGAGTCAGACTTGCGCACCGAGGGTTCCGATATTCCTATATTAGTATTTTTGGAAGCAATAAAGTCCATTTTTAAGACCGCAAAACTAAATTTGTTTGTAAAGGTTTTTTGCAGATTTCTAAAAAAACTGTGCAACTTAGAAAGATCGTTTTATTTTTGCTGTAATTTTACATAAATTTCTATCGACTGTAATTAATTCAGATTTTTCCTCTTACAAACTTCGGAGATAAGGGGGAGGAATGGTATGAGTCGTAAAAAAATACGAAAATATATTTTAGAATGTACAAGTAAATCCCTTTGATATGATACCCCACTCGACCCTTTACATTAATAATCATAATGTTTTTTATTAAGTACTTCATGTGAAATTAAGTTTGGCAGCCATATTCTAAAACTATTCCATGTTTCAAATCGATAACAAGAGTGGTTGCTGAGATATACAGGTGTGACACCACCATAAGGGTTCCTTTCTTTTAGGTATCATTTTGTAAAAAGGGAACCCCATAAAAAGGAACAGTACCTAGTGTAAAGATGGGATTCAAGGCACTATAGGTACTCGACTAAAATCGAGAGTCGTTTGATTTATTTATCCCCACACTCCTGAATTCGGATAGGGTCGCCGTCTACCTCACTTGATGGATGAAGTTCAGAGAAGGTCACTTTTTACTAAGTATACCACGAAAATACTTTATTGAATGCTTGACTTTGCTTTTCGAGTGTCTAATTTCGTTTGGGCCTTATATCTATAAAAGTAGGTACCTAACTAGTTTACTGTTATCTAATCTAAGGTGTATAAGGAATGTATCTAAAACTAAAAATGCAGACAGAAACCATGAAATTTAACAACTTTCCACAAGGTTGACATACAAAAAAACTTCCCGAATGTAACTTGCATCAATCATGAAGTAGCGCATTTCATATGGAGTCAAGTGTCCCGTACCATCCAATACATACCCGTGGGCGTCGTAAGAGGCGAGTAAGGGTTATAGACTGGAGGATGGGCAGCAGCATCTTCCTGTGTATCATTACCATCTTACTTGCTGCGGTTACCTACAAACCGCGGTGCTAGCCGTAACGCTGACAAGCGAGGTGACTATATGGTACTTCTCCTCCACATTTTTCCAGCAAAAGCTAGAATTCCGGAGGGAGCTCCCTGTCCTGTATTGGACATTTCATGAGATTTTATGATGATGATATGGCCTATGTTCCTTTGGAAAAGTTGTTCAAAAATTATCTCGATTTCTTTATACATTATGTGTCTACTACTTATTTTTTGTCGTCGTAAACCTCTATCTACCGTCACATAGTAACAATGAGGATTTAGCATTTCTCCGTCTCTTTTATTTATTTGTGCAGATGATCCCATTTCCATTCTCTTTATCTGATGATCTTTATTCATGAGCTCATGGACCCCATCACTGAATATTTAACGTGACTGTAACAAAGACCAAACTGAAAATAAGCTTAGGAGCTTCACGCGATTATATGAGCTTTGCGTGCGGCAGTTACCTTGGAGAAGTTTCGATCACTGTCGCTACCTTATTATTTGGGAATTCCAAATATTCGAATAATGAACGGATGAAACTTCTGTGAGTCACAGGCGTGACTCGTGGCTGTGATTTTTCGGTTTCTTCATCGTTCATAGGAAGACCCCAATAAGCACCAAAAGGGGTTTTCCTTGACGTTTGTTAACTACGTTTTTGAAGTGTCGATGGATGTTACGCTGATCACAGATGGTAATTTCTTTTTTCAAGGTTCAGTAAAATTTATGAGATTTTTTTTAATATAACACACACTTTGACTGATCATTTTCATACTGGGTGGACGTTCAGTATCAGTGATTCCATTTTCTATTTTCCTAGTGCTAACTAGCAACGCTATCTAGTTGAACTTCAAAAAAGCTGGTTTAAAATCCCCAATATTAAAAAAAACCGGCCGAATAAGAGTCGGACTCGCGCACCGAGGAGGGTTCCGTCCGCGCCACTAAGGTAAAAATACCGTTTCAGTTATGGACGCGCAGTCCCGATACGCGCAAGTCCGACACACACTTGACCAGTGTTTATTATTTTTTATTCTATAGCTTATGCATTACAACCATTACAATTTTCATGCTTGTAAGTGCTCCCGTTTTTACGATAGATACAGCTAAAACGAAAAAAAACCGGTCAAGTGCGAGTCAGACTCGCGCGCCGAGGGTTCCGATATACCTATAGTATTTTTGGAAGCAATAAAGTCCATTTTCAGGACCGCAAAACTAAATTTGTTTGTAAAGGTTTTTTGCAGATTTCTGAAAAACTGTGCAACTTAGAAAGATCGTTTTATTTTTGCTGTAAAGTTTACATAAACCTCTGTCAACTGTAATTAATTCAGATTTTCCCTTACTCAAACTTCGGAGATAAGGGGGGGGGGAATGGTATTTTTTTTGACATTTTTCATCATAACTTGAAAACTAAGAAACTTAAAAAAATACAAAAATATATTTTAAAATGTACAAGTAAAGCCCTTTCATATGATACCCCACTCGACCTAGTAGCGACAATTTGAAATTTGGCCCCCCCTATTTTGGCCCCCTTTACATTAATAATCATACTTTTTTCAAAAAATTTTCATGTGCAATTAAGTTGGGCAACTATATTCTAAAACTATTCCAAATTTCAGCTCGATAGCGTAAGTGGTTGCTGAGATATAGAGGTGTGACAGACAGACGGACAGACAGACAGACAGACAGACAGAGCGGCACCATAAGGGTTCCTTTTTTTACCATTTTGGTATCGGAACCCTAAAAACGTGCTCAAATCGCATATAAAAACACGTTTTTAGTAGGGAAGCCCCTCTTTCATTTGTTATTTTTATTATTTGTTGTTATAGTGGCAAATACATAATCTGTGAAAATTTCAACTGTCTACCTATTAGGTACGGTTCATGAGATACAACCCGCTGACAAACAGACAGACAGACATCGGAGGCATAGGCAAGGGTCCCGTTTTTCACCCTTTGGGTACAGTACGGAACCTCTTTGGGTTAGTACCTAATAAATAATAATTCGTTAACACCAGGCAGCACCACAATAACTTACTTGGTATACATGCAGCGTCTTGGTGTAAACGAAAAAGACGCGCTTGCAAGTCCCGCCCCGCCTATGACTGTGATTTTTCAGTATTTTTTTTAATTCACTAACTCAGTAGGTAGATGTGTGGAGATGAGAAAGAAAATTGCTTAGGTTAGTACCTACCTACTATATAACTTACCACACGATTTCTTCCCGTAGGGAGTCGTAAAAGACAACTAGGGGAGATAGAACCAGATGATGAAAGCAGCGTCCTTCTGCGTGTAGTATAGTACTACGATACGATGCCTAAGCCTTTCGCAAACGGGACCTTTTGCGAACGGGACCTTTTGCAAATGGGACCTTTTGCGAACGGGACCTTTTGCGAATGGGACCTTTTGCGAATGGGACCATTTAGGAAAGGGACCATTTGAGAAAGGATAACTCTTTTTGAGTACAGGGACGTTTTGCTAGTGGACCTTTTGAGTCTAAATGTTACATACTACGATGCCAACCCCCAACGCTAAATAACAAGCGGAAAACGCAAACACGTATTTTTACGGTGAAATTCTGGGGAAGCTCCCAGGTCCAGCAGTGGATTTTTGTATCTTTCTATATTCCATGTCACAAATGAGAAAACACATCAGCCCTCGTTTCTCGTGGTCCACCCGGTCTTCCCCCTGGGGGTACCACGAGGAATTTCTTTACCTACTCGTCCACCTGCAGTAGAGCTTGTTTTTTTATAGACATACAGATATCGACAAAATCTGATCCGATCCGATATTTTTATAATTATTTTTTTTTTTAAGTTGTTTCGATTCATGGGTAAAAATACTAAAAATAAAAAGCTATATTTTTATATTTACAACTAAATCATCCCTTAGAAGAACCACCGCGTACTTTATTTTACATCCTTTATTTTACAGCCGGGTAGATCATGAAAAATAAAAATCTCGAAATAATGAATAAATCGATAAAAAAAACAATTCTACTGTTAGGTGGATACACAGCTAAGCGAGTTGGCTCTCCCTGAGATCTAAGATGGTATCTCTCTCATGTGCTGGTAATGTCACTAGCTCCCGTGGATGTTTTTTTATTATTTTGCGCATGTTATTTTATTGTAGATCAACGAAGAACTGGTGCGCACGGGCCTGTCTGCGATCTCTGTGAAGCATGACAACAGCGTGATCCAATGTGTGAGCATGTCACGCGCATGCGAGCGGATGCAAGTGCCGCCCGGACTTGTCAAGGTGACCCTAGCACCTTTTACTCTAACTTATATGGTCCAGTTAACCTCTTCTAGCTTAGGTCAATGACAGACCTTACAAACCCTGATATCAGAGTTGTTAAGCCGCCCTCTTCACGCAGTTAGATGAGATGAGTCTATATACCTGCAATGTCCTAACGACATTTCTGACCTGTGGTCCTAACCAAACTGGGGAGCGTCTCACAAAGTGATTTTTGTTCTGACTGTATCTCTATCGGCTTTCAAACCCAGAACATTTGCGTCGATAGTTGAACTCTCAAAGAAAAGATCACCGGCGATCTTTTCTCGCGGGCACACTTCAGACACTACATAACGAGCACTATGCAATGAGGTACGGTTGCCAATGAGTACTGTCTCAAAAGTCGTAGAAAAAAGTTGTTGTTTTTGACCTCACTAATAAGATGGCAACCAGGCATCACACAACGAAGAACCGTGTAAAAACAGTTTCGTTGTTACACGGTTCTTTTTCAAAAAAATTGTCATTTTTAGGGTTCCGTACCTCAAAAGAAAAAAACGGAACCCTTATAGGATCACTTTGTTGTCCGTCTGTCTGTCTGTCAAGACCCTTTATCTCACGAACGGGTAAAGGTATCAGGTTGAAATTAATACCATATATTAGGATCCATGAACCACACAAGATCTGAAAATTTAAATTTTTTACAACGACGCAATCAAAAGATATGGCATTTTATGTCCTCATCTCCATACATTTATTCAAAAATGAAAAACCTACAGGGTACTTCCCGTTGACCTAAAATTATGAAATTTGGCAAGAAGCTAGGTCTCACAGTACAAATAATGGGAAAAGTCTGAAATCATTAAATATTACAACTTTTCTCACAACTAATGGTAACCAATTGTGGTGAGCTCCCGTTTCAAGAACATTCATATAAGAGAGGGGTCAAGTTGGATGGTTGCTGAGGCGATTTTTGTTTTAGTTCTATTTAAAAACGGGAACACTTACAAACTTGAAAATTGGTATGTTTATAGGGCATAGGCTATAAAATAACAACATATAATAAAATTTGGTCGAGCGCGTGTCGGACTCAAAAAATCTAGCACAAATTTCAACTAATACAATTATGTTTATGTGGTGGTACGGAACCCTCAGTGCGCGAGTCCGACTCGCACTTGGCCGGTTTTTTTTAGTGTCAGTAATACTGTAAAATATATCAGTCTATTGTTTCCAGCACCGCAACTCATTCCGAAGCCTGCACCGGCCAGACTTGAAACGCGTGCCGTACCTTCGTCGCATGTCGCCCGATGAACTCGAGACCCTGTTCCGAGGATACGCAGACTTTCCCGCTAGACCTAAAAGCGGTAACAGAACAATTACTTTAATATTATAATAATCCCATACATACGCCGTTTAAAAACGAAGTGAGATTTTTTCGCTTGCAGTGTACGTTCAACCGCTTGTCGGTAGAAACTTTTTCAACTCTATTACCACGCCATAAGGTCCAAAAATGTTTCTACTGATGTGCGGCCGTGTGTACCTAAACGCACTTGCGTCTCTGCCTCGATTTAAAGCCGTTATGCCGAGGCTCAACAAAATAATTAAGGATACATTTGTTGGAAGCTCCAATTTTCCCTTAGGCGGTAACGGATGCCATAGAGGCAAGACGGCAGATCCTGTTGTCATCTTCTGAGCGGCTAAAACATTTGGCTGCCCAATACTGCCCATAGCGCTCACGCTTCTACGACTTTGCTTTTCGGTACCTACGCTCACTTACCTCCTGCGAATTTGCCTCACCTGGCTGTTTCCTGACCATTCGGAGGCTATCGACATGAGTTGAGACAAGCGGTAGAAAATGTTTTAAACGTTGATCTTGAGGAAGATCGTTGGATGCTGGCCAGTCTGCCGTTTCGACATGGGGGTTTGGGTGTTCGACGGGTCTGCGACGTTGGTTTACCGACGTCTCTGGCGTCTGCCAGTGGGGTTATGGGGATCGTTACGCCTCAGAAACAGAGGAAATGATCCCCGCGGTAATTTTTTTATGGTCCAACGGCTTGCAGTTGCTGTACGAGGTAATTCTACTAGCATCATTTGCACACTTGGACTAAGACAGAACCGGGGCGGGGATCATTTCATATAATAAAAGCAGTTTGATCTAGGTTCGAAGAGTCACTAGTTTTCAGAATATCATTTTTGTTTAATAAGTTTTGTCATGCATTTCATAATTTGTTTGAATACCAACGCCTGGATCAAGAATTACAAGGATTTCACCTATAGGGGAGAATGACCAAAAGCTCTCCTATGAAATTTTTTAATAAGTAGATCTGAATTTATCTATAGGTCAAAAACATCAAGTAAAGTAACTCACGAACCTATATTTTAAATGTTGTACATACTCGTGAACATTTTATTTGACTTCTTATTTTATCAGTACCTGGGCGACCGAGCTTCGCTCTGTATAATCTTAGCCAAAGCCCACTAACAGATGGCGCTGTAGGGTTACTGAAAAGCGCTATTATCAAGAAATCTTTAAAAAGCGCAGAAGACGAGTTTCCCAGACTTGAGTAGCTAAATCGATTTTTCGTCCCAAAAAACCCCCTGATACATTTCATTAAAATCGTTAGAGCTGTTTTCGAGAAACCGATTACAAATATATAGGTACTTACCTACCTATACAAATATTGCTCGTGTAATAGTATAGGATGCATGCTATGCTGCAAATAAAGAGAACTGATTTATTTTGCAGATAACCATGACGCAAGACAAAGTTTTCCCCCCGATGAGAATAACCACAGAGAAGTTAAGAAGGAAACCATTGGACCTGACGATGGTAAGTTGTCTGCCTGGCATATATTGGCGTTGGACCATAACAGGAACATGCTCTTTAGGTAATACCACCGAATGCTTAACAATAGATAAACGTGTCCGGAGTTTCATGCCCCACATGCATCCACTGGCAGAGCCCCAAGTGAGTTGATGTTGGGCAGGAAACTCCGGACACGTTTATCTATTGTTAAGCATTCGGTGGTATTACCTAAAGAGCATGTTCCTGTTAAGGTCCAACGCCAATATATGCCAGGCGAGAGAGTTCATTTGACTCTTTATGGTAATAACACACAGAAATGGCAAGAGGGAACTATTGATGAACCTCTAGGCAATTTAATGTACACCATTAAAACTTCTAATGGAATGGTTACTAGAAATGTAACTCAGTTGTTGCCAAACAGGTCCACCAATAAGGAAAGTGTACCCATTAGTATTCCTGATAAAAATTCTATTAATTGTAACATTTCAAACCCTACAAATGATGTAAGTCATGGTCAGACTGACAATGCCATACCCGAACCCATGCTTAGACGTAGTAGTAGAATCCCCAAACCCAGACAAATCTTGGATTTATAAAATAATCAAAATTATTGTTTTTGGCTACCTCGTTTCTGTGAATTAAGGGGGAGGAAGTGTAGGATATTTGTGCTTGTATCCAAACCATGCACAAAACGCAGTTCGCGCGCATTGTTGACGTATGACATCTGTCATCCTGTCCACGGCTACCTTAAGAATCTCAGTAATGTAAAACGGTGTGGTTTTCAATTAATACTTAATAAATAGTGTTTAACCGACAGATATTTCTTTAATATTTACACCCCTTCGTCAATACTTAATAGCTTAATATGTAAAAATACCGGGTAGGGTTCCGTAGTTACATTAAAAATAATTTTTGTTAAGCATCTTTTTCCCTCCTAACGTACAGCGAGGAGCAGCGCCTTATTGCTGTTCCTATTTCTATTATTTTGAGTTTTTTTACTGATACTCGTTAACCTGTAAAGCCTTCTTAGAGTTCTTAGCTGTGATAGTTTTCCTTTTAAAATCATATACTACCACTACCATATTCATATACTACCACTGTGATTTTATTTTTGCTGGCAGAGGGGGGAAGACACTTGACTAAAAATAGCACTTTTAAGCTAAATATTGCGCAAACGGATCCCTAAATAAAAAAATGTTTTCGTCACACTCATTACCTATATTTTTCACACCCCACATCATGGGAAAGATGTGAAAGAAAATATTCATCCACACTTTACGTGTAGGGGAGGTTCCCTAATTTTTGTTTTCATAATTTTATTTTACGACTTTGTCGACGTGTCTAACATCCCTACCAAATTACAGCTATCTAGTGTACTACTATCTGTAGGGTGGTGCCAGCCGTAACGCTAACAAGCGAGGTGACTATGGTGCTTCCCCTCTACATTTTTCCAGCAAAAGCAAGAATTCTAGAGGGAGCTCCCTGTCCTGTAGTGGACGTTTCATGGGATGATGTTCAGTGTACTACGGGTCTCTGAGCTAAGCCTCGGACAGACAGACAGGATAGGTTCCTTGTTGACTAAGGAACCCAAATGAAAATTCCGTGATTCCATTCATCATCAGTCATAGCCTAGGGCATAGCGCCCTAGAGCGTTCGGCTCTTCAATCGGGATATTCTGGGTTCACACAAAAATGACATTGCAGGATGAACACTAGATTTTTCAAAAAGTAAGACGATTTATGCCGTAGGCCAGCTATTCTTTGCGGAAGTTATCGTCAAATGAGCCTTGGGTGGCTCAACAACTCCACTAGGTGAAAAATAAATAAATACGGGCCATGTGCCGATGGAGCGGCCTGGTGATCTTTTCCTCTGGTTTGGCCACCATTCTTCATGTCCTGTCTACCTATCGATGAGCTTGATCCCTAGCACGGCTCGCTCTATTGCCATTCTTAGGGGTAGTCCACTAATGTCCACCAGGGCTCTGCGAGGGAGTTAAGCTGTGGGGTGGGAAAAATCTTGGAAAATCGCAACCAATAGGATTGCTCCATTTTCCTAGCTTGTCAAATGGAGTACGTGTATTGACTTGAATTTTCCAGCTCTGGTGGAAAACCACCCTTGAATATACCAAAATATACTATGATGGAGAGCCCGCGCGATAGAGTAAGTGGAAGGGATAGGATATCATCATCATCATAACATCCCAAAAAACGTTCAACGCAGGTAGCTCCCTCCAAAATTTCAGCTAAGATGAGAGGTGCGATTTAGTAAGGAGGGGAAGTAACCATTGTCATCTCGCTTGTTAGCGTTGCGGCTGGCTTGATGGACCGCGGTCCTTATGTAGGTGACCGCAGTAGGTTTGTAAGATGTTTCGATCCACAGAAGGATATGCTACTGCCCATCCTCCGGTTCATGCTACCTATACGTAAACCGTAAACGTATAAAATTCAGTAGGTGACCAAGGTGCCTACGTGAGCATCACTGCTTACCTAGTGGTTTTTTGCCAGGGAACGGAGTAAACCCCCTGCTGCATCCAATCCCAGAGACGAGGTCTGGTGCGGAGGACGTTCCAGCTGGGATGCGGTTACACGGCGCTCGCGCGAGGCTCTACACCTCGGTACTGGCTGGGGCTAAGGCTGGAGACCAGCTAGAGTAAGTGCATAAAAGTTAGTCGCTTACTTCGTCCTTTGCTTCAGAATAACGTACGTTACACGTATTGTTTGCCATCACTACAGTACATCAGACCTCATTTACCATTCCCGATATGTTTCCTAAACTTCTTCAGTCTACTTATCGTTGCCTTTCAAACCCTGTTTGTTTAATCTTACAGATAAAAAACTGAATGAAAAAAAAACCATTGGTTCACCACACGGTTCATACAAATTATGAACTTTTCATTGGATTTGCTCCCGAAGCGTACCTAGTGATTCTATTACAATAAGCTACTTTCCTGAAGAAAAACTCTGGCAAATTCCCATGAATTTTTCTTTTTAATTTTTCGATCATACAATAAAAAAATACATACAGTGGAACATAGAACCTCCTCCTTTTTTGAAATCGGTTAAAAATGAGTCGTCACGTAACGTCTTTATTATAGAAGTCGAAAATTGGTTTCAATAAAAATATTTTTTCTGTAAAGCTTCTTATTTTATTTGTAGCAGAGGATCATCAGGAGGTGGCTTCGGGAGCAAAATCAATGAAAATTCACGTTATATTATAAATGAACGCCCCTCATCTTTAATTGATAGAATGTAATTGTTGCTCTATTTACACATTAACAAACAAGGAAACTTGAAAGGTACTAAAACGTAGGCTGGGGCCATTTAGGAAAAGATAAATTTCGGAAACCTTTTTAGGAAAGGGACTTTTGGTAAAGGGACGTTTTGGAACCAGGGGACATTTTGGAAAAGAGACATTCTGCAACTAAACGGGAATTATGACATATTTTGGAACTTTTTGGTATCTATAAAGTACAGCAATTCAAGCAGTAAGTTGTTCAATTGTAAAACATGAATTTTCATTCAAAATTTAATGTCGTTTTGTAGGGCTGTAAAACTGAATCTTAACGATTTCTTCCGCGATATCGACCATATTCCTTGTAAATTTTGATTTGGTCATAAGCACTTGATAGTTTTCCTGAATGAAAATTCATGTTGTGAACAGGGGGTGCCGATAATGGACAAATTGGAAGACGAAGCTATCGGAGTGGAGCTCCACGCCTCGAGGGGTCTTATGGACACTTCTATTTTGGCTGCGTCGAAGGTTCGGGAGCCTAAGTGAGTTTATTTTGTAGATCTACAGATTTTTAGATCACTGTAGTCTGTGGTCTTATCTACAGCAAGAGAAATCAAAGGACACAAGTATTCTGTGATTATGATAGTAAAGACTTGAAAATGGCTGGCGGCGATCTTTACTAGCTCCCCCCTTTCACATTTTAGACAGACATGTAAAATAAGCGAGACGCATAGGCAAAACGCAATGCGACTCTCTCTCTCTTTCCTACTAGTCTCTAGAGACAAATAAGTCCACCTTTTAAGAAATTATAGGAAGGCAATAGAAAAAATGCCTGGATATATTTAATCTTTTGGATGGGAAAGGAAAATGAGCTTAAACGAGATCTATTTTTCCAGTGGTAACCAAACAAGCGAAGAATTCGACCACCACGTGCCGGACGACCCTCTGCCCGAAGACGAAGTTCAACTGAACGAAGAGTTGCAGATCATTCTCCCGCCGCGCTGTGACGACGTCACAGCCGAATCCTCAAGCACAACCACCACTACAGAGAACAGTACCAGCTGATGAAACAAAAGAAAGACCCACTCCCCATACGTAAAATAGGGACAATCAAGAAATTAATCTTGGACCAGAAGAAGCGTATCTGCCTGAAGAAAATTAAAAACAGGCTGGTACAGAAATCAAGGAAAAAACTGGGCCACTTATGTATGTACGTTAATTGGATATTATTAGACTCGAAAATTAGGGAATCGTGCGTTAGACAGGCATGACAGATAAAATTTCTCTAAATTAAATACGAGTGAAGTAACATTGACCCGATGTTTTATTATTACTGTTTATTGGCTATGTTATATCCAAGGTTCTTTATTTACCGCGTAATTTGGAGAATTGTTAGTTACATTACTAAAAGGGACAAAAAAGGGGCTGATAAAAGCTAAATAAATATGCTTCACTTCAGCAGGTTTTTAACGAAAAGTGATGAATATATGGCCGTGAAAAAAAAAATGTGATAATTAAGCATATTTCCAAGAAGATGGCTGACTCAGAGATGAAAAATCCAAAGTTACCTCTGCTTTTTGCTTTTAAACCGTTTTTCTTAAGTACCCATTAATCTATGATGCCAAAATTTTTACACATTATTCAATATATTATGCATAATCATATAGCTGTTTTATAATTAATATCGTTACTACGGTACTACTACGGTACTGTCAAGGGTAAAATAACATTTCCTATGACACTACTCTGATTCCAGTAGTGTCACAGGAAATTTGTTCCCCTGTGGCACTATCAGACTAACAAATGTTCTTTCTAAATTAAACTGCAACTGTAAGTTGATTTGCCATCGGAGACTAGACAGACTCGGTCGAAATTCGGTCTTCACTTTTTGTAGAGTCGCCATCGGAGACCAGACAGACACCCAGATATCGAAAAAAAAATGTCCGGTGCAGTGCAGTTACTTAGACAAAAGATTTTGTCTGATAGTGCCACAAGGGAACACATTTCCTGTGACACTACTGGAATCAGAGTAGTGTCATAGGAAATGTAAATTTTACCAATGACACTACCGGTAGTGTCATGGGAAAGGAAAATCCCCCATGACACTACTGGTAGTGCTCGGGGACAAACGAAAAATAATATGCTAACCAAAAGGAGAAACAAACTACATAAAATATTAAACTTCGCACAAAATGGCCATGTCATTGATGGGCAGAGTTATTTTGTGCGAAGATACCTACCTACCTGTAGTAATCTCATTGGAAATAGGGTAAGGGGTATTCCACGGCTAATTTTGTTGTATGAGCCTAATCAGCCAATGAGAATAGTAGTGTCAACGGAAAGCAAAATTCCCCATGACATGAGACGCGAATCCGCTCCGTTCTGACATGCGCATTCTGTCCTTTGTTTGAAAGGGATGTAATTTAGCTCTTATCAGCCCCTTAATAGGTAAGTAGTCTTAAAGTTAAGAATGCAAATAAAATAAAACGAAAAAATATCGAGTGTGAATTTATATTGAATAACTTTTCTACAATATTATACAGCGGACTGTAATTCGTACCCACACGACCTATGGTAATGTTTTATCTTCAATAATATTCACGGATGAATTTTTTAGGAATTACGCACCTTTGCAATATTTGTTGGAGGGTTACGAGTACAATTATATGAACAGACATTTTTCAGAGCTTGGAAAATTGTAGCACAATCTTTCATTTAAATAATTTGCAAGTAGACAATTTTCTATACATCAAAATGTCTTCAGATCCTCTCGTCTCCGGCACAGTCCTTTTAACATTAGAGCAAAATGGCGTATGCAGTCTTATTACCTATTATCGTTGCATTGTTACATCGATTTTAAGTATAATACTTGTACAACCAAACCAGAGTGCACGCGAATGGCAAAAACGTCGCTTGACCACTGAAACTTGCCGCCTAAATGGGCCTACGTCTCTTTCTAGCATACCACTGGCACTGTTGCTAGAAAGAAACGGAGGTACATTTAAATTATTTTTGAGGGACGGGAATCTTTCTTCGCGTCAAGGAGTTTTGAACCTTGCTCCTTCGCGTGAGCTCTTTGTATGTGGAATACAAAGATAAGAAACATGAAATCTCTGAACAAAGTATACTGTATTTCAAGAAGTACCATTTTTGCGAGTTTGGGACGAGCAAGTTTGGGACGAGCAAGTTTCCTCGTCTCCAAATCAGTTAGGAAACTACCTAGTTTGGATACGAAGTATTATCGATACCAAAACATGTTTACATATTTCGGAATCGTTAATAAACTTAGCCAAGGCTCTGTCCCGCGACGATTCCGAGCCGTTAACGAGGCAAAAGCGTCGAAAAAATTAAGAGCAAAAACAGTAATTATATTGCCCGTGTTCCACCTGCGTGGATCACCTGGGATTAACTTACTCATAGTGTCGCTTCTTTCGGCGCAGTTTTATCGGTATCGGCTCGAAATCGTCGCAGTAGACAAACAGTTACCACATCCTGATGATCAACAGAACGATAGATCACTCTGGAACGTCTATGATGGGACGGCGGAAAATTTTGGCAGTTGAACTCTACAGCAATTTTCCATAGAACTCCTGGAATAAGGAGTTTGTTGAAACATTTGCATTGTTTCGTATTAACTACAGCTTCTGTTCTTTTCCTCAAAATTTTGCTGGGTGCCTTATAGGTTGAGCTGTCCGAACCCTCCCACTTTGATGCACCACAATCTTTGTTTATAAATTACAACTCATTCTTTACAAGTTTACATAGGTCATTCCAAGTGCGTATAACTGCTACATATTTAATTGCACTTTATTTGTTAACATTCTAATCAGAGTGTACAAGAACTCGGTTGAAGAACATCTTCTTTTCGATTAAAAATTATGTATTCAATTTATGATACAAAAGTCATACAAACATTTAAGAAGATCATCTTCATTTTATAGCCATTTTGCCAAACGCATACGATACATATGCTGTTGTATTTCTGGGAAATATAAGTGGTAAATGGTTGGATGTCCCTTCTACTATATCTGATTAGATCGATAGATCTATACCTATTTACAACAACACTTTGATCGAATTAATTTGACAAAGTTTCTCAATAAACAAATGTTATTTTATGCAGTAAAACTAAACTTCAGTAACAATCTAGTGGTAGAGTCGACGCGATTCAAACATTCATAACACGACCTACAGCTTATTATTGTCTGTCATGTTATTACAAACAAACATCATAGGTATGGAGTATTTTGTAAATCAAACGAAAAATAAGACTTCTTTATGAATAATAAAATGTATAAGGAATAGATGAGAATGTTATACGTTCATTTTCACATGCCTTAATGACGACAAAAATTTCCTGTTTCCGCGCAGCTAAAGTGTAGTTCCAAAACACAGTTTTATGAATCTAGACATGTTGAAAAACACATTTTAATAAAAAGTAAAATCTATCTCAAAAATGAAGCAAGATAATAACGGAATCGAAAACTTTGACCTCTAATGAAAGAATATTTACAAATTACCACGAACAGTATAATACTTGTTACAATAGAAAGGCATGTCGGATTTGAAGAACCTCCCATTATAAGGTCTGTTCTAGAATTATATCTTTGAAAAATCAGATGGTCCCAACTTAGGTATACTAACTTAATCCGAAGCGTATTACAAAGCTGAGACAAAATTTTCAGGTATTTGCCTTGACCAATCATTAGCAGATCACGTGACGTGATCGTGTTTGGCCACGAAGCTAACATGTGTGTGAATACGCAGATTCGAAACAAATATGACAGATATAAAATCAACATCCAATCAAACAATGTAAAAAATACTCTCCATTATGTACATACGTATTGTAAAACGTCAATATGTACATTGTTTTACAATAATTTGTGAGCAGTTAAACTTTTACGATTTGAAAAATTCTAGAAAATGTCTTGAAAGTTTGCTCGATAAGAATAGCATAGGAGTAGATAGTATGCAAAAGTGTAACAACTCACAAAAATACTTCTCTCAATCAGCGCAAGCGTGCATTTAGCTATTACTTATTTAAATTGTCGTACATACACATATTGCATTCAATTGCGTCTCGCTTTTTTAATTGATTACTAATGCATCAAACTTTCCTACCTATACAAAAATTGGAGGAGGTAAACATTAAATTAATAATAAAAAAAATCGTTTACTCTAAGTAATCAATATTCATCTTGCTTTTAAATAACATAAAAAAATAATAATCAAAATATTTCGATAGTACAACAAACCTCTAATTTTTAATTAAATAATGGAATAATTGATTTCTTTGCTATATTTTATGTGACAATAGCAGGGATTTTTGCTGTTCGTTTATCTAGATGGCGCCACATGAGT
Organism: Athrips mouffetella; assembly: GCA_947532105.1. Taxonomy (NCBI): domain Eukaryota; kingdom Metazoa; phylum Arthropoda; class Insecta; order Lepidoptera; family Gelechiidae; genus Athrips; species Athrips mouffetella. The sequence goes on along the minus strand of OX383960.1, from coordinate 8,629,533 downwards.
CAAATCAGGTTTTATCTCATCATCGAACAAGTAAAATAGTACTATAGTCTGACAACTATTATGTCACAGTTGTAAAAGGTAAATAATTATGTCTTATTATTCACCTTTGTGACGCAGACTAGACTATTGCATTGAAAAGTATACTTTACTGTTCGTCAATAGAGTTTCATGGTAAAAACTAAAATATAAAACTTTATACTGGTTAAAACAGACTAAACCTTATTTGATACCAAACGTAACATTTATTTAAATTGGCAATACTGTTTCTTGTATTAAGATGTTAGTATGATTGCGTCTTGCACTGGTGCTCGCGAAAACCAATCTAAAGGTGGCGAACTTTTAACTGAGTAGGTCCCCTCGGTAGCTGCGCGGTGCGGGGGAGGTGGTGCCGGTACCGACCCTAGAGTGACAGGGACAGCCTGTACATCTACTCTACTTACTCCAGCTACCATCGGAAAGTAAAACGGAATCGTGACGTGAATTGGTCAATTTCCTAGTAAGTTGATCGACTTTCGAAAGATAATAAACTGTACCGAATTCACTTCTGGCACTCGCCAGCTGCCACCGGAGCACGCTCGCTTCGCTCGCTCGGCGTTTGGTCGATAGAGAACCTTACACAACCTAACCTGGTGTATGCCTTACCTAACGGACCTATGAATCTACGAATTTTCTACGAGTTTATGATTTTACGAAAGTTGATCAAATTACTAGGAAATTGATCAACTTACGATTGCTATAATTTTCCGGTGACATATCCACATCTTGCGCACCAATCTACTTTTACTTTTAAATGTGGTACTGTATCCACAGATTACAAACTCCAGAACCTCGTGGCGCCATCTACATTTTCTACATAACATAATGCATTGCATATCCCCTACCGCTGGCTTGTTCACTTTATCTAACTAATAATTGAGTCTGTGAGGACACTGACAGTCTTGTGTAGTGTGTGCACCTTCACGAGTGTTCCGAATACCCATATTAATTGTATCCCATACTTCAACACTGGTTCACATAGGAATTATTAGATCCGACGGGCGCACCTTACTTAAATTAAATGGCATCGAAATCCTCACCTGGAAAAAAAAAATTATTGTTTTATGATTCATTTTTTTCGTATAATCCAACGGTTACCAACACATTTTGCAGATATGTCAAAAGCAATCGCCTAAAGCTGTCAGAAAAAAAAGTTTGTAAAACAATGATATTCTTTCCGTCAGATACAGCCTGGTTTTAGTGTCATGGCTGCAAAAAAGATTGGCAACCGTTAGAATAATCGAAAAAAATTATATTATGGTAATTGAAACATATATTAATATGCAGCACTAGTAAGAATTAGTAATTTATTAAGGTTTTAATTATTTGACGGGATACAAAAAATTTCAAATAGAGATGTTGACAAAAATAATACTTGTGTAGTTTTTTACAAAGTTTGTCAATTCTCGTGCCCTCCGACATGATTTCTTTGTCTAAAAAAGTTGAATAGAAGGGCTACAGGAATCGCCCTCCTGGTTCTTCGAACCGGATACGTGCCTAGGGGCGGTATGTCAAATAGTTATAAGAAGACCGGAGGAGTATTAAGGCAGAGGAAGCACAGAAGGTTCCATATCCATATGTTCCGTGCTCTGAATTGCATCCTATAAAACTGCAATGTAACGTGGCACGCAGTGTTTAAGCGCACCTGCAACTATCTGTTGTCACATATCTTTATGTCAGCCGAAAGACCCCCACTGCTAAATGCTTCCCTTAAGATATCCACAACGACTGGTCCGACTCATGAGAGACCTGCCCCATACTTAGGCCGGTATTTCACTGGGGCACCACGGTGGCGCGACTGGTTGCGCCACTGGTGTCCGTAACTAGACAGCAGTAAAGACACCAGTAATGAAACACCCTGCGGCCACAGTATTAAGGGCTATATTTCACATGTCCGTAAGGATTGAGGAGCCACTCTCGATTTCAAAGGGCAGTTTGTACCCTTATTTAGTAGCAAACCAGCTGATTTTGTAGGACAAATTCTGGAATTTGTAGTAAAATCTATAAAAAGTTACACTAATGTAAATAAAGGTGGCTCCTCAATCTGAACGTCTGAATTGAGGAGCCACCTGTAACTCGTTAAGTAATAGATGTACATTTTTGAAAATTTTGTGTCATTTTGTAGTAATTGTGAATGGTATGTAGAAAAAAATTGGATCCAGTAGTGTAAAAGTTCAAGGAAATACAAAAGTTTTTGTGTGGCTCCTCAATCCATAAACAAGAGCGTGAATTTCCGTGACTATTTTCAGTTAATTAGAACATTCGGCACTGTAATCATTTAGTAGTAGGTGCGTTCGATTTTGTAGTATATTATCAAAACGGCAGGATAAAGTGAATACGGTAAAAAAATGCATTTTGTTTGGCTCCTCAATCCTGACGTTCTGCAAATAAATAAGCAGCCGTACCTATTTCAGATCACAACGGAATCAAAAGCCGGAGACACTAGCATTTAGTAGCATTATCTACTAAATATACATGAACATTTCAACGCTGTACTTGTTCAGCATCAGAATGAAAACGGATTTTTGTAATCCCTCTTAAATTCGTTATGAAGGGTGACCATATTGTATGAGTTAAACTAGGATAAGGAGTTTTTGACATGGAATCATTATTTTACGTCTTGTTTCGATTGCACCAAAAAATACTTTGGTGCGCTTGCTTGAACATCGGGTATAAGGGCCAATCAACTATTAAACCTACAAAGCTGAGAGTAACCATCAACAAAAAATTTAATATTTATATTTCAGGTTATTGCCAATATTACCTATTATTTCAGATTATTGCCAATTTGTTCTAGTTTATTGTGCCAAAAGAGCTACTACAATTATTATGCAATATTTATTTACATATTAGCAAAAATCTAAAGAAATTGAAAAAAAAAACTGTGCGGCTGTCGTCGGCGGTTATCGAGGACCGCGCACGGCTTTGCTGCTTCACCTTATCGTTGATAAGTAGGAGATCTTATTTGCAGATACCCTAAAATATGGTCACCCTTCATAGCGAATTCAAGAGGGATTACGAAAAGTAGTTTTTTTTCTGATGCTGAACAAGTACAGCGTTGAAATGTTCATGTATATTTAGTAGACATTGCTACTAAATGTTAGTGTCTCCGGCTTTTGATTCCGTTGTGATCTGAAGTAGATACGGCCCCTTATTTATTTGCAGAACGTCAGGATTGAGGAGCCAAACAAAATGCATTTTTTTACCGAATTTACTTTAAGCCCGCGTCACACAGAGGCGGTAGCGGAAGCGTTCCGGGGCCGGTATTTTTGTAAAGTATGAGTTCTTATGCACCCTGTCACATTGAAAAGCGGTCGCGGCACGGTATTTTGTTCCCGCCAAATCGCCCCGGACCGCTTTCGCAATCATACCGCCTCTGTGTGACTTGAGCTTTATTCTGCCGTTTTGATAATATACTACAAAATCCAACGCACCTACTACTAAATGATCACAGTGCCAAATTTACTAATTAAATGAAAAATAGTCATGGAAATTCACCCTCTTGTGTATGGATTGAGCAGCCACACTAAAACTTTTGTATTTCCTTGAGCTTTTACACTACTGGACCCAAATTTTTTCAACGTACCATTCACAATTACTACAAAATGCTACAAAATTTTCAAAAATGTATATCTGTTATTTTACGAGTTACAGGTGGCTCCTCAATTCAGACGTTTAGATTGAGATGCCACCTTTACATTAGTGTAACTTTTTATAAATTTTACTACAAATTCCAGAATTTGTCCTACAAAATCAGCTGGTTTGCTACTAAATAAGGGTACAAACTGCCCTTTGAAATCGAGAGTGGCTCCTCAATCCTTACGGACATTATTTCACTGGGAGTGGTAGCGCGACCAGCATCCGAACTGGTTGCGTCGCCAAATTGATTGCGTAACCAAACGGACACCAGGTGAGTAACTCTCTATAGAGCTGTATACATTTTGTTGGTAGCGGCGACTGGTTGCGCTGCCATGGTGTCCCAGTGAAATGCCGGCCTTAGGGCACACCCTGGATACTACATACAACGAGCGCAAATTTGAAATAGGAGCGCGTGTAGGCCTTCCTTAGGCACATTCAAGTGCACATCAAGTTTGACACATTGGACTTTATACTGTTCTTATTTCAATAGACGTACGGGCTAGAGTCGCACTGTGAGTGTCAAGCTTGACCTGTCGTTGGCTATACGTTCGCTAGAACAGATAATTAAGAATTTCGTGACATCAGGATGAATCTATCAGTAAGAGATTGGTGCGACAGAGACACGTTTGGCTCCGTCCTGCTCGCACGCATAGCTGTCGTACTGGTACCCTAATCAAATTATTTCAACAGTAGTGAGTGTGTAAGTGTCTCTAGACCCCGTTAGTAACGGAGCATGTCATACCGTGGCTTGTCGCGAAAGCGACGCCGCCTAACTCTGCAGCTCATAAGTCGTAAAAAATACCGAGAAATTTTTAAATTCGCCATTTACACATTGCCTCGGCATTCTACATAACCGAAAATCTTTTTGGCACTTGCCGGCAGCTCGCTTCGCTCGCTCGGCTCGTGCGTTGTGGTCGTAGGATGACCTTAACTAACTAGCTTAAATGCACCAGTACTGATCTAACCCCGTTTACAATCTGCAGATGCCGTTTTTCAATTTTCCGAACGTATAGTTACAATTTGCCGGCCTTTCTTAACAAAGAATTATACGATTTGCCTGAGACAGAAATAATGTAGCTTTATTAGAATGACAACAGGATAGAGCTATGCGTGAGAGCGGGACGGAGCAATACGTGTCTCTGACGCTCAATATATTGGAGTATCCCTCCGTCATGCCGTCATTCTTATGAAGGTAAATTATTTCGAGCGTAGGGACTGCTAAGTCTAATCTAGATAATACAGTATGTCGTACTGCAGAAGTCTGTAAATGTTGATTTCGTCAAAAGGTTGTCTGGAAGAGATCACTCTTAGTGATAAGACCGCCTTTTGCCCACATTTTTTATAACTGGTTATGTGTAAATGTTACTTTATTAGTGTGCAATAAAGTGTTATTCATTCATTCATTCGTACCGTGGCGTGTCGCGGCGTGAAGCGACGCCGCCTACTCTGCAGCTCATAACTTGTGGTTGCTGGTGAGCCACGTGAGCCCCTCGTAGAGTCCGTCGCCGGAAGTCGCGCACGACGGCTGCACGTACCAGTTGCGGTCTCTGATGCGGGTCAGGCCGAGCTTCTCTTGGATCTCGTGCGGTTTCATCGCTGAAAATAGGTATACAGAAAAAAAACTCGTTATACTCTCATTATAACTTCCTATTAAAAGAGATCCTTCCAGAATTTAACAAACTACATTTTGGAAGCGAAGTACCAGTCACCGCACTTCTTAGCGTTGCAGCTGGCACCATGGACCGCGGTTGATGGTGACCGCAGTATGTAAGATGGTACGATATACGGAAGGACGCTGCTGCCCATCTTCCGATTAATAAACATTCGCTTCTTACGACATCCACGGGTAGAGATTGGTTGGTACTATTCTTTGCCGGGACCACATGGAACGAATGATATAATGATATACTCGTAATATTAATGATAAATGTAGCCTCAACCATGGACCATGGACGGCAGTTGATGGTAAACGCAGTATGTAAGATGGCACGATACACAAAAGGCATCACGCATCTCCCTGTCGTTTGTAATCCAGTGGGGTACCTGATGCGCCTCGTCAATACGGTCTTGATACGTGCAGTCTGTCTAACCAATAAAGCGTGGACTAAATTAGTAAAAACTACAGTGATAAGTACCGTCTGGCAAGTCCTGTTTGTTGGCGATGTTGAAAATGATGGCGTCACGCATCTCCCTATCGTTTATACTCGTAATCCGGTGGGGTTCCTGATGCGCCTCGTCAATACGGTCTTGACACATGCAATATATCTAATGAAGCGTTGACTAAATTTGTAAAAACTATAGTGGTGAGTAGCGTCTGGCAAGTCATGTTTCTTGGCGAAGATGAAAATTATAGCGTCACGCATCTCTCTGTCGTTTATAATCCGATGAAGTTCAGACACCCCTTATTAATACGGCCCCGATCCGCGCTACAATACTAAACCTAATAGGTCTGATTAAATTAATAAAAACTACAGTGGTAAATACCGTCTGGCAAGTCCTGTTTGTTGGCGAAGATGAGAATGATGGCGTCACGCATCTCTCTGTCGTTTATAATCCGGTGGAGTTCCTGACGCGCCTCGTCAATACGGTCTCGGTCCGCGCAGTCTACCACGAATATTAGACCTTGAGTGCCTGAAATAACAATAGCATCGATTGAAATATTAATTTTATTTCTTTGGGCAATTTGGCGTCTAATAAGGACAATCTGCCATAACAAAAGAGTGAGGAGACAAACCTATACTACAAAGAAGAAAGTAGTAGCACCTCTCTTCTAATATATAAGTTTGTCTCAATCTTTGCCAGCGAGTGCCAGAAACGAACTTGTGTCACAGAATACTCTGCTATAAAAGTGACACAAGTCCGCTTCCGGCACTCGCCGGCCGCTGCTGGGGCACGCTCGCTTCGCTCGCTCGGTTCGTGCGTTGTGGTCGCAAGATGACCTTAACGCTGGTATGCAGTTATAAATTAATCCTAAATGTACATAAAATTCTCTACAGAAGTATGTATGTAAACCAACGATAAGATCCCTGTTCTCAAATATATTCAAATTTGACTATAATTTTTCCATGAGTTATTCGAAATTACCTGTATAGTAATGCCTCCACAGCGGCCGTATTTTGTCCTGCCCGCCGACGTCCCACACGTTGAATTTGACGTTCTTATACGTAACGGTTTCCACATTGAAGCCTACAGTAGGTATCGTTGTGACTGACTGACCTAATTTTAATTTATATAAAATTGCTGGAAGACTTTTGTTAAGGAAATATGGCACATAAATGAAGAAATATTAATTTGAATTTTGTACAAAATATATTCATAATCCTTTGCAAATTTGGCAAACTATTTTTGATATTGTCCTATAGAATATCTCAATTTTTTTTTTATATTGGCGGACAGTTCACACAAAGCGACCTGATCCCAAACTAGGCAAAGCCACGAGTACAAAAGATTCACACATAAAACGATAAATAACGCCCAGACACAGAAAAAACACGTTTCTTCATCATACAAAATATTTGCCCTGAGCGGGAATCGAACCTGCGGCTAATGGCGTAGAAGACAGACTCACTACCAACCAAACCAACGGGCCAGAAATCCTTATTGTTTTGATAACTTCAAACGATTTTTTGTCAAAAAGGGTCACGGAATCAGTTGGTTCGACTGCACATGAAAAGAGAATATACCAGATGTTATTAATTACGATTACAACATACTCCACTATTAAAGCGTAATCAACTAGATTTACTGCGCTTAATGTAGAAAACAATTATTTGTGGGGCAGTAGTTACACTGCTAATCATGAATAATGTCGGCTTCAATAGGTACCTATTAAGCATACGCAGGGAATTAGCAATTATCGCCCACTTCCTTCCTTCTAATATTTGATGTGCATATATTTCCAGGGCATTAAGTAAGTACCTACTGAGATAACAGTAAAATTTGTTACTAGAGGCAAAATAAATTGTAATTGATTTAAAATTAAATACGTGTTTTTTGACCATTAGTTACTTTTAAAATTGTGGGGAATATGACGAGAGTATAGTATTCTTTGATATGACGTGTAACAAAAATGATATTTTGGCAACTGGATGACGTTGTCAAGAGGGCGCTGCTGTCATAATATTTTGCTCGTTTAATGTCGAAATCTGTTTGCAGTTCCGATTTTATACACCTGCCAAAATAACCGTGTCGAAAACTCATCCCCCAAGGGGGTGAAATAAGGGATGGAAGATTTTCAAAATTTTTTACTTAGCTTAACTTTCCTGCCTTATTTCACGGTTTCACCCCCTTGGGGGATGAGTTTTGGAAGATCCTTTCTTGGGTGGTGTTTGTGGCATGCAATAAATTAGCATACTAAATTTCACACGTATAGCTAAAGCGGTTACGGATAGACGTCATTCAGGACATATTATTTTATTGACATTTTAGCGAAATATACTCATACCAAGTTTGACACTCGAATTACTAACCGTTCTGACGATAGAGCAAAAACAAAAGAGAAGCTTTTCTTGTATGGCGACTCCCCTTTTGATTTATTTTTATTTTAAGGTGATATATTTGTTTTAAAAATACATATTCTGTGAAATTTTCAACCAGCTACCTATGTCGGTTCAACAGATACAATTTTCAACCTAGTAAAAAACTACATATTTTCTACATTATGCCCCACTGTGCATCTCAGTCGCGTCCTGCTGGGGAGCACCACTTCTAATATGTTACCTATGGCTATGTACTTGACTCCTGCAAAGTTTCACCCTAGCAGGTTTAGGTGCAAGGTACCCCATACAAGCTCAGCCTTAGTGATCCTACTAAGTTATTTAAATATTTAGCTGTAACTGTTATGCTCAGCACCAACCAAGAACAAGAATGTAATCAGCTATTTCCATCTGACCACCACATAGCTCATTTTTGCTTGCACTCACTAAATAAAAGTGCTTTCTAACCCCGCCTTAAAAAGATCGAAAGCATATAAATAAGCATAGGTAGTTTGCAAAGAAAAACAACAGAAAGCATTTAAGCCGCGATTACACCAGCTTGAATTTGACGACTGAATAAGAAATCTACCTAGGAGGCTACGTAGAAAAAGACGTTTGAGAATTCAGAGTTCTAGCTAGGAAGCTAAGTATAAAAAGTGCCTACTAATACAGTGGCTGAATAGTGATGTTCCGATAGCGATAGTTTTGCTGTCGGTAGTTGATCTTGAAATACAGTAACTCTGTTGAATAGCCTTATCGAAAATAATTATTGTACAATAAAATGCTATCAATTGTTATAAAATGGCTGATACAACCTCAAGACAAATACAACCGATAATTGAAAGAAGAAAAAATTACAGACAAACTTATTTGCGGTTTTAAAGATGGGCTTTATTGCTTTTAAAAATACTACAGGAATATCGAATCCCTCGAAGCGAGAGTCTGCCTCGCACTTGACCGTTTTTTTAATATAAGTATATTTTTGTTCGATATGTTGAATTAATCATTCGCACTTGGACATCACTAAACATGCTAAGTCCCTTCAAGTAAAGGAGTTAGAAGGTTTAGTGATGTGAAAATTTTGCGAATGATTAATTCGAATCGAACAACTTGTCCATGAAAAATAAAAATAAAGAATTATCTTGGTTTAATAATAAGTACTAATAATAAACTTAAGAAATTCACTATAAAAAAATTTGTTTACGACTGTTCGGTTGAGTCAAGGAGTGATCACAGCGAGCTGGATTCAAAGACAAATTCGGCATACATTGCTCGTTGAAGTAAGGATAATGCAATAACATAACCAAGCCTCCCAGCAATGTATGCCGAATTAGTCTTTGAATCCAGCTAGATGTGATCGTGGCTTTAATAGGCTGAAAATACATTTCCGTGATGTTTTTATTTTTATTTACCTTAAATGGACAAATGAGACCTGAACATTGCCGTGCCAAATCTTATGAATGAGAGTATTTCTGATCAAACAAAAACAATGGCTGTGGTAAATGAAGTGGATAAATTTTTTCTCTTTTTCTAGTCTTGCAGGTGCACATAGTCATTGGCCGTAACTGAACAACTTTCAGTAAATAAAACTATCAGCCTCTTCAATACTCTTCATATAAAATTGCAAATGGACAGTTTAGCCACGATCACATCTAGCTGGATACAAAGACTAATTCGGCATACATTGCTGGGAGGCTTGGTTGTGTTATTGCAATATCCTTACTTCAACGAGCAATGTATCCCGAATTAGTCTTTGAATTCAGCTAGGTGTGATCGTGGCTTTTTTGTGGAAAAGAGGATTATTTTATTATTTTCTGAAAGTTTTATTTACTGAAAATTATTCAGTTACCTTGACTGACCACGCCCTTTCAGTTTTCGGAAACCAGTCCCTTAGACCATGTATTGGTCAATTTAATTTCGATGCGAACACGGAATTAAATTAAAATTAATCATTCGCACTCGGACATCACTAAACCTCCTTACTCCCTTCAAGTAAAGAACTTAGGAAGTTTAGTGATGGGTAAATTTTGCGAATGATGATGAACAACTTGTCGATAAAAAATAATTATTATTCATGGTGTAATAACAAGTACTAATAAAAAAAATTAAAAAATTCACTATAGATTACCATCGATACTTGAAAGGTTCAGATATTTTCTATACGACTGTTCAGTAGAGTTAATAAACCTGCATTGCGACAAAAAAAATTGTAAAAAGAACTAGGTAAAGGAGTGATCACACCTAGCTGAATTCAAAGACTAATTCGGCATACATTGCTGGGAGGCTTGGTTATGTCAATTGAAATATCCTTACTTCAACGAGCAATGTATGCCGAATTAGTCTTTGAATTCAGCTAGGTGTGATCGCTCCTTAACTCTACACTGCGCGTGGCTTGACACGAAGTACGAACTTGGTCGGTTATTTAGTATCGATTATTACCGGTACTTTTAAGAATTCGATATTCTCGATATTTTCTATAGGAATATTCGGTAGAGGTAGAGTTACTGTATTTTTAAAATTCAACCATCGATCTCGTTATCGCAGCAACACTGATTCAATAATTTTCAAAATTTACGGTTCGGTTAGGTACTCAATCAATCGCCAGTTAAAGCGCGACGGAGTCAGATGTGTCCGTGTAGAATACTTGACTAGTGCAACACTGTTAGTTTTGAATATAGCGGTCTTTAATTGTTTTTCTAGTAGGAGCGCTTGTTTTAAGTAAAAAAGTATACCATCAGTTAGGCCATTATTTTTTGTTCGACAAGTTGTTCGATTCGAGTCAATCATTCGCATTTGCCCATCACTAAACCTCCTTACTACTATGTTCCGATGTCATTATTTGGTGGTCATTTCCTCCGAGGCGAGTTCGCCCGGTTGGGCATTTCGCCCGAAAGTATTCATTGTTAGTCGAGGTCTTTTAAAACCAGATCCAAAAGATAATGAGAAACTATGGCAAACAATAAATAAACTTACATACAGAAATAAAAAATCCAAAAAAGATCAATAAACTTCTAGATAAAAAGAATTGACTTCAGCATTTTGTTACTGTAAAAATATCGTTGGCCGAAACTATTTTACTTAAGACTGCACCACGTAAAAACTACCAAAACGGCAATCACGGTTTAATATTGCTTACATATTTAATATGATTTTTTTTAAACCATTACGATTACGCCATACATTTTTATTATGACCGCGCGAAGTCTAATAAATAGCTCTGACACGCGGCCGATACCCACAAGAGCTCGAAGTGAGACCACGTCAGTTTGCACCGCAACGCGCCAAAATTATGGATCGCGTTTCAACGTATATACATTCTCTGCTTTCATAGTGTAACAAGGTAACTTTGTTTTTTACTATTTTCTAAAGTAAGATATTTCTTTCCTTGTATTTATAAAGTGTTTGTATTAGAGAAATGGGGAAGCGCAAAGATAAATATTATGTATCCCGTCAAAAATTCAAAAAATATCTCTTCCTTTAACCAAGTAAGTACCTACTTATATACCATACCTAGGTAGTTTTGTTTAGTGATGGGTGACTGGTGATGAAGGGTAGGCGGAGGAAGATAGGTAGATGATGGGTGATCGATCAGAAGGGTTATCAGAGTAATAGATTTTCGGTACGTGATTGATGTCCGGACGAAGATGGGTGACCGGTGGATGATATTGATGGGTGACCGGCGGAAGACGAGTCAATGGTAGATGATGGGTGACCGGTAGATGATGGGTAATCGGCAGTGGTAGGAATAGGTAGAGCTGTTTAGGGTCGATGATCAGAAACTTGAACGTGCTGCTTGCTACATTATTTCGTCAGGTCTGTTAGATTTTCCTCTTGAGACGGATTTCCATAGCATGGCTTTTCGAAATAAGACTGCCTTTTGATCGTTAGTATATGTCGTTTGATCTTTCGATCACAAAAACAACGAAATGTACAACGATGGCACGGATTTAAATGGATTACTTTTTTAAAAGAAGCAAACGGCGCCAAACTTAGGCAGGAAAAAGGCTACATTATTTCATCAGGTCTGTTAGATTTTCCTCTTGAGACGGATTTCCATGGCATGGCTTTCCGAAATAAGACTGCCTTTTGATCGTTAGTATGTGTCCTTTGATATTTCAATCACAAAAACAACGAAATGTACAACAATAGCACGGATTTAAATGGATTACTTTTTTTAAAGAAGCAAACGGCGCCAAACGTAGGCAGGAAACAGGCTACATTATTTCGTCAGGTCTGTTAGATTTTCCTCTTTAGACGGATTTCCATGGCATGGCTTTCCGAAATAAGACTGCCTTTTGGTCGTTAGTATGTGTCCTTCGATCTTTCGATCACAAAATCAACGAAATGTACAGCGATGGCACGGATTTAAATGGATTATTTTTTTAAAAGCAAACGGCGCCAAACTTAGGCAGGATGATAGTTGATGACTGGATGAATGATGATGATGAAAGGATGATAAGTGATGCGCGGATTATAGTTGATGAGTGGATCAATGATGATGAGTGATGCGCGGATGATAGTTGATCAGTGGATGAATGATGATAAGTGGATGATGAGTGATGCGCGGATGATAGTTAATGAGTGGAGGAACGATGATGAGCGGATGATGAGTGATGCGTGGATGAGTGGATGAATGATGATGATGAGCGGATGATGAGTGATTTTCGGATGATAAGTGATGCGCGGATGATAGTTGATCAGTGGATGAATGATGATGAGCGGATGATGAGTGGTGCGCGGATGATAGTTGATGAGTGGATCAATGATGATGAGTGAGGCGCGGATGATAGTTGATCAGTGAATGAATGATGATGAGCGGATGATGAGTGATTTTCGGATGATAAGTGATGTGCGGATGATAGTTTCTACCACCATGTCATTACGAGTAAGTCTAAAGTGTTTCTACTGACGTGCTGTTGAGTATACAAACTTGAAGAGCTGTTCCCTGTCGCCCCTCGCTTCCCCTCGAGTAATCCTCCGTTATACAATCGTTGCGCTGAGCTATATTAGTAGAGTTCATTAAAAATACCTTGAGAGAAAAAAGTTCCATTCAAAACACAGTTTTTTAAAAGGTGTCGTTTCCTCCGAGCGGACGAGAACGCGTCTCGGGTGAAATGACGCACTACGACTCCAAGTGGACTGTGCGCATGTGTGTGTTCGATCATACGCACACTACTGTTGCTTCCGACTCGACGCGAAAACTAAACAGTTTTGATCCTATACATTTTTTTATGAAAGGGACAACTGATTTAGACATGAATTGAAAATTTTGTCAGGATTACAAAGTATCTCTTTTAAGGAAGTCTAACAAAATTACGGACAAGTACAAGGTGTCAAACAATCTCCTGAAAACTTCATCAATGGAGTCATACCATGAAAAATTAACGATTTTCACCATACATACGTGGGACACTCAGAAATATTTGCGACACTAAAAAAAATTGTTCTACAGGTACATATATTTTTATTAAATCTTTTCAAAGTACTCTCCACCAGCCTCTATACAAAGATTCATGCGTCTGAACCAGTTTTCAAAACACTTTTTCCAGTCCGCCGTAGACACCTCGTTTACAGCCTGCTCGAACGCAGCCAGCGCATCTTCCGGCGACGAAAATTGTATCCCCTTGAGCTGATTTTTTATTTTTGGAAATAAAAAGAAGTCACACGGTGCTAGATCAGGGCTGTAAGGAGGGTGACCCAGGAGTTTGACTGGTGTGCTGTCCAGGAAGTCCCTCGTTTTGAGCGCGGTGTGTGCAGGCGCATTGTCGTGGTGGAGCAGTAGTCCGCGGAGCCCTGTGTTTGGTCGCTTGTTGCTCACAACAGAAAAAACTTCTGGTAAACATTTGGTAGTATACCATTCGGCGTTGATGCTTCTTTGATCTCGTAAGGGAATTGAGGCCAAGTGGCCAGTCAAATTAAAAAAGCTGGCGATCAAAATCTTCCCCCCGCTTCGAGATCGCTTCACTTTGGTAGGCGTTGGTTCATTTTGAAACACCCAAACTGTCGACTGGCGCTTGGTTTCTGGATCGTATTGATAAATCCAGGACTCATCACCTGTTACGATGTCGTAAACACGCCGAGACGAGCCTGCTTCAAATTTGTTCAGCATATCACGGCACCATTCCACCCGGGCCTGCTTCTGAGCGTCGGTGAGGTAGTGCGGCACCCAGCGCGATACTATCCTCCTCACGCGAAGATGCCCGTGTAGAATCTCGTGAACGCTTTCCGATCCAATCTTTAATATGTGCTGAATCTCCTGATATGTAATTCGCCTATTATCTTGGATTAAATTTTTCACTGCTAGCACGTTTTCTTCCGTAATAGCCGTCAAAGGGCGACCGCTTCTTTCTTCATCCCCCAAGGTTGGTCGACCGCGCCTAAATTCGTTATACCAACGATACACGGTTGCCTTGGAGGGGCCTTCATCCATAAATGCCATTTGAAGTCTATCGAACGATTCATCCGGTTTCAGGCGACACTTGAAATCGTAAAAAATCATAGCTCTAAAATGTTCCCGGCGCAGATCCATTTTTCAGTAAGACACGATACTTTGAATTGGCTCGCAAAAAATGTGGAGGGAAATTTTGAAAATGGAACACACATATTTTTACTTACAAGTAATCATATTTTCGAAAAAGATTCTGACCGGCCAGTCTCCCATATATAAAAACTATTTTTCGCAATACTTTCTGAGTGGCCTGGTACATCTATACACAACAAAAAAAAATGTTAAAGTGCGAGTCGGACTCGCGCATCGAGGGTTCCGATATACCTACCTATAGTATTTTTAGAAGCAATAAGGTCCATTGTAAGGACCGCAAAACTAAATTTGTTTGTAAAGATTTGTTGCAAATTTCCAAAAAACTGTGCTACTTAGAGAGATTGTTTTTTTTTCTGAATTATTTACATAAACCTCTATGGACTTTAATTAATTCAGATTTTTTTCTTCGGAAAACTTCGGGGATAAGGAAGGGGGGAAGGTATTTTTTTAACTTTTTATGTCATAACTTGAAAACTAAGAGTCGTTAAAAATATAAAGAACTATTTTGGAATGTACAAGTGAAGCACTTTCATATGATACCTAACTTGACTTAGTACTGACAATTAAAAACTTTGACCTACCCATTTGGGCCCCCTTTACAATAATAATAATATTATAATTATTTCAATTGCAATAAAGTAAGACAATCGTATTCTAAAACTACTTCTACTACTAAATATAAAAGTATAAACGAGTTTTTAGCTTGCTTTTCAATTTATTTTAAGGTCATTAAAAATACTCATAGAAGCCTTTATACAAAGTATCTGAACATATCAGTCGCGCTATAAAGTGTACCAGCACAGAAAATATAGAGGTATACTACGTATAGCACAACTAGTGAACTGTCTATGATCCCTACTATGTTGATGTTCCTTAATAGTGATGTACAATTATTTCAAGAAGCAACAATCGAAATATTCGAATGTACTACTTAGTACTATCCAAATAATCTTTTATCATTCAATTGTTATTTTTCATTGGAATCATTATTCGCTTTTCGTACGATTTGGAATGAAAAATTTATTCTAACTAAAAGAATGAATAAAGCACTCAAATTCTTTGTGTTTACTTGACTGGTGCAACCTAATTTTAATTCCTTGTTTGTTTTTTAGTATACCGGTAATTCTGTGGTTTTTTTTTGTAGTTATTCTAGTGTTTTTCTATACAACATAAATTAGCCCTTATTAATATTTTCCGTACGATGAGGTGTTCTATTCGTATTGGCCCTTCACTAAAGTTCCTTTCTGCGTTGCTTACTATGCGGCTTACTCAGTCAGTGACTTACTTAGTTCCATCTTTCTACCTTCCTTTCCTACGTAGGAGACTAACTGACTTAGTGTGTGAATTCAGTCAGGTGTGATCGGCCCTTTAGGACTAACAGCATTTTTATTTCTCTTTCCTTACAGACGAAAACTTTAAGTGAAACACGCTCAAACACGGAAAATATTATTTACTAGGCAGGCTTCAAGCCCACGTCACACAGAGGGGTACAAGCGGTAAAGCGGTCCGGGGGCGGACCTGCGGGAAGCGAAAGCGTTCCGGGACCGGTCACACAGAGGTACCGCGCGGAAACCGCGGCGGGACAGCGGGGCGGTAGTGGTCGGTGTGACATTATTTATCTGTGATTATTCAAAAGACGTAAATCCTTTGCTCTAAACAAAAAACCAAACTGATAACCTAAAAAAAAGTCTGCACAAAGCCGCAAAATTCTTGTAAAAATAAAATACAACGTCAAAGTCCGCACCCGGACCGCACCGCACCGCGCCGCGCCGAGCCGCGCCGCTGCCGCTCTGTGTGACGGGTTGCATTGAACGCAATGGAATACAGCGCCCGCTCCCGCAGAAAGTTCGGCCCCGCGCCGCGCCCGGTCCGCGGGGTTGTATTAGCGGCCCGGCCGCCCCCGCGCCGCACCGCGCCGCGCCGCGACCGCTTTCAATGTGACAGGGTGCATAAGAACTCATACTTTACAAAAAATACCGGCCCCGGAACGCTTCCGCTACCGCCTCAGTGTGACTTGGGCTTCAAAGTTCGCGCAAAACATAAAATAGGTGGCTTAGGGTACATCTCGCCCCCTCAAAAATGGTAAGTGTGTGATATGAACATTCCATGCGCATGCCAAAAACATGTTGAAATATCATTCATAATTTAAGTGTCGAGCAACACACCAGATGCGTTGGTTTGAATAAATGAATGCATATCTACCTATCTAAACAAGTGATCGGAAGTCGCACTAGATCGCGAGAAGTGAAAGGGTATGGGAGGGTTCTATGCTCAGCAGTAGGATTTATCATGCTTTTATAATTAGCTAGTAGTGCTTCAAGTATCCTTAGTGACAAACGCTGCTAAGTCGCTTTGGGTAGCAATAACGCACTGTAAGACGTAATCAATCTCGACCAGATAGACCAAAGTAGCGTAACAGGAATACCAGTCTATGTGGTGATATTTAGTGGATCCGAGACCATTGAGTGCCCGCACACAGTCAATGGGTGCCCGCAGACGGTCAATCATATGTATGATCCGACAAGGATGCAGCTATAAGAAAGAAAGAGAAAGCCTATTTCTTTCTTTTCTATAGCTGCATCCTTGTCGGATCATATCCAATATGATCTGACAAGGACCAATCCTTTTCGCGATCCGGTAGAGATGCAGCTATAAGAAAGAAAGAGAAAGCTATAGGACCATAAACTAGGTGTCTTAAGTGTATACGACTATTTCTTTCTTTCCTTTGCTGCGTCTATACCGGATCGCAGTGAACGGCTTGACTAACAGGTGAATAGAAGTTTGTGACGTGAAAGATGGTTCAACATAAAACCTTAAAGTAACTTAAATGTGGTAAAGTATTTGCCCTACAGAAAAAAAAGCTCTGTAAAAACACGAAGAACAAGATAACATGTACGAGCAGATACGGTATCGAATCGGAACTGGTAAAAAGTGTGTAAAGTGTTATGTTCTCGCACATTAGAGACAGGTTGTTTGCCTGTGGTTATCGACTGTCAAGACAAGGATACGGTGATTTTTTTACAACAGTAGTGGCTGGGAGATCATTATCTATACCAACGCACTGAAGACCAATTTATCTGTTTCTTAATCCAGGTTCATCATAACATCCCATGAAACGTCTACTGCAGGACAGCGAGGTCCCTCCAAAACTCCATCAAAAACGCGTGGTTCTTTGGAGGAGACTAACCAAGTCACCACGCTTGTAAGCGTTGGGGCTGGCGACCGCTGCAGTTGGTGACCACAGTATGTGAGATGGAAACAAAGATGCTGCTGCCCACCCCCTGGTACATAATACTCGTATATCTGGTTAACCTTGACAAATCAGTAACGAATTTGTCCGTACCGCTAATCAGGCTCTTTATGTTTGTACAATTTCGGAATATTATATAAGTTATAATAGGAGAGAGTGAATGTAATGCGAACGGTCTAGAAGATACTAAACCCATTGAAGGATTTAACGTAGAAGGTTAAGTTAAGAACCAGTGTAATTTTTGTATTGGAAAATAAACTAAAAAAAAAGTGCAGTTTTAGTAAAATTTTGTAAAACATTTTAAAGGATTTGGGTTACAAATGTCACTTGAAACTGTTCATAGAAAGTGCGCTTCAGACTGTAATGTAATGTGGGGATTTACACAAGCCCGTTGGTGTGGTTGGTAGTGAGCCTGCCTCTCACGCAGTAGGCCGCGGGTTCGATCCCCGCCCAGAGCAAACATTTGTGTGGTGAACACAAGTGATTGTTCTGTGTCTGGGTGTTATTTATCTATTTATGTAGATTATACAGGCTTTGCCTAGTTTGGGATCAGATGACCTTGTGTGGAATGTCCCCAATATTTATTTAATTTTTTTAACTAAGTTGCGACAGGAAACGGTACAATTTGGGGGTATGATATAAATGATAATGGCAGGGAGAGTGAATGCGATATATCATAAGCGGCTGTCAGAAAGGAAGGTTCCACTTTACATATTTATAACAAGCGTTCCGTTACCAAACCCTTTCTCCGTATTCCCTGATATGTGTATTTTAGGACAGGTGAGAATGGTAGCGATATATTAAATCGCATAAAAAATTTCATACATAAGGAAATCTCTTTTGTTGAGATCTTCCTCAGAGTAAGCGTTGAATGAATTTACTCGTATTGTCGACACAAAACGTTAAATATACGGGTGTCCAAAAAAATTTGTGTCGAGCGGAAAACATTCTAATCTGCCCATGAAACTGAACAACTTTTCCCAAGGAACGTAGGTCGAAATACGAAAAAAAAAATTCGACTTCCCATACAAACTGCATCAGCTGACAGCACATTTTGTATGAGAGGTCGAAAATATTTTTTCGTATTTCGAATTTTCGACATATTCCTGGAAAAACTTGTTCAGTTTCATGGGCAGGATTAACATGTTTTCCGCTTGACACAAATTTTTGGGAATTCTTTTGCTTGGAAAATTTTCAAAATAGCATGACATCAGTTAAATATTTTCCTTCTGTGCAATCAATAGTAGCAAGACTAGTAACTAAATGGCACCATAAGCCTTCACTTTACTGGTTGAGGAAACATCAATACGAGCTTACTCAGAAGCCTATTCACTTGATAAGTCCCGGTTACATGAACTCAAAAATACAGACGCA
This sequence comes from Athrips mouffetella, assembly GCA_947532105.1. Lineage (NCBI taxonomy): Eukaryota > Metazoa > Arthropoda > Insecta > Lepidoptera > Gelechiidae > Athrips > Athrips mouffetella. The sequence continues at coordinate 8,610,218 of OX383960.1, read as the reverse complement.
AAGTTCCACTATAGCAAAACGTTGTATTTATGCTTATGTATGACTGTGTGGAGTATCAACTAGTTTACTTGTTCTCAAATGAAAAATTGTTTTGTTTTGCAAAGGATACTAGTCTTTCCGGCTGCGTCGAGACCCAGCATGAGTATCCTCATCTCCTTGTTACCGAAGATCTTCGATAGCAGCTTCCCCATGGTGCTGAGCTCGCATCAACCGCACAACTGGAATTAAAGAAAAATAGGATATCACTTTTTGTTACTTAGAGAGTTTGAAGCAAAGAAATTTCATATTATGTTTCCACACAAAACTAGAGCGGTCACATGAAGGAATATGTGCGTCACTGAAAAAAATTGGGTTGAACATCTTTCTAGCAACAATAGTATACTAGAAAGAGACGTAGGCCTATTTACGCGGCAAGATCTAAGGAAATCTAATCTGTGGTCAGAGACGTTTTTGCCATTCGCGTGCACTGTTTGAAGTTTGACCTAAAACATTACGAATTTACGATGTCGCACTGTAAAGACGTGCACAGTCATAAACGATCTAGCTTCATCCATTTATTTCTTATACCACAATTTAAGTGATCCCCCTGGTGTTGCGGGTGTCTATGGGCGTCGGTGATCACTTACCATCAGGTGACCCGCTTGCTCGTCTGCCTCCCTCTTCCATAAATAAAAAAAAAAGTGAGCAAACGAGCTGATGGACCACCTGATGGTAAGTAGTCACCACCACCGCCCATAGCACCCAATATTCATTTATGACATACTTTGACAACAATAAGACAGCCACCCGGAGAACTAAAATAGAATGTCTCATCACTGGATTCACAGCAGTGCAAGCATTGATGCTCCACAGCAGATATAGGCAAGGGGGTGTTCTCAAGATGGACTTTGAAAAAAGAGGTAGGGCTTTTAAATATTATTAAACTTTTCTTAAAAGATAAAGAAACTATTTATGAGCAAAGAGAACTAAACCATTTTTTAAAGTACGCTACGTTATTCATTCAAGAGGTTTTTACCTGAGTAAAAAACTCTGAGGAAACTTTGTAAGCTTACAAAGCTTTATAACTTGGAACCAATAGTGGCTAACTTTACGTAAAGAAACTTCCCTTTGGGACGGATACAAAGAAAAACAAGAGGAACGGGAATTATGAATTAAAAACAAAAAATATGTAAATTATGCTGTTTCATACACCGCAAGCAGGAAACAATCATCATTACATCCCATACAACACGTTCAGTGCTGGACAGGGTGCTCCCCTACATAATTTTTTTATAGCAAGAATTTGGGAGAGGATGTGTAATTCATTATAAACACCATTAGAAGTGCAGATAATTTTTAGGTTAATTTTTTGGGCACAAAAGGACTACAAATATTTTTTTGATATCACTTTATGATAATAAGACCCTCACGTCAGTTAAACTAACAGGAAAATTCCTGAAATATTTTCTTGGTTGGGACATGTTTTATAGTTTAATTTACTACAAAATCTCATTACAGGTATGGTCACAGGTCAAGCTACGAGTAAACACTCGCAATGCAACCTTACGCTTCTCTACGGCGCATAAAATATCCATAACATCTCATGAAACGTCCACTACAGGACAGGGAGCTCCCTCAAAAGCTCCAATAAAAACGCGTTATTCTTAAGAGGGGATTCACCATAGTCACCATGCTTGAGAAAGCGTTGCGGCTGTCGACCGGTATGTTGTGACCGCAGTATGTAAGATGGTACGATACACAGAAAGATGCTGCTGCCCATCCTCCGGTTCAAGCCCTTAGTCGCCTCTTACGATACCCACGAGTAGAAAAGGGTTGGTAATATTATTTGCCGGCACCACACGGACGGTATAAAATATGAACGGTACACTCAACAGCACACCAGTAGAAACACTTTTGGACCTTATGACGTGGTAATAGAGTTGAAAAAGTTTCTACCGACAAGCGGTCGACCGTACAAAATCAAATGTGACAAACTTGAAGTGCTCTTGACTAAAGTAGACAACTAGGATCCATAAAATGTATTTTCAGAGCAAAAGTAACTCTCCTTACTAAAGATCCTCCATTTCAAAGAAAAACATGTTTTCCAGTGCCTACTTCAGAGCTTTAATTGAATTCGTAGTTTTCAAAAGCAAAAACACGAACAAACTTATTTCATTAAACTTGTATAAAAGTCCTTCGAATCGTCAGCAAATTAACCTAGTTATTAAAGGTAAAGTCATTTCACAGGTTATTCCAGTCAACAGTTTTCTAATTGGAATTAATTTTCTCTAGTTGCTATTTCATTTAAAACTGGAAATAGTAGTTAAGGAAATTATTCCACCTATCATAACATCCTACTAATCCTATCCTACTAATATTATAAACGCGAAAGTTTGTTAAGTATGGATGGATGGATGGATGTTTGTTACTCTTTCAAGTAAAAACTACTAAATGGATTTTAATGAAACTTTACAATAATATAGCTTATACATCAGAATAACACATAGGCTACAATTTATAAAGATATCATGTGAATTGTTCAATTCTGTGCAGACGAAGTCGCGGGCACCAGCTTGTATTATTTATATAAAAAGTACTCTTAATAAAGGAAGACACTTTTCCAAAGTCGGGAAATAAACGATTGTTTATTGATAGATTGTTGAATTTACAGCCAGAAATACGTGAAGCCGTGAATCGAGAACGTAGATTACGAGTACCTTATGATCCTTTTGCATATCAAAGGACTTTTGGTGGCCTAAAACCCTGGCGACAGGGTAAGCCAGGCTGATGATGACCTGGCTAGGTTGGGCTCACAAACCCTCTTTTTCTTTAATTTTATTGGTTACGATCGCTTGTAACTCCTTCCTAACTCTTAACCCCGTGCAAGGCTTGCAAGGAAATAGGGATACGTATCTATCACAAAGCTCACAAAGCCTCTATTTCTTTAATTTCAGGGTTAGAGAAAGGTCACCTACGGGCTTTTCGTTGGTCACGATCGTTTGTATCTCCTTCCCAACTCTAAACCCCGTCGCTCGCAATAGGATATAGGAATACATATTTATCCCAAAGCTGATCTGAGATCTATCTCGTATTTTGATTTCAACAGGTAACACATTAGACTAAGAGCTTGCGGTTGGCAACCCTACCTCATCGCCTACCAAAAAGCGACCTATCTAGGCTGGTGCACAATGAAAAGGTGAGTCTAAAAAAACAGGGTTGCCTCGGCGCAACCTGGCACGTTTGTACAGTCAACAAAAAACTGTACGTACGTATTTTTTTTTACCAAATCGTGTACCAAGTAAATACATAGTATATGCAAAAAAGTATAGTAAAAGTTACTGCCCGCTCTCCCTCTATTATTAAATTTAACTAAGCTGTGAGCGCCATTTGCGCCATTTTCCTAGCTTGACAAATGCGCGGAGTAATCCTGTAGGACGGAATTTGACCTGGATCTGGAATTGGACCTGGCACTTTGGCGTCTGAATCCGTTATAGAGTCATGATCGAGACACCCTTTGCTAACCTTTCGCGTGTATGGCTAAACTGCAGCACTTCGCTATCTACAAATTTTACTGTTAACCGTTTGCTGCTTATTCTACTCTTTGTTTGGGGAAGTGTCTGTGAGCCGTATATAAGTATGTACCAGACAACTTTCGAAACTACCGAGAAACTTGGCATATTAACTTCACCAGCAACATTTCTGATGGAGAAAGCTGCAAGATCTATTTCTTTGACTAAGTATTATACGTATATGTCACCGGAAAATAATACGGAATCGTAAGTTGATCAATTTCCTAGGTTAGTAAGTTGATTAATTTTCCAAAAATAATAAACACTCACCGGCTGCTGCCAGCACGCTTGCTTCGCTCGCTCGGCTCGTGAGTTTGGTCGAAAGAAAACCTAACAACCTATCTAATCCCGTTCAGGATTGGTTAGGTTGTGTTTGCCTTACCTAAGGGACCTATAGATCCACGAATTTTCTACGAGTTTATTATTTTTGGAAAGTTGATCTACTTACTAGAAAATTGATTAACTTACTATTCTTATTATTTTCCGTTGACATATATATTTATTTCAGTGTTGTTTCCACCATTCTACCCTTGTACCAAGCATTTTGACCAATGATAAAATCGTTTGACCTCAAGCGTTTCGATTGATGACAGTAATTAATTTTACAGTATTTCCTTGGAAGTATTGTTTATACTTCCTGCAACCAGAAAGTGTTTACTTTCTGACCGCTACAACACAGAGAGATGTAACCGCTTCTTGGCCGCAATGGCAACGTTGAATCAAATTATATTGATAATTGTAGTAGGATAATAAAATCTCTGTCAGTTAAATTACAGAAGCAAGAAAAGAATGGTTAAATGTAAAGAAGGCTCGTCTATTTGACTATGGTCGTTATATGTTCATTATTGTATTTTATTGAGCAGAATTGTTTTAGCAATACATTACAAAGTCACTTTATTCAAAAATCGAAAATAACACATACAACATCTTTCCGTGTGTGGTTTTAAATTTTCCACTAGACAAATCGTCTTCACGCTCGAATTGTGTCAACGATCCATCACCCATTCTCTTCTCCAACATTGAATCAATAGAGACGATTGTTCGATGCCTCTAATCGAAACCGTCGTAGTCTTGTGACGTCACAGCTCAGTGCTCAGACATGGAAGTTAACCTTGTGTCGATAAGACATAAATTGATATACACTTTAGCCAGTTAAGTGTACATTGCATGATCTGAAACATACATAACATCACGCCTTGTTCCCGTCGGGGTAGGCAGATACCACAGTTCTCCACCTGCTACGATCTTGACATACTTCCTTTGCTTCCTGAACTTTCATCAATCCTTTCATACATGCTCGTTGGTTTAGGGTACTTTTAACCTGGCCTTTATTCAGAACGTCCTGAATTTGGTCCTGGTACGTTCGCCGAGGCCTTCCCCTTCCAACGTTTCCATTCACTCTCGCCTTGTAGATCTCTTTCGTCAATCTTCCTTCATTCATCCTCTCTACATGACCAAACCATCTCAGCATCCCTTTCTCGATTTTGGCCACTACGTCTTCTTTTACGCCACACCGTTCTCTTATCACACCATTTCTAATCCTGCCACTCAATTTTATTTCTAATCCTGTCACACTATTTCTAATCCTGTCACTCAATGATCTGAAATCTTGTCTATATTTTAGTGTGAGTACTACGCCACTAAGGGATGACTAAAGCAGCAGTCACACCTTCTTAAGTTCAAAGACTAATCCGGCATACATTGCTGATAGAGGATTTTATAGATTCCAATATCCTTACTTCAACGAGCAATGTATGAAGAATTTGTTTCTGAATTAAGGAAGGTATGATCGCGATTTAAGGCGACGGAGGAGGCGACTAAGGGATTGTGATCAGGAGGAAGGGCAGCAGCGTTCTTCTGTGTATCGTACCATCATTCATACTGCGGTATCCAACCACCGCGGTTCATGGTGCCAACCGCGACGCTTACAAGCGGGGTAACTATGATATTTCCACTCCACCACGCGTTATTCCTGGAATCCTGGAGGGAGCTCCCTGTCCTGCAGTGGACGATTCATGGGATGTTATGATGACAATGACTATACGCCAGTAATTTAAAACATCTTAGGTCGCAAACACTTTTACATCGCTGATTTTTGGTATGTTAGTAGGATAAATAACAATACTGTAAAACCAAATTATCACACACTGCGTCGAAATTTTCTTGAAGTTACCTTTTCACCTTTACGTAAGGTGCATAAAATTTGCTACGATTTAAGGGCAACTACAGCTCTTTAGAGCTTTTGATACATCACTGAAAAAAAAAAACAAAAACTTCATGGTTTTCGGGGCACCAAAGGCTGATAACTTTTTACCCTAAAGCCGCTATCACACCTTCCTTAATTCAGAAACTTATTCGGCATACCTACATTGCTCGTTGAGGTAAAGATATTGAAACTAACAGAACCAAGCCTCCCAACAATGTATGCCGAATTAGTCTCTGAATTTAGGAAAGTGTGACAGCGGTTTAAATGTCATCTACCCTAACACCATTCCAAAAAATATCTGTTAAATGCCATGTTTAATGTATGCCGAATAAGTCTTTGAATTTAGGAAAGTGTGATAGCGGTTTAAATGTCATCTACCCTAACACCATTCCAAAAAATATCTGTTAAATGCCATGTTTTGCGACCTAACGCAATTTTTGGGTCTCCGGTTACCGGCGTACTACAGCTAAGTACGATCCAAAATAGTCAATTCACAAATTTTACATGGGCGACCGAGCTTCGCTCTATAATAGCCGCCTCAACATAAAATATCATCGGGTGAGCAAGCTATGCTACCCGCCAACAGATAGCGCTGTAGGTTTCTGTTTAAAACGCGGAATAAAGAAATGCTTAAAAACACGGAATAAAGAATTTTCCCAGACATGAGACTAGATCTAGCATCTAGCTGGATCGATTTATCTAGCTAGATCACGCTAGATAGATTTATCGTCCCCGAAAACCCTATTATAGTTAATTTAATTAAAATCGTTAGAACCGTTTCCGAGAAACCGATTACAAATATATAAACAAATTTATATAAATTTGCTAGTATAGGATTTTATTATGACAACAGAGTATTAATCAATCTTTTAGCAACCTAAGCGTTTTGAAAAGGCCAATGATAAGATTATCCAAGACATATCTTGCGTAAGCTGATAACTGAAGTTCCAAGACCTTGGCCACAAAACCTTGCATTGAGAGAGATTTTTACCTGATTAAACTTTACGATAAGAGCCTGAAAGAACATAACTAGTTCCTAACTTTAGCCATAATCATAAGATCTTGTACAATATTGTACATAGATTATTTACGAGGCGAAGCTAAGAAATAAAGGTTGTTTTAGGTAAGACGTTTTCATAGCATCTTCACCTTAGTGACACCTTTCACATATTTGACACAGATTTTTCGTCTCAACCATATCTTGACAGCTTACAAATATATATTGTACTTAATAGAGATCTTCTATTGTGGTTACCACAAGTCGTTTCTCGAGCAACCGTCGCCCTACATAATGATGCTAAATATAGACAACCCTTTTCACTGTGCACACCTAAAGCTATTTAAGATTCGTGTTGTGAAACTGTTTAAATAAAAGAGTTGAATTTAGAATGCTTACACATGGTATTAAAAATACGATGATCCTTTTAAGGGGTGATTCGTGTCTTTAAAAAAGAAACGATTTAAGAAGTGATATGTGTGGAAAGTTCAATTACTTCTATGATCAGCTGGTGACGTAGACGAAGATTACCATTGCGATACTATCTAGTCTTCAGCAGACTTTAGATAGTAATCATTGTAAAAGTATATTTGGCTTGTCCCAACTCATTGACACCAACGCCAAATTCAGAAACATAGGAAGTGCAAATTGCCAAGCCCAGGACAGAGATCATTGGCGAAATACGGGAGAGGACATACACAATAGATGGGCAATAGAGGATTCATTGCTTGTTGGGGATAACATGCAGAGTGCTCGTGATGTGTAAAACACAAGCATTATAGGATCCTCTTTTATTGGTCACCATGCAATGTTGCACAGATTTGCAAAAAGCATGACATTAGTTTCGCCCGGCTTGAGGGGAATCTCCCTATCTAAATCTGCCTAACTGTGGGCAGTCTCAGCATGCGGGCTAACTGAGTTTTTGACCAATGGTAACGCGTCCTAAGAACCTATATTATTCTAATTGCAATCAACACTTGAGATTTGCAGGCCCAATTCAACACAATAAGAATAGCACACACAACCCAAGAAAGTCTTCAACACTCGAAGTGCTTACTTGAAAATTGTCATCATAATCATCACAATAACGTAATTACGTACATTAGTAATTAGAGAACTAATACATTACTTATAGTGCAAGGAAAAAACGTGTACACTTTGCACAGACGATGCTTTGTCAGTTCGTTCATTCAGAATCATTCATATCAATTAATCACATTTTCAATTATGGCTATTACTATCATTTACGACTTTCTTAACTATGTTTTTCTATACTTATACATATAATAAAATCGTAAAATTGTTGATTTTGTACATTGAAAATTTTCGCGAAATATAATATAGGGGGTCACAAAAAAGTAATAGAACCGGTAGGTTACTTTTAATAGGTATATTCGGGTAATTTTTCGAATTTTTGTCTATTTTCCCATTTTTCTGTTGGTCTGTTGATTTGGTTATATGTAACTCACAAACCACTGAACCGATTCAAATTCGGTTGGTTTATTTCCCTACAACATATAGTCCTTGTTTCATTGCAATAAGTTCACTCAAACAGAAGCTACACGAACGCAAAGTATCAAGCGGCCTGTGCACCAATTACTGTAAAAGTCCATACAGTTTTGGGCACAATTTAAAAAAATAAAATAAACAGAAAATAAAATGTCAAAAACGTGTCATAATCAACCAAAACTGTTAAAATAGTTTGACTAGTGGCAACTGCAAAGAAACTCAGAAATGATAACGTTATTATAGTAAAGAAAAGAAACAAAGGTAACAAATATTAGCCAAGAAAGCATAAAATTCAAATGGACTTACAAAATGTACGCTGAAATCAATAATAAAGAGGTTATTTTAGGTCGTTTACGGATTCACGTAATGTTAATGTAGATTATTTATAAATATATATGCCTGCTACTACCAATACTAATATAGGTACCTACGCATTTTTAACCTTGAATACTTATATAACGCAATACAACCAAGATAAAACTGTAGTTCTGTTGATTGATAAGTAATACAAAGACAGCTGATTCACCTGGTCATATTATACGGTTGCTAATATGATTTCGCAAATATTACATACATACATAACATCACGCCTCTTTCCCGTTGGGGTAGGCAGAGACCACAGTCCTCCACCTGTTATTATCACAGTTTTTTATTATTTAGACTGCCAAATCAAAACTTTGTGTCGCACAAATAAGGGGTATCCATGTCAGAAACCTTTGGCGGGTTTGTTAGGTCGGTCATTAACCTTACAACTCACAAACGACATGATGATCCTATTTTTGCTAGACTTTTTTTAGCTTATCGTAAAAACGGGAACACTTACAAGCCTGAAAATTGGTATGTTTATAGTGCATAAGCTATAGAATAACGACAAGTAATAAAAACTGGTCAAGTGTGTGTCGGGCTAAGGCTAATTTAACACGCTTCCTTTTTTAACTATTTTTAATTTTTAACTTAGTGGTACGCGCTATTTTTAACTTAGTGGCACGGAAGACGGTTCTGTTCCTCGGTGCGCAAGTCCGACTCGCACTTGGCCAGTTTTTTTGTAATAACTTATGCGCTGGTCCTACAATTTTTTAAGCTGTTGATGTTTTTTCCGACGCACGAAGTAGTTACCGCCTATTCCCACTATTCTCGTTTTTAATAAAAAGAAAGCTAAAACCGCTTTCTAACTTCAGAACCATCACATACTGAATCAACAGCACTAAGTATGTAACAAAAGCTATACAACGCTACGTGTCACATCGCCATTAAAGCCTTAACAGCTTGAGGCGACGCTATAAAAGCTGAAACAGCCCTGAACGAGGCCAGTTTGGTTTTAGCACAACACGAGGGAACCCTGAATTAGGTCGCACATCCTATGTCATCGGTTTTGGGAAGTGTAGGTAGTATTACGTCAGGTAAAGGTAATTTCGTCACGATTTAGCGGTGACGTCATTGTTTAAAAATCTTATTGAAGTTTGCTAAAGAAGAATGGGATAATTACGATTGATCAAAATGGTTCATATTTGATATTGTGCATTGGCAACTTTTATGTCATACATAAGTAAACTAGTAGTAATTATAACTGAATATTAATATAGAAACATCAATCTCAGTCAAAACCTCGTGTCATCCCACAAATGTTTGCCCTGGGCGGGGATCGAAACCGCGGCCTAGGGCATAGAAAGCAAACTCACACCAACCACGCCAGTATTAAATATTTGTAGGTAGATACCACATCCCACATAACATAGCAACTAGACAAAGACGATAAGCGTAACGAACGTGAACTGTATGACGTAATTCGTGAACTATGAGTGTAGGAACTCCTTTGAACAATTAGTCGACTATTAGGCAATTATCGTGGGCGGAGATGTGGAACTTGTATCAAGAAGGAGAATAACCTCTAGATAAAATGAAACAATGAATCTTTGCTTATACGCATATATATTTGCTTTTGCAGAATAATCTCAATCAGATTTTGTAAAGAATGTTCGATATAAAATCAGAATTATACACTCGGCAAAATATTTTGCTTGACATTGAAATCATTAAAATTATAATATTGAAGAAACTCAGAGGTATACAATTAAAAGTGATGTAGCTTATGGCAAAATGAAGACTGGATGATTATATTTTAATCCTGCGAAATATACATACACCCCTTTATAGCATTTAAGTCTCCCTACCTTGTGCAGTGGTGGTTTAGTATGAACTTTGCTGTTCGTACCAATAAAGAACCAAGTTATGTTTGATACGTAAGATGAGATGCATTAATTTAGATTTTATACCCTTAAGGAATAACAAAAAATTAAAGAGACTTAGAAGACAATCTCACACTCTTAATAAATGTCAGACGAAGGAAAAGAAAAGTAACATACGGACAGGCTGTAACAGAATGGTGTCGCTCTTTTCAAAGATAAAACGACAAAGAAAACAACACAAATTAAATTACGTAGTATCTTTTACTTTAAGGCGCCTGTAGTCGAGGAACGATTGCCCTCTTCACTTATACGAACACGTTGTGTTAGTGTGATAAGGATGCACTGCACGTTAAATTGCGAAATTATTAGTTATTTTGGGATTTTGTAATGTGTACAATGTAAAGTTAACAAACAAATCAACGACGTTTAAATACCTTATGTCATTGACTATTAGTGTCGTGTAAGTAGTCTTTGCGAAAATATTGTTTATTTCAGACACAAAATGAGATTAAAAGTAGAAAAAGGGGAAAGTTTGAGATTTTGTTCTATCGAGTTTATCCAATCGTGTACTTAAAATCAATTAGCTATAAGAACTATCCTTAACTAACATAATATTCATATTCATATTTACTTGCTTTCAAATGGTACAATATAGGTCTTAAACTAACTTAGGTATCTCACTTGATGCCTGAACTAGGCGTAGCAAACACTGTCTTAATAATTATAGAAATGAAATAATAAAAAAATTTATACAATCAAATTCCCAAATTAATACTAATTAAAAAACAAAAAAGATTATAAAACGGAATCAATCAATTATACATTACAAAACATCTATGTCAGTCTTACGTATAGTGTCATAATAATTAAAATTTAAAATATTGGACTATTGTTTATATTATATTAGGATTGAGCAATTTATTCAGTTTAGAAAATCTTTAGTTGTGTAAAAACCATTTTCCAATAAATATTTCTTTAACTTTTTACAAAACTTATTATAATCGTTTTCTGATTTTATGTCTTCAGGTATTTTATTATAGATTTTTATCGCAGTATAGTAGGGTCCTTTGCGGTACATATGCATTTTTGATTGAGGTTCTTTAAGATTATTAATATATTTTGATCTCAAATTACGATTTGGCTGTGAATCTTTTAAAAGTGTGAAAAGGTGCATGTTCTTACGGACGAATATAGCCGTTTCCAGAATAAAAAGCGACGGAAGTGTTAAAATTCCGTGTTTGATAAAGTGAGGCTTACAACTATCTGTGTTTTCAATATTAGTCAAAACGCGTACGCATTTTTTTTGCACAACAAATAGGTCGTGGGCATCATACTATTTCCCCAAAGATTAATACCGTAGCGGAGACAAGCCTGCGTGTACGCATGAAATGCAGACAATGCCGTCTCGAAATTTGTCGTTTTCTTTAAAATACTTAATGCGTATGTATATCTAGACAGTTTTGATTTGGTTTGTGCTATGTGTGATTTCCAATTTAAATTGCTATCGATGTTTATGTAGCCTGTATGGTGTCCCACTGCAGGGCAAAGGCCTCCCCTCTTTTTCGCCATTCGTCTCTGTTCTGAATATATATTTTAATTAATTCAATGACTTTTTTCGTTTTTTTTTTAAATCAAAGAAGCGCATTTCACGGCTACAGGCGCCTAAAGAGCCTATTGACAAGCGTCTTTCTACGGTCGTAAACGCCATTAGAATCTAGAATAAAATAATTTGGGATAGCCATCATGGCGTGACTTATCGTTAGCTTATGTGAATCCTACATTTGCATTCTATTCTATTATCTCGTTTACGATGATAGAAATCACTAATCTACGGCCCAAGGAACAATAATAGCCTGAAGATCTAAGAGGAAAATAATGAACAACATTTCGAACTCGTTGTGACGTTGATGTATGGAAAATGTTTGTGAATTATGAGCGTTCTGCTGTGAAAATGCTTCGTCATCAATCTTTAATTAAGTAAGACTCAATTTTCTTTAGAAACTAAAGGAATAATTTTTATGCATGTTATGTGAATATTTTTCATTAATTTAAAGGTTTCGCAAAGACAGCCTTCTCTGATTTTCAGCTTCCATATTTCCAATTCCAACGTTTATTCCTTGATTACATTTTACGATGTTCGGTAACACTTTTTTGCCCTAAGCATATTTCAAACCAATTTCTTTTAACAACATTCGAGACACTCGAATAGAGTAAAGCGGAAAATAGGTAGCAGAGCCTTAGGGCGTAGCAATCCCGGCCCATGGAGTCATGACGACGATAGGGCCACTCACCCTTCTATTTCCGTCGGGCCAAGCTCAGGGCGTTACAATTTTCAAGCCATTTCCTTTGGCAAGGCAATTGCAGTTCAACTCCCCTCCGCTTTTATTGTGATCAATAAACCAATTCGTATCAATATAGGGGAAAATCTTGGCTATTCTATATATAGCTGAAAGGAAATTTTCAACACCATATGGATAAAATAAAATCTACAAGGGAATCAACTAACAGTAGGGCTTTTTCTTTTATTCTTTCACATTCACATTTCAACCGGAACGTCGTAAATCATAATCGACAGCGGTTGGTTTCTAATTTTGGCACAAGAATAAAAGGTCTTCCAAGCTTTGACGCAATTCTTTTCTTTCTTTCCATTTTTATCAAGATATTCCTTTAATATAATATTAGTAAAAGGTTTAATTGACAAATGTTGGAAGGACGTAAGCGTTGGAACCGCGCCAATTACTAGAACATGGCTTTCCATTCGTCTGACTTCGGCTAAATCGCTTGGACTCAGCTGATACTAACAGACAGACTTAGATAAATTGCCATCCTTTCTCGCAGATGGGAAAGTAACTAGGTACAATTATTTAAAAGCGATGAGGAAAGGAACGATTTGGATTTGATGGATTCCAAGTTAATTTAAGTTATTTTTCAGATGTCAGGTTCACATTTTTGAGAGACATGAGTATGTGATGTAGCGTATTATTGACCTATTCATATATGCCTAGTTATAGTTTTTTATAGCCTTAAGAGTCCAACGATTGGGCAAAAGCATCTAGCCCTAAACAACAATTCCCCCAATACTGAATATTTCGTAGTCGTATCACGGCAGTAGCGTTGGATATCTTAGGGTATCCATTAGGTGAGGACTCTCGCCCACCGTCGTCGCGGCTGCATTCGGCTTACGTGACCAGTCCAGTCCCACTGACCCTTTTATTGTATTCTTACCGCTCAAAGACATTCACTGCCACCGGTTAAAGAAACTTTAAGATCTACAAGGAGTTCTACAAAATCTGTTTGGTTTATTTAAAGAGTCACTACGCTTTACATCGAGTTAAAAACTGTAATAAAATTGTAGAATGTACTTGTACGTACCCAAATAGTACCACAGAAGGAGTGTTACCCACCCGAATATGTTTTATTTGGGTCACCTTATAAAATAATCATCATAACATCCCATGAAATGTCCACTACAGTACACGGAGCTCCCTCCAGAACTCCAGCCAAAACGCGTGGTACTGGTGGTCTTGGGTCCCCAAAGTACCACGCGATTTTGCTGGAGTTCTGGAGGGAGCTATCGTATACGATAAACAGAAAGATGCTGCTGCCCATCCTCCGGTTCTTAAGCCCTCAGTCACCCACGGGTCGTGATGGGTTGGTACTATTTTTTGCCGCCGCCACACGGACGACATGCACGTAAAATAATACACAGCTTCAATTAACTAAAATAAGCTATAACGCCTTACGCCAGTTATTCATAATTGATTTGTGATGTTGCTATGTGAACAATGGTGTAGTGTTATTGTTAAAACAATGATAATTACTGTCGGTGTATGGTGCGTGTTTGTTTACTATGTCTAGTAGGTTGTAGTATTTTATTTTCGACTTGGATACAAGCCAGTATTTGAGCCATTCATAGAGACTTTGCATAACGTCGACGTTTATTTGAATTAATTTCGTTTAATTTATAGTCAGGATAAGACAATTTAAACTGGAATCAGTCCAGCAACGGATGTGGCTTCGCATTTTAGTCCTGTTTAGATTGCTTACAACAACACACAATTTACAAGTATCTCTAAAATCAACACAAAAAATAAGCAAACGATATTCTAGGAAAATATTTTAGATAGGTAGACGCAGCACAAAATAACTCTGGCTATGTCAGTTGATGCGCAGAAGTCAAGTCCTAAGAAAATAAGTCATTTTCGGCTTCTGCGCATCAATGACATAACCATAGTTATTTTGTAAAATGATGTCAAAGTAATAAGGTTTTCTTCTATGTCATTTTGAAAGAATGCTTGAGCAAAATTCAACCTACTTGTATTTGAATGTATGCACGAAAATAAAGATAGGCCGGGACATGATTTCAAATTAGTAGACTAGTTAGACTGTAATTTAGCAATATATCTTAAAAACTTAACATGTGTCAGCAGTAGACGAAAGGCTTAACTTTAAAGAGGTTTTATGAAACTAGCTAATAGTCTTGAAAAGCTGTTCGAGATAGAAAATATCTAAAAGTCGCAAGGAATGTTGAGTATACAAATTGCGGACTTCCGACGACGCCGCGCCGCGTTGGCTGCGATAGCAAGCCATAATTCTAAGATGCAAAATCTATACTTACAACCAACGCCGTGCTAACAGAAGCGAACTGTGCCAAATTTACTACCACTACCAGTTCAATAGAGAACTTCAGTATTTTACCACCGCTTTACCATGGAACACGCTAATGACCATAATTTCCTGTTGATTAGGATCTGTGAGTAAGATTTTGATGGTCATTTATTCTTACCATCGTGACTCTTTTGTAGCATCTATTGCCGATAAGATTTCATACGAACAAAAACAAAAAAGTTTCTTGAATGAAGACTTTCGAAATCAGATTTAACATGGTACTGGCTTGATAGCATTTACTTTATGTAAATAATTACCTAATTTAAGAAAATGTTTGTAAAGAAAAATAATAATGTCTTCATTCAAGAAACCTTTTTTTGTGTGTAAATTCGTGCATTTATAGACAGTCCTTTTTCATATTTTACATAGCTATATCAGGTGTAATAATTAGTAAGCACTATTTTAGCCTGTTACTTAGATCATGAAACTGAAAAACTTTCCCTAAAGCCCAAGTCACACTGACGCGGTAGCGGAAGCGTTCCGGGGCCGGTATTTTTTGTAAAGTATGAGTTCTTATGCACCCTGTCACATTGAAAGCGGTCGCGGCGCGGCGCGGTGCGGCGCGGGGGCGGCCGGGCCGCTAGTACAACCCCGCGGACCGGGCGCGGCGCGGGGCCGAACTTTCGGCGGGAGCGGGCGCTGTATTCCATTGCGTTCGATGCAACCCGTCACACAGGGTGTCTACTCTCAAAGTCCGATATATCGAAACGATACTACTCGAAACATGCAAATACAAAACTTCGTCCCTTAAGAATAGAGTAGAATATTGGTAGGATAAATTTTCAAACTGCATCCAACCAATATTCTACTCTATCGTCAAGGGACGAAGTTTTGCATTTGCATGTTTCGAGTAGCATCGTTTCGATATATCGGACTTTGAGAGTAGACACCCAGAGCGGCAGCGGCGCGGCGCGGTGCGGTGCGGTCCGGGCGCGGACTTTGACGTTGTATTTTTTTTTATAAGAATTTTGCGGCTTTGCGCAGACTTTTTTTTGAGGTTATCAGTTTGGTTTTTTTGTATAGAGCAAAGGATTTACGTCTTTTGAATAATCACAGATAAATAATGTCACACCGACCACTACCGCCCCGCTGTCCCGCCGCGGTTTCCGCGCGGTACCTCTGTGTGACCGGTCCCGGAACGCTTTCGCTTCCCGCAGGTCCGCCCCCGGACCGCTTTATCGCTTGTACCGCTCTGTGTGACGTGGGCTTAAGAAATATAGGTCGAAATACGAAAAAAAAACACATTTTTTTACGTCCCACACAAAATGCGCTGATGCAGTTTCTATGGGAAGTAAACATTTTTTTTTTCGTATTTCGACCTATGTTCCTTGGGAAAAGTTGTCTAGATTAACGGCTGAGTAACAGGCTAAAATTGTGCTTACAAATATTTTGACACGTTGTTTGAGACATTTTAAACTTTCTCCACAAATAATCGACACGAGGTAGAATAGAAATTTAATCGAAAAATAACTGAAACATAAATACGAATGTCTATCTGACCGGTCGAACCAGTTACCGCCTAGTAACATACTATCGGGCACAATTTCTAGGTTAGTGAGAAAAAATAACTACCATTCATGGACCGTGACCGTGCCGTGGCGGTCATCCGTTAACGGTAAAACTGCGGGTGGCGATAAAACAGCAGCGAAGATGATAAGCCGGTTAGTAGTTACTACTCGTACAATACACAATGTCAGGTCAGCGGCTGAGCTGACCTAGTAGAGAAATCTTGTTAGAGTTGTCAAGCCGCTAGCCTTTGATCATCCCATGAAACGTCTACTACAGGGCAGAAAACTCCATCCAAAATTATGAAACAAAGTGGAGAGGAAGTACCATAGTCACCACGCTTGTTTGTTATCGTTACGACTGGCACCATGGACCGCGGTTGTTTGTGACCGCAGAATGTAATATGATATGATACACAGAAGGATGCTCCTGCCCATCCTCTGGTTCATTAACACCTTAGTCGCCTCTTACGACACCCACGGGTAGAGAAGGGTTGGTATACTATTCTTCGCCGGCACCACTCGGGGCAGTCTTTGATACGGCGCAACAATCAGTATCAAATGTAAGCAATCGGAAAGCGATAAGAAAGGGTTAAAATTGAAAATGTTATAATATTAATTCCAAATAGATCGAGGTTTAAACATTAAAGTCAGTCAAGACTTGACAACTTTTGACAGGTTAGTCAAGCCGATAACCTATAATGGCGTTATAATCACTAAGGTGACAAAACACACTGTGAGTAAAGGTGACTAGTTATAGGCCGGTATTTCACTGGGACACCATGGCAGCGCAACCAGTCGCCGCTACCAACAAAATGTATACAGCTCTATAGAGAGTTACTCACCTGGTGTCCGTTTGGTTGCGCAACCAATTTGGCGGCGCAACCAATTTGGCGGCGCAACCAGTTCGGATGCTGGTCGCGCTACCACTCCCAGTGAAATATAGCCCTTTATACTGTGGCCGCAGGGTGTGTCTTTACTGGTGTCTAGTTACGGACACCAGTAGCGCAACCAGTCGCGCCACCTTGGTGTCCCAGTGAAATACCGGCCATAGAGTATTTATTCACTGCTAAGAAACTGTTTTACAGTTTGGTAAGTGTATATAATATGATAAAGATTTGTTCATTGAAAATAAACGTATTTTTCATTTTCAGTACCTGTCTAAATAGGGCATCAAAAGACGGGCTGAAATGTAAAAATCTGTTAAGTAGTATTTGGTGATAAATCTGTGACTGACTCAATTAACTATTTTAGATAGAATTGTTAAGCCAATGATGGCATGTGATAAGTAAGTTGTAACAACGACTGCGCAGTTTATCTAATGTAATAAAATGGTCCAAAACGATAAACGAGTAAGTACGAGGGCCACACCGAAATGATCGGGAATAGAAAAAAGTACAAAAATAATACAACAATATTTACTTTCATTGTTTTTCGAAGTATTCTCCGTGACAATCGATGCACTTTTGCATTCTATCAAACCAATTATTATAACAGTAATTCCAGTCTGAAGTGGATATAGTCGAAACGGCCGATTTGTAAGCTTCGACTGCCTCTTCTGGGCCTTGAAATCGTTGACCACGTAGCATATCTTTAATTCTTGGGAATGTAAAATAATCATTGGGGCTCAAGTCAGGGCTATACGGTGGATGGTCCATTAACTCCACGTTTTCCTGATTTAAAAACGCGATCGTTTTGCGAGCGGTATGTGAGCTCGCATTATCCTGGTGAAGAATGATGCGACGATTCGGATTAATTTTACGAAGTTCTCTTATGACTTCCGGCAAACAAACTATTGTGTACCAATCAGCAGTAACCGTTCTGCGTTCTTGTAAAGGAATCGTAGCCACATGACCAGTTTTCGATACAAACGAAGCGACCATTTTTTTCGACACGCTACGAGAGCGGACAACTTTTGTTGGCTTGACCTCGCCTTCGACGACCCAAACAGCCGATTGATGTTTTCTTTCGGGCTCATATGAATAAATCCACGATTCATCACCCGAGACGATATCGTAAAATGCATTTGAGCTCCCTCTATTGAACCGTTGCAGAGTAGACCGACACCAATTAACACGAGCCGACTTTTGTTCCTCGGTCAAACGATGGGGCACCCAGCGGGAAACTAACTTCTTGACACCCAGTTCATCATGTAAAATAGTTTGAATCGCTGTCATACCAATGCTGAGAGAAGCCCGAATCTGCTCGTATGTCACATGTCTATCTTCTTTTATTAATTGGCGCACAGCATCGATGTTATCTTGTGTTACCGCTGTTTTTGGTCGACCAGTAGAAGGAACTGTCGTGAGAGAGGAACGTCCACGACGAAACTCAGAATACCAACGATATATAGTCGTTTTACTGGGTGCTTCAAGTTCATAAACAGAAACAAGCTCGGCGAGACATTGTTCTTGAGATAAACCTCGACGAAAGTTGTGAAAAATTATGGCACGGAAATGTTCCCGCGTAAGCTCCATTTTCCCCACTGACTTGTCAAATTCAAATACAAAAAAAATACAAATACAAAATCATTTATTTCTCAATTCCAAATAACATCAGTATGTCAAGAAAACAAAACATTTGAGAAAATGGCTACTACTCTTTTCTTTTTTACTTTTTTTAAAATTCAAAAATGGAATTGTGTTTGAAATAATACTACATGTCATAAACCAAAAAGGTTTTAATCTAATTTATTCCTGAGTATTCTATTCCCGATCTTTTCGGTTTGGCCCTCGTATTAAATCTTACTACAGGTAAAATTTGTCAAGTCAGTGACTGACCGGTCTAATCATTCAGAGTTTTAAAGCTAGCAAGTGACCTTTAATGTAACGTAAGGCAGACAGAAGCTAGAAGTTAGAAAATTTAGATACCAGGACAAGTAGTCTGACTTGACCTCTCAAGATAAGAACAATAATGATCTTTAACAACCAGCGGAAGTTCTCGAATGATTAACAGTATAAGGATAAATAATGAGCTGACCAAATACAAAAATAAGTTTAAACAAACTTGGGTAAAGGCAATTAAGGATCCTGGAGGGTAAATTCAACTTTTGTTCCATGACTTTTAAAAAATCTTTAAGGAATATCGGGTGTAACTACATACGAAAAATTACCAGCTGATTGGTCCTTGGTTGAATACAAAAAGAAATTGCAAAGTACACAAATAAGTTTTTAATAAAAGCTTTCTATGAGTTTCGTCGAATGCGATAATGGGAAGAGTGTTTCATAGGCGATGGGTTTGCAACTTGGCACTATTCGGAGCATACTATCTGAACCTTACAAATAGCTTGGCATGGTGTAGCTTTACGACTGAGGTTCTGCTCAACCCGAAAGGGAAGCGCACGTGATGTATAGGTATATGTATGTAATAAAAAACCAGCCAAGTGCGAGTCGGACTCGCGCCCTAAGGGTTTAAATTTCAGTAAGTTAATGTGCTAGATTTTTTGAGTCCGACACGCGCTTGACCAAATTTTATTATTTGTTGTTATTTTATAGCTTATGCACTATAAACATACCAATTTTTAAGTTTGTAAGTGTTCCCATTTTTAAAATAGAACTCAAACAAAAATCGCCTCCGCGACCATCCAACTTGACCCCTCTCTTATATGAACGTTTTTGAAACGGGAGCTCACCACAATTGGTTACCTTTAGTTGTGAGAAAAGTTGTAATATTTAATGATTTCAGACTTTTCCCTTTATTTTTACTGTGAGACCTAGCTTTTTGCCAAATTTCATAATTTTAGGTCAACGGGAACTACCCTGTAGGTTTTGCTTTACTGCATAAATGTATGGAGATGAGGACATAAAAAGCCATATCTTTTGATTGCGCCGTTGTAAAAAATTTAAATTTTCAGATCTTGTGTGGTTTATGGACCTTAATATTCGTTATCAATTTCAACCCGATACCTTTACCCGTTCGTGAGAAAAAGGGTCTTGACAGACAGACAGACAACAAAGTGATCCTATAAGGGTTCCGTTTTTTTTATTTTGAGGAACGGAACCCTAAAAATAACTGATAAGCCATCAAACGGTTTCATCTATACCAATTTATTTTTCTCTAAGTATCAAGATGTTATTTAGAAAACGAGTCAGAATACAGTGAGCCAAATCAAAGGCACACCTCACTAAATTGAATGAAGTGAACCGGGACAGTACCCTTATCTAACCTTTTCCAGGCCCTATAAGGATAAGGGATTGTGGCCATTCGAGTGAAAGTTTACCATCAAGGGAAACCATACACGATCAAGTTTCGGAAATCTAAACCCGGATTGAATTACCACAATCAGTTCAATTGATTCAAGGTTTGTATTAGTTCCCTACTTTTTACAAATTAACTACGCGTCACATTGATCAATAAAGAGTCACAATAAATAAAGAGTGTTTGTTTAATTCTGATGCGTTAACAGAGCGACACATTTATCAATAATGTCTTATTGTTGGTTTTTAATATTAAACTTGTGAAATGTCAAGTTCATGAGATGTGTTTTTTTTATTGTCGATGGGCTTGCGGTAGACCTCGATCTAGCCGTGAGGGCAGAGATGAGAGTTCGACGATGGAAAGGGCTTGCCCAGAATATTCGGGAATCAGGACGCAACGCAGGATATCACCCACACTTGGTTGGTATTCCGTAAATTAGCACAAAGCACCTCGCAACAGCTTTTATAATGTGCCCGGTAAAGGAGTGCAATTCTCTATCTGCGTTTAATTTTTTTCAGACTTCATCTTGAAATTCTGTTTATTGTGTTCCGTTTCATGTAACAAAAAAGCTGCTATTTTACAAAGTGTAAAACTACTTTGTCAGAAAGAGCTAAAAGAGAGCAAGTGTATATTAACTCCTTACGTTAATTTAATTTATTAATTTGGTACATACATACATACATAACATCACGCCTTGTTCCCGTCGGGGTAGGCAGAGACCACAGTTCTCCACCTGCTACGATCTTGACATACTTCCCTTGCTTCCTGAACTTTCATCAATCCTTTCATACATGCTTCATACCTTTCATACATTAATTTGGTACCTAATTTGATTACTTAGGTTTACGAAAGAAAACAAATGACTTCAGGATTAAAGGTTGAATGCGATAGATAAAGGCTTGTTCCCAATCATGACATGACATTCGGAATTCAATTCAACCCAGATTTGGAATAGGCCAGACAAAAATAAACCAGAGGCCAAAACCGAATGCACTGGCTCTGTTCAGTCAGCTTTTAAAATTCACTACGTGAACAAGCATCGGGAAACTATATACATTCGACATTGGGAAATAAATGGAATTGAAAAGAGAGTCGAGTATTCGCTTTGAAATTTTATATCGATTCTAACGGTTACGGATAGGCGTGGTTATTATATAATGCCTTATACTTAAATAGTTTTCTTAAAAATAGTAGTCATGCTAAACTAGAGTAAGTAAACGTAGAGGAGAAAAAGAATAATTTTCACATCGCGTGTTTGTGTCATTAATAAGGAAATGTCTTTATTAACTGCAGGAAGCAGCTTGGATGCGTCAGAAATGTAGCTGATAAGGGCCATCTCCTCAAGACTCGGAAAATCTTTACGAACGTTTATTCAAGCATAAACTTTTCCAAAACTATTCCACAAACTTTCCTTTGAAGACGTGACAATGAGGTTGTCTGTTATAAACTTAATTGCCATAAGAACAAAAGATTGTAAAAATCAATACTAAAGAGAAAAAAAACGTCAATACTTCATCCGCAGCATCACAAATAACAAAAAACCGTACAGAAAAAAACACCTATACTTATACTAACTACACACACAGTAGCAACGAGAAATATGATACTCAGGTTCAAACACCGCAGACATTTGCAATAACGCGACAAGCGAGTACTTCGGTACCACATCGCGTCGGAAAATCTAATATTGGTACGGAAGCTACACGTGCTGCCGCTTTATCATGGAACCACCTGAACACAATTCTAAGTGACTTTCGGGCATACACTTTCGTGACTAAACGTATCGACATACTTTGTAATTGAATAGACGATTAAGTTAGTAAGGCGACATTTGTACAGACGTTGAAGGATACACCTTTGAATTAGGTCGGAGAAAGTTAACAGGCGAGCAAGCAAAAATTACCAAATGCGATCGTGTGCATTATTTGGTTGTTTAGTCACGTGACAATGAAGCGATCGTATTAGGTGAATTTCAAATTGAATTTTAGATGGGTACAAGAAGGAAAGCCTTGGTGACCTTGTTGTACGGTTAACTTTAAAAGCTCGCTTTTTTCTCCTTTTTGAGTCCTTGAGCCAGCGAATGCAAGTAAATAGTAATATTTATAGGTAATCCCCACCCCAAGGAGGATGAATTTCTCTAACCTGACTACGAACTTATATACCAAATATACTTACTTCTATAGCAAAACTATCAGTTCAGTTAATCATTCTCTGTCAGTCATCTATCAGGATTTATTAGGTGGGTTTGAGTAGATTCAATATCACTTTTTTTCCTTCGTATCTTTAAAAAAAAAAAAAAAAAAAAAAAAAAAAAAAAAAAAAAAAAAAAAAAAGGTCACGATCCATTTTAGGTCTCCATTTCTGCTATTTTCGCTGACTAGTCGTAAATCATCCGATAATGTTAACACTTGAGAAAACTGGGAGGCGCGACTTTCTTGGGCCCCGAATTTTGCGAGAACGGCATATTTCATCGCCCCTCTACACATTGTGGCGACGCTAAGTCTGACCAAAAAGTATGGCGGCAACATCACAAAAACAATATCGTCAAATATCGTGTATTTTCTACCTTTTCGAAAGCGTGAAAGGTTACGTTTGACAAATCTAACCTTCTTCTTTAAAGGCACGATCACACCTTCCTAAATACAAGTAATTCGGCATACATTGCTGGGAGGCTTGGTTTTGTTAATTCCGATATCGTTATTAGAACCAGCAATTTATGCTGAATTCGCTTCTGAATTAAGAAAGGTGTGATAGCGGTTTAAGGAAGCCGTGCGTGACTGAATGATCAACGCATAGGCAGAACCCTTTGGTTTAGCATAGTCAGAAACTTTTGTACAGAGGTTACTAGACGAGCGCTTAAAAAGGATTTTGTGAAAATCATCCCCCTTATGAATCCAATGAAATCCTTGCGGACGAAGTCGCAGGCACAGCTAGTTGAGTTAATAACAGCTTCGGGCTAAGACTGTTCAGAAGGGGCGAAATCGCGGCGATTTTTGGCGCGATTTCACGTACAATGCCCTTTGTTGAGCCGTGCAAGTGATCAAATTATTAAAGGTTAAGCAATGTACGACAAAACGCAGCAGCCTCGCGCGTACATCTGAACAGGGTCTAAAGAAGCGTCAATTTAAATTCGTATACGATATTCAGATTCAATTTCATCGTCAATGTGGGAATAAAAAACTGTTGGTTTTTTATCAAAAAGTATTACGTTTCACTTCTGTATTCAATGAAGCACTACATAAAGATTTGTGCTGTGAGTAACATTTGAAATTGTATCAATATTTATCTAAACAAGTTTGATTCGGTTGACTCAATTTGGAAACCAATAGATAGATTTCTTAACTTTGAGTTTCTGAAAAGCAATTTCTTGTAGCTTTACCTCTGAATTCAAAACAAGTACCGACCTACAATTCTATTTATACATTGAGTTGTGAACTTTCAAATATTTCAGGAAAACTTGTTCGATTAACTTTCCAAGCTATAAAAGGAGTAAAACTTAGCCTTATATAGACACAAGTACCTAATTTACTTAAACTTTGAATCAACATTTAACTTGAAATCTTCTCATTTAGCTTAAAAATATACTTTGAGATTTTGCAAGTGACTTGAGTGCCAAGAGATTTTAAGGAGTGAGTTAAGAAGCTAAAATTTTTGAAATTACGATTTTGAGAATAGAAAAAACAGAATAATCTTAACATAAATATAATAAACACCATAAATATTATATTCGATACATCAATTTGCTTCGGAGACTTGGCGAGTGTTTTCTATCATACTTAACTCGAAACATCTGCTTATAACATGTTTACAAGCGAACCTCCGCCGCTAGTTACTGCAAATTCTAGTGCAACCATGTTGCTAATTCTAAACACAAGCAAGAGACGAAAATAACGTTGCTTACTTAAGGTACAGTCGCGTTTAAAAGGGCTATTGGTCTTGGTTACCTATAACATTTAAAATTCTGTCCGCCGTGTTGTCAGACTTGCATTGACGAATGCCTACACGATAAGTACGTCGTAACTAAAATATGTTCAGCTATGATAATGAATAAACTTTATTAGGTACGAATTTCATTTTTAATGGTTTACTATTCCTTGGACTAGGACTCCATGTATCGCGAGGGTTGCTCTGTTTAATATGTAAGTTTCATATTATAGTAGATCTAAATATTGGCTAAGGTAAATATCACGATTGTGAGCCATGTTAGATACGCACGAAATTAAGTACGCACGGCAGCAACCACGTAGAGACAAAACCTGTATAAGCTGAACCAGTGCTACGCTAGTAACGCCCGAAACAGAGACCCTCTAAAGGTCTAAATGTTTCTACTGACGAGCAGCCGTGTGTACAATTATTAAGGCATACGGCAAGGGCAAGGGACAGGCAAGGAGAAGGTCCGGTGCAGTGCCACTTCAAAAATTGTTCATACAAAATGTATGGAAGCGATCCATCGTAAATTATACATAAGCGACGTGGTACAGGCATGCCGCTTCGCTGCCTGCTCCTTGCCTTACGCTTTTTGTATGTAATGTCGCGTCCGTGCCGTATCCGTTCCACGCCCGTGCAGTGCCTGCGCTATGCCCGAATCTTGCCCTCGTCGTATATTTTACCCCTTAAGCCGCGAT
Source organism: Athrips mouffetella (assembly GCA_947532105.1). Classification (NCBI taxonomy): domain Eukaryota; kingdom Metazoa; phylum Arthropoda; class Insecta; order Lepidoptera; family Gelechiidae; genus Athrips; species Athrips mouffetella. The sequence continues at coordinate 8,584,777 of OX383960.1, read as the reverse complement.
TACACCTGCTTGAATTTGACGACTGAATAAGAAATCTACCTAGGAGGCTACGTAGAAAAAGACGTTTGTAAATTCAGAGTTCTAGCTAGGAAGCTAAGTAGAAAAAGTGCCTACTAATACAGTTGCTGAATAGTGATGTTCCGATAGCGATAGTTTCGCTGTCGGTAGTTGATCTTGAAATACAGTAAATCTGTTGAATAGCCTTATCGAAAATAATTATTGTACAATAAAATACTATCGACTGTTAAAAAATGGCTGATACAACCTCAAGACAAATACAACCGATAATTAAAAGAAGAAAAAATTACAGACACACTTATTTGCGGTCTTAAAGATGGGCTTTATTGCTTTTAAAAATACTACAGGAATATCGAACCCCTCGAAGCGAGAGTCTGCCTCGCACTTGACCGTTTTTTTAATATAAGTATATTTTTTGTTCGATAAGTTGAATTAATCATTCACACTTGGACATCACTAAACATGCTAAGTCCCTTCAAGTAAAGGAGTTAGAAGGTTTAGTGATGTGAAAATTTTGCGAATGATTAATTCGAATCGAACAACTTGTCCATGAAAAATAAAAATAAAGCATAATCTCGGTTTAATAATAAGTACTAATAATAAACTTAAAAAAAATCACTATGAAAAAAATGTATACGACTGTTCGGTTGAGTTAAGGAGTGATCACAGCTAGCTGAATTCAAAGACTAATGCGGCATACATTGCTCGTTGAAGTAAGGGTAATGCAATAACATAACCAAGCCTTCCAGCAATGTATGCCGAATTAGTCTTTGAATCCAGCTAGATGTGATCGTGGCTTTAGTAGGCTGACAATACATTTCCGTGATGTTTTTATTTTTATTTAGCTTAAAATGGACAAATGAGACCTGAACATTGCCGTGCCAAATCTTATGAATGAGAGTATTTCTGATCAAACAAAAACAATGGCTGTGGTAAATGAAGTGGATACATTTTTTCTCTTTTTCTAGTCTAGCAGGTGCACCCAGTCATTCGCCGTAACTGAACAACTTTCAGTGAATAAAACTATCAGCCTCTTCATATAAAATTGCAAACGGACAGTTTAGCCACGATCACATCTAGCTGGATACAAAGACTAATTCGGCATACATTGCTGGGAGGCTTGGTTGTGTTATTGCAATACCCTTACTTCTACGAGAAATGTATGCCGAATTAGTCTTTGAATTCAGCTAGGTGGGATCGTGGTTTTTTTGTGGAAAAGAGGATTCTTTTAATATTTTCTGAAAGTTTTATTTACTGAAGATTATTCAGTTACGTTGACTGATCACGCCCTTTCAGTTTTCGAAAACCAGTCCCTTAGACCATGTATTGGTCAATTTAATTTCGATGCGAACACGGAATTAAATTAAAATTAATCATTCGCACTTGGACATCACTAAACCTCCTTACTCCCTTCAAGTAAAGAACTTAGGAAGTTTAGTGATGGGTAAAGTTTGCGAATGATGATGAACAACTTGTCGATATAAAATAATTATTATTCATGGTGTAATAACAAGTACTAATAAACAATTAAAAAAAATTCGATAATTGAAAGGTTCAGATATTTTCTATACGACTGTTCGGTAGAGTTAATAAACCTGCTTTGTTTGTTTGTTTGTCATTCAATTGTTATTTTTAATTGGAATCATTATTTGCTTTTCATACGGTTTTGAATGAAAAATTTATTCTAACTAAAAGAATGAATAAAGCACTTAAATTCTTTATGTTTACTTGACTGGTGCAACCTAATTTTATTTCCTTGTTTGTTTTTTAGTATACCGGTAATTCTGTTGTTTTTTTTTTGTAGTTATTCTAGTGTTTTTCTATACAACATAAATTAGCCCTTATTAATATTTTCCGTACGATGAGGTGTTCTATTCGTATTGGCCCTTCACTAAAGTTCCTTACTGCGGTGCTTACTATGCGGCTTACTCAGTTAGTGACTTACTTAGTTCCATCTTTCTACCTTCCTTTCCTACGTAGGAGACTAACTGACTTAGTGTGTGAATTCAGTCAGGTGTGATCGGCCCTTTAGTCGTCGCAGCATAGTTTCCTAGGCCTTCTTTACCTTCTTCGGTTATGGAGGAGGAACCAACCCCTCAGTTGTCCATTTAGAGAAAAATGCTTTTTTTCCACGGTTGTACCCATTTCAGTCAGGAAGCGTAAACTGGGATAAGTCGGCGACATTTTACGATGCAAGAAGCTTCGCTACGACAGAGATTAGAGGCTGTAGAGATACCGAGCGGTTAGCAATATCTGTTTGACTACAAAATCCTGAGCTGTACCTATCGGAGGAATTGAAAATCTACGGATACATTTATAGTGGGTGTAAAAAACTTTCTTGAATTGTTTCCAAATATTTTTTTTTTTACGATGCAGTTTATCGCTCAAAATAATCATCGTGTTTTTTTTACACCCGTATGAGAGGACTTGCAATGCAAAGCTTAAAGGGATGAGGATTTTAATAAAATTCATTTTCAGGTCAATATTTAGTAGCTTGGCTTTTTGATAGAGGCTCTTTCGAGAAGTGGACGTTTTAAATTGTGATGAGTGCATTATTCGATTGTCCAATCAGGCCTGCCTCTGTATTCATTTTAGATCAAATCACTGTGATTCTTAGTGTGGTGTACAGCAGGCAATGCTAGTGGCCAGCTTGGACAATGGCTGTCAACGCATCGACCACTACCGAGATGGGCGAGGCAGTCAGTCTCCGTCGGGCCGCGCTACTGGACACACGTCTAAATAAGATAGAGCTATTAAGTTATTTGTTATTTCATTCACCAATATACATACAGTACTATCTGGAAGTTATGGTGTTGTGTATCATTGTAAATATATCCCAAAACACACGAGGCCCGACGGGACACCACAAATGGCGACAAGGATAAAAACCGTAAGTAACTACAAATAAGTTCAAAAATTTTGGTAAAATGAAAGGAATATTTACGAGGTAGATGTTCAAAAAAACAAAATGTCAACTAATGTGTGTGCATGTTAAAACGAAAGTATTATCTTTGTCCTATAAATTACAAACAATAAAATAATATTGGTTATCAGAACAGAGAACAATGAAATTGTAAGGATAATCGATGCAACAAGTAACGTCCATAAAGTCCATATGCCTTTGCTGTAATTACTATTATTACGGGGTGCCTGTGCGATCAAGCTCTATTCGTTTACATACTAAATCAATTTTTCAAGCCCTACCTATAAACTGTTAGTCTTTTTTCAAAAACGCAATTGCGAAAAAACAAATATAAAATTAATGCTTGAAGGGTAGGTAATCGTAATGTATATAATTTTATTGTAACGAAAAAGTTCAAAGTAAACGAGATTCAACGTGTATTTTATGTTTCGGAATTTGGGAATACCTACATATTTAGTTTAAATATTTGTATCTGAGCAAAAATAATACCATGCTAAACGGGGCTTAAGTTGGAATGGCTTACTCCTAACCAGTAAACCAAACCATAGAGTTACCATTATAGTTTAAAATGTAGGTAACATGAACAAATGTAGGTAACATATTATTCATATTATATATCATATTATTCATTGACATCTGAACAATCTATGTAATTTTGAATTTGATAATATGAAATAAAGAAATCTAAATCAATACCCACATAATTATTTAACAATTCCGTAATAGATTGAATCGGTTTTCATTCCCTTTTGTTTAAATAAGTGGGGGTAGTCGTAAGAAAAAATATGTAATTATCAGGCAGAAAAGGGCAGTAAATAGTATGTTCATATTTGTTGCATCACTAATATTATGAAACTCAAAGAATAGCCACGCATAAGGAACAAAATATAAAGAGAATAAGGGAGTCTAGATGCGAAAGCATAGTGGTCAGCGCATTGGATTCGTGCTGTTTCTGGTATTTGTTGTATGTAAATACAACCCATACTGGTTAATCCAGTCCAAGAGTGCGGGTTCAATTCCGGCTCGCGTCTTAAAAGACTTTCCATATTCATAAAGGTAATATGCGTGGGCGAATGGCATGTGTTGTTTTGGGCCATGGTATGAAAGAGTGCCATGAAGTGTCAAAGAACACTACAATAAATTGTATAAGAAGAAGTATCGTGGGTCAAAAGACGCCACGATTGAAAAAACAATTAAAACAAGGAAGGAAACAAACAAAGCAACACATGGCCACTCGTTATATTTAAAGGCAAGAAAAGTCCGGGTGGATAATTTGATACCTACCGAATTCGATACGATTCGGGAACTGATTCGTCTGAATTATGAAAAACTGAATGATTCCTTGTTTAGTTGAAACGAAGTAACTAATGGACTTCAGAATCATACACACATTGGCTGACTTGACAGTCAAGTTATCAATAATATAAAAAATAATAATAATAATAATAAAAATAAAAAAAACTTTATTATTATATTCTTTATTGCACAACATACAGAGAATTATATACAAGAGGACATTTACAAAGGCGGGCTTATCTCTACAAGAGATTTCTTCCAGCCAACCTAAGGTCGTGAGAGAAAATGTTTGTTTAGCGGGACAAGTGTGCAGTGAGAATTTCAAAAAGAAAATATAATATATTTTTACACGTATATACTACTTAAACTAATATACTACTAACTCCTTTATAACCACATGTGGTGACAATTTTATTTTTGTCAGAGTCAAAGTCAGTTCAAACATGCTGAGTATTTGGAGGTGGTATGGAAAAACTTCCTACCTATAGTTTGAACTTTAAATAGTTTATGATACCGTACAATTTTCAATATCATTTGGTGTAACTACTAACATCGGTATGTATTCAATGATCTCACTCAAACTGGAAGGTACGCTACATAGACAAAATGTGTATTTTCATTTATCACATCTTAAAGTTACCTTGATTCTATTCTATGGGACTAGACAACCACAAATTATACCTACCTACCTATTTTGTTAAATGACTACATCAAGACATAGGATAATAAATAAGTAAATAAAGTTAAAGAAGCAATAGATTTTAAGAAAAATTAAATAAATATTTTTACAACGTTTGAAATAAATTATGTGTTGCAACTGACCACCACTAGTGGTTTGCCCATTTACAACGATAAAAAAAAACTAGCCTATCATTGATAGTAGGTAGGTACCTATTTCGGTACAATTATTGCATACTTAGATATACACTTTTGTTGGTAAGTAACTTGGTTCCTGTAGGCATAATCAAGGCTACAGGAATTTGAATAACAACTATAATAATCCGGTCACCTTTGTAGTAAATAATCCTCGTAGGTAACTATTGAAAAGTAGTTTTATTTTAGGTTTTCTTGTGTAACTTTCCTTATAACATAATTTGTAAAGCAACAAAATACTCTAAAAAGCGTTGTAGAAATAAAGATACTATAACCTTACTAAAACGTAATAAGGAGTATATCTGCTTGAACAAATGAATATTTCTCAATGAAATACCAATTTAATTTAATTAAATAGTTTGATTTGTCGACATACACGGTACAGGTAAGATAATGAAAATCCACAAAGTGGACACAATTTGTAAGCAAAAGTCTTATAAAATGACACCAGGGTTTGTAAGGTCGGTCATCGACCTTGCAACCCACACGATATGATCATGATGACCATTAAACGAGCAATATTATTTATATATATATTTGTTTGTATAAATACCATAGACCTATATACCATAGACCATTGTTATATTATACCATTTGAATGCAATAAATGAAATATGGAAATATTTGTAATCGGTATCTCCAAAACAGCTCTGAGGATTTCGATGACATTTACCATACGGGGGTTTTCGGGGGTGAAGGATCGATCTAGTTGGGTCTCATGGCTGGGAAGGTTCACTTTCCCTGTGTTTTTAAAATTTAAAAAAAAATACTGCGTTTTGGTCAGAAGCCTGAGGCGCCATCTATTGGCGGGGCTTGCTCGTATTGGGGCGGCTATTATGGAGCAAGGCTCGGTCGCCCAGGTACTTTTAAGTTAATTGTGGTAAGATTCTTTACATATCAATAATACTTTCAACTATTTCTCACAAAACAAGTCGTCTTATGTAGACTCATTTCGAATCCTTTGTAGTGTTGGGTCCAGTACACATCAATTTACCCACCCACACAAAAAAGAAAAACAAAAAAAAAGAAAATAAGAATAATAATATTTATTTCATTTTTAGACATTCAGATTAAAAGTACCAATAGTTGAATTATATTGAAAAATTACTTGATTTTATAAGCGACTGATGCCTCCTTGTTTTCATTGCTTAGCCTGTACCTATATAATAGATACCTATGTAATAAATAAACAAATAAATACTTAACGACCAACCAAGTAAGTCCTGTTCTTATAGAAAGTAACTCAATAATCCATTATAATGTGGGTAGGTACATACGGCCGCACATCAGTAGAAACACTTTTGGACCTTATGGCGTGGTAATAGAGTTGAAAAAGTTTCTACCGACAAGAGGTTGATCGTACGTCCGTAGACACCGGTGGCGACACACAGACCGCATGTACAGTCAACGACACATTAAGTTTGAAACTTACACGACACTAGGATTTCGAGCGTTTGAAGACGCCGTAGACTCGCTCTATTTGCATTGTATTCTGCATGACATTCAATAAGTATTCTGTAAAGAATCTACATTGAATAAAATTATCTGAATCTGAAATAAAAACAGAATAAAGTACAATGTGTCAGGGTTGATTGGCTGTTGACTGTATCTATACCATTATGTCAGTGTATCCACACCAAACACTTCTCGCATCGAAATAGTGATAGGTACGAGTAGGTAACTTAACTGCATACCTAGAAAAGTTTTATTTAAATTCAAGTTATGATACTACCTACACCTAGACCAATGATATTCTAATAGGACCGTGACTTCTGATGTATGTGTGTAAGTAGATACGCTTACGCTTATGTTGTTTCTTTTGCGGTCTGTGGAAGCTCGTGGGGTGTGCTGGCGTACTTCAGGACTTACCAGAGTAATGATCAATGTTTTTAAACAATAGAATTGGCAATTGCACTTTGTAGTAGAACGGTCGGATTAATCACTACTGACCTGACGTACCTAAACAATACTCACTATGAGAGTGCAATTGATAACCACACAGTGGCAGGGTCGCGATAATTACTGGTCAAAATTATCGGACGGTGCTAATTAGAGGTCAAACCTCCTGGCAGTAGCCCTTTTGCGCATAAATACCTACTTTGCGTAAAGTGAGTGCAACTGATAACCACTTAGTAGCAGGGGCGAAATAATTAGTGGGATCATAATTGAATAATTATTTGCCGGTGCTAACAAAACCTATTTTTGGCAGTGGCCCTTGTGCATACCTATTTTGTAGCTATGCAAAGTTAGTGCAACTGATAACCACCATAGTGGCAAAGGTGCAATAAGTGTTAGACGAAAATCTAGATATTTATTGACCGGTGCTAATAAAATAAAAATAAAGAAAAACAAAACCTATTTTGGCAGTGGCCCTTGTGCATATACCTATTTTGAAGCTATGCAAAGTTAGTGCAACTGATAGCTACATAGTGGCAGAGGTGCAATAAGTATTAGAGGAAAATCTAGATATTTATTGACCGGTGCCAACAAAATAATAATAATACTAAGAAAAAAAAACAACAACAACAAGATTTTTATTTTTGCCTTCTAAAGGTATTATTTATTGATATATTATTTAATCGCCACACATTTTGATGACATGGGTGATCTTGTACTTCGAAGAGTTCGTTCTAGGTCTGGGTATAGATCGTAATTTTAGTAGTAGAACACCAAGAATTCGTTGACTCTGCAAACCATACGGAAAATGATAATAATATAATAAATACATATCTGAAGAACTTGTAATTGTTCTGCATTAGTTGTGATATGTGTTCGTGCAATTTATAAAATGAAGCCTAGAGAATCTCTTCGAAATAAATTTAAAGAAATCAACATTTTGACTTTTGTGTCGCAATACATTTATGAGAATTTAATATATGCTAAACGGAATATACATATTTTTGATAAAAATTGTGACAGGCACAGTGTCAACATAAGAAACAAGAATCAACTTGCTTCTCATGTCAGCCGTATTCACAAAATTAGTAAAACATATAAAGGTCAATGTATACGCTTCTATAATAAGGTACCCACTGATATTGAAAGTTTACCGTTAGATAAATTCAAAACTGTAATCAAGCAGAAATTATGTAAGAAGGGTTATTATAAAATATCAGATTATCTAGAAGAGAAAAATCCATGGGATTAGACTACGGTTCTAACAGGCTAATTCAAAATTAAAACTGACCTATGTATGTTGTATATCAACCTTGTACATTCAAACATATTTAAAAGAGCGCGTGGGTTTTTATTGTCGCTTCTTTTTTTTCCCACAATGGCACTACATTGTTTGTGAAGCGATGTAGTTTAGCTGACGTCATTAAGAGATTTTTAATATCCAACAATGAATAAACAATTTTGATTTTATTTTGATTTGATTTGATTTGAAAGCCATATTCCATTTATTTTCAATAGGAAGTCTTTGTTTTCACCTTGGTTACCACCTGCAAACCTATGGAAACCGGTGGTGTGAAATAAATAAAAAGGAAAAAGGTAAAGGAAAGATAGGTCGTTGTGTTCCTCATCCTTGCCTTCCTCTAAAGGCTTTAAAGTAACACAGGGCTTTAAAATTAGGTCCTCCTGGATATTCTTGATTGGCTGCTGTAGGCAGGCTTCATTGGTGAATGGTTGTTGTGCTGTTTGTATTGTTTCAGATATAAAACAATTAAAACAAGGAAGGGATGTGGTGTACAGCAGGCAATGCTAGTGGCCAGCTTGGACAATGGCTGTCAACGCATCGACCACTACCGAGATGGGCGAGGCAGTCAGTCTCCGTCGGGCCGCGCTACTGGACACACGTCTAAATAAGATAGAGCTATTAAGTTATTTGTTATTTCATTCACCAATATACATACAGTACTATCTGGAAGTTATGGTGTTGTGTATCATTGTAAATATATCCCAAAACACACGAGGCCCGACGGGACACCACACTTAGTATAATACGTGTAAGACAGAAACAATTCGCGCAATAGTATGAAACTTTTTGTACAACACATCACGGCTATCACTATCACAAAGAGCCCCGTCTTGACGTTGATGGATGGATTTCGGACTTAACCCTATCAGGTATAGGGGACACGAACAAAAAGGTCAAAGGCATCTAACGTGCTTGTCATAAAGGTTCGAATCATAAAAATGGGTGTCATTCTTTGCACCAACGAGGCACGTTTAATCCACGTCGCGAGGTTACAGGTCGGGGCGTCCTTTGGAGAAGATTTATCGAGTAGTTTTTGCTGGATTAGGAGTTATCCGTCGGGTACAGGCTTTTGGGATGAGAGCTTAGTGACGAGACAAGTTATTAGTAATCAGATTCAGATAATTTTATTCAATGTAGATTCTTTACAGAATACTTATTGAATGTCATGCAGAATACAATGCAAATAGAGCGAGTCTACGCCGTTTCGGATCGTGCTATGGCAGCGTAAAAGAAACGGCAAGAAACCACTGCAGCACGGCCTACTTTAAGAGTCGGCTTTTTACAATGTGTTTCTTGTGTTTCGCTGGAATATCAGAGCACCATACCTCTTTGTCATTCATATAGTCATCCAATCTATAGTAAGCTTTTTTACATAACGTTTGCTTTACACATTCTTTAAACTTTCTCTCAGGTAATTGCACTATATTGTCAGGTATTTTGTTGTAGTATCGTATACACAGACCAACGAAAGATGTATTGACTTTAGTTAATCTAGTATATGGTTGATCAATTTTATGCTTATTTCTAGTATTAAAATTATGCCTGTCACAAATTTTTGGTAATTGATGAATGTTCTTTCTAGCATACATTATATTTTCATAGATATACTGGCATGGCACTGTCATAATATTGATTTCCTTGAACAGTTCTCTCAGGGAATCACGAGTCTTCAGGCAATAAATTGCTCTTATAGCCCTCTTTTGTAAAACGAATATTGAATGTATATCAGCTGCTCGGCCCCAAAGCAGTATGCCATAAGACATAATGCTATGGAAGTAGCTAAAGTAAACCAGCCTTGCAGTAGATTAATTCATTATGATAGAGTATTAACAGAATTGTTACTGCAGAATTGTTGCTCTTTCCTATGGGGGTATACAACGTGCAATTTTAAATACACAAAGTCGCAAAACCTTTCGGGTGCTAGTTCCACCTACATAACAACTTTCTTTCTACAACTTTTGTAAATTAAAATAAGAAAATTCGATTGTCCATACAAATTGAACGGAACAGATTTTCATTTGCTATAGAACAAAAGTTGTTCAGTTACATGGGTCGACTAGGTTTTGAGGATTTAGATTACACGTCGCATAGGCAGAGACCGTATTAATCCACTCGTTCTTTTTATACGTTCTGACATACTCACTTTCCTCGCTTAGTCTATTCTTATCAACCTTTTTATACACGCTTGTCAGTTTAAGGAGTGATCACACCTAGCTGAATTCAAAGACTAATTCGGCATACATTGCTGGGAGGCTTGGTTATGTTAATTGCAATATTCTTACTTCAACGAGCAATGTATGCCGAATTAGTCTTTAAATTCAGCTAGGTGTGATCACTCCTTTAGGATACTCTTATCCGGAACATTTTGAATTTGTTCTTGTAATGTTCGAAGAGGCCTTCCTCCCCTAACATTTCTAATTCTATTCACCCTAGCCTTATAAATCTATGTTTGTAGAAGGTAGTCTCTTGTCATATACATTTCATCTTTATGTGGAAAAAGTAGAAGAAAGAGAAAAGGAGAAAACGTCAATGAATGATGAAGTCAAAGTAGAGAAGAAGTATACTTCATATAAATCAGGTATTGATATTAAATAATCACTCAATATTCTAAAAGGAAACAATAAAAGCATCAAGCAAAATTTACGCTACGTAATCACTAGTTTGGTCGTCTGGTCGGCTGGATTTTATGGTCTCCAAGCCTCTCCCTGTGTCATCGCTGTAGTTTAGTTAGATTTATTATACTGAGGGAAACATTGGGGATAGTTTTGTATGATAAACTCAACTTGGTCACGTTCGGATTGAAGGAAGTCGTTTGTTGGAGATGAAAATGTATTTGTAGTTTTTTTTAAACTATAATGGGATAAATAGACGCAGTATGTACAGTTTTACTCCTATAACATATCAAAAATAATTTGAACTAACAAAGTTTAAGCTTTACTGATTTATGAAGGTACGAACCACGAAGTTTAAATCAATGAATGATTCGTCAAAGATAACTTAGAGTTATTTATTACATACTCTCCCTGCGGCTTCGCCTAGTAATAGCGATGTTTTCGTGAACGAAGGGAGGCATTTCCATAGCAGTGGGTTTCATTGAGACAGGGCTAATATACATAGGGTCCTACAGAAATAGTGAACATAATTTTAGCATGTTGCTTAAGCTATGAAACTGAACAACTTTTCCCAACAAATATGGATAAATAATAATAAATAAATAAAAATTATTTCGGTAACAACTTAGTCTAAAATACATTATACTTGGAACTACTCAGTTGACCAAACAAAAAGCATTTTCTGATCTCCCATACAAAATGCGCTATCAATCAGCTGATGCAGTTTCTACGAGAAGGGAAATTTTTTTTTCGTATTTCGACCGATGTTTCTTGGACGATATATCTCTTAGACTTATAGTTTTCGAGTTCTACTATTTGATTCTTTCTAAAGTCTTGGCCCTCTTGTGCAAATCGTGAGATACTATATGTTGTAATTATAATTTTTGTGGATATCTATTTTATTAAAAATTATTGCAATGATAAAAGCTATACACACTACACAGGGCGTGTGTAGCGTAGCGCTAGTTTAGCTTATATTGGTTTGCTCCCGTGCGTACTAAAAGTAGTTTTATATAGAAAAGACGAAAGTGTAATAGGTTTCCTAAAGCACAGATTTTGTTATTTTGGACAAAGGCCACCACCACCACACCAACACCACCTGAAGTCTTATTCTGGGAGTGTCTGTTTACGACAAGATAAGGAAGAAATTACTTTTTATTACAAACATGTAGTATGAAGGATGCCAACCAGCCAGCCTAGTACAGTTGTTCTTAACTTTTGCACTAAATAGTACGTAGCCCCTAGTTAGTGACCTCGTACCGAGTTACGTAACATAATTCAGGGTTCGTGAGTGTTATCGCTGAGTGCAGGGAAGTGCAGTTAGTTTAGCTACCATGCACATCTAGATTTACAACTGAAATACTGCAAATAACGTCTTGTATAAATCTTTAGTCGTTCTACATTTTAATTCAAGATTGAAACTATGGTTAATAAGACGCAGTAATTTGTCTTATCTATTTTCATAAAGCTGCTATTATTACACACATAATAACAATTTAAGAAAGATTTGTTTTTCAATAGAAAAGCACCTGCCAGGCTTTCAAGAATGGGCGACGATGTTGGATTGGTGTTGATATATACAGGGTGTAAATTTGATTGCGTGCCATAGTTCAGGGGCGGGAACAGTATCAGTAACTGAAAAACTTTTCCCAAGGAACATAGGTCGAAATATGAAAAAACAAATTTGACATTCCATACTAAATGCGCTATTAGCTGACGCAGTTTCTATGGGAGGTCAAAGATTGATTTTCGTATTTCAACCTATGTTCCTTGGGAAAAGTTGTTCAATTGCTGATACTGATCCCGGCATTGAGCTATGACACGCAATCAAATTAACACCCTGTATACTGTCACAGGTATATTGTCAGAGCCGTAAAATTATAATTTCATTGGTGAAATTCAGTTAAATTATTTTTTACGACAAATTGACAATCGGCTCCATTCCTTACAATTTAACTAGTTATTTTGTAATTTTACCGGTCGTATTTTATAATTTTTTGTAAACTGGATTACGTTCAGTTAGATTAGGTTACGATAGGTTAAGTTAAAAAATGGTTTCGTTAGGTTAACTCACAATTTATCGGGAAATTATCAAGGCGACAGTCTGCCCTTGAAATTGAAGAACTCTTTTTAGGAATTAAGCTGAAAAAAAAAGAAATAAATAGGTTCCCATAGAAAATGTGCTACCTGATTCAATTTCCATGGGAAGTAGAGACGTTTTTTTTTGTATTTGTCCTATTTGTCATTGGAAAATATGGTGTTTAGCTTCATGGGCAGATTTACGTCCTTTGAAACATCCTTGGAAACTTGCGATCAAAAAGCTAACAACTTCATAATTCTAACAACTTCATAATTAAAAGAATCAGCATTTTAGTGTCCATAATCACTGCCAAACTCAAAACAAAACTTGTGTTTATGATGCGAAATGATGTAGGTAGGTATGTACTCATCTACCGTATTCACTTTCATCACGGCACAGCCAGTCTATAAACAGGGTTCTAACAGAGAAAGTGGCGTGTAAATTTAATAAACCTGCAGACTTTCACAGACCCTCCAACTTATGGAAGTAGAAGAGATATGGATCTCTGTGCATAAATGATAAATTTTATGAAATACCGGATTAAAAAAGGCAATATTTAAAATTGTTTACTATTGAGTACATGGAGCTTTTTTTTGAGCTTTTTTATTGAATCCACCTAAATTTACTTCATTTATTTATTTATTTTGCCGTCCAAACATTAAAAAAATATGGAATTTCGGAAAAAAATGTTAATAGATAATTTTTTTTTATTTGCGGCTTGCTATATATTCAGAATTTCATATTATACATGAATCCACCTAAAAATATTAGCTTTTTTGTATTGTTTAACTTTTATAGCACGAAATTTAAATACAGCTTATCTTCGCAACCAAAAATAGTAATAGATCCGTTTTGCTTTCTAATAATTTAAATGGTGCTATATAATCACATTTTTGGCAAATCCAACATAAATGTTTACAAAATCATTGTAAACCAGCGATTACAAAAAACTTTTTTTAAATTTAGTATGGCATTTTTGTGAATATATATAAGAATCACTTACATTTAAAAAGGTTGAGTTTAGCTCAGTTTATTGCTATTATTTTACCTCGACTTTATTGGCCCTTATATGTGAAAATAAGTGGAGATTTTATATTTTGAAATAAATTGATGTTTTCAAATATATTTATGGTGGATTTTGATGCCTATATGTAAAGTATACGTTTATCTATGATATAAAGTATATAATTGTCTATTACTATTTTTGCCTTAGCTGTTATTCGAAAAAAATATTCCGCTTTAAATTTTAGGTGGATTCGTAAATATTGCGTCTTAACATCATATTTAAATACGATATACACAAAAAAGTAGCTATTAGCATTTAATGTTTTGCAAAACCGTATTTTTACTGGACTATTGGAGGCCAAGGTTCTCTTTGGTTACTTCAGTGAGTCTTGTATATGGCCGGTTATTAAATGTTATTCTACACAAGGTCTAGATAACACATGTTATAACATTATTTAGTTTTTCTATAGAATAACAGTTTTAAAGTATTGCCGGTAACATCTTATATCATAAGTATTCGCACGTTCGAACCTTTTTGAATATTTGATAAGCGTTTCATATGCCTCCATATCTTATTTTATGAGCTCACAAGATGCTTTTGCGAGTATATTGGTTCCTTGAAAGGTGAATGTGGAGTTAATGTACGTTTTCGTTTAAAAATATAATTTAGTACTTTGTAATAAAATTCTACTTGAAGTTGTTATTCGTTTCATTGTATAAATGGCCGTGTTTCGGGTATCCTAAAATTATTTTTATGGCTTCACACCCATTGTAATGTTATGGGTTTTTGAACCCCTATGGAAAATAACGGGTATATAATTGCAATTTTCCCTTCAAACCGACAACATCAAAATTTATGGATGAGTCATATTTAATTGAAATCGGTAGACATTATTTATCATCATCATGACATCCCATTGGTTGATACAGACGTACATTATGGAAAGCCTTTTAATCTACAAATTGGTTCCAAATTTTTATCCAAATTTTTATCTACGTTATACTCATCTTTTTTTCTTTGTAAGCAAAGAAACGAAAACCCGGCACTCTTTTTTAAGTACAGGCAAAATGTCTCGTAGACCGTAACACAAAAAAACTAGGTTAATAAACACAGCCGAGTAACAGTATATAACGAAACAATCCTACATTCCACCATTCATTCTGAACAATTTAACCCCTAACCTGCTGGTAGAACACTTCTGCACTCAAGTTGCAGTGTATACGAAACTAAGCTGTGATGCGAAGCCCAGATGTGACGTAATCAGATTAGGGAATGGTGTCGCGTCACTTGTAGACGATGTTATAAAATTTATCAATGCGGAAAGGTTGAAGGCAAAGAAGTCATACAAGACAAGCTGTAACGTATGTTTGCTAGTACTTGTACAGGGAACCACACATTGCAACCACCTTTTTAGGGTTCCGTACTCAAATGTTTTAAAAAACGGGACCTTATCAATATGCCTGCTATGTCTGTCTGTCTGTCAGCGGGCTCTCATGAACTGTAAAAGGTAGACTTATAATTTTTACAGCTTGTATTTCTGCTGCCGCTATACCAAAAAATTAAAATTTTAAAAAAATTAAGCGGGCTTCCCTACTAAAAACGTGTTTTTAGACGATTTTGTGTTTGGTGGGATTGCACTTCTTTTTGTATGCTTTATAGTACTTTTTAGGGTTCCGATACCAAAATGGTAAAAAAAGGAACCCTTATGGTGCGACTTTGTCTGTCTGTCCGTCTGTCTGTCACACCTCTATATCTCAGCAACCACTCGTGCTATCGACCTGAAATTTGGAATAGTTTTGGAATATAGTTGCCCAACTTAATTGCACATGAAAGAATTTTGAAAAAATTATGATTATTAATGTAAAGGGGGCCAAAATAGGGGGGGGCAAATTTCAAATTGTCGCTACTAAGGTCGAGTGGGGTATCATATGAAAGGGCTTTACTTGTACATTCTAAAACATATTTTTGTATTTTTTTACGTCTCTTAGTTTTCAAGTTATGATGAAAAATTAAAAAAAAAATACCATTCCCACCCCTTATCTCCGAAGTTTGCGAAAGTAAAAATCTGAATTAAATAAAGTTGACAGAAATTTATGTAAACATTACAGCAAAAATAAAACGATCTTTCTAAATTGCACATTTTTTTAGAAATCTGCAAATAACCTTTACAAACAAATTTAGTTTTGCGGTCCTAAAATGGACTTTATTGTTTCCAACAATACAAAAAGTATATCGGAACCCTCAGCGCGCGAGTCCGACTCGCACTTGACAGTTTTTTTTAGTTTGATAATTTATTCTTTCTTTTTTTGGGGTGTATTTCTTGCACATCAGAGGTGCCTTTTGTCATAGCCCAATCTCTATCTGTGCCTTTTTTCTTTAGTCTCTATTATAAAATTTGCGGAAGTCGCGCATACAAATTTCCATCCCCTGGTTTAAGGGGTTAGGGGGTAAAATTTCGTAGTTTTAGCATGTTTTGTTCTGTATGTACTAATACTAGCTTACATACCAAACTCTTCAGGAAGTACCCTAAGAATTTTGATGACCATCAGTGAGTGAGTGACGAAATCGGGGTTTTTTAGATATCAATAAAATGTAAAGTATAAGAGCTATGCAACTAAAACTTTACATGTTTTATTAAACATGTAAAGTTTTAGTTACATAGCTTAGTCCACTATTGACTAATATCCTGTAAATTTTTTTTTTTTTTTTTATTTATTTAAAATAGTACAGCCACATCTTAAACATTAAACTATAACTACAACATAGCAAAGAGGTAAGATAACTGATGCTTAAGAAAATTCAGGCGTACATAGCATTTTCTATCATAATTAAAAAAAAAAAATAATAACAAAAGTAAGTAATTATAGTTAGATCACTTATGTATTGTCTTTAAGGTATCTATTAACTTTAGTTTTAAATACAGAGAGTGAGTCATGAAAAACATCGAGATCTATTTTATTGCTAATACTATTGTAATAATTGGAGATTTTGGCTATTGGTGTGACAAGATTAGTTCTTGTATTAGGAATATGTATGAATATGAATTTTGTTTATCTGGTGCCGTGCCCCCAGATTTAGGAACTATTACAATACTGAATATTGAAAAATGATTGGCTACGCATAAGATGGAATCGACTTCCACAAGCTTTCTCGATATCCTATTTCCATTTTATAAATATTGGTAAAGGAATATGACGAGGCGGAATTTTCTACCACCCTAAACAATCTTGAGAGAATCAACATATAGTTTTTGTTTACCTCTCTGAAATTGATTGTGGCCCGTATAAAATAACAATGTTATTTCTGACCAAGCACTTTACCGTTCATCAAATCGGCTAACCCAAAAATCATTAAATGAAGATTTAAAAACGTGTTTATTGCCACACGGCGGAGAAAACTATGAACGAACATGCTCTTTTTAAGCATTAAGCCCGCGTCACACAGAGGCGGTAGCGGCAGCGTTCCGGGGCCGGTATTTTTTGTAAAGTATGAGTTCTTATGCACCCTGTCACATTGAAAAGCGGTCGCGGCGCGGTATTTTGTTCCCGCCAAACCGCCCCGGACCGCTTTCGCAATCATACCGCCTCTGTTTGACTTGAGCTTAACTTTATATTAAGTCGTAAAATATTTATGGCTACTGGATTCGAGTCGAATTTGCTGAAACTTTATAATAATAAAAAATCATCAAGCTTACTCTTTTATGAAAATAATGTATGTGGATGAAACAATTTGTATGGTAAGTACAGTAAGAGGCCGGTATTTCATTGGGACACCATGGCAGCGTAACCAGTCGCCATTACCAACAAAATGTTTACAGCTCTATAGAGAGTTACTCACCTGGTGTCCGTTTGGTTGCGCAACCAATTTGGCGGCACAACCAGTTCGGATGCTGGTCGCGCTACCACTCCCAGTGAAATATAGCCCTTAATACTGTGGCCGTAGGGTGTGGCGACTCTGGTGTCTTTACTGGTGTCTAGTTACGGACACCAGTGGCGCAACCAGTCGCACCACCGGGGTGTCCCAGTGAAATATCGGCCTAAGGGCACGTCAAGTTTGACTATTGGAATTTGTTTGTTTGTACACACGTCCACTCGTCGGTAGAAATCTATTATAATTGTAACTCGTATATAGTTTCCCAAGATACAGGCGCTGGCCTAGTTTGGAAACCATTGGAAAATCTTCATTTTGTAATTAGTATTTTCAGTAAATAAAAATATTTTATTTTTATTTTGCACTTTAAACTTGAGCGGGTCTCCCGGTTTCGGGCGTTTGCAGAGTGCGCTGGTTCAGCTCACACTGGTTTTGTTCCTACGTGCTTGCTGCCGTGCGTACCATACTTACTTCGGTCTGCGTAGGAGCTATTCAGTTACTTTAGTTCTTCTGCGGATCTCCTCATTTCTGATTCGATCGCGCAGACTCCGAGCATAGCCCTTTCCATAGCCCTTAGAACTAACTGACATAGCCCGGAGAATCGCTAAACTAAAGTGGCAGTGGGCAGGGCACATCGCAAGAAGAACCGATGGCCGATGGGGCGTGAGGGTTCTAGAGTGGCGACCACGTACCGGAAGACGAAGCTTTGGCAGGCCCCCCACAAGGTGGACCGACGATCTGGTCAAGGTCGCGGGAAGCCGCTGGATGCGAGCAGCGCAGGACCGGTCGTCATGGAGATCTTTAGGGGAGGCCTATGTTCAGCAGTGGACGTCTTTCGGCTGATATGACGATGATGAGGAGCTATTCGCACTACGAGAGTCAAACGTGACCTGCTCTTGACTGTACTTATCTTTTTTAGTTTCAAAAGGTTAATTTTTAATGCAAATCAAATCCTTACAAAAATAAATTTCACCCGTTACTTCAGTGAAAATTATGATGAAAAGGCGCTTTTAGCCAGAACCAGTTATAATTAAAAATAACAGATTACGCGGCGAATATTCCATTTCATGATAAAATTGCGTTAATTTATTAAAAGCTGATAAGTATTCTCGGGAAATGTATAATAGATTTATAAGCAGGTCATATTGTAGTACGTTAATAAATGCTATTATTTATTAAGTAGTTAGTAGGTTGTAGTTACCTGGGCAGATTTTCCAATTTTCTTTTGAAAGAATCAGCCAATCCTTTGTGCCAATATATTCATTACTGTGAAGACCTGATCAGAGGTACAGATTTATATATATAGATCTTGGGATCATAATAACATCACAAAAAGACCACAGCTGGATTCCTCTCTGGAGCTCCTCCTAGAATTTTCCAGCACAAGAGCGTGGTACATTTTAGGACGATGTAAGTACAGTCAAGAGCTCATCAAGCTTGACATATTGGACTTTGTACCATTCTTATTTCAATAGACGTACGGGCTACAGTCGCACTGCGAGTGTCAAGCTTGACCTGTCGTTGACTGTACCATATTCATCAAGCTTGTCTAACGTTTGGGTTGGCAGTGCTGGCACTTCGGACTGCGGTGGTCTATGACTCCATTAGATTGGTACGATATGCAGTAAGACCGAAGACTCTGCTGTCAAATACTGCCCATTATTTGGTTTAAGATTCTAAGAGACAGAAAGAGGTACAGCGAAGAGGACGTTAGGCTTGACACCTTGATCGATTCTAATCCTACAATGCCCTTCGCGTCCAGTTCAATAATGCTTTTAGAATGCTGTTGGGGCTGCCCCGATATTGTAACGCATCAGGGATGTTTGCTGAAGCCCGCGTTGATTGTTTCTACACAACGATGCGAAAAAGATGCTCTTCCCTGGTGCGTCGCGTACGGGCCAGCACCAACAGTATTCTGCAAATGATTGCTGAAAGGCTAGATTTTAATTATGTGAGACATTGCTGCTTAGTTTCCCACGGATTGCTGGGCGGCATTGTTTCAAATTTTAAAATGAGACGAGGTTTCATTACCTAAAATATTATGATTGTGTTTGTTTTGATTTTAATTTCGATGTTAGTTTTAATTTTATTCAATTATTTCATATATTTATTTAGTGATT
The DNA here is from genome assembly GCA_947532105.1 of Athrips mouffetella. NCBI lineage: Eukaryota > Metazoa > Arthropoda > Insecta > Lepidoptera > Gelechiidae > Athrips > Athrips mouffetella. The sequence continues at coordinate 8,564,780 of OX383960.1, read as the reverse complement.
GGTGATTGATATAATGTATGGGTCTTTGTTACTCGAAAATAAAGTTTGAATTTGAAAACACGGACTAAATCTTAGGATAACATACCCTTACCTAGATGACCAATCTTGGATTAACCGGCATATCCCAGGGTTATAACCACTGTTTTAGCACTCTAGTACAGCTCGATTAAGGTAACCCTCTTATTTTCCCATTCCCATTTGAGTCAACGAAAGCTTTTTACTCCTTCCGTCACCTACCCCGCGCACCCCCGCGACTCACTTTTTGAGTTCCGCTCATTAACCGTCAGTGCTAGTTACAATACTCCATCTGTAATTAGGCACCCACGTGTACAGTGTATAATGTAATGTAGGTATGATATATCATGACCAAGATTTTACTGAGACTTGTTATCATGAGTCACTGAGCCAAAGTTCAAGTACAACAAGTGCTTACAAGCATTACTTAATGAAATGACTTAAATAAGGATCTTGATTTAAAAAGCAAATACTTGCTACGTAATTAGAAAGTTTATAAGTATTTGCCTATACTTCATACGCAGAAGAACGCTACTTGCACCCTCAGATTCAAATCCATCGCCTTTTACGACACCCACGCATAGAGATGGCTTGGTACTATTATTACGTATCTAACTTTCAATAATTCAAAAACGTTGCCAATTCCATGATAGGAACCGAGTTATTTCCAAACCAGATACCCTAGTTCTGCAAAATAAATCAAAGAGTCGAAGCCAGGTCGCAAGGTGAAACCGAAACTGTTTCGCAGTCGCAAGTCGTGAATTTATCGCAATGGATTCCACTCAGACACGAACCGAACTAAATAAACGTGCAGTTCGAAAATTAGGACGAGACGATCAATAATATTATTAATTAGAATGGTAAAACCCAGCAGTCTATGCTGGAACCATGGGCACGTTTGGACCAGGAGAGAACCGGGGCGGGATAACCTCGCTAGTGACAAGAAAAGTCTTTTGTTTTTGTTCTATGCTTTTTGTAATTAATTTGACATAAATAATGAATAAAGAAGAATATTCACTTTCTAAGCATACATTTATTTAAGATTATTTTTAAAAACCTGCCAAATGCGAGTCGGACTCGCACACCGAGGGTTCCGTACTACTAAGGTAAAATACCATCTTAGCTATAGACGCGCAGTCACATACATACATAACATCACGCCTATTTCCCGTCGGGGTAGGCAGAGACCAAAGTCCTCCACCTGCTACGATCTTGACATACTTCCCTCGCTTCCTGTACTTTCATCAATCCTTTCATGCATGCTCGTCGGTTTAGGGTACTTTTTATAAAAAATGCGCAAGTCCGACACGCGCTTGACCAGATTTTATTAATTGTTGTTATTCTATGGCTTATACACTATAAACACACCAATTTTCATGTTTGTTTTAGTATTTGTTATTATAGCGGCAACAGAAATACATAATCTGTGAAAATTTCAACTGTCTAACTATTGCAGTTCATGAAATACAGACCGCAGACAGATACAGCACGCTAAAAGACAGACATCGGAGGCATATTAATAGGGTCCCATTTTCACCCTTTGGATACAGAACCCTCATAAAAAATACACTAATGTTCGAATGGTAAAACAGAGAAACAATTACCCAAGTTTTGTTTATTTATAGAGCAGGTGGACCACCTGATGGTAACTGGTAACCACCGCCAATAACACTCATTGTTTTATTAGTGGCATACTTTGACCCTGAGAACGAAGATGGTATGTTAGTGCCGGTAATTTCACTGGCTTTCGAACCGAAACACAGCAGTGCAAATACTGCTGCTTTATGGCAGAAGCAGGCAAGTGGGTCTTATTTGAGTAGTCGGACTTTGGACATAAACCTGAAGTTCACCATGATATATCAGAAAGGCTCTATCTTTTAAATTAAGACTAACGATTACCCCTAGGACAAAGATGAAATCGACAATGGAACGAAATCGCCGAGAAGCCATTTACAAATTTGCTATTCGAAAAACAATATCTTGCTGGCATATTAGATAAGTAGGTGCCGTCCTGATTTGCCTGTTGTTAGAATTTTGCTGTAAAATTGCCTCTTCAAGTAACGAGATTTTTTATTAAGCTAAATGTTCTATACGTCGAAAATTGCACCCCATGGGTTTTTTGATTAGAAAAGGTAAACAGGGATATACATACAGTCAACGATCTGAAGAAAAAGTAAGCCAGTTGGAAACAGCGCTGGGCTGGGAATATTTTCTTAGCTAACCATAGTTAAGGTTAATGTAATCTTTATGTTGCAGGCAAATCGTATAATTCGCCGTTTACAAACGCTGGGCAAACTGTAAACGGTCGGCAAATTGTAAAACGGCGCCGGCAGATTGTAAACGGGTTTAGATCACTGGTGCATTGCGCGCAGAAACGAATTACGCGCAGTTTTGTAAAATGCCGCGGCATTATATAAAATGCCGAATTTTTTTTTTTGTATTTTGTAGAATGCCAAGGCAAACTGTGATATGACGAATTATATGATATGCCTGCGACATATACATACATATAATAAAATTGTACGCAGATTCTGTACACTGAAAATTTTCACGAAAATATAATCTAGCTAGGGATCACAAAAAACGTAATAGAACCCATTCGGGTCATTTTTGGACTATTTGTCTGTGTGCGATAAACTCACAAACCACTGAACCGATTCAAACGGCGTTTTAGATAATTTACTAAGCTTATTTCCTTGCAACATATAGGCCTTGTTTCATTGCAATCGGTTCACTCAAACAGAAGCCCACCGAATCCAGAGTATCAAGTGGCCTGTGCGCCAAATATTAACAAACTACTGAATTGGTTCAAACGGCGAAGCCGCTTGATACTTTGCATGCATTTTAGCTTCGTTTGAGTGAACCAATTGCAAAGAATCAAAGCAGGTCTATTTCACAGAAGTCAGGCAAATAAATTTTTTAAAATCCTGTTTAAATCGGTAAGTTGTTCGTATACACAAATTTTGTTTGTTTACACAAAGTTTGTTTGTCTACATATACTGTAAAAGTTCAAACTGCTCGCAAACGAAGTTGTGGGCACAGTTAGTGTAAAAATAAGGTTTACCAGTATAGTAAGATTCGTGTGAACCAGGCCACGCGGCCAAGAACAATTGTTATCTTACCAAAACAGTGTTGGCCAAATATTTAAGCTCAGAGGTCAATCTGTAAAGTCAATACCTACAAAAATACATAATAATGTTTTCTATATCAAACCTGAATTGGATCTTCTATATTTTCGGTTCAGAAATTATTAGGTAAAGATTTACGGACTTGTTCGGTATTCGTACTAAATTAAAATTAAACGTTTAAATATATTTTGTATTTAAAGAAAAAATAAAAAACCGGCCAAGTGCGAGTCGGACTCGCGCCCTAGGGTTCCGTACCTATCTACCATATGATATATTAAAAGCTTTTGCTCTTAGATTTTAAAAACTCCGCTACCATCCAACTTCACCCCTCTTTTATAGAAAAGTTCTTGAAACGGGAGTTCACCTCAATTGGTTAATATTATTAGTTGTGAGAAAAATTGAAATATTTAATGATTTTAGACTTTTCCCTTTATTTGTACTGTGAGACCTAGCTTCTTGCCAAATTTCATAATTTTAGGTCAACGGGAAGTACCCTGTATGTTTTGCTTTTTTGCATAAATGTATGGAGATGAGTACATAAAAAGCCATATCTTTTGATTGCGTCGTTGTAAAAAATTGAAATTTTCAGATCTTGTGTGGTTGATGGACCTTAATATTCGTTATCAATTTTAACCTGATACCACTTCTCGTTCGTGAGAAACAGGGTCTTGACAGACAGACAGACAGACGGACAACAAAGTGATCTTAAGGGTTCCGTTTTTTTATTTTGAGGTACGGAACCCTAAAAGATAAGTAATATACCGAAATTCATGAAAATATTTTTTCATAATCGGGAACCAAAATAATTTCATGCACTATTAACTAAAGCATACTATCATGTAATTTATTGTAAATTAAAACAGACTTTTTTTATTGAATAATCGCAGCCACTATGTACAGCCATTATGAACTTAGCAAATGAATTATAAAACGAAATGACGGATTGAAACTAATTTCGAGATCGATTTGGGCGATTGATTTGTAAAATAAATACTAAAACCGCAGTACGACTAAATAAATATAAGCTCTTCAATGACACAGACAGAATAATACTCGTAGAAACCTAGAACTCACTGCTAAGTAATTACTTAGTTACTAAGCAGTAATAATAATTTAGAAAATAGGTAGGTGTGTATAATGGCGCGATTGTGAAGAAGAAAATCAAATTATAATAACAACATTTAGATACGATTTTTAAATAAATTGGTCAAGTAAACATGACGGCTTGAAAACTCTGACAACCAACAGAATTACGCAGACCAGCCACAAAATAAGATAAATTACCATTAGTAAAAAAGCGAAACATGAAAAAAGAAAAAACCGGTCAAGTGCGAGTCGGACTCGCGCGCCGAGGGTTCCGATATACCTATAGTATTTTTGGAAGCAATAAAGTCCATTTTCAGGACCGCAAAACTAAATTTGTTTGTAAAGGTTTTTTGCAGATTTCTGAAAAACTGTGCAACTTAGAAAGATCGTTTTATTTTTGCTGTAAAGTTTATATAAACTTCTGTCAACTGTAATTAATTCAGATTTTTCCTTACTCAAACTTCGGAGATAAGGGGGGGGGAATGGTATTTTTCTTGACATTTTTCATCATAACTTTAAAACTAAGAAATTTAAAAAAATACAAAAATATATTTTAAAATGTACAAGTAAAGCCCTTTCATATGATACCCCACTCGACCTAGTAGCGACAATTTGAAATTTGGCCCCCCCTATTTTGGCCCCCTTTATATTAATAATCATACTTTTTTCAAAATTTTTTCTTGTGCAATTAAGTTGGGCAACTATATTCTAAAACTATTCCAAATTTCAGGTTGATAGCATAAGTGGTTGCTGAGATATAGAGGTGTGACAGACAGACGGACAGACAGACAGACAGAGCGGCACCATAAGGGTTCCTTTTTTTTACCATTTTGGTATCGGAACCCTAAAAACACATGCATATGACCCGGCGGCAAACATATTTACTATTATTTAATCTGTGACTGAAGCGCGTTCAGGATAAGTCGGGCTATGACGGTTATTTTCTGCGCATGTGTGACAGGCGGAGAGCCAATGAACGATTCGCTCGCCTCCCCCCACATGCCGTGCTCATCCCTGCGACTCATTTTTCTACTTCTGCGCATTAACGGTCACAGCCCGAATTATTTTGTACGCCGTATACCAGACTACGAACCTAAATTAGAATTTAATACTTTGAGAGTTACGTGATACTTTCAATATACAAACTATCACTGACCGCACTAAAACTTGAACGACACTTAAACTGTCAAAGTTCGTAGAAAAGTAATAAACCGCATGTGTGGGCGGGTGTTGCGACGTGCACAGATTGCAATAATAAGCAAAGTATTGAACAGTAGGTTTATTCTGCTTAGCAGCTGTTTCTTTATGTCACACTCAAATTCGTCTCATAAGTTCTTGTATTATCAAACAAGAACGAAAAGTGCAATAGATGAATAAATACTACGCAAAACATCTATCAAGTGGGAAGATAAACGGACATTAGGTCTCGACATGTTTCTTTAGGAAAGTTGTTTGAATCACTAGTACATTCATATTTTTTGCTATCAAGAACTAATTAAAAGTCACCCTATAAAAGTATGAGTTCTTGTATACCGAACAAGTAAAATTGACAACGAATTCAGTGGGAAGATGAAAGGCCATTAGGTCGTACCATCGTCGATTTCATCACAGTCCTTGAGCTAAGACCTCAGTCAAGCCCATTTATAAAACGTAAGTAAACTGTATGCGAAGGATGTGTCGCATCGAGGAACGACCTGAATACAGTTAGTAGACATGTGAGCATATGTTTAGGGTGAATAAACTTTCCTGTAAGCGTTCCCTGAAGCTAGTTGAGCTGATGTAAACATCACTTGTTTACAGGACGGAAGGGTGACACTTTTACTGGACTGCATTAATAGAATATTATTATTATTATTCTTAGCAGGGCTACTGCTGTGAATGTCCTAGTTAGCTTATCAATAGGTTTACGTATTAAGCTTAGCGGGATAGAGTAAGCTCTGTCCTCTTCATTGAAATTTAAGAGCAATACTTCTGCAAAATTAGCAGCTACACGCTCGTCAATGCAAATATAGACTTAATTTACACGACAATAACGTATACATAAGCGTGCCTTGCAACGTGGCTGTTACGACCAACGGTGACCCCGAAATTCACAAAAATGAGAGCAAAGTATTTTTGTTATACATATAAGTTATTCATTAACATTTATTTATCTATTTTTATGTTACAAGTGAGCAAACGAAAAGTAAAAATAAAAAAGTAAAACGACCACATCATTAAAAATTATTTTGTCTAAAATATTGTAAATTTATATATTATACACAAAATGGTAACCAATGTTAAAAAAATTACAAAAGGGTCATTTTAGTTTTTTTTATACTCATACTAAAGAAGTAAATTCAAATTCTATCCCGACCACATCACTTCTCATATCTTCTATAATACTTCGATTTATATTAAGATATAAATGCTATAATTTTTGTAAAAAGTGGCCTTACGAAGTTATTCAGTCTCAAGCTCATTCAGGGAGTATTAGCCTTCATGGAGAGTTCACTAAGAGTTAATGGACGAAGCTTTATGTTATAGGTGCAATGCGTCTCTGAATGAATGTCATTTTTATTGTACGATTGTTGCTAATTCGCACAAAAAAAATTCGACTTCCAACACAAAGTATATTACATATTTTGTATGAGAAGTAGATTTTTTTTGTGGTAAAAAATTTGCAAATGTAGTAGAATAACAGTTGTTGCTTTTGACCTTACTTAGTGGGTAAACGGATGTCATGTAAAAAAATAACCTTGTATGTAAACAAATCTTACATATTATGATTTTTCGGTTAGTTTGTTCCTTTTTACTTTGATTCTCAAAGACGCTTTCCGTTTCCACCTCGTCAAACTTACAACTCATATTTTATGCAAAACGTAAGCCATACCCTGGACAAACCGACCGGGCAGCAAATCCGACCCCTAGAGGCTACGAGGGGCGCTACTAGCTTACACAGGATGTTCATAAAACTATTCAGTACAACAGTCCGTTAAAAAACGCAATCACGCGATCATCTTAATAATCTTAAAACATTCATTCCAAGGCCTGGCCATCTTGGTCAATCTTGACACATTGAATTTTGTAACGTTTTCATTTCAATAGCCGTAGGAGCTAAAGCCGCTCTATTAGAAGTGACTTGCTCTCGACTGTCCAAAAAGAATTGTCTTGTTTTGTGATAATTAACAGAATCATTTGTCAAGTTTAACCGCGTAAGTACACTTTTCATATTCATTTATTTAATATACAAGGTGTAAAGGATACGAGTAGGTTTCCGAAAACTGAAAGCCCATGATCAGTTAACGTAACCGAACAACTTTCAGTGAATAACTTCCTAGAATTAAAAATAAAATCGGCCTTTATACAAACTGTCAAATCCAGTCTGCAATTTTGTATGAAGACGCCGATTTTTTTTTCTGATAGTCTTATTCACTGAAAGAATTTCAGTTACGTTGACTGACTGTTTCAGTGTTCGGAAACCTGTCCCTACACCCTTTATATTTATTTATTTATTTAACTTCATGCACAAAGGTACATAGGCGGACTTGACGCCTAAAGGCATTATCTAACAGTCTACCTTAGGGTGATGCAGAGACATTAATTATTCAGGTATCATATCCATAGTTGTCATACAAAATGTCTGCCTCTACCAGGATTGCAATCCGGATCCTTCGGTTTGGCGGACACGGTCACTACCAACCACGCCATTTTGGTTATTAAATAATGAAATAACAAAATCGAGCTGTTTGTACGGAGCAGACGATTTTCGTGTTATTTCGTGGTGTTTCTTGTGGAAATGGAGCCGTTCTTTGTCTTGTTGAGCAGTACTTGTTGTTAATGTTATGATATAAACTGATTGAACTGCTACATTTAACATAATTTTGTTGATTTTGACAAGTGAGTATTGATTCAATTAACAAACACAACTTCAATTTGTGTAATCAACCAATTTCTTGTAAAATTAACCAAAATTAAGAAAATTACAGTTAAATCAACAAAACAGTTTTTTCAGTGTAACACCCTGTATATGTAGCCTGGCGTAATCGATGTGCCATACAGCCTCATTGGCTTTCAAGCATGTGGAGTTGTTGACACGACAGGCTTCTGTTTCGTTGAACTTTGAGAAAGATTGATGAGTTGTGTGCATTTTGCGGCGCCAGATATGTTTGCACATTTTTTTTGCTGGCTTAAGAATCTGAGTATACCTACAGAGTTTTATTTAACATACATACATACATAACATCAAGCCTATTTCCCGTCGGGGTAGGCAGAGACCACAGTCCTCCACCTGCTACGATCTTGACATACTTCCCTCGCTTCCTGTACTTTCATCAATCCTTTCATGCATGCTCGTCGGTTTAGGGTACTTTTAATTTAAGAGATTCGTATTTAACACAACATATATCAAAACCCTGTGATATTAAGGTATTATGAATTGACATCAGACAAGCTGAACTCCGGTATTTTTATAGAAAAAAGACTTCTTACTTAGGTCAGCTTGCAATATGTAGGTATAATATATTGTAAAAAGAATAATACTAGTTATTAGATGAAATCTCCATGATTAAATTCTAAAATGGTTCATGATGTGGATAATCAGGTGCAAATGCAGACTTCTTTTCGATGGAATTACAAAGATATTTCAGTGACTTCAAGTTGTCTTTGGATTTGTATGCTTTAAGTTTATTGTCAACTACTTTCTGTAAGTTTTCCACTCCTTTCACCAATCTTGGCCGAAGCAGGTAACCCAATCCGTGACAGTTCAGAAAACAAAACCGCAACGTTTGAAAGGCGACTACGTGGCGACTTGGCGACTGGAACAGACACCCGATACTGCGGCACTTCATTAACCGTGGATGACCTGTCGTGACTGTGTCATGTCTTGTCACTCGATCTGAAATACTTTAGTAGACTTTATTTGTTGTATTTATTTGAAATGAAACGTTTGAAGTGACCAGTTTACATTTTTGAATGTTTATTTTCTTTTAAAGATCAACTGAAGTATTACCAATTAATTATAAAAACACCAACCACTTTCAGATCGTAACAGCCAACCAATTTCTAGATAAGTCTTGAGTGAATAGACTGATTCAGGTTGAGCTAGCTAACGTAGACCTTATCTCTGTCTTCAGGCTTAGACTGACTTTAAGTACCTTGTCACGGAGCGGGGCTGCATGCCTCGCATGCTGCCTCCTTTCGTGATCCTGGCTCTATTGTCCTGGCCCAAAATTCCAAATTCCTATTTCAAATGTCTTCTATCTCTGTCTTTCGATGTCATTCGTGTCAAAAACAGTCAGTTTACCTTTGATTCTGGTCGTGCTCGGACGTGCCCGCGCGCAGCACGACCACCGCCTTGTATTTACCTACTTTTTCATAATAAACTCTTAACTTTATGTTGGCATTTTGGATCCCCCACCCTGAAGAGTCTCAACTTCTCTCTGCCGCTGAGTAGTTTTCGGTGACAACCTTTGATTCCAAAAAGAAACAAAAACTGGACAGTGGACATTTTCTAGAAAGACGTTGCATTGAGCCTAAGGATCACATACTGCGGGAACGGAAGGCTCACCCATAAGTTGAGATAGGACCTTTGTTGCTTATGTACTGACCAATTTCAAATCATCGTTAGGGAAGAACTCCATAGTAGTGTGTACAGCAAAATGTACATACAGTATCCCAATTTGGTTTAGGTCTCGTAACATTTTAGTTCATTTTAAATTGTCACTTCCGCCAGATGCCGAGTTCAAGGCAGTATTACTAGTTGGCACGTTCCGTTGCCAAAAATTACGTTAAAAAGTTATGCATTTTATACTCATGCAGTTATGAGTTTTTGCACAGAACCTATTTGTACGAGAAAAAAAGCAAGATAACCGTAGGGCATTTCGTCATATTATCTGATATTCTCCCGAATTTCTAGCCAAATCTTATCGATTACGAGGGCCACACCGAAACGATCGGGAATAGAAAAAAGTACAAAAATAATACAACAATATTTACTTTCATTGTTTTTCGAAGCATTCTCCGTGACAATCGATGCACTTTTGCGTTCTATCAAACCAATTATTATAACAGTAATTCCAGTCTGAAGTGGATATAGTCGAAACGGCGGATTTGTAAGCTTCGACTGCCTCTTCTGGGCCTTGAAATCGTTGACCACGTAGCATATCTTTAATTCTTGGGAATGTAAAATAATCATTGGGGCTCAAGTCAGGGCTATACGGTGGATGGTCCATTAACTCCACGTTTTCCTGATTTAAAAACGCGATCGTTTTGCGAGCGGTATGTGAGCTCGCATTATCCTGGTGAAGAATGATGCGACGATTCGGATTAATTTTACGAAGTTCTCTTATGACTTCCGGCAAACAAACTATTGTGTACCAATCAGCAGTAACCGTTCTGCGTTCTTGTAAAGGAATCGTAGCCACATGACCAGTTTTCGATACAAACGAAGCGACCATTTTTTTCGACACGCTACGAGAGCGGACAACTTTTGTTGGCTTGACCTCGCCTTCGAAGACCCAAACAGCCGATTGATGTTTTCTTTCGGGCTCATATGAATAAATCCACAATTCATCACCAGAGACGATATTGTAAACTGCATTTGAGCTCCCTCTATTGAACCGTTGCAGAGTAGACCGACACCAATTAACACGAGCCGACTTTTGTTCCTCGGTCAAACGATGGGGCACCCAGCGGGAAACTAACTTCTTGACACCCAGTTCATCATGTAAAATAGTTTGAATCGCTGTCATAGCAATGCTGCGAGAAGCCCGAATCTGCTCGTATGTCACATGTCTATCTTATTTTATTAATTGGCGCACAGCATCGATGTTATCTTGTGTTACCGCTGTTTTTGGTCGACCAGTAGAAGGAACTGTCGTGAGAGAGGAAAGTCCACGACGAAACTCAGAATAACAACGATATATAGTCGTTTTACTGGGTGCTTCAAGTTCATAAACAGAAACAAGCTCGGCAAGACATTGTTCTTGAGATAAAACTCGACGAAAGTTGTGAAAAATTATGGCACGGAAATGTTCCCGCGTAAGCTCCATTTTCCCCACTGACTTGTCAAATTCAAATGGCTACTACTCTTTTCTTTTTTACTTTTTTTTAAAATTCAAAAATGGAATTGTGTTTGAAATAATACTACATGTCATAAACCAAAAAGGTTTTAATCTAATTTATTCCTGAGTATTCTATTCCCGATCTTTTCGGTTTGGCCCTCGTACCGTGTAACGTTGTACGTTATTTTAAGTTAAAATACTAAAACGGAACGCATTTAACAGCGACTTAACTGCGCGTGCGCCTATATCGCACCGGCAACGGTCATCGGGACCTTGAGGCTTGACCTTTCTCGCAGTCGCCCGTATAACCATTGGAGTAGACGCACGCTAGCCTGTCTGAGCGTTTCCCGCCATCAGAGCGCAATTAATACCATTCTATAATTTTATTTTTAATAACATACATTTTATGTCTTAAATTTTATCAAGTGATCATTATAAAGTGCTTTCTCAACCCCACATACTTGGGTAAGTGTTGAATATTGCATTCTTTTTGCTACAATGCCAAATTAGCGTAAGCCGTATTTTAAGTTTTAAAATATCCGTATTGATCTTTAATCATGCGTAGTGCGTATTTTACACAGCGTAATCATAATTTTTATTTCGCAAATCATTGTTACCATGTTTTCTTGCTTCCATCATGTAGTACCCACTTATTGTGTCATTGTATTTAATTTTCATTTTTTTAAATTGCACATTAATTGCATTTGTTAAATATTGCATTCCGTTCTGATTGTGACCACAGCCACATTACAATACCGTAAGGTGCTTTTCTGTTTTTGCCCTGTGGTTCACAATCGACGGAAGGCAATGGAATGTGGATCGTCGCTTACACGCGCCATTTTCTGATCTACTTCAGGGTGTCAGCTTAGGGCTGAATATTATACAACCTGGTCGGCATCGTGCGACCTGCAGCCGAACGTTATCTTCGGGTTCTCCTGCCAGACGCCCACCGCAAGAAACTCCTGCCCATTTCCGTCCACCTCGCCGAACGTCGCGTGGCTCCAGGGACGGACTCAGGAGAGTACCCGTTTACAACCCTGCGTACGTAAAATCAGGCGGCCTTAAATTCACCCACGACCCCGAATTTGTTTTTTTTATTATAAATTAATTAAAATTAAATTCCTTTTTTTTATTTTATTTATTTTATTTTATTTTGTTTGGAAAACTTACAGCCTTATTTTTACACATTACTCATTATACATTAGGTAGGATCTGGGCCATTAACAAGTTTTCACCTATAAAAATGAAACTTAAGATAAAAAAGAACTGAAGGTAGGCTTAAAAAAACACATCAAAAACTAAATTCTATAGGTAATATCAAAAGCAGGTCAAGCTCGACACTTGCAGCGCAACTGTAGCTTCTATGCTTTATGAAATAAGTAGAACAATACAAAGTCCGAAGTGACGAGCTTGACATGCATGAATTAACGTGAGTAACAATCGGATAAAACAACTTAAAACTAAACAAACATTAAAATATACTTATATTTTATATGTACCTACTAAACTAATGTAGACTGGGTGTTTGTGCCACCTAAAAAAAAAAGTATATTTTTTTTACGTATGGAATAATAAAATAAATCATGCCTCAAATTAGAAATATAGCTGTAAAAAACTTATAAAAAGAAGTCATTATTAATAAAGGTTTTAAACTGAGCTGCCTTCTTGAAAAATAAGTCGGTATGCTGTGACATTTTATTGTTGAATAACCTACAAACTCGCGGTATAAATGAGTTGCTCTTATAGTTAATCGTAGTGGCCGAAACATGAAGCGATAACCAGTTACGACGCGATGGACGCGCGACTGGTACCTGCAAGCCAAACTGAGAGAGTAACTCTGGCACGTCTAGACTACCGGTAAATAAATTGGAGAGAAGTGTGAAGTCAGATATTTCTCTTCGCAAGAACAATGGCAGAAAATGAAAGTGCTTGCAACGATCAGTATAATCCTTAAGATTTGTTTTAAATCTTCGGTTTAGGTACCTCAGAAACTTACGTTGAATCATTTCAATTTTATCAATATATTTTGCGTAACACGGACTCCATACTTGCGAACAGTATTCTAGTTGGCTTCTTACAAGGGCGCAGTAAAGAATTTTTAGAGTTTTTGCCGATTTAAACTTTTTCCCCACTCTAAAAAGAAAACCTAATGCCTTAGTAGCCTTTCCAGTGATTTTGGCTATATGTTGATCATATAATAGTTTGGAATCGAACGTGACTCCCAGATCATTGACAACACTAGTTCTAGATAGCACAGATTGGTTTATAGTGTAATCATATAAAACAGGGTTACTCTTCCTTGTGAATGTAATACTATTGCATTTAGCAATATTAAGGTTAAGCTTATTAATCAAACAGTAGTTCGAAAGCCTATTTATATCACTTTGAAGCAACAAAGTGTCATTATGAGAATGTATAGTTTTGAAAATTTTCATGTCGTCGGCGAAGAGCAATACATTGGAGTGTTGGAAACAATTGTGAATGTCTGATATAAATAATGTAAATAAAAGCGGACCTAAAATAGAGCCTTGTGGCACACCCGACGGAATCAAAACGGGTTCAGATGAATAACCGTTAAGTACAACAGATTGACTTCGACGCTGGACATACGAAGTAAACCATCTGTACAAATCACCTTGGATTCCAGCCTCTGAAAGCTTCTTCAATAGAATACAGTGGTCAATACGATCAAAAGCTTTGCTGTAATCTGTATATATAGCATCTACTTGACCTCCCTTCTCCATCCCTGAAGTTACATACTCAGTGAACAACAGTAGATTAGTTGTTGTGGACCGACCATGCAAAAACCCATGTTGTTCAGGCCTAAAACTTAACTTTAGTGCATTATATATCTGGCTATGTAAAATTTTTTCTAGAACCTTAGCAAAAATGCACAGTTTCGAAATTGGTCTATAGTTGTCAATTTTCCGCTTGGATCCTTTCTTATGAATAGGGGTCACTAATGCCGTTTTCCAAATAGATGGGACGATACCTTCAGACAGAGATCTTTTATATAAAATACATAATGGTTCAGCTAAACTCTCGGCGCAATTGGCTATTAACACCGGTGGTATCGAATCGGGGCCAGCTGACTTGTTTTTATCTAATGATTTTAACATTCGGAGAACTGAATACTTGTCAATCTCAATAGAAGATATAGAGTAGGCTGATTCAACCCTGTTCCCAGTATCTGGCGTGGCTATTGAGACACCTGCGCTGTTACATTCGGTAGGTGTAAGGTAAGTTGAAGCGAAAAAATCAGAAAAAGCCTTGCTTATACTGCCGCCAGTACTGGCCACGGTAGTGGAATATGTCATTGACTGAGGATAATTGTTATTTTGTTTTAAACCCTTCATGTACGTCCAAAAAGCTTTAGGATTAGAACGGATTGAAGTTTCTACCATATGCATGTAATTCTTAAAACACATAGCCTCTACATTGCGTGCACGATCCCTTAAGAGTTGGTAAGTGTTACGATCGGATATATTATCATAGACCCTGGATTTCCTCAAAAACTTAAATTTTTCTTTCAGTATTTTCTTTAGAGCTGGAGAGTACCAAGGTGGAAACTTGCCTAAACGTACGAATTTCGTTGGGACATATTTCTCCCTAAGCCTGCAAATCAAGTTGTTGAAGACAGTTACGGCCTCATCAATCGACCCGACGGTCAATAATGTGACCCAGTCTTCAGAGTCTAGCTCCTTTATTATACTTGCATAATCAGCTTTGTTGTACAAGTACCGTAACCTAGCCTGTGGTGCTAATGCGTCATCAAAAGAAATATCTGGTTTAATCAACAAAGCTGGATGGTAGTCATCTTCTGCAACAAGTGGTTCATCGCAGTGCTGAACCCTGACTGTTTCATTAGACAGTACTAGGTCTAGAATTCTGCCTTGGATATTCAGTATTTGATTGTATTGTTGTAAATTACAAGTATGAATCATGTCAAGGAGCTCTAAATGTTTATCTTTAATACATGTCAAGGTCGGTTCAAGGATCTCAGTATCGTCATCAAGTACCCACTGAATATCGCTCATATTGAAGTCACCTACTATCAGTACTTTATCCGTCGGATTAACAGAACAGATTTGCGTAACCTTTCCTCCAAAGCTGCTAAGTCGACCTATAAATGTTAAGTCCGAATTATTACCCCCGCATAAATATAAACTGCATAGGTGTAACGTAGTATCACGCCGAGTTCTGGAAGTTAAATTTATTGTGACCCAAAAATCTTCCGCATCTGAACACCATTCGGGATGTTCAACTGCGTGCAAACTTCTCTGTACGGCTATCAGTACACCCCCACCACGCGACTGCTTCGTTTGTACATAGTCTCGATCCCTACGGTAAACAATATAACTATTACTAAACAGCTCCTCATTCGCTATACCTTCCACTAGCCAAGTTTCAGTTAGAATAATGACGTCATACCTTGTGAGATCAACGTTTCGTCTAAAAATATCAGTGTCAATTAATATTGAAAGCCATCTTTTTCTTAATTCTCCTTTAGAATTAAGGAGATAGGTTTCACTGGCGCCCTTAACTTGGTAATACAATCATTATATTGGCCTGATTTTGCATTCGTAGGTGGTATTTGTATGTGTGCTTGTTTATTTTTTTTATTTTTGTGAAACGTTTTTATTTTGTTTTTTATTTTTGGTTGCCAGCAACTAAGGTGTACCAGATATTTTAATTTAGTTTTTTTTATTTCACTTGATTGAAATTCAGGAAAATATTGTAAATTTTATTTGTTACTTAGTTCAACATATTTTGTGTACCCCTTTTTATGAAGGTAGTTAAAAAAAAAAATTAATTTTTTTTCTTCGTTTTGTAACAGACTTTTTTTTTTCTGTGTAACTCTCATTGGGTATCTAGGTACACACTAGTTGCAATATTTAATGCTTGTTTTGTTTCTTTTGTTGTTTTGATTTCTGTGTTTTTTATTTTGAGTTGCTACATTCATCATTAATCAACTTTTGCGTACAACCAAAACGTTACCGTAGATTTCATTATTTTTTGTAACAGAACTGAATTTTATTGAATTGTTTTTGAGTTTGGATGACTTTATTCAACACTGACCCAAGCAATTAATTCAATTTTTTTTTACCTCTTAACTCCGCCACTTTTATCATGTCACACCCAATTAAATTTGCGTCTTTGACAAAAAGTGAGCTGGAATATGAGGTGTCCATTAGAGGCGACAAACCAGCTAGTACCGTTGCAGAACTTCGTAAGCAAATTGCGACCTCTAGTAAAATTTTACCATCTGAAGAATTATTAGAGAGTACCTACACGGACAAAGACGATTTGTTAGGAGTCGGTGCTTCGTTAGATCGTGTTAAAGACAGTTTGGATTCAAAAGTTTTGGATGTTAACGAAATTTTACGTATTGAAAATATTTGCAATCACGTATATCATCGTTTTAAGCGCATTTCTTGTGACGAAACTTCAAGGCCACAGTATGATTCGTATGTTCTCGCTTATAAACACTTAACGGAAAAGCTTCGAGCTGCGAAAGCTGAAGCAAAAGATCCTTTTAACGCAGTTCCCGATTACACAGGTGCTCCTATTAATATATCCGTAACTTGTGATCGCGGCATTTCTTCTGATATGTCAAAATTGAAATTTGATGGTAACACATGTGTGCGTGCGTTCATTCAACGTATTGACGAGTTTCTTACAGCAAAAGGCATATCAGATGATAAAATAATGCAGAATTTAACGGAAATTTTTACTGGACATGCTTTACATTGGTTCAGAAGTATCAAGGATCAAGTTTCAAATTGGAAGGAACTTGCTTCTCTTTTAAAGAAGGATTTTGATAAAACCGATTATGACTATCGTTTACTGGCAGAAATTCGTGCCAGGACCCAACGTGAATCAGAGAATATAACCATCTACTTATCTATTATGCATGGTTTATTCTCAAGGCTTTCAAGGACTATGTCGGAGTCAGACAAATTGGAATTAATTTTGCACAATATTCGTCCTTGTTATGCAAGTACCTTAGCGTCATCTCCAGAGATAAAGACTCTTGAAGATCTTCGTTCGCTCTGCCGTAACTATGAAAATGTACAAGCGCGTCTCGCAAATTTTCATGAACCTCCTAAAGCTACTGCAGAAACATTAGGTCCAGAATTTGCATATGAACCTCTTGCAAATAAGACTAACCATAAGCAAGTCTCGTACAACAATTATAATTATAATAGAGGTAATAGTAATCCTAAAAATAGTAATGATAATAATTATAAAAGTAATTATACCTACTCAAAAAACTACACTCACACAACCCAAAACAAAGACTCGAACAAAAACAAATCATACGTACATGCTATGGAACAAAAGGCACGTTATTGTCCAAGGTGCCGCTCTGATACCCATAATGTTAGGCAGTGCACGGCAGACAAATCTGAGATATTTTGCTTCTTGTGTGGACAGAAAGGTGTTAAGACCCCGGATTGTCCGGCCTGCGCTATAAACCGGCCTTCGTCTTCAAAAAACTAAATAAGTCGAATTGTCTCAATCAGCATAAGTCACATTTTGACGCTGACGAATGGAAGGCCTGGGTAAAAATAGTTAATCTATTCTTTCATTCCTACCAGATTGAGGCAATTCGACAAAATAAACCAATAAATGATAACAGGCCATACGCCACTATAAGAATTAATAACATATTAATAAGTGGTCTGCTTGATTCAGGTTCAGCTGTCACAATACTAGGCAACGATTCTCAAAAACTGCTAGTCGATTCTGGTTTACATATGATCAAGGGGGACTTTATTTCTCTGACAGCAGCTGGCGGTCAGTCTCTGCGTAGTATCGGTTATTTCAACTTGCCAGTCCAATTCGAGGATCAGTTTCATGTTATTAAAGGCTATGTAGTACCAGAGGTCAACAGTAACCTCATATTAGGGATTGATTTCTGGAGGGATTTTAAGCTATTCCCAAAATACATTGACAGCATCAGTCTGTCTGGTGATGTTTTAATGGTTTCTCGCGTTGATAGTCAAAACTCTCGCCTCGATGGCTATGACAAGCTTGACGTTTCGCAAAAGAAAGTGGCTGACAACATCATATCTCAGTTTGAGGACATTTCTGCCGAGCGAAAGGGCCTTGGCAAGACTCAAGTCATCACACACCATATAGATACTGGTGATTCACCACCTATACGACAAAGATACTATCGGTTGTCACCGGAAAAGCAACGTATTCTGACGGAACAGGTCGACGAAATGTTAGCTCTGGATGTGATTGAGCCTTGCGAAAGCCCTTGGTCCTCCCCAGTCCTCATTGTGGACAAAAAGAACGGTCAGCCACGTTTCTGCTTAGACAGTCGTAAATTGAACTCTGTCACTAAACGGGATGCCTACAACCTACCGTATGTGTCAGAAATCCTAGATAACCTTCGCGACGCTCGCTACTTATCTAGTATCGATTTATCTAAGGCGTTCTGGCAAATACCTATCGCGGAAGAGGACAGGAATAAAACAGCGTTTTATGTGCAGGGCCGTGGTACCTTTCATTTTAAAAGGACTGCTTTTGGTCTCACTAACGCACCAGCTACGCAGCAACGTTTAGTGGACCTCTTGTTCAACGAATTTGGTAATAGCGTGTTTGCATATCTTGATGACATCATCATCGTTTCGCCGGACTTTAATTCGCATGTATCCTTATTGCTGCGAGTCCTTGAGAAACTGAAGCATGCCAACCTCACTGTAAACCTTGAGAAGTGCAAATTCTTTCGCAGTGAGCTCAAATACCTTGGCTACGTAAGGTTGAAGCCATTCTAAATTACCCGACTCCTTCAAGTCGCAAAGATTTAAAACGTTTTCTCGGGACTGCAACTTGGTACCGCCGTTTTGTGCCCAATTTTAGCACAATTGCTGGTCCTTTGAACAAGTTGACCACGAAAAAGAAAGGTGCCCCACCATTTCAGTGGACGCCAGAAGCGGATTCTGCCTTTCATAAACTTAAGGAACACTTGATTTCCTCTCCTGTTCTTTCTTGCCCGGATTATAACAAGCCATTTGAAGTCCATACCGACGCAAGTAACTACGGTATAGGTGGTATGCTCACGCAGACCATTAATGGTAAGGAGCACCCGATTGCGTATATGAGTCGCTCCTTAACAGCGGCAGAACGCAATTATAGTGTGACAGAGCGGGAAACTCTAGCGGTCATAGTAGCTCTCGAGCATTGGCGTTGTTACATTGAAAACGGTAAACCATTTACAGTATACACAGACCACAGCGCCTTAAAGTGGTTCCTCTCTCTTAGTAATCCCACTGGTAGGTTGGCTCGTTGGGGTATTCGTTTATCAGCATTCAATTTCGTGTTGAAACATCGACGAGGTTCTGACAATGTCATCCCTGACGCACTTTCGCGTGCTGTCCCTGTTGGTGCCATTTCATCGGCAAACCATTTTATCAAGACCAATGACTCTTGGTACAAAGATATTTATAATGGTTGTTTACATCAACCCGCAAATTTCCCAAATTTCCAAATTAAAAATAACGTCTTGTTCCGGTTATGTAAGAACAAACATGACCTTACTGATGCATTCGCGTGGAAAGAAGTTGTTCCAAGTGAGTTACGGGATGACATTATCAAGGAAAA
Source organism: Athrips mouffetella (assembly GCA_947532105.1). Taxonomy (NCBI): domain Eukaryota; kingdom Metazoa; phylum Arthropoda; class Insecta; order Lepidoptera; family Gelechiidae; genus Athrips; species Athrips mouffetella. The sequence continues at coordinate 8,544,892 of OX383960.1, read as the reverse complement.
CCACTCCGAGCCGACAGCAGGACACTTAGGTATCTTTAAAACCTATCATCGTATTTCTCTGCTCTATTACTGGCCGGGGATGTATAAAGATGTTGTCCGTTTCGTGAGTTCATGTGATAAGTGCCTTACGTACAAGTCACAAAATCATCAGATCTTGGGAGAAATGGGTCGTCCAAAACAATGCTCACGACCATTCCAGATGATTTCAATCGATCTCATGGGTCCTTTACCTGTGACTCGCAAACAAAATAGCTACATTCTGGTCATAACGTGTTGCTTTTCAAAATTTTGTTTAATTTACCCAATTAAGAAGGCCACTTCAGCAGTCGTGAACAAACTCCTTGAAGAGGGTGTCTTTCTTGTGCATGGCGTTCCTCAAACCATTTTTCTCGACAATGGTAGCCAATTTATAAGCAGCATGACTAAAAACCTGTTTCAGTCGTACAACATACCTAACATCTTCTACACACCCAAGTACACTCCACAAATCAACACTGTAGAACGCTACAATCGCACGATCATTACTTGCATCTCAACTTTCGTGGATGATGATCATCGCTCATGGGACATTTATATTCCAAAAGTGCAGTTCGCGATTAATAACTCGGTGAATGAGGCTACAGGTTTCACACCATCTTTCTTGGTATTCGGAAGGGAGTTAGTTACTTGCGGTTCACATTATGTTGACACTGATCTTGGTGACGAAGTCATGTTTTTGCCGCGTGATCTATACGCAGAAAATAGAGGATGCTTAACATCTATCTTTGACAAAGTGCAAAGCAGATTGTGGAACGCACATTTAAAAAATACATCACATTATAACCTTCGTCGTAAACATGTCGAGTTTAATGTTGGTGATGTCGTAATGAAGCGCGCTTACGTACTAAGCGACAAGGACAAATATTTTAGCAAGAAGCTAGCTCCGAAATTTTTAAAATGTAAGGTTATTGCCAAGAAGTCTCCTCTAGTTTATGTACTACAGGACATGTCCGGAAAGAACATAGGCACATGGCACATTAAAGACTTGAAATTGCCAGGCCTGAATGTATAAACGTTACTTTTAATACCCTGTGTGGTGTCGGGGTAGAATAGCACCAACCCATTTCCTCCCGTGGATGTCGTAAAAGGCGACTAAGGGTATACAAGAACCAGTCTAAACATCTATAGACTTATTTTGTAACACATTTGGGTCGTTAACTTCATTTAACTTCATTAATTTTTTTCTTATCGGGTACAATGGTTTTGTGTTTAATTCGAAATAGTTGCAAATAAACTGCACGTTATCACTTATCATAACTGCACCTCGTTATTTTATCATCTTTGCCATTCGAAAGTTTTATGAGTGTGGAAACTCGTTGCGTTATAGCGGTTCCCTTTTGTCGATGGAAGTGTGCGATAGGAATTCATTATAATTCTTACTGCTGTTTAAGTGATGAAGAATGTGTGTTATGAGTGAATGGTGATGTACGATAGATAGTCATAAAACTAGCGATCAGAGGGCTTAAGCGGATTTTATTTTGAAGAAATAAAATCCTTTCCGTAACGAGGGGGGTAATGTAACGTTGTACGTTATTTTAAGTTAAAATACTAAAACGGAACGCATTTAACAGCGACTTAACTGCGCGTGCGCCTATATCGCACCGGCAACGGTCATCGGGACCTTGAGGCTTGACCTTTCTCGCAGTCGCCCGTATAACCATTGGAGTAGACGCACGCTAGCCTGTCTGAGCGTTTCCCGCCATCAGAGCGCAATTAATACCATTCTATAATTTTATTTTTAATAACATACATTTTATGTCTTAAATTTTATCAAGTGATCATTATAAAGTGCTTTCTCAACCCCACATACTTGGGTAAGTGTTGAATATTGCATTCTTTTTGCTACAATGCCAAATTAGCGTAAGCCGTATTTTAAGTTTTAAAATATCCGTATTGATCTTTAATCATGCGTAGTGCGTATTTTACACAGCGTAATCATAATTTTTATTTCGCAAATCATTGTTACCATGTTTTCTTGCTTCCATCATGTAGTACCCACTTATTGTGTCATTGTATTTAATTTTCATTTTTTTAAATTGCACATTAATTGCATTTGTTAAATATTGCATTCCGTTCTGATTGTGACCACAGCCACATTACAATACCGTAAGGTGCTTTTCTGTTTTTGCCCTGTGGTTCACAATCGACGGAAGGCAATGGAATGTGGATCGTCGCTTACACGCGCCATTTTCTGATCTACTTCAGGGTGTCAGCTTAGGGCTGAATATTATACAACCTGGTCGGCATCGTGCGACCTGCAGCCGAACGTTATCTTCGGGTTCTCCTGCCAGACGCCCACCGCAAGAAACTCCTGCCCATTTCCGTCCACCTCGCCGAACGTCGCGTGGCTCCAGGGACGGACTCAGGAGAGTACCCGTTTACAACCCTGCGTACGTAAAATCAGGCGGCCTTAAATTCACCCACGACCCCGAATTTGTTTTTTTTATTATAAATTAATTAAAATTAAATTCCTTTTTTTTAATATTGAAAGCCATCTTTTTCTTAATTCTCCTTTAGAATTAAGGAGATAGGTTTCAACCGTCATGAAACAAACTACTTTAACAATGTTTTTTTTTTTTTTTTTTTATAAAAGCGGTCGTCAGAACGGGATGGTAAGCATTGAAAAATTGTTGTGTATGTTAAATTTCACAAGAAGATCGGGTGGTTTTAATTATTATTTTACTAGCTGGTGCCCGCGACTTCGTCTGCGCAGGTTTATAAATTGTAGCCTATGTGTTATTCTGATGTATAAGCAATATTCTTGTAAAGTTTCATTAAAATGCATTCAGTAGTTTTTACGTGAAAGAGTAACAAACATCCATTCATCCATACTTACTTATTTTAGTTAAGACTTTAATCTAGCCATGAGTAAAACGCGAATGGAATCTTTAAATAACCAGGTTGTATAATCAAAACGTTTTCAAGTAAGAGTTAAAAGGAAAATTTGTTCGATTTCCGTATCTGGGTTGGCAAGTTTGCTTTACCCTTATTGGAGGATTTTCGTCAGTGATCCTCTTCAAGTACGGTAGGGAGATTCGCGTCAATAGAAACTTGTTAGCACTTGAGACTAGATGGTTCAGAGATAAGAAAGATTTGGGCAGGTACTCAGATGTAATTGTAAGTAAATGACGAATGAAAGTTAGAAAAGGTATCTTAGCATTCGCAAAAGTTAGAGGTTATAGTATCATAGCCAAGTTTGATTGCAAGAAACTTCTGCGATTTAAATGAAAATGAGAGATTAAGGAGTTTCAAACTCCATAATCTATTCCGTGATCCCGGAATTGATCTTTAAGGTCACATCAATCAAGTTTGATTTTACACGAATCTTTAAAGATTTCTATGAAAATGAGAGTGGTAGTAGAATTATCACATCGTGATTAGGATGTTTAGCGGTAGTAGTTAAAGTATTAAACGGTCGAGTGCGCCTTATCAAGGGGACCATTTCAATTCAAGATGACCCGCCTCACTTTTCGCAAAAAGCAGGACAAGCCAGTGCAGAAATCTTGAGTTTCGTTTCTTTATGTATGTCGCAGGAAAATCGTACAATTCGTCGTTTACAAACGGCGGGCAAACCGTAAACGGTAAGCAAGTAAAACCGGCAGAAAGCCGGCAGATTGTAAACGGGAATAGATCACTGGTGCATTATAGGTTCGGAAGATAACCGATCTCGAGCAGGAATCGGGCTTACGACCACAATGTACGAGCGGAGCGAGCGTGCCGCGGCAGCAGCCGGCGAGTGCCAGAATCGAATTACGCGCCGTTTTGTGAAATGCCGCAGCATTATGTAAAATGACGAACAAAAAATTTCTCGGCATTTTGTAGAATGCCAATTGTAGAATGAAAATGTAAATTGACGAATTACAATTTAGCTGCGACATATAGATAGTTTGTAAGTATAAAACTAATACAATAGCACTTAGTAATGTCACATACAATTAAACTTTGCGGCTTGAAAGCTCACCATTCGTTAGGTCAATTGTGAGTTACTAACTATTGTATGGTCAAGGCACATCAGTTGAAACTTTTTAAAGTGTATTACCATAGAGTAATATAAATTACTATGTCAAAGGGTCGTAAGTGCTTCTACTGACGTTCTGTTGTGTGTACTGTTATACGAATACAAAGATAAGAGAGTACCCCACTTTGCCTATTGATGAAAAGATCTGCAACATTCTAGCTCATCAGCAACTGCTTAAAAGTTCAATGTCCGGACTATGAGCTTTTATCTAAAAGGCATACACTCTCGAAGCACTTGCATAATATTCAAGACAGGTGGAACGTAATGCGAAACCGTTAACAACACACAGAGAATACAAATTAGTATATTACACCTACATAGCTCCTGTAGGGTCACTGCCAATATCCGGGAAGGGAGACCTTTTGTTACCCAAAAAATTACCCATTGTACTTTGGGTGTTCAAAGCCATTGTGCTTGGGCAAACAATTCGTGTTGGGTATAAACTAGGGTTAATTTAATTAGATTGATCACTGCTTTGTTTGAGAATAATTTGTGAACTTGTCGGTTAATTTGCTTCACCTAAAGGTTCCAAATTCCTTGTTTCAATTTAACGTACAATCGCACATCTATTGACATACGGGCTAGAGTCGCGCTAAGAGTGTCAAGCTTCACCTGTCGTTGACTGTAACGGCTTGTCTACGCACGTTTTTTCGCTGTTATTAGTGTTGTTACTGTTTGGTTCAACTATGTGTGATGCAAGGGTTACTTACGCATGGGGAAGATATAAATTGCACAAAAATACTAGTAGGTATATCAGACCGCGTGGCACCTTCACTGAATCTAGCGTCATTCGCCAAAGCATTTGCTAATCGAGGTCAATGTTGACTTGGCACTACTACGGAGATTTGTACGACAACTATTGGCGAGCGTCTTGGCCGGATTTTGCTTACAATGGCGAGCATTCGCCGCCATCGCATATTTAAGCGTATTCGTAGTGTATTATTAGTCTGTGGTGCTGGTAAACGCACTCTCTCCCGCAAAATGCATACTGATTTTATCGACAAAATAGGCATGCATGGATAGGCAAGCAAGGAAATTAAAAGGTAGTTTCAATGTAGTATGCGTTTCAAATGTGAATAGGACTGAGCCTAATAGATTTGCGACCGCAATCATATGAAGTAGTAGCTGTCAAACTAACTGCACTCTGTTTCCATTTAGTTTTGCACAACCACTGGGAAAACTGTAAAGTGAGCCATTTACCAGTACTTTTGATAAGCTGCATTTGGAAACTGGATTGGTACTGATGACAATCCTATTTTAACCTCTGAAGCACAAAGTCAAAATTCTTCTTCGTCAAGTTCTATAACTTTTTAAGTTGGTATTTATATTTTTATCACACCAACTGGCAAGAAAAATTCAACTACCAGCGTCTTAATTTCATTTAGAACCGATATTTATTTATCTTTTGTGTACGATCTGCGTTGTTCCGAAGTATGATACGGTCAAAGGTCGTTTTCTATTGACACTGTCAACAGACATGTCTCTGCTGAAATCCATTACATAGATGGAAAATATTTATTTAGCTGACTAGTGTCATTGCGTGTCAATCAATACAGGATATCTACGCTAAGTTACAAAGTGCAGACTTATTTTTTACTGCAAAGGGGTTTACTTTTCCCTGTGTGGTGTCGGCAAAGAATAGTACCAATCACAGTACCAACCCATCTCTACCCGTGGATGTCATAAGAGGCGACTAAGGGATTATGAAATGGAAGATGGGCAGCAGCGTCCTTCTGTGTATCGTTCCATCTTACATACTACGTTCACCAACAAACGCGATCCATGATGCCAGCCGCAACGCTAACTAGAGTGGTATCTATGGTACTTCCCCTCAAAATTTTACCACGCGTTGCATTTTTGTAGAATTCTTTTTTTTTTATTGAAAATGGGCTTACTCTTGACCTCGATCTAGCCCTGATATGAGGACAGAGATAAGATCGACGACGGAACGAGCTGCGCCCAGAAGAGGCCTATTCACTAGCGACTTAAATGGATTTGGGTTATATGAACTCGGAAACACACGCAAACAGAGAATCCAGCTACTTAGCCGTGCGCATAAAAGATGTTGAGAAGCGTTATGTGCAAATGTGTGGAATATATTATGGCTGCTTCTGGATTATTATAGGTAGAAGGGAATGGGGGAATAAGCTCATATGCAGCGCTTGGGCACACAGACTAGATTCAGATTCAAGTTATAAGCTCTTTTATAATAAAAAAAAATCTATTTATGTCTTTTCTTTTATATCTAGATTTCTATGGAGCATTTTAAGAACACTATATTTTCACTACAAACCAAGGAAATTGGACCAACATGCTTCGCTCAGAATAAAAACCGTGCTAAATTATTTTACTATGGGATTAAATCTGCCAGCATGTCCCAAATTGCAATGCCACATCATCATCGAGCATTATGAAATATTTAAAATAACCCTACCAAATTAATAGAACGACGCCTTCATTGCCTTGTGACGAATTACTTCTTTAATCCGCCTTCTATTACAATTTTGAACCTAAACATTTGACGTGATGCTTTTGCTCTTGTTGATATATTTGAACAACATTTGAAAAGTTTTGTAAATCTGATAGTAAACTTAGAGTGCAACTAAAACATTGCATCACACCTGCGTGTGGGTATAAAATGTCACTGCACCCACACCGCCAACGTAAAATCTCACTCAGCGAATTCAAATTAACGATGTATTTCCTACTCAGTCTACCACTGCTTTTGCTGAGTAGGTGAATTGAAATTTGTTAAACCTGCTCGATTGCTCACTTGTGGTATGAAAAAAAAAGGATTACTTCTCCGTTTATTATTTGGCAGCAAGATCAAGTTATGATTTATAATTTATATAATAATAAAATCTACAAGCGTAAAATGAAATTGATGGAATGAGAATGTGGTAGGTAGGCCGAAGAAAAGATAGATGGACTGTCAGAAAGATGATAATGAGAAAGAAATAAGCGAATGCTGAGATGATTTTAAAGAATTTTGAACCTCGAAGAACATAGACCACTCTTTCTGGATTTCTCACGAACAAAGTCACGGGCAACAGCAAGTAGTCTAGGCAACGAAGCGGATCGTTGTATGAAGACCCCGCATTAAATCCTCAGTCGATGAAACTTTGCTGGGGTATTACACTACATGCGACAAACCTTCTATAAAAAAATCCAAAAAAATCGGTACTTTTAATTTTTACATACGAAAATTACAAAAAAATTATTAAAAAATTTTTTTGGATATTTTTAATTTACATTAAAATTTAATTCATGATTCTTTATCATCCTGTCAAATAAAATCTGCCTGAGAAATTTATGCTAGGGTCAACTGCTTCGTTGCCTACACTAAGTATTGAATATAACAAACCAGCATAGCAACAACGACAATCTTAGTCTCCCATACAATCCACTCCCCTGTCACATGTCTTAGGAGAGCCTGTTAGCACTTAGCGGCACGCAGGGGATGTGTTGCTAAGTGGCAACAAAATGGATGCCCTAGCTACACGTGAAAGCACCACATGGTGACGTCATAAGAAATAAATATTCTTGATGACAGCAAGTAATCTAGTCCATGGGGAATGTTATAGCCATTTCTAGTAGTGTTCCCGGAAAATGGAAAATTGATGGAACTTGTTGCAAAATTGCGTTATAAGCGACGGTTTATTTTCTTTATATTTGTAATATTTCTCGGTATACTTCAGAAAAAAGAAACAATTCTTTCTGTCTCAAATTTCCGCAAGTTCTTCACCGATTGCTTTGGAATACTTGTTTGTATACAAGTATAATATGTAGGCAAATCCATAGGACAGAATATTATTCTAAGTAATTTCTACAGCGGACAGCTTGACCTACTGTCCTAAAATTTAAAGAAAAAGATAATGTCAAAAGTGGGAAAACGAGCAGGTGAGCCACCTGGTTGAAAGTGGTCACCACCGCTCATGACACCCAATGTCTTTTTGGTGAAATAATTTGACACTAATAAGACAGCAAAGCGCGTTACCCACTCTGAGAACTAAGATGGTATGTCTCATGTGCCGGTAATTTCATTGGCTCCCTTACCCTTCAAACTGAAACTCAGCGAAAGAAGCAAGGGGGTGGTAATTCCCCAGACGGACTTAGCACAAAAGCCCTACCACCATTGACACAAAGGCCTTGCCACCATCAAACTAACTGACTTAGTTAATAAAGAGTTGCAGCTTTTATTCCGATATCTTTAGAACTGCTACAGAAGACTATTTAATTTAAGCACAGAATATCACTTAAAACCGGAAAGCACCACCGGGGCATACCGTATCCAGGTTTGCTTCGTCCGGGTAAATAGTTCCAAGCCGGATACGTTGGGGGTATTAAGAATTCATGTCATCACCACATTTGGTTGCCCAGTTACAGCAAACAGGTATATTCCAGGAGTTTAAGTGCAGATGGTATTGGATTTTGTAACTTGTACGGAGAAAATGTTAACCCTTAATTGGGTAAAAGGAATATATTCCCACCCAGCATTTTACATTTTGCGGGCCTCGGTGAAAAATATAACATGTCTCCAAATTTTTATATGGTATGGGCAATATGAATAGAGCTCCCACATCGCGCATCGCCTTAGTTTATGTGCGAAATATGTTCCTTCTGTCCATTTCTGACAATAAGTTTGCATAAACGTCTGCCCAATTAAGGGTTTTCAAAGACTGATGTTAAAGCGTTTATACCGCTGATTTTAAGTACCGTAAAAATATGATAAAACATTTAAATAAAATATACCGTTATATCTCGGCTACTGAAAGCCAATTCAGAGACTATTTGTTTAGCGGCTTGGAAACTCTTAACAGCTAGATTGGTCACTCTGTGTTATGGAGGTTGGATGACAGTCGTTTCGTAAAAACCAGTGTCTTTTTCATACCCATAAGTTAGGTTAGGGTAGGTTCGTAGAAACGGAATAGGCCTAGTGCAATGATTAACCGGTTTGATAGGCAACTTGAGAAGATACAATTAACAAGTATTTTTTCGCTCTTTGCCGATATCATAGGTAGGTATATAAGTGTTTTCAAAAACAGTTTCAAATTTTAATTCAAATGTTCAGAACGAAAAAATATTCGCGCACTTTTCGTTATAAATTACAAAAATACAATAACGGAATCTTTTCCGTCTTTTCCGAACATGCAAAAGCGGACTTATCTTCGATTGAGATCTCTTCCAGTCAACCATAATGACGCTGAATGAATAAGGAACTGTAAGACTCAGTTTATTTCATTTAACAAAATCTCAACATATTCATACATAAGTACTTCTCTATCGATTTATTAAAAGTTAATTATAATATTATCGGAAAAAGTTCTCCTTTGCTCAGATATCGGTCTGAATGGACCCTAATTAGTCATGCTAAAGGCAGTTACTTACATTAATAAACCTCCAGCACTCTGGAAACATTCCACTCCGTCGGATCAGAGATCCTATCTGCTGCTTATCTGTCGATACGCACACATAACCTGGAACAATTGAAACAAATGCTTAGTATGCACTTTCATTCTATACAACCACGTAACTTATAGGTAAGTACAGATGATTTCGGAGCTATAAGACCCTGTACAGAAGTACGTGCGAGTTTGCCACGTTTTGTGTACGTTGCTTAATCGATAACAATTTGATCACTTGCACGGCTAAACAAATCGGCATTGTACGTGAAATTTCTCCAAAAATCGTAGCAAATTCGCACTTTCTGAACAGGGTCCAAGTCTGTCGTCGTCTAAGTACTATCTCGGAATTTTCCGCCAGCCCAATTAAGATTTTCTCGTCTGAATATTGTGTAGGGGCTGAGCCGGTGTTACATTTCTCCTATTTGAATAGAGAAAAGTTGAGAAAACGCAGTTGAACGGCCAAGTTCTAGAAGTCCCTAATTCCATTATCTTTAAGTTATATTTTGAAAGGATTGATGAAAGTACAGGAAGCAAAGGAAGTATGTCAAGATCGTAGCAGGTGGAGGACTGTGGTCTCTGCCTACCCCGACGGGAAAAAGGCGTGATATTATGTATGTTGAAACTAGAAATAAGAAAAGGGACTTAAGACTCCTTGAATTTGGGCATTCAAGTAGTTATCTTCTATTAGGCCTATTGTTATTGTCTGAAAACCAAACTTTAGGTATTTAAGGTCACAAGGGCGGGCTACAGGACGCTTTTATTTTTAGTGCTAAAAAATGCGTGAGTTTTTTGGAGAAGCATTGTTGACAAAAGTTTTCTTTTTATCTTTTGACTATAAACGTGTTAAAACAACAAGTGGTTTCAATAAATAATACAAAGCGTGCGATATTTATATTTTGATAATATTCGATATCGGTATAAAGAGATCTCTTTAAATATTAATATATAATAATAAAAAAATATTGGGAGGAGGCGTAATAACCTTATCAATAAAATTTATTGAGGAAAATCTTACACAGCACCTACGCAAAAAAAATTGTAGGCAAACATATTTCTTAAGTGGCTATTAGTGTTATTACTAAATATATCTTTCCTTTTTCTTGGAACCGCCTACGGTTGAAGAAAAAATTTCCATATAAAAATAATCATGCAAAATCGGTGAAAAAATTTACAATTTTACGTATATAGTGGGTGTGTTGTTTTGAACATGAGATGAATTCAGTGTTAAAATGATTATAAGCGACGGCAACATTTTATGACGTCACTATGCCAGTAACTCTATACAAAATCCATAGAATATTTCTGCTTTCACGTTCAATAAAGAGTGGCTCTTTCTTCTTTGGGCCCACAAGGTAAAAAACGGGACCCTATTAATATGCCTCCGATGTCTGTCTGTCAGCGGGCTGTATCTCATGAACCGTTATAGGCAGACAGTAGAAATTACATAATTATACCCGAATCACCCCCATGTATGTTCCGCGATTTTTTGTAGTTTTAGAGTTATAAATTATGTTATTAATTTTTAAAATTTTCTGCCGAAGGAAATTTAAAAATTCATATCTTTTTTTTACTGAACATTTTTCCAATTTTCTTTTTGTGTCATGATTGCCTTAAACGTTACTTTCATACGTAAAATAATAAACCTCCTAACATTCCTACTTGTTACTCAAAAAGTATGGTAAATAAAATTTTCGAACAATTACAATAAGGATGTTCCATAGATTGTAGTTGATTTTAAAAACTTTTCAGGTCTTTAGTCTACCCAAAACATAAACATTCAGGGTTTTTTCCCTCTCAACTTTTTAACGCCAATTTCAGCGAAAAATACCCCATGAAGCACCAAATTTTTTTAATGTTTTGGGTAGCCTAAAGACCTGTCCTGTGTGGTGCCGGCAAAGAATAGTACCAACCCATACATACCCGTGGGTGTCGTAAGAGGCGACTAAGGGTTAACTGGAGGATGGGCAGCAGCATCCTCCTTTGTATCTTACATCTTACTTACTGCGGTCACCTACAACCGCGGTCCATAGTGCCAGCCGTAACGCTAACAAGCGAGGTGACTATGGTACTTCCCCTCCACATTTTTCCAGCAAAAGCTAGAATTCTGGAGGGAGCTCCCTGTCCTGTAGTGGACGTTTCATGGGATGTTATGTTATGATGAAAGACCTGAAAAGTTTTTGAAACCAGCCACAATCTATGGAACATCCTTTTTGTATTTTTAATTTGATGGTCAAAAATTTTATCGGCCCATTAAATTGTTCGAAAATTTTATTTACCTTACTTTTTGAGTAACAAGTAGGAATATTAGGAAGTGTATTATTTTATGTATGAAAGTAACGTTCAAGGCAATCATGACACAAAAAGAAAATTGGAAAAATGTTGAGTAAAAAAAAGATATGAATTTTTAATTTTCCTTCGGCAGAAAATTTTAAAAAAATAATAAAATAATTTATAACTCGAAACTACAAATAATCGCGGAACATACATGGGGGTGATTCGGGTAGCCCAAGGGGTGGGCCACCTCTGGACCACCTCTTGACAGTGTTTCCTGGGACACCCTGTATTTCTGTTGCCGCTATAACAACAACTAATAAAAATAAAAAATATATAAAAAATAAGGGTGCTTTCCTACTAAAAACGTGTTTTAGTTTATAGACATAGACACACATTTATTCAAAGGAAACAAGCACAGTACACACACAAAAAAACAGAATCGAAATTATATAAAATTATTAGGTAACACATAAACACTTGAACAAAATATAAACTAAGCTAAAACCACATACTTAACCAAAAATAAATAATAATAGCTTAAATAGTGCATAAGCTATAAAATAACAACAAATAACAAAAACTGGTCAAGTGCGTGACTGCGCGTCCATAACTAAGACAGTATTTATAAAGCAAATACAATTTTCAAACTAAGTTTAGACCAGACTAAGTTAGCAGTAATACTAAGTGACTACTACTAAGTATAGTCTAGCAGATTATTGCTTACCATGGTTTGATATTCATAGAAAATAGTAACTAGTACACACGGCCGCACGTTAGGGGAAACACTTTTGACTTTGAGCAGGTCTCTGGTTCCGAGCGTTTAAAGCGTTGAAGTTCAGCGTAGACTGCTTCCACTCCCTTGCTGCCGTACGTACAAAACATGTGTTTCTTGTGCTTATGTATTAAAAATTAGCTATAAATCCCGGGCATTAAATGTCGAAATTTTATATCTACTTTACCTTGATCGATCTGATTCGAAATAACATTCGATTTTCTCTAAACATCTGGTTCATAATTTTGCTCACCATTTAGTATGAAAATATATCTGTTTTCAACTTGTTCTACAGATTTATTTATTATAATTCCAAGAAAACAAGTGGGCGTTGAATTTCCGTTTTCATAAATTGATTGGCGAATTTATTCATGAAAAGAGAAGAAATTTGGTAAACAAAGACGCTTCCAAGTTGGAAATTGAGTAGGTAATTTCTAGGCAAAGAGATCCATCTTTGAATTTTTTTGGACTAAAGATCAAGTAGATGTAATAAGTAGGTGAGTAACAGTGGCTATGCTTGATTTTGTTTGAGAAATATCTCGGATACACTAAGGAAAATCGGTGGAAAACGCTACCTCTACAATAAATGTAATAAAATGAATTAATCAAACTGCAATTAATAGATATTTCAATGTTCTCAAAGACAGCGTAGCACTACGACTCGAATACAAGTTTTTCTACGTGTTTCTTATAATTGGTGCAAATCTGTAATTTAATAGTAATTTATTTCATCGCAATCGTTTAACACTTAAATATTGTATAAGGTCTATGGGCTTACTTTTGACCTAAATCTAGCCCTAAGAACAGAGATGAGAACGAACAAAAGAAACGATGGAACGGGCTTTCCCAGAAGAAGCCTATTCATTCATTCGCAACTTGAATAGATTCGGGTTATATGGACTCCGGAACCTAGAGTCAGGCAGATAATTTCATTTGTTAGCTTCTCGCATTATAAAAGATGTAGCAGAGCGCTTTTTATTTTTCTTTCTTTCGTCATTTTCTTTCTAGTAATCATCTTTAGTGAGCATTCTTTCTACGTTTTTAATTATTTTATTTTTAGGGTTCCGTAACTTAAAATAAAAAAACAGAACCCTTATAGGATCACTTTGTTGTCCGTCTGTCTGTCTGTCAAGACCCTTTTTCTCACAAACGAGAAGAGGTATCAGGATGAAATTGATAACGAATATTAAAGTCCATAAACCACACAAGATCTGAAAATTTCAATTTTTTACAACGACGCAATCAAAAGATATGGCTCTTTATGTCCTCATCTCCATACATTTATGCAAAAAAGAAAAACCTACAGGGTACTTCCCGTTGACCTATAATTATGAAATTTGGCAAGAAGCTAGGTCTCACAGTAAGAATAAAGGGAAAAGTCTGAAATCATTAAATATTTAAATATTCTCACAACTAATAGTAACCAATTAAGGTGAGCTCCCGTTTCAAGAACTTTTCTATAAAAGAGGGGTCAAGTTGGATGGTCGCGGAGTTTTAAAATCAAAGAGCAAAAGCTTTTAGTATATCATATGGTAGATAGGTACGGAACCATTAGGGCGCGAATCCGACTCGCACTTGGCCGGTTTTTTTTTTAAATTCGATTTAAAGCAATTATCGAGAACGACTCCAAAATATAAATGGAAACTTTTATTTCATAAGATATTGACGTTAGAGAGATATTCATAGGCCAGAATTCTACAGAAGTTAAATTCAGAGTGATTGTTATAAGGTATTTCGTAGAAGACAGACTTCTTAACTAAAACAAAGCAAAGTAAATATATTTAGAAAGTTGAATTTGTACGCAGTCTCTCCTTAATTCGATTAAAGCTCTCGAAATGTTTGTGTCCAGGCTCTCAAAGTAAAGGCAATGAATGTAGGACCTTCGTTTTCACAAGTTTTGCCCTTAAAGTGTAGATAGATATTCTATCCCTAATGATGAAGCCAGCGCTTCCCAACCTTTAAACCCTCCCGGGGCCCGACCGGGCCCGACCGTCTAAAGTCCAACAACTTTGTGCAAGAAGGTCTGTGGTTGATAGACGTCGGAGGGATTGTAGTAACGTACAATGCGACACGGCTATTTTGGCAGGTGGATTAAATCAGAACTAAAGCCACTGCAAAAAGATTTTTACATCTAACGAGCAAAATATATGACAGCAGCGCCTTTAATCTTGCTGTTGTGCCCTACTTCTCCAGTTTCCTGCACTAGGAGGGACCTTTCTGAAGGCAACCTTTTTGGCGTTGACTCGAAGAGAAGATCCTGCTGCGATCTTGACATACTTCCCTCGCTTCCCCTACTTTAATTAACCCTTTCATATTCGCTCGTCCATTTAGGGTACTTTTAACCTGGCTTTTAACGTCCTGAATTTGATAGATAGATATAGATAGATAAAACGTTTATTAAGAAGCGATACAAAAGAACAGAAAGAGAAATAGCAACAAACACACATAATCAAAAGAAAGTTAGAAACACGATCAGGTATTTTGTACCGCCACCTTAAATAGGCCCCAGCTCAGCATGTGCTACGGGAACGCGAGGCGAACCGCAGCGCTGCGCTGTTATTCTGCTGGTACCTTTCGTAGTGCGAGTGAGAGTGCCCAACAAAAGTGAATAAAACAAAAACATAAACTACGCTACTTGTAATTTGGTCCTGAAACGTTCACCGTCCCTTTCCAACGTTTCCTTCCATTCAACCTAGCCTGGTATATCACTTTATTTAATTTTCCTTCATTCATCCTCTTTACGTTATCAAATCATCTCAACATTCCTTTTTAAATTTTAGTTACATCTTTTACTCCATAGTGTTCTCTTATCACGCCATTGATAATCCTGTACTCAATTTCACACTCCACTGCATTTATTCTTAATTCTTCTGCCATACCCAGCTTTCACGCCTCCATCTTAAACAAACCTATAGCGAGTATAACTACTAACTTATAGTATTTTTCTTAAGCCAAACAAAAATCGCCATAACTAATCGATAAGATGATCGCGGAGCATTACCGGGCCGCTGGTACGAATAACGGCAAATAAAATTGGTCCAAGAGATAGCAGTAAAATTGGTCCAAGAGATAGCATACCCAAAAATATGCTAAGTCTTTTTCTTCTAAGAATTTACAGATTTTTTCTACTTCAAGATAACTGACGGCCCTCAAGTAAGTTAGATATCGTCAGGTAGTTAGTGGCAAGCCAGGCCTGTTTAGTCAAGAATTTTTCAACACATTTGCTCATAAAACAGCTCTATTTGCACTGTATTTAGGTCAATAATCCAGCTTATTAAAAACGCGTGCCTTTCTCATTATATATTATAGCACTAGTTAAATAATTTTTGTTTTTTTTTTATATTAACAAAGAGCAAGGAGTTCTAATGTCTAAAATATTTATGACATTTTCGTAAATATATACCTAATGTTGATGAAAATATAATATATAAACAGTTTGTTGCATGAGATTAAATTTGACAAGAAATTAACATTAATTGATTTTGTAAGCAATAAATTTAAAGTTTTTGTACTTTTTCAATGACTACGCTGTTTGGGAGCATTGCCACTGCTTCGTCACAGCTCCTCATTTGAAAAAAGAGATGCGCGCAACACGAATTCCGCGCGCCATTTTTCAGAAGTATTTTCATTTGCTTTGATTTTTGTGACTAACTAACAATGTCGTTCGTCGGTTTCAAGCAATGAAGAAGAACTTAATTTAACCCCACAGGAAATAATTACTGGGGCACAAAATGCAAGTGAAAGTCTCCTTCCAGCAAAATCAAAGGAAAAATAGGTACCTACATTCTTGCCTACGAAAAGTTCATTGAATGTAAGAACAGCAAAAATGCCAATTCGTTTGCAGAGAATATCTTTTTAGCTTATTTCAATGAGCTGGCGAATAACTATAAACCTAGCTCTTTGTGGTGTATTTATTCCATGTTGAATAGTATTGTGAGAACGGAAAATGGATGCTAAGGAATTGCAGGTAAGCGAATTTGATTCGTTTTTATTCGCAAATGTGTTGAAAAACGTCGTAAGAAGCTTGTGCGCTTTGGTGATTACACCCTCGGCTCCATTTCGCCCTCGCCTGCGGCTCGGGCTGCAATTTCTGAGCCTCGACCGTAATATCCAAAATAGCACACGTGCATCTGAATGTACTATTGAAGCCGTCAAAATGGCCTCTGACGTCACTCAGTTCATTCCGTAGCAAAGAATACGTTCTATTAGTTGTTGTGCCACTGACGATCACCCATCCAGCTCCCGGACACGACAAACGTCGCTTAACTATAGAGATCGGGAGAAGATACATTTTTAATAGGCCACGAGCGAAGCAATTAAAATGCCTTCTTTTTAAGAGCCACTGGAAGGTCGTCGCGGGACTCGTGGGCCCCTACAATCTAGCTTCCTGGGGGTGCCGGGTTGACAAACCCTGAACCAAAAGGTCAAAGTCAAACCTTAACGATACCCTTCAGATTTAGACATCCCCAATTTAATTAATCTTAGTAAATATTTCATCCAGTCAGGGCCTGTCATTCCAAAAGTTTGACCAAGTACCACAAAGATGTACTATCGGTTTAGCTTATAAACACAAAACTGCTCTGTTATTCCAGCGAAGCACAAAAAACACATTGTAAAAAGCCGACTCTTAAAGTAGGCCGTGGTACAGTGGTTTCTTGCCGTTTCTTTTACGCTGCCATAGCACGATCCGAAACGGTGTCGACTCGCTCTATTTGCATTGTATTCTGCATGACATTCAATAAGTATTCTGTAAAGAATCTACATTGAATAAAATTATCTGAATCTGCGATATTAAGCGATTCAGTAGATTTCATCATCATCATATCGGGTGGGTAGTAAGTACTTGTAAAATCGATGACTGAACAGTATTTGATGACGGATGAAATGATAGTAAACCTCAGAGTAAGTATCGCACGAATACGTAGATTTTGGCGAAGGGTATCATAAAAATCGCATTTTTGTAATTCGACCTTCTAGCTGGAGCAATAAATAGCAGGATCCGCATCATTTCTCAATTAACAGAGTGAAACTACGCATGTTTCAAGACTTCGAACACAAATTCATATTTTGAGCCTCATTTATTAAGGTTCGTGCGTGAAACAGGGCGAAAATACGACACGAGCCGGAATTGTTGACAAGTCACGGTTCTGACCGAGAGGTTAATAAAGCGAATGAAAAATTGTTAAAATTGCTACGAATTTAAACGGTAGGGCTTACTATTATACATGGTGTAAATGCAAAAGCGTGCGCCAGCTCAAGGATTCAGACCACGAAACTGAACAACTTTTCCAAAGAAACGTGGGTCGAAATCGGAGAATTTTTTTGGCTTCTTCAACAGTCGACAGTGCATTTTAAATTCTCCGATTTATACCCATGTTTCACTGGAAAAGTTGATCAGTTTCAACGTCTGAGAACACCCTTGAGCTGTCGTATGCTTTTGCATTTACACTCAGTATAGCGAGGTAAAGTTTTTTACTTATCACTGACTGACTCGTTGAGCAACGGCCGACTGCTGATTAGTCAAAAATTTAACAACCTTTTGGACCTAATAAATATTTCAAACGAAATCATGCACGCAATTTCATTGTTATAAAAACGTTGAAACGAATTTATATCGCTTCATCCGAACCATTGAACTGTAAAATTGAATTCGTATATATTAGAATCTTCGCACGAAAAGATGTAGTACTAAGGAATATCCAAAAATATCTTGATGAAATTTCATCTCCCTACCTAACAATTTTCTTCTCATTATCTCTCTCTCGGGAGTAAAGTTATTCATTATTCTGAGTCAAAGTTTCATTTCGTAAGTGGTTTTTTGAACTAAGCTACTTTTAACTTTTTTTATTACACAGTTTTTTGTTTGTTAATTATAGTGAAACGTATTTTCACGGCAGGGTTGGAAGTTTTAAATTTTTTTTGCCATGAGAGCACCAATTCTAACACTAACTCAAAAGTAAAAATGTTTTGTTAGAAATATATTATAGAGATTTTTTTCTCTCTAGTTAATAATAAATCTCTTTAGTTTTTAGTAAGATTATTTAGGGTTCAAGGATATCAAACTGGGTACGACGATATTTATCAAATGTTTCTTTCTACAAAAATGGTTTAAAAAATTAACATTTTAAAGTATTTTTTTGCGTTTGTTACTGTATTTCTACTTCTCAAATGTAGATGGCCCTTGACTGATTAATTTATCAAAAAAGGTTTTATGTTTTTTTAGTTTATTTTTTGATATATGAGATTTTGTTTTTTAGTTGATTTTGCCTGATCTTACATCTCGTAAGATTTTATGTTTTGTAGTTGATTTTGCCTAATCTCAAAGAAGATTTTATGTTTTGGTATCATTTGTCTGACTTTAAGTATCTAAATAAATAAAACATTAAAAACATTTTTTTTTATATATATAATTTTAGTATGTTTATGTAACACATATTCAAATAGTATTCATAAATAATACAATAAAATAATAATATGGCTTTCATACAAAATTGATTTATATCAAACTTGATATATATATCATAAATATCCGATATTTTGATATTTATAATAAATATCGGATATTTTCGAACCCTGAGATTATTATTAGTGGCTTAACAGTTTTGTTTACGTCAAATGGCATAGCGTGCAGAGTTCATAAAAGGAAATGGTTTCCTGTAGTTAGAAATGTGGTAAGAAATATGCTACATACCACTGAAAAATCCATATTTATGAAAATCCACTGATCTTTCACTATTCGCGTCACTTTATTATATTTTTCCACACTCACGATTTAAACACTTCTCACTAGTTAACTCGTGATGTACTTGCAACTCTGTCGAAATAAATGAATTAAAATTGTGATAGTGACTGCGAAACATTGAAATAACATTTCAGATCAAATAAATTACTTTCAAGCTTTGCATTGCCGAAAAGTACTTTTAAAATGGTATGCATTTCCTGATTGGCACAGACGAGCGACTGATTTACGCGTGTATAGGCACGCAAGTTAGGTTTCCGTCCGTAACGCACACCCACTAACATGCAATTCAAGTTGTAGGCGGCAGTAGAAGCGGGGATAGAAGGAAGAAGCGATGAGAGATTGGCGGTTACTGTATCTGTCATGGCCAGATCGTGGCATTAGAACTTCTGCGAGCCGAAGAGGAAAGAAGATCAATTATTTATGGCTATACAAGATTATGAATTTAGCTTACGTACGTAAATGTATGTATACCTACTCATTGTCATATCGTATGGGTTGCAAAAGTTGCTAACCGACCTCACAAACCCTGGTGTCAGAGTTGTTGAGCCGCCAAAGGCCTCTGATCTGTAGATAGTGGTCGGGACCAACGGCTTAACGTGCCTACCGAAGCACGGAATTATCTAACTTTTCGGACAATCAGGTGATTCATACTGCAATGAGTATAATAATAACTTCTTTTTTTCCCACTATGGCGCCACATTGTTTGTGAAGCGATGTAGTTTAGCTGACGTCATTAAAAGATTTTAATAATCAACAATGAATAAACGATTTTGACTTGACTTGAATGTCCTAACCAAACTGTTGAGGTCGCGCAAAGGGATTTTTGTTTGACAGTGTCCCCACTGGGAATCGAACCTAGAACCTCCGAATCGAGAGCCGAGCGTTCTAACCACTAGACCAAGAGGTTGTTACCCGTTACCTACTTTTAAGACTGGAGGAAAATTATAATGGACCAGGATTTAGTTCGTCATTTTTATTTGAAGAGTCCGAATTTAGATGAACAATGTAAAGTGTTAAATGCTTTTGAAATAAGGGTCACGTTTTGTGTATCGAGAGATACAACTATTTATTATACTCAGATACAAACATTATAAAAATGGTCTACCTAGCTCTGTATCAGTCCGTTCTTTGTTACTGTATAACAGTTTGGGGTGGTACCTCAAAAACTAGTCTGATCAAACTTGAACGGGCTCAACGTGCAGTTTTAAAGGTAAGCTTGTTCCTGCCATTTCGCTTCTCCACTAAAAAGTTGTACGTACTCGCAGATGTACTGACTGTTAGGCAGCTTTTTATTCTAAATATTATACTAAAAAAGCACTCACAGTTACAATATGACCCATCACTACTTATCAATAAACGTCGGAAGCACCACGTATGCAGTTCTTCTTATCAGTGGTCAAGTTTTTTGGCTTTCTAGGAAATTATCTTTATAACAAAATCAATAAAGAGATCACCATATACCCTCACACCAAATTCAAGTGCAAAAAAATTATCACCTTGTGGCTAAAAACCCTTAACTATAATGACACAGAAAACCTCCTTTTAGTTCCTTCCTAATTACTTCTTAACTCACTTTCCTTTAGTATTTGACTTATTATATAATATTTATTTACTTTATTCAGCACTACTCAAATAAATCCTTTTACCTGTTTTTATCAGTAAGTAGTTTTGTTAACAATTTTACCTAATCATTTTACAAGATCACCCTAATACATGCACACAATCTTACATACACACAAACACATACCCACACATACACACGTATACATACATACACACATACCCACTCACAAATAGTCGCACACATACACCTAAATACCCACCATTCCTCTCACCTGATTAGCACTTTTATGTCAATACCTACTGCTTGTAAGTACTCACTATGTCTGTATCTGCTCCCGGTCCAGTGTAGGAGAGGCTGGTGTCTGTCATACAGGTCTCCTAGTATAGACACCAGTCTTTCACATAGACGAACTTTACTAGTGTGTCTTACTTACCCAATACCCATACTGTACAAATTATCTATGTGAGAGAATAATAAAGTTTTTCGATTGTATTGTACATACATACATACATAACATCACGCCTTGTTCTTGTATTGTACTCATGCTTTTAGCGAGAGCAATCCCTGTAAAAGGTAGCAGCGCCACAACACAGCAAAGTGTATATGAGATATAAAGAAAAACAAGAAAGTTGGTAACTCAGATTATAAAACTAAACAATTTTTGTTTTACACCTTTTTGAAGAATATTCCTTCTTATTAAAAATGGCACGAAAATAAAACACCACGAGGAATGTTACAATAGGTAACTTAATTTTTGTGTCCTGGAAAAATAACAAAGTCTTTCCAAACCCACAAAAAACACCTCTATTTTGTTTCACTCGCCAACTAAGAAACTCGATAAGCGCATACTCGTATTAAGTTTTAAAAGTTCTACCATACTGGCACTCCGCCAAAAGCTTCTTGCATCTTTTCAAGTTCTAACGATAGTATTTCTACAACTGTTTTATTCACTGGAGTCACAGTAAATATAGAAGCTAAAGCAGTATTAAGTGACTTAACCTTTCTTTGTGTCGTGTGTGTTTCAAGTATAGTATGATGAACTCAAATATTGGGTGCTTCTATTAACTTTGTTGCTTTCAGCATGTTTTGGGAAATCACTTAGTCGCCTTTTATCACATAAGTTTAGATTAAGACTCTTAGTCGCCTTTTACGACACAAAGAAAGGTTAAGTCACTTAGTCGCCTTTTATACCACAAGGGCAGATTAAGATACTTAGTCTCCTTTTATCGCACAAGGACAGGGACATACTAATAGTTGTTTTTATTATGGTTTTGGCACCCACGACTTACTTCAGCGCGAAAACTGCTTATTTTCCTGTAGCGGTATGCGCATGTGTGAGTGCGCCAGTTTTGGACGTTTGTTAGGAGTTTCCATACTGCTTTAGCTTATATATTTACTGTGCTGGAGTTCTTATGTAAAAACACACATTTATAAGCTGCTCCCAAGACGACCGGTTCGTAGTTTCAAATGTTTTAAAACTACTAAACATCCGTCTTACTAGAAAAAAGTTAGGCTTCTGTTGAACACTTGATTGAAAGAATCGTACCGGATAAATCTATCTATGTCATTGATGCGCAGAAGTCAAGCCATAAGAGAATTTGACTTCTGCGCATCAATGACATAGACATTGGTACCATTTTTTTAATCAAGTGTTCAACAGATGTCTAACTTTTTTGTAGTAAGACGGGGATTGTTTTGGTTAAATCGCTGATCAAAAAGATCGTGTCAGAACGCCATAATAAGTACTCCTTTATTAATTATTTGTTTATCTTTTTGAGAGTGGTAGAGCAATGAAAATTAATAATAAATAAATATTAATATGTTATACTAACCTTTCTTATTATTTGTGTACTCGACTGAATTAATTTAAAAAGTACAATTGCGTGAATCTGTGTGTGGAGGAATTTGGCATCGGTTGGTTAATAACAGTGGTGGAATGCCCAAGATGGGCAGAGGAACGTGCTGCCCTAGTGGCGGTGGTGGGTGAAGATCTCTCGCTGCCGGTTGTTGTCCAGGCAATGGTCTCTTTCTGTGAGTCAATCATCTCGCAGAAGGAGGCCGCGGAGCGGGAAAGAGAGGATAATCCTCTGTCTCACCCGCTTCGCAGAAGGCGCAGAGGGTAGGTGACGGGAATAAGCCCGTCCTCCGCCCTAAGCGTGGGCCTGCTGGCGGCGGGCCGGGGAGCCCGTCGGTCGCACTAAAAGGCCAGTGAGGGTACGTCATCTGATGTGTGCTCGGACGTCGCCTAGGTGAGGGAGCCTACGAGCATGAGGTATTTAATATTCATACGCACTGAAAACCGCACAAAACTATAACAGGCACCACAATCTACAAATCAGTTGCCATCCGCCGTAATCATACCGTCGCGCATGACAAACGAGGCGGTGCGGAAAAAAAATCGTGGGCACGGCTATGATACGCTACAGATCTTATCTTTCATTTGAGCATAAAGAAAATACCTACCTTGTAACTGTTCTTTAGACTGATAGACATACATAAATAGATAACTAACACCCAGACCCAGAACAGACACTCGTGTTCATCACAAAAATGTTTGCCCTGTACGGGGATTGAACCTGCTGTCCACGACATAGAAGGCAGACACACTACCAACCACACCAAAGGGCCAGTCAACTACAATAAATTACAACAATCTAGTCACCCTGCGATCACGGATCCTGTAAAACTAAGAAACATCACTTTTTAT
Organism: Athrips mouffetella; assembly: GCA_947532105.1. Lineage (NCBI taxonomy): Eukaryota > Metazoa > Arthropoda > Insecta > Lepidoptera > Gelechiidae > Athrips > Athrips mouffetella. The sequence continues at coordinate 8,521,371 of OX383960.1, read as the reverse complement.
TCAAAATAAACACGATATAAATTCGAAAGATTTCGTTTTATCCTAGTAAAGAAAATTCTCTCTTATTTGAGGGTCTCAACTTATACTCACGCATAAAGAAAACATTTTATCTAAGAAGGTGACTGACTGACATATCAACGCACAGCCCAAACCGCTTGGTCTAGCGATTCCAAATTTGGCACGTAGGTTCCTTATGAAGTCTAGGGATGCACTAAGAAAGGGTGTTACAAAATTCCACCCCTGAGGGGGTAAAATAGGGGACGAAAATTTGTATGAAAGTCAGTCAGTTTTGAAGTTAGGATCTTCAAAATTTGTATTTAGGCTGACGACTAAAAATAAAGTTTTACGTGTCTCAGGGTTTTGCAAATTCTACACTCTAATGGGTGAAAAGGGGGATGAAGTTGAAAATCCTTCATTTTCAAAGTAAAATCCACTGAATTTATTATTTAGGCATTAGGGTTGTAATTCTGTGGAACGTACATCACTGTTATTGAAATTCCACCCCAAATTCAACCCCTAAAAGAGGAAAATGGGGTGAAAAAGTCTAAAAACCAATATCGGTATCGTTTGTATGGTTTATCGGGCCGCTGATTACGAAAACTACAACAATTTTGAAATCCAACGTGGTGGACGTGAAATACCATCATTCCCCGGGGATGGGCGAGGAAGAGGGGGAGAGGGAGAGCCTGCACAATACTGCACATTGTCTGAATTCCACGCGGGCGCAGCCGCGGCCTCAGCTATTTATTTCATAAAACCTAAAAAATAAAGGAGGTAGGAAGCGGCATAAACTCTCTATAAAAGTTGCTTTAGCAATAACATTAACTTAGTTTACACACCAATAAAAACAGATATAAAGGGTAGACAGCTATATGATGTGACAGCTAAGTATATATTAGATAATTACAAAGCAAAACTAATCCTACTTAATATTATAAACGCGAAATCTTGTAAGTATGTATGTTGTTTTTGTCTTTTGTTCTCCCCTCCTCATCGCTCATGAACCGCGCGTATCCACAGAAATATTTAGAATAGAAGTGGGAACAATTTAAATAATAATAATAAAAAATACCCCTATCAAAAACCCGTGAAATTGATTCTAGTCTCGATTCTGAAAAACTATTTTCTTAGTTTCGCTTATTCCGTTAACATGTATATATGATGTATATGGGCCATTCTTCTCCACTAAATGGAAACTCTCTCTAACTAAGTTGTCCTGCACATTTTTTTGCTTTAATTTAAAACATTACTATCTGGAAAGGTGGTGCATAATTAGTTATATATATTACTGTAGGAAACCGGAAGAAGAACTGCGTATTTAAAGAATTATTAGCGATTCACTGATAAATCGTGTCAGGGGACTGTTCTCATCAGCAGGGTACTGTTTTACTTAAAATAATATTATAATTAAATAAACTAAATGTATTTATTTTTCCCTTAAAAACATTACGTGTTATTAAAAACTTAGTATCCGGGTTACAACACCCTTAAAAACTAATCTAGTCCTTGTTCTTTACTGTGGAAAAGATATCTGAATCTTATCGTTAAGTGACTGCATAGAAAATCAGTCTTTTCGTTACAATATTGGTACAAGGTTTTCTTATCTTACGTTTCTTTTTAAAATAGTGGTACAGTACATTTGAAATTATAAAAAAAATCTCTTACCCTTAATAATGTACCTGAAATAGGCAGGGGACTGTTGCCAGGGGACTGTGTTTCTGAGCAAGATAATCGCTTGTAAACGAAACGAAAAAACCATAATAAAAGTAACATTAACAGGTGAAGTATTCAATACGTAAAATTAGCATGTAAAAAATATTAAAATATACCTAAAAATAAGAAATACAACCGTTACCTGAGGACTGTTTTTCGATGGAGGCCGGACCTGCGGTACGCCTACAAACCCAACTGTGACACTGAACAAAATGGCGTCAGCTCACATTTGCCGGCATTCGCGCAAAATTTACTCGAGTAACGTTCCGCGTGATGCAGATAGAAGTCAACAAGTTCAGCGACATTTTGAAAATGCTGCAGGGGACTGTTCGAAAAAGTCTTGGGACAGATTTTTTTTTTAAATGAAAATAATAAAATAAAGGAAAATGCCCAAGTGACTATGGGACTTAGTATCGGTCAAAAATCGGTATAAACCTTGTTGTGTCACAATGCTTTATGGTTTAATTGAAAGTTAGCTCTACGGACTTCATAAAATAATTAGGCATTTGATTGTAGTTCTCCGGGTTTCACAGTAATTAGCCCAGGTAATTAGTCTTGAATTCCAATTCTTGAATTAGAGATTTCATACCCCGCATTCCAAATTGTCAAATTACTGCTGACAAGTGTAGTGTTGCCAGGCAAGTCTTACCTGAAATGTATAAAATTGTACCCCTTTTGTGGGTACGATAACCTTGTGAATGACAAAAGATCTGATTACTTCGCAAATGGGTACCTTCTACAGGAATGAGTATTAAAGATACCCAAGTTGAGAATCATAGACCGATAACTATAGTACCAACTATCTCAAAAATTATTGAGTCTATTGTATCAAAAAGTCTTATGATACACTTAGAGACACATGAGTTATTAACAGAAAGGCAATTCGCATATAGGAAGAATAAATCAACTACCGGAGCAGCTCATAGAATTGTTGACTCAATCATTACGGGTATTGATGACAAGTACAAAACTGCAGGTATATTTTGTGATCTAACAAAAGCGTTTGACGTGATACAAAGAGACTTGCTGTTAGCAAAATTATCTTGTTACGGAATCACAAATATGACTCTTAAACTGGTACAATCTTTCTTAGAAGAAAGAAAACAAACTGTTCAGGTAACTGCAGATGGTAAAAAAATTCGATCAAAAACTGGTAATGTAACCATTGGCATTCCTCAAGGGTCAGCCTTGGGAAATACATTGTTTTTAATTATTATTAATGATTTGGCAAAGTTTATAACTGACGGCTTAGCTGTGTTATTTGCTGACGACACAACTGTGATCATATGCGCACGAACTTATGATCAGCTGAATTTAAAGTTAAATAAAACGTATGAGCAGCTACGTGAGTGGTTTACGGTAAATGGATTAATCCTGAATCCCGCGAAATCAAACCTACAACTATTTAGTGCTCGGCCATTACAAACACCGCCCGCTTTAAGCTGTCCAGTACCGCTTCACAAGGAGTGCCGATTCCTAGGTCTCACGCTAGACTCCAACATCAACTGGAAGTCTCACCTGCAGACACTGAGTGGAAAGCTAAGTAGTGCCGCATATGCATTACGTAAATTACGTCCTTTAGTCTCTGAGGCCGTGATACTGCAGGTTTACTACGCACATTTCCACTCAGTGATGTCATACGGTGTCATGTTGTGGGGAAATTCGACCGACCACCAGCGAATTTTTATCCTCCAAAAACGAGGGTTGAGGACAATTGCAGGAACAAAACCAAGAACAACATGTAGGTCAGTCTTCAAAAAATACAATATCCTAACATTGAGTTTATTGTACTTATTTGAAATTATTAAATATGTCAGGGTGAATATTGAAAAGTTTGGTCGTCGTTCATTCGATGGGCGAAATCTTCGGAGCGCGGGAAAACTTGAATCAGTTCCAATACGAACAGAACTTGCGAACAAAAACCCACGCGTAATCGGTCCGAAGTTTTACGAGCACCTACCCGAACACCTAAAAAACGAGACAAATGACGAAACGTTTTGTCGCCAACTGAAAAACCTTTTGTTGGAAAAATAATTTTATAATGTAAATGAATATTTAATGTTAAAATTTGAATGATTCTATAATATAATTGATATTGACATATTTTTAAATTATTGTTTTGTAAATTTGACATTTCACATTTTATTTTGACATTAAATACTCAAATATTCAATACCTTGACATGTTTTTAAAATTCGATTTTTATTATTGTACTAGATATTTTCAATACTTTTAAGTATTGTTGTTATATTTTTATTACACATTTTAGTTTATTTTTGACATTTGTAAAATTCGTATATTTTTACATTATTTTCTATCTTTGACATTTTTTGAATTTTCCTTTTTCATTGTGTAATGTATTTTTGACGATCACGTTATGCTCGGACATATAGACAATTTTTGTAAATTTGAAATTGATAATGTGAGATAATAAAATCTAATCTAATCTATTTTTTTTGTACAAAAAGCGTACCTTTTTTTACGGTTCAGGTAAGTTTGACGTGGCAGGCAACTCTGAAAAGGCGCATCGGAAATACGAAAATCATAAAAAAGTCTCATATATTTTTACTTTTTTGCCCGGAGAAGTGGACAATTCCTATTAATATATAAAGTTATCTTTAATATAAACAAGAATTACTGATGTAATAGACTTGTGACACAACTTCGATTTGAACAATTTTGAATAATTTTGCGATACCACTCATGGGCATTCTCCTTTCGGATTTTATTTCTGAAGCGTTAATTGAGTATTATTGTTTAATAATCACCGTGAAGAGCGCGCAAATTTAATAGACTGATACTGACTGGGACACGACAGGGGACTGTCTTTCAGGGGTATTAGAAGGCTGTACATTAAAAATTAATGTGTTTTTCTGAATGATACTTTTGTCCTACTTTGATAAATTAATTTCCTGTATGATGTATAAGTTTTTTATGCTCAATAAGGGTCAATTCATAGAAAATATACTCTAGGACAGCGATTTTCCATTTAGTAGAGAATGGCCCATATCATAAACATCCGATATTTTGATATCCTACTAATATTATAAACGCGAAAGTTTGTAAGTATGGATGGATGTTTGTTCCTCTTTCACGTAAAAACTACTGAATGGATTTTAATGAAACTTTACAATAATATAACTTATACATCAGAATAACACATAGGCTACAATTTATAAACCTGTGCAGACGAAGTCGCGGGCACCAGCTAGTTTATAATAAATACCGGATATTTCTGAACCCTGAATTTCACACATAGGCACAGATTTTTCTGGAATCCCATTTAACGGAGAAGCAATACAGTTTAAACATTGAATTATGTACACATACTTTTTTTTACCATAAACTGTCCTCCACAAAATCTATTGTACAAAGAATTGTCTTCCAATACTTTGAAACAATTGGTAACTATGTAGTGACCTAGGTTATTTTTTTGTACCTGTTATGCATTACACTTATAATAATAATAAAGCCTTTTATTTCCACAAAACAATTTTACAATATAATAAAAAAAACATTAAAATAACAATAATTACACTTATAAGGGAGGTCAAAAGCAACAACTTTTGTTCTAAGAATGCATAAATAATTTTCAACTTCCTTGCAAAGAAACGTAAGTACCAACACATTTTGTATGGGAAGTTAAAATTTTTTTGCCAGTTGTAAGCAAAGACATATGGAACAAAAGTTGTTGCCTTTGACCTCACTAACAAGTGGGCAGACAGATGTGAGGTACAAAAAAATTACCTGGTATTTTTATGTAGCTTAGTAGGCTTTTTGCCGAAATGAAGTAATCCCAAAGTTTGAACCACTAATGCTTAGTGCCATGAAGTGATTTCTCTTTTTTTATCAAACGAAAATATGATAACTAGGGCTCCACAAACAAAATACTTAACAAACCAGTAAGCTGTCCTACAATTTGAAAAAGTTTAGGAACCCTAGGCCTAAATTGCTGTGCTACCCTCATTAAAGAAAACAAGTAGACAATTATGAGAATCTAAATAAAATAACATTTACATAGAAACCTTGTTATCTCAGGCTAACAAGGTAACAGATAAGACAAAATTTATATTTTGGTTATCTATCAGTAGCAACATAGTTTTACATAATGTTATGCTTAGAAGGTCATTTACCAGATTTTTTGTGAAGTTTTAAAAAGCAATAATATTGCTCTTTTTTCTAATGTATAAAGGTGTAATATCTATGACAAAACATCACTTGAGAACTGGTAGACCAATTCGGCTGATTCTTTTTTGCTGTAGTCATTATTTTTATGACAATATTCCCCAAAAATTAGTTTTATACCTACACATAAAACATGAAAACTACCTGCTTAATTTAAGAATTTCAATTATTCATGTTACCTTCTTTGACTGTGAAATAAGTTGTACGAATGTGTGGTATTAGCTATTAGCTTTAATTTCCGCATTTATGGTCACATATAATAAGTTAACCTGAACAATAGGTCAACAGGTCAATCTAATAAGACATGGTATGGCACTTATGTACCTACTTAGACAAAGTACATGTGGGCAAGTAGGTGAGTTGACAGAAAAGGTCAAAAAGGTAGTGTTTTAGTATGAATGGAATAAGTAGTATTGCTATACTGTATGAGGTGGGATTATTGGAAAACAAGCTCAGTAACTTCTGAGCAAAGTAGTCACCCTACAATCATGCAAAATTATAGATTTACACTCCATACACATACGACCAGCTCTTAGGTAATTTGATTTACTAGGTGCTACAAATGCACGAGGAAGCATTATAAAATTAAAATTACCTACCTACCTAACCTGCAGTGATTCATAGCTGGGCGGGAAGTTTACAACATGCATGTATCCAACCCTAAGTCTAGGAACATGCTTAGGCCTTACAGTTACGAGGTTATTCTATCACGAAACTCGTTCCGATTGACCGGGGAATAGAGAAATTAAAAATTTATAAACGGATTATCGAAGAAACATCAGCAATGTCACGTCCTGTGGCAAAGGCGGAGCCGAATCATCCATCGGCAAGCTAGGGCGATGGCGGTCAAACAAATAACGGCCACCGGACATTCACCGCCCGAATGCGACTTCTTACAAATGCGAATACCGAATCTACGATTCACGTTGACGAAACGAATAAAAACTTACCACATAACACGATTTTTTTCAAATTTTCAACCACCATTCACTCACACAACACAAAACACCATCCACAGTTGACACAAAACTAAAGAACACTAGCGCCACCACGGCCACGTTTGACGAATGAACTCTGAACTAAGTGAAGTTAGATGCAAATACAGCTTAGCCAACATAATGGCGTAATCTCGTTCGGATACATACAAAGGACGATTTAATCGAATTACTTGATTATTTTAATGATCACTAATACAATCCAAATCAACATAATACATATAAATGAGCTTTATGTAGATTTGGTTGAATTGTGGAATTTTTCATTCAAGATTTTAATATCAATTCTACCTACTCTGGTACCTCGCAGGTTGAAACGTTAAATAATTATGAAAATGGCAACATTTTTGACTAATTGACAGCTGATTTGGATTGACATAACATTGACATTTGTTTCTGGTTTGACGTTTCAGCCGAATTCAGCCGATTGCATTTCTTTCAGTATTGATTTTTGAAAAATTATATTTTAGTATTTCTGTGAAAATGTTTTCTCGAAAATTGATTAAAATTACGGGTCCAACACGCGCTTTTGTGTATAAAAAATTTCTTACGTATCAAGGCTGTAACTTGACTTCATGCTTGTGTATTCAACCACTTTCTAGGTTCGATTTGAATTTTTGGTTATATTTAGCTTTGGGGCTTTAGTGCATTATAACTAAATTTTTTTAGCATGGCAAACGCTTACCAACACATTTTGCAGCCATAGAACCAGATGAACTACTACGTACCAGAGTATATTTGACCGAAAAAATAATATTGTTTTACAAACTTGTTTTTTCTGACAGCTTTAGCTGATTACTATTAATCATGGAGCACAATAGCCTTGATTTAGCTGCAAAATATGTTGGTAAGCTTTTGCCATGCTAAAAAATTTTAGGTTTACGTCCCTGCAAAGGGGAAAGATGGAATTTAAGTTATCATTAAGTAGACTAAAGTTAGATAATTGTAGAGAAAAAATATATAAGAGGGCTTTATTATTATCAGTTTTGTATATTCTCAATATATGGAAGACTGTATACGGGGGAGGTATCTGGAGAAGTTTGTCTACCTACAAAGTATTTTTTTTTTCAGATCACTAGCAAGTAAAACTTTGCCTCTGGCTTCAGACAGATCTTTTGAAAACAAGAGGAGCAAATTTTATGGAAGTAAAAAGTTAAAAGACAAAGTATCAATCCATAGTGCGAATAAGCCTGAAATTTCTGAAATGAAGCCTGTAAATGAAGAAGAAGTACTTGAAAAGTTCATAACTAATTTATCAGCAGACATTCACACCAAGCATAGAATTTATAAGAATGATTTGTTAAAAGCTATAGAAAAAGTTAAGGAGTTTAACTTTAGTACCAAAAAGCAGGGATTGTTTCTGTTGCATTGTTGTACTGAGCTGTTACCAGATGAACCGATTGCATCCAGAATGATTATAGCTGAAAAAGTGTGGAATACTATCAAGTAAGTGATCTATACAATAAAAAACACTGTCTTACTACACTTTTTAATTAGATTTTGCCATAAAAAAACCAGAACAGATTTGTAAAAAAAAAACCAGAGCAGAAAGGATTAAAATATTGTGGGTAATAGCAAAAAAAGTCTAAGGTTTTATCAAGAAAGTTAGTACATTGCACTGGAAATAAAATGTAATATACAAAAACACCAAACCCTAAAAATTACAGATCCATCGACTTTTCTTTTCATGCAGACAAATGGAGAACTAATGTCTCTACTGCTGCAACAGCTGACAGTCACCTGAACAGATAAGTCGGTGGCAGTGTACTTTCATTTGAAGCATGTCTGTCACTGCTGTTAAACTGGCTCATCTGTAGATAGATGGGAATGCCTTTTTAGAGTCCTCAGGACAGGGGAAAATTTTGAGAATTCAACCTTATAGACAGGCACTTAGGTTTCCTGGAAAATTTATAGAAATTGGTGAAAATTTTTCTAACAGTAAAAGCCACTGTTTATCTTCCATAACTGAATTTATTCTCAGTAGGTACATCAAAACTCAAAAGCAAAAGAGTTTTGTGGAGATATATATTTATTTAATATCATTACATCTCATTACAAGTCTTATTTCGCTAATGACAAAGTAAAGAAATTATTACAAAATTATGGCGAGATTGCCATTATCCAGTGAAAGATTTACACAGGAATCCACATCACGAGGATGAGTGCTTGTGTACTATGATGGCTCTGATATAAGTTGATATTGAAGTCACGATGACAGCCGCTTTTCACCATCCATAAATCTCAGTAAATTAATGTATTTCAATCTTCTATAATATGTTCACTTTAAATGTTGTTTACTGGATAACACCCTTTAAAAATTATACATTAAACTCTCAAATAAACAGATAAAATTAAAATTAAAACAGGTACGTCATGACCGCCATCTTCAATTGCTGACTAACAACCCCATTTTTTGTTCTCACTTATTATAATGTTACCTATCTATTTATTGTGCTGTGTTCTTATGTCAATAAAATAATATAAAATTCTGACAAATTAAAGCTTAAAACAAAATTCCTAAGCAAACTAATTAATACATTATTATTTCTGTTTTTCATAGGCCACACACAACATTTGATGTGGAACACTACAATGAACTAATCCGTGTGTACATAGCCAACAAACGCTCAGTAATGGCTGCAGTTTTCATCCAGGGTATGGCACCAGTCAAGCCCAATTTAACTACTTATGAGTTACTGCTGAGAGCTTTAGGAGAGGTGAGTACAAATATTTTTTTTTAACTAAAGGTGTTGTGTTACTAAAGGTTCACCCAGGACACTCCATATAACGAGCGCGAATTTGAAATTTGAAATTGGAAGGTCGCGTAGGCCCGCATATTCAGTACAAAAGAACCCTGAGGAGCACCACTAAGATCGCGTGGGTGGATGCACGCGCGGGTGTGGGGTGGATTGCAAGGGGGGCGGCGAGTGTCCTTACTGCAAATCAAATCAAATCAAAATCGTTTATTCATTGTTGGATATTAAAATCTCTTAATGACGTCAGCTAAACTACATCGCTTCACAAACAATGTGGCGCCATGATAGGTAGTTACTTTATTCTGTGCTAAAGGTGTGGTGTTAGTTACTCTTTCTTTCCGAACGAATTTTAAACATGTTGGTATTGTTAAGAGCGTAGATCGGTGATCGCTTGTGGAACAGAACTAAAGCGTTTCCGTACTTCGGAAGGCATGTTGCTCTGTTGGTTCTCTCTACTGTACTATCACTGATATTAGTGGTCAGTATAGCCAGGTTATCTTATAATTAAATTATTATTATTAAATTGCATAATTAATATAATTAGTCAATTCAAAAAGTCACCTTTTTATTTAACTTGTTCATACTATTTTGATTTGTTATTATTTGTTTTTATATTTTCAGGCAGGAGATTTGAACCAGGCTACAGAGTTGATTGCAAATATGAAAGCACTGAATGTTCCAGCTACCGAAAGCATTTTTAACTCACTTATACTTTGCCAGGGGAGGGCTGGGTAAGGGTTCTGTGTATTCTCCAACTTAACAAAGAATGTTTCAATTTTAAAAGCCCATAGCCCATACATAGTAAAAAAAAAACTTGTTGTTCCTTATTGTATGTTTTTCTTGGAATAAAGGGTCCTACCAAGGTAATATTACCACCCTATATCTACCCGTGGGTGTCGTAAAAGGCAACTAAGGGACCAAAAAAGGATGGGTAGCAGTATCCTTACTGCAATCGTATTACCATGCTGCGCTAAAGTCCATCGCACGTCAGTGGATTAGACCGTGAGCGGGAGCTGGTTGCGGGCGTTTATAGCGTAACGTCGGTTCAGCTTATACTGGTTTTGATACCGTTTAATAGCTACCGTGCCTAACAATCATTGCAGTCGCCAGCCAAAACATGGTGACTTCTAAGGGGATCTGCAGCAGATTACAATTATTCATTCAACGTAAGTTTTCTTCAACAGAAAACCTCAAAACATTCAAGAAGTCTTATCCATGATGACATCCCTCAAAATCGAGCGTTCAGCGGCTACATACGTGGCCATAGCTAAAGCACTAGCTTGGAATAAACAAGTCGAACTTATTCTAGAAGAACTGGCAAAAGCACACGCTAGGGAGATCGTATTTGACGAACGACACATTATGGAGATTGTAGTCAGTTTGGCAGATAGCGGTTTGCCTCATGTTGTTCCCAATGTAAGTTTGATTACATAAAATCATTTCAGGGTTCCGTACCACAAAACTTTTGAACGGGACCCTATTACTAAGCCTTGCTAGGCTTGCCAACTCCAAAAATGGCATTTCCGGGATTACCCAGCGCGACATCCGGGACTTTTTCAGAATAACTAAACTACCTGCGGTCTTCCGCGGCCTACTTGGGGTCGCCGGTACAGGTGTTGAGGAATCCCTCGTACCTGGGCGTCTTCTCCCCGGGTAATGAGAATATTCTTAATACTGACAGGTGATTATTGTCCGAGAAGTCAAAATGATCTTCTAAACATTTCAAAATCGCTCGCACACGAATAACGCAATGCGTAGTAGGTATTAAGAAATTTTCATAATGTCCAACAAATTAGTGTGGTTGATAGTACGAGATAGATACTAATATCATATAATCACTGATTTCCGGGACAAAAGGCGTCCCGCAAGGGGTCACGGCGGGACGGCCCAAAATCGACCCCAGAAGCGGGACGTTCCGGAAAATCCGGGACGGTTGGCAAGCCTGCTTACGGCCTTATCAAAAATACAGCCAATCAGTGCCTTTTTATTCCAGGTTCTTCGCTTCCTCCCAGAAGAGATCCTCCAATCACCGTCGATATCTCCCTACATGCAAGCAGTGGCCACACGGCTGGTGTTTCAGAACCACGCTATGGAAGCCATGGCCATATACGATGCTCTGCCAATACCAGCATTCGGGCCTAAAGATGACCAGGGGTTGCATGGTCGCGGTTTAGTCAGGGATTGTGTTAAAGCTTCTTTGGTAAGTATACTTTCGTCATCATTATAGTCCGTTACGTCGAAATAATGTAGTTTGTACGTGTGGCATGTCAATACTGGTAATATATTTTTCATAATATACCGCACATGATCAGAAAATCTGCGTGGAAAAATATTTTTTTGCCGCTAGTGTGGAAAAGGTTTTTGTAAAAGCATAGAGTAATATAATACTGGGCGTAACAGAGAGCTCATCGCCATACTAAACTTGGAACCCGCCTAATACTAACTATTAGAGCGCCATAATTAGTATTGGTGGTATTAGGAACTAACAAGACATCAATTAGGACTGACAAAATCGCTATCATTCTTTCGTTCGTGTCAACTAGATGGCGTTATGCTCACACTACCATAGATGGCGTTCTTATAAATATGGATTACATAATTGCTGTAAATTTAAAATTATGTGTTATTAGGGTTCCGAACCAAAATGTTCTGTCACACCCATTTAACTCAGCTACTACTCACGTAATCAAATCACTAATCACGTTCTAACTACTTTTAAAATATGCTAGCCCAACTATTATTATTATGAAATAAAAAAATATATTTGTTATTTATGACTGCAAATGGGTCCCAAATATGGAGGGGTAATACTTTAAACTATCGTTATTTATTAGGTCAAGTGAGAGACGTCTAATGCTTTGCTGTGAAGGTAGGTACAGTCAAAGCTGGTCAACCTTGAGACTCACAGCTTAACTTTAGTTCCTGCGGCTGAAAGAATAAGAATGGTATTGAAAGTCCAGTGTGTCAACCTCGAAGTGCTCTCAACTGTTTCTACCTACCTACCTAACAAATATTTCGTACGTACGGCAGCAAGCACGTAGAAACAAAACAAGTATAAGCTGAACCAGCGCTACGCTAGAAACGCCTGAAACCAGAGACCCCAAGGTCAAAGTGTTTCCACCGACAAGCGGCCGTGCGAACCTAGAAATTGCCTACTTAAGTACTTAGGTACAGTTAACGACAGATCAAGCTTGACACATTGGAGTTTGTATCGTTCTTTTTTCAATAGGCATACGGGCTAGAGTCGCACTACGTACGACTACGAGTGTCAAGCTTGACCTGTCGTTAACTGTACATAAGGCCACCTTGTCTTTACAGAAAATGTCATGATTCACGTGGTATAAGCAGGTGGGTACAGTCAAGAGCACATCAAGCCTGACACGATACCGTTCTTATTTCAAAAAATGTAGGCGCTGACCTTTTAGAGATTCTTATGCTCAAAAAAGTCTTTACTATTGTTGAATGTTGATGTTGTTGATTTTTATCATCTCGGAAACTGGAAGAGGTAACTCTGCCCATCAAACTGAACATCTTCCCAAGAAACATAGCGCGAAATACGAAGAAATAACATCTGCCTCTCATACAAAATGTGCTGTCATAAAAAATAACTGTCATAGCCCGATTTATCCTGGGAGCCAATTCTTGAATATCACCGGGTGATAAAATATCACTCAAAAAATTCAAAATCACAGATTTTTCTTTTCAAACGTGATGATTGATATTAGTAAAATATAAAGCAGTCCTTGATTGTTAATTTTCATGCATTCTGATTTACCTTTCAACAGTTTATCAGGGCAAATGTGATTTTCAAAGTCTCAAAAGTGATATTTTATTACCCGGTGATTTTCAAGAATTGAGTCCCTGAACGCGCTATAGGTAGGTAGATAGCGAGCGAGTGCGAGGTGCACGAAGCTGCAACATGGCGCGCGTATCATTATTAGAGTTAAACAAAAAATGTATAGGATTGACATTAGCTAACGAAATGTTGCGTGACAGCTATTGTCAATCCCATACATCTTTATTATATTCTATTAGGGTTTAAGATACAGATTATAGTCACTTGTCTCTAGTATAGGCCTTTTAGCATTCATTCTGTGTTTGCGACGAAACGACTCGAAGGGTTGATTTCACCATACTATGTTGGTTAACTAATTGACCGTTACCTAGTTATTTTACTTACCGCGCCCGTAACTTTTTTTCGTCATAATGAAAAAAGTCTCGGCTACAAATCATTGCATTCCTTTTTGAATTTTTCTAGAGTTGAATATACAGGATGTTAGGGACATCCTTCCGAATACTGAAGGGGCATGATCAGTCAACGACACTGAACAACTTTCAGTGAACAAAACTTTTAGCCGCTCAAGCGTTTGCCACCCCCCCTGGCACCACCCTCGAGCGTTAGGGGTCAATGGTTTTTTCTATTGGTGTTGTCATAAAGTGTATATTTTCGACAAGAATGACAAAGTTTCTACTTGAAAATAGCTAGAAAAGGTTCTTAAAATATCCACTTACCTTAAAATATTGCAGCTGAAAACCGGCTACCCTGTTCCAAGACTTTTCCGACACAAACACATTTTGCACACAACACTTCACAAGAAAGGCCATAATTATGCACTACACATCACTAGGGATATATAATCATGCTCACAACACCAAGTATTGAGCTTAAATATGAAAAATATATCACTTAAAACATAAAAACACGAGCGGCAAAAAACCGCTTCCCGACAACGTAAACATTGAACTGACCATAACTTTTTTCTTTAAAGGGGACTTTAGACGCATTTTTTGCGAGCGTGGTTTATTGTTTCAGTCTGAGCGTCAATCAAAAGAGAAGTAGAGTGCGCAAAACCATTAATATTATCAAATTTACGTTTTTATCGCACCACTTCGCGCCTCAAATTTACGCAACATTTGTTACGCAAAGCGCTGTACTGCATAGTGCTTCGCGTAACTAATGTTACGCAGAACGCTCCAGCGGGAAACGAAAAAAAGATACGCGTGTCCACACAAAATCCTACTACTAAACTTTGTAAACATGTATGTATGGGTGGATGTATGTTTGTAACTCTTTCACGTAAAAACTACTGAATGGATTTTAATGAAACTTTACAATAATATAGCTTATACATCAGAATAACACATTTTTTTATACATTTTCAGTATTAAGTGCCGGAACTCCTTTGATCGGGCAGTTTGTATGGAGAAGCCGATTTTTTTTACGTTTCCTAAAAGTTTTGTTCACTGAAAGTTGGTCAGTGTCGTTGACTGATCAGATCATGCCCCTTCAGTATTCGGAAGGCTGTCCCTAACAAAATTACTTATTGCTGCAAAATTTTTGCCTAAAAGTGCCTATTTCCGAAAAAAATATACCTATATCGTCTTGCGGTGCCGCTTGTTATAACTTAAGCAACGAATAATTTGTGGATGGAAAAGTCGAAAGCAGAAAGTTTGACTAAGGAACTTTGTTAGGACCAGTTCCCAAATTCCTTACATAATAAATATATTTCATTTCATTTCATAAACATACTAAAAGTCCTTGCCCCTCGAGGGGGGGGGGGGGGCACAAAGAAGGTCGCATTTTTTTGTTTTTTACATCTCGAAAACGGTGCGTCGCACGAAATTTTGTTGTAGTACATAATGAAAGCTGATAAAATTTTCTACAACTTTGCCACACGAAAAAGCACTCATCACACACGATGTATTCCAGTAAAGGCAATAAATCACGATAACATTTTAAAAAGGTCCCTGTTTGCGTAATTAGTAAGGTAAAAAGCCCCCCCCCCCCCCCCCCCCCCCCGTTGCAACAAGACATATTCTTGTTCAAGTCATGAACACAATGCAATTCTAAGTAATCCTAACTGCTCTGGTACACCTGTGTTATTGATAACGGTTTGAGTTTTTAAAAATGAATACCTATTTGGAGTAAATTGAAAAAGCTTCGAAAATTTATCGAGAGAGAGTCACATACATGAAAATCCATGTCAGTAGACCTTTTTAAAATATCTCTAATACTTTGTCCGGCATTAAGTGATCCATCTGAAATTCGACGGTGAATTGACGGTTCATTATGCCCCCATTGAAATGGCAGATTCTCAGTGTAAAAAAAAAAAGTAAAATAAAATTAATTTTTTTTCAGACCACTGAGTCCTCAGAAAATTGCAACAAAAATCTTAAATTTAAGAGTACATACCGCACGGGTAGACAAGGTTGTTTATTATTACATCAATCACTTCTGCTACCTTCGTTCCTATGAAAAAGTATGTAGGTAGTTAAGCGAGTCGGCAAGCATATTATATTACAAAAAGTATCAAAAATACGTACAAACTTTTATTAGGCAACTCAACATGCACTAACAATAAAATGACCAACTCCATCAGTCAGTAGGTACTAAATACCTTCATGATGGTTTGTTGATGAAACTTTTTCGATTTTGACAAAACTACCTAAAGTTTAAGGTGCGGTACATAGACCTACCTAAGTAAAATAGCTAACGGTCGCTTAGTTAAGAAACAGAGTATAGTGAAATCAGCCCTACTAAATCAACGCTCTTCAGTACTTAGGTAGGTAGGTAGGTAGGTATGTTTGACAGACTCACCATACAAGTCAACTAATTTATTGTAGGTATCATACTAGATCGACTTGACCAAGTATAAGAACAATTGATGGTGATTTAATAGTGCAAATAATCTGCGATCGCATGTTTGTAGGTAAAGTGACAAGCAAGATCGCAAGATGCACGAATTGGCAACGTCGCGTGCAGTTTTTGTCACTCAAGCAAGCCAACTTTAGACCCTGTTCAGGCAATTTTTTTGTGCGATTTTACGTACAATGCCGCTTTGTTTAGCCGTACAAATAATCAAATTGTAAACGATTAAGCAATGTACGATAAAACACGAAAAACTCACGCAAACTTTTGTGCTGCGTAGAATATGGTCTTTAATACGTAGTAATAGCGTACATATTCGTTACGAAAAAGTTTTTATGGAAAGAAAAATAAAAACCGGTCAAGTGCAAATTAGACGAGCACAGATGGTTGCTATATACCTACTTATAGTATTTTTAGAAGCAATTAAGTCCATTTTCAGAACTGCAAAACGAAGTTTGTTATTTTTCCTGTAATGTTTGCATAATCCTCTATCAACTTTATTTAATTCTGATTTTTTGGTTGCAAACTTCGAAGATATGGGGGGTAAAGGTATTTTTAGCCATGTTAAATATAACTTGATATTTAAAAAAATATAAAAAACCGGTCAAGTGCGAGTCGAACTCGCGCGCCGAGGGTTCCGATTGTGGATATACCTATTGTATTTTTGGAAGCAATAAAATAAATATTTTTAGGACCGCAAAACTAAATTTGTTTGTAAAGGTTTTTTTGCAAATGTCTAAAAAAACTATGCAACTGAGAAATATCGTTTTATTTTTGCTGTAATATTTACATAAACTTCTATCGACTGTAATTAATTCAGATTTTTCCTTTTACAAACTCCGGAGATAAAGGTGGTATTATTTTTGTAATTTTTCATCATAACTTGAAAACTAAGTCGTATAAAAATACAAAAATATATTTTGAAATCAAGCAAAGCCCTTTCATATGATACCCCACCCGACGACCTAGTAACGACAATTTGAAATTTTACCCCCGCTATTTGGGCTCCCTTTACATTAATGCTCATATTTTTTTATAAATTTTTCAATATGCAATTAGGTTGGACAGCCATATTCTAAAATTATTCCAAATTTCAAGTCGATAGCATAAGTGGTTGCTGAGATATACAGATGTGACAGACAGACAGAAAGACAAAGTCACAACATATGGGTTCCTTTTTTTACTATTTTGGTATCGGGAACCCTAAAAACCATTTTGAAATGTACAGTCAAGAGCAGGTTAAGCTTGACTCTCGCAGTGCAACTTCTGCTTCTAAGCTCACTGGAATAAGCGTGGCACAAAGTCCAATGTGTCAAGCTTTACGTGCTTTTGACTGTACAAGTAAAGTCCTTTCATATATACCCCACTAGACCTAGTATGCGGCGTGCAAAATAAGTCTGGCTGTGACCGTTAATGCGCAGAAGTCAAAAAATGAGTCGCGGGGGTGAGCGCGGCATGTGGGGGAAGGCGAGCGAATCGTTCATTGGCTCTCCACCTGTCACCCATGAAAATACCCGTCATCTAGACAGACCCTGAACGCGATATAATGATGAGAGAAAATACCAGTCATAGACAGACCCTGGGAATCAATGATTGAAAATCACCGATTGATAAAATATCACTTTTAAGACTTTATAAATTCACATTTGCCCTGATAAGCTGTTGAAAGGTAAATCAGAATACATTTAAATTAACAATTAAGGACTGATTTATATTTTGCGTAGATCAATCTTAACTTTTGAAATGAAAAATCTGTGAATTTGAATTTTTTGAGTGATATTCTATCACCCGGTGATATTCAAGAAATGGTCCTCAGAACGCGATATAACGACTATTCATTCCACGCGATTCCACGAAACTGCCTACTCCATTCCACAAAAGAACGCGACGTTTTAAAACAAAATAACCTCAATTTTCAAAGTAAAAGGATAATATTTTACTAGCTGTAGGTATGTCAAAATATGACATTTTACGAGTATGCATTTTTCTGTGAAGGTAAGTAGGTATATTGTGGTTACCAACCTGTGCCTCCTGGTAGGTGGTATTTCTTCTAAAATGAAAATGTATGTTTACCACTCCGCGTTCTGTCATGGAATACTTAGATTACAAACAAAATAGGTGTTCCAAATTTTAAATTTTCAGCCTCTGCGATAAAGTGGTTACAGCTTTCGGCTCTCGGTCGTAGGTTTTGGGTTCCATTCCCGTTGGGGACACTTACGGCAAAACAAAAGTCACTTAATGAGATAATGCGACTTCTCCAGTTTGGTTAGGATAGGTATTGCAGGATGAATCACCTAATTGCCGGAAAAGTAAGATGATTTCGTACTTCAGAAGGCACGGGAGCCGTTCAATTACTCGACGCCCTCATTACTACAATACCTACCTACTTGAAGCCTTTGAACTGTGATATAAAACATACCTACTGGTACTATTTTAAGATTCCTCTATAGAATATGACGTTTAAATAATATCCATTCCACCAAAGAATGCGACGACGTTTTGTAAATTGGATAGGTATACCTACGTGTAAAGTGATAAAAATGTGGACATACCTGATAACGATACGTCAAACGATACGAGTAGGTAGTCAGTCATGATTTTTTTAGTTCAAAGGTTGCAAACCAATGTTTACTGCAAGTCAAGTCATATTCTTTCGTGGAATCCTCTTGTAATTTAATATCATTCAGATTTTCAACACTAAATTAATTATCGACTTTTTTTTTTATTTATCTTAACTATGTCATAATTATTTCGTGGAATCCGCTTTACCTATAATTTAAGCAAAGAAACTTCTTAAGAACTTCCGGTCATTCCGTTTTTGTGTAGTTACAATATTGCACATAAAAATTGCGCCATCTAGACTTATAAAATGAACTACGTGAGAGCACTTGAGAATGTTGCATCACACAGCAAAGCTTTTGCAGGAGTTCAATAGATGGCGTTAATAAGGAAACAAAATTGAAACTAAAAATTTTATAGGTAAAAACGAAAATTTAATCATGAAAACATAACTTATAATCTTCTTATGAGTTAAATATGCTGTGCTAGCTTTAAAACCTTTATAATATTACGAAACATATTTATAATACTGGAATGACGTTGGTTGCGCCATCTGTTAGAATTCAAGAGTCATGAAAAGTGCAATGTATGGCGTGCACAGGACATGGTAAAAGTTACTGGCGCTATTCGTTAGCTGTTTCTTCGCTGTAGTGAGATGGAAAATTATGTGTTTCGTTCTTCGGCAGCAAAATTATTTCGCCTCTCGTGGCTTGAAACCCCTGCTTTGGTTGTGGCTCGATCCTAAAATACTTCGCTTACTAATTTCAATACAAGGCACTCGCGCCTAATAATTTTTTTTCTACCTTGCATAATAAATAAATATTATTTACAGCCTTCCAGCATAATAGGCCTGATAACCCAAAGCCTAATGGCCTCGGGTAGAAACCCGATAGCCTTACAAAACGCAGCCGAAGCAGCTTTGCAGGTCGGTAAAGTGCCATTAGCACTAGACATGTTCCAACGTATGAAACAATTGGGAATGCCAATTAGGTGCCATTACTTCTGGCCTATATTACTTCAGGCCAGTAAATCTTATGGCGAAAAAGGTAAGCTTGAAAATAAACTATTATCATCATAATATCGTGTTAGTTGTATCGATGATCGATGACAAACAAACCCTGGTGTCAGTTTTTTTGAGCCGCCCTTAGGTCCCTGATATGATTCATTCAACGACTAGGTACTAACTTAGACAGTGATCAGGACCAACGGCTTAACGTGCCTTTCGAAACACGGAATCGTCTTGCTTTTGGACAATCTTCATTCAAATCTCAATTCATCATTCAACTGGGCAAATCACACAAATTGACTAGTGTCCCCTTGTAACAGCTGAACGATCTAATCGCTAGGCCATGGAGGCTGCTAAACAACGACATAAATACATTATACAAACATTTTGATATACATATCACTGCTAGCCTGTCTAGCCTGTGGTATGTGGTATAACTTTGATTTTATTAATTTGAGGGGAAACTTCAGACGCCAAACCCTGAATGTCCTCGATTTGGCGACCGCAGAAGTTTATTAGGTATTATCGCGGTCATTCTATGTTATTCTTAGTCGGCACCTAACTTACTTATAATTGTATCAATCATCCACGGGCAAGAGGCGTGATGTATGTATCTATCACTGGAAAATGCTAAGAATCGTAAGTTGACCAATATCCTAGTAAGTTGATCGACTTTCGAATAATCATAAACAGCAGTTGAAATGCATTATTTAACGCAAAAAAATTCCCGTAAAATAATACACTGTTCTCTGATTGGTCAATGGCGTATGTGGCAAGCATGTGGCAAGTGTTTATTCATAAGGTAACAATTGACATTCAACCAATCAGCGTACACCTCGCGTTTGTCGGATCATTTTACCACGAGACTTCGTAAATTGATCAATTACCTGAAATCTATACGTTTAATTTCATTTCAACAGCCGTTTATGATTTTTCGAAATTTGATTAACTTACTAGTAAATTGATCAACTTACGATTTTTATCATCTTCCGGTGACATATCCAATGCAATCTAAAAAATACACCCTAACTATTACAGACGCAAATAAATTATTCATTTCTTTCAGGAATAACAAACACACTCCAAACCATGGTACAAATGGAAGTGATTCCTGACCACGAAACTATGATGCAATATGTCCTTCCATATATGAGTTTCACGTCACCTCAGAACTTGATGAAGAAGTTTACGGAAGCCGGGCTTACCACTACCATGGCACTCACGCCTATGATGGAGATTCTGCTTAATACTGGACAAGTGAGGGCTGCTAGTGAGCTAAGTAAGTAATAACTTTAGAATGTAGAGTAACGTGGTACAAAGCTAATGAGTTTCAAGTCGCGTTTATCTAAGTAAGCCGGTCTTAACGCTACCATAGTATTCACGCCTATAATGTAGACTCTGCTTAAAATTGGACAAGTGAGAGCTGCCAGTGAACTTAGTAAGTGATAATTTTAAAATGTAGAGTAGTACAAGGCTTTAGTGTTTCACATCGCCTCAGAACTTGATGAAAAAGTTTCTGGAAGCCGGGCTTACCACTACCACGATACTCGCTTATGATGGAGACTTTGCTTTAGGCGATCCGTTTTCCATACTAAAATCAAATGACTCGCATTCTTATACAGGACATAAAATGCTGTTGAAAAACAAGTGTATACTGCTATTTTTAGTTAAATTTTTCGCTGATAAATACAAAGATACAGCTAAAGCACCGAAAGTACTAGTTTTTGTTAGCAATTTTTGGTTCAATATAACCATTGTTGGTGTGCGATCTATACTTTAGTACTTTCGGTGCATTAGCTGTATCTTTGTATTAATTAGCGAAACGTTTATCTAAACATAGTAGTATTCACTCGTTTTTCAACAGCATTTTATGTCCCTCATAAGAATGCAAGTCATTCGAATTTTGTATGGAAAACGGATCGCCTTAATACCGGACAAGTGAGAGCTGCTAGTGAGTTTATTTAGTGATAATTTTAGAGTGTATTACTATCGTACAGAAAGGACATACGTGGGACACTCAGAAATATTTGCGACACTAAAAAAAATTGTTCTACAGGTACATGTATTTTTATTAAATCTTTTCAAAGTACTCTCCACCAGCCTCTATACAAAGATTCATGCGTCTGAACCAGTTTTCAAAACACTTTTTCCAGTCCGCCGTAGACACCTCGTTTACAGCCTGCTCGAACGCAGCCAGCGCATCTTCCGGCGACGAAAATTGTATCCCCTTGAGCTGATTTTTTATTTTTGGAAATAAAAAGAAGTCACACGGTGCTAGATCAGGGCTGTAAGGAGGGTGACCCAGGAGTTTGACTGGTGTGCTGTCCAGGAAGTCCCTCGTTTTGAGCGCGGTGTGTGCAGGCGCATTGTCGTGGTGGAGCAGTAGTCCGCGGAGCCCTGTGTTTGGTCGCTTGTTGCTCACAACAGAAAAAACTTCTGGTAAACATTTGGTAGTATACCATTCGGCGTTGATGCTTCTTTGATCTCGTAAGGGAATTGAGGCCAAGTGGCCAGTCAAATTAAAAAAGCTGGCGATCAAAATCTTCCCCCCGCTTCGAGATCGCTTCACTTTGGTAGGCGTTGGTTCATTTTGAAACACCCAAACTGTCGACTGGCGCTTGGTTTCTGGATCGTATTGATAAATCCAGGACTCATCACCTGTTACGATGTCGTAAACACGCCGAGACGAGCCTGCTTCAAATTTGTTCAGCATATCACGGCACCATTCCACCCGGGCCTGCTTCTGAGCGTCGGTGAGGTAGTGCGGCACCCAGCGCGATACTATCCTCCTCACGCGAAGATGCCCGTGTAGAATCTCGTGAACGCTTCCCGATCCAATCTTTAATATGTGCTGAATCTCCTGATATGTAATTCGCCTATTATCTTGGATTAAATTTTTCACTGCTAGCACGTTTTCTTCCGTAATAGCCGTCAAAGGGCGACCGCTTCTTTCTTCATCCCCCAAGGTTGGTCGACCGCGCCTAAATTCGTTATACCAACGATACACGGTTGCCTTGGAGGGGCCTTCATCCATAAATGCCATTTGAAGTCTATCGAACGATTCATCCGGTTTCAGGCGACACTTGAAATCGTAAAAAATCATAGCTCTAAAATGTTCCCGGCGCAGATCCATTTTTCAGTAAGACACGATACTTTGAATTGGCTCGCAAAAAATGTGGAGGGAATTTTTGAAAATGGAACACACATATTTTTACTTACAAGTAATCATATTTTCGAAAAAGATTCTGACCGGCCAGTCTCCCATATATAAAAACTATTTTTCGCAATACTTTCTGAGTGGCCTGGTAGTTACTCCGTCTCCCGCCAATTCCGATATTTCACCTCCCCCGCTTGTCGCTTAGTGCGCTTCTCCAGTCACTCGGATTTGCTTCCGCATACCGATTACGTGCCGTCCGCATTTGATCATTTCATACATGCTTCTCCTTTCTTGAGTACCATCTGCGCTGCTGGCCCGCATAAAGCATGCAAATGGCGTGCAAGACAGGAGAAGTAAGTATGAAGGGCGCTTCTCCATTCACCCGGATGATTCAATGCGAACGGCACGCATGCGTACCAGATACGCACGCGGACGAAAATCCGCGTGACTGGAGAAGCTCCCAATGCCGTTCGATAATATTTGGCGGGGGAACTGACAATTTAACATTTTGGCACTGAACGGATTCTATGTGGTGTCCTAGATGTGCCCAAGGATTGTGCAAATGGTACATTCCGAACCAAACATTGTCTTGTATCGTATTTTAAATTTTCAGGCGAATTATTCCCCGGCAAAATCGACGCGGAAAAATTGATGAAACCTTTATTAAAAGGCTTCCAAATCAGTATGGATCTGAAATCTACCGCGCATATACTCGAAGATATTTTCCGAAGAGCAGTGGACAAGCAAAAGGATTGGGTGGGAAGAGCCCTGTGTCAAATTCTTAGCCAGAAGAGAGAAAAGGATGAACTTAATGACTTTTTGTTTCTTGTTCGGGTAAGTATTTTTGTTATATAAACATTCGTGTTCTGGCTACGTATAGTCCTACCCTGCGTGATCCTACCCTTTGCGTGAGTGTCATAAAAGGCGACTAAAGGTTTTTGAACTGGGAGGTTGGTAGTAGCGTTCTTCTGCGTATCGTCACAAAGACACACTAAGGGCTTTTCTTTTCGATCACAAAGTTGAGCAACGTCATTTCTGGTCAGAAAACGGATAGGTGACCGCTAAAGTTGGCATAACTAGAACTCGTGCTTTTATCTAAGCGGTTAATGCGGGCCAGTGGCAGACCGGATTCATCCTGTTTTTAAGAGTTTTTAAGACGCTAAATAGCCGCTCATTATCATCATTAAATCGGGTGGGTTGTATTGTAAGATTTGATGATCGATCTTACAAACTCTGGTGCCAGAGTTGCTAAGCCACCAAAGGCCTCTGACATAGTTAGGAGCCGGGAGGGTCCAACGGCTTAACATGCTTTCCGAAGCACGGAATCAATTAACTTTTTTGGACAATCAGGTGATTCATCCTGCAATGTTTTAAACAAACAGGAATTCTCACCAAGACATTTTTGTTTTGGAGTCGAACCCAGAATCTCCGGATCTAAAGCAGAACGCTCCAACCACTAGACCAAAGAGACTGTAAAAATAATAAAAAGTGTTGATATTTATTTTCTGAAAATAATAATTTGTTATCAATAATTTGTCCAGTGTGGTGCCGGCAAAGAATAGTACCATCCCATACGTACGCCCGTGGGTGTCGTAAGAGGTCACTAAGCGTTATAAACTGGAGGATGGGCAGTAGCCTCCTCCAGTGTATCATACCATCTTACTTACTATGGTCACATACAACCGCGGTCCATGGTGCCAGCCGTAACGTTGATAAGCGAGGCGACTATGGTACTTCCCCTTCACATTTTTCCAGCAAAAGCTATAATTCTGGAGGGAGCTCCCTCCCTGTCCTGTAGTGGATATTTCATGGGATTTAATGATGATGAATAATTATTGTGGTTTTGTAGGAATTAAAGAAACGTGACTTGAGGATATCCACATCAGCAGCGGATTATTGCTTGAACCGCCTACCAGATTCTTTACCTAAGGCGAAGATTGACGAAATAAAGGACAAATTAATTACGCTAACCGATGAGAGATTAGTCGATGAAGGTGAAATGTTTACGCCTTCTATGCCGCATCCGGTGAGTTTACATTCTATTCGTGACACTGGAAAGAGCATTTATATGTATTTGCTTAGGTAATTTCGACCTATTGTTTACGCCACAAGGTTCAATTTCGCTTAGCGCAGAAAAGACATTTCGCATTACATGTTCCTTCATAAAATACAAATATACTAACTCCAAACAAAATAAGGGCCAGCATTTTATTTTGATATATCATTAAAATGATTAAATTAGTGTACAATATTATGTACGTTTTATTAAGCTTATTCTATTGCTTACAATTTGAACTAATAAATGTTTAAAATAATGCTCAGTAGGAATTTTTATTGAACTTTAATTGAAAAATTACAATTAATGATATATCAAAAAAACCTGCTGGCCCTTATTTTGTTTTGGGTAGTATATAATCTCTTGTGCGTAAGACTATTTTGTGTGGTGACTAGAACTGTATTACTCAGTTTATCTTGGAACGTTTCTGAACTGCTATGTTACGAGTAGCCTTTGACTTTTCATTATTATTTTAACCTCAAGCCCTGGGAAACATGCTCACCTACGCTGTGTTCCAAAATGTACAAACGCTGCTAAAAGCGTATACAGTACTGACGGACGGTCCAAATTGATTTTGCACGCTCACAAAGCTATCACTGGTTTAGTAGCTCTAATCAATTTGGAACGGATTTAAGCGCGCTCACGTGTTCATCTGTCAAAAAGTCAGTTTTGGTTTTATTTTCTTTAACAAAGCCTGAGCTAATCCCTCAAAAATGGGCACCAAATCCACTCTCATTTCCATTGAATCAAAACAAAAACCTGAGAAACGTCAGCTGGCTGCAAATGTGTGGGATTTTATATGTGTCAAATCGATTTTGACATTAGCGCTTTCACTGCTCCACCTATTTGACTAAAGCACTGATAGCAGAAACGATGACGTCATCAATGACGTAAGGCGGTGAACGAGCGAGTGCTTTAGAGCACGCTTTTGGTCAATTTGGACCGACTTAAGCGCGCTCACAGTGCTCTAAAGCAGTCTGTTAGCGCAAAACGGAACGCACAGCTACAGTCGTAATAATGAATAATGTAGTTTGATTAAAATGACAGCGGGACGGAGCGTTACGTAAGATATTGGAGTGACAGAGACACTTATCGCTCCGTCCTGCTCTCACGCACAACTCTGTCCCTGTTGTCATTCTAATCAAGCTACGTAATTTCGATCCTAGAAGAGACCTTTTTTTTGTATTGATATACGGACGGCTGCTCACGATGGGCCTTATCAGAAAGCTCAAAGTCACCCAAAGGGCTATGGAAAGGGCTATGCTCGGAGTCTCTCTGCGCGATCGAATCAGAAATGAGGAGATCCGCAGAAGAACTAAAGTAACTGACATAGCCCTGAGAATCAAAAAGAACCGATGGCCGATGGGGCGTGAGGGTTGCGATGGATGGATGGATGCGAGCAGCGCAGGACCGCGAGTCATGGAGATCTTTAGGGGAGGCCTATGCCCAGCAGTGGACGTCTTTCGGCTGATATGATGATGATGACGGACGGACCTCATGCTACTATTTTATTCCAGAAACACATGAACGAAGAATCTTTACGCGCGCATCTGTGTGAACTCGAAGCTAAAGGTATGAACACACGCGGTATTCTAAGGAAACTCCTTCAAGAGTACTGTAGATCTGGTAACCTGCCTGCGGCTAGGGAGATCGTCGACAAATGTCATAAGGAAGGGGTGAGTACAACTTCTAGGATTATGATAAAACTTTACATGGTGTTGTAATAAAAAAAAATATTTGAAAACAAAAACCCGACTGCGTAACAGAAAACAGGAAAAAAAAGCTAGCAAATTTTTGACCTTCCATAGAAACGACATCAGATAGCGCATTTTATATGGAATGTCAAATTTGGTTTTTCATATTTCGATGTGTTCCTTTGAATAAGTTGTTCAGTTTCATGGGCAGATTCACACCCTTCAGTATTATCATGTATTATCTCACCTTTCTAGCCGTTTAGTAGTTACGAGGGAACAAAGAAACGGACATACATACATACAGATCAAACACATAACCCTCCTTCGCCGCAGTCGGGTAAAAAAGAGAAAGGGATAAAAAACCATCGCCAGTATTAAAACCTTGTTAAAACGGAAACGTCTTGATTTTCTCGTTTTTGGCTATCCCACTCCCTATCGCCATGACCAAATTCAGCATTATAAATGTGTATAAATTCGCAAAACCCTTCTTTAATGAGCGCCTGCATTACCAAACATGTGCAAAATTTCAGGTTTTTACCTAGGTTCAGTTGTTTTGGCTGTGAGAGATCTGTGGTCACAGAACAGCGACCGGCGCGGCGCTAGTGTTTACCTTAAAAAAAAAATATTGAGATAAAAATAAACATTACATGAAATTGAATCTATGACTTTAGAGCTAGGTAAAAACCTGTATTTCAGTGGACTCTCCCAATCAATTATATTAAGTGTGTTAAATAAAAATAAAACGAAAAACAAACTAAATGAAATAAAACACTAAAAAATATGTGTCGGTGTGCGTAGGTGTGTAGGTGAGTGATGGTATGTATGTGTTTGTGAGAATCTTAATGGGTGGCCGTAGCCAATGGTGACAACTGTAGCGTTCCCGTCCTTTGAAAGGCACGTTAACCCATTGTTCTTGTTCCTACACTATAACTATTTATTTTCCCTCAGGTAGTACTTTCAGCTGGAATGAAAGCGGCCATCTTTGATTTACACGTGAAGATGGGTGAATTGGATTTGGCAGAGATGTCTCTCTCGGAATTGAACAAAACTGCGCCTAACTTCATGTTGGACGAATATAAAGTGATCGATTTCGCTACTCTTATGGTGTATCGGAAACGGATCGATAAGGCTTTCGCGCTGATTAACGATCAGAGTAAGAAAAGGTATGATTAGTTTTTAAACTAATTTCAAAACGCTTGACCCGTAATCCGTTACTCATCTGCTCACTGAATGAATCCGCAAGCCAAACGCCGCAAACTGCGTACAGTACGTGCTGAATGGACAAAAAAAAACATAATATCACGCCTTGTTGGACGGACACTCCGTTTAAAATATATAGGGAGGCGAACTAGAGGCAAACAGTTAGCCGCTCACTGTGAGCCTAATAGGGACGCGGCCTTAAAGTTAATGTTTCATTAAATCTCCAGCTGTCACTTTCTTTACAAAAATCGAAAAGGACAACATAACGAAATAATAACTTTAGACGTCTCAGAGAGCGGCATTTAAAGTAATTATTCCCTTTCCAGGAAAGTGATAGGCGGTCGCAACATTTCAATGAATTGCTGGCGCCTCTTAGACGCGGTGGCTGCAAATAACTCGCATGTTGAGACGAGAAACATGTTTGAGCTGCTGACTTCACTTGGGTACTGCCAACCGACCAACGTTATACTCGGACCCCTCATTAGGGCACATCTTAAAGTGTAAGTCTTCAAATTATAGCTTAGAATCATCATCATATCAGCCGAAAAACGTCCACTGCTGGACATATGCCTCCCCTAAAGATCTCCATGACTCGCGGTCCTGCGCTGCTCGCATCCAGCGGCTTCCCGCGACCGCCACCAGCTCGTCGGTCCACCTTGTGGGGGGCTGCCAACGCTTCGTCTTCCGTTACGTGGTCGCCACTCTACAAGGTGTAACAAAAAGGCTATACCTACCCTGAAGGATGTGAATCTGCTCATGAAGCTGAATAACTTTGAACATGTGTCGAAATATGAAAAAATATTTTTTTGACCTCTAGTGGAGGCGCAACGAAGCAGTTGACCCCAACATAATTCTCTCAGGCAGATTTTATTAGACAGGATGATAAAGTATCATGAATTAAATGTAACTTCAAAATATCCAAAAAAGTAAATAACAAAAAAATTTTTTCATAAATTTTTTGTAATTTTTGTATGGAAAAATTTAAAGTACATCGGTACCGATTTTTTTTTACAGAAGGTTTGTCTCATATAGTGTAATACCCCAGCAAATTTTCATCGACTGAGAATTTAATGCGGGGGTCTTCATACAACGATCCGCTTCGTTTCCTAGACTACTCCCATAGAAACTAAATCAGCTTATAGCACATTTTTTATGGGAAGTCAAAATATATATTTCGACCTATGTTCCTCAGGGAAAGTTGTTAAGTATCAAAGGCAGAATCACATCCTTAGGGGTCATAGATTTATATAGTCAAGATAGGGTCTTGGGAACAAGCTGTTCAAAATTTCCCCATACAAGAAAAAATAACGCCATCTGTGAGAAATCGCGTGAACTACGTTGTAGTACTTCGGTCGGTACTAAATACACGGAACGGAAATAATATGGCGGGAAAACACAAAACAAACTTTTTATTGTTTATATGTGATTTAGGCCTGGTTTTTCAGTTTCATTTATTGGATTATAGTCAAAAACAATAATAAGAAGCAACGATAATAATAATAAGAGTATATTGTTTCTCCAAAAAAAAACATCCATTTTGTTGGTAAGTTTATTTGCCTCCCATGTTGACAATACGAGTATGACTGACAACGACTGACATTTGTTGGTCCTAAACGTCAGATTTCGGACCAACGAATTGGGGACAGTGTAACGTGCCGATGGGCTAGTACTTATATATAAGTAAATGTTAGGGGTTGACATACACTTTCTGTTATACTACACCTCGTAGAACCTTTACGCCCCGTCGGCCATCGTTTCGTCTTGCGATTTGCACTGCCCACTGCCACTTTAGAAGGATCACTGCTTATCTTGAGAGGGTAAAATGGGAAATCAAGAATTTTTTTTTTATTATTATTATCTATTTATTTCATTAACTACAATCTATATTTTTAAGTTAAATCTTCGCCAAACTATGCATAGTTTATAGGTTCTTAACTGATGCATCAACGGCAAGGCGTAACCGCTATAGCTATTAATGTGAAAACTTGCACAAAGGTTAATTGTGTGTAAAAATTACTGAATTAGAAGGGATATTCATAAATTAATTTCCCAAGGGGGTGAATTAAGGGATGGAAGTTTGTATGAAAAGCTTACAGTTTTGACATAGGTGCTTAAATTTTGGGTTTAAGCTAATGAACAGAAATAAAGGAACAAGTGTTTTAGAATTTTTTTCTATATTTTTTATTTATATTTTTTTTTATTTGCAGAAACAACATAGTCGAAGCTGTCAACGAATTCTCGCGAATAGCCGATAAATACCACAAGACACCATTGAAGCACGAACTTTTATGTACCATCCTAGAATCTATGAGCGATGGTATATCTGAAGACAATTTCATAACCAATGAACGTTGTAATAGCAAGCTGAATAAACTCGCGCAGTCTGTGTTGACTATCAATAAGAAGATTCATGGTAGTGGAGATGTGCAGGTGTGTTTTAAAACATTTCACACAAGGTCATCCGATTCCAAACTACCAAAA
Source organism: Athrips mouffetella (assembly GCA_947532105.1). Taxonomy (NCBI): domain Eukaryota; kingdom Metazoa; phylum Arthropoda; class Insecta; order Lepidoptera; family Gelechiidae; genus Athrips; species Athrips mouffetella. Next base: position 8,490,920 of record OX383960.1, on the reverse strand, counting down.
CCTGTAGGGTATCAGAGACTCATATACATACATAAATAGATAAGTAACACCCATCACAGAACAAACACCTGCGTACATCACACAGGTATTTGCCCTGGGCGGGGACCGAACCCGCAGACAGCGGCAGCCCACGGCGCGTGTAAAGCAGGTTCACTACCAAACACACACACGGGCTTGTCTACAGTATAGTAGTAGAGTATAGTATTAAGAGGATATGTGAAAATATTTTCTTTTCGCTTGAAAGAAAGGGATAAAGCGATAACATCCGCAACGCATTAGATTGCGACAGATATACTATGCGTGTACCCAAACTAAATGACGTAAGCGCCCGATACAAAATATCGACTCTTGTAAAAATTAAGTAATAAAATGTTAGGTTGGGCATATGAAAGCAACTACGAATACCTTCTGTATACTTAATTTCACTACTTAAAACACCTCAGATTCCACAAAAAGAAAAAGGAATGAAAATTGAACAGGCAACTTTGGATTTTTATTTTGTCGAGTCGATTTTCACTAATCATGTTTTGGTCTTGGTGATATTATCACTTGAATGGTCAAGAAACATATATCTGAAAATAACGGCAAGATATTGAGTAAATAAAAAGATATTTGTCTTCAAAATACTCAAAAAAAATTTACATATCGTCTTGAAGTAGTTATGGTCGAAATAATATAGACGATTAGTGACAACAGGACGTAGCGATGCGTTAGACCCTGTCCAGAAAGGGCGAATTCGCCGCGATTTACTCGCGCGTGTTTCGCGCGTTCAACTGGACGCAAACAAGGCGCTCCTAGTATCTCGACTCGCGCGAGTTGAGAAAATTCGCGCGATGCTTGTGGACGCGATGTATTGACGGCCAGTACCTCGCCGACGCGCGTAGAAACTTGCGCGTTACAATTCGCGGCGAATTCGCCCTTTCTGGACAGGGTCTTAGATATTGGACCGCGTGGCCCACGCGACTTGGATGTATACATAATCTCTGATACCCATAGTAACCTAGTTTGTTTTTATTTAGTTGTTCAGAATATCGACACCAAGTCGTGATGATACCACCGGAAGCGAACTTCCACATACGTTACCCTCTGGCTTTAAGGATTTTGATATCGAGTGATCCATTTCAAACCTAATAGCCCTATAATATTTTCAGCTATCCCTCATAGCAGCCCTAGCCGACGTAGGATACAAGAAGACGCTACGGAAAATGTTCCTAGACCCTACCGTCAAATTCCATCCAGACGCCCTACTAAGACACTGCGAAAGATTCGCCGATTCCAAGAAAATACACGCATTGGAAACTGTTGCGGAATGCGTTAAGGACCTGAGGCATGTGGAAGTAGCCGATATTTACGATTTGATTCTGGATGTTTACCGTAAGTTTTTGCCCATTTATAACTTTTAGTACCTGTGCGACCGAGCTATGCTCTGTATAATTAAAATATCATTGCATTGGGTGAGCAAGCTATGCTACTCAACAACAGATGGCTCTGTAACTTTCTCAAACTCACTAAAACGCGCAAATAAATTATTAAAAAAAAACGGTAAAAACGAATTTTCCCAGACATGAGACCTAAGATCAATTTTTCACCCCCGAAAACCCCTGTATAGTAAATTTCATCGAAATCGTCAGCCGTTTTCGAGAAACCGATTGCTATTATTTATATATATATATACAAATATTACTCTTTAACCGGCCGGTATTTCACTGGGACACCATGGCAGCGCAACCAATCGCCGCTACCAAAAAAATGTATACAGCTCTATAGTTACTCACCTGGTGTCCGTTTGCTTGCGCAACCAATTTGGCGGCGCAACCAGTTCGGATGCTGGTCGCGCTACTGATCGCGTATCTGATCTAAACGCGATAATGATAATTAGACAAAATAAATTACCTTACTTTTCCCGACGTTTCGGCTGAGTTGCATCAGCCGTGGTCACGGGTAGACTCTACCGGTAATTATAATTATCGCGCGCGCTACGACCCGGAGTAAAATAATCACGCCAAGCTTTGGTTCAGTCAGAACTGAAATGAAGTTACGAGGTGAGGTATGAGGTTGAGGTGAGGTGGAGAAGAGGTTGAGGTGGGATGGGCTGGGGTGAGGAAGGGTAGAGGTGAGGTGGAGATGAGGTTGAGGTGAGGTGGAGATGAGACTGAGGTGAGATGGAGGTGAGGCTGAGGTGAGGTGGTGATGAGGCTGAGGTGAGATAGGGTGGGGTGAGAACGGGTAGAGGTGAGGTGGAGATAAGGTTGAGGTGAGGCTGAGATGAGGTGGAGATGAGGCTGAGGTGAGGTGGTGATGTTCAGGTGGGGTGGAGATGAGGTTGAGGTGAGGTGCAAAGCCCAGTGCCAAGCTCGACGTTCCCTTGAGTGTACCTACCTACGTATCCACGTAAAACTTACGGCCGTATCAAAGATACAGCCAACCAGATTTTTTTTCTGTTTTGGATTTAAAACCAATATTTTTGTGTTTTAGAACGAAACGATGACGTGGACAGAGCCCTGGAACTGTGGACGAAAATGCAGGAACAGAACGTGACCCCCTCAGACAAATTCGTTCGCACACTCTGCTCCATGGCAAAGTCTAACAACAGGCCGATACCCCCTGAAATCGTCGCTTTAGCTGGAGAAAAAAGAACGAGTAAAAGTTATTGATACGTAAATGATTCAAAAAAGGTAAAATGTAAACACAGAAATACGATAGGCAAGTAAGTCGGTTACACGAAAAACACTGATATGTCTAATAGAGATTATTGTAAAATTATATCGTTGTGCTTTTGCCCTGACAGTCTGGGGCGCGAAATAACCCTCCAATTAGTCTTAAAACTTTGTATAGTTCATTGGAGGCAAAATTCAACAAAATTTTAGAAGACAATTCGTCACGCAAATTATCATTTTTTATTCAGAATTTCTAAAATCATTTACGATTTTAGTACACCGACGCGTTCGTGGATCCAAGTGGAATGACCTTAAGCGGCAGCGAATAATGTCCCGTGCACACCGCGATTTTTTATCGCGCCGTCGACGCACGTTTGTAGCGCGACGAACGCGAAACGCATGCCAGTTATTCGCACTTTGACTTTTGCACACCTGCATGCGATGATTTGTATCGATACCAGGGACTAGATAAGTACTATACGTACAACATACGATGCTATAGCACGTTTAACGTAAAACATCGCAATGTGCAGAGGTTCTTAATGAAAAAAAAAATGTATAGCAGCGTTCCTCATATGCTATGTCTCGCACTACTAGTAGATGATAAGATGAGATATTCGCGTGATTGTCGGTATTATTTCGACCAGCAATTCATGCGTCGTCAGTTTAAAGAGTTCCAACTACCTTATCTCGCTTTATAGTAGAGTGAGACATACAACTTAATTTTTTCGTCGATTCGTTATCGCATGAGCAGCACCCGTCGGTGTACTAAAGGCGTGTCAGTCTTTACAATAAGCCCTTAAAATGTTTGCTACGAATTTTGTGCTATTGTTATTTTTCTTGTAGAGTATACGATTTGTAAATTTAATCATGTTATTTTGATCGTAATGTGCAAAATGCAGTGTTTCTATTTGTATATACGTATAATAAGAGTCAGACAGTAAATTATTCAAATATCTGTGATATTAAATTTTTAGTATCGAAGAATAAAATGCGTCAGTTACATATATTTATTTTATTTATCAATCAAACTCTTAGTTGACAAGTCTTACGAAGCTACAAGTAAACTTTCTCGCAGATTTTTTTTTCTGTAATGGATCAATTCGTTGTTAAGATTCAGCAATTGTCATGGACCTAACCACAGAGCAGAAACAAAGTAGAGTTGCCCTTTCTTGTTTTCTATATAGAATCAGGTGAAACTGGCAAGCGGGGGTGCGGGGGACGTTACGCGATGCTACCGCCACCTAGTAATGAGTATTAGAACCAAGTGGAGCTCTAGAATATAACCTAGTGGAATTTGGGGTGTGCTTATGTTGTTAACTACTATTCAGCACTAGATGGCTAATATTTTTTTTCGACCAGGTACGTTTAATAGGCTCAACGTAAAAACCCCCCAGGGGGGGGGGGTTCTAGGTAAAGATAGGAAATAATTCAAAATGAAATAAGGAAGCTTTATCTTCATCACTACATAGTATAAACAATGTCCCCCCCCCGATCTTTAAAACTACGCAACGGATTTTGATGCAGTTTTTTTTAATAGATAGAGTGATTTAAGAGAAAGGTTTTTATGTATAATACAATACATGCATAATATAGTAGAGAAATACTGATAATTTTAGGGATTTCTAATGTGATGTCGTAAATAAACACATTTTTTTGCGCTTACATTGCAAACGTTGGCTAAACCCTGCGAGATAGATCAAAATTTTTGACGGACTTTTTTGTAGACCTTTTGTACATTATATGCATTGTACACCTTCAAAAGGTTTACAAAAAAGTCCTCGATGGTATATGCGTATCTCTAAGGGATAACCCACAATAACAATTTTTTATCCTTCGAGAAATATTTGTTTATTTATGAAGCGATTTTAAGCAATACAGTATTAATCCTAATCCAATTAAGTACCTTTAATACATTGTACATTTAATGTAGATCAATCTGGCCCTTTACAGCATGTAATTTAAATAAATATTTTCGAAGATATTACAGATTAAAATGCAGGGACATAGCGGTTCCGGCGGTACCGGCCGGGGGGGGTGGGGCCGGCGGCGTGTGCCTATAAAAAGCTGTGAACGTTGTGTCGCAGCCGGATTGAAGAATCCGCCGTGTTACAATTTCGCGCCGCCGTATTAAAAAACGTCGCCGTTTTGCTTTGATTTCTCAGTTGAAAGATCGTAAAATTTTTGACCCCCCGTTTTACTTTATTCTCGAGTACGTCCCTTAAATTTGTCCCTACCAAGTACGTCTACTTGGCACTAGGTGGCATTAAGAAAATTGCCATTGCGATGCAGGATTGTATACTAAATTCAATGTTCTAGAATATTCTACATAAAAAACAAATAAATGTCAAATAAAATACTTAGGAGTGGAAAGTAAATCTGTTTCCGTTTATTTTATTTGGAACATCCGTGCAGCTTTTACATCCAATGATACAATACTTCATTTTGCACTGGGAAACACGTTAAAATAAAGATCTACGAGGAACAGTAACGTGCACACTCCATGAGAACTAGTCGCGTACTGATGTCAGCGCTCCTAGCGTGGAGTATCAGGACTATAGAGTATGTGACGTCAGGACTACATTAATTGCATCAAGGCTACATTGCTTACAGCACCTCTACTTTGTTTCTGCTCTGTGGACCTAACCCTCCCGGCGCATAATGTCACGTAGGCGAAATGTCATACTAGGGTTTATTGTACCCAGGCAAAATGTCACGTGTCACCTAATCGTGACATTCTGCGAACGTGACATTGTGCCTAAGGACATTGCTACTTTACAAAAGTAAGTTGATAATACAGAAAACTTGAAGATACTTGTACTTGCAGGGCAAGTCGAAAGAAATACAGAATTTTTTTATAAGTACAAATTGATTGAAAATTTTCTAAGTCATACATACTAAACACACATCTATACCCAAGAAACGTGACATTTTGCGAACATGACATTTTGCGATCGTGACATTTGCGAACGTGTCATTTTGCGAACGCGACATTTTGAGAAAGTGACATTTTGCGAACATGACATTATGCGCCGGGAGGGACCTAACTAGCATCGAGAAAAATGTCTTTTTTTTACCAAACTACAAAGCTAACAGAAGGGTACCGAAGTTGACGTGCATTTTAGTCATTGACGTAAGAAAAACGCTGCGCTTCTAAAGGACCTGAAGCTATTGTCTATGGAAAACTTAACTGATAAAGTTAATGCTATTTCTTTCTAACTAATCTTTGTTTAGAAAGGTTGAAAAAGTACAACAATATTTTATCAGTATCGAAACTTTTTTTTCCGAAAACACTTTGTCGCCAGTTCGCCATTTTGAAAAACGGTATACGACAGTACGTGGGCTGCCAAATTGGTGTACATGTTCGACAATTTTATTATTATTGTAAACAAACATATCAGTTTAGAAATGTTTTTATAAATTGATTTCTTTATTTAGGCTTCGGCAGGATGCCAGTGTTCTATTTTGTTGTGTAGTGCAAGGAAAATCAAGAACCATCCGCAATTATCTATGCACAAGTAAGTCGCTGGTTATTTGGCTTTTTGACGAATATTTCGCATATTTGTCTGATCGAATTTTTGATGTAGCGGTGTTCAACCATGAAGTAAACTAATTTCTATTTATTATATGTATTCAAGCTGCCATTGTCTTTATTTCATTACAAAACTTTTACATACAAACAATATAAACACGTAGTGATGTAATCAAGCACAGCTGATATCGATATTACAATATTCTTACATTCTCATATAATGCTATGCTGTGCAATAAACCTTAACTTTTAGAAAAACAGTGTAAAAAAGTGTACGGTTAAAGGATACAAAAGGGGTCATTTTGGAGTTGGAACTTTCAATTCAATAATTTATGAAGAACTGCTGCCGCCTCTGGGATGGGTCTGAAAAATACCAGCTGGCCAATCTTACAGCAATTTAAAAGCGTGCCATTTTAACAGATTAAAATAAAAGTAGGGAGTATAATGTCTTTGGTCATAACGGCCAGTTGCACACAGGGTCTACATCTCATTTTTTAATTTGTTTTGAAACTAAAACAGTATGAGACTGTAAAAGATTGAGAGACTTTGTGCAGCAGCTGCCCGACCAATATTATAGATTGAATGTAAAGGAATTTAATAATATGTTCTAACCTTTTCTTGTAGATTCCCACGAAATGAAACTGCCTGAAAGAAGAGGACTGATATTTTTGATATAGAAAACATAAATACAAATTTTAAAACCAATTTCTCTATACGCTGCATTTTGAGAAATCTTGTTTTGACAGAACTGTGGATATCATACGTTTACATGTTGGGGCAGTACACTCACTGCTCTATGCGGTTCGTATTTGTGAAGTAGTAGACTATCAACCATTATAATAATGATGATGAAGATGTGCTTGGCCAATGGTTTTATTTTGTGTCAACTATACAGGTTGAAAAGTTGAGATGGGGCACACAGGGCAGCTACAACAGACCATAAGAACTCACCTCCTCAAAACTCATCGTGCCGGTACGGTGATTGTGATGCTATTGGTGTATCTAATTTGACTTATTTTAAAGTAACCAAATGTTTTATTGGAAGGGGAAGTGTGACGTACTAAGAATGCGAAAAATGGCCTCGTTTTCGATCGATCGTGATAATTTTAGGGAATTATTATGACAAACTTTTTTTATTTTATAGCCAAATAAATGTTCTATCCTCCGATTATTTTAACTTTGTTTATTTAATAGCCTAATAGATGTTTTATCCTCCGATGCACAAATTCTGTTTCTAACTTATATCACCTCTTAAATTAATTATTATAATAACACTGTATAATCACATTAATTATGAAACTCGAGTTACATAATAATACAGAGTATGTTTTATCATCGTCATAACATCCCATAAAACATCCACTGCAGGACAGGGAGCTCCCTTCAAAAAAACGCGTGGTTCTTTGGAGGGGATTTACTCTAGTCACCACGCTTGTTAGCGTTGTGGCTTGCCACTGCTGTTGTTGGTGACCGCAGTATGTAAGATGGTAAAATAAACAGAAAGATGCTGCTGCCCATCCTTCGCATCATAAGCGCTTAGTCGCCTCTAATTCTAATTATGTAACTGTACAGTCAAGAGCACATCAAGCTTGACACATTGAACTTTGTACCGTTCTTATTTCAATACCCGAAAAGGCTAGAGTTACAGTACTAGGAGATAAAAGTACTGATGGCGCGGCGAGTAAGCTGTCTATCAGCAATCTATCTATCACTTAACGAAGTCTACTTGTACGTCTTCGACGTCGTCTGCCAGCCCGCATATCGATAAAATATCGATTACAAGTTAGACAGCACTACTAAACACCGCCATTTTCAAGTTCACTTTGTCTTTTACGTGGCACGCTTTTGCCGAGTATATGGCATATCTATAAACGCCCCCTGGCGTAGTTTCCAAAATCTTTGATTTTAGTGCACGCAAAGCAATAAATTTGCAAAAATGAGGAGTGAGTAGAACCGTAACATTCGAATCAAAAATGTATTCTACAGAGTAAGATCCTTTCGTTTCAAAGCGACGAATTGATCCATTTAAGTATGATGATGATGCCATTCAATTTTACATAAATCCGCGAGTTTACAACTAGTCAAATGCCTTTACACGCATAAAGAACAATATTTGTTAAAGTTTGAATCGCAAAAGTACCAATACGCATTAAGAAAATACGCAAATATACCAATACTTCTTAGACTTCTAATACTTCTTCTCTGTTAATTTAGTTTATAAAATGTTACTTTTGGTGAAATAAAGTACTTTTGTTTTTTTTTGAACCGATACGTACTACGAACAATAATTAACAATAATAAGATAATAAATATTTACTCTTCATTGAACATCAAAAACAGAAATCATCCATAAATTGTATGAAGTTTTTGAACGATGACGTCACTATTATTTGCCCTCGTTACAACAAAATTAATTAGAGAAAATTAAAACTTCATACGAAATTCAAAATTTATTTGCTTTTCATCAATTTTATATTACTCTTTCTTAGATGCAAATAGAATTTTGCTTTTGACCTAGTAATTTCGCGAAGCTGCTAAATAATATTCACACTTGCACGAGAAATAATGCCACTTCTAAAATAGCTATAGAGTTAATAGTTCTTAGGATTATTCAAGTCCTCAATAATCTTCTTATTCAAAGCAGAAAGTTCTTCCATGGCCTGTTTCTTCAAAGGCTCGTAATCTGCTTTCAAAGTGATAGACGCTATATCCTCTTCAAGCACTGTCTTTCGACTTTCCAGTTGAGCAAGCTGCTCTTCTAATGCATTCAGTTTGGCGTACATTTCATTGCCATCGAGACTTAACTGAAATGAAAAAAAAAATCGTTTATTCCATCCAAAGAAATTTGACCTCATAGCGAAGCAAGTAGGTTTTTGTTCTGAGATTCCAACGCTTCAACACACTTTGCAGCTTTGTCAAAAACAATCGGATAAGGGTGCCTGTCCATTGACGCGGAGCGAGCAGGCGGAGCGGAGAAACGAGATTGCGGAGCGGAGTTTTTATGCAATCCTATTGGTTAATATTTCGCTCCGCCAGCTCGCTCCGCGTCAATGGACATTGGACAGGCAACCTAAAGCTGTCAGAAAAAACAAATTTGTAAAACAATGTTATTCTTTCCGTCAAATATACTATGGTTTTAGAGTTATGGCTGCAAAATGTGTTGGTAAGCGTAGGAATAAACGAAAGAAATAGATTAAGTACCTATGATTATGATTTTAGGATCTATTTTTCCAATAAAAGCAGGGGTTCTTACAATTTTGTATTCTTATCGACCATAATTTGTCTGCTTTGTAGACTTATTTACTTACGATACAAATAATAAAAAACAATAAATATAACATATACATAGGATTTGCTCCCAAAACCCAGTGATTGGTAGAATAAAACTAGGCAAAAAAAATACATACAGTGGAACATAGACCCTCCTCCTTTTTTTAAGTCGGTTAAAAATAATGTTTACTCGATAAAAAATGTTGGTTTCACTTTATAGTATGGGAATTCCGAAAAATATTTTCTTCAGGAAAGTTTCCTGTTTTCTTTAGTAAAATCACTAGAAACGAAACCATGAAATTTCACATAAAAGGTACCTGTAATTTCTTCAACTTATTAGCAGCCTCTACAACCGCTGCTTCAGTTGGTGCCAGCTTATCTTTCAAGACCTGGAGCTCAAACTCTAGGGCCTTCTTATCTTCTTCCCCTTTGTCCCTGAGAGTCTCCAGATCTGATAATGTCACCAGCTCATTCCTCATAGCTTGGGTTTTCTCTGGCAAAGTCTGTAGTTCCGTAGCAAGGCGCTCACGTGTTGCTTCAGCCTGTAAAGTCATGCACACCCTCATCATTTTATATCCTGTAATATTTTGTATTACATTCTGAATTGATGTTTCCCCGTATTTACAAACTTAGATAGTAAAAGGGAACGGTTGTTCAGTTCCTGGTTCAATTGTCTTACCTTTTTCAAATTAGCCTGAAATCTCTCATAATCCTTCCTCAATGTCTCAATAGATTTCTTACTATCATCATATGATGACGTGTATCCTTCCCTTTGTTTAAGATTATCTATTTCACTTAGATCCAAATCAATATTTGAACTGCTGTGTTCTAAAGCAAAAACGATGTCTTTTTCTAACTGTTCCATCTTTTCTTGTTCTTTCTTAAGGTTTTCTTCGTAGGTAGACATAAAATTGTCCATTGTTTCTTCTCGTTTTTTTAATTCTCGATATTTCTGATGGCGTTCAGAGTTGCCTTCTTCGAGATCCTGTAATAGATAGATAGATAGATACATAAATTCTTTATTGTCACACAAAAACAAAAACAATACACAGGAGACTCTTAAAACTAGGGTGGACAAAGGCGGTCTTATCGCTTAAAGCGATCTCTTCCAGACAACCTTAGTTGCTTGTAGGAAAATGTAAATAGTAACTGTAGTAGTGTGCCAATGCCAATATATAGATAATATTTAATGTAAATACAACTACAATAAAAACAAAATATACACAAATAAATAAATAAAAAATACATATAAAAATATATATAAAATATATAGACAAATAGATAACATATAAATATATACAAACTCAGTTGCAAACTAAGGTACAATTTTATTAAGTAAGAAGTTATGCAGTTTAGATTTAAAAATAGGTAGTGACTTGGAGTGACGAATCTCAGATGGCAGATCATTCCAGAGACTGATAGCTTTTAAAGTGAAAGATTCCTTATAGTAGCCTGACCGAGTAAAGGGTATTTCCAACACATTATCAGTCTTGGATCGCAAATCACGAGAGCGGTCAACACCAAGGTATCGGAAACGTTCTTTAAGGTATGAGGGAGTACGAGGGTCATGCAGTACGTTGTAGAGAAGTACAAGGACATGCTCATCTCGGCGCAACCTGATAGGAAGCCATTTTAACTTGCTCCTGTATTCAGACACATGGTCAAACTTACGCAGCCCAAATATAAATCTTATGCAAAGATTTTGCAGGCGTTGGAGCTTACTTAGCAGATCCTCATTGAGATCAATGAGGCAGACATCCGCATAATCAAGAATCGGTAATATTAATTATTCATTTACCTCATGCTTTGAGTTTTGTAAATTACATAAATATTTGGTTTTCTTACTTGCTCAGCCTGTTCAATAAGTTCCTGTACTTTCTTGATTTGCTCTTTCAAGTTGGCTGCATTGCTATCCAAAGAAGCTATGGCTGCATTATCTTCTCGAACCTGTAGGATGAATTGCGTTAGATACTCAGTTTTTGGACCACTTTTAAATTCTATTTTTACCTTACCTGAAGTAATAACTTCTCTCTTTCTTCCTGCGGATCTAAACGATTATTCATCTCGTTCTTCATGTTATCACGTTTTTCTTCAACCGAAGCTAACCTTCTATGTAACTCCAGCAAGTGTACTTTTAGCTGTAAGAATCACTTTATTATGATCATGTTTCGGTAAAGTAAGCTGTTCGTAGGATTCACTCGAGGGTCTCACCTGGGACCCCGATATTTCCTTGTTAAACTCCTCCTTCTCTCTAGTAAGATGGTCGATCTGAGTTCTAGCTTGTTCAACTTCTTCACGTAAAGCTGCAGCTGTGGCTTCCAACTTATTATACTGGTCTTTCTGCTCTGGAGTCATCTCTGCAAGCAACTGTGTCAGTGTTGATTGCTCCTGAAATTTTCACAAAAGCCTGTTGTAGTTAGATGATTCCGTGCTTCGGAAGGCACGTAAAGCCGTTGGTCCCGACTACTATCTACGGATGTAGTCGTTAATGAGCCATGTCAGAGGCCTTTGGCGGCTCAACAACTCTGACACCAGGGTTTGTGAGGTCGGTCATCGACCTTGCAACCCACACGATATGATGATGAGCAGGTGCCACCCAAGGGAATAAACTGTTCGGCAGGTAGACAGTTGATAGTATTTAGGTGTATTATACCGACACATTTACTAGGAAGAAATTCAATTTTTGAAATAACACTTGACTGAGCTTAGTATATTGATTTCTGCTTGATTTTAAACTGTAGAGCGATTGATGGCAATCCGTTTCTTAATTCACAAGCAAGATAATAAAAATATTCGCATTGGTCATATTCATATGCTGTGTCTCCACGTTTCAACAGTCTCTTTTATTTTATCTTGATTCTCGAGTAAGTGTTATGTAAGCACACTTGCTTACAATTTTTTTTTGTTGAGGGCAAATCCATTATGGATATCCGGTCCCTGGAGTAAACGGCCGGCTTATGAGAGACTCCATTGACTAAAACGTCCCCGTGACCATCCTCAGCGCATAACGGATTCCCTCGCGCGATGCTCGTGCCCTTTCTCTGATGTTTATCCCTAGTCACTGCTAGGTAGTAGCAACACAAGGTCACATTGTGTTACTACCTTCCGCTGGCCGCTTGAACGATCAGGGTCCCATCCTGACCACCCGCGACCTGGGTTTGGGTCGCCCGCATCTGGGGCAAATTGGGGCATACTGAAGTGGCTCACTATCCATATAAAGTCTAAACCAACCTACCTTATCCATCTGCTCCCTTAACTGCCTCAACTGGTTCTCCTTCCGTTGTTTCTCTAGAAACACTTGTTCAACTTCTTCTTGCAATTTCTGGTTACTAGCTTCTAGTTCTCTAGTTTGTTCCTCAACCGATTGTTTGGAAGCTTCTCCGTTCCATATTCTTATAGCTGTATTGTAGTCTGCTAAACGGCCTTGTAAATCTGTGAGTAAAGTAAAATATTTCTGAAGTAATGTGGGTACCTGTTGTGTTGGTAGGTAAGTACTTTGTAATGGAATGTCAGGTTCACAGAATTCATGTCTTACTTTTTCTTTTACTTACCTACGTAATATACTGTGCATTCTTTATTTGTACTTAATTGTTATTAATATCTGTACTTTTATTTATTGTCATATCTATCTCTGAAACGTGCTAATATTCCGTGATTTCATAAGATCACTAGCTCAAATCGAAATTTTGATGCATCTCTTCGCAAAACTGTAGGATTTTCATACACACTTTCATTCCTCATTTTTAGGTTTCCTTACCTCAAAATAAAAAAACGGAACCCTTATAGGATCACTTTGTTGTCCATCTGTCTGTCTGTCAAGACCCTTTTTCTTACGAATGAGAAGAGGTATCAGGTTGAAATTAATAACGAATATTAAGGTCCATAAACCACACGAGATCTGAAAATTTAATTTTTTTACAACGACGCAATCAAAAGATATGGCTTTTTATGTCCTCATCTCCATACATTTATGCAAAAAAGCAAAACCTACAGGGTACTTCCCGTTGACTTAAAATTATGAAATTTGGCAAGAAGCTATGTCTCACAGTACAAATAAAGGGAAAAGTCCGATTAAGGTGAGCTCCCATTTCAAGATCTTTTCCATAAAAGAGGGGTCAAGTTAGATGGTCGCGGAGTTTTTCAAATCAAAGAGCAAAAGCTTTTAGTATATCATACGGTAGATAGTTACGGAACCCTTAGGGCGCGAGTTCGACTCGCACTTGGCCGGTTTTTTTTTCAAGAGTAAGTCCATTGACTTACTCTTGACCTCGATCTAGTCCTGAAGAGAGTGATGAGGTCGACGATGGAACGAGCTTGGCCAGAAGAAGCAAACCCCCTTAAGGGATAAATTCTGAAAAATCCTTTCTTAAGTCTTTCTTTCAGTCTTTTGAAGTGCAAGAAATTTCTGTACAAAATTTCACATCCATAGCTAAAGCGGTTACGGCTCGGCGTTGATGATGCAGTCAGGACATGTTCTTTAATATATTTACATAGAGCAATAGATAAGATCATAGTATTTATACAACAGTACAAAAATGTAGCTGGATTAGAATGACAGCAGTCTTATAGAAAGCAGAAAGACGGAGCGATGCGTAAGATATTAGAGCGACAGAGAGATGTATATTTTTCTCAAGTATCGCTATCCTGCTTCATTTTTTTATTCAAGCTATATTATTTCGTCTGTACCTGTCAACTCTTGCGCCAACTCCCTCACTCTCTTCTCATAATGTTTCTTAGCCGACTTCTCCCTCTCCCCTGCCTCTGCTTGCTCGTTCAGTCTTGCTATCTCAGCTTTCATCTCCCTCACTTTCACTTGCATCAGTTCCTCCCAATATCTCTTATCTTGTAACTGTCGTGTGCGAAAGCCTCGCGCTGTGCCCGTGCGTAACCCGGATAGACCTTGTTGGGTTATTGGGCGGTCGATCTGTTGGGCGATTGGTGAAAATTATATTATTACTAGCTAGAGCACCCGGCTAGGTTTTGCTCAAGGAGTTGATATGATATTGTTTTGTAATTGCATTAAAAAGATAAACTTTAATGTGGTTGCTGAGCAGAAGTGCTGCCACTTTGAGAAATAAATTTATTGCGTCATAAATACCAAAGATTTAATAAGGATTGTTTGATTGGCGGCAATTTGGGGTATTTCTATATTTTATTATCCATCACCTCACACCTTAGCTTATCGTGAATAGCTTTGTATTGTAAAACTGTCAAAAACGGCCACTTTTAGCACTTTACCAATACAAAGCTATAAATGATAAGCTAAGCTATGATGTCACGGGTTATAACATATATAACTACCCTATTGCCGCCAAACGAACAATACTACTGAAAAGTTTTGTATTTGCGACGCTATAAATTTATTTCTAAAATTAAGGTGCTGCCACCCAGCAACCGCCTTAAAGTATAAGTACATTACGAATGTTCTGGACGGTCATAGAAATTTCTACAAGGTGTATCATCCCTGAAGGATTGTTTCTCCCTTGGGGTAGTTTGTTCCAGGTGCTCGTACCCTACCCCTGGTAATTAGCGTGTGGTATACAATACAATTTGACTTAGTGTCCCAGCGTGACTTGTTATTCAATATTGTGACAAAATCGCTGCCGCTTTGTAGCTCATTTTTGGCACCTGATTTCTTTAAAACCTTACACCGCTGTCAAACCTTCCTAAATTCAAAGCCTAATTCGGAATACATTGCTCAGCTTTGTTCTGTTAATTTTAATAATCTTACTTGAACTAGCAAAGTAGGTATAGGTAGGAATTAAGGAAGGGGTGATAGCGGCTTTATTTAAATAGGGTATATTCCTACCATGGAAAATCCAGTGATCGCAGTAGGTTGCCGGCTGGCTGTCGGAGGGGCTGCACCGAATCCAGCAGTAGACATTCTAGAGGCAGTCCCACCTCGATACGCTGATGTAGGCCGCATACTTCCACTCCTGTTATTAATTGACAAATTGTTGATAGTGGCTAGGATGTAAATTGATTATTATAACTTACTAGTCGCGTGATGCGTAGACAGATCTCTAGGAAGCAGGATGACTATATGCGGTCCAAAACCTACATTGCCGATGTCGAAAGACCGTTCATGTGTTCCGCATGCTCGATATCTTGTGGGCGAATATTACCATCTAGGTAGGCACTCGTACCTAGTAACTAGGTAGTAATATGGATTAGATTCTTGTTGATGCAGTAGGCGACGCGGCTAGAAATGGCGGAGATTGCGATATCACTAGACACTTTCCAGACAAATTGGAAAAAGGAAGCTCAGGATAAGGCAGAAGTCGTGAAATTAATGGAGCGAGGTCTTTACCCAGCTTTCCACTTAAAAACTAACTTCATAGTACAAGATGGCATGATTTGTTACAACTCTTAATGTGATATAATAAGCAAAATTTTAAAAGGTTTACACTGTAAACCCCAGATCCCTAGATTGCATGTCAATAGCCAGTTAAGAGGAACTGAGGTCATTATCATTATGTCGGTAATGTCCCTTGCCGAGTTTGTGATACCATAAATAAAGTCAGTGCTGGGTAGTCCGTCCGCCTGAGATTGCTAGCTCCCTTAATAAACTCAGTACTTGGGCGACCGAGCTTTGCTCTGTAGAATATTAACTAAAGTACACTAACAGATGGCGCTCAAGGATTTCTGAAATGCGCTATTTTCAAGAAATGCTAACAATACGGAGAAAACGATTTTTTCCCGACAAGTCGAATGTTGATTGATTATGAGACCTAGCTAGATGGATTTTTAGCCCCCGAAAACATAGTAAAATATAATAAATTTCATCGAAATGGTTAGAGCCGTTTTCAAGAAACCGATTATATATACCTAAACAAATATTGCTCGTTTAATTGTATAGGATATACCTACTGAATGAGTAAAGAGTCAATTGCTGATTTACTCTTTTGAAAATAAGGAGCTAGGAGCATAGATGCTAGGAGCAAGAAAATTCCCTGCTGGACGGACTTGCCTCCATGAAGGAATACCGCACTGACTACATATTTTGCCTCTTAGGTTATCTGCACAGTTTTATCTTCCACTAAATAAAACTAGGTATCCTTTTATACTTTCTATATGTTATATATTTCGTTTAGCTTGTTTATGTATAAAACGCAAAGTACGTACCTATGTTCGTATCAATACCTACCTAGAAATCGCAGACGGACAGTGACTATAATCTCTAAAACCTCTTCTAGAAACTGGCCGTCTCACCGCACTGGACCTCTCACTAGTACTGGAGTCGGAATAATCCATATCACACATTTATTTCCACATACGATGGACAAACAACCGTACACGCGCAATGGCGATGTTGTTTATTTGTTGCTATGGTTACGGCGCCGTTGCTATGGAAAGCCGTCAGGGCATTGACGTAAGAAAACGCGCCGTCAAGGCGCGCTCCGCTTTCGTGGGTCGCCGTCATGAAGGAAAAAAAAATTACGCGCCCAGATGGAGTAGTAATCAAAACGTACTATGGGTGCCGGCTATGATACAATTTTGTAACTCACACACACATTCACACTTTTCTTCCAAATAGTCGTTCACGGCATGTGACATGGACAACATCTCTGTCATAAAATATCAGAAATAAAATAAATAACACAAAACATTAATAATTGTGCGGTGAAATTGTGCCGAAACCATGCCGCAAGCAAAACTACAAAGCTTGCTGGTATCACATTTTTCTGGTGAGTAGTACCTAAACCGCTTGGTTTTTACAATTTTCGTGGTAAAATTTTTAGTAGAAAATTGTGTTGTTGATTTTTAGTGATGTGAAGTAGTCGATAAAAAATAATATAGAATCGAGTCGTCGTTATAATTTTATTTCATTTATTTATCGCAGTTTTCTAAAAGATCCGGCGCAAAAACGTCAATGGGTGCCAGCCAACATGCGGGAGAGACCAAAGTTGGATTCCAACCAAATACAGTAGAATCTGCTCAGCTCATTTTAATAACAGTATATACGAATTAACTGAAGCCCGCAGAAAAAGACTTCATAAAGATGCCATTCCAACCGAGAACCTATGTCACAAGGTAAATGAAAAACTAGTTTTTTCCATCCTCAGAAATCCATAATCTCTACCAGCTATCCCATCTGAAAAACAGCTGTATGTACGTTTATAACTCTGTGCAGTGTCTTATTAATATTATTAACTAGCCCCATACAAACTTTGGACCCCCGTTTCACCCCTTCAGGAGGAGGAGGGGTTCAAATTTAGAGTTTCTAGACCCAGTGGTTTGGGCTGCGCGTTGATTCTTAGTCAGTCAGCCATTCATTTATTCATTCAGTCAATCAGTTTCTTCTTTTATATATCTAGATTTGACTATTCGTAACGATGGCAAATAGTTGCTGATCTAGTTTTTCAGTTATTCTAAGAACTGTAAGATTTTTGTGCTTCGTTTAACAGTTAGGCAGACAGACCATACTTAACGAAGTATTGGTGTTATATTAGCTTCAGCATTATCTCTTTATCCAAATAATATATTTTCATTCTTACAGGTTGATGAACAAGTGCTTCCCCCTCAGAACTCAACGATACATGCTTCCGAAGGTAGCTCTACATTGTCAGAAACAAGATTAAAATACAAAATTGAAGAGCAAAGGAAGAAAATAAAACAATCAACTATGGCATGTGTTACTAATTCTATTACATTTTTAATTAGACTACAAAACATTGTTTTACTTTTTATTGTTAGTAATTTACATTGTAATAAATATTATGTCAATATCAATGGTAATTTAAAAATAGGTGGTCAAAAGTTATTTTACACGTAATGTAAATACGTTATACAATAATTTAAATAGTTTAAAATATTAATTAAAATACCAAATGCCCAAAGAAGTAAGCAGTTCCCAATATTATTGCAAGTTGCAAATTGATCACCATGGTATATGAGAGGTACGATAAATAAGTCCAGGAGCCATGTGATAAAATTTAAGTAAATAATCGATAAATATACATCACATCACTATTTTCAAATTCAGCAACCATGAAGTTTCTTGTTTTTTACATGCCAAATAAAGACAAATAAATGTCGTACTTTATTGATATTTTGTTTTTAATTGGGCATATCATAACATAAATGTCTCTATCTTTTTCTAACGTAACGTATTCAAAGATGTGTGATGGAGTTAAAAGACAAACCCCGTCTCCCGCTTCCACCTACCCTCCCACCCCTCTGAGCGGCCGCATAGGTTTCGATACTAAATGGGCATGATTACTACTCCATCTGGGCGCGTAATTTTTTTTTCTTCATGGTCGCCGTAGGTGAGTACAATGTCATTGACGTAAGAAAAACGAACGCCCCCTGGCGTAGTTTCCAAAATCTTTGGTATATGTGTTCTGTGTTCGTGGGTCTCCAAAATCTTTGCGCATGGGCAATACCCAAGGAGGTTCAATTAACAGCACTTTCTGCTAAAGAGAGCGCCATTAGCCCATAAGCGTTTCCATTTCTTGCGAGGGACCTCCATACTAAAATGTATGGATTTTTAATCAAATCTCAAAAACGTAAAATTGTTATCTTTCTCTGAGAAATATGTGACTTATGGTGCTTGGGGCTAATAAATGTTATTACCAGTTTTCCGTGTAAGATACTTACCATTTGATATATTTTTAGTGGAAAATATATTAGACGTTTGACAGCAGAAAACTGACTTACAACTTTCCTGCAGCCAACTAGCGCCCCCATTAGTTAAAAAAATATTACTAGCTAAATACAAAACTTATCGAAAATCTGTCTTACCAGATTGAAGTAAAGGTAAGTTTATTTAGAACCTATCAATCCTGAAAAATATAGTTCACTGTAGTTACAGATACAAAAACTGCTAAAAGTGGCCGTTTTTCGCACTTTTTGTATCTGTATCTACAGTGAACTATATTTTTCAGGATTGATAGGTTCTAAATAAACCTTTACTTCAAATTTGTAAGACAGATTTTCGAGTAATATTTTTTTAACTAATGGGGGCGCTAGTTGGCTGGGGGTAACCTCTTAATCCTAATTTTCTTATTGGGTGGCCGTTTAGTATCATTGTTTCGATTTTCTATTTTCCTAACGATAAGCAGCAGCGCCATCAAGTTGATCTTTCAAAAGGCGCTGGAAGACCACTATTAAAAACTTATGTGGCTGGAGTTTGAGGTTGTTTGAGGTAACTGGTCAATTTATTGGTGACTGGTTTAGGACTGATGCAATCAGCTACATCTTATCGCATCAAAAGCAACGGCCAAAAATTACCAAATTTTATTCCCTTGTAAATAGAACTCAGTAGAACTAGGCAAAAAAGTTCTTACTTTTCTAACTTAGGTATTGGTGGGCACACTTCGTTAGCCGCTGATCTCAAAATATACTTTACCCTTAGTCTTATACAAAATATATCTCAATTAAGGGCTCAACGCCGTAATAATAGTGCTTCTCAATCTCTCAGGAGATTTTGTACCACAAAGAATGGGTTCCAGCGTTCTGCTGCATTTACTGCGGTTACCAACAATCGCGGTCCATGGTGCTAGCCGCAACGTTGACAAATGTGGGGATCATGGTGCATACGTCAACACAGCAATTTATTTGAAATTCTGGAAGGAGTGCCTTAACTGGCAGTAGCTAGTAGTAGACTTTTAATGGTTTGTTGGAAGCCAGTAAAATAATGCTAAAGGCATTAGTGACAATTTTCTAACATCAGTTGCCCATCAGCATGATTTTCTTTCCATTCAAATAAAACAATGTTTTTTAATAAAATAGTATAATAGTATATTTTATTCATACACATGTTCCTTAAATTAGGTTACTCTTTAACCAACACCCCGTTCACTAAATATGTCCCGGATGTTGATCGTTTAGCTAAAATGAACAGGGGACCAATTCTTGAATATCACCGGGTGATAAAATATCACTCAAAAAATTAAAAATCACATATTTTTCTTTTCAAAAGTTAAGATTGATCTTCGTAAAATATAAAGCAGTCCTTGCTTGTTAATTTTGATGTTTTCTGATTTACCTTTTAACAGTTAATCAAGGTAAATGTAAATTTTTAAAGTCTCATAAGTGATATTTTATCACCCGGTGATTTTCAATAATTGAGTCCCAGAGTCTTAAAAAATCATGTACATACTCTCTATTTGATCTTAAAATAAAGGCCGAATGCAACAAATTTTTCAAAAGTTGTTTAAAAGTCGTAAAAAAATTTGTCTCCAACAAAATTTTCGAATGAGTAGAAAGCCGAAATGCTTTTTTTGCTACCTATTTACTAAAGTCCTAGACGAAAGTATTTACTTTTATCGTCCAGAAATGCTCAAAAATATTTCCCACGAATTAGTTATGAACCTGTGTATTAACTTAAATATCATACTTATTCAGTTACCTAAATTGATTATATTTCACAATATTAAAGTACAAAGCCACTTCTATAAGTATCTAAGTCAAATCTAATCAATTCCAAAGTACAAAACCACTTTTATATGAAAATGCTCATCAGTTTTGTGACTTAAAACAAGTTTAATTTGATATTACTATCGTAATAAAAAAAAATACGTGCTTAACCTAATTATTTACAGATTATTTTCTTGGAAACTTTAAGTTTACAAAACATGTTATATTTTTGTGATTTATTAGATTGTATATTTAGTAATTAAATAATATAAAATAAATTGGTAACAATATTAGCACCTTCCATTCTGATATTTCGGATATTTATATATTCTGCGCCATTTTTTCTATTAAATATGTTTGTAGTTTATTCACCTTGACTAATAAAAATTACTAGTACTTAAATAATTAGTACCTAGTACTTTATTATTATTGGGTTGTGATAATTACGTTTTTAAATAAAATATTGCAAAAATACACTAAATTTAATAACCTTAGTGCGTTTCGGTTCGGATTTTTCTATTATATGAATGAATTCTATTATTATTCAATTCTGTTGTATAATATCTCTTTACATAATACTCTGTGTGTTGATGATAAAAATAAATAAATTGTCATTCGTCCGACAGAACTTGAACATGGTAGTTTTCTATTATAATGTATTTACTATAAATCTCGACATGGCGCAGCCGGAAAACATTTTAAAGTAATATTTTATCATTTCCCAGTAAAAATAGTGTGTATATACCGGAAAATATACAAATTGTGACAAAAAATTGTAAATTTGAAAATGCCAGAAACAGCAAAGGTAATGACACCATCAAAAGTTTCTTGTCAAATTGTGCTTCCAACTTCCATATCTTGGGAAGGAAATTTAGCAGACAATTGGAATTTCTTTAAGCAAAAATTCGAAATTTATTTAGTTGCATCAGGTAATAATGCTAGTGAGAATGCTATCAAAACGGCATTGCTGCTGAGTGCCGTTGGTGATCGTACACTGAAGCTTTATAATACTTTTGATTTTGAAAAGAGTGCTGACAAAAACGATTTTAACAAAGTTCTTCAAAAGTTTCAAGAGTATTTTTGCCCGGAAAAAAATGTTACATATGAGCGATTTTTGTTTTTCACTCGAAACCAAAAGGAAGGTGAGACTTATGAAAGTTATGCAATGGAGTTGCGAGACTTGAGTGCATCTTGTGAGTTCGGATCTTTAACTGAAAGCTTAATAAAGGACAGACTTGTGTGTGGCATTTTAGATGTGGCTGTTAAAGATCGTCTTCTTCGTACAAAGAAATTGACATTGCCCATGGCGCTTGAGATATGCTGTACTTCTCAGCGCACAAAGAAACAAGTTGAAGCTATTTCCTCTTCTTCTACATTTACGGCAGTTAGTTGTGAGTTCTCGCAAGTTGACAAAGTAAATCAAAGAAAATCGGATAGTTTTATGCGTAATAATTCCAAAGAGAATGTGTTCCCGTCAACTTCAAACATGACACGTCATTTTGAACCAGTCAAACGTCAGCCTATGTCAATGCCATCAATGCAGTTGCAGGAACATAAGCCATTATTTATTTGTAAAAATTGCGGTTATTCGCATGGACGATACCAATGTCCAGCATACGGGAAAAAATGCATGAAATGTGGAAAGCCTAATCATTTTTCCGCAAGATGTAGAAGCGTTAGAGAGATACAAGAAAATGGAAGTGAAAATAACGAAGTTGGCACACTTTTTCTAGGTACGGTTTTTGTAAATTCAATTAATAATATTCGAAACTGGTCTGTTACCTTAGATGTTGATAGCAATCCTTTGCAGGTTAAAGTTGATACGGGTGCTCAGGCGAATATTTTGGCAGAAAGCGCTTTGGTCTCTCTTGGTTTGGATAAAAATAATTTACTACCAGTTACGACTAAGCTAACTACATACACTGGTGAGTGTATTCCATGCTTAGGTAAGTGCAAACTCTCTTGCAAGTACAATGGCAGAATATTTGAGCTTAACTTTTTTGTTGTTGCTGGGCGATATACTAACATTCTCGGGTTAAAATCGGCTATTGACATGCATCTTGTGACACCAATGCGTGAAATAAAAACGCAGGTAGATTTCTTTTATGAATTTAAAGATATTTTTGAAGGTTTAGGTTGTATGAAAGGCGAGTATGATATTAAAATTAGAGAAAACTCTGTCCCTGTCATCCATGCGTGTAGAAAAGTACCGTTAGCTGTACAGCCACGTTTAAAGGAGAAACTAGATGAAATGGAAAAGCAAAAGGTTATTGTACGAGTTACTCATCCAACTGAATGGGTGAATTCCTTAGTAGTTGTTTACAAACCTAATGGCGATCTTAGATTGTGTATAGATCCTAAAGATCTTAATCAGGTAATAATGAGGCAACACTTTAGCTTGCCAACTTTTGAGGAAATAACAAGTAAATTATCAGGTGCAGCTGTTTTTAGTACACTGGATGTTAAAAATGGCTTTTGGAACATTAAATTGTCTGAAGCCAGTTCGGATTTATGCTGCTTTAATACCCCGTTTGGCAGGTACAAGTTTTTGAGAATGCCGTTTGGTTTGTGCAGCGCTTCAGAAGTCTTTCAGCAAAAAATGCGTGATATTTTAGAGAATTTAGAAGGAACAGAAGTTTTCATTGATGACATATTGATTTGGGGAAAAGATCAGGTTGAGCATGACAAAAGATTAAGATTAGTTTTGGAGCGATTGAGGCAGGAAAACGTAAAATTGAATAAAGATAAATGTAAATTCAATTTGGAAAAGGTTAAGTATCTCGGTCATATAATTAGTAAGGAAGGGTTAAAGTTGGATGATAGCAAGATTAATTCAATTGTTAAAATGAAGAGTCCGCAAGACAGGAAAGAATTGGAAAGATTTTTAGGCGTTATCAATTATGTTTCAAAATTTATTCCTAACTTTGCTGTTTTAAGTTCTCCTTTGAGAGATCTTTTAAAAAAAGATGTTGAATTTTCATGGCTAGATGTTCATGAAAAAGTTTTCCAAGACTTAAAGAAAAAGTTAGTTTCAGAGCCAGTTTTACAGTTTTTTAATGAAGATATTCCTGTTACTCTTTCTGTGGATGCTTCCAAGGATGGTCTTGGAGCTGTCATTTTACAGAACAAACTTCCTGTTGCCTATGCCTCTAAAGCCTTGAATGAGTGTCAAAAAAGATATGCTCAAATCGAAAAAGAGCTTCTTGCTATTTTGTTTGGCTGTGAAAAGTTTTTTCAATTTATCTTTGGTCGAAAAATAATTATTGAAACTGATCATGCTCCTTTGATTTCTATTGTTAAGAAACCATTAAACTCATGTACTGCACGCATACAGAGAATGTTGCTTAAGTTGCAGAAATATAATTTTCAACTGATTTATAAACGTGGCAAGGAATTGTATTTAGCTGATACTTTGTCTAGATCATTTGATATAAATGATTCTTCAGAAATTGATTTAGATAGTGAAGAAATTGAAGCGCAGATAAATTTTATTATAAACAATATAAATGCATCAGAGTCACAGTTGGGCAAGATCAAAGAGCTTTCTTTGCAAGATGATGAATTAATTCTTGTAAAGAAGTTTATAGCTGATGGCTGGCCGTCTCATAAAAACTCGTTGCCTGTAAATATTAGAAAATATTGGCCCGTTAGAAACGATTTGACTTTTAAATCGGATATCATATTTAAAGGGAATGCTGTTGTGATTCCAATGAAATTGAGACGAGAGATGTTACAACGTTTACATTTTCCGCATTTAGGTGTCACAAAAACGTTGTTAAGAGCACGTGATTGTTTATATTGGCCTGGCATACCCAATGACATTTATAATTTGGTTTCATCTTGTGAGACTTGTAAACTTTATAGTAATAACAACAGACAGGAGACGTTGATACCGCATGAGGTTCCAAATTTTACTTGGCAAAAGGTTGCTGCTGATTTGTTTGAATTAAATGGTAAAATGTATTTACTAATTGTTGATTATTTTTCTAAATTTCCGGAGCTTTCACTTCTGACTAGTACAACTAGTGAAGCTGTTATTAATAACTTGAAGCGTATTTTTAGCCGCAATGGTATTCCGGAAATTTTCATGAGCGATGGAGGACCTCAGTTTTCTAGTGAAAAATTTGCTGCTTTTTGTAAAGAATGGAATTTTGAACATAAATTTTCCAGTCCTGAATATCCTCAGTCTAATGGTATGGTAGAGAGAACGATTCAGACTGTTAAGAATTTGTTGAAGAAAGCGTTTCATGATGGTAAAGATCCGTACTTGGTTATGTTAGAGTTTAGGAATACTCCTATTTCTCATGAAATTCCTTCACCTGCTCAAATTTTTTACAACAGAAAGTTAAGAGGAATTTTGCCAATGTCTTCGGAGAGCTATAAACCAAAAATTTATAAAAATTTAAGATCTGACTTTGTAAAAAGACAGTTTAAAGGAAAAGTTTATTTTGACCAAAACAAAAGAGATTTAAGGCCGCTTGTTATTGGGGAAAAAGTACTATTTAAAGTTGGTAAACAATGGAGAAGAGGTGAAGTTTTGTTTCAATTAGATAGACGAACCTACAGAATTATTTCTAATGGTGTATGTTTTATTCGAAACAGAATATTTATCAAGCCACTAGCTTGTGTTCCATTTTATATTCCGGATGACATAGTAACACCTTATATTGTAAATGATTCTCCACCAGTGGAATCTAGATCTAGGGCTGTGTTACATAGAAATTCTCAAGGGTTTCTAGTTACTTCGTCAGGTCGTGTTAGTCGCCCTCCTGATCGTTTAACTTATCCTATTAATTGATTATCATTAATTGATTGTTTATCTTTTAAGTTTATTAGAAGGAAGATGTTGTATAATATCTCTTTACATAATACTCTGTGTGTTGATGATAAAAATAAATAAATTGTCATTCGTCCGACAGAACTTGAACATGGTAGTTTTCTATTATAATGTATTTACTATAAATCTCGACAAATTCGATATATTATTTAAATAATAATATGCTTGAATAGTACGCCTTAGGTTGTTGAGTATTATAATAGGATGAAATTGTAATTGTAAATAATAACAGAGGTTAGATATTTCTATCTATGTAAACTTATCTATTTATTTACAAAAGATACCTTAAATAATTTTATATAATACCTAGGTATAGGTTATTTATTTACGTTAGCTAAATACAAAATAATGACAAAGTTCTTAGTTCTAAGCTATAGATGAGGGTTACTTTAGGGGTAATTTTTAACGAAAATTTAATATCAAATAGAATTTGGATATATTTGTTACCTACGTATCGGCTAACCTGATTTTTGTATGGCGTGTAGAACTTTCAATACTTTGACAAAATGCTTATATTTCTGGAAGTGAGGAGGAACAGAGAGACCTTCAATAACTTACCAAACCCATTTTGATTCGATTCTTTGCTTGATTAAACGCAGGTTCACGCATAGCTACATTAGTTCATCCGAAAATCGGGCTTGGCCGGTAACACAGTACTGACAGAAAAAGCTTTTTAAGAAGTCGGTTCTATCTTTACAAAATGTTCATAAAAAGCAACCCTGATTACTCGTAGACGTGTATTTTTTATAACCGTATTCTTGACGTTGAATACACAATAGGGTTGTCAAAAACGATCAAAACAAGATATTAATATTATTTTTTAAAATTAAAATATCGTTATTACTAGGTACCTAATTAAGTAAAAATTTCGTACAAAAGATTTTACAAAAATCCCTAATCATTCCCAACCCTGTTTTGACTAGGATTGACACCTTACATAAATAAAAAAAAATACCTTAACGATATTATGTTTACATTAATTAAAGTAAAAATATTACCGTGAACAACGTGGCAGTGACCGTTTCGTTTGCAATTTATCGTCATAAAAATATTAATAATAAGGATACAATATACTCTCGTAAACTTAAAACCTAATAATCTTGCTATACATTGAGTTGAAAATATTACATCAATGGTTCTTTTTATTTGAAAACCATCAATCAAATAACTTCTGTTTCTTTTAAAATCCATTTTTTTTTCGTTTCTTTTAACGCTTACTAACACATTTTGCAGCCATGGCACTAGAATCAGAGTATATTTTACGGTAACATTATTTTACAAACTTGTTTTTTCTGACAGATTAAACCGATTGCTTTTGACATAGCTGCAAAATGTGTTGGTAAGCGTTGAAATAAACAAAAATAATAGATCATACTTCGTAAATTTTTTTCTTTCCACACTGACATAATTTACAAGATTAAGGTGATCTGTGACGGCAGCTTAGCCCCGAACGCAACTAGATGGAGCCACTGCTGCAAATATAAGGTTTTATTTTTTAATGCAATAAGTACCAACTATATATGTGCAAAAAGTTGATTCGCGTAAATTTTGTCGTGCAACTTCAACGCCTAACAACAATTTCGATACGAAAAATATCTCCATATGGCCACTAAAGTCAACTATTCACGTCAGTCCCTGTTAACATGAGTACGATCACTCACACATGCACACAAAGCACAACCGTACAGTTTTGACCGCACGCCCACAATCGTAATATTGAACCAAAAATTGCTAACAAAAATAGTACTTTCAGTACATTAACTGTATTTTTGTATTAATTAGCAAAAAATTTAACTAAAAATAGCAGTATTCGTTCGTTTTTCAACAGAATTTTATGTACCGCGTAAGAATGCAAGTCATTTGAATTTTTGTATGGAAAACGGATCACCTTAAAGGAAAGTATTTACAAATAATATTCGTCGCCATAAAGATTCTAATGTAATTGTGAACATAATTTTAGCTTGTTACCCAGACCATGACACTGAACAACTTTCCCCATGGTCATAGGTCGAAATATTAAAAAAAATATCTCCCATAGAAACTGCATCAGCTGATAGCGCATTTTGTTTGGGAGGTCACATTTGTTTTTTTGTATTTCCTATGTTCATTTGGGAAAGTTGTTCAGTTTCATGGTTTGAGTAACATGTTAAAATCAAGTTAACTATTTCATTAGAACCCCATATATTCAATGTTAAGTCAGTATTTCTTCAAAATTATAAACAAAAAAGAAACTACCTACTAAATTCAAGTTAAAATACCTACAACAAAATTATTCAAGCTCGTTTGAAACAAGCTATTAAATTGCAGGTTTGTTCGCAGCTTTAAAATAAGGTTGTCAGAGTATCTTCTAAATTCCGCATGTTTTAAATCAGTTACAACTATATCGATAATAATAGGGTGTTTTCAATCTTTTTTTTAAAATGTCCTCTAGCTGGCGCTGCACAGTACGAGGAAAAACCATCATAAGGCCACCATGTTATCAGTATGAAAATGATTAAGTCAGTTTGAATGATTCTGACAAATGCCTGTCACGTTTTTTCTTGTAAAAAGATGTCATATATTTTGTATCCCTAAAAAAAAAGGAAATTACCAACAGTGATTAGCATACCACCCATCGACACTAAAAGAAACGTAGTTGACAGACGTCAAGAAAAATCCCTAATAAGTCTAACATCATTGACAATCTTATTTCAAGTAGCAGTTCAAACAAATTCATAAAACACAAAGGATTACTAGATTTTTACTAGCTAGATGGGTCGGGAAGCCTCTTAAATCGCGATATTTGACAAGTACCTAAGTGTGACAAGTGCTGCCATCTAGTTTAAAAATCTAGAAACCATCAGTTCGTTGATTTCGTAGCCTTAACTAAGGGTGTGATAGCATTAGTCCCATTCCCCTATGAACATGTGACGTGCATGGGACGCCGGAGGGGGAGGGAATCCGCGGCCAGGGATTGGGAGGCGGCCATACAGCGCGTACGGGTCATAATGGTCTCCATCTGCAATTTGAAACACGTTAATGATCTGTTTTGGAATGGTCTAGATTTGCATTCTTCAGTTGGCAGCAACAGACTAGGTGTACATATTAACAAACTATAGTTGTAAGTGCTTTCTGGCCTGGCCTTTGAACCATTCGCCACAAACGTGTGAATCGCAGCGAGAAAACAAATGTTTCCAACACATGTTTCTAAAATCCAGTTAACGCCAATCCTCTAGTCTGTAATAATTTGTTTAAATTTCTTGGGACCACAAACGAAGGACTCAGAAAATATAGAACATGATGAAAGTGTTAAATCCTTTAGCTGGTTCTGCCATCTGTTGAATGTAAATCTAGATGCCTCACTTTATAATCTAATAATATTTTTCATTCCTTGGATTGACCACTCGCAGGGTTTTCTGTGGTCTTAACCAGTTCGTGCGTTCACCGTTCTGATCTGAAGTTTTTTTATCAGAACATCAGGTATCGTGTCAAGTGGAACTGTGAGTTTTCCGGTGCTAACACGGTGGCTACTTACACAAATTGTTCCTGGGTTAATTGTTCTCTATCTACTAGGGGTTAGTAAAAGTGTCAAAGAAGTGAAATGTGAAAGTGAAAATACGGAAAAGTGTTCATAAGTTCAGAATAATTTTACATGAAAAAGAGTAATGTAGATTAGGTTTTAGTTAATTATATTTGATTAATGAATTTGATGCGACATAATTAGGTATATGCATGGAAAACAATATTTATATAAGTAACAATAGGTCATATAAATAAAAGTACCTACGCTTATTGGACTCAAAATGGGAGGTCAAGTTTGAAAGGGATAACCGATTTAAATTAGGAAATGATGAAGCTAGTCTTAACTAAGGGGACAAATACCAATACACAGAAAAAAAATACGAAGAGCTGCCTAATAATGAGGTGCCACAATAGTGGAAATAGAAAAGCCAGAGGCAAAGTGCTACCAAGCGAAGCGAAAATACTTGACAGTTACCAAGATCGGAGCGAAGACCGGAGTTAAGAGTGCGGGTTAGTCTCTATGTACACTAGCGAGGCTGCTGGATCATAAGCGGCCGGATAACTCGCCGCTCCCTGTCAGGATAGAATTGGTACATGAGCTTTTCCTTTTTCGGTCGATCGTACGCACCGATTCCGCTTTCGTAAGAGCGCGCGTGCCAAAGCGCTGCTGGTGGCATTGGCGCGTGTGCGAACGGCGGCATCATGTGTGGCGGGAACGGTCCAGGATGCGCGTGGGCAACGCTGAAGCGCTTGCTCGGGACAGGCACTGGACCATCCTTCAGAGTGAGGCGCTCAGTCATTTGTGGAAGATTTTTTACTCCGTTCGTCTTTACGAAGTTCGGTACGCGGGCGCGGAGACCGCAGTAGTAGGGGTCATCTGGAACAGGGAAAGAAAATATGATTAGGTACTTAAATTTGAAGATGAAGAATCAAAGAATAACATTAATACGCGAAAGAGCAGTTTTTTGTGGTGTTGTCGTTAAAAAAAAATCGGTATTCAAACAACGGAAAATAGAATTTGGTAAAATGAAGTACCTATCTATAATTATAATAAATTGTGAAACATACCTAACATAGGTACAAACAAGAGTCAACGTTTTTATTCCCTACATTAACGTATACTTAATCGATGTAAAAATGACAAATCGTTGCACAACAGTTCAAAAGAAAAACAAAGTAAGAGCACCTGTTAGGTTAGTAGGTAGGTACAGGTACTTTGTATCTAACATAAATCGTGACAATAGTCAATTGAAAAAGACATCAACCAATCAACGAGTCAATTTGCTTTTATTGACTCGGCAACAAGACACACTTAGTTCACATTTTACTGACACCAACGACTGAACTCTGCATCAATAATGAGAAAGGCGTGAACACATTTTGCATGAACATATATTGTGCTCATATCACTATATATAAAGTCACAGACAACAAGAGTAGGTCTTATCTACCCACCTAAGAGCCTGGTGCAACAGTCAACATTATTTCGATATTCACTACTCCACGTCTATTGTCAACTAAAATAACACCCCGAAGCGAAACAGCAATGCACAATGAACACAATGATTCGGATCCTACGCCTACTTGAATTGGAAGGAAATATCAAGGAGAGGCCGAAATGCCAGGTGGTTGCGAGTGTTGCGACATTGCATTGTCTTGGCATGGGTAAGAAGATGGTAGTGCGCATGCCATAAGGTATGGGAATTTTTGGATACTTCCTTACCTGTCCGAGCACAAAATTGAGTAGAAATAAGCCAACGTAGTAAATATGCTTAAACAAGCAGCCGCTGCACGTTGCTTGTTTTTTTTACGACAAGATTATTTCACTATATTCACTTTTCTTCAAGTTAAAATAGCAAAGACACTTAAGACCTTAAGAGTTAGGTACGATAGCGAAACTGCAACAAAATCGAAGTGCAAAGGAAAGTCGCGATTCGAACTGTTCGAACTACCTAGTTGGGCATTAACTGTGGTTTCACTCTAAAAGACTCATAAAAATTAAGTAACTAGTATTGCAGTTTCGTTTACCATAATTAATTATCTTATAGAAAATGAGTAGAGAAATAGTGAGTCTTTCGCCACCCTTATTCTAATTTTTGTGGGGTCAGCACAAGATGTTGATAGCTTTAATTTTTCTTCATCGGCCGTCATGTTAACATTAACTTCTTTCTGCTAAGGTAGGTCCTTTGAACCATATCATCTTTCGCGTCATCAATGAATGAGTAGTGTGAATTCGCTTCGGCTTTACACACTTTGATATTAAAAGATCAAATTGTATAAAACTCTACGTTTGCGTTTACATAAACGCTTCTCCGTTTACAATTGAGTAGGTCGACTATCTTCCAAATAGGGTTGAATTTATTAGTTTCATCTAATTAATTGCCGTTTATTTTTAGATTGGCATTGTTTCCGTGGTTAAAGACAATACGGCCATCAATTTGAATGCAAAGTTGTTCAGATGTAGGCAGGTTAATTAGGATCGGAATACTTTGAAGCTTTAAAGTAGGATATAATCTGCTCAGTTTGGTAAACTCTGAAATACCAGTCTGAAATTGATCGTTCATTTGTGGTTGAAATACTTGCGTTTTTAACATTTTTTCTTATTTTAGAATTTCAACTGAACTCACCATATTTCTTGTTGTCTTTCCCTTTGTCGGATTTGCCTCTCGGGAACTGTGTTGGCACGCGTCCACCATTTACGTCGATGTCATCGTAGTCCGGCTGCAAAAGATAAATTAAAATATGTTTACATTGGAAATTGCCAAGTTAAAAAATAAATTGGCATTACGTTGCTACTTGCATGGCACGTTATTGTGCCATGCAAGTAGCAACGTAATGCCATTTCCTTATTACTTGTTATACAGCGTGATAATGAAATATCTGACTATACTTGAGTAGTAGAACATGAAACTGAACAACTTTTACCATGAAACATAGGTGGAAAAAAAAATTATGCTTGCGCCGTCAACACTGGAATTTGGACTGGCGAAACTGCCAAGAGGACGCAAGGCAGGCCTATTGTTTTTTACTTATATAGGTACATTTTATTTCTACGAATAGGTTTCATTCATGTACTCTATCACGTTACCACTTTTCGCTCCGACTGTAAAGTCTATACGTTTCCCAAAGTAAAAATATTATCCCTAAGTTTTAATATAATCAACTTTACTAAAATTGTTTTCCCCGTACCTAATATTTTATAGAAAAATACTATATTTTTCAACCATCTAGAACATAAGTTCTTGATAAAGTTGTGAGTTCATAACATTAAAGCTAAAACATCGGCTTAATACACTTGTAAAGCCGTAACATAAAATGTTAAAACGCGACTTCGCTATCAGCCGAATAACAAGACCTACGGAGAAAATAGCACGTTTTATTCAAGTGAAAATGGAATAAAAGTCCTTCTACGTGTGGGTGGAAATAGCCTTTATCTGTGTAAACATGCCCTTAACACGGGCAGATGAGCATTAACACCTCTTTATGTCTACAATTATTTTATATTGAGTGTAGAAAGGGTTTTCTTATTTATTACTAGCTTTAGCGTGCGACTCCGTCTACATGTTAAAAAAAGTATAACAGTGTTTAAGTTACACTATTAGCTATGAAACAAAAAAAGTTTCATTAAAATCAGTTCAGTAATTTTTGCGTGATGCTTGAACAAATAAACAAACAAACTCAAGATTTGTTGTTTGTTAAGTTGATATCGCTTTTAAATAAAAAACTGCCACAAGCCCTATAAGAGTATTAATAATTAATGATTATGCACCAAGATCTATTAAGAATGCGCTAACATAGGTAGTATTTTCTTTTTAATCTTAAAATCTATCTATATCTCTGCGGCTCAGCTAACTAAAGTGGTTCTTGGCCTCCGACATGCTTCCCTGTTCTGTGCCAAATCTTATAATAATTGGGTAAAATTTGCCAAGTTTATTAAACAATAAGTACTTTATTCTAGAATCTTATCAAAAAAGGTGAATTATGTGTGCCACCCTGGCTCTACAATGGTCCTTTACAAGTCTGAAGTTACTAAGAAAACAATGTCTCAAGAAATTTTATTTTTCTGATAATTCAAAAGGCATTGTATCAAACCGTGAGCTTTAATGCTTGAAAAGGAACAAAGATTAAAATTAATGGAACTGGCTCAAGACAAGAATAAAAAGGATTTTTTGAATCAGGTCCTAGGTATTTTTATACAAAGTTCAAAAGTGAAGGTGGCCAAACAAAGGAAATTTATCATTTTGATAAGTGCGCAGGATTTACTGATATTGCGCTATAAATAAGTTACATTAATTCTTGACTTTTTAGATATTATAATTCAAGAGTAAGTATAGTGGTTAAGGTTGATTTTATTTTAGTACAAGTATTATGCATGATAATTTCAATTTTTTTTAAGGAATCAGGCATATTGAATGAAATATTAGAAAGCATATGAAAAAACCTGTCAAGTGCGAGTCGGACTCGCGAGCTGAGCTATATATTTTTTTTTATGTGACAAGTGAGCAAACGAGCGGGTGGGCCACCTGATGGAAAGTGGTCACCACCGCCCATGGAGCTCGCTGTCTTATATACCGTTTATTTAATGTTCATTTTATAAATTTCATTTTTAGGACCGCAAAACAGAGTTTATTTGTAAAGGTTATTTGCATATTTCTAAAAAACTGTGCTACTGTACTATTTACATGAATTTCTATCGACTTCGACTTCATACTCTAGCCTACTTCGGAGATAGGGAGGGGAGTGGGCGGAGAATGGTATGTTTTCTACTATTAAAATTATAATACTTTTTAATAATTAATTATAATTATTACATTTAAAGCTTTGTTTGGCCAAGGGTCAAAAATTAACTATGTGTAGTTAGTTTTCCATTTACTCCTTTTGAAACGTTTCGTGATAAATAACCATTATATAGCATTGCGAGATATTTTATGACACCCAGCCAGAAGTCAACATGGTGAATCCTATCATTAATCTCACTTCTGATCAGATCTTAGATAAGAAAATGCATCCCAACAATATTAATACATTGGTATATTTAGAGAAAATCTGAAGCCTTTAAGTGAAAACCTTTCCTCTAAAGGTACCCCACTTGACAAAGTGAATAAAATTTTGATGTATCCTCCCAATTTCGGCCCCATTTGCAATGAAAATAAAGATATTTAAAAAAATACAATTACTCGTACATGGCTATAAAGTTGGGCCAGCAAGGTTTAATTTCCAAATTTTAAATCAAACGCCTTAGTACAGACGGTTGAAAGGACATCTACAGATATATACAAAAATAAGATTGCTGAAAGTTGTGTAAAACGTATTAGAGCTTATTCTGAGAGCTAAATGCAACAACTTTTGTTCTATGATTTTTCGATATTCGTAAAAAAAGCGACTTACCTTATAAAACTGGACCGATCAGTTCATAATTTTGTATGAAAAGTCGAATTATTTTTTGTGAATTACAAAATTGCATTTAGCCCCCAGAATAAGCACTTAAGAGCTTTTACACAATTTTTTAATACCCGTTATAATATGAGTCGCATCACAAGGGTTCCTTTATTTAATATTGTTGTCGGAACCCTAAAAGGAAACGTTACTAAAACGATAAGTAATAAACGAAATTTTAATCCTTACCCTTGCAATAATAACGTAATGATTGGTCTGAAAAAGAGGTAGCTGCTTGGGTAAGAATAGTAAAAGATGGATACATACTATCTTTAATGCATCTGAACTCTCACCTCCTCTCCTCAATAGCGATTCGATGCGAAACTTGCTAGAGATTTTATCGCTTCATTCGATGGACTATTCTTCATAGCAGCTACTGCCACCTTACTTCATCATCTTATAAGCTTAGAACAAAGATGCTTATTCTAAAAATGCATACTTACAGTTGATTATTTCCATAATTTAGTAAATTTATTAAGAAACATTGAAGTAGGTACTTAGATACTATAATACTTATATTTTGTTTTTATTAGGTACAAGCGAGCGAAGTCAGCAAACGACTAATTTTTTTTTTAAATTGAAATTGAAATTTCACTCCTTAAAACAACTGGGCTAGAGATTACAATCCGAAAATCAGAAATAAACAGCGTTACATACTTTTGACAGTTGAAAATGATATTTTATCTTTATTTCGTTACAAATATAACACTTACCTTTACCTTCTGTCTGAATATAACCACAACAGCATTTCCTAAAGTATTTATTCTCTTTGATCATAATTTTGTACCTTTCTGTCACGTTTATCCTTTAACTCGTTTGATTAAACGCAATTACGATCCATCATGAATTATTCAAACCCTTTGACATTTTTCGGACCCAATCTGCATAAATTGCATCTTTATCTTCTAATGTATTCTGTTGAATTTATTTATCTTTCTAAGTGATTCATTTGACTTCATTTTGTGAAGCATGTTACGAGTAATTTTGGGAGTCCTAAAGATTAAGATATGGGCAAAATAATCTTCATACATGATGCTAAATTTAGGATTTAATCTTGTAACTACTCAATGTAAGGTGCCTACTTGAGGTACGGTCAACCGCACGTCAGTGGAAACATTTGAAACTCAATTACCATGCCGTAAAGTCTAAAGTGTTTCTTATTGACGTGCTGTTGGTTGTACATACGGCCGCACAGCGGTAAAAACACTTTGGTTTCGGGCAAACGCCCACGCGTTTGTAGCGTAGCGCTGGTTCAGCTTATACTGTTTTTAGGGTTCCGTACCTCAAAATAAAAAAATTGAACCCTTATAGGATCACTTTGTTGTCCGTCTGTCTGTCTGTCTGTCAAGACCCTTTGACTCACGAACGAGAAGAGGTATCAGGTTGAAATTGATAACGAATATTAAGGTCCATAAACCACACAAGATATGAAAATTTCAATTTTTTACAACGACGCAATCAAAAGATATGGCTTTTTATGTTACATCTCCATACATTTATGAAAAAAAACCAAAACCTACAGGGTACTTCCCGTTGACCTAAAATTATGAAATTTGGCAAGAAGCTAGGTCTCACAGTACAAATAAAGGGAAAAGTCTAAAATCATTAAATGTTTCAATTTTTCTCACAACTGACAGTAACCAATTAAGGTGAGCTCCCGTTTCAAGAACTTTTCTATAAAAGAGGGGTCAAGTTGGATGGTCGCGGAGTTTTTAAAATCAAAGAGCAAAAGCTTTTAGTATATCATATGGTAGATAGGTACGGTACCCTTAGGGCGCGAGTCCGACTCGCACTTGGCCGGTTTTTTTCTTCGTGCTTGCTGCCGTGCGTACCTACCTAAATGAGTGAGAAAGTTAGTAGGATGCCTACTTCTTTATCAAGGTAAGCGAGTCTTGACGTCAACAAACACAGTTTTTGTTACACCTTTCAAAGATACTTACAGTATAAGTACAAAAAAAAACAACTTTTATTTGAACAACAAATCATAAAGCATCAATCACCTTGTTTACATGTAAACGAACCAACAATCATTATTTGTAAGTAATATAAAATCAGCTTCTACCATAGATATCATATCTAAGACACAATGTCTCTATTTTCTACGGAATGAAAACATTTCTAACAAATCGCTTTCAATCTAACAATAAAATTGCCAAGATCTAACTAAGCAGAAACCACAAAGCGCGTAGATATATCTGCTTTACTCGTATTAGGCAATTTTGTTCTCCAATCATATAAATTGCAGTAACCAAGTGTAAATTGTTATAAAAATAAGCGCGCGATTGCATACTGGTAAATGCGGGTACTTATACGTGGTAGATGCAACAATGGATATAATTTAGTAAAGCAATTTTCACTTGCAAGGAAATTACCGGACCAATTTGCAACCAGCTAATGTGTATCGAATTTTTATACACATCTGCGAATTTTATTCACACATTTAATACAGGATGATTATTTTACTTGTTAACAGACATCCTCTGCTGGATAAAGAACCAACAAAGAACTCTCTAAAAAGTGTGTTGCAATCTTGCAACTGGCACTGCGTTGATAGGTTACTGCAGTTTAGCAATACAATAGGCACGCTGTTGTGTCCTAGGACTTTATTGCCCACCCTTCAATTTAGGATCCCTTAGTCACCTTTTACTAGAGCTCCATGCTTTAGACATGAGTTTATTTGTAAAAATATTTAATTACTTATGTTTTGTCCCAGCGAGAGACCGCTCTGTCAATTTCGTACGGTACAATATTTTTATGGCTACGTAGAATAACTTGGTCTAATGACACTGAACAAGACGGTAGAGCTCGTACATACAAGCTGACGCGCTTCACCACCGCGCCACCATAATCTTGACCTCCACGAGAAGAGTGAGACGAGCATCTTATCATAGATCAAGTTAATTTGGCGGAGTATCGGGTGCGATATTTGAGCATAGACAAGCTAATATGTTCTATTTTAAAAGTCCTAGATAAGTTCAGTTTTCGGTAGCGGTCGGTGTAAGAAGTTACGAATAATTTTCAAGTCAGTTAGACTACGCCGCGCTACTACGAGTGTGTATACCTACAACGCGGTCAAATTAATTTGACGCATCATTGGAATGCGAATCCCCCGCCCGCTTCCCCCCGCATTCCCTTAACTCGCCCGCATTCCCTTAACTAGCCCGGCAAACGCCAAAATGACGTCATCAAGCCCATGCGTCAACTTAATGTGACCGCGTTGTACATACCTACCTGACTAAACCTACGGTACCCAAAATTTTAAACTTAAGCAACTAAATTTTTGCATAAAACAGTTTTTCAATATGAGGAACACCCTGTATAAATACGTTTTCGAGAAATAGCAATGATAGTATCACAACTAGGTGTCATTATGTTTAATTTTGTATGAAGGGCAGTTTGGCACACGTAATGCTCTTCTAAAGATTCGAGCAAGGCCTTTGTACAAGGATAAGTGCTTTACCATACTGATCAAACTCTTATTTTTCCATACGTTACCTTAAAGTGCTGACAGTAGTACCAACTCCTCTACGAGTATTCTCGCGAGGTTGTCGTAAAAGGCGACTAAGGTATTTAATAGGAGGAGGGACAGCAGCGTCCTTCTATATATCGTCCATCGTACTGCGGTCACCAACAACAGCAGAACATTTGTTCCAGCTCAACTTACAAGCGTGATGACACGGTCGACCAAGATTGTGAACTTAGGCAAAAATGCCCAGGCATTTTGAAAAATGCGGAGAAATAGTTAAATTGAAAGCGATGTTCGCTTCGCTCGCTTGGCTCATGCGTTGTGGTCGCAAGATAACTAACCCAACCTAACTGGGTTTGCTTTGACACTCGCAGTGCGACTCTAGCCCATACGTCCAATGAAATAAGAATATCACAAAGTCCAATGTGTCTAGCTTGATGTGCTCGTCTGTACATCTCCGAAACTCCCTGTCCAAAATTAGAGGCATTATGAAGTAACTGACCTTGGGAATATCAGCAGGTCCATATCCATTTTCTCTCGGCGGCAGTTTCGGAGGCTTGTCACCTCTCCTCTGCCCCATCTGCATCATCAGCTGTTCCCTCGTTGCAGCCACGACTCCATGTCCGTTGTGACCGTAACCTCCTGAACTTCCACTTGACCCTGACCCGTTGAGGTTGGAGCTGGCGATGCTGTAGGGATCTTCATCTGGGATCGGGATGCGAGGTCTGTTCTTGATGTCCACCATTTGTCTTTGAACTGTGGATGAAAGAGAAGAATCTTTAGAGAGCGATGCTGCAGCTGGTGTTATAAGATACAGAGTGTAAAGTGAGTGATTCAAAACGTAAAATTTAAATAACGAGGTTGTTTTATATGTAGACCAATTTTTTTTGTCGTTTTTCCCCCCGTTTTTCTTCAGCAGCCACATACTCTTTAGTTAAGTTTCTTTTTACACTATACAAAGGTGTAACAGAAAGGGTATAGCAACCCTGATGGGAGGAGGCATGCCATCTTGGTTTTCAGGATGGGCGACGCGCTGTGTTGTCATATTAAAGTACGCCATGCCGCTACTTAGACAGTGGGTATTACGGCCCATCTGTTCGTTTGTCCAGTTGTAACATTAAAAAAGGATCTGAAAGTGAATCTGCCGGTAAAACTAAACACTGATGCAGTATAAGTAGCTCAGTTTTAAGATAACAACAAAAAATTTCAAGACGTATCTTTTTTAAATTTGGATCCATCCGCTTAGTTAATTATTTAAATAAGGCTTTTAGAATGTTAAGTCTATAGTAACACACTATTTGTCAATCAACGCCACTCTTCGATTTAAACTATTCAATAAAGCATTCCCAGTAACGCAACGATTCGGAGCATTTAGCTGCGTTTACGCAAGTAGCGTCGTGATGCGCTGATCTACTTCAAACACTATTCAACACGACGTAGGAGTAGTTATTTCAAATAGTTTGAAATCTTGCTTGAGTGTTATTTCGTACACCCAACATCACATTAGTAGTTAACACTTTGGACCTTATGGTATGGTAATAAAGTTTTAAATATTTCCACTGATTTCCTGTTGACTGTAATTGGTTTAGTTATTTTAGGGTATTATTTTTGCTTAAAGCTTTGCAGTTAGTCTGTGTGATGCCGGCTAAGAATAGTACCCCATCTCTACTTCTGGGTGTAGCAAAGGGCGACTACGGGGTTTTAGACGCTACTGCCCATCGTATCGTAATATCTTACAAACTGCGGTCACCAACAACCGCAGTCCATGGTGCCAGCTAGGTTGTCGTAGGTCGTAGGGCTTTTGTGCAAAGTCCGTCTGCGGAAGTACCACCCTTACCTTTTTCTGCCGTAAAGCAGCATGGTTTGAAAGGTAAGGGAGCCAGTGAAATTACCGGCACATGAGACATACCGTCTTAGTTCTCAGGGTGGGTAACGCGCTTTGCTGTCTTATTAGTGTCAAATCATTACTTTTATAAGACAGTGGGTGTCATGAGCGGTGGTGACCACTTACTATGAGTTGGCCCACCTGCTCGTTTAGCCACTTGTGTGTGACATTAAAAAAAAGTGGTTTTTTGACCGGGTGTTATGGCAATGGTAATCGTTGTTCATCTGGCTTGCTGGCTATCTGTCTGTCCATCTGTCATAATCCTTTTTCCTTATCAACATACAAAGTGGATATATACAATATACAAAGTGGATAAAAGAATCAAGTTGAAATTAATATTCTATGCGCTAAGGCTTATAGCCCTTGGATGTGGAAAAAAAGCTTCCAAGTCAACGCAACGTCACTCTAATTAAAATCACCATAATCTTAAAACCTTATTACGCAACTATAAGTGCATGCACTATTGTCGAAACCGGTAACGTACAAAGAAAATCTATTTAAAAATCGATCGATTATAACATTAGATCGATTATAACGTCAGGTGAAATACCTGTTTACATTCTACTCTAAATTATTTTAGATGATTGGACGGAATCTACACACGGTAGTAAAACAGACAATGCTAAGATATGTAGCGTTTAAGAAAAGACTGTAGCAATTAGACTACCTATTTAACAAAGATTAAATTACGGTCTATAGTTCTACATGTCTCCTTTTCGTAAAAATTGCTTTAGCTTTGAAATATACAGAATTCGCAAAAAAAAAAACAACTTTTTGTTCAAATTGGACCGGGACTCTAATCATTTAGGTAGATATAATCCAATCATGCCTTAGATAAATGTGCAAACAACAATAATCTTATTGGAGAACCGAATAAAAACAAAGTGGAATAATAAATAAATCCT
Organism: Athrips mouffetella; assembly: GCA_947532105.1. Classification (NCBI taxonomy): domain Eukaryota; kingdom Metazoa; phylum Arthropoda; class Insecta; order Lepidoptera; family Gelechiidae; genus Athrips; species Athrips mouffetella. The sequence goes on along the minus strand of OX383960.1, from coordinate 8,450,070 downwards.
CAAAAGGGACTCGTTTGACGCAGGATTCTGATTAAATCAGGAATATTATGATAAATGAAACCTCGACGTCATATTTCCTTCTGGTTTTGATTTTATCAGAATCCTGTGACATATAAGATCCTATTCGTGTTTTTTTTTCATCGATAGTCACTTAAAAGTGGCAATGTCTATTCATCCAATGTCCATCTTTATAATTAGTTTTCTTTAATCTTTTGCCTTTAGCAAATAAAAAAAATGTAGAATCTGATAAACTATGATTTAAAATATCACAATATATCCATCCATCCATCACAAATAAAAATAAATACATGTTATACAATACTTTATATAACATACAAAATACAAAATATCTAAAACAAATTAAAGTTGTTTAGAAATATGTGTACATTTTTAAAGTAGGTACGCCGCGTTTCATGACCATTGATAGTCCCAAAGTGCACCATGCAATGGGCAATTAGTTTACCAAAATTACCGGTCCCTGCTTTTAATGATTATTTCAAAGTATGCTATTAGCTATTACAGGAACAATTACTGATGATAATCTGGCTGTATTTTTTGTTGTTAGGTTATCTTTTTTGAATATTTAAGTTTTTTCTTATAATAGTTAGTGTAGTAGCACTGTTAGATTTCCTAGAAAACAAATCTGAAAATGTTTCAGCGTATTCATGTAACGTAAGGAGTTAAGGACTACATGTATACAGCGTGAATATTTATTGTGTTTGCTCCCGAAGCCCAGTGAATCTACTCATGAAAACAAGCTAACTTTCCCGAAGAATAAACTATTTTTCACTTCTCATGCTCTGAAAGTGCTTATTTGTGCAGGATATAGGCTGCACAAAGTCGAATTTTGTGCACTAGGGCATGCAAGTAATCGCGATGGCGTACGCCCTGCTGCACCCCCCCATGCGTCAACATATTCTTCACTAAAGCAGAACAACTCATTCTTCAGTTACATTTAGAGAGTACTTTTACGTTTTATTTCCTCGCAATCAAAGTGAAAAGCAGACTTTATAACTCGTCCACAAAACCATTTTATCCTCGACATTATTGCTCAAAGTCTCGGAAAAATGGTTCGTTTTTTAAAAAAAAAATCGCCTTTGGGCTTCGGGAGAAAAACCAATGAAAATCCACACTGTAATATCTCAGTCGCATGAATAGGGCATTTCATATTTCTCTTGGAAGCTACTTACAAGGCATATATTTTGCAGATTTATATTTTGGTTTGGAATCCTAAAAAGTATGAATCCTAGATCACAGACAAAGATAATTCAATACAGACCAAAGCAAAGATAAACCATTCTACAAACCTAACCCATTCTAGACGTAGCGTAGCTTGGAAATACCAGAGGGCGGCGCGCAATACGGGATTAGAATCCAGATTAGTTTGAGACTTGAATACTAATGAGAGTATTATTTATGCTGATAATGTTAAAAAGAATTTTATTTATAAGAAAAGCCCAGAAAATATTGGAGTAAGAATCATTGAAACTTATAAGTATGAGTCAGCTTCTGAAATTTCATATTACAATGACACCTAGATAATTTACCTTACCATAATATGTTCAAAATAACGTACCTACTGAAACTCCGTGATTTTAGTAGATATTTTAGTACAAGCACGATACGAAAAATGTACAAAGCTAGGTGTGGTGTTAAAATACAAAAATATGACGTATCTTATACTTAGACAAAATGACTGCAATAAAATCGTCCCTGTGCCAATTTGGAGTCAGATTTCACGCAATCAGATCACTTTCGATCTTAACTTCCTATTGTCGTTGGCTCGCGCTGTTTTGCATAACCTGGTCACGACTCCTTAATGCTTCTATTGCACAGTGCCGTTACAGTAATGATATTAGCTCTAATGGATCAGTGGAATGAGGTTCGTTGGGCTGTACACCTTTCTGTTCAATTGGAACAAAAGTTAATGCTGTTGAACAGAACTAAACTGACAATCGAGTAGACTGATCATCGAGAATAGTATATGAAAAACTGAGCAATATACAAGTTAAATCATAATAGCTTTTAGGGAAGGAGATAAAAGAATACTGAATATTAATTAAAAAATTTTGTACAATTGACATCATCGTTTATAAAAAACCGTTTGTTTCTTTTCTTTCCTTATACTAAGTTCTAGTTTAATTCTGTTTTTTATTTTTATAATGTGTAATTTGCTGTTCTATACAAAGTTTGTCAATTGATTTCACAGAAGTAATTGCAATCATATCAATCCTGTCCAACATTTGGACTTACGCCTGACTAACGACTCATAGGCACCCTTATTCAAACTTTTTACAAACTGACTTAGCTCAACCACGTCCAAATCAAAATTAATTTACAAATTCCATCCCTGCCCATGGTTGCCATTGAGATGAATTTGCAAAATGCGAAGTTCAGACAAACTGTGCCATTCGGACTACACTTTGATCTAGTTATGCCACAGCTAGTCACGAATTCGGCCTTCGAAAGCTTAAAAAAGTTATAAGTATAAGGGGAGTGCGAACAGACACAATTAAGATTATGAATGTGTTGAAAGTTATTTAGAGCAATTGGTAGGTTTTTACCAAAACAAGAAGTCATATAGGAGATATAAAGATAATCTAAAAGATAAGTTCGACAGTCTGTTGACCATAAGCCCATAAGTCTACCTAGAACAATAATTACAAAGGTAAAACCAGCAGCAAAATTGAAGGTTGTGTGGGAAACAGAACAAGTTTCATGACGCAGACTATACTCATTTGATGTAATATCAGGTAATATCTTCAAAACGGTCCCCACGGTGGTGTCACGATTCTTATACAACACGAAAAACATTTGCTATTAGCCAACAGATTTATTTGAAATCCCTTGCCGATAAACGCTAAAGAATTGTATTCAGATAAGGATTATTGCGGAAGCTATAATTATTTTGAAAACCATTGCTATTGCTGGGAGGAAGCCGCAGGAGAGTTTCAATACTAAGCTAGAATTGTAATTATTTTAGGAGTCCTGTACGGACAGAATAGTTCATGTAACCACGAAACCACCAGGAAATCTAGCGAATCTTATCCAGGATGGAAAATCGCGGGAATCTTCGCTTGCGGTCTTATTTCCCATAAGCACAATTGGATTAAAACCAATATTGAACTGGGTAACGTTTGTTAGAAAATGGCAATATGGTTCAGAAAGATGAGGTGCAATGCACAGTGAGTTAGGAAGATTGCATTGTTAGGCAAGGCTGCTGAGAAATCTGGTTTATGCGGTTGCGTTGCTGAGAACTAAATCAGATTCGTAATTTGTTTTAAAATTGCCTGTCTTTTCTGATTTTATGGACTTCTGTTCATCAGTCATATTGATACGTAGTTTTTGTATAAGTATATTTTACGCATATTTGTACGCAATGCTCTGCATTATTATATTATCCCCGTATTGTGCCGGCAAAGAATAGTACCAACCCATCTCTACCAGTGGGTGTCATAAGAGGTGACTAAGGGATTAGGGAACCTGATGATGGGCAAAAGCGTCCTTTGTGTATCGTACCATCTTAGCAGTCACCAACAACCGCAGTCCATAGTGCCAGCCGTAACGATTATAAGCGTGGTACTGGTGACTATGTTACTTCCCCTCAAAATTACTAATTCTGGAGGGAGGTCCTTGTCCTGCGGTGGATGTTTCATGGGATGTTATGATGATGACGATTATCTTATCTCAGCAATGCAATTTTATCACTTTTTATTTAATGGATACATCTGTTTCATCGTCAACTTGGCTTAACCGGAAATGTTTCACTAATAACAGCTTGTCCAGTGACTGGCCGATCACCTTGCTTAAAAAACCAGTTCATTTTGAGCTGTTCCTTCACAATTAACAATGACTTTGAGATGATCCTGGTTTTAAGGTCGACCCCATTGAGGTGCAATCGAATTTAATCGATTTTCTTTCGTTAATTTCCGCAATGTAAAAGGGCTTGATGGCGACCATAATTCAATTACCTACCTTACGTGTTGAACATATTTATTATTTATTTGATATAGCAATACCTGTATGACGGTTTTCTTGTAAATGTTCTTTATGATTTAACGTTTATATTTTCATTGATTGATTGTTTTAAATGAAGATTTCTGATTGTGCTATTTTAGAGATTGCTTCTGCAGTAAATATGTCTTTTGCTGTAATTTCTGCTCTCTAAGATTATAAATTTCCTGAGAAAATCAACGAGTTATGTCGGATTATGATTGTGCCATATGAGAAATCGAATATTTTCAATAAAGAGATGAGAAAAGAACTTCGAAGCGCTCGTGGCCGAGTGGTAGTTGCTCTTTCTTTCAGATCACAAAAGTTAAGCAACATTGGCCGTGGTCAGAACCCGGATGGGTGACCGTTAGTGGCATAAGAACTAGAGTTTTTCCGTGCTTCGGAAGGGATTTTAAGCCGGCTGCTTTCAGTGATTGTAGTCGCTAAGCCAAGTCAGAGGCCATTTGGTGTTTTGAAAAGCCAGGTTGGCCAACTAACCAGGCAAATCCTAATCTGGAATTAGGTCGGGTTTGCCCTTTGGAGGCCAGATGACAGTTGTTCTGTGTAAAAGCCAAGTCCAAAAACCCCGGTCAAAAAACTTCTAAAAACCATTGGCAGAAACGGGACAAGGCATAAGAGCAATGATGATGGGAATAGAACTTTAGAGATTCCAAAGTAGCCTTCCAAAAAACCTTCAAAAGACTTCAAAAGTATAGTTACCGATTCTTGATAAACTGATACGAACGTATTTAAAATTAGGACAAGATAATGAACAAAACGAGTCAAGGTAATCCATACACGGGAGATTTCGCGTGAGAACTCGTATTATGAAAATTTAATTTGAGTGAGTTTGTAATGATAAGTGTAGTAGAGGTCGACGTATTGTTTTGGTATTATGTGCTTGAGTTCGGCTCTCAAGATGCAAGATAAGTGGAATAACACACACGCGTGGTTATTAGAAGTGATTTGTAGATAGAGACCTTCTTTGATGACGATATTTGATCAAATAGAAGCTTTATGTAGAATGTTGATGTTTTTAAACATAATTTTTTTGTTTGTTTCTAGCAGTGTTATAACAGAAATGGTATAGATACCGGTACCTTATTATTTCTATTATTATAAATTTGAAAATTTATTTTGTCTGTATTAAAGATAGGTATTTATAAAAAAGGTATCATGTTATTTTTTTTTTACTCTGTCCGTATTTGTTTGTCCTGTCTGTATTGGTTTTTGTCTGTTTGTTAATTTGTTCAAGCTGATGCTGATGATGCTTTTTGAGTGATCTCAAAAACTGCTGATCCAATTTAAATGAAACTTTTTTGTTGGATAGCTAAAAGCTTAACTTAAACTCTGTTTTACTTTTTTTAAACATGCGGACGAAGTCGCGAGCAAAAGCTAGTAATTATATAAAAACATATTTTAGGTATTTACAAAAAGTCGTTCAACAAAAAACTATTTAGTGAAGTTAATATGGAAGCTTGAAAGACAAAATGAATGAAAGCAGTTCGAGGCAAGATAATAATGAAACATTTTTCCGTCCAATGATAACCCGGCGACTCTTCAGCAGAATCATGCATTACTGTCCGGACCGAGGCGTTAGGCGATTTATACGCTGTGACAAGTATTGTGCGCATGCGCCGGCTTAGGGCTGGGTCACACTGAGTCATATTTAAATCTAGGACATATTACTATTTTATTAAATGTAAAGACAGTTTGCTCTTTCTTTCCGATTCCGAAAGATTCCGATTCCGCATCGCATCTCAGCCGCACCGTGTGCTTGGCTGGAGCAGCTGCCGAGGCCGCAGCTCAGAAAAAGAGGGTCTATGCTGATCTTGAGCGGCGGTACACTTTCGTGCCATTCGCTGTGGAGACGACGGGTTGTTGGAGCAGTGACACGAAATCTTTTATTTTTGAAATTGGGGGTCGTCTGAGGGAGTCTGGGGATGATCCCCGCGCCGGATCGTTTTTGGTGCAGAGGCTTTCCATCGCCATACAGCGCGGTAATGCCGCAAGCGTAATGGGCACCTTTGCACCGGGAACGATTAGGGGTGGGATTTTTAATGACTAATGTTTTAAAGTGACGTGTTTATTCTTTGATTTTATTTGAATATATAAAACAACGGTGACCGTGATCAGAGCCTGGATGTATGACCATCAGTGGTAACATATTTTGAGCATTTTACGTGCTTCAGAAGACACGTAAGCAGTAGGTCCTGGCGCAAGTCAGATGCCATTTGCGGCTTGAAAACTCTGACAGTCAGGTAGCAACTGACGTGGCAAAGTCACATCTAGGATTAGGTCTAGTTTACCCTCTTCCCTTTGGGCTTCGGAGGTGAAATGGCAGTCACTAGGTGTAATAACTAGTACATACGTAACATTCCATAAAAAGACCACTGCAGGATAGGGAGCCCCCTCCAGAATTCCAGCATTGGAATAGGAATTACCAGAGTCACCACGCTTGCAAGCGTTGCGGCTGGCAACCGCTGTTGTTGGTGGCCGCATTATGTAAGATGGTACGGTACATAGAAAGATGCTGCGGCCAATCCTATGGTTCATAAGCCCTTAGTCGCCTCTTACGGGTAGAGATTTGTTGGTACTATTCTTTGCCGGCACCACACGAGCGAATAACTAGTGCCATCGTCAAAAATTCGATAAGTAAGATAGCCGAATATTTAGAAACGGAGTAAGGAAGGGGCAATGAAGAATATTAATCAAGACAACTAAAGTTAAATGTTTTGCGAATCTTGATAAAATTAAAAGAAATACAGTCTCATTTCAAAAAAGACAACTTTGTTTGAAGATTCAAATATAATACCTAAAAACTGAAAACTTATGTACAAAATGCTACTTATTAAAACTTTCAGATATGTCTTGGCCGCTTCTAATAATACCTAAATAAAACTAAAGTGATTCCGTCCAATCGATATTAATTTCAGACAAATTATATAAAAAGCAAGGTCATGGATAGGCTGTTAGATTTTATGGCGATGATACACCTACTTATTAAAAAATATAATCATATTAAACTCCTCCACTATTGCTGCTAAAAGTCGCCGTGTTTGATTGAGCTTATCAGTCTGGTGTGCCCCAGCCTTTAAGCCTGCGCACGCGATTTTTCCTTCGATCTCGCTCGTTTTCTCAGCCATTGTCGGTGGCGTGAAATCATTTTGCTACCTCTGTCGACTCTAACGATCTACTATTATGGATGCAAGTACTAAATAGGCAACTGGAAATGTGAAACGTCAGTTCTGATTTGTTATTCATAGGTAATCTAGATCATTATTGTATTTTAGACGGATGTTAGGGCATTTGTTGTAGGTGGTCTTTTGTGAAGAGACACTATTCTTGTTGGTTGATCTATTCGAAGTTGGTGTCGTTGTATTGATGCCTAGATATTTTCAGTTCAATTTCAGGGTATACTTCGTTATGTTATGGTTTTGGAAGACCGATAGCTTCTTGCCGTTTTGTAACATGTATATTTTTTATATTCATATCTATCCTAAGAAAGAAGACTCTTTGGGAGGGTTACACCTTGTATTTTAATCTTATAAAAGTTGAACAGTTTTTATGGTCTGATTTCAGTTTCAGTCTTTGGGAGATATCTTTTTATTGTTATAGAAAAGTCTTCAATCTTGCTATTGCGGCTTGTCTTTTATGGCGTTAAGTTTTTGCGTGTTGACTTGATGATTTATAAATGATTTTTATGTCCTCAAATGTCGCTTAACAGCTTCAAAATAGATCTCTTTTTGTTAGTTGATTTGCATATGATCAATCTAGTTTTTGTATGATCCAGTTCAATAAAGTTTTTTAGAATATTACCTTTTTTATAAATTAGTAGGCACTATTAAAAATAATTGTGTTTACTGTGTTTAAAAATGCGGAACAGACATATCTTTTGATTGGAGCATACTTTTATCACGAGCGTCAAGCATGTCTGTAGCATTATTATACCTAAACCAGTTTTTTTTTACTTTTTTATGTACCTATATCAGAAGAAGGCACTTCAAAAATGTAGAGAACTATTTCGTTACTTCATGGTTCCCACTAAAATCTGTTGACTAGGAAAATATCCAATATAACACTTAGTTTTTTTTTTTTCATTTTAACCCCCGACGCAAACAAGGGTGGTATAAGTTTAACGTGTGTATCTGTCTACGCCATCGTAGCTCCTAAATAGATGGACCGATTTCAATGCGGTTTTTTTTTTTATTATAAGGCCATTCAATTAAGAAGGATCTTAGTTATATTTGATTAAAATCGGTCTAGCTGTTCAAAAATTATGAGCTCTTTTTCTGATCAAGTCGGCAAAAATAATGATTTGTGGACGCTTACATGGCGTACGCTGTCCAAGCTATGCTAGATATATCAAAACGTAAGTGATTTACCTCCTCTCTGGACAAATAAAAAAATGTTCTACAGAATTGTTAATCTTAAAGAGGACTACAAAAAAAAATAATTAAAAAATTAAAACAACCCCCGAAGCGAAAACCATCGCCCAAAAACGGAAAAACATAAGTTTAATATTATAATTAATCCTTAAATTCATCGGGGGACCGCCGAGTAAAAAGAATGTTTAACAATAAAGTCGTGAAACAAAAAAAGATACCGGCGGTCCCCTAACTTTAAGGATTAACTATAATATCAAACTTATTTTTTCCTTTTTTGGGAGTTGGTTTCTGCTTTAGGGGTTGTTTTGTAACAATTTTACAGATGCAATATTGGTCAAAATTTATTAAAATTTACAATATATTTAAATAAAAAAATATTAACAAAAACTCCGATGTCCATTTATAACGAATCGTGATAATCATTGAACTTGGAGATGATATCAAGCAGAGTTTTTTCTAGTTTTTAGTTAGGAAGTTGCAATTTTTTATATCATAATATGAAGTAAGACTAAACATCCTACGATTTTTATGTGTTATTTATTAGACATAAGTAACGCTTTGTTCATTTTGATATATAAATTATGATTTTTCTATTTTTATGATTTGCCTACCCCGACGGGAACAAGGCGTGATATTATGTATGTATGTAATTATGATTTTGACTAGTGCTTGAGTTTTTAACAAATTTATGTTTTCGGTCTAGTTGAATTTGACCGTGCCAACAAAAGTTAGCTTAGTTTGATGTACCTAATTATCGACACTCTAAGTTTATTAAAATTAACTTTCAATATTATGCATATTTGCTTACTTCATCTACGTAATTCAATGAAACGGTTAATAAATACTCGTATTATACATACGTAGTATATCGGGTGTAAGGGACAGCCTTCCGAATACTGAAAGGGCATGATCAGTCAACATAACTGAACAACTTACAGCAAATAAAAGATTCAGGAAATGAAAAAAAAATCAGCCCCTACATACAAACTGTCCAATCAAGTTTGCAATTTTGTATGGATGGATTTTTTTTTTCATTTCCTCAATCTTTTATTCGCTGTAAGTTGTTCAGTTATGTTGACTGATCATGCCCTTTCAGTATTCGGAAGGCTGTCCCTTACACCCTGTATGCCCTGTATGTTTACTCGAACCTACTAAATATTTGACTGCCATGTTAGGGCTGTTGGTATTAAACCTGCCTTCTGCGCCGTACGGCCAGGGTTTGATGTCTGCCCAAGAATAATAGATTGTATCACAAGGGTGTAAAATAATATTTTTAAGGTGATGGCGATATTTTGAATCCAGAGCGAAGTGAAGGATTCTTGAGTAGAATCCTGAACGTAGCGAGGGATTTAATAGGTCGCCCAAGGTAAAAATATTTTTGCAGCCGCGTAATACACTCTACTTTTCATCTCCCTCTATGACAAAAGAATAAGAGGCTCATTGAGACACACACTAGTCATTTAATTTTAAATATAAAATACCATTACAATATTATTACTTGATGAAACAATACTAAAAATCATATAAGGTATTATTTTGTAACAACAGAAAATGTTATTGACATTTTTGTATAAATAAGGAACAGAACCTCTTTGGTTGGTAGTCTTGTTTACATTTTAAGCATATTTCTTTTTTTTTTATTCATAATAAATTTAGTAGTACAACCGGCCAGTATCATTTTTCATACAATATTTTGGTTCGACCTCTATGGTTGACCTAAAATATCCCTATGGTGGACCTAAATTCATTTTCGAATTTTAAATCCCATTTTTACCCGCTACGAAAGTCTCTTGGAGAAAACAGCTATTTTGTTCGCCTTTATTGACGAACCGATCAGCGATTTTCGAATAGATGGGATGAAAAAAACATTTGTGATTTCTGATGAACATAGGTACTGATGCGGATTTGCTAAGTTTGGGATCCGATAGCGTTGTGTGAAATGTTACCCATATTTAGTTTTTATTTACCTATATAAGGTCCTAATGAAATAGTGAACATAATTTTAGTATGTTACTCAGACCATGAAACTGAACAACTTTCCCCAAGGAACATAGGTCGAAATACGAAAATCAATTTTTGACCTCCCATAGAAACTGCAACAGCTGATAGCGCATTTTGTATGGGAGGTAAAATTTAGTTTTTCGTATTTTGACCTACGTTCCTTGGGGAAAGTTGTTCAGTTTCATGGTCTGAGTAACATATTAAAATTATGTTCACTATTTCATTAGGACCTTATATTTTTTCATTTCATTGATTTCATGTTGCGTATTTTTCTTTTCCATAATATTAATTTAAGATTAGGATAATAGTTTTAATTGTAACTAGAATATATGAACACCTGCAAAGGTAGAATTTGGTGAAACACACCAAGGCAATACAACTGCTGAATTATGTACCCAAATTTCTCACATAATAAACATATTTCGTATTTCATTTTTATTTCATTTATTATTATTAATTTCTATGATAGAGCTAAGTTTGTGTTGCAACTGATTTCGCTCTTATGCATTTGTTTGAAAACCTTATGCCAAGGTCTGTCTGTGTACCTTCAAATTATTTTAGTTGTTTAACAATACCCGTTGAACAGTTCTCACTGTGCCCAAGCGCATAGAAAGCAACAGCTGCGCATTGTCAGCGTCAAGGCCAAAGCTATGACAACCGGATTTGCTAGTTGGTTCCTTACTAGTATAACTAATGTTATAATGGCCTTTTGACTAAAACAGTTAAGCAATATCAACCAGTAACTTAGCTAAAAGGATCTACCTAATGTCTTTATCCGCCTTGCGACTAGTTATCTTATGGGCCTTTTTTTTAATAACACTTTAATCTCCACAGACAAAACGTTACAATTACCTTTATTGGTTATTTTGTGTTCCTACTAGCTAAAAATCTCTTATTTACTACCCTTACATTTCTTGTTTTTTTTTCTGCTTTATTTTCTTTTTCTTTTTTCTTCTTTTTCTTTGTTTTTTTAGTTTTGTTTGTTTCTTTTTTAGTTTTTTTCCTTTTTTGTCTAATTTTTTTTATGAAACCTTTTAAACAATAACCCCATAAGATAAAAAAAAATATCTTATGGGGTTAATGTTTAAAAGGTTTCACAAAAATCTGAAGCAAGGTTATATTATTAACCTCTTTTAGTTTTCAGATCCATACATTTAGAGGTATAAATATCGCAACTCTTTCCTTTAAGAGAGATCACATCCTAACACCTGCAAAGATCTTGAATAGTAGATTAGTAGCCAAGGGCTGTAAGGCATCGCTGCGCTCGTGCGCCTAAATATCTCGGGCTGCAATTGATGCTTACACCCGAGCTAACTACTCTGCTTTACATCACGATTGTGAGGTAAGTAGGTCCTTATTACCCCCAAATGGGGCTTGTCGGTGACCAATTATCGCTCTAGGGTAATAATGTAGCTAGAAAAGCCCTAGGGCGGCAAGTAATTAAAAAAAAAACACAAAAAAAAACAATTACTTACCGCCCTAGGGTTTTTCTAGCTACATTATTACCCTAGAGCGCTAATTGGTCACCTACAAGCCCCATTTGGGGGTAATAAGGACCTACTTACCGAATATGAGAGATACTTCCTCTGCTACTTCTTCTCTTATCAGCCCTTTTATACACGCTTGACATTTTTTTGGTCTTAATTTAAAAATCTCTTGTTACTGGTCTTTCTTTTATTGGTCTCCTTTTATTTATCTGAAATTTGTTCTTATCTACTTTGAGCTGATCTGTTTAAATATCTGTCATGTTGGAATGACCTGCTATTATGTGTATATGGGTTTTGATTATAGTTTTGATGCATGACCCTGAATATTAACGAACTGATATAAATGCTTACCAACTGTGAAACATTCTTCGGTAATGGGTTTATAGTTATTTGTGACAAGAGATTGTAATATAACTTGTTCCTATATTTATCAAAATAATAATTTATGTAGAACACTTGCAGTTCCTAGCTGTTTGTAGTTCAAGATCGTTTGAAAGTTATAATTAATATTAAATTGGTTTAAAACAAATATGAATGTAATTATTGCTAGCAAATATTTAACAAGTATAATAAAGTTTGTTCCTTATTTCTGACAGCTAAGGCGTTGTGGATAAGCTAATTATTTTCTATAAAGAATATAGTTAGGTAAGTTATGTCGTTTTTTTTATAATTTTAGATATTTTCATCTCAAATAAAAAAAAATAAAGAGAATGATTAATGCTATACCTACTCACTATTAAATGAGCAATATTTATACTGTATGTAGTAATACTGAAGGGGCATGATCAGTCAACGACACTGAACAACTTTCAGTGAACAAAACTTTCAGGAAACGACAAGTACTTAATACTAACATACGTACCTGGAGGCAATTTTGATTTAAGCATATCCATAGCGACAACGTTGATTATGAGGACCCAAATCGGACAGTCTAGTAGTTCATTCTCCGACTTGACAAAGGCGATGGCGCTCAAGCACTGGGTTTCCAGCCGTCTGCGGTCAGGATACGATCTCCGGAGCTCTCGGTTCACATTTGACTGGAATTTCTTCATGTCGAATAGCTGGAAAGAAAATTTCAACTTAATTCAAGAGGAACAGAAAATATTATCACTAAATAAAAAAACTGTTGTTAAGATATGGTCTTCAGAAAACTAGAGCGAAATATAAAGTCAATAAAAATGAACTTTTCTCATAGTTCAAAGTATTACTTAATTAAAAGCGTTTAAAAAATCGCTTTTTATTTAAAAATTTTGGTGAACTGTTAAAAATCATTAAAATAAATAAAAAAGCGCAACTAAACAAAGCTTACATAACCCTGATTATCAATTGAATTATTCTCTACCCTTACTTTAAAAGTAGATAGAAATATTTTGATATATTCTTAAAAGGTATATAGGTAGCAATGAAATGATAGCTGTAATAAGGTTCTATAATGCTCTGTCTGTGTCAACAATTGTATAATTTGTTTGTACAATAAAGACTAGAGATAATATTAAAAGATGCCTCATAAGATGGATCGAAGTAAAGCCGCAAACCTGATGACACAGATTATTTTAAGGCGTGGAACAAATATGGTTTTGAAGATGCAATTGCTTAAAACAATGTTACGATCCAATCGAGTAAAAAGAATATAGTAGCAACAGATTAAGGTACCAATCAAAACGATAACAGTATTAAGTAATACCTATTACTCGTATTAAAGCAAAAAAGTAGAAAGTCATCGTTCTTTTTATCTTAATTAAACAAACACAATGATGGTAATCTAAACAAATAAACCGAGGGGTAGGCGAATCAGTTTAAGATACCATCAAGAGAATTACAAAACTGGTCTTCAGCAAGAATAATAAAGAAACAATCGGTCGATCAAATATTAGATCGACGCGCGGGCGGTAGAACAAAAGAAAAAGTGATAGGCAGAAGGTGGTTTAATTTATTTTTTATTTGAACAGGCTAATCTAATATAGATTACACAGTGAGATTGTACCTACGTACGAAAGTGCGAAGATTACTAGTGAAGTAGTAGAGGAAGGATTAACAGACTGTGCTCTGCTGGTTAAAATAGCATCACCCCAACTCTTTTCGTAGGTGTCGTAAAATGCAACTAAAGGATCTAGAACTAGAGGATTGGCTGAAGCAGCCTTTATCATAACGTAGGTTACCAACCACCGCGATCACCTACCTACCGCTACGGTTCATTTTGCGAGCCGCAATAATGACTATAAATATTCAACCAAGATTTTTGAGTTACCTACTTGCTGTGAAATCATGAAAGAGTGGACTTTTTTATGGGATATCATTATTATGATTCAACACACCAAACAACTTTTCTTAGAAATAAGGTGGTTACTGTGAAGAGGTAGTGCCATTTAAGAAATGATTTGTGTTGCAGACACAAAAATCGTTCTCATATATTTAAGTGTTTGTGAAATATTATACTAGGTTATTTTTTTTGGACCTGATTTCCTTTTGCCCACTTATTAGTGAGGTCAAAAGCAACAACTTTTGTTCTACGACTTTGCTAACAACGCACGAAAAATTTTCAACTTCCCATACAAAATGGGTCGGTCACGTGACTACTTTAGTATGGAGAGTCGAAATTTTTTTGTGCGTTGTTGTTGCTTTTGACCTCACTAATAAGTGGGCAAAAGGAAATCAGGTCCAAAAAAATTAACCTTGTACTTATAGTATTTATGAAATGATTTATATTTTCGAAGACGCACCTTTGCACTCTTCAGTCACCACCTAAAGTGAGTGAAGTCGCTGAATTTGAACGTAGACACGCGCAATTTTCTTTTAATTACCATATGTTTGAAACTAAATTTTATTGAAAGCATGATTCTCAATACATCAACAGTGCTTTGCGACACAAAAAATACTTCTTGTACCTCACTTAGTTAAACAACAAAGTAATTTAAAATATCGTTAGCTTGCATTATCAAAACAATTTATTATCAATACATTTCAATCACGGGCCTTTAAAATTAGATCCCGAAACCGCCAAGTCAGATGCATCATCAAAATCGAAAGATTATGAAGTTGTTACACAAGACTGGACGTCACTCTTACCTTATATCAAGACGTCCACTGGACTGGACAGTTCAGTTGATAGCATCTCAAAGTTACCGCCGAAACATACCACTGACTGAACTGGAGCGAAGGGAAAGGGACGTCAGAAAAAAACTGAGGTCGAAGAAAGTACCTTTATATGAAGAGAATTCCACACATTTCTCTGAAAGCTGTTTGAAGGTTGATATTTGATTATGACATACTCATTATCTACTTTGGTTTTAGCAGGTTCTGTTTGTATATCATTTAAGTTTTGCAAAATGTCTATACTCTATTTCAGTTTCGTAAACGGAAAAAGAGCACAGCTCCGAAGTTTAAAGAAGAAGAGACCGAAAAATACTGTTTAAATTAATCAAATTTTTCATCGAATTTATGCATCCATCTTCCAAAATTAGTTATTCATCAATCCTCATAATAATACCTTACCCTTCAATTAACATTTCCATTTTCAACTAAGACCCTCCTACCGATCACTTTACTGGTACTACTTTAATTTTTTTAATTATTAACGGGTCCGTACATCCATTGTTATGTTACGAAACATAGAATCTGGTTAATTGGAAACATTCCCCTTTTTATGATGAATTGCATTTTACGTAACACTGATAATTATTTTAAAAGTTGAAGAGATGGATTGTCAAAGATGTTTTGGTGAGAAGATTGTCATTAGTCAATACAAATTATCTGTAAGAACAATACAGAGAGAGTCAGGCAATTAAAACCTTGTATTAAAACCAAGACATATTGACAGAACAGCGTGACATAAGTCTAATTACATTTTGGTTAAGAAAAGTTAAAAATAATAGTTACGCATACGTATTGTTTAAACAAGTTATACTTTACTCTAATAAAATAAATATTGGAAATTACTACAAAATCGTAAATTGCTGTAGGTAGTGACCTTAAATAAGCTCAAAAGGAAGGTTCCAGAAGGTCTGCTTGAGCACCTAGATAAAAATATATCTAAGGCCAAATGATATTTTTAGTCTTTTAATGTATGAACCAAACGTCAATTTTCTCGTGCGAATGAATGAAAAGTGTTTATTATGGCTCGTGCTAGCGCTGCTGGTATCCATGATCCATTTTTTCGTTTATTTCATCGCTTACCAACATATTTTGCGGCTATGTCAAAAGCAATCGGCTAAAGCTGTCAGAAAAAATAAGTTTGGAAAACAATATTATTCTTTCCGTCAAATGTACTCTGGTTTTAGTGTCATGGCTGCAAAATGTGTTGGTAAGCGTTGGAATAAACGGAAAATAGATTATAATATGAAGATGCCATGTCCGCCATGACGGCTGTGTCACAAGTATACCAAAATCGTATTCATACTCGTAGCTAGTTTACACGATAACTCTATTCGGAAACCACTACGTGACACAGGTGACGATGATAACATTGTTTCTTTTTGATTCAGTCACGAGGGAATCCAGTGTGTGAACTAGCCAAACGAACTCTAAAAAATCTCAGGGATCAACCAGTTTCAACACTTGTGTATTGTTTTGAGGAAATTGTGCTTTTATGAGAAATGTGTGCTAAATAATGTAAATTAAATGTTGGACGTACTACGTATGTTTCAGTATTCGTAGATGATACTGACTTCTTTGGCTGAAGTATTTTTTCCAATGATATAGATTAATTGGGTGTTGGTTAAATTTAAAAGCACTCACTGCGTATGCGTGAAACACTTATTACAACGGGTATTAATTGAGACATAAATCTTTGTTTCGACAAGCTCACGAACAATAGCCACTTTACTTTCGGCCAATTCGCTTTCATTGCTCCCAAGGAAACAGTAAGCAAACGAATAAATGAAGCAATGACTATTCTTTTTCTGTACTTAATGGAGTTATCTTCAGCATTGTTTCAACCTTATGTAAGCAGAAGTTAATTGAATGAATTAACGAATTTGATAGCGTATTTCAAGTGAAAGGATTTGATGAAAACTATTTGAAATAATTTAAATTTGTCGCTCGTGTGGTACCGGCAAGGAATAGTACCAACCCATCTCTGCCCACGGGTGTCGTAAGAGGCGACTAAGGGTTTATAAACCAGAGGATAGGCAGCAGCATCCTTCTGTGTATCGTGTTATCTTGCATTCTGCGGTCAGCCTCAATACCAACAAGAGCGGTGACTATGGTACTTCCCCTCCACATTTTGCAGCAAAATCTGAAATTCTGGAGCTCCCTGTCCTGCAGTGGGCGTTTCATGGGATGTTATGATGATGATGATGAATTTGGTCTAGCATTTGTTTCAATTTGAAGTAGAACTAAGCAGGAAAGATACCCATTCTTTTCGAAGCTATAAATAAATTATTGAACTCTTTAAATCGTGACACAAACACAATGAAGATATCACAACAAAAGTTAAGAAAGATAAACACGATAAAAAATTTAAGATTTTCTCGCTCTGACGTGTAATTTGTAATTTCAAAAGGGCGTCAACTAAAAAGAAATTATGTGGCAATGTCATGGCCAATGTGAATCGTGCTTTTAAAGAGTACTCAAGTCGTGATGCACCACAAATGACTGCATCACTATGCACCAAGCATTACTCTAATGTTCACTTTAGGTAAGTCGCTAGCGATTATTGTCTTTAGTAATGACGAAATATACGGAAATCATACACATAGATATGTGGGTGACGAAACAATCACACTAATGTTCGGTGAAGTCATGTGTGGCGTCCGGACGGTTTGTACCAAAACGTGAAATGCAATGGGCAGTGAGTCGTGAAGTTGATGGATGATTTAATTATGAAAGGAAAGAACAAACGTGCATTTACATAGACAGGAAAGCACGATCACGAGCACTTGCTTAAGACTATAGGATTCATATAGGTAACCAAACTAATAAAAACAGAAAAACTAATTTTTAATATTAATAGTCTTCTTCTGCCGTTGCCGTTTGATCTGATAAAAATGAATGATCTCATCATAGAAAACCAAAAAATCTAAATCGGAAGGCTTCGCTATAACAACATGTACTAATAAGCAATAACATTGCTTTCAACCATGAAATTAATAGAACGCATTTCGACATCTCACTTGGGCTACCATCAACGGAAATGATTACTTGTAAACACTCATTTGGTTACAAACTAACCGGATTAAGAAAATCAAAGATAATCTCTCTTATTCCTTTCAATATACAGATCAGTATCGATTGAAAATGAACTAAAAGGCAACGGAAGATGAGGCTCACGAAATAGCGGCGAGAAGGGCGCTGCGGAGCATATAATTAGGTGCATCTATTCGAAATCCCGCTACCGAACATAGCAATCATGTCATGAATTGCAGTTTGAACATTTTGAAATGGAGATAAACAGTGCTTAGGTTTTACACAATCGAAGCTTCTAATAAGTACATATTGTAAATGTGCTTGAATGCTTGCAGTTGATCTGATAATTTTGTTGGCTAGGAACCATTCTATAGACGCTCTAGCAGGAAGTATTCTGGAGTAACAGGTTTCTATCGCGGATGGACTAAACTTTTATTCAGTACCTATCTTCAGAATACTGACATTTAATTAATATTCAAAGAATGGATGAAGAAAATGGCTAAAGATATGTGAGTATATTGTTGTTAGTTGGTTGTACGACTTAGTTTAAAAGTTACTAGGTACCTAAAGTCTTCAACCAGAGCTATGGACTGTGCTAAGTAGCTTATCTGTTAGAAAATTGCAACCAATATAGAATTAGTTAATTTTCGTTAGTTTTAATCTAAGCTAGGAAAAGGGAGCAATCCTATTGCTGGGATTTTTTCAGTACACAGGTTAGCTCACAGCTCTGCTAGAAAGATTCATTTAAAAGTTGCACACAAAGAAATCTTTGGGTCTCAGTGTGGAAAGCAGGAATACCAATCTTACCTTAAATATTTTCTCCTGTTCCAACGCGTAACCAGGCAGCTTGATTATATCTTGTCCTATAGCAGTCTCCTCGTTGCTGGTAGCCGCTGTACTCTTCACACTTACGCTACTCTTGGAGTAGCGTCTGATGAGTATGTTGCCAGCGTCATCCATTTTTATTTTTACACCCTGCAACAAAATAATGTTAATTGAATCCTTGCATACAAATAACAATGAATTTGGTTTTTAATTTATCACTAATTTGTTTGTTCAGAGTGATTTAGATTATTTTATTCAATGTAGATTCTTTACAGAATACTTATTGAATGTCATTCATAAAATGCAAAATGCAATGTATGTAAAGCGAGTTAACTACCGTTATGTATCTTGCTATGACAGCGTAAAAGAAACGGCAAGGAAAAACATTGTACAAAGCCGACTCTTAAAGTAGGCCGTGCTGTAGGGCCTACTTTAATAGTGGGCTTTGTACATTGTTTTTCTTGTGTGAGAGATTTCAGAGAGTCGGCTTTGTACAATGTTTTTCGAATGTAAGGACAGACTTTGAAGAAACAGAAAGTATAATTATGATTATTCAAAGAAAATTAACAACTTTCAAAAAAATAAAAATCTTCATAACGTCAGTTCCTATAATTTCATCTATGCCTCCATTCTAAACTTGCTGGAAATTTTGTATGGAGAGTTGGAGAGACCATTTTTTTCATTCCCTACTCGTAAAAGCTACTTTCACTAAAACGTTGTTCAGTTTCGATGACTGTTCATGTTCTTTCAGTTTTCGGAAAGCTGTCCCTTATACCCTGTATAATAGTAATATAAACCTTCATATTTGACCTTAAAGATCTACATTCCAAATCAATATCAAATTGAATTGCAAACACAATGTTTACATTTGAATTTACAAATTGAACACACGGACAATCACCTTTGTAGACGATTTAGTCTTCTTTCTCAAAACAGTTAAGTTACGTCATCTTTTTGACTTGTTTCATATTATAACCATCAACACTCATATTGCCTCAAGGTCAATGCCTCAAGCTGATATAGTTTTTATTAGTTTAACACCATCCATCTCATGATTTACAACATGACAGATT
This sequence comes from Athrips mouffetella, assembly GCA_947532105.1. NCBI lineage: Eukaryota > Metazoa > Arthropoda > Insecta > Lepidoptera > Gelechiidae > Athrips > Athrips mouffetella. The sequence goes on along the minus strand of OX383960.1, from coordinate 8,430,180 downwards.
TTAACAATAGAATGAGCTTCATACATCTGACCTATGACATCAGTGGCCTTAACTTTGCTGGGGCATGTCAAAACCGAGCTATTGTTACGGATATATGAGTTTTGAGAACTACATTAGATTTGGGTGCTAATGCGGAAGGTGAATGATAAAAAATGTTTTTCATTAATTCAGGAAGATTTGTAGAACAAAGATAAACTAAAATAGAACGAATTATAAAAAATATCAAGTAAAAACAAGTGATTATCATAACTAAGTAAGTTGAGACTGCTAGAATCGAATTCAAGCTTTCAATAACTGAAATGGAAATATTTGTTTATATTTGTATGAAATAAGGATGTAAATTTGGCCTTTACGCAGTTCATCATCATCATAACATCCCATGAAACGTCCACTACAGGACGCTCCCTCTAGAATTCTAGCTTTTGCTGAAAAAATGTAGAGGGGAAGTACCATAGTCACCTCGCTTGTTAGCGTTACGGCTGGCACCATGGACCGCGGTTGTAGGTGACCGCAGTAAGTAAGATCTTAGATACAAAGGAGGATGCTGCTGCCCATCCTCCAGTTTATAACCCTTAGTCGTCTCTTACGACACCCACGGGTATGTAAGGGTTGGTACTATTCTTTGCCGGCACCACATGGGGGATGAGGACGCAGTTACTTCATATTATTTCATTAAAATTTTAAGGTACCTACTCTAATCTATTCAAGTCGCCAGTGAATAGGCTTTTTCTGGGCAAGCTCGTTCATCGTCGACCTCATCTCGGTCCTCAAGACTAGATCGAGGTCAAGAGTAACCCCATTGACAATAAAAAAGATGTATGGAAGGGTTGATGAACGAAGAGGAAGCGAGGAAAGTATGTCAAGATCGTAGCAGATGGAGCGCTGTGGTCTGTGCCCACTCCCCTGACGGAAAAGTGAAGTAATTTTATGTATCCATGGATGTAGGTACTTTAATTCAAAAACATGCATTTTTAAATACATAAACCCTCCATTTATATTCTTGCATATGCCATTTTGTATCATACAATCGTAATATTAGCCATTTAAATACTTCAACAAACAATACCAATTCCAATTAAAATAATTCGATTGGCAAACAATAATATAACCTCAAGCATCTAACAGCAAAGACATCTAAGACAAGTAACCTTTGACTGCAACCTTGTCCTTTGGAAAGCAAACTTTATATTAAATGTTACATACGAACAATGCATTACATTTGATAATATCAAGAATATACATCATACTCAGACCCGTTTCCTTGGTGTCAAAATTAGGATGTACCTGGGCGGTCCCAGAAATATTCGACCTTACTTACTTACTGGCAGTTTCTATTTGATTAAATACTCTTTTTAGGAAGCGTGAACTTTAAGAAATTTAAATTTAGAATTCGAACGCGCCAGGTCATTTGGCATTTGTTCTGAAGCATACTTAGTCAATGTTGTCATCGAATTTTTCGATAATGGATAAAATTGGTGTTCGTTACGTAATTCAATACTTTTATTTGAAAGGTCTCAGCCCAACTAATATCAAAGTGGAGCTTGATTCTACTTTGGGGGAGTCTGCTCCTTCATTTACAACAATAAAATATTGGGTGGCAGAGTTCAAGCGCGGCCGCTCGAGCTGCCAAGATGAACATCGCAGTGGACGACCAAATGAGGTGACTAATCCAGAAATAGTAAAAAAAATCCACAAAATTGTACTGGATGACCGTCGACTGAAAGTACGCGAGCTAGCAGATATAGTAGGCATTTCAAAAAGGGCAGTCCATCGTATTTTAACAGAAAACTTGGACATGAGAAAGCTATGCGCAAGATGGGTGCCGCGATTACTCACAGTAGAACAAAAACAGCGCCGTGAGGATGTGTCACTCGAATGTTTAGCAAAATTTCGCATCAACAAAGCCGAGTTTTTGCGTCGATTTATCACCATGGATGAAACATGGGTTCATCACTTTACACCTGAGACTAAGGAACAGTCAAAACAATGGACTGAAAGAGGAGAATCAGCTCCAAAGAAGGCAAAAACAGTTCCATCGGCAGGAAAAGTCATGGCTTCAGTTTTCTGGAACGCGCTTGGCATAATTTTTATAGATTATCTTCCAATAGGAAAAACCATTAATGGCGAGTATTATGCCAACTTATTGCAGCGTTTGAGTGAAGAAATAAAGAAAAAACGGCCTCACTTGTCAAAGAAAAAAGTTTTGTTTCATCAAGACAACGCTCCAGTCCACACATCTGGCATTGCAATGGCTAAAATCGAAGAATTAAAATTTGAATTGCTTCCCCATGCACCTTATTCACCAGATTTGGCCCCGTCAGATTATTTTCTGTTCCCAAACCTAAAAAAATGGCTCGGCGGGAAAAGATTTTCGAGCAACATAGAGGTTGAGTCGTTGGTTAATGGCTATTTTGAAGAGTTTGACAATTCCTACTATAGACGTGGCATTGAAGCTATAGAGCACCAATGGGAAAAGTGTATCGAGCTACAAGGAAGCTATGTAGAGAAATAAATATAGTTTGTCCCATTTATTTTGATTTTTCTTGGTTAGGTCGGCTACTTCTGGGACCACCCTCGTAATTTGTAAGTCAAATCTTTTGGGTTAAAGTGCAGACGGAAATAGTTTGGTTTTTGATAGATCTGTTGTCGATAATTAGATGATGGATTGGGCGGTAATGTTAAGGTTATGAATAAGTAACGGAAATCCCTAAAATCCCTTTCTTTGATGCAGTATATCAGTGTATTTAGTATGAGGTAAAATGTAAGAAAATGTAGTAAATAAAAATGTATGGAATAGGCAGAGCTTCAAGTTTATCCATTGTTGCTGCTGTAGAATTGAATAAACTATATAATAAACTGTTTTATATCTTTATAAAAATGGAAGTGCGAACAAAACCCCTACTGAGCTGTTTGAACCTATATTTTAATCAATCATCACGCGAGTTTAACAAACCGTTGAATTAAATAATCATATTACACATTTATTCGTTAAATGATTACTATGCATTACGTTTACTTGATTGGTTTTATTACTTTTTATCCTTTTCATTTGATCTGTTTTGTCTCTTAGATTTAATGATTATCTTACACATCATCATCATTCGTCTGCTCTCATTTAAATTTATTTGGGGTCAGCGCAACATTTTAGACCATTATATTATCATAACATTCCATGAAATGTCCACTACAGGACAGGGAGCTCCCTCCAGAATTCTAGATTTTGCTAGAAAAATGTAGAGTGGAAGTACCATAGTCACCTCGCTTGTTAGCGTTACGGCTGGCACCATGGACCGCGGTTGTAGGTGACCGCAGTAAGTAAGATGTAAGATACAAAGGAGGATGCTGCTGCACATCCTCCAGTTTATAACCCTTAGTCGCCTCTTACGACACCCACGGGTATGTATGGGTTGGTTTTATTCTTTGCCGGCACCACACGGGACCATTATATATCCTTCTTTAATTCGTAAAAGTCATCATTGTATAAAACGACTATGGCTTTTATGTCTGACTTTGCATATTTTACTCCACCAGTTCCACCTTCAAGCCAACTGACATTGCTGGTATTAGGAAGTGTAGCAACACTGACAACGAAGCAACAGTAACTGGCAAGTTTGACGAAACGCGGTCTAATCGTCGCGTCGTAGTTTCAAATGCCTGTGGTGCATCTACCCGTGAAGAATTAATTCATAAATCAGGGGTGCTGACTAGATTTTTGGACATCTATTTTATTAAAACAGAAAATTTCAAAGTGATGAAAGGGTGTCCGATCGCTGCTGGACGAATTACTCGTTTATCGTCTCAATGTCTAATCCTTCGTTGCCCACATCCTGAGCTTTCTGCTTTTTAGTAGTCCTTGTTTGTCCCACAGCTGAACCAAGGCCTGTTTTCTTCTTTTTTTTACTCTTAGCGGTGGGTATTGCCATCTTCTTTAATACGTAATATTTTGTCTTTGAACAAGTTGGACAACAAAAAAGTCATATACTATATTTATTTGCCACATGGTAATAGCACACCTTCATCGTTTTTCAAATGAATATTTTAAGCATAAGGAAGTAATCAACATAATATATAATTACCCAAGTTGACCATCCCTGCATGCATAAAGCAACATTGAATTTTTAAATAAAGAGACGTGCTCTATATTGAATTACCATAAAACGATCTAACAGAGTATCATTATACTTAATAAAGTGACCTCGAAGGTCTTATAAATCAAATAGATGGTACGCCTGATTTAATATAGAAACTCAAGAACGCATTTAGATTTGGTAATAAAAGTCTTATTAGGAATGTTGCTGCATTACTACTGCATTACTTTTGACCTTACTTATATTGATGTTTTTAGGTACTCTTGTTATAGAAGGTTTAATGTTAACAAACAAGGGCGCTTATTTAGTCTGCTCCGCTGATTTACGAGTATCATTAGAGGCACTAGTCACTTCAAGATCATCTGCTTATTTTGAAATAGAATCTGAATAACTTTAAAAGATTATTGAGCGAATATTTAGCGAACACAATTTTCAATTTTATCATTCCATCTTTCTAAATGCTCAAAAGTTCTTAGAGGATTTAAAGACATTTAAAATTTATCTCAATATATCTCCTTCCATAAAACTAAAATCGTAACGAGCCTAAACTAATAACCAAACATAGAACAAAAACTCGTCAATTTGATATGCATTTTGATTCGCCTCAATTTTTGCATTTCAACCTTGTACTAGACATCTCGTTAGCCTCTCAAAATGTCGGAACATCGAAACTAATCTAATCCTATTGTTCATTTATCGCATAATACTAATAACTTCAACTGTTTATGTAGATAAATATGTATTATGCATGTTATGTTTTGTCTTTTGTCTATAATCTAAATCTATTATTTCCCGTACATTTTATTCAGCAAAAAAAAACATTTAACTAGACTTATCCTTTGGTTTTGCTCACGCGTCCTTCTTTTGTTTGATTTATAAGTAGAATCATAAATTAAACGTATCTGTGCAAAATTTCAGTTTTCTGGGTCCAGTAGCTAGCAACCGGTACTGAAACTGTAGTCAGTGAATGAGTGGGTAGTCCAGCTTCTTCATTTTGTGTATAAAGCTTTTGAAGGAATGTAATTTATTTGTGTTTTTTTTTAAACTAATGTACGCAACTCATGATGGTCAATGATGTCAATTTGATTTATTCATTACATTAACTTTAACATTACTTCCTTCAATTGTTTGTTCATTATGACAAACATTATCATTAAAGGTTCCTTCAAATTACTAAGGTTGCGTGTTCTAATGGTCAGTTTTTTTGTATTTTAAGTCGTGGGCGTTGACTTATATAAGATTTATTAAAATTCTGCTATTCATCTGGTCTTCCTCTTAATCATTTAAGGAATGTGACGTTATCGTTTTGCTTGCGTCATCATCTGTATCATCGTTACAAAAAGTTTATGGCCTATGTTGATGATACGGTTGTGTATGGCCAATTTTGTGCATTCAACGCTTTTTGCTACGTATATTTGATGAACTCATCAAGTGACTGTGTGATGTCATAGAACTTTGTCATTGATCAATTTAAATATGTGAAAGTAGTTGAATATAATTACATATAGTGAAATGTAAGAATTGCAATATTTGTTTATTTTTATGTCACAAGTGGGCAAACGAGCAAGTGGGCCATGGTAAGTGGTCACCACCGCCCATGACACCCACTGTCTTGTTAGTAAAATGGCACTAATAAGACAGCAAGGCGAGTTACCCACCCTGAGACCTAGGATGGTATGTCACTGCTGCGTTTTTACTTTTTTATCGGAATGTTTGTGTTGTTATAAGCTTTTAATTACCTGTCCTATATGTTTTTTTAATTCTTCTGTCTTCGGGTCTCTGTGTGGGTTGTCAAATCCGCATAGGCCGATTCTGTAAAGATAGAAAAAATCATATAAATACACAAAGATATATTAACTCTTGAAGGCATATTTTGTTTCTAAGATGCATAAGTAAAATTCATATCACGATGCAAATAAATTTGATAAAGCGATAACGCCTGGAATGGCGCCAAACAAATTTAGTACAGAATGTATAAAAAGGAATTTTATAAGTTATTTTCTATTGTTTACCAACATGGTAAACCGCTGGAATAATAAAAACCATTCATAGTGTCAAAGCTGGATAAAGTATTGGGAATTTATTCAATGGTTTATTGCAATTTGCAGATTCCGTCAAAAGATTGGATATCAACGTGACTGAAATAGTAAAGGACTCGATATTAATCAGTAGTTTTGTTATTGTGATGTCTTTTGCTAGTATTTCATTGTACGGTCAACCGCTTGTCGGTAGAAACTTTTTCAACTCTATTACCACGCCATAAGGTCCAAAAGTATTTCCACCGATGTGCGGCCGTGTATACCTTATTATTATTTTATAAATAAAAGTCTTTGAGGTACCCTAGGAACGCCGAACGCGCGGCAAACAGCAAGTGGTAACAAAATCCTCTTTGACTAGTATGAGCTGAACCGGCGTTACGCTACAAACGATCGATATCAGAGACCGGCGCAAGGTCAAAGTGTTACCAATAACGTGCGTCCGTGTGTACCAAATATTTCGTGGATACTGTGTTGTAGGACTTTATCGCTGTTTTCCACGTTGTCGTGGGCTGTATCTTTTGAACCTGAATATAGTTGATCGAAATTTTCACAGCGGAGTTAAAGTGTTATTAAGTGCGAATTGCATAAAATTTTAAAAACATGGTAAATAAGGTAAAAAACAGGACTTTCATTATCAGATTTACAAGGCAAAATTCAGGACGTTCTGAATAAAGGCAAATGTATTTTAAACCGACGAACTTGTATGAAAGGGTTGATGAGAGTACAGGAAGCGAGGGAAGTATGTCAATATGTATGTATGTATGTAGTATGTGTGGGAAGTGTGATCGTAGCAGGTGGTAGGTTGTGGTCTTGTGGTCTATGCATCCCTCGACAGGGAAAAGGGATTATGTATGTAACTGAGTTTTTCAAGGTATAGAAATGCTGCCACAAGTATTCGTCCAAGCATTTTGTATGTTACCAACGTTTATCAGGTATTATCATTTTCTTGAAACCGTTTGTTCGTCCTGAGAACATCAATGCATCTCATTGTCATTCATGATATACAACTACTGGACTAACTTAGCTTACTAATAGCAGTTTCTCTGTACCGTTCACATATTTTCTACTATGTATTACCCGAGCTGCAATCGTGTGTAATCAGCGAAAAAGCAGCATAATTTTAATCTACTTACCTACTCTAGGGTTCATACTTTCATAATCAAAGGGTCAAATCACCCTGAAAAAATAATAGATAGAAAAACAGAGACCAATTTAGCTGTTCTTTCCATTCTACGCAAAACTTTTACTGCTGGACAAGGATATACTTCACAGTAGAAAAGTGTGGTATACTTTGGAGAAGATCTGATCTTGACTGTAGAGTCATCACACATGTCAGCATCTTATCTGGATAAGACACTCCTATCACAGAATAAAGTAATAGTACTGTCATACAGAAAGGACACTCTTCGCCCCCCTTGCAATCCACCCCGCAAGCGCGCGCGTACTCGCCCGCACGACACGCGCTTTTTCAGTGTCAGGGGTGCGCTTCTGAGTATGCTACGCTAAGGATCTCTATGTCGGCTTTTATGACACCCGTCGGATATGAGGCTTAAGGAACAGTCAAGAGCACATCAAGCTTGACACAATGGACATTGTTCCGCTCTTATTTCAATAGCCGTACAGACTAGAGTCGCAGCGCGAGTGTCAAGCTTGACCTGTCGTTGACTGTACCTCTCCACCAGAGTTGTGCCAAGTAGCTAAGCTGTGAGCTGGGAAAATTCCAACCAATCCATTTTCCTAGCATAGCACAGCGAGCAATCCTTTTGGTAGCACATCATTGGAAGAAGGCCACCCTTTTTGGACACTGCATAAAAGCCAAGTCTTACGTTTGTTTCTGAAATTAAATTATATTAAGAAACTGTGAAATAGACTACAATCAAATTAATAAGTGTCTATTGTTGACTTATTATAGGGTTTCAGGTTCTTCATCATTAATTTGCTACAAATCTCATAATAATGGTATTACATTTGGCATTGGCACACGTACTACGATACGATATATACAAGGTGTTATATACCGTATATGAAGTAGTCTATTTCATCAAAGATAAAATGGCCATCATAAGTTAAAAATAATTTTAAGTTATGACGGCAGAGTGTTGTTGTTGTGATGATGTTATATCATAGCTAAAAATAAATTAAATATACATTGAAGACTAATAGATATTTGGACTGATAAGATATATCGTCGACATAAACTGCTTAGTGAAGTCGTTAGTTTGTCAAACAAATACTTTTTATGAAAGTCAACGCATACTATTCTCCTTGTAGCCAAAAAGCTAAAACAACCCTGCAGGAGGTTAATCTGCCCGTGAAACTGACCAGCCTTTCTAAAGGAACAAAGGTCAAAAGATAAAAAAAAATATATCAGCTGAAAGTTCATTTTATATGAGATGTATTTTTTTTTTTTTCAAGTTTTCAACCCATGTTTCTCAGTAAAAGCTGTTTAGTTTACTGGTATACTTTTCTTTTTCTTCTTTCGCTTCGCAATTTTTATCAAAAATATTCTAACTGATAAGAAATTATCGGCATCAATTGCTGTGTAAATCGTTTAAAAAGTATTTGTATTTTGTAAAACAAAGTACGTATCTGGGCGACCGAGCTTCGCTCTGTATAGTCTTAACCAAAGCCCAATAATAGATGGCGCTGTAGGGTTTATGAAACGCGCTATTTTCGAATGCTTAAAAAAACGAATAAAACGAACTTTCCCAGACATGAGACCAAGCTAAATCGATTTTACGCCCTCGAAAACCCCCGTATAGAAATCGTTGGAGCCGTTTCCGAGAAACCGATTACAAATATATATACATATATACAAATGTTGGTCGTTAAATAGTATAGGATAATACTGAAATAAAACCAACGCATACATACAAAGAGCCCTACGAGTTGCGAAGAGTTACGTGAACGTTCAATAAATATACGTTGCGTTTGACCTCACAAAGGCGAATGGAAAGAGGTCAAGAGTTAATTTAATAATGGGAAATGAACACGTTGACAATGCGACATGAACTGCAAAATATATCGTTATGAAAGATAGAAATCTTGTCAAGGATAATGTTTTTAAGATTATAGCTAATCTGGATACACAATGAAAATAGGTTTAATGAATGCAAGAGTAAAAATAATTTGGAGGGCTTTGAATACTGATTACTGAATTAAACAAGATAAGAAAATACTTTGTCACGATCGAGCCAACCTTGGTCACTTTTTGGAGTCATAAGAGATTTACTCTTAGAAATATTGGAAAGTCGTAACTGAAAGATTATTAAACAAGAGTCACAGAAATTGCCCTCGTCAACACTTTTGGTTACCAGCTAGTTAGTTAAGTTTCATATTTGTCTTCTTCCTTGCTAAGTTGTTTGTATACAGGGTGTTAGGGACAGCCATCCGAATACTGAAGGGGCATGATCAGTCAACGACACTGAACAACTTTCAGTGAACAAAACTTTCAGGAAACGAAAAAAAAAAACCGCGTCTCCATACAAAATTGTAAACTTGATCGGGCAGTTTGTACGAAGAAGCCGATTTTTTTTTCGTTTTCTGAAAGTTTTGTTCACTGAAAGTTGTTCAGTCTCGTTGACTGATCACTGCCCTTTTAGTATTCGGAAGGCTGTTCCTTAACACCCTGTATTTATGATAGGAAATCTTAAGAGGAACTCTTCAGATTAATTTATTCAAACAGTATCGGTACAGGATTTAACAAAATGAAGGGGCAAGCGAGGTGTCAACTAATTATTTATAGATATCATCAGTTTCTACTTGTTTAGTAACGAACCATTACCATTAAGACCGAAGCCTGCTCAACTAACCAACTTAAACGAATAAAATCTATGCAATCAAAATATTTGTTACACGTAATTACTGTATAGGAATACTTCCACGCGCCAGACCCTTAGCAATCTAGACCGTTCTAAAAATCTCAAGTGTCATTTGCGATTAGCTTTAGAGTATGAGTTTCGATCGGCTGTTGAACCGGTTGCGGTGAACGGCGGCCTTGGTGCGCCGGCGCCGACAGTTAGGGTTGTCAGAAGTGAATCGATGAAAAATAAAATACTAACAAATACGAAATTGGGCAGACATCTACACCCTGAACTGACTTGAAGGAAAACAGAGATAGATACATAATAATCACTCTTTAGATCATTTTACAAAAATGTGAAGCAGGAATGTATATAATGTAATAACGAAATGAATTATGACGAAATTAAAGCATACTTCTATCATATTTCTGATTTTATCATAACTCAGTTTTGCCCTTACCGAACAGAACAGAAAAACAACGTTAACAGAATGGCAATACAAAACCTTACTTACTTCCTTTCGGATGTCTGCAGTTTGAACTTAAGTGAATTAAAAGAGCACATTATTTACTGCAATATGCAAATCAAAATAAGTTCTATTATAGTTATTCTTAATCTATTCTTAAACTAGCTTTTGCCCGCGGCTTCGCTCGCATTATACAGTTCTATGCAATGAATGGCTATATGTGTTAGTCCAATGCTTGATCTATCTATCTACCTCCCAAATTTCATCTAAATCGGTTCAGCCATTTAGGTATGATAGTGAAAAAAAAAACGTACATCCATTGGATACTAACGCCTTTATAATATTAAGTGAGAATACAGTCAAGGGCAGAGCAAGCTAGCAGCAACCGTGCAAAGTCAAAGTACAAGCTTGTTCTTAAATCACAGTACAACAATTTATATCTATTAAACCAAAATGAAACTAAACAACATTTACAACCACTGTGTTTCGATAATTTATGCTTTCTGGTGAAATACCTACCTGACTTCTAGATTTTGCCAGCCCTAACACTCCTACTGTGTCGCGCATTCGTGTGCCCCAATAAGCACTTATTGGTAGAAAATAGGTACTTCGTTTGTATGGAATAGAAATAGGTGGGTAGTTTATTGTTGTGTTATATTGTTGGTTTGTAATTTAGTTGTTATTGTGTGTGGATTTAAGTAAAATTGGATTCCAAGAAGACGAAATGAAATGCGGTTTGTTGTAAGAAAAGTTGGTAGGTATTTTGTAGGCCTGTTGCGCAGTGCAGTCGCTTGCTGCAATTCTATCGGCGTTTTTCATTTGTTTTATCGGTAACATCTCGGTGACGACACAGCCGCGGTGGACAAAGGTGGCATAAGGCCGCTAACAAGAGGCAAGTGCCGATATCGTCACAAAGTTACGAGCAAAAACAGCACTTATCATTATCACTTGCTTATAGTGCTACCGGTCACCGCCGATATCGGCACATCACGGTGCCAATTTTTCTCGGCGAAGTCGTCTTATTATCAGCATCATCTCGGTACCATCGCAGTGGACAAACGGCGTCAATAATAAATCCTATTTTGATCGTAAGTTTGTGACGATATCGGTACAATATCGGCGTTTTACTCTTGTTTTCGGTATCGACTCTATATTGTTGCGGTGAATAAACAGCGTAAGTAATAAGTACTGTTTTTACTCGCTAGTTTGTGGTGATATTGGCACAATATCGGTGCTTTTCTCTTGCTTTCGTTATCGGCTCTGTATCGTCGCAGCGGATAAACGGCGTAAGTAATAAGAATGTTTTTGTTCGCAACTTTGTGATGATATCGGCAAAATATCGGCGCCTTTCTCTTGCTTTCGGTATCGGCTCTGTATCGTTGCGGTGGACAAACGGCGTTAGCAATAAGTACTGTTTTGTCTCGTAAGTTTGAACGATATCGGCACAATATCGGCTCTTTTCTTTTGCTTTCGGTATCGGCTCTGTATCGTCATGGTGGACAAACGGCGTTAGCAATATATAACTACTGTTTTTGCTTCTAAATTTGTGACGATATCCGCATTATATCGGCGCTTTTCTCTTGCTATCTGTATCGGCTGTGTATCGTCGCGGTGGATAAACGGCCTTACTGGGCCGATCTAGTAAAGAGGTCTGTTCACTACGGACTCTCCCTGGGAGTTGGCAATAACACCTACTCGCAACTTAAATTTTAAATGAATAAAATGTTTCCAAACCACAACAAATTTGAGTAACATAAATGTAGAGCATGCAATTTTTAATATAAGTGCCCGTACCTCAATACATTTCAAGTTATAATTAAATATATTATAAAGTAACCAAAACTAATTTTCTTTTGCTTTAATACCTAATGCACTTAAATAACGGTAGCTCAACCCATAAGTCGTTTATTGAAATATGCCACTTATAGCCTTGATTTTACTGATTAAATAAATATAGGAACTGTCAAAGTCACTCCCACATGCATGACCACCATTAGCTTATTTTTGCATGCACTAAAAAAAATTAAAGCGGTCTCTAGCCCTCAACATTCATAAGACGAAATTTCAATTTTGATGTTTAATAATCAAACAATTTTGTCGCGTGGGCATCACGCTGGTGCTCTGGTGCTTTTGGCAAGACCAACAAGGAATATAAAGTAGAAGTTCATGGGCTGCAAAGATGAATACTTAAGATGATTAAATTATCAAATTTTTCAAATGGTTTTGTGGATATCTGATTCAGAATGCTTCATTTTGTCTTTCCTGTATAACTGTCTTTTTCGTTTCCTTAATTTTTTGTAATTGTAAAATGAAGGCAAACATGTTTTTGTCCATATCCTTTTAAACCAGATAAATTTCAATCTTGAAACAGGTCATTAAAAATTTGACATTGAAAAAAAAACTTTATTTATTTACTTGGTTATGGGTTCAGTCACACGGAAAACAAAGTTTTAGTTTGAATTGATTTTCAATCATTTATTTATTATTTAACATTGCAAGGTCGCTTGCAGGGTCGGTCGCCGACTTTAGAAACCACTCAAGAAGAAGGGGTTTACCTTACTCGATCCGAACCTTAGGGTTGCTTTCCACCGGTGCATTGCGAGGTAGTTAAGCAAGTCCGGCTACGGCTTAGCAGCTACCTCACACACCTCTGTTGGAAAGGAGCCCTTAATTAGGATAGATATAGGGGAAAGACAGGATAGATATAGGGGAAAGACATAATGGATATAGGGGAAAGACAGGATACATATAGGGGAAAGACGGAATAGATGACGTAGGTATGGCGAAGTTTTTCATTTGCAAGTGATTCCGGGCCACATTTTACTGCCGCCCCCAGCGCAGCCCCTGTCACAGCTTACATCTGATTATCATTACCCGGTCCTCGCCAAGATATCACCGGACAGGTGGGTCTGCGCAAAAGTTTTTTTGACTATAACTGATCTTCTCTAGACTTTCCAACAGAAGGTCATATTTATAACATAGTGATTTCTTTAAAATGAAACTTTACATTAACATTCATAAGTTCATAAGAATAGGATAGTTCCCAAAATTTTCTCACATTATACACATGTATCTTGTGCAACGAACCGACATACCAAAAATGCTCCCTAATCATGAACGTAATAAAAATTACAAGTACCTCATTAAAATGCTATTACTTACATTCTAGTGTGAACTTACCCTAAGGTAAAGCTAGTTATACATGCGTGATCAACTCAAGGACATGTCAGATCTAGTCATAATGAAATGGTGCAAGCTAACCCTGGTTAGTAGGTAGTTAGAATTAACCTGTAGTTATGTTTATCTAGAAAATAATATGATGGTTGGTAGGTGGTTAATTCCGTGGGTTAATTTAATCCTAGGTTATTTTATAACTACTGTTTGGAATCACGACCTGGTTAATCATTATTACCGTTTTCGTGGCATGCAAATTGCATAGATTTCGATTATCTTTGAGATGATTATTTTTTATGGCATGTAGAACAATATAAAGGTTGGTTTAGATATTATTTAACTACCTTGAAAAGTAGATTTGACTGGATTATATTGGATATTAAGACATTCATATTTAATATTTTGGTTGTGGTGATTCAGAAAAGTATGTTAATTAACAAAAAAAAATATAGACAGTCTGATAGAGGTAACTGGTTTGTATCGGGAGCCATATAGCCATAATGAAAGGGTCGATGAAAGTAGATGAAGCGAGGGAAGTACGATCAAGAACGTAGCAGGTAGGGCAGTGGTCTCTGTCTACCCCGACAGGAAAGAGGCGTGATGTTATGTATGTATGTATCATAATTGTTTAACCAATTTCACTTCTAAATTTTTTGCATATAAGACATCACAATACATAAACTCCAAAATGATACGAATTCGACCGTTAAAATCTCTTTAAGAATGGGAACTTTGTGTTTTGTAAGATTGAAAAGAATACATGATTCAAAATGCTTTATAAATACCAATACTAACATAAGACTCCATATCTTACAATATCTAATTATTTTTGAGGTACAATTTAGATTGCCTACAAGTTTTTGATTGATACAGATCTCTGTGACCTTAGGCAGCTACTTAACTATAGGTGCAACCTGCACTTACATTGCCCCTGCCTAATTAATACAGAAACTTGATTATAGATTGTATTGTGTAATTCACACCTAGAAAATCATAGGGAAGTAGGCAGGATGCTGATTTATCGTATCCATTTAATTTGCTCTTTGAGCGATGTAATATGCTTATAAATAATAATGCAAGTGAACACAAATTTAAGTAAATATATCCCGATAATAAACAAAGGTAAAAAGATTTGAGTGTGTGCTATTTATTATACATTAAATTAAAATGCAAGTGCGCTATTTTGGATATTACACCCAAGGCTCAAAAATTGCAGCCCGAGCCGCAGGCGAGGGCGTAATGGAACCGAGGGTGTAATCACCAACGCGCACGAGCTTTTTACGACGTTTTTCAACACATTTGCGAATAAAAACAAATCAAATTGGTTACCTTTAAAAATACTAAACACTAGTGCGGTAATATAATGACAAAAACACGCGTGTTTAATAAGCTGGATATGGACCTTAATACAGTGCAAATAGAGCTGTTTTATGAGCAAATGTGTTGAAAATTTATTAAAATAATAATATTTCTTCATAAGATCATCTAATCCCAAAGTTCTGAAAACTTATAGGTATCTGAGACAAATCCAGGCAACTAAATGGCAGGGACGACACCACACATGATGTTGGTTTGTTTGTTCGTTCAATACTTCTGTTTATCCTTGACGGCGGATGGAGATCGAAGTCTTTATCTGCGGCGAAGAAGACAAGGTAGTGACTAACCGTGCCTATAGTCCAATCAAATATTGGCTGCTAATAAAGCAGTACAAGGTATATTAAAATTATAGAAATATCTTTTCTTTTGTTTGGAAAAAAATCAGTCTTTTGATTAATTATCAAGACAATCGCATGAGTGTTTAGTATATTACGCACCTTTGCCGGAAAAGTCCGGCGTGCTCCGCCTCTATCGACAAATATACGACCAATCTAGACTTCTCTTCTTTGAGCTGTTGTGTGTATGTATACGATTGTTAATTTATAGTAAGTACTTATAGTCTCTACTTATAACAAAACCATCATCCTGATGACACAAGATAAAGCACAATGGAATCCGAATTGCCTAGAACTCTTGATATTTTGTCATTTACAAATGAAATCCCTTATAAAGAGCTGCGGTTGCGTCCTTTACCGCACAACTGAGTAACTTCTAACCACAGACATTTAATTTATCTAAGAATGACTTGCGATAAGGATACCTGACATATTTTCTAGGTATATTATTGTGTTATATTTGTGTCTGGTTGTGCCATAGGAATACCAAAGTATAGTAGTTTACTGTCAATAAAAAAATTGTGAAACATGGTTTAAAGAACTAATATTTAAGATCATGCAACGCTTCATAATACCTGTTCACAAGCTCCGTCACATTAGATTTAGGGAGCTCCCTGTCCGGCAGTGGATGTTTCATGGGATGTAGTGAATATAAACCTAAAAAAATATATTTTTTACTGGCAAATTGACTCCACACTCCAAGGTAATTTTACCCTTTTTGTTATACGTATTGCATCTCTTACACAAAAAAAACCATTTCGTCTTTATTTATAATCGTCACAGCACTCTCTTTCTATTCTACAGTCAAAAGCACATCAAGCTTGACACATTGGATATTGTACCATTCTTATTTTAATAGACGTAAGAGCTAGATTCGCACTGTAAGTGTCAAGCTTGACCTGTCGTTGACTGTACAACTTTAACTAGTAAACCGAACCTTAGTAAACAAAACTTAAGTGCATCCATACACCTTCATAGCAAAATCTCCTAAACATTCACTAGCTCCCCATGCTCCAAATATCAAATCACTGTGAGCATCACCACTTGTGATGAGACTTGCGCTAGAGCAAATCACGCGCATCTGCTTTTAGTATGCTTACTACAAATGTAATAATGTAGCATTGTAACTAAGTGGATCTAATTATTTAATTTGTCAAATTGTGCGTTTTAGTTACACATATTGTAATGATAATGGTTTATTTCTGAAAAAGATGTTTTAAGTCTTCAGAACCTTAATCTCTTGAACACAACTTTAAAAATAAAATATTTAGGGAAGCCATTGGATTGGATGCGGTTAGAGCAGGGCCGGTCGTCGTGTAGATTAGTAGGGGAGGTCTTTGTCTAGAAGTGGACATTTTTCAGTTGATGTGATGATGATGAAGTATTATAATCATAAACTTCAAAACGCTTAGTAGTACCTTCTACTGGTCGACAAGTTGGGCTTAAAAAGACCCTTTTGTCTCTCTTTGTCTTAGCTAAGATATTGGTAGAAGATTTAACTTAAAATATAGATTGTAGTTAATGAAATAAATTACAAAAAAAAAAAAAAAAAAACTATGGGTGGGTAAAGGCCTCTTGCTGTATTCCACTCTCTCCACCCTATAGAGGGATCGTGCAACCAAATATTTCACCCTCCTTTCTTCGTTCGGAATAGGTAGGTACCATGCAAATTTATTTGAATATGGGATAACATCTGCATTCATTGCATTTATAAAGATAATAGGATTATGTGATTTGTTTTGACTTTGCATCACACATCCCTAACTTGTGGCAAATTATTTGTTTAATCCTAGGGTGCAACCCATACTACGAGTAGTTGTTTACTTTAGTTAGGGTCATATTGACAATTTCATCGAAACAGTGACTCTAAAACCTCTTTTTCCTTACTTCGGTATACCTCTTGAAAGCATCTCACACTTTACTTATTAATATGATCCACAGAACTATATATAAGTGATCCTTACACGGCAGACTGGTCGGCCGATACTTGAAGTAGCAACACTTTGTTCGCATTGCATGGATTTGAAGCTGATATGACACTTGACATACTGGCCTGTTTTGTTTAACATATCTATGCGTTTAATTTATGTCATTGTCCTCAAAGTTCAAAACAATAAATTTATGCACCAATTTCCAAGTATAATAATAATGCAAGCAATTCTCTTTACACACATCTACACCGACACATGAACTCCTTAGCATTCACTCAGCTAGGTGCGCTTGCGCAATGTCGTATGCATCGTAATTACCTGCATTAGATGTTCACCGCACAAGCCGTAGCATTATGCACGATGCACATGTGAGTGTGGGTTCTATAGTGTAGTGAAGTTTCATGATTAGAACACACAATTAAACCATTTTAGGGTTCCGTATGCAAACAGTACGAACGGCATCATATCCTACAATATTAAACGAGCAATATTTGTATATATTTGTAATCGGTTTATCGAAAACGGCTCTAACGATTTGAATGAAATTTACCATACAAGGGTTAAAATTTTTACTCTACATCTCCTTTGTGAAGAATGTATTACAATTTCAATGTGTTGTTGCTAATAAATGCGAAACTCACATCCAAATTAATATCTTTAAACATACAGGCTTTAGTTTAGGCAACGAAGCAGTTGACCCCAACATAATTCTCTCAATCAGATTTTATTTGACAGGATGATTAAGTATCATGAATTAAATGTAAATTCAAAATATCGAAAAAACTAACAAAAAATTTTTTTCATACATTTTTTGTAATTTTTTTTAGGAGGTTTGTCTCATATAGTGTAATACCCCAGCAAAGTTTCATCGACTGAGGATTTAATGCGGGAGTCTTCATACAACGATCCGCTTCGTTGCCTAGACTACTTAGCTAAAATGCGAAATTTTGCACATACAATTTGAGTTACTAAATAAACTCTTCATTCAAGATTGCGGCACCCTCAACAGGGTTATTGTTCTAGCACTTATACATAAACTTAAGATCCTATCACTGTACAATGTGCAAATAAATATGAATACGAGTAAATTACATATCGAAGATGAAATTTGAAACATGGAAAGTTGCTTCAATCAAAGTAAGGTTATAGTGAAAACAGGGTTTTAGCAAAAACAAAAAAGTCAATACCTAAGTGAAACTTTTGATCATTGCCTCATCCATCAATCAAGAAAAACAAACATCTTGTTAATTTCACTCACGTCTCAGAATTAGTTACAGGTAACGTCAAAATGAAAGTCGTTTTCAGCAAAAAAGTGGACACAAAGTTTCACTCATACATTAATTATGACAGTATAAGTCGAAGAAGAAACAGAAGTCTATGTTCACAAAATAACAAGTTCCAAAGACAGCAAAGATCGTTGCCCAACTTGAGAACTAAGATGGTGTGTCTCATGTGCCAGTAATTTCACTAGCTCCCCTGCAGTGCAAACACTGCTGCTTTACGGTAGAAAAAAGCGAGGGGGTAATACTTCCCCAGACGGACTTTGCACAACAACCGTTAAAACGTAACATAATACAGATGAATAACTTACAAATTGAAGCAGACCACCGACTGTTTAGGCCAAATGAACCAGAAATCTATTTACCAAAGTCAACCAAGTAAACAATAGCCCCATGGTGCAGATTTCACGGCTAAGTAAACTTAGTTCCGTCTCTAAACGACCCATGAAAGTAGAGATACCATGAACTTGATAACTTTCTCAGTTTGACTTTTTTTTAAATGAAACCTTTTTTCTCTGGTTGCATATTTGAGTATTTATTTATTTTATGTTTGATATATACCAAATGCAGGTTTTACTTTATTATTGCCAGCACCCGAAGTAAGCTTTAGGACCTGACTGAAATAGGCACTAATTAGGGTTAACCACGTTCGGTCTAATGAGAACCTAACCTGACCGATTCGGGATCAGTTAGATTTTGTTCTACGAATTTTCCATAAGTTTATAATTTTTCTAAAGTTGATCAACTTACTAGGAAATTTACTACTTAACTACTTTACTTACTAACTACTTAACTACTTTACTTACTAACTACTTAACTACTTTACTTACTAACAACTTACTAGACTTTTCTGGTTTAAACAGATTGTAGCATAAAAGTGCCGCTGACTGCCAGCAGACCTTACAATTTTCTCAGATTATTATATGAAAGATATTCAATCACATCATTAACATTCCTAATACTGTTCCTGCAAAACCTGATAGATAAGTCAAGCCAGTAAGAACCTCACACCAATGATTGAGACTTGAGTTAAGTTCCTTGTTCCATACTTTCTATAATTTCTACTTTCAATGTCAATGTACTGCAGGATAGGAATGGAGAAAGTTAAGTTAGTATGTAAATCTGCATACTGAGGATATGTTGCTTCGGAATCATCTATAGTAAATATACGTAATACATAACATCCCATGAAACATCCATACAGGAAAGAAAACTCCCTCTAGAATTCCAGCAAAAAACGCGTGCTACTTTGGTGAGGAGTTACCATAGTCACCACGCTTGTAAGCGTTGCAGTTGGTAACGGCAGTATGTAAGATGTACGATACACAGAAAGATGTTGCTGTCCATTCTTTGGTTCATAAGCTCCTAGTCGCCTTTCACGGCACCCACGGGTAGAGTTGCGTTGGTACTATTCTTTGCCGGCACCACACGGGCCTACCACATATTCGTACATACCTAATAATACATAATAATTAGGTACACTAGATACAACGATCAGTAAATATCAATGAGAAGAAAACCAAAGATATATAACAATAATTTTGAAACGGCTGCAAAAACGCTACAACAATCAACAGAAACTAGATAAAATTGTTACTGTAAGTCAAAAAATTTTATTTTTCGTAATTTTGCATCATCTTTTGAGCTCCAATAAAATGACTTTCTGTTTTAATGACAGCAATATCGACAAAAGACCCAAAAATTTAAAAATGCTTTATTTAGATGGCGAGAATTTCTATTAAATATTTAAACACTTAGTCTTCAATCGCTCATTCTATTAAGCATAACCAAAAATGAGTTATTTTTTTACACTAAATTCCTAATCAATGTTGTTTTACGAGTATAAACACGGAACTCCTAAGTTAGAATTCGTTTACAAAAACCTCGTCGTGACTGTGTTTTAGGAAAACGTCGAACTTTTTGTTCACCGGTTTAAATAGTAATCTATCAACGACGAAAATTCATCAAAATATCATATTTACATATAAACTATACGTTAATAGTTAACGGTTGGTAACAAAGAATTCGGACTCCTTGCTTCGCTCGGAATAGAAGGAATACTAATTGATTTTATTGTGGGATGACATCTGCCATTGTGTCCCATGTGGAAACGTCAAATCATCAAACGTGATTTGACATCCTCGTACAAAATTTACAGAACGACGCCAATGCCGTATTTACAATGACTGAATGAATGTCAGAATATCTTGTGACACATATTTTCATGAATCTTCCATCAATTACCCTTATATTTCTATGGTTGAAATCTTTAAGTTTAAAAAGATTTTACTTTACTATATTATAATAATCTAATTTCGTCTCCCTAATTGAAAACGTCTCTTTTACCATCTTTTACTGTTCTTTCTGATGCTCCTGCCTTTGCCAGCATGTTTGTATGTTTACAAACGTAAATGTTTTCAATTTGAAAAAATAACCTGCATTGATTAACTTAAAAACCCTACATAATCCAATATACTTGTACAGTCAATAACACATCGAGCTTGTCACATTGGACTTTGTACTATTCTTAAATACACGGGCTAGAGTCGCACTGCGAGTGTCAAGCTTGACCTGTCGTTGACTGTACACAATTTTGATGGATAATTTTAATGTGTTATTGACCGTGCCTAACTATGAAAAAGGAATAAAAAGGCATAATAATAAAATAAATAAAAATATTATTTGGTTGGTCGCTTCGATAGTCTATATTTATTTGTCTCAGTGTTTGAACCACGAGGTAAACAAACATGTCATTACCATATAAATCTAATTAAAGGATGCCTTTCCAAAGGACTGAAGAGTTCAAGGGATTTTTAATGCCAACTGTATCACGACACCTCGTTAGTAATGCCAAGTAAATCATTTCTAAACACACGAGCTTTAAATAGCAGAATTGCCATTAGTATTTACTCGTTTTTATAACATTTTTCATAAAATTATAGTCTTGCGGTTACTTGTAACAAAATACACTGTGACTGTTGACCGACTGAACAAGCTTAAAAGGTAGATTCTGCCCTTGAAACTCAATAACTTTTCCTGCATAGGTGAAAATACTAAGAAATATCAATTTTCCGTAGAAATTGCATTACGTGATAGCGCATTTTGTATTGGAAGCCAAATTTTTGAAGTGAAATTTCCTTTAGCGGCGCTTGGCACTTTTTTAGATGAGTAAAAAATTTTAAACTTGCATCAGATCCGTAGCCTGATCGAAAAAGCGTCAACTGTCAACCGTATTTTTATTACAATACGGGTTTTTTTTTCAGTGACATCAAAGAAGTACGCGAGCAATGGCGCGATTGATCCTTACAAAAACATTACAAAAAGCATAATATTCAAAAATGCAAGTTTTCACTTCTGCCGGCACTCCCGGAGTGCAACCCGTCCTTTTTTTTCAAATGTCGACCTATGTTTCTGAGGAAAAGTTAGTTAGTTAGTTTCATGGGCAGAATCTACCTTGTAAGTTTCTACAGTTGGTCACTGGACAAATTGTACATTTCATGATAATTTCACGTTATGAAATTAGGCATCAATTAAAATTATCACTTGAATGTCGGTGCATCTTCGGTCTATATTGTTTTAAGGTGACATGTCCCTGCACTTTCCCGCAATTGTTTGTATTTAATAACATCAAAATCAATGCTGAAGGTCTGAGTAATGTATAAAATTTCCCACTTTACGTCGCTGACAGCGAGGAAAGTACTTTCGTTTGCGGAAGGCCTCGGCACATCGAAAGTAAAAGCTGATTGGCTGGTAGCGATACCGGATTTACCTACTCCATACATGTAGTTAGCTGTCGATGGAAAAATCAAGCCAATAAACGATGACAATAAGTTTATGACGAAGTTTTCAATAGAATTGTGGGTTAGAAACGTTTTATACAAAATTATGAAGAGTCGAAAGTCATTCAATCGAACTGAACTCTACCTATAGTTCAAGAAAAATTTGGAAGTTAAGGTCTTTATTAATTGGTTAAATAACATAGTAACTCTTACTTATCATATCACCGAGAAAGAAAAAAAATGTGTAAAGCAAACGTTATATATGTAAAAAAACTTACTATAGATCAGATGACTATATCAATGACAAAGAGGTATGGTGTTCTGATATTCCAGCGAAACACAAGAAACATATTGTAACAAGCCGACTTTTAAAGTAGCTGTAGGCCTACAGGCTACTGCAGTGGTTTCTTGCCGTTTCTTTTACGCTGCCATAGCACGATCCAAAACGGTGAAGAAGATTTGGCATGACATTTAATAAGTATTTTGTAAAGAATCTACGAATTTGAATCACCACTTCCACGTGTTAGTATAAAATAGAGAAACAACGTCCCCAAAGACCTGACTGAAAGAAAAAGGTGCAAAAAAGGGAGGTCTGGTGACTTTTTTCGTCAGAGGCCAAGATTCTTTGTGATGACTGAGCAAGCCAAAGCAGGTATTTGAGTAAGGAAATAAAAAAAATACTACTATAGTAATGCTTCAATTATACCTCTGTATGTATGTATGTAGATGAATTTATCTTATCCTAAAAGATTTTTAGTCTAAAGGTTTACCAACATCATTTATATTTTCAATAATACTTACCTAACAATTCTGATCCATTAGTGTAAATAATACTAACTTCCAGAAACAACTTAGTACTTTTAATGTCAATGTTAACCAAACAAACATACTGAAAGTACTGCCTAAACAAACTTAACCTATTGAACCAAACTTGCCGGTGATATAAAGATACTTATTGTAAACATTTACAAACTATTGTTTACTTTACGATGTATTGTTCATATTAATTAGTGGTAAATCTTTAAGTGGTTGACAAGGACATAAGGTTTAGGCGCAGGTACTTTTCAAAGCTTAAGTATTGGTTAGGCAATTAGCATTAATGAGATTTATGGTGTTTGCAAACTCTGGTGTTGAATGTACGGTCAACCGCTTGTCGGTAGAAACTTTTTCAACTCTATTACCACGCCATAAGGTCCGAAAGTGTTTCTACTGATGTGCGGCCGTGTGTACCTACGCTACGTGTATAACTATTTATGCAAAGACTATTACCGCCACATACGAACAAACGGCTGCATATCGGTGTAAACAATTTGACCTTGAGCGGATCTCTGGATTCGGGCGTTCGTAGCGTAGCGCTAGTTCAGCTTATACTGGTTTTGTTTCTACGTGCTTGCTGCCGTGCGTACATTACAGTTTGCATCTCTATTATCATTACCACGAAATGCAAGTTTCCATTGGATCACAGATCTTATTTCTTCCTTACAGTATTTTTTTATGAAAGCCCATTTTCTTTGCCAGAGAATTTCTATCTGCATATCAAAGTTTAGAAAAAAACATCACGGACGGGGGGGTACAGTCAAAAGCGCACATAGTATGACACATTGGATTTTGATCCATTCTTATTTCAATCGCCGCAAGTGCTAATGTCATACTGCGAATGTAAAGCTTGATCTGCTTTTCAGTATACTTTTGTATTCATATTGTTTGAGAGTTTCGATCCTCGTCAAATCACCTAGGTTAGGTATCCGACTAAGAGTAACCTGATTGTTTGAGCGTTTCGCGGTCACTAATACAGATATTAATATAGATCATGGATTGGTTACGTTTATTCGTGATCATGGTGCTTGCAACAGCGCCGACATATCGAGAGCTCAAAAAATACATATCGTGGTTAAAACCCGTCATACTATTTTCATTAATAGTACTTTTGTATTCGTGAACTATATGGAATGTCCTGTTGAAACGTCCATAAATATGTAATAAACAAGTCAGTGATCAATCAAAAATTTAATAAGATAAATAGTTTCTTAGAATTTATTTTGTCTACTCTTACAAGCAAATTTAATTTAATCTACCAATAGTGAAAGTAGTACGAGCTTGTCAAAGAAAATAATTAAATGAAACCGAAACAGACAGCTTGACAATCATAATTATAAATTATAATGTGAGTTTGAATGATGATGTTATGGATTAGATCATAGCTTAGAATATTATTAACATTTAGAATAACTACTACAGCATCTTTCTAAACTTCACAAATCATTTACTTATACACGTGATGAAGCGAATAATTTTGAAAGACTTGAAACAATTAAATCTTGCCGTACGATATAACCTTAAAATCTCTTACTGTAGGTCTTTAAGGTGTCCATAGTCTGACACAAAAGAATCTTTACAACAAATACTACGGTAGATTTGGAGTAAATTCAAAAGATATTATAGTTTGCCTAGCGGGATAGCTATACCCCAAATACAACATAGTATTCGTTGTGAAGATTCTTGTGAAACACCTTTCTCCAGAAATGGTTTTCTGTCTAAAACCGCCTACGTAGTGTCTACAAAAGTACCCTACAATACGTCTGGAAATCACGGAAAGTGTGTACCTAAGTCGAGCAAAATTTCAAAGAAGAGGGAGCAATGTAGCAGTAAAGGGGCTACTGAAGAAGTAAATTCTGCAAAACCGGAAAAATATGTTCTGCAACTTCGTAATTCTTCTTTCTTTTTTTTTTTCTTTCGTAATCCGTCAATGAAATCCTTTTACATATAAAGTCTTTCGTAATATCTTATCTTGCCTTTACGTCTTCTATTACCCAAAGGACTCCGTTTATCCTCATGAGAAAAGCGATTAATACGAAGATGTTTTTAAAATTTTTGATAAAAGATATTCTCTAGAATATTTTTACTTGTATTCATTCTTTTTACTTGTATTCTCAGCTGCTTGTACCACGTGGAATTAGAAAAACAATTCGTTCAAAATAAAATTATGAAGCTTCTAGGTCCAATGATTCTATTTGAAAGTCACTGAATCAGCTTAAATTTTTGTGACATTTCTTTAAAAAAATGTGTACCTAATAATATTGCAGCGGTTATTCTGTTAAGACTCTAAAAGGTTCTGTTGAGACTGTTCACTAGCTTTTAACACCTGTCTGTAGTAAATTACGGAGAGCAACCAGATAATAGTCAGTTTGGATTGAGAAGGAAGTCTAGACCACACACTCGATAATAGGTATTAGTGTGTAAAATTGTTAACAAGCTTGCAATCCGTTGCAAATGGAAATCACTTCTATGTTTCTTAATTTTAATCCTATAAAATGGAAGTTTTCTAAAACGAACAAAAAAGAAAACATATGTATGTAAAATATATGTATTAAAGGATGCTTCAAATCGTTTGCTTCCATCTATACCGCACATACTATACTACGTAGAAACAGCCACACTACATGTTTTGCATTACCAATATATTCTTAAGTTTTCTTATAGGCTGAAAATAAAGTTGTTGTATTGAGTTTGTTCAAGTTTGTTGTTTGGTTGTTGTTTGCCTTCGAGCAAAGAAATATAGTCCAGTCAATCTACGAAAGTTTGTAAGGAGAGGGTTGCATTAAAGGCACTTTAGGGGATAATAATAGTTTATAAAATTACAAGTTAAAACATTCAAAAATATAAAACCACAGTAATCCATGATATAACGTTGATACTCTTAAAACCAGTAAGGCGAACTCAACCTGTATAATATTTATGTAACCATGTAACACAGGTCAGCTTACACTTGTATTAAAAAAAAAATGTGTTTTTACAAAATTGCCGGATTTAATTATTTACAGCTTCAAAAAGCCTCTATTACTATTTAAAATTAATTTCAGTAAATGTGGATTTAATGCAACCTCATATCGTAGATTTACTTGACAATACAGGTGTCCCTAATCTGAAAAAGAAAATCTTCCAAAAGTATTAGAGTTTAATTAAACTGTTATAGATACCAAGTGGAGCAGTGGCAAAGGTACACAAAGATATCTATAGAAAGAAATGCAAGGTGTATTTAACCGATTTGACGCATGGCTTAATCGATTTTATTAGCGATACGGAAACCGAGATTGGTTACGAGAATGATTTTAACACCTTCGAAATGTTAACCTCTTCGAATTTATACTTTGTTCTGTCTGGAAAAGGTTCAATTTTCTCTGATTTTATAGTTTTAAATAGAGTATTGTTTTTTGTAATACTTAAGTTTATAAAATGGTGTCATTGTTTTCACGGCTCAAATTGTACTATTGATACAATTTTGCTATACTTTCTTTGCTTGCTTTCTTACCTTGACATTTACTTCCCGTTTCATATGTTTCTCATCTTATAGTAACCTATTTGTGTATTTGATTGCGAAGTAATTGGCTTTTTAGTGAATTTTTTTTCGTTGTTTACTTCGATTCGCTTGGTTTGATGAGAAATTACATCTTCTGAAGCTATGATGAGGTTTTCGTAAGCTATTCTTTTTAGGGGAAATTCAACTATTTCAAGTTATGCGACTGTGTTTATAAGCATAGATGTTTTCTAGTTTCCACCTTCTATGAACACAGGGTGAGGGTTATGGAATCTCCAAAAAAAAAACTATAGATAAGATAATGAAAAAACAAATGATGACACCTTTCATGTATGTGTGAAAGAGAACTATGGAATGGGAATAGTCCCATAATAGTTAGGCAGATTCTACTCTTGATCCTGTCTCCCTCAGCTCCTTATCAAATACAAAATAACAGATTTTCACACATAAAACACCACCTATATCTCAAATCGTGATCAAAAGCATCTAAACTTCGACTGACCCGGTTTCTGAAGGCGACAGTGCATCCTCAATACAATCTAAGTCCTTGGCGTTCGTTTTCATGGATCACATGCCTCAAGCTATTGTGTTCTTCTTTTTATAATGTAGACATTGTTGACCTACAACTGACTGCTTTATGATGCGTAAGAGTTGATTTGTTGAAGGCGTTTAGGTTGATGAGTTCTTTATTTGAATGTAGGTGGTGGATTATCTTTAATTAGTATCTTATCGGGTCTTTTATTACGCCTACTGGGGCCATATCAAAAGTAGAATGTACCTTACATATGTAAGATTGAAGAGTTTGGGTTACAAAATACGTCGTTCAAAGTTTCGATACGTACAACAATAATTTCTACTTTGACGTGTGTGCGACTGAAGTGAAACTGAAAATCTTTTCCCGAGGAACATAGGTCAATAGGAACAAAATCAAATTTTGACCTCCCATACAAACTTCATCAGCTGATAGCGCATTTTATATGGGAGGTCAAATTTGTTTTTTTGTATTTCGACCTTTTTTATTTCCTTGGGAGAAGTTGTTCAGTTTCTTGGAAAAGTTCACACCCTTCCTTCAGTATTATCACACCTTTTCGTTTTATGTTACATAGGCACTGTAAGGACAGTTGTCAGAACTTTCAAGTGGCTTTGACAAATGGCTTTTGACATAATTGAATGTGTTTAGATGTTTGTATATTGTTGTGGTTTGTACTTGCAGTAAAGAACCAATGAATCTGTATTACCAGAAAATTATAATCTATGTTAGGTCTATCTAACTTAAACTGTTCTCCTAGTTTGGACGTAAATCCTTCATCGTTTATCGAATGCTATAAAAATTCCTTTCCTGGCATTTGCTCTCAATCATTAAACGGGTCGCGATTTCTTAACACTAACATTTACTTGGTTGTTGGTTATCAAAGAGATCATATTCTACTAATTAAGTGACAGTGTTTGTACATGATTTTTTTAGGTTAGTGAGAATAGGTGTAGACAACACAAAAATTAGAACAAAATTAAAAAACAAGCAAAGTTATAAGCTATTTCAATGTTTTTTGCGATATTGTACATACTTTTGCTGATTTCACCCTAAAACGGTCGTAGGAGGGCAAACTTAAAGAATTTGCTGTAACATTTAAAACATATTTTAAACATTAACATTAAAACATTAACATTAAACATTTATTTTAAACATTCATTTCTTTTCATTTATTTTAAACATTATATTGTAAACATTTAAAGTATATGATTATTTTTTAATGCTTCTAAACAATTTCTAAATTGTATAGTTTTTTATTCCTTAAATGTTTTGATTTGTATTTATATTAAGATGTTTATTTGACATGTAACGAATGTTATGCAATAAATTATCATTATCATATTTTTTAATTTATTCTCTTTTAGACCATGAAATGTTAAAATTCATTCAAGAACGAAAAATTTTTAGTTCTTATTATCATATCGACGTTTTTTATTAACATTTTTGTCACAGTCTGCTTCTACCTACCTCAATATATCTGCTACTACCTATCACAAATGGTAAAGTGTTCTAGTAGAATAACCCCAACAATTTTAAAAGCAGACATTACTAGTCTAGTCTAGGGTATCTAAATGTCTGCCTCTAGGCTGCCGTGGCACGCCACGGGCGTGTTACTAGAATACTGTTAGGCTGATCTAGGAAAGGACCTTCCGGCGTTTTGACATGAAAGTGCACCTATTGGTCCATTGGACATAAATTTATATAGCCCGGTCATGTGCCAGCGTTTTGGCCTAGTCACGAGTCTATAGGTGGTAAGTTGACAGGTAACTAGTGATGTTGAAATTTTGGGACAGGAAATATAGTGAAAAGCATATTAGCATTGTGAAATCTCTATAAAACTATGATACCCTTAAATCTAGTAGTAATATAAGTAATTTAGTGGCATTGTGTTGGTGTATAAATATGAAAGTTGATTTGTATGAATCATTTAATTGAAATTTACATTATTTGTAAGTGAAAAATTTTAAGTCTAAAAATAGAAACACTTAGTGTCATTTTTAGTATGCGCAAGGCCAAAGAGTATAATTATCTACCTTTACCTGTATTTGTGAGTTCATATAGCCCGATTGTATTCATGTTACGAGGTCATGGACTTTTTTTTTCAAAATAAAATTTCTTTTTTTTTTTGGTGTGCTCTTCCCACAAATATATAAAGGAGAGCCTCTCCTTGAGGCTCTTTCCATCTTTTAGCTTATCTCTACCCCAGAACTAGATTGAGGTCAAAGATGGCCAATTTATTATACTTAATAAAATTATGACTGAAAATCCACGTTAGACATTGATAAGTATCATTTGTAAAGTAATAGGTATATGAGTATTTACGAATATGTACACCTATAGATTTAGGTGCTAATTATAAAAATATGCAAAGAAATAACCATCAACGCCAATATAAAATAATAAAAAAAACAACGGAACCTTTATAACGGAACAACGACACATGCTAACAATATCGACCTCAAATTAGGAGTCAAAAGTAAACGTTTACATCAATAGTTTACATATCTTGACATACCCTATGTAGCAATGTGATTCAAGCATGAATAATGGTGGAATATCTCATTGTTTCAAATTTCAAACAATTCTATCGTACTTGAGCTAACATTTCGACAATATTTGCCAAAGTTCAGGACAGGCATAAATACACTACGCCCGGTTATTCGAGATTTACAGCGTGATATTATAAAAGGTAGTTGTCTGGTTTAGGAGGATGGATTTATTGAAGTTTCATTTGAATAAATATGAAGAAAACCCGTAAATTGTATGTACCTCTTTCATAGATTGAACTTTCACATTATCAAAAAATCCTGCAAAAATTTAAACCATTATTCTGCATCATAAGGTAGCTGTTTCGTCAACAATATGATAGGGCTTTATAAAATTCATGTAAACCACTAACATTTTGTTTAATATAAATATTTTATATATATTTTTGTATTTTATTTTTGTTTTACGACTTTTCGACTTTAGAATTTCGAGATGTCATACACAAACTGATAAGCTAATAATATGTCTTATTTGCCGGAATGGTTCTTATTAATTTTCTTTTTCATGCTGTAATGAGTAGGTAATGAAGTCATAATTTACAGTATATTAATGATTTTATACCCTAGCATCTCAATGCCAAATTCCATTTTATTCAACAATCCACCGAAATAAAGTAAAATAATAAAAACGCGCAACTCGACTGATAAAAAACTTGTGTACCAATATTTATAACCAGTCGTTCATTTGCATTTGTCACCAAGGTGCAATTAAACTCTTTGATGTGGTGAAGTCCGTATCGCAAATATTTAATAATAGTCGTCGTATCTCACTCTTGTGTACAATAGGAGAGAGGGACGTCGTTAGGGCTAATTTCAGGGTTGGTGCAGAGAAATAGTAAACATATTTATGTTGTCCAAGGCCCTAAGAAATACTTGTTGAACTTTTTCGAAGCTTATTTTTAAGGCTAAACTTCTGCTTACAACTAATTTTAAGGCTAAATTTTTGCTTTAATAAGTTTGAAAAAGATATAAGACGATTTGGTTTCAATATGATTTTATTTTAACATTTCCAGTGTTCGGATAAAACTACAAAGTAGAACTGCGTATAGAGATCGCAGATTGTACGACATCAGGCAGGACCATTGTAGCCTAGTTGGTAAAGCGTCTGCGGTACTGACGCAGAAGACGCAGGTTCGAATCCTGCCTGTGGTTTGAAATTTTGCAATTTTCTACTTTGTAGATTTGGTTTCAGTCCCAGAAACACATGTGTCTCTCTTAAAATGTTTTGAAAAGCGATATATATCGATTTTTATAAAAGGTAATATTTATCTTAACCAAATAAATCAAGATACCACTGTTTTCTTGAATTGAAATAAACTTGTCAGAATATATCGTTTTTATACCATATTTAACGCACATGTGAATCAAATCTCATACATTTCGACTACATTATTAATCCATAAAAAGCGATTTTTCATATTTATTGAAACATAAAGAAAGACTCACAATAAATTGCTTGTAATGATCAGACAACAATTGTACAACATGTATAAATTCACTACAAAGTGGTACAAAATGGCCGAGTAGTAAAAAATCAATCTAAATGTTGTATAATGGACACTTAAGATGATACAAATTATCGTATAGGGGTCGTAATATCGATCAAAGTGATAAAAGCGCGTGATAAACTTTTATAAAAAGCAGGCCACTTCGACATGTAAAGAAATGAATGACTTCGAAGAAAAATTGTATTGCAAAGAAGATAGATAGAGAATAAACAGATTTTTGTGCACCAGTTTTTGTGCACCAATAACTTACTAGCTCTTTAAGGGAAGGTATGACATTTAACTACCTATACGTCTATTTATACACATAATTACAACGAACGTGCACTACTAGAATATGGCCTAAAAGGATACTATGAAAATGGAGAATTTTTTGAACAGCATTGCAAGTGGTGACCACTAAAACCACTAAAAGTAAACATCAAAGATTTGTATATAAAAGGACGCTGCTAGAGGGCAGCAGGATAGAGATCCTCTGGTTTAAGTGCTCTTTGTCGCCTTTCGCAACACCCTCGGTAAGAGATGGGGTGTAATTTAAGTCGATACCAAAATGTATCATAATGGTAGATTATAAAAAAAACTGTTTGAAATAAAAAATCGTTTTAACCACAAATAAACCATAAATAACCGGTAATACACAAACACGGGCGCAAAAGTTTCAATTTCTCCATAGTTCACCTCACTGCGGTCCTTATCTTCTCAGATAACCGAGATCTATGTGTCATGCGCTTGCGCTGTCTTAAATATATAACACGTTCATATTTCACGTGTGTCTTCTGAATGATACATTATTGTGGGCTCGTGAGATAGGGGGAGTTAGGGACCATTTATTTACAAGTAGTGACTGGGTCAAAAATAGTCATGTTTGGCTTTCTATAATTCCTGTAATATAATTCTACCCTATTGCTCGTATTGGTTTTCAATTGTTTATAAATAAAACCAAATACAGTGTTTTAACAATTCCGTACAAAACTTTATAAGGCAAACTTAACGGCTTATTCTAATACCATAACTTGACTTGATTCTATGTCTTAAATTATACAAAAAATAATCGTACCTCCAAACAAAATGATAATCTGATTAAAAATATTAACGGGGACGAATGCAATTTGTTTTTGTAAATTTAAAAAAGTAACGAGCGAAGCAATTAATTCTATGATCCTAAAAATAGTAGGACAAATACAGCGGACTATTACCTGGAATTCTACAATAATATTGCTATGAGAAAGAAAATTAGTTTAAATTATAAAGCAAACGTCTGATTTCAGTACAAGATTAGATATTGCTGATATTTTAACATAACCACGAATAAAGTAATAGTACTATCATACAGAGCGGACTCTCTCCGCCACCCTTGCAAACTACCCCACACCCCCGCGCGCTTCTCACGTGATTCGCGTGGTCCTCCTGAGGGTCTTTTGTACCGAATATGCAGGCCTACGCGCGCTTCCAATTTCAAATTCGCGCTCGTTGTGTGACATAACAAGAACTTTAACTGGAATTTATGCACATCAACACTACAAATCTTTGTCACCGCACCCAGATTAAGGCCTAAGTATATTACTACTATAAGTTCACGCACCGGATTCGACTCGGCGGCCTTCGACGCCTACTGAGCAACCAATGGACCAGATCGAAACAGGATGTTATGTCCACCTCACGACATTTTTGTATGTAAGTACTGCATTTATTTAGCGAAATATTAGCTGTTTAACGTCGTCGATTCACTGAAAACCAGCATACGCGTTTATGCTGGGACTTCTATTGAGTGAGGCCCATTTATTTGTTGGGTGTCGCAGTACAAAACTAAATTGTTACAGATCCATCGACTTTTCTGTTCAGGTGGACAAATGGAAAACTAACAAGGCCACTACTACAAACAATGAAATTTCTTTGTTTAGTAATGCGATGGATGACAGCGACGTCGCCGACTCAACAGATAAGTCGATGGCAGTGTATTATCCAAAGAATTCAGACTCCTCTCGGAATAGAAGGAATACTTTTTTTTTATTTCTTTACTTATTTATTTTACTATGGGATGACATCTGCCATTATGTCCCAAGTTGAAATGTCAAATCATCAAACGTGATTTGACATCCTCATATACAAAATTTTACAGAACGACTAATAAGTAAACATTTTAGATTTCTGATTGAAATCAAAGGAACCAATGATACAGCATTATTATATAGCAGGCCGTCTAATAATATTACATACAAAAGACATAAACGCGTGAACCTTATTTTTTTACAAACATTTGAATGAACATGTAAATAAGGAAACTATTATTGTCATTTTCGAATTTACGTGAACACAAAAATTTATTATAAACTAAAAATTGCCGCCGAGCACAGTATCAGAATAACCAGAATTGAAAAAAAAAACAAATTAAGCGCACGCGTTGATGTCTTTTGTATGACAGTATCAAATGGTTTGCTCTATCTGTACTGTCTTTGGTTTTATACTAATTTTTAATTTAACTTATCTGTTCACTCTAAAAACCGTAGAAAATCCCCTTTTCAATCATGATAAAATCTCAAGTGATCGTACAGTAAAGAGCACCTCAAGCTTGACGTATTGCACTTTGTGCCATTCTTGTTTCAATCGCCGCAGCACGATGCAAGTGTCAATCTTGATGTGTCCTTTTCCGAACGATAGACTTATCAACGTTTCTGTTCAGAATTCTTGACGTAATCTGATTTATTTTATCGTGGACTAAACATTATTGGTAGTCAATCCTATTGTATGTTTTATTTATGACGTTAAATCTATATTTTTTGCTGATTATAATTCAAACATGAAATGGGATCAAAACTAGTTTGTCGTTTTGGGCATCCGCATAATCCTATTTATGAGCTAGAGACTTGTTCTTTTGTATATGATCTTACAGAAATAGTGAACATAATTTTAGCATGTTACTTAGATCATGAAACTGAACAACTATTTCCAAGAGACTTAGGTCGGAAAACGGAAAATCAAATTTGAACTCCCATAAAAAATGTGCTATCAGCTGAAGCAGTTTCTATAGGAGTCAAAATTTGATTTTCGTATTTCAACCTATATTCTTTAGGGAAAGTGGTTCAGCTTCATGGCACTACAGTTAGTAACATATTTCAGTAGGACCTCATATAATATTAAGTATATCAGTCCTTTACCAATATCACTAGCGCTCAGGCTTGTAGGTTCTGAATATTATAGTTTAAGCTACAATACGGCAACGTTCCGTTTTAGTGTTATTTTTTAAAATTAATATAATGGTTTAATATAAAATAAACGCATAGTGAGCATTTTTTAAAACAGCGGAAGATCAATAGGAGCATTATGGCAAAGGAAGCATAAAAGATCCCATGGGGTCGAGGCACTCTGAATCATTTCATCCAAGATTTTAGCCCAGAAGATAAGAAAAACCAAATTCAGATGAAAAACGTAACCATGATGACGCTGTACGTCTAAAAATTAAATGTTCAATGAAAATTTATGTAAATCAAACTCAGTATAATCAGAATATAGCAAACCAAATGCCACCATTGCCACATCTTTACTGGAAGTTACAAACTTGATTAGTTTATCGTCAAATTAAGCGAGCATCCTGTAAACGTCCATAAGGTCACTTGACCAATTTAAGGAGACGAAAATGTATGCACGTTGCGTAATGTAAAGATGTGCAGTTGGGAAATGGACGGGTTATATTGGATTCGCTTCGCTTAGATGTACAGCGGAGTACACACGACGGCCACAGAGAAGTAGTAATAAAATCAGTATTAAAAACTCTAGTGATATAGTTGCTAGAGTTTGTGCATTGGTTCTAGAACCAATCAAGGCCAGAGTGTTAGCACTGACGTGCGACTGTGCCGTTTTAGTTTTAGGACTTAATTTCACTGCTAGTGTAAATCTTCGTTTTGAATACAATATAGTCCGATATTATAAATATAGGCTCAAAATTTAGAAAAGCCTTCGAAATATTTATGAAACGAAATATGCTAATATAAGACAAAAAATTATCGATAAATATCTAAATATTTTTTCGGAGTTTCCTATTAAAAAAAAAACTGGCCAAGTGCGAGTCGGACTCGCGCACTGAAGGTTCCGTACCACCACATAAACATAATTGTATTAGTTGAAATTTCAATAAGTTAATGTGCTAGATTTTTTGAGTCCGACACGCGCTCGACCAAATTTTATTATTTGTTGTTATTTTATAGCTTATGCACTATAAACATATCAATTTTCAAGTTTGTAAATGTTCCCGTTTTTAAATAGAACTAAAACAAAAATCGCCTCAGCGACCATCCAACTTGACCCCTCTCTTATATGAATGTTCTTGAAACGGGAGCTCACCACAATTGGTTATCATTAGTTGTGAGAAAAGTTGTAATATTTAATGATTTCAGACTTTTCCCATTATTTGTACTGTGAGACCTAGCTTCTTGCCAAATTTCATAATTTTAGGTCAACGGCAAGTACCCTGTAGGTTTTGCTTTTTTGCATAAATGTATGGAGATGAGGACATAAGCCATATCTTTTGATTGCGTCGTTGTAAAAAATTGAATTTTTCAGATCTTGTGTGGTTCATGGATCCTAATATATGGTATTAATTTTAACCTGATACCTTTAACCGTTCGTAAGATAAAGGGTCTTGACAGACAGACAGACGGACAACAAAGTGATCCTATAAGGGTTCCGTTTTTTTTTTTGAGGTACGGAACCCTAAAAAAGGATTTTTATCGATTATTTCTTGTCTTATGTTCGCCTATTTCGTTTGATTGAGGTTAAACTATAAACATTGTAGAAGAACTGGAAGTTACTCTACCTACAAGAGCTTGATTTTTAAGTTAAAGACGAAGGAACTACAAACCTAACTATAAATTATATTTGTATCTCACGATATCTAGTTTGGATCTCTTGAAGTAATAAAATATATCATAACTACACACATTATCAAAAAACGATAATTAATTTCCATATATAGCGATAAAAAATCGATTTTGAATTTGAGTTAAAATAAGAAGATTGAAATAAAATTGATATCGCCTTATCATACTCGTTAAAGAATTTAAACGTTTTTAATGAGTTTGAATCATTCCAAGACAATACGAACGATAAAGGTTTATTTACGTAGAAACGCAAAGCGATACGCTATTTATAAAGCACAAAGTTAAACTTTAATGAAACTCCAAACTAAACATCGTTTATTAAATTTTAAATTATCTTGATTTTAACGATAAAACTTCCTAACCGGTGCATTCTTGAAGGGATTCAACCATCTTTCAGCTATACATTTTTAAGTGATTTCTTCATCATCATCATTACATCCCATAATACGTCCACTAAGGAAGCTCCCACCAGAATTCCAGGTGCTGCTGGAAAAATATGGAGGGGAAGTACCTTAGTCACCATGAGTCTCAGCGTTACGGCTGGCGCCATGGATCGTAAACCGGAGGATGGGCAGCCGTATCCTTCCGTGTATCGTACCATCTTACAAACTGCGGTCACCAACAACCGCGGTCATTTCTTACCTCTAACAATTTTCTGCTTGGTGTTGTTAGTGTTTTTGTACATACCTGAAACAAATAAAATATGATGATACATAAACAAGTGTGCAAACAGATTTTAATTTAGAAACTGAGGGGTGATCGTGGTATTTTGAACGATATTACCAGAACAAAAACGTACGCCTAAAACGTTACGTTACGCCTTAACTAAGCGTTTTATGCAAACGTTTTTGTTTTGGTAATCTCGTTCAAAATTACAACGGTCGCCTCAATGCAAGCTTGAAACTTCAAAGTCAATTAGAGACAGAAAGAAAAGACTATAAAAATGTATAGTTCTGACGTATTTACCGCTTGATTTTCCATAACATTCCATAAAAAGTCTTTTGAAGAACATGTGTAGTGTATTTAGAGGAAAAGTATCATGTCACTACGCTGTAAAGAAAATACTAAAAGTCAATACAGATGGACGCTGCCGGATTCTTCCGGTTCAAAATTCTTCGTTCAAAAACCTTTTATGACACCCCCGGGTAGAGATTTAAAATATTTTTCTTAGAGGATACCTCACCTCACACAGTCGTTTCACCTGTTGATGTTTAGCTTACTTTAATAAGAGCAAGCGTAGTTTTTGTACGGCTGACTTTGGTTACGGTAAAAGGGATTTATTGAAAATTATTAAATAATTGGTCATTATGAATAATTACCAAGATGGTAAATGTAATAAATTGTTATATTTAAATATAACATAACCTTACTTAACCTAACCTAATATGATGAATTTTAGACATTTATCACATTTACCAAATCTAAGGTAATTATTAATAATGACCGGTAATTATTGATATTTCTTATCATAACATGTACATATTATACAAACATATTATATTAATTTCCGCTAATCGCTCAGTGTATCAACGTGCCCTCACCAAAGGTCGTTCAAGGCTCCCAAAGTAATTTAAGCGGTTCATGTTCAGCCTAAGGCGCTATCTAGCGTGATGTTTAAAACATCTCGTTTCATGTCAAAACATCAAATCTAATGGCCCATTAAAACACCGCTAATTGTCAAAAGAAACGACTTTAATGACCTGTGAGGCAATGGTTTGTAAAGTAAGCAGTTTTGGCTGTGTTATGATAAACACAACGCACAAATTTACTCTGTTTTTTAGAGACTACGAAATTGATGGTTCAATCAAATTTAAAATTTCTAAAATATCTAAATGTCTCTATAAAAATATCAATACGATAAGTCGGATCAATCAACGTTAGTAATATCCCTAAATTGTTGAATAGTCGATTATTATTTATTTGCTATATCACATTCTCATGGTAACTACCAAGATTTTCAAATGGAACTTTTAGAAGCATAAAGGAACATCAGTTGTTTTAAAGTGCATTTAAGGCATAACGACTCAGCTGAATTAATGGATGCTTGTTACAAAAATTTTATGATAACAATATTCAAGATGGCGGCCAAAAATTTTAAATCGACTTAATTTTGGCTTCCGTAAACGTAATTTTAAAATCAAGTTATGTACATCATCGAAGGCAAGGTATTCGAAATAATATGTGTATACACCGTCCGTCTGTAAGTCTGTCTGTCAGAATTCTGAATGAATGTGTGTTTCAGACCGTAACAGGTAGAATTTTCTCAGAATATGTGTTGTTATGCCTGCTCTACATATAAATTAAATTAAAAACAAGATATTCAAAATTAATCTTGTCCCATACGAATTCTAGGAATTCCTTCGAATTCGGCAGGCTCGTAATACTTTAAAAACACTTTAAAGCAGATGTTGCTTCTTGCTTCTAGACGCATAACAAAATACTTTCTAGACTATATCACAATTTTTAAGATTTTCGAACAAAAGAATAAGTTGTCGACTGCAGTAGTCCAACCTTTTCACTGAGAGTTTCGCGGTTCCTATCACTATTATGATAAAAAATTATGGGTTTTCACCACAATATGAGATTTTTTGTGAGCCCTCAAAATTACCATTTTGCTTCCAATAAACCCAATAATTTTGCTACCCGCAGACTACAGTTTTCCTGTGATTGATCATGTTGCTTGCAACATCACCGAAATATCGGGAGCTCACAAAAATCTCATGCCGTGCTATGACCCCGTCAAACTGGTGTCATAATAGACCAACCTGCTGCAAAAAATACAAAATATTGTCACGTTACGTGAATTAACGTGAAATACCAGCTAAGGTGAAAGTGTCTCCGTTCACAATGATATCTTCCATCTTGTATCTGTTATCAGCCCATTCATCTCCCATCTGTCTCGACAGGCGTTAAAAGAGACGCATAGCGCGATACAGATGTCGTTCAACGAGAAATAGGGGTTAGAGAACTTGTGTTTTAGAGCTATCATCGACTGATGGTGTTTATTTATTTCTTTCTTAAGACCAATGAGCATTTTTTTCATAAATTGTTTGCCTGATGTGTAATCTAATAACATTCATTAAAGAAAATGTATGTTTTAAAGAGTTACGTGCCGACACTTCCAACTGAGCTATCGCGTCTCCAAGCAGCTCGTTCTAATTTATCTGCTCCTTATAATTGTTATTTTCTTTCTGTTTCTTTTCAATCGTTCTTCTTGCATGGACTGGCCTGTTGGTGTAGTTGGTAGTGCCTTTGCGTTCGGCGCCGAAGGTCGTGGGTTCGATTCCAACATTTGTGTGGTGAACGTAGGTTTATGTTCTGTGTCTGGGTGTTATTAATGTATGTTTATCAGTACACCTATAGTACAGGCTTTGTCTAGTTTAGGACCATATGACTTTGTGTGAATTAACTGTACGCCTTATTTATTAATTTATATTTATCTATTAAGCTTCACTTTTAATAATGGATAGTATAAAATATGCGCAACTTATGCCTAATTGTATTTTATCGTAGGTGTACCTAGCTTAATTCACAAATCCAATCATTCTTAAGGTCACACTCTACATACCAAACCAAACGACACAAACAATAACGATTAATTAAGACTATTATACAACAATAGTCAAATTGACCTAAATCAATCGATACCGTTGTACAAATCGATTCAGGGTGTCTACTCTCAAAGTCCGATTTATCGAAACGATACAACTCGAAACATGCAAATACAAAACTTCGTCCCTTGACAATAGAGTAGAATATTGATTGGATGCAGTTTGAAAATTCATTCAACCAATATTCTGCTCTATTGTCAAGGGACGAAGTTTTGCTTTTGCATGTTTCGAGTAGTATCGTTTCGATATTTCGGACTTTGAGAGTAGACACCCTGTGTCGATTCTGATCGATTACCGAATTGATTGCCTCAAGATTCGACCTTGGGTCGTAGGCAGAAAGTTTATTGTTTCTAATATCTATCAATCACGCTGTTTACGTCAGACTTGAATGGCTACTGGCTTTTCAAGGGTTTTCGAAACTTGTACCGTTTGTATATTAATTTGATTATAAATCTTGGGTTGTTTAGTACTATGATCTCATTGATTGCTTTGAGTTTGGTCATCTTAAGAAGCTCCTATCACGAATAGAACAATGTTTATATATTATAGTTATTTATGAGTTTATCTCGGCAAACATCAAGTTTTATAATTTCTGAATTTAGTATGGAAACCGATAACAAAGAGCGATTTATTAATAACATGTCGCACTATGTATTAAAACTCAATTTATGGTTGATGAGATAATTTGATGAGCATCGTAAAATATATGCTACAACGACGCTATCTATAAACAAAAGGAAAACAATTTTTTCTTTAAGAATAAAACCGGCTAAGTGCGAGTCGGACTCGCACACCGAAGGTTCCGTTCAAACCTGTACGTATATAAGTAAAAGTTATGGTATTTTTATTGCTAAGTTTCATTTTTACACAGCTCCAAGGGACAGTAGACCTGAGTATTTGATATGAATTTTAGCTTGATACCTCCATCCGTTCCTGGGAAAAAGGGTGTTGACAGACAGGCTGACGGACAACAAAGTGATCCTATAATGGTACCGTTTTTTCCTTTTGAGGTACGGAACCCTAAAAACGGTTCATTCACTATACAAAATTGTTCCAATTTTGACCACCGGAACACATATCACGGACATACTGTACCTGATGTACGTGAAATGCGGAAGAATATGAAACCTTCATTTATACCATCATTCAGACCACGGATTTATATTACGACATATCCTTCCCAGATAGAACCTATTACTCAACAAGTCCACATTACCCTAAATATCAAGTACGAACAGTGTTTGAGATCATCGTTCACAGGTAGAACCTATCACTCAACAAGTCCACATTACTAGCCCGCGAAAGATCTAAACTACTGCGCATGCAAATGTGCAGACTAGCGATACGCGCTCTGGTCGCGTCGCCCGCGCTTCTGTGGCGCGATCAGCCGAGGTGATTCGACCCACGGATGCGCGTGCCTCTTGTTTCTATACGTTCGTACTTAGGGAGCTTATTCACTAAATTTATTAAATCAAATATAATTGACGTCTTTCGGCTGTTATGATGATGAAATATAATAGTTTTTGAAAGAGCGCAAATTGCCATCAACTCTGAGTAAAGTTTAGCGAATTTAAAATTCGTAAACATGTATATTATTTGTCACGATTAGATCCTTTTTTTTTCTGTGGCAATTTGATGCAGTAAGAATAGTTGGACAATATCAACATAAAGAAATAAAAAATAATTAGGTATTAATATTATTTTGACTTTGCACTGGTAATAGATACTTTAGCAAGGTGTATCTATCACGCCACGGTTTGTCTTATTTACAAATTTAAATTTTGGTCAAATAATTCTCAGGCATATTAAGTTTTGCACTCAAAAACAATTTTTACTATACGTCGCGTAGTTCCATTGGATATTTTCATAAATTAAGTTGGTAAGTATTCATAAAACAGTCATGACAGGCGACGAAGCTCAATATGGGAGATAATTGAAAAAAGAAACCATCGTAAAACCTCTCACAACATTATCTTATTGACAAAGAACCCGATAATTTTGAAAAGACATTCAATTTTATACATTTTACATACAAAATGGAATATTTTTTATATGAATCAATTTGTCCATACCAAGAAAACCAGAAAATAATGAACAGGTTTCGAGCAAAAACATGAAACGCATTCCACATTTTAAGGAATAAAACCTGTATAAGTACACGTTTCACTTTCAATTCTGACTCAGTATAAACACATTAAAAAAACAACACAAAAACCGAAGCCAATGCAAACAAATTACATAAAGGTATTAAAGGTTTTAAAAATATAAAAGTTATTTTAATGTCTTTACACCTTTGTTAGGAATATATTTGTATGAAGCTTTGTTGTTCTTATTACGTTATTCTTTGGCAAATGTAAAGGTTCCTTTATATGAACTTGTATTTTCTTGCTTAGGACATTTAAGACGAATGTTTTCGAGTTTGTGTAGGTTTTAGGAGATCGGAATACCTATGAATATGACATGAGCTTCCTAGTGAATTCAGCTAGCTCATTTAAAAAGACACCAATTTTAATAGGTAATACTATTGTAACAAGAAAGTTGTATTTAAAATTTTTAGACATAAAATGTACTACAATTTCATTAACTGCTTTTTTTGTTAATAGTTAGCATGTGTCGTTGTT
Organism: Athrips mouffetella; assembly: GCA_947532105.1. Taxonomy (NCBI): domain Eukaryota; kingdom Metazoa; phylum Arthropoda; class Insecta; order Lepidoptera; family Gelechiidae; genus Athrips; species Athrips mouffetella. The sequence continues at coordinate 8,387,904 of OX383960.1, read as the reverse complement.
TTTGTTTGAAATTACGTCAACGGAATTTATTATTTAGTCACCTTCTCAAAATAGTTATGTACAGAGTGATTTCAAAATGTTTCTAGAAATAAAGTTAAACATCACTGGAATCTATTGCTGATACTTTCTGTTCATTGACAAAAAAAGTTTCGGACTCTAAGGCATAAAATTTGTTCATACAAAATGTACGAAAGCGATAAGCCATAAATTATACAGCACCTGGTCGATCGAGCTTTGCTCTGTATAATCTTTACCAAACTCCACTAACAGATGGCGCTGTAGAGTTTCTAAAACGCGCTATTTTAAAAAAATAATAAAAAAAAAAACGGAGAAAACGAATTGTCCCAACATGAGACCCAATTAAATCAATTTTTTACTCCCAAAAACCCCCGTAAAACTTCATCGAAATAGTTAGAGCGCCCTTTTAAGAAACCAAGTACAAATATGAATATTTAATTTTGCTCGTTTAATAGCATAGGATAATCAGCGTGGTACAGGACCACCGCTTTACAGCCTGTTCTTTGCCTTACGCTTTTAGTATGTAATATCGCGTCCGTTCCGTATCCGTTGCACGCCCGTGCCGTGCCTGCTCCTCGCCCGAACCTTGCCCTCGCTATACGTAAATTCCCCCCCCCCCCCCCCCCCCCCAAAGAAGTTTTCTGCACTGGCAGATTATTCGAACTCCTTTGACAATTAAAAAAACTATTAATAGCTTAAACCAACATAAACATTCCTAAACACCAGTTCAACCCTCTTGCGTGCTAAATCTAATTTAGTAAAATGGTCAATTCTCTAACAGCTCGTAAGAAGTCAATTAAGATTTTAATACAAGTGTGCATGCGACGGTTTCGTGACAATCTAACACTCATTACACAAGTTTTACTAAAAATATACGCAAGTTTCGCATTTAAAGGTAATTAACACTTTACACTTTAGTAGTTGAAGTGTTTTTCAAGTTTAGGTTAGAGGATAGCGTTGACTGAAATCTTCTATTTTGTGTAAAGGGCCCCATACAAAGCCCTGCCTGCAGGGCCCTGCTTGCAGTGCCACTGCCAATCGTACTTTGTGTGGGCATGCAGGGCCGACAAAATGGCTGTTGCATCGGCCCTGCAACACCATACACGGTACGATTGGCAGTGCGCACTGCAAGCAGGGCCCTGCAGGCAGGGCTTTGTATGGGCCGTTTAAACATGTGTTGTCTTATTAAATTCAGGACATTCTGAAGAAAGGCCAGGCCAAAAATACCCTGCCTAGGTTGATGGGAGTAAAAGATGTAAGGGAAACATCTATGCAAGGTTTAAAAAAGTACGATGATTCTTATAAGGGATGATCCTACATCAATAGATTGTAAAAAAAAAAAACTTATTTTTTTTTTTGTTTTGGGTGATTCCGAAATTTAATTTTCCTTTGAATTACATTACAGTAATTTATTGAAATGAATAGGTACTTGTTAGTGACTGGATATTTACAACAAAAAATATCTTTGTCTCCAAGCGCTTCACTTCTTCTTGAGATAAAAGGACTTTTTTAAGAAAAAGTATTTATTATATTTTTTCAACACATTTGCTCATAAAACAGCTCTATTTGCACTGTATTTAGGTCCATAATCCAGCTTATTAAAAACGCGTGCTGTTCTCATTGTATATTATAGCACTAGTTATATAATTTTTATTTTTTTTATATAAACAAAGAGCAAGGAGTTCTAATGTCTAAAATATTTATAACATTTTCGTAAATTTAAACCTAATGTTGATGAATATATATTATATAAACAGTTTGTTGCATGAGATTAGTTAAATTTGACAACAAATTAACATTAATTGATTTTGTAAGCAATAAATTTTAAGTTTTTGTGCTTTTTCAATGACTACGCTGTTTGGGAGCATTGCCACTGCTTCGTCACAGCTCCTCATTTGAAAAAAGAAATGCGCGCGTAACAAGAATTCCGCGCCCCATTTTTCAGAAGTATTTTCATTTGCTTCGATTTTTGTGACTATGATGGTTTCAAGCAATGAAGAGGAACTTAATTTAACCCCGCAGGAAATAATTACTGGGGCACAAAATGCAATTGAGAGTCTCCTTCCAGCAAAATCAAATAAAAAATACATTCTTGCCTACGAAAAGTTTATTGCATGGAAGAACAGCAAAAATGCCAATTCGTTTTCAGAGAATGACTTTTTGGCTTGTTTCAATGAGCTGGCGAATACGTATAAACCTAGCTCTTTGTGGTGTATTTATTCCATGTTGAAAAGTATTTTGAGAACGAAAAATGGAGGCTCAGGAATCGCAGCCCGAACCGCAAAAAGGTAAGTGAATTTGATTCGTTTTTATTCGCAAATGTGTTGAAAAACGTCGTAAGAAGCTTGTGCGCTTTGGTGATTACACCCTCGGCTCTATTACGCCCTCGCCTGCGGCTCGGGCTGCAATTTCAGAGCCTCGGCCGTAATATCCAAAATAGCGCACGTGCATCTTAATGTACTATTATACAATCTATTAGTGATGAAGAATCATCCCTTAGAAGAATCATCGTACTGTCTTTTACACCTTGTAGAATAAAAGTAAGAGGGGATGGAAGTATGTCTAAATTATAGCACGCAACGCTAGTAACATATATCATTTGGGATCCATCTCGTCCTCCTCATTGCTATACTAAAAGTACCTTCTTGTCGACAGTACTAAGTATTGCAAAATTGTTTTGTGGGAGGTAATTCTCAGTTTAAAGTCTAGTGTAGCTAATTCGTAATCTCTATTATAATAAATCTCGGTAATTTTGAGATCATTACAAAGTACAGTATGATCACATAATAATCTACCCGAGCTTGTCAAATGCAAATGAAGGTTCGGAATAGATTGCATAAACCCTTTTGGTAATTGTTCATATTCGATTTTTAGCCATAAAAAGTAACTGATATTTAGGTACCAGTTTGTGGCTCTTCTTTTGACATTAACTATACTAATCTAAATATAATTTAGTAGATCATCCTCATCATTATATCGTGTGGGTTGTAAGGTCGACGACCGACCTCACACACCCTGGTTTCAGAGTTTGACATGGCTCGTTAACGACTACACCGGTAGAAGTACGGAATCATCTAACTTTTCGGACAATCCGCTGATTTATCCAGCAATGTTCTAATCAAACTAGAAAGATCGCACATGGGGATTTTTATTTGACAGTGTCCACACCGGGAATCGAACCCAGATCCTCCGGATCGAAAGTCGAGCGCTCTAACCACTAGTCCACAGAGGCTGTTAGTAGGTGATTACTAAGTATTTGCTTTCTTACCTATTATTTTGCGATAAAAAATATTGTAATCAGAACTTACAAAACACTTTGCCCTCCATTTATACAGGAAAAGGTTCAAATAGAGTTTTGGGCTTTTCTTTCTTCTTTTTCTCTAGTAAAGTATCATAAATTCAACTAATGTTACAAATTGATCTTAAGATAAGAATAATACAGTTTAAAAACTAAATTACTACAAATACATTGACTTGAATAGAGTATTTTGACTTCGATGTCATTAAGTCTGTGGTTTCAATGAACGCATACTTATTACATCCACAGTCTCTACACTACCGTATTACGCTTTCCACAAAAACCAAGGCTGTTTGTACGACCCATTGTGGCTTGATGGCCTTTGTAAAAGGGTTAAGAGACTTACGAGTAACAGGTATCAAAAGTAACTGGTATATAACACAATACGCGCAGCAGCAAGTTACTAGTTAATAAAAACAATGTAAGCTGAATCAACACTACGCTATAAACGTCCAAAGCCAGAAACCCGCTTAAGGTCATAGTGTTACTACTGACGTGCGGCCGATTGTTTATAGGCTACTTATTTCGACGAAATTGTATTAATTGTGTAAATTGCTGGCTACTGGCAGTGCTTACTAGATAATTAAGTAACTGATTTAAACTTTTTTTATAATTCTATGAAAATCACCAAAAATGTAAAAAGTGGCTTAAGTATAAAAAATTAAAATTTTTCAGGATTGAAAATCTAACAATATTTTATTTTGTTTCTTCTCATGTCCTACTTAAATAAGAATAAAATTACAAATTCTGGAGTAAGGATTAAGTATTCAAAAGCATAAGTTTCAACATGTATTAATTGTTGCAGCTACCTATTATCAGTAACAGCTACTCAATACCAGATACTCCCACAATACATCATGTCCTACCTCAACGCACACAAGTTCCGCACAAACTAACAAAGCGAGATATCGATAAGAAGACAATAAACAATCACACTCTATTGCTGTTGCAACATAGCGAACATACTGTATACGGCCGTGGGGGTGTTAGCTTGCCATACATTATGTAAGAAGTGTGTGCGATTAAACGAACAATTTATATTTTTGTGCAGGGGTGTTTTGGGTCATTCTATCCTTAACTATGGCTACTGATTACGAAAAGCTATGCCGAATAATTCAATGTTACCTATTGCATACAACTGGCATGAAGTTGGTTACTTGTGTAGGCAGGTAAAAGGTAAATGACTTCAACATCACAGTTGGCAAACGTACGAGTTTCCGCATTGAAGATTTCTTGGCAGTGAAATGAACGAATTACCTAAGTATAAGGTTGTAAACATGTCTATATTTATATGGTAATGTAACAACAATCGCTTCGAAACATCATTTGTGGTGACCAAAATTTACTTCCTACTCTATATATCTACCTATTTAAAATTAATTATGAACAAAAGTATAAAGTGAAAGAGTATCAACAAACAAAAAAAATCAGTCAGTCATCATTAACGTTCACTGCTGAAGATCTCTCAACTTGTTCATGAAACTGAACTTTTTTTGGCATAGGGTGAGATACGATTTTTTAGGGTTCCGATATCAAAATGGTAAAAAAATTAACCGTTGTGGTGCGACTTTGTCTGTCTGTCTGTCCGTCTGTCTGTCTGTCACACCTGTATATCTCGGCAACCACTCATGCTATCGACATGAAGTTTGGAATAGTTTTAGAATATGTTTGCCCAACTTAAAGCACATGAAAAAAAAAAAAAAAGATTATTAAAGTAAAGGGGGCTCAAATAATGGGGAAGCCAAATTTTAAATTGTCGCTATTAAGTCGAGTGGGGATCATATGAAAGGGCTTTACTTGTACATTTTAAAATGTATTTTTTTACGACTCTTAGTTTTCAAGTCATAAAACAGTCGATAGAAATTTATGTATACATTACAGCAAAATTAAAACGATCTTTCTAAATTGCACAGTTTTTAAGAAATCTGCAAAAAACATCTACAAACTAATTTAGTTTTACGGTCTTAAAAATTGACTTTATTGCTTCTAAAAATACTTAAGGAATATCGGAAGTCCGACTCGCACTTGACCGGGTTTTTTTACCTTAAGCCACACCCCATACATCGAGCGCGAATTTGAAATTTGAAATTGGAAGGTCACGTAGGCTCGCGTACAAAAGGCCCTCAGAAGGACCACGAGAATCTCGCGAGTGGGTGCGCGCTGGGTGCGGGGTAGAGTATAGGAGGGGCGGAATGTCCGTTCAGTATGACAGTACTATTGCTTTATTATCTTTAAGTTTATGCTTAAGCAGCTAATGCAGTGTTTATAGGAAGTAAGATTTTTCTTTTTGGAATTAGTTTTCTTATTTCCAAAAGAAGTTGTTCATTTTCATAGGCGGGTGGGGTGCTGTATATTTTCACATCCTGCGGGATCGTTGTTGTCTTTATCTTGCTGGTTGCTCAACCAAGTGTGTGTCATGTACCCTTTTTGTTTTAATAAGTGTTACTTGTCATTGCCTATATTTGTTATCATTCAAATTGTAATTTGAGACAAGAACAACATGATGTAGCTCAAGCAATTAGAGTTTGTCTACGACAATTATCGTAGCTTACAAAACACTGCCCTGCCCAGGCAATGTTTCGCGTCTGTTTCAAAATTGAGCGTGGGCATAGGTAGACAACGATTCATGCCGATTGTAGTCCTTACATTACATACGTATCTACAATTAGAAAGAGAATATAAAACGTGTAAGAAAAAGGAGTTGATAATCCTTAGGGGTTCTCTTCCGTGTTTGCCATGTGCGAACCATTTCATAACATCCCATGAAACGTCTACTGCAGTAAAGGGAGCTCCATCCAGAACTGCAGAGAAAACGCGTGGTACTTTGGAGGGGATTTACCATAGTCACCACGCTTGTAAGCGTTGCGGCTGGCGACCGCAGTATTTAAGATGGTACGATACACAGAAAGATGCTGTAGCCCATCATCCTGTTCATAAGCCCTTAGAAAGAATAGTACCAACCCATCTCTTTGGTACTATTCTTTGCCGGCACCACACGGGATAGGCAAATGTGTCGCGTATGGCAGACACATTCAGAAAAAAAAAACAACTTGTAACCTCTATCTATCTAATCCTGCGTTTTGTTTGGGAGATCAAGATTTTGGTTAACTTGGTTTCATGGGCAATTGAATGATGTCAACTGAGAGACAAAATAAGATCTCCGCTGTCTTTAAAAGATCTATCTTGTTTGGTGTAGTGACATTTTTTGTTTCGCCAATTTTTTTTTAATAATAATTTTCATTTATAAAGCGTCTTGTTGTTAAGTGAACAATTGACGCAATGATTTAAATACGACAGCCAAATTTGGAATAGAAGCCCATTCACTTCCAAATCTCTTTCATACTGAACCTGCATTTCGTGCTTACAATTTTGACAATAACATTCTATCTGAGACAATATCTAGCCACGTGCGGTTACAAAACTGCGCGTGGGCAGATTTGCAACAGTGCCGTACTGTTTTATCGACGGGGTGGCAGAATTGGGGCACTGAGTAAATATACAGAGTCATAAATAAATAAATAGTCTTAAATATTTAGTGTAAGTAATGCAGCTGTTGTTTTCTAAATAATATATAAATTTTACAAATACTGCTTATAATTTTGCTTTCTAAGACATTTTGCATACACCATCCCGGGATTTTTTTATTTTGAGGATTGTTTTTATCTCTATATTTATGAATTGCCAAGTGGACAGAGATGAGGTCAAAGATGGAATGTGCCTAGAGCCAAGCCAAGAAGTCAAAATTCAAATTTTAATAAACTTTGGATTCTTATCCTACTCTCGTTTATTTATCTAAGGACGGAGGCAGAAAATACATTACTCGTTGAAGTAAGGATACTGCAATTAACATAACCAAGCCTCCCAGCAATGTATGCCGAATTAGTCTTTGAATTCAGCTAGGTGTGATCACTCCTTTAGCCTACAGCGGGAATTTTCATTGGTTTTGCTCCCAAATCCCTGTGATACTACTCACAAAAAAATTTTCGCCTTCCCATACAAGATGAATGAGCTGATCACGTGACCACTTTACTATGGAAAATTGAAAAAAAAAAATATCGAGTAATAATTTTTTTCTTTGGGTTGAAATACTACGTACAAACTTTACAGGCTTGAGATTTTGAAACCAATCAAAGACCTGTTATAATAAAATCTATGTCCAGATACCAGGTGGGCTGATAATGTCGGTAACAACGCCATTGTGATTTATTCAACGCCTCTGATATGATTTATCTCGATAAGTGTGAATGAATCACGTTTGAATTGCGGGGTTATTGACAACTTGATGGAATTTGCAAGAATTTCGATTACGGAATAAAATATTACTGTGTTTAGTAGATGATAGTATTGTCATGGTATACTTTTTCTGGAGGTATAATTTTCAATGGAAATAAATAGAAATGCTTTAGTGGATAAATCAAAGATGGAGGAAAGCGCATTGCTGGCAAAAATCAATAAAAAATCAATCTTAATATTTTTCACATACAAGGTTATTTTTTGTGAAGTCAACGACATGTCAAGCTTGACGTTCGCAGCGCGATTCTAGCCCGTACCGTACGCCTATTGAAATAAGAACAGTACGAAGTCCAATGTGTCAAGCTTGATGTTTTCTTGACTGTACCTGACATCCATTTGCACACTTATTAGTGAGGTCAAAAGGAATAACTTTTGTTTTACGCCTTTGCAAACAACGCACAAAACATTTTCAACTTTCCATATAAAATGTGTTTGTCACTTTACTGGAAGGAAACTAAAACCTAATTAGGGTTCCGATACCAAAATGGTAAAAAAAAGGAACCCTTATGGTGCCGCTCTGTCTGTCTGTCTGTCTGTCTGTCCGTCTGTCTGTCACACCTCTATATCTCAGCAACCACTAACGCTATCGAGCTGAAATTTGGAATAGTTTTAGAATATAGTTGCCCAACTTAATTGCACATGAAAATTTTTTGAAAAAAGTATAATTATTAATGTAAAGGGGGCCAAAATAGGGGGGGCCAAATTTCAAATTGTCGCTACTACGTCGAGTGGGGTATCATATGAAAGGGCTTTACTTGTACATTTTAAAATATATTTTTGTATTTTTTTAAGTTTCTTAGTTTTCAAGTTATGATGAAAAATGTCAAAAAAAATACCATTCCCCCCCCCTTATCTCCGAAGTTTGAGTAAGGGAAAATCTGAATTAATTAAAGTTGACAGAGGTTTATGTAAACTTTACAGCAAAAATAAAACGATCTTTCTAAGTTGCACAGTTTTTCAGAAATCTGCAAAAAACCTTTACAAACAAATTTAGTTTTGCGGTCCTGAAAATGGACTTTATTGCTTCCAAAAATACTATAGGTATATCGGAACCCTCGGCGCGCGAGTCCGACTCGCACTTGACCGGTTTTTTTTTACCTAATTTAATTCTACTAATCTCATACTAAATATATGGAAGTGTTTAATGTCGAAATTTTAGATATTTCTAGTTTTATTTAAAAAAGTTATTGATGTCATTTTACTCACTAGGTAACGAACTTTCGATATCAGTTTAAAGTTTTTTGACATGTGTAATAGTTACAGAATAATCGCCTGAACACTCTTATCGATTGCACCCTGTATTTGGTTTATCGAAAAAGGCTCTAACGATTTCAATGAATTTTACTATATGAGGTTTTTTTGGGAAGAAAAATAGATCGATTCATGTCTGGGATAATTAGTTTTCTCCGTTATTTTGAGTTTTTGTTGAAAATTGCATGTTTCAGAAACCCTACAGCGCCATCTATTGGTGGTCTTTGATAACGATTATACAGAGCAAAACTTGGTCACGCAGGTCACCCACGTCACCCAGATACTTCATTTTGAATCTAAACCAAACTTCCAAATTTTAAGCGATTAAATCAAAATTTTTTTGCCATGTAAGAGCTCTAGTTAGAAGTGTGCTTTGTAAAATTATTAACTTTCATATTTCTATAGAATTCTGTGAATGAAAATGATACAAAAAATTTTCTTCCAAGAATAAAATTGTCTGTACAAAACTAACTAGAAACTTATCGGAACAAATCGGACAATACAATAACACCACAGTCTCGGATAAAGAAATCGATTTCTAACTAAATGCACTTTTGCTTGCGTCCATTCAATGCCAAAGTACGCCTACCTTGAAATATTTTACCCCATTTTTGTTCGAAATAACGCGACAGGGGGCTATTCTTTACTATTGTAAATAGAGCGATTGTTAACCTTAAAGAGAGTCAGTTTTATTTATCGCTTGTGGTGGGGACCTATTCTGTACGTCGATGTGAGATAGCGATCGAATCTCGAGTAGGAAATCTGTGAATGTTGTCAGCGTGTTCAACATGCGTTTGATAGCTTGTTCTGGTTTCTTTAACTACATAAATAGTGGCATTGATTATATTTATAGGGATTTAATTCAACTTTTTTATGTCAGTTAGAGCTAACAAGCAACAAAGATTTTCCATATTTCCTAAAGCGAGATATTGTGAATAATTTTACACTTATAATTCTTGTAAATATTTTAACAGGGCTCAAAATAGGCTTAAAATTAGAGCCCTTATGTATATGCCGACGTTTAACTTACTTAGTAAACAAGTCGATGTCTATTCGATCGCGCGGATATTTTTTTTGTCCGTAAAAATCCATTGTGTTGCGGCTTACTTTAAGTATTTAACTCATTGATGTAAAGTCCATAATGATATTTTTTCCGTCCTACGTTTTGACATTAAAATATAGTTTTATAAAAACGATTGTTATAAAATCATCTAGGTGTGTTACAGTTACAAAACTAAAATCAAAATTCGTTTTAAAATCAAACGTAGTACCGTTTCAGTCAACTTCAGTCATTCAAAATCGATCCTTATCTCGTAGCCATAGAAGTTAGTCCACTATATTCTCGCTAGGTGTCGCGTGCGGCATACAGGAAGTGTCGCCTTGTCGCTATCAGATGCGCTCACAAGAAAATCGCCATTTTAATGAATCTCAGCAAGCTTTGAGAATGGGCCACAAAAGCAGCGAGTTGACGTGTTTTTATAAAACACGTTACGATTATGAATAATAAATGTACATTTCGTGAGACTGAACTTTTTTTACTGCCTAAGTTAAGTAGTGTATTGATAGAGCGCAGATGGTCCCAGGTTTTATTCCAAATCCGTTTTTTTCCGAAAGACTTGACAGAATATTGAGGAATAACTCGTCATAAAACGAATCAACACGGACTAAAAGATGCAGCGTCGTAGTAGACGTTGCAGGACCCCCCCTCCCACAAGGTAGAAGAAGATCTTCTCAAAGTAGCGGCACGTCGCTGAATGCGGGCAGCGCAGGAACGATCATCTTGGGGGTCTTCCAGCAGTAGGCTGATATACCAGCGTATTTGTTATATGAAACTAAACAACATTACACACAACCGCTTGAATGTGGAAACACTTTGACCTTGAGCGGGTCTCTGGTTTTGGGCGTTTGTAGCGTAGCGCTTTGTCAGCTTATGTCTACTGGTTTTATTTCTACTTGCTTGCTGCCGAGCGTAGGTACTTCAAAAAACATTAAAATGTCCCATAGGAACTGCGTGAGCTGATAGCGTATTTTTTATGGGAAATCCATTTTTTTTTTCATATTTTGACCTCTGTTCCTTGGGAAAGTTGATCAGTTTCATGGGTAGAGCAACCACCCGAGAGGTTTCCAGTTATATACCAAACACCCGAATATTTTTATATTTAGTCTGCTTTTATCACATTCTTTATGGCCCAACAACCGCCCTTGCACCCCGATTTAATTAGTCTAGATCTCTAGTACTTTACTTCTAACAGCGAACAATAAAGATCCGACATTTCCCTCCAATAATTAGGGCTTGTACGGGCTTCGATAGGGAAATACTGTCCCAGCTCAAGTAAAGCTAGGTCTACACTCTACATACAGGATTGCTTTTGGATCCCTAGCCAAATTTTAATATTATTATTATTATGAGTATTCAACTAAAATCTGAATAAATTTTCAAAAGAGGCGTCAGGAAACGAGGAACATATTTTGACTAGTAGCCGAAAAATAACCCAAAATGTTCATGAATATTTCATCGCAAACTTGATCGCACGACATAAACGCAACTTTTTGTCCCATCATGTTTTCATTTGGTATTATTTTCGCATATCGAAATTGGCCCAAATAAGTCCCGATCCATGTCTTTGCAGAGTTTCTTCGATCATCGAAGGATTGAGGATTATAGCAAATGACACGACCTTCGGGGAATTTAACTAGATGTCTGCACTTGCTAATAAGTACGCGATGACGTTCAAGTATAGACTCAGCCTAATAGGTTTAATTGAATTTATCTTGTAGGAAGTAAGCTTTACCGGGATAAACGTCTTTAATTGCAAGTCTTTTGTAAAGTTTATAGTAGGGATGGTTAGAATGGGTGATTTGAAATCATGTGGGTGGGTCTTATCGTTGAGTGGGTTTAAGTTAAGGTGACGGGCCGATATGTTTTGTTGTTTCTTTGTCTGAATACAGCAAGAATCAAATTCTGAATCATCATCATCATATGTGTCTATCATCTATTTATTACTGTCCTCATAAACCCTGGTGTCTGAATTGTTGAGCCACCATAGGCCTCTAATTTGGCTCCATCATATCATCCCATGAAACGACCACTGCAGGACAGGGAGCTCCCTCCAGAACTCCAGCAAAAACGCGTGGCACTTTGGAGAGGATTTACCAAAGTCACCACGCTTGCTGTTGTTGTTGACCGCAGTTTGTAAGATGGTGCGATACACAGAAAGATGCTGCTGCCCATCCTCCGGTTCAAACGCTCTTAGTCGCCTGTTACGACAACCATGGGTAGAGATGGGTAGGTACTATTCTTTGACGGCACCACACGGATTAAGATGGCTTATTAACGACTAATTTGGTAAAGATTAGCCAGGACCAACAGGTAAACGTACCGAAGCACGGAATCATCTTAGTTTCTTATCGGATAGTATGGCGCTTCATCCTGCACAGCCAAACTGGGGAAGTGATATTTGTTTGACAGTGTCCCCACCGGGATTTGAACCCAGAACCGTCTGATCAAAAGCCGAACGCTCTAGCCACTAGACCACTTAGGCCGCTTAATTCTGAAAAAAAAAAAATTGCAGGAGGGATATTATGTATCGATATTATGTAGACCGTAAAACCGTTATGAAGCCATATAGCAGCTCGATAGCATATTATTATTGATCGTAGAAGATGGAGGGCTGTGGTGGTATGGAGTTGATGTTATGTTTGTGTACTAAATAGTTATTTAATTCATTATATTACATCCTTAATCCCGTGTGGTGCCGGCAAAGAATAGTACCAACCTTTACATACCCGTGGGTGTCGTAAGCGGAGACTAAGGGCGACTGGAGGATGGGCAGCAGCATCCTCCTTTGTATTTTACATCTTACTTACTGCGGTCACCTACAACCGCGGTCCATGGTGCCAGCCGTAACGCTAACAAGCGAGGTGACTATGATGCTTCCCCTCTACATTTTTCCAGCAAAAGCTAGAATTCTAGGGGGAGCTCCCTGTCCTGTAGTGGACGTTTCATAGGATGTTATGATGACATCCTTTAAACTAGACAAAAATAAATACAAAACAAACTATCAATAACAAAGAAACAGTATTCACGTGCTATCGATTTTTCTAAGTAATAGAGATTCTTTTCTATGTAATTGAGAACTTTGACAAATTGTATTAGATATTATGTCGATGGGCATGAAAATAGCACTCCAAGAACTGTTGCTTTAAAGAAACATTGGACCATCTTCTGTTAATATTATTCCACACTCAACACCATTTCTAAAATAACAAATAATAACAACTGTAACTTTAAGCAAGCACGTTCAAAATCTTACCTCATTATCATTAGTAACCTAACTAGTACAAAACATAGAACCTTGCAGCAGTGAAATAGAGAAATGTCGTGCAGACTAAGTTGATCTACGAGTAACTGCACAAGAGCAAGTCAACTTCCGTCTTCCGTGTCGTTATGTCGCGTGTTGTGTACGATCACATCTACACGCCTGCTTACTGTTGTCTGATTAGAGGTACGAGTACCAGGCTTTCGTTGTTTAGCAAGTGTCAAGGGGTAACGGTACTTCAGTGAAAGATAAGAATAAAGGAAGGAATGCAAGTATATATTTATTTACTTAATTGTTGTACACAAGGAATTACAATGGACAACACATACAGAAAGACGAGACAGCATGTACGCACGGCAGCAAGTACACACGGCCGCACATCGGTAGAAACACTTTTGGACTTTATGGCGTGGTAATAGAGTTGAAAAAGTTTCTACCGACAAGCGGTTGACCGTACGTAGAAACAAAACTTATGTAAGCTGAACCAGCGCAACGCTACAAACGCCCAAAACCAGAGATCCGTTCAAGGTCAAAGTGTTTTCATCGAAGTGCACCCATGTGTACCTACTACTAATTTTAACTAAAAATTGTCTGTGATAAATTCGAATTCATTTGTATTGTTACATATTCCTTCGAGTAAGCAGAAAAACAGCTCTGAGTTACACTCGCCATTGGTATATTCCATTTTGTAAATATAAAGGGGTTTTACAAACTCGTTCATAACGTTTCCAAGCAATCTTTGGAGACTAAACTTTCAAATAAGTTAAAAAAACTGATTGCATTGAAAATTACAAACAAATTAATTCAATCTAATCTGGGAGTTCAATATAAAACCAGTATCAGCTATGAAAACTTCTATACCCATTGATAATGATCACTAATGTGCCGACTACTATTTTTATGGCTCCGAAACAAAACGGTAAAAACGGAACACTTACGGTGCGACTCCGTCTGTCTGTCTGTCACACCTGTTTATATCTCAGCAACCACTCATGTTATCAACTTGAGGAATCGTTTTAAAATAATAGTTGCCCAACTTAATTGCAAATGAAAGAATCATAAAAATATTATTATTCTAAAGAGAACCCAAATACGGGAGGGAAAATTTAAAATTAACGTTACTATGTAGAATGAGGTATCATATTAGAATTTTACTTGTACGTACAGTCAAGAGCACATCAAGCTTGTCACATTGGACTTTGTACCGTTCATATTTCAATAGACGTACGGGCTAGAGTCGCACTGCAAATGTCAAGCTTGCCCTGTCGTTGACTGTACATTCCAAAATAGATTTTAGTATTTTATTACGACTCTTACTTTTTAAGGTTGGTCGGTTGATAGAGATTTATGTAAATAATATAGGAAAAATAAAACGAACTTTCTAAGTAGCACAGTTTTTTTTGTAATCCGCAAAAAACCTTTACAAACAAATTTATTTTTTCAGTCCTAAAATGGACTTTATTGCTTCTAGGTATATCGGAACGCTCGGCGCCTAAGTCCGACTTCCACTTGACCGATTTTCAATCCTGGAATAAATGCCATCGACCTAGTTTTTCGTTGCTGATTGCCAAGTCAATAATTTACCTACATACAAGAAAACCGAAAGCAAAAATCCATAATATAAAATCATTTTAGTCGTTTAATCGTTTTAGTCGCCTAAGATGAATAAACCCAGAAGCCATTAGTAAGTAGGTCTTGACCAAAACTAATTCAAAACTTGAAATTAGCGTTGTAAATGCTAGCTTGAATTTCTTACTATGTAGTATGTATATCATAAATTATGTAGGCGAATAATTTTACAGGAAATCCTAAATCGTTAAAATTATTTTGTGTTAGGAAGGAGTTAGCGAGACAAATTATTATTTAAACTACGATGCCATATTTAGTTTCTTTAATGTACTTGTTTTAAGGTCGATTTTGATTATGTGCAAAGATGGCTTAAAGTTCAAACTTCTCAACCTCTTCAGAAGTGATCCATGAAGAATTAAAAGAGAAGTACATACGGTTTAAGAAGTCGTTTTTAATAAAGAGATTTACCTAGATTTTATTATTAACTTAATACCTATAAATAGGCCGGCTAACTTGATTAGGACACATTTTTAAAATTTTTGTAAAATGTTAAAAGTTATTCAATGTTGATTGTCGAAAATGTCATCGTCATTCATTTTTCTATCAAAGTGATTTATTTGGAGCAAATTTTGTAGAAAATATTGTAGGCTATTATGTAAATGGACGACAATGTTAGTAATAAAACAGTCATACGGACATAAAATGTATGTATAAAAAATTTCGAGATATAAAAATGTAACACTTTCTGCACCAAAGACGAATCCTGAAATTGCACCTATTACTATTATTTATTTATATTTGTGCAGATGACAACGTCGCTAGTACTGAATATTTTGCATAACCTCTTTGCCAAGTCACTATTAAAATTTTAGTTCAAATTTTGACCACCTGCACACATATCGCAGTCATACTGTATCAAACTTTTGAAGGTTGCCGCGCTAACCGATCACGATTATGTCAATAACATTACCAAATAACATGTCAATTTAGAATGTAACGTTTCGTGCGTGATGTTAGGCAACATGTAATCGAATCAGTTATCGGTTTTCTGCGCGCACGCCGCACGCAAGTGGTTAGGGCTCGTTTAGACTATGCAGGCATTGCCAGATTCGTTATCTAGGAATTTAAGTAACTGCTTGTTTATGTTTGTGAATTTTAATGTGTATTTGTAAGAGGCATGTTATGTTACAAAATAAGTAGCTAAGTATCGATTAAAATTCTTGTCCTCTTGTCTGACTTGTCTTGATCTTGTTCTGATGCTCGAAATTCTCACTGTATTATGTGATGAAACAAGATTACTACTAAAATTCTGTTTCCATCAAAATGCTGTGTGACATGAAAATAATTGAATAAGCAAGTCAAAATGAGGATTCATAAAATGATATGATTTCAAGCAAGAAAAAAAAAATACAAATTACCTATAATATCTCGAATTTTTTTTTATATTTGAGGCTCATTTAAAAATTGTAATTTTTGTATCGTTAGTAAGTATACAAAAAGTACTGTACTTACAATTATCAAAAAATACAAGATTTGACACGCTTATTTATGCTACTAGCTTACAAAATGAGTTGCAAATCCACAGACTCGCGCACGCACGTTGCCTAATTATAACTGTTGCATCTTACTGCAACAGTTATAACTTTCCCTATCACACGTGGAGGTATTTAGCTTGGCTGATGAGAATAGTGAACGCTCACTGAGGAATCCACGTATTAAAAAAGGCGCTTAGATGGCCAAAGAGCGAGCAATGCTCGGCATCAAGCTTCAAGATCGTCGCCCTTGACAGTGGGTAGAACACTTGACAGGTACAGTACAGGGGGACAGGGGGCATACATAACCAAGCCTCTCAGTAATGTATGCCGAATTAGTCTTTGAATTCAGCTAGGTGTGATCGTGGCTTAACGGACTGGACTGACCAAGAATAGGAAGGCTCTATGCAGATAATATTGTCTCTATAGCAGGAGAGTTTTAGTTGAGAACAACCCGGTAGGAGTGAGGGATACAAAAAAGAGGCATATGGCAAACAGGAAGCAAACAGTGATGGACGTGCTAATAAATTAGATAGATGAAAGTTTTGAAATAACTACCTGATGGTGTCTATCAAAAATATAGCCCGTTTTTTCTCATGGCGTAGGAGAGGTATACTCGTAGTGCGGAGCAAACAACTTGAACAATAATCGCGTGGATAATGATGTTGGTAAGGTAGAAGACCACACATCTTAAAATATTTCTCAAAGAAAATTGACACAGTTTTGTACAAATTGACTAAAGTGTTATACTGGCGAGACTGAAAATAAAATCAGTTTGAAATGCAACTAGTTCCTGTTATATTTCAATACGTTACACGATATACCTGTTTTATGATAACATTATTCTTTCCTCCTTCCCGCTCTCATTAACCCAACCTTGTACGGTCAGCAACCATCCAACCACTCTTAATCTGACAGACGTGAAACTTTCACTATCACGCACATAGCAAATCAAGATCAGATAACGAGTGGTAAAAAAACAGGTGAAACCTCGCAACCTTGCTTCATGCTTCGCTGAGTTCACTTTGTCTGTCTTAAGTTCGAGAATAGGATTATTTATAGTTGATTTTGTGGTAATAACTATAAAAAGAGTGTCAAAGGCTAAGGTTTGATTCGCAACTGCGTTTAGAGGTTTTTGTGTTGTAGAAATGCAACCTGTCAATCTATTTATATGAGACCTACTTTTATGAAATACTTTAAATTTTGAAGTTGGGCAGCTGATATAAGTAAGTAGTACACTTAATGATCGACAGCAAGGTCATAGATTTACTTTTAAAGAGATGCATGTTTATAGTTGTACATGTTTATTGTAATTTAAGATGTAAATGTATAAAAAATTTTTTAGGAGCAGAATTTTTTTTCAGTTTTAAAAGAGTCTTCTGCAAACTAAAACTGTGGCGAGAAACATATGTCCAAATAAAAAATATATATGATTTCCCATAGCAAAACTGCATGACATAGATTGATAGTGCCTTCTGGAAAGTCATTTTTATTGCATTTCCTTGAAACATTTGTCCAGTTTCCAGTTTTTAGGAAATATTTATTTCTTTAAATATTTCTTTAAATATTTATTTATCTATTTTTATTATATTTTTATATATTTTTTTATTTATTTGGTTTTTTATTTATCTCTGCCTACCCCGACGGGAACAAGGCGTGATATTAGGTATGTATGTATTTATTTGTATTATTTTTGCAAATTTTTACCCTGTCTGTATGTATCGTCTTCACTTTTGGTACAGTTTCAAACTAGCAAATTCAAATTATGCAAGTATTGCGGTAGGTTGATTTGATTACATTTCTAGTTTTATCTATTAAATTTCAAAACGTAATAACGTCAGATTAGTAACCCGCAAACAATGCCTAATTTGGAATTCACATTCCAAAGATCCGGTTCACTTAATTCAATAAATATACCAGCTTACGTTGGTATTAGGCGCCGATTATAAAGCAGGGCCCGTAGACATCGTGACGAGTTTATTTATAACTAGCCTATGTTATTTTATTCAATGCAAAGGCCTCCTGCTCATTCCTCCAACCATCGCGGTCTTTAGGTAATTCTGACCAATCGCTACTAATCGTCACGCCACCTTTTTAGGGTTCCGGATCCAAAACGTGAAAAACTGGACCCAATTAATATGCCTCCGATGTTTCTCTCACAGAATTATACTCGTAAAGGAGGTCTTTGTTCTGAGGTCTCTCTGTCTGTTTGTCAGCGGGCTGTATCTCATGAACCCCATGAACCGTAACTTATTTATTACATGTAAATAGAAATACTTTGTAACTTAACAGAAATAATTCCATGTTTTTATTTAATAGGTATTCAGTTGAAATTTTCACAGATTTTATATTTCTATTGCCGTTATAAAAACAACTAATGGAAAAAATAAAAAATTAAGGGGGCTTCGACCTTACTAAGAACGTGTTTTTGTTCTATTTTTTTGTTTTAGCTCTATCGTAAAAACGGAAAACTTACAAGCATGAAAGTTGATATGTTTATAGTGCATAAGCTATAGAATAAGAACAACTAATAAAAACTAGTCAAGTGTGTGTCGGACTCGCGATTCTGCGTGACGTTTTACCTTAGTGGTAAGGAACCCTCGGTGCGCGAGTCCGACTTGCACTTTGGCCGGTTTTTTTCGTGGTCTACTCCTGCGGCGTTGGCTTTTTTGGGGTATCTATTGGGTGACGGTTTCCTCCCAACGTTGCGGATACAGTGTTCTTAAATGTCCAGTCCCAAAACAGGTGAAATAAAAAATTAAGAGAACAAAAGAGGGTATTAGTGACGTAGGCTACTTACTACCGGCCAGAACCAATTTGTCGAATATATGAAATTGGCAAAGCTACATGCAAACAGTAAATAATTAAGTTTGACAGATCAATCTTTACGTCCACAATCACTTTTGTTGTTACCATTACACAGTACCTACATGTACACACGGCCGCACATCCGTAGAAGCACTTTTAGATCTTATGGCGTGGTAATAGAGTTGAAAAAGTTTCTACCGACAAGCGGTTGACCGTACTAACACAAACGTGACTCCACTAGTTAATGTCCGTGTGCCAAATTTTATTCGTGATCTCCATTTCACAATAACAATTATAACAGTTGGGAAATAATTAAACGCGACATTGCAAGTGTATAATACAGGGTCTTCTTATACAAACCATAAAAAAAAAATGCAAAGAGATATTCTGTAATGTTTTCTTTCGACAAATATCATTTTACAAGCAACTGCGGGTAGGAGGAGGTGGTAACTTTCCGGCCATAAACACTTAAAATATTTTTGACTATTTTTTAATGATTCATCATCATCATAACATCCCATAAAACGTCCACTACAGGACAGGGAGCTCCCTATAGAAAACTAGCTTTTGCTGGAAAAATGTAGAGGGGAAGTACCATAGTCACCTCGCTTGTTAGCGTTACGGCTGGCACCATGGACCGCGGTTGTAGATGACCGCAGGAAGTAAGATGTTAGATACAAAGGAGGATGCTGCTGCCCATCCTCCAGCTTATAACCCTTAGTCGCCTCTTACGACACCCACGGGTATGTAAGGGTTAATGATTAACCGAATAGAATAGAAAATGTTTAATTTGGTAAACAATTTCACTTTAACTAAACTTAAAACTTTTTACGCATATCTATGTCTTTTAAAAATTCAGGCAGCTCAGCTTATGCTCTGACCACTTTTAATTCGTCAGGTCACCGGTTTTAAATTGGCAGATAAGCTCTACTTTAAGAAGCAAAACTACAAAATTAAATCTTAGCCCAAAAATTGACTTCCTAAAGACCCTTTATACATAGGTAATGCTTAAGGCGGTCATTTAATTGTATTTGTACTTTATTGTTGTTAAGTATACTTTGGCTTTAGGCAATAATTTGTCTTCTTGTTGCGTGTAAGTGTATTTGATCGTTTTACTGAACAATTTTATTAATATTGTTGCAATCGCCGCAAAAAAATAAGTAACACATTTTGTATCGAAGTTATCATAAACTATATAACATTATCCGATTGTGCAAAACTTTTTGACGTATGAAGTATGGCAAAAAATTCAACGTCAAACGTGTTGACCTTTTTCCTGACAAAAAATATGACATTACTAGAACTCATCATCATATCGTGTGGGTTGCAAGATCGATGACCGACCTCACAAACCCTAGTGTCAGAGTTGTTGAGCCGCCAAAGGCTTCTGACATGGCTCATTAACGACTACATCCGTAGATAGTAGTCGGGACCAACGGCTTTACGTGCCTTCCGAAGCACGGAATCATCTAACTTTTCGGACAATCAGGTGATTCATCCTGCAATGTCCTAACCAAACTGGGGAGGTCACACAAAGAGATTTTTGTTTGACAGTGTCCCCACCGGGTATCGAACCCAGAACCTCCGGATCGAGAGCCGAGCGCTCTAACCACTACACCACGGAGGCTGTTTTACACCACGGAGGCTGTTTTACTAGTACTAGAACTGAAATAATGTAATATGCCCCTCTTCTACAGTGAGTTAGGTTGCCTAAAGCTGTGCCTAAAGGTTAGGGTGTCTACTTTAAATTTTTGATATATCGTCACGATACTATTCGAAACATGGAAATTCAAAACTTGGTACCTTGACGATAGAGTAGGATATTGGTTGGGTGCTAATCACTGCCAATTTCACAATTCATCCCTCTTCATTACTCTATTGTCAGTGAACGAAGTTATGAATTCGACTGTATCGAAGTAGTATAGTATCGATATATCGAAAATTGAGAGTAGACACCCAGTTTTAAATAAGAGATCGGTTTCTGGTAAAGTAGAGGTCGGGGAAGGATTTACTCCTTCAGAGATTGTATACTGTTTTTAATACACCATGTATAATATTCATGAAAATATTAATAAACTTATGCTTCGTACTAGAAAGAGTGGGATGATAATTTTTAACATAACACCATAAAAAAATATTTTTTTCTTCACCTTTTAAAAAAAAAAAACGGAACCCTTATAGGATCACTTTGTTGTCCGTCTGTCTGTCTGTCTGTCTGTCAAGACCCTTTATCTCACGAACGGGTAGAGGTATCAGGTTAAAATAAATAACATATATTAGGGTCTATAAACCACACAAGATCTGTAAATTTCAATTTTTTACAACGACGCAATCAAAAGATATGGCATTTTATGTCCTCATCTCCATACATTTATGCACTAAAGCAAAACCTTTGGGGTACTTCCCGTTGACCTAAAATTATGAAATTTGGCAAGAAGCTAGGTCTTACAGTACAAATAAAGGGAAAAGTCTGAAACCAATTGAGGTGAGCTTCTGTTTCAAGAACATTAATATAAGAGAGGGGTCAAGTTGAATGGTCGCAGAGGCCATTTTTGTTTTAGTACTTACAAACTTGAAAATTGGTCTGTTTATAGTGCATAAGCTATAAAATAACAACAAATAATAAAATTTGGTCAAGCGCGTGTCGGACTTAAAAAATCTAGCATACTTAACTTACTGACATTTCAACTAATACAATTATGATTACGTGGTGGTACGGAACCCTCGGTGCGCGAGTCCGACTCGCACTTGGCCGGTTTTTTTTTCGTGTACTTCGCAAATAAATGTGCAATGAATATTTGAACCAAAGCGCAGTCGCTTGCCAATTAATACTATCGGTAGCAATACTAGCTGCCAGCATAAATACAAATATGCCTAATTAAGGACCAGATTGGTAATCTAACGAGGTCAACACTAACAAGCTATTTGGCATAGAAATAGAAACTATTTACTTAGACATATTGAGTAATAACACTAATAACTCGAGAACGATTGATAGTAAAATGTTAGAGTCAGAAGATTAGAGGTACAATGATAAGAGTGATTGATTAGATAAAGTTGAAGCAAGGTAAAATAAATAGATTACAGTACTGTATATGGGTTGATTCTGATGGTTGAATTCATGACGCTAATCATTGGTTAATGCCAATTAAGATCTAATAGGTAAAACGTTAGAGTCAGTAGATAAAAGTATACTGATAAGATCGATTGATTAGATATAATTGAAGCGAGGAAAAAACAAACATGTAAACGACGTCATGATTCAATTTTGTTTACTGAACCCTATATATTTTATTTAAAGTTTGCTCAATGATGACGATGAAATAAGGCCGAAGAAGCATATCAACTCACGACTGTGATACATTTAGGTTATATGAACTCAGGAATACAGACGCACGCAAATAATTTTACTGCATGGGTAAACGCATTATAAAAGTTGCATAATACTTTTGTAAACGTGGTAACAATTCCACAAGTTACATAAAGATGTAGCTCAGCCTGTACAACCCACATCACCCTTAATTGTCAACGATTTGCAGCTTTTCTTCTCTAAACACCTCATTAGTCTGCATCTAATTTTGTCCAACGAAACTTACTCAATGACTACATTAGGTACACTCACGTTCAATTACTGTAATAGCACGTTTAAATTATTTTTTTTTCTAAGATTTCATTGAACACAGTAAAAGGTAGACTTGTAGCCCCGAGACTTTGTCCAAGTGAAATAAAAAAGTTGCTTAAAAGTTCAAACTCCATCAAAATATGCGCAGTGGCTTAGCCGTCAAAACACAACAGAATACTCGCATTTTATTTATTATTCATTAGTACAGTCGAGAGAACGTCAATATTGACACATTAGATATGTTACTGTCTTATTTCAATAACAGTTGGGGCTATAGTAGCGCTGCAAGTGTCAAACTTGACTTGCTTTTGGCTGTACCTACCTTGGCTAAGAAATAAGCGTGAAAAACAGCTTTGCACTTTTCTACCCATAATAAAGTGATTGTGGTTAACCACACGGAAACGGAAATGGTTAAATCTATGCAACAGCGAGATAGTCCCAACGCATGCGCGTTGACTAAATATGAACACACTTGTGAACACGACTGTACTCCATTGTACATTTAAAAAGATAAATGCAGTAGTTACAGAGAATGAACAAGATAATAGTAATGTAGGGCGGCCACGTGCCACGGGGTAGGCAAAGTAAATCTTTGCAATGTATTTAGCAATGCACAAATTTTGCAACTGTAGGCACTGTTTGTATCGCACAGCTGTATCTAGGGGTTTAATAAAGCTGGATGGCAGTGGTTCTGAAACTTTGTCTCTCAGGATTAACCTACTTACAATACGAAGTTATTACTACCAGTAATATTTAAATACTTTACGAGCCTACGGCCAAAAAAGCTTTTTGGCCGCTATATGGATTAAAACAACCACTTTCTACCTGCAGCATCACGTAAGAGCCATGGCCTGAAATTGAAAAGCTGCAGATCTCATGGCCTGTCACTTTCGTCGCAACTTAACCTTTCTGTTCCAAGTACACACGGCAGCAACCACGTAGAAACAAAAACCAGTATAAGCTGAACTAGCGCTACGCTGCTAACGCCCGAAACCACAGACCCGCTCAAGATCAAAGTGTTTACACCGACGAGCGGCTGTGTGTACGTAATGTACGGTCAACCGCACGTCGTCGGTAGAAACTTTTTCAACTCTATTACAACGCCATAAGGTCCAAAAGTGTTTCTACTGACTTGCTGTTGAGTGAACTATTCCTTTGTAAAGTTACATCTGCTGCGAAGTTAAGTACATCGTTGTGACTTATAAAAAAACTCATATTTGTAAACGACTGCATAGAATGCAGGCCCATTACGTATTTGTTTTCAAAATGAAATTTCATGACACAAGTTTTGATACCGATGAACCAATCTTATAGAAGTTTGGAAACCACAGTCTTTCAAGCTCTGACTTTGCAGAATTACAAAATGTAGAGCAAGTACGTAATAAATAGGTTCACTAGATTGGACCTATTTTATGTCTCAGTTATTATCTTTGATTCTAGGCTTTATTAAAGATTTTCCTTGTTCGGTTTGAACTTCGAACACGACCGGTTCCTTATCAAACTTTATTAAGCTCTTTCTCTATCGTTAACCCCGTCAACCAGCACTGGAACAAAATATGAAACGGTGTGTAAAATGCTGTGCGAAATTTTCCTTTAATTTACCTTACAAAACAATACAAGGTGAAATAGAAAGGGTATATATCAACCCTGAAGGATGTGATTCAGCCCATGAAACTGAACAACTTTCCCTAAGGAACATAGGTCGAAATACAAAAAAGTTTGGCCTCCCATAAATAAAATGCACGATCAGCTTATCCAGTTACTATGAGAGGTCAAAATTTTTTTTTTTAATATTTTGATCTATGTTCCTTAGAGACAGTTGTTCAGTTCCATGGGCAGAATCACATCTATCAGGGTTCATATACCCTTTTTGAAGAAAGCACGTAGAATAAAACCAGTATAAGCTGAACCAGCGCAACGCCCGAAACAAGAGACTGTTAAAGATCAAAGTGTCTTCACCGACATACGGCCGTGTGTACCTAACCTATTCATTCCAACAATTACCATAGCTATTTTGGCTATGTCGTCAAGTAGAACTTATTAAGTTGCCCAGTCACAATAGATAGACCAGAAATGTAATATCGAATGACTAACCAAGAGGCAATGGGCTTGGCTCAGACTAGAGAGCAATTTTATCTAAAAACCAAATATAATTGTGCTATTTAAAAGCACCCTCACCGATAATAGTCAGAAACTAATGATGAAGGGGTTTGCAGACAGGAACCGTGGCAATCGGAACGATATTACCGAAACCTTAACGTTTCGTTCAAAAGACCACGATCGGGGCCCTGATCAAAATTACGATTAAGGATGCCACAACGCCATTCGTCTATGTGACTCACGCACGATCACTGTGGAAGCATCTATGAAGTGCCTAAATTGACTATCAAAAAACAAACTAATATTTTCCTTATGTTCTAAAACTTCTAGTAACTACACGCACAAACACACTTATGGGAACACATAAAATTTAAAAAATTCTTACCTCATCCCGTCGAATCCGTCATCTGACCCGTTGATAGTAAGTACTGGGGCACGTGCATAAGCTTTCGCGACACGTCTGTTGCGTTCGAAAACTATTACTTTCGCCCAGATCTCGTCGTCGATCTGTGTCCATTTGTCTAGAACTTCTTGGATGTGTTCCTGTTGACAAAGAAATGTTACTGTTAGTTAATTTGAATTTTAAAGGCCTTAAAGACATAAAGCCAGAACAATTTCTTACGCGCGAGTATACGGGCGTAAAACGCTGGTAAAAACTGTTCCAGACGCAATATATGTAGCTCTAGTATCTCGGCAACGCGCGAGTGCCTACGCGCGAATCAACTCGCGCGTAAAAAAAGGTTCTGGATTGGCCCTAACACCAAAGATTTTATAAGTCATAAAAAAATATAGTTAACGTTCAGAACTTAATATTTCATGTTTAGTGTGTCCTTTTAAAATAGGATGTATTAAGTTCTACGAAAATCGTTATTGGGACGTCATAATGTCGTTCACACAAAGTCTACTAACGATTTTTTTTTCACATGGCGCCACATTCTTTGTGTAGCAATGTAGTTTAACTGACGTCACAAAGCGATATAAGAATATTATAATAATCATACTATTATTTTGACTCTGATTTTTGTTTTGACGTTCAATGAAGAGAAGCTCATTGACTATGTAAGCAAACGGTGCGTTGTACGCAAATGTGAATCTGATTGATAGTATGTTTTGTTTGCACTAAACATAAACTTAGCTGCAAACATAACCATTCAATAAAATGTGATTCATTCATTCATTGGGTGTCGTAAGTGCAAACCAAAAGCGTTTACACATTCATTAACCTGTTAAGGCATAATTGCATAACATCAAAACCTTAACAACTAGCTTATATGGGAAGATAGAGCTCCTAACTAAAACAAGCAACCCGAACCCACGTCTCGAACATACGATATCAACTTCAATCAAAGCCTCACTCAACACACTGCTCCAGTTACTAGAGCGGAACAGTTACTGGCGCTGACGTTCTGTTGCGACAAGTCGCTGACTTGCTGACTTACTTGCTACATCGGGATTAGTATCTAAACTTTGGTAATGTTCTTACAAAACGGCCTCGCAAGGTCGAGTGCAGTGGTCGTGAAAACCACGAGGGTGTAAAGATAGCGGTAACTAGTTGTAGGTACTGTACATTTTTATAGACGGGTTTTCATTTTTACAACTTGCTTATGCATGATAATAATATGCGAAAGTTTTTTGTTTTTATGAGTAGAAT
This sequence comes from Athrips mouffetella, assembly GCA_947532105.1. Lineage (NCBI taxonomy): Eukaryota > Metazoa > Arthropoda > Insecta > Lepidoptera > Gelechiidae > Athrips > Athrips mouffetella. The sequence continues at coordinate 8,361,443 of OX383960.1, read as the reverse complement.
ACATTTTTTTATGTATACTAAAACCATAAAACATACCAAGATATCTAACTGGTTGCGCATTTTTTATGGAAAGTAGACTTATTGTCCAATTTTTTAAAATTTTCTTTGTTTAATAAAATCGTGAACTAAGTATCACATGGTAAAACTGTGTTACCGTTATATTCAATAGTTTTTTAATTGTAGACCATTTGTAGACAATGACTTAAATCGAAGGTAAAGGCGGGGTAGGAAATGCATGTTACCATTTGATTGATAGATAGTTATTAAAATATGACATTTCGTGAAGGAAGCAGGAAAATACAATTGTTTAAATACTATATACTTGCAGTAAGATTGAAGGTGTTTTAATTATAGATAGCGTTATTTAATTTATCATATCAGCTGAAAGACGTGTGCATTTAATTAAATAAGGCTTAATAAAAAAATGGTATTGAGAAGTTTTATTTGACGCAGGAGCAATCGAGCTATTGTGATTTCATATGGTGACTGCAATTTATATTACGTTTAGTCATTACCAGGGCGACCGAGCTTCGCTCTATAATAGCTACCTCAACATTAAAATATCATCGGGTGAGCAAGCTATGCTACCCACCAACAGATGGCGCTGTAGGTTTTTGTCTAAAACGCAAATGCTTAAAAACACGGGGAAAACGAATTTTCCCAGACATGAAACCTAGCTAGATCGATTTTTCGCCCCCAAAAACCCCGTATGGTAAATTTCTTGGAAATGGTTAGAGCCGTTTTCGAGAAACCGATTATGATTAAACTAAACTATACTAAAAGTGCAAAACAACAACAACTTATTTAATTATTTTAACATTACGATTTGAGACAAGTAGTTCATTTAGTCTGACATTAATATTTTAAATTGTGATATATTTTGACGTAAATTAACTCTTGTGAATATTTACCAGATAATATTCACAACGACTTACTGACTCGATATAATATTTTTGAGGCTAACATCAACTGAGAAGAACTTTCCAAAATATCTCATAGTAAAAATTCGTAAGTTTGTCATTCTCGTTTTCACTGACAATATAACAAACCATGCAAAATTTAAGAAAGCGAAACATGTAGTCCAATTTTTTAACATAGACTTTTAAAAATAGTTACTTAACAACCCGTGCTAGAATTACCCTTACAAAAAAAGTACAGTTTCCAACCTTTTGTCTTTAAAATTCTTTAAGTTCAGTTCTTTTTTTTTTTTTTCAAAAAATCCTTTGCTTTGTTTACTTTTCTTTCGACTTTCTGCTTCCGCGAGATCAAATTCACTTTCAGTTTTTCTCGTTTGCTAAGAAAGTGAAACTTTTGCCGTTATTTTGATATGAGACCATATAATTGTTACGTCGTGTGTAATTGACTTTCAATCTCTTTTTAGAAAATGAACTTTATTAACTGTTGAGATACAGAAAATACTTTAAGCTTTGTGAATGGATGAACAAACGGTAAAGTTGATAGATTTATGTCTGTTTTGAAGTATATATCTCTAAGTTCATAATATAGGCATTAGTCGCTCAATCAAATATGTTTGATGATGACAAGTAATCAAATATGTTATGTAAGAGGTCAAATTTTGAATATTTAATTCATCTTTTGTATGCCATGGCCTTTTTAGGGTTCCGTACCTCAAAAGAAAAAAACGGAACCCTTATAGGATCACTTTGTTGTCCGTCTGTCTGTCTGTCTGTCTGTCTGTCTGTCTGTCTGTCTGTCTGTCTGTCTGTCTGTCTGTCTGTCTGTCTGTCAAGACCCTTTATCTCACGAACGGGTAAAGGTATCAGGTTGAAATTAATACCATATATTAGGATCCATGAACCACACAAGATCTGAAAATTTTAATTTTTTACAACGACGCAATCAAAAGATATGGCATTTTATGTCCTCATCTCCATACATTTATTCAAAAATGAAAAACCTACAGGGTACTTCCCGTTGACCTAAAATTATGAAATTTGGCAAGAAGCTAGGTCTTACAGTACAAATAATGGGAAAAGTCTGAAATCATTAAATATTACAACTTTTCTCACAACTAAAGGTAACCAATTGTGGTGAGCTCCCGTTTCAAGAACATTCATATAAGAGAGGGGTCAAGTTGGATGGTTGCTGAGGCGATTTTTGTTTTAGTTCTATTTAAAAACGGGAACACTTACAAACTTGAAAATTGGTATGTTTATAGGGAATAGGCTATAAAATAACAACAAATAATAAATTTTGGTCAAGCGCGTGTCGGACTCAAAAAATCTAGCACATTAACTTACTGAAATTTCAACTAATACAATTATGTTTATGTGGTGGTACGGAACCCTCAGTGCGCGAGTCCGACTCGCACTTGGCCGGTTTTTTATGTTCAATGAAGTTAACTGGTAGGATGTTTTTCACAGATTCTTTAATTGAACTTGGTTTAATATAATTTTCGAACATACATTTGGGTAAATAATATCTAATAGTTAGTAATCCTTGAAGAATATTTTATTGTTTCTATTGTGATATTTGAGTAACGTTTCATGTGTTTTTGACTGTTCTTGCTGAGTTCTTGCTTATTTGTTATTTAATGTCTTTATTAGCGTTATCAAAGGGCTCATAATTTTTATGTTCTCCATTATTAATTTAGAAAAGAAGCATACTTCTTTCTATCTTTAATTTGTCAGTATGTTGCCAAATTTGTTAATCATCGCGCTTTTCAGAAACTTATTTTTGCCATGAACTACGTAATGTTTTTGAACACATAGATATTTGTTTGTTGCTATGTGATGTATACTCAGCGAGATATAAGTGGATCACAAAATTTTACTTCGTAGTGTACAATGCAATTCAAGCAAATTAACTAGGTAGGTATACTCCATCCATCTCTGGGTTCGCATCTATCACAAGTTCAGTACAATGACTTGTAGATCTTTCTTCGCTTGTGCGTTCTGCACTGAATTATGACTATCTGTAAATCTGTTGTAACGCAGTGCTATCCGTAACAAATGGACAAACATTCACTTTCTCCTCATCATGTATCTGCAATTTATTATATCAAGTGGCTTAGTCATTGTCCAAACTGAGTTATGAATCTGTTGAGCGTAATTTTCTTGATGACTTTGAAAAGGTATGTTCTAGCGAAATGCAGTTTAATTAGTAAATATATTCGCTAGTTTTTTACGTATTCATAATTTTCCATTAAATTGCACACAAATAAATGTTTATGAAATCAGTACTTATATTAAAGACATTGGAATAAATCCGGGTTTTTCAATTATTTATCTATTAACACGGATATTTGCGATTCACTCAAAAACTTAAAACGAAGATTTTTGTAATGTATTAAAATTTATATTTTCAAACATTTAAGCTTTGTTTTTACGGATAGAACATAAGTTAGTGTAAAGTAAAGGAATTACTTGCGGTGCCACTTCTTTCTGTAGGCGACAGTTACCATGTCTAAGCGAGCGACAACTTGTCCATTTTATTCTATTCGTCAAAAACAAGAACCACAAAAAATAAAAGGTATGTACTAAATAGGTATTCGTCCGTGGTACTGTTCATAAATAATGAAGTATAGATACGCAAGTATCTGTCCGCTGGACCTCACAAAGAGTCCAACCCCTTTTTTATATAAGAGCATTAGAAAATAACAAGAGAGTCCTACTTCATATCGATAGCTTTGATGGTACTTTCGCTAACGTCCGATTCATGCATTCAATAATCTGCTATTATTGTCCGTACATTGTTTGTTGAATAGCAATCGTTAGTGTTGGTATTTATTTATTGTATTCTTGTATTTATTGGATTTATTCGCTAATGTGAACTGACGGAGCGTCATCCTTTTCTTTTTGTTGTGCAGTGACTAGATTTGAATTATGATATAGGTTTTTTTATAATTTTACTAGTTGTTGCCTGCGACTTCATTCGTAGATTCATAAGAGGGATTAATTTCGCAAAGTCCTCTATCAGAGGATGCCAACAAGTGCGCGTGGGTTTTCAAAATCTTTGGATTTAAGCTATACGTAAGATTAGTCAGGTTCTTTAAAAAATAAAGTTTAGTCTTTTTTTTGTTTGTTAAGTTTGGTTTCATTATGTGGTTTTATTCAAGGTAATCATCTATTCACATCTTCTTCTTCCTTTATTTTAAGGAGACCATGAAATAGAATAACTTTTTCCAAATACTACCAATTCACATTAAGTAACACCCGATATTATGATAAGACCTTGCTTTAATAAGCTATTTGATACGACCACACTCAATTTGTGGTTTCTCTTTCAAATATGCCAGCAATGCGAGTGATCTTGCAAAATGGTAATATACAGTTCTGCACTGGATTCTCGTTTAGGTAAGTATCACAGCAGTAGTTGACCAAGGCTGGCCACACCTCGTTTACCTTACCGATCGCTTTACTTGGATATGATACAGTTTTACAATTATTTAGAGATCTTTTTAATATTTTATGCTTTATATTTTGTTAATTTTATCTTAAATATATATCTTTCGCTCATTGAAATGGACTTTTTATTTTTTATCGCTATAATAAAAAGCTTCGATTAAATCTATATGTTTTATTTCCTTACGTATCTTATTATAAATTTTTTAAAAGTAAAGAGCCGGTTTACTTTTGCATGCTATCTTCCAGTGGGACACAGATAATAATAAATCTTCTATCTTCGAACAGAAGTCCATTTTATACATACATAACATCACGCCTTTTTACCATCGGGGTAGGGAGAGACCACAGCCCTCCACCTGCTACGATCTTGACATACTTCCCTCGCTTCCTCTACTTTCATCAACCCTCTCATACACGCTAAACTTTTATAAAATTAATGTCATTTAAACCGACTTACTTCATAAAAAAAATAAATGTATCATCAACTTTTCTAAGAATAATATAATTCTATCCCTTATACAACCTATACTAGGATCTTACAGATGATGATTAATGAATCTTTGCATCGTCTGTGACACATCCGTCACATTGATATGCCCATTCTTTAATTACTTGTAATTAAAATACTTATGATAATTATCCATATACGAGTATACACATTATTACGTAAGAGTTTATTTATAAGATGATAGATAGTATTAAACAAACCTTAGTATTTAGATATTTATTACTTATAAGAAAATGCGGTTGTGGTGGTCGACCTGTAAAGAATCTAAAACTACACACAAAAAGTTCAAGTTTAACGCCGCCGGTTGCCTTAGCCGGTTGCGAAAAATTATTCAGATCAAAAATTTGGCAACGCACACTTAATTTATCGTATCCCACCAAATTATTTTCCTTTCGTAGTTTATTTTTGGTCATATTAAAAGGATTTTATTGCGTACAAGGGCGACATTCAAAGATAAAGCGTGTTATTTACGAGCTACAATTTATGTAATCGTCAAAGGCTCTTTTAAAAACCTTTAAAGCAGAATTTGAGTCTCACGCACATCGAATTCCTAAACATCAATTGAAACCAGAATTTTTATTAATGATAGGCTACTTATCGGATATACATTTACCCTCTTGAACGTATGGTAACAGTTATTGAATCGAGAAAATAGTGAAAAGCTTAACTTAGCCGTGTACTGTGCGTAAAGGCACCTCTCCTATGACACCAGCCTTAACTTAACGGAAAGACGAGGTCTCTCCTAAGAAGATACAAAGAAAACTAAGACTGAGAGCCTCAAAGTTCATTTTTGTAATGCCAAATTCACCACGCTTGCCAACCGCAATGTTGAGACTTGGTTTTTGTATCATGTATTTTCACTTTCTAACTTAAAATACCGTCTCATTTTTTTGTTGGGGTTGGCACCCGAAACAATGAAGAGTAACAATTTGGCAATGGTTACGAAGTGCGAGTGATTTTCAATACACTTCAGTGTTGAAGCCAAACTACTACGCACCCACAAAGTGGTGAGCAATGAAATGATACCGGCGGCAGAGAGTTAATAAAACTTTGGCCACTCCGTTAAACGGACAAGGCTGAGGCCAAAGGCATGAATTTATGATTCTCCTTAACATAGTAGAAGCTAGCCACTGTTGGGCCGTTTGAATATAAATCAATAAACCGTTCCCAACAATGCCTACCCTTAGGCTTACAAAAACACAGACAATCATTCACAGAGCTCTCACGATAGATTGTGAAATAAATTGCATAGTTAACTTCTGAGTAGCGAATACTTATTCTAATCGTCGAACCATATATGCGCGTGGCAAATCGTATGGTTCACGCGTTTGTGAAGGTCGATCATGGCTTCGAGAATAAAGAAAATGAAGGTAAAAGAGATCATTGCTTAATGTTTGGAAAGAAACATGCCATCGTCATCATTATATTAGATGAAAAACCATCTTAGCTGCACAAAGGGCTCCTATAGAGATCTACACAACAAACGGCACGAAAGAAGAAGAAGACAACAAACGGTTGTACACTGTCCGCAAAGTTCGCATCTAGAGATTCATACATACTATATCATAAGAATTTGTAAATTTTATTTAATCCGATAGAATGACGTGAAGGTTTTACCCTACTTTGTACTACTCATTATGATAAACAAAGTGTTGTTGAAGGTAATTTTAAAAAATTGTTAGTAATAAAAAAAGAAGGAGTTGAAAAAAGAAGAAACAGAGCATAAAATATGATTAAAGGAAAAAATTAAAAATAATGACTTCTAAGAAACCTCTACAAATTTTATTACTATCGAGAGATATTTGGTGTTTCATGCACAAAATAAAAGAAAATACATCGATGTGAGCAGGCATCAGAAACCTGTGATTGATTAATAAAAAAAACCTCATCTATCATATCATATCATATCATATCTTTATTTGGTAAAAATGTTTAAAATTTACAGGTCAAAAATTGTATATTTACTATATTTTTATACTCGTAGTAATAAATAAATAATCATTATAATAATGTATAGTTAACAAAATTTGATTATGTCAAAAATTCATCGACAGAATAGAAGGCCTGCTCGATCAGCCATTGTTTTAATTTATATTTAAAGATGTTGTAGCCAGGTACGTCAATAATATTTTGAGGAATGTTATTATAAATCTTAGGTCCCATGATATGCGTTACTTTTTTTGATTTTGTCAGACGATGTTTAATAGTAACAAGCTTGTGAGCGTTACGCGTATTATACGAGTGCATGTCTTTGTTTCTGGCGTACAAATTCAAATTACTCCGCACATACAGTGACACGTTGAAGATCACTATTGACGGAAGCGTTAGTATCCCCAACGATTTAAAAAATGGTCGTGCTGAGGTTTCTTGAGGAATGCGTGCCATCAATCGCACCGCACGTTTTTGAGCCACAAAAACACGCTTCCATTCGGCTGCGCACCCCCACAATTCCACCCCGTATTGTAATATAGAGTGTACTAACGCGAAGTAACACATACGAACCACTTCAGGTGTAGCAACTCGTGATATTCTACGTAACGCGAAACATGCTCCGTTGAGTTTACAGCAGAGTTTATCTATATGAGACTCCCATGTCATTCGCCGGTCTATCTGGAACCCTAAGAAGCAGGTAGACTCTACTTGACCTATTGCAGTCCCATTGGTATGAACACTTATTGACTTCATTTTCTTTCCCGATAAGTCAAAATCGATAAAGTGTGTCTTTTTTAAATTGAGTACGAGGCCGTTTGTCTCGAACCACTGGTAGACCTGCCTTGCCGCAACGTTAAGTTTTCTCTCGAGCTCGCTGTGGGACGCCGCACATACGACAACAGCTACGTCGTCAGCGTACATGTACGTCTCCCCACTATCCACCGCTTGAGGTAAGTCATTCAATAGCAGCGAGAAGAGTATATTGGATACTGAAGAGCCTTGTGCAACTCCCATCTTAGTAGAAATTGGGTCCGACTTGATATTTCCGCCCTGTGCTACTACCCGCTGAGTTCTATGGCATAGAAGGTCCATTATCAAGGCGTGAGCAGGTCCATCAAAACCGTAGTGTTTTAGTTTGACTCCTAGCACCTTGTGATCAGCTACATCGAATGCTTTCGACAAGTCACAGCACAAGACGGCCACTGACTGTTTGTTATCGCGGGCTTCAATAATACGCCTTACTACCTCCCTAGCTAACGATGTAGTAGAGCGGCCCTCTCGATAGGCAAACTGTCGCTCGGATATCGCGTCGGTACGAGTTAGATGGGCTGTTATACGCGAGCATAACCCATTCTCAAATATTTTGGCCATTATAGGTATTATAGAAACCGGTCTGTACGAGTCCATGTCGGCTCTATTTCCTTTTCCTTTAAAAAGTGGACTTATTTTGCTCGCTTTAAGGGGTTCCGGGAATGAGCCTTTAAGTATACATTGGTTGAAAATGTACGCCAAAATGGGGGCAAGAGTATTGGAAGCCGCATTCAAGGTTACCACAGATATATCATATGTATCTCTTGTCCGCTTTTGTGCTACCCGGCGCTTGATAATACGATCCACTTCGATCGGTGAAAATGAAGTAAATCGCAAGCACCGATCAGCAGGCGCGCGCGCTGCTTGCAGTAGGGCGAAGGCGCGGTCGCAGTCGGCGGGCGGCGCACCGCACGCGGCCGCGGCACCGGCGAACCGCTCGTTCATAGCATTCACTAAATCCTTTATGCTCGTGTAAGTTTGTCCAGACGGGGACACGACCACGTCTGTAAAGTCAATTGCCGTGTTTTGGGTATTTCCTCTATACTTATTAACTAAATTCCAGGTTGTTTTGCAAACATTCGGGCTATTTTCAATCTTGTTGGCGAAAAACATTGCTTTCTTTTGTTTTATTAACTTGCCATATTTGTCATTTAGATTAGAGATAAGATTTAAAATTGAATTGTCGTTAGTATATTTTTTACTAAAATGGATAATGTCAAACAATAACGATTTAAGGTTTATCACCTCTGGCGACACCCATTGTTCATCTTTACGATTGTTTATTTTCCTCAAGGGAAAGTGTACGTCAAACTTATTGTGAACTATATTCAACACAGCCGTGATAAATTCATGTATAGAGTTATTGCTTCGCTCACGTATTTTTATCCAATCGATACTTTCTATGGCAGATGCAAAATTATCATAGTTTTGACGTGAGTAGTTTCTAGCAAGACGCGTGAGGGGGGCGGGCGTTGCCGGCGGCGGGCAGGTGATGGTACCGCGCACGGCGAGATGGTCACTAAGGTGGGTAGTTATAGGTTCTGTGTGAACGCTACCGCGCCTACTGTTTGTGTACATGTGGTCTAAGCATGTGCTTGAATTCGCGGAGATTCGTGTGGCAAAGCTCACTACGTTATAAAAATCATAGGACCTTAATACGTCATTAAGCATTTTTTTGTCGTTATTTGTGCTGCAGAGTGTGTCAATATTCATATCTCCGACTATAAAATACAAACTGTCACTACAACATAATTTATCGAGCAGGCGCTCTAGGTAAAAAAGAAAATCTGCCGAACTAATTCCACAGTTAGTTCTGTGTATACAAATAACCGTGACATGGTAGTCAATCAAGTCAACCGCGGATATTTCACAGTATAATTCAGCTGACATGGAAGTGATTTCAATATTTTCTACGGCTTTAGTGCCCGTCTTAACGTAAATACAAGATCCCCCGTGCTCGGAAGCACTCCTGCAAAAACCAGATACTAAATTATATCCGTCAATTGTCACACATTTTAACTTTTCACTAGATAACCAGTGTTCAGTGAGAGCTAGGACATTACACGCACTTAGATCACTTTGCAGGAGAACTTCAAGCCGTGGGGTCTTTTTGTCTAACGATCTAATATTTTGATGAACAACAGTAATTGTTTTCGAATTTGTCATGCGCAAAACGTTATCTTTCTGCGTCGATTTAATGTGAGTGCAGCTGGCTGCTTGTGCCGGACGACTGCGAGCCGGCGGGCTTATCTCCCCGCCCGGCACGGGGACGCACGAGAAACCAGTCCGAGAATTTCACACCTTGTGGCCACACCGACGGCGAGTTGAAACGCTCGTACAATTTCTCTGGTATTCCGATGATAAATGCGGCATGCCGGTCAGTGTTGATTTTTCGTTTTTCAACGAAATAGTCCTTTGAGGATGAGATTTTATTTAAAAATTGTAGAATGTTGTCCTCCGAAGTGTCGGGCATAAAGGACCACGCTTGGATGTATTTCAGCTTATCGATGGCCTTTAAAATCTCGTCCTCCCCTCCAACTCCGACTGTAACGGGACGTTGTTGTTGCCGTCTCTTTCGTCTCGGTTGAGCTATCTGCCATTGATTTTCGGGGCAGGTTTTATCATCGTTATCATTTAGATGCTCGTAATTGCCATCTTGTTTCGTGGCCACACTAGGTTCCTTGTTGTTGTCAGCGGAGGGGTGATGAGTAATCTTTTGCGCTATTGGGGGTTTCGTACCTGTGATTGGCTTGGTCAGTCGACCATTTGTCGTTTGAATTTGCGGTGCTGACCGAGTAGTTCCGACGGTTTTGAATGCAGCGGCTAGGTTCTTCACACTCAGACGCGTAGTTTTTTCTGTTTCGGTCTCGCTCGTCAGTGACGCACCTGGTGCTGACATTCGTTTTTGCGCCACTGTTGAATACCGCTCTCGGGCTTCATGTTGTCGTGGAATTGCTGTTGGCCTACCTTCATTTTCTCGAAGTTGCGTAGCTCCGTCTTGAATTTGGGTCTGAATCATGTCCAATCTTTCGCAAACCTGCGTAATTTTTATTTCCAATGGCTGCAGAATCTTCCGTAGTACCTTTTCAATAGCATCAATCGTTGATTTGGCCATTTTAGACAATTGTAGTGAATAAAAATAGTGAGACAGTGTAACTACCAACCAACACGCGCAAGGGGCGCGGGGAGACTGTGTGGGGAGACTATCTCCTTATCTAAACAAGTGCTATAGAATAGGTAATAGTACTAGCGCCATTAGTATGGTTAGTATTGTCATCGATATCGATAAGATCATAATTATTAAATTAAGATTAGCCAATCTCCATTCATTATTACGTAAACTAATGGCTATGGTGACAAAAATTGTATACGTAACATAGCAGTACATAACAAATCGTGACATGATTATGGCCTTGGTGATAGCATCTGGTTATTACAATGGTTATTATTGTGAAACTGAGTGTAAGTAATTATTAAAGTCACGATAGTAGGTGTTGAAGGTGGGTTGGTTCAACTTTTTTTATGCGAAATAGGTAGCATTAGACCCCGATCTCGCGTAGTGGTAAGAGACGATGGGGTCGAAGATTTTTTTTAATTTTATTTATTTGGCAATCGTCAACCTATATTTGGGGACATTTCTTCCAGTGTCGTGTTGTAGAACATTGTTCAGTTTATTGTAATTTCTTCACTTTTTAGAAGTTAAAATATGGCGAACCGCCAGTGTCGAGTGGGGAAATTGTTCATTGCTCCCCCCGTAAAGCGATAGTGGACTTAACGAAGGAAATGTCCATGACTTTTTGAGACAACACAAACTGGGCTCAAACACGAGATCGCTTGAAATCTTCGTCAGCTGCGCACTCCGTAGCAAATTTACTGCATAAAACACATCCTAAATAAACAATTTATCTATCTATCTATCTACTATCTTTGTTATTCACAAAATCACTACATATACAAATAACAAGAATTTCAACCGAGCAGGCAAGAGCCCACGCCGAGTACTCGCCAAAAACTCGGGGTCGAAAATACCTGTTCACTCTTGCCTTGAAAAGATCCAGATTATATTTTTCGCGGAACAGTCTAACTGCCAATGCAGGGAGTGAGTTAAGAATGAAGAAGCTTTTGTACGGACGAAGCTTTGTACGGACAGAGGGAAGATCAACAGCATAGGGGTGGAATTCTAACTGACTTCTATTTCCACGAAAATAGAAGGGGGGATAAGGTAGGATAAGGTCTTGCAAATCGGATGCATACTCCCCGAAATGTATCCTGTAGATACTGACAAGCAGGCTACTTTGTGACGGTGCTCAAGGCTCTGCAGCTTTTCCTCAACTAGAGTCTCGTTACCAATGTGCTTTCTTCTTGATGATATGATTGTTACATAAAATATTTTTATGACATATGATAAAAATCTTCTCTCAACAAGATCAGCGGAAAGAGCACGAACAAGGTAGAAACCACCTACATAAAAAACCAATGAACGTTGGAAAGAGAAAAAGGTTTAGGAATGGTAAGGGGAGGGTTATGGCCAGAAGCGCGTCACCAAATGTCTGAATTTTTTAATGCACATAAATATTTTAAGTGACACTAAGTGTGAACCATAAATTATGATGATGTTTCTTTTTCATTCGAGCTTGGTGAATCTAATGTTGTTGCAAACAATATCTAATATTTCAAGATATTAGAAAAATGATTTTATTATAATGTTAAAAATATTTTTAAGCACGAACATACGTTATTTATCGAAGAATCATGCAATAATAATAGTATTTATATTGATGTTAATGCATAGTGTTAATGATAGTAAACTTATTGGAAATAAAAGATAAACTTGCTTTTTATATAACTGCTTTTGATGAAATGTACCTAGCTAATTTAGATTATTATTAATATAATAAAAACACGAAACTACTTAATTTAAGTTAACATCAATCAAACAAACTTTTACACAATTCCGCATTCACAAACACATTTATCAAATATCATTAATAAATGTTTTTATTAATTTTAAACTCTATATCTAAGTATTAGGGTCTATGTAAAATGTTGACGTAATTGTTGCTCTACATAGACAGACTAAAGTAACAGTACAGACGTCCTTGCTAGGCCGTTTCCGTAAAGCGCATTCTTGGGTTAACTGGTCTGGTTTGAACCTTCCATTGCCTTGTACGGTCAACCGCTCGTCAGTAGAAACTTTTTCAACTCTATAACCACGCCATAAGGTCCAAAAGTGTTTCTACGGAAGTGCTGTCGAGTGTACTACATACTTTACTTGAAAATATACTGTCCTCTTTATAATTTTTTATAGAAGTATATTTGTATTGCAAGATAGAAAACTATAGAAAATAGTACTTATAAGAGATAAAAGATATTTTTTACGAAATATCTTAGAAGAAAGCCAATAAGGAGTTAGATGAAACTGGAGAAGGAAAAAGAAATGCGTAAAGTCAAACTGCTGGCAATGAGAAGAAATGCCTAGAAATCGCTCCATCGAAAACAGCGGGATATATAAAATAATATACAATACAAATTTACTTGAACTACGTAACTACTCTACTTCTTTAAATTTGTAATTGAATAACATCCCATAAAACGTCAATTGCAGGACAGGGAACGCCCTCCAGAACTCCAGCAAAAACTCGTGGTATTTAGGAAGGGATTTAATATAGTCACCACCTTGGAGGAGATAGGACACCACGCTTGTAAGCGTTGCGGCTGGCGACGGCTATTAAAGATGCTGCTGCCCATTAGTGCCCATCCTCCGGTTCATAAGTCCTTAGTCGCCTCTTACGACACCCACGTGTAGAGATCTGATGGGTTGGTACTATTCTTTGCAGGCACCACACGGACGATTTGTAAAAGTAGTTTCATATACCCTCTCATAAAGACAAGATAAGATATCGTTCAGGGAACTTAAAAATTGAAAGTAGGTATTTAACTTACAATAATTTCTATCAAAAGATGTAAGTATACAATTTTCGGTAAGATAAACTTCTTATTCTTTGATTTTGAAATTATATTTAAAATCATATCGCGGTTATTTATAAACAGTAACATTAGTTGAACTTCCAAAAACCTTGTGAGCTGTAAAACTAAAATATGGCCTTAATAAATTTTAATTTAAGCGCCTGCCCACCTACAGGACATACCTTTAAGTAAATTTTCATTTTATTTCGACGAAGAATTTTGTTGTGTGTATTATAAAATAAGTAAGTAGTGACAATACTGAAAAAATAATTAAACATTTTGAAAAGCATCATGCACATTTTATCATGGTCAGTTAGGTATTCTATTTCATTTATTTCGATGAAAGTATGTTTTTAACCCAACACGAGTTTTCATTTGTATCAAATTAATTGTATTCCTTCCCATCAACAAATTGAATTTTAAGGTATCATTTAGTATTAAGGGGCGTTTGTTTTAGGCAATCTTTGAACTTATCGATGTCTCTCATTTGCAAAACTTATAATTATCAACATAATTATTGGTTTGTTTATCAATTTAAAGAATCAAATTAGACCCCACAAGGCGAAAAAATGTGTAGGTATAAATCTCGCAAAACTTTAACCAACCAGAAGTAAACTGTGAAATCAAAATAATATCTTTTTTTGCAGGGATTGAACAAATAAATGTAAAACCTTTCATCACACTAACTAACTAAATGCAGCTTTTGTATATAAACATTGCGTGGAAATTGGCCAAAAAAAAATTTCTAAGCATAGTGAACCGTTCTGCAATTGGTTTTGTATGAAGAGTAAATATTTTTTGTCAATTTCACCATGTGTACCTAAGTTATTTGTACAATAACAGACTTTCTAAATTTGAAAGACAACGATGATGTCATCAACATATACTTCATCATTCAACTCAACCAAGCCTGAACTAGAATCTTAAATACAACTGGACTAGTTACTAACTTAAGTACTCTAATTACTGTGTTACGTCGACATCTGGCATTGAGAAGCGTAATCAAGAGAAAACAACATTCCTTAGTATAAACATGTCACATTTGCAACCTGCATTACTTCTTTATTAAAGCAGCCTTGGTCATCTTTGACCTACCTGGTTCACCTTTTGTGTTAACGTTCACTTCTGTATTTGAATTTATACTCCTAGCCCATTATTGAAGAAGCGACATTCATATTTACATTGCTGTATGTCTTGAAGTTGAATAAGTAAAACTTAATCAAAGTAGCAACGTATATTCAATTCAGTATCTGTCTGTACTCTGTAGACTGATTTCGTTTACCTGATTGTTATTAAAACATATGCGTTTATCATTGAATCGATTTAATTTTTTATTTTTTCACCCTATTTAAATAATTTGTTAATTAGGACACATAGGCATTGATATATTCAATGATACCTTTACAATATTTAAAAACAAAATAAAAAAATATTTTGATTGCATATGTGATACCAATAAATAATAAATAAATAAATTGTGTTTATAGTGCGACAGTTTTATTGATGTTAATACAATTTAATTTAGGTTAAATTAAATTGATTATAATTATAATATAAATTTAGTTACTTATATAAGTTAAAGTTTGTGTTAAATTAAATTAAATCAGGATCTAAAACATTTAAACATATATAGAAATTATACTTTATGAATGCTGTGTTGACTTGTAAGTGTGGTACATAAAAACCTTAAAGCCTTATATATTAAGAAACCTTTGTAAAATAACTTTATGTACTATGTTAGTTAACCAATTTAAATAAATAAATAATTATGAATGTGTCTGCTAACCTAGCAACCAAATTTTTTTCTTTTTATTGACTGTTATGCTATAACTTTTTACTATTTACATTTTAAAGTCGTGGGTGTCGTAAGAGGCGACTAAGTGTCAACTGGAGGATGGGCAGCAGCATCCTCCTTTCTATCTTACATCTTACTTATAACTGCGGTCACCTACAACGGCGGCGGTCCATGGTGCCAGCCGTAACGTTAACAAGCGAGGTGACTATGGTACTTCCCCTCCACATTTTTTCCAGCAAAAGCTAGGATTCTGGAGGGAGCTCCCTGTCCTGTAGTGGACGTTTCATGGGATGTTATGATGACATTTAAAATATACACACCATGGAAATATTTTCACCCACAATACAAGGTATCTGTCTAAGTTCTGAAATCAATTCCATCAAAATTTAGTCTTTCTCAGTATCTCTTAATTAGTGTCTTATCTTAAGATCTTCTTTTAGCATGTCTTAAAGCTTTAACACTACTAAAAGGCACTTATTTGATTAGACAAAGAGCAAAGCTAATAAGTGGGACTGACCTTTGTTAGTCAGTCACGAATCTGCAAATACCGATCATTTATTGTATAGCACACTAGCTTTTGTATCCTTGGGTACATTCTATTGTCATCAAAATTCATAATTTATTTATTTATTTAAGCATAGGGAAACATACAGCTATAATAAATACATAAAAATTAATGTTACAGGTAATCACATAAGCCAATTAAGTATCCACATAAAATTATACACTACGTCGAAAAAGACAAAAGAAAATAAGTTAAAAAAAATAAATAAATTGAAATATTAATAAGAATGAACTTTTAACCTTATATAACCAGAGAGTTTAATGTTATTAGTAATTTTATTATTTTTACTAAAACTGGAATTTCAGTTTTATTAGTTGCCAAAAAATTACTTTCATACCTTGTGTGTTGTATTTTAAAATTTATCCGATGGTCTCTACGGAACTTCATTTCATTTATCGATAGTTCATTGTTATTTTGACCTATATAAACAATTAAGAATAATACAGCAAATAAAATTACGCTCAAATAGTTACGACTAAGGAAGTTAACAAAATATTTAGTTAACAGCGAGTCTTTTGGAGTCATCACAGATTACCATGTCTTGATTGACGAAATGCAAAAGCCGTGTCAATTGAATTCAACTGTTTTGGTTTAGAAAATTGTTTCAAAGTGAAAAAGTTGCCCTACATTCTAACGTTTGAACCAATTACACAAGAGTTAAATGCACGATTTTAATGTTTCACGAAGAGGATTCGTTTAATGGATTTGACATCCAATCCGGGATTGTATTACCAATCATGACACTGGAAGGGAGATTTGATTTGTTTATTGATCAAGTTAAAGTTAAAGAATTTCCTAATACCCATATAACACAACTCCTTTTTCTTGTAAATCAGCCAAAATATAATTTTCACATTTATTTTAAAACTAAGTGAATGCATGGGAAGTCTAGGATTTAATAGTCCAACAAACAATAATATAAAAAAGCAGAAAAAAACGAAATCGTAAATGGCAAGATACTTTCAAACTTTGAAGCATTAAATTAAGTTCAATAGAATAAACTACAAACGATGAGAATAACCCAGACATCAACCTAAAACAAAAGATGACATAGATAGTATAATTTGGACCATTCTTTCGTAACTTAAGCGACATCAACCTATTCAATGAGATCTTAGAACAGGTGTTACACGTCTGCTAAACAACAACAATACTTTTACTGTTAATTACATAGATGTTAGGTCTGATTTAATCCTTAAGGCGAAGCAATAAGATGTGAATTTCAATTACAGAAGAGCAGGTTTACTTGGTAGATGTCATGTCCACTTCAACAATACAATGACATATGAAGTTAATGACAGCAAGAACATGAATGAGGCAATCCTATCGCGTGCTTGATGAATGATAAAAATTGAACCAGTGTAGTACGATGGTGCTAGAATATTGTGAATGGATAATCCAATGCATTATTGGCGTTCATCATTGATGGTGATAATGATAATGGTTGTGAATGGATAAGATTAAGATAACAAAAATAATCTACGTGTAATACTAACTACAACATGTTTTTGTCAAATTTGAATATATCAACTCATATGACACAAACATAAATTACAATTCTAAAAAAACATACTATTTATTATTAACAATGCCAAAGGTTTTTGAAAGGTTTTAGTTAGTCAACATTTTAGCATCTCACAAAAAAAAAAAAAATGATTAATAATTCGAAATCATTAGAAGATTGTAATTTTTTGTCAAATGAGTGTGGTAAATACATAAATAATTGGTAGACTTGACACCTACAGATTTAAATGTATAGAATTAAGAAACTTTAAGTGTATTGGTTTTTTGACAGCACACGTCTTTTAACAAGTTTTTCTTTTAAAAAGTAATTTTATATTGGTAAGGTTAGGGGCATATTATTATGGCATGAATCGACCGAGCACTAACCTATGATGGCGTAATAGTTGATCTGAGAACCAGAAGCGAAGATGCTTCAAAGTATTTCAAGTATGACCCTCCATTTAGTGCAAATCGTGTGAAAACCTGCGCGCACGCATTGTGAACACGCACAACCATCGTGAGCGAAAGTGAGTGGGGGGGTATTACGCAAAATTTGGCGTCTTTACAAAATAATTTATGAAGAAAACATATAATTTAGAAAATTTAACACTACTTTATGTAATGAGTCAATTTAATGAGTACAAGGCGATTAACATAAAAAGTGAAGAAGCCATGTCGAAAAAAAAGTACAAAATAAAAGTCAAGAAATAAAGTATGGAATTTGCATCGCCCATTAGTTGAAGAGAGATGCTTTTAGATATTGATCTCTAAAAGTAGTTTATCATTTAGCACTCTTTACGAAGCAATATTATTGTGATCTAAATTGAGATTTATAAAATAAAACATTCACCCAGATAGACTTGACAATCGCATGTCATAAAATGTTGAAGTGCTTTTAGTTCGTAATGCATTAGCTGCACAGCCGCTGTTTCTTTTTACATATTCATGTTGGTATTGAAAAATATCAGATGCGATGTAAGCATGATCAGCATGGATAGGTTAACAAAATACCAATAAAACATATAAACACGAAACAACGCGACGCACATATTGAAAAGGAATTTTGACTATATTTGAGACAAAATACAGTTGAAAATAATATAGCAAGAACAAGGCGAATATAAAGCTGCAAAATAAGACAGGTGCGAGGAAAATGAAAGTTGTTCTCTTCCTGCTTACAACTCGCTATGCGGTGGCTGCGGCAAAGCAAGGACGCGAGAAACTATGCGCTAATAATACAGTGGACCACATGGCTAGGGTAACTTTTGCATTGCAAATATCAACTTTATCGGTATAAAATAAAGTCCACAAAGAAACACTTAATGTGAGGTCTGAATGCTTATTATTAATGCAGATACAGAACATGATGTTGAAGTGCATGTAAATAGCTAGGGAATAGGGAGGTGATCACATAAGATAGCATATTATTATGGTGACAAAAATAAATAGCCTAAGAATGTTTCATTATTAAAGCAAAAAGATTATCAGACTTAAATAAAAATATACATTTTCGATATTCATTACAATGGGAACTGGACTTTGAATAAAATGAAATTGTAGACAAATATCTATAACTTATTACTCCATTAACATGATATTGAAATTAAGAGTAAAAACAGTTTACAACGATATTACATAAAGAACAGTTATAGTAGCGATGGAACCCCATCGAACAAGTTAACTTTATGATTTTATTATGCGAGCGAGACGAAAGGAAGAGTTGGGATCGACTTTCACTCGGCACACGCTAAAAAGTGAAACTGGAATCTGCGCTTGCGCAGCGTTAAGTGATAAGTGACGTCAGCTGATAAAAAAGTTTCCCGAGCCTATTAGTACTGTTTAATGATTCAAATTGGAGATTAATTAACACAAATTATAAGGAAGAATCACCATTACAAGACTATGCTAATTCGTGACATTGATTATTGCGTTCAAGAATTTATGAAAATGAATACGATATAAAATTTGCAGTAAACAAAAGAAGCTCTAAAAGATGCAAATGAAACACATAATATTTACATAGAAACGTTCCAAAATAATGAACGTGATACTCGTAAGTAGAGTAACGCAGATGTCCTATAAGTAATTCTCGAGGTCAACAAGTTTTTATAATAAGGGAAAGGAACGGACGCACGGCGTAAGGGTAAAATTACCAACGCTTCATTCTGGTATAGCAATATTTTTACTTTTATTAAAATCTTGATTTCAACTTTAAAATACGTGTTTCTAAATAAAAATATATGCACAAAAAACCATTAAATAAACAATAAAAATAAATTACGGTATCCACTACTTCTAGTTAGCCCTAAAACTTTAGATGATGACTAAAAGGTTTGCAATAAACGAGCAAAAACACAGAGGTATTAAAGATTTCATTAGGCGTATTTACGAGTTCTACGAATTTGGTATAAACAGAACTGTAATTATCGACTTCTGCCGATATGAAGCCCGTTTCGAGCGCCGTTGAACTTTGCAGAGAGGTCGAAGTTAAATCAAATGTCAATGGAGCGATTGGGGTAAAACCTAAATAGAATGGAATGTCTAGGGCCGATCCATTCTTGAAGATAACCTTTGCAGTTAAAACTATTTATACTTTTTTTAAATCGGATCATAAATTTTGCAAGGTCATTGGCAAAGTCATGTTCTTGAAAAATAAACCATCGAAGCTCGATACCAACGTTCCCTTTGTCATGGGGTTATACATTCGTTTGTATCGCCTTCACATCATCAATTTGTTTTGCTTATCTTGCAAACTAAGCGTGACAGGCTTGCCTATACGAATGAGTACATTTAACCGGTGACGTTGATATTCTTAGTATTTTGCATGTGAAGAAAACTAAAGACATTGTGCATATCATCTTCCAAGTCAATGTTGGCTTGGGCCAATCAAGGATAAACTACCTTTTCAAATACCACATATAAATAAACCTGCATCCTTCTTAATTCAACTCAACAATTGACCTTATAAGTGTACTTCAATTTTCATTGGATCGTTGATATATTAGTTTGGTCCTCGATTTTAACTGAATATACAAAAGAAATTAAATTAATGATCTAAAAAAATGCACATTCTTTTTTGAACCGGATATGTCTGTTCGTGCAAGGACGTCTCACCTTCTGTTCCCACATTTTTAAGGTCATCAGGGTAGGGTCGCTAATGTCTTCGACCGTTTTAGTGTATTTTTTGTTTCTTAATTTTTAATAGCTGTGGCAAGACGCGTTTCATAATCACTATCAGATCTAGACGTTACTTTGTTCTCTTGATCTTCAATTAGTGATATATTGTGTTTTAATTGTACTCGGATGAATTGTGTGGCTCCAAAATAGTGACAACTGGATTTTCGCAACAAATAGTATGCTTCTTCTTAGACTCATATTGCAATGTCCAAGCCTTACATTGATGATGTAATATTTTACTTACTGCTTACTATTTAAATGTCAAATATTGACCTACGACACGAAGATGGGGCCTGCCTAGCTACTGACATGATTGCTATATATATCTAATAAACCGGCATTTAAGATACAAATCTCGACATTAACACCAATTAAATAATGTTCAGATTTTGATGAAGAAATTTTTTACATTTTAGAAATAAACTATGATGAAACTTTAATTTATCAACAAAACACACAACAGGAAATGCAAAATATACGTCAGAAAGGATTATGTACATTGCAATAATGATTTAAAGCTGTCCATGTAACAGGTTGGGTAATTATTAAAACCTGTTTTTTAAAGCAAAAAAAATTGTTATGAAATACTTGATCGAAAACTGCATAACGTAGAAGAACAACTTTGGTAAATGTTGCAACACGACTTAGTTATTTTTCATTCCTTAAATCTTAAAATCTTAGTGCTGCAGTATTGTTTTTGTTTTTGAGAAAGGTACACAAGTGACGCCGTCAGTCGTCCCTAAAAAAAAAGTACCAACCCCTCTCTACCCGTGGGTGTCATAATAGGTGACTTAGGGATTATGAACTGTAGGATGAGCTGCAGCGTCCTTTTGTGTGTCGCACCACCTTACATACTGCAGCCGCAACGCTAACAAGCGTGGTGACTATGGTACTTCACCTCTAAATTGTACCATGCCATGCGTTTTAGCTGGTACGCTGGAGGGAGCTCCCTGTCCTGTAGTCGACGTTTCATGGGATGTCATGATGACTCGAGTGGTAAGGTTTATAATTATGCCTAAGAGTTTGGGCGTGTTTTTTTCATGTTCCAAATTAAGAAATTTTCTTGTTCTATTCTATTGTATTCTATTTATTAGTGAGTGTTTCTTATTAATGTGTGTTGACATGGACGGTGTTGATCATTATTTTTTCCCTTTAGCTGTGATTTCAAACATTTATGTATTATTATTATATATATATAACGTAAACCTTGTTCAAAATAAACGACAAAAGTTTTCACTTTTAGTTCGTGACAAGTCGTTAAGATCGTCACGCGCACATCATACGCTCGTGAGTTTGTCGCAATTAAATTGTCTACAACTATTACAATCACACAAATTACCAAGGAGAAATGTTTGTTATGTAAAACACAAATTATTTAGTAGAGAAATTAATAAAACAAGATAAATACAATTTTTTAAAAGATGTAATTGAAAAGAACATATGGTATTTATGGATCGAACATCGAATGAAAAATATGGATAGAAACAATAAAACAGAAGTATTGACTTATGACTGAAATAAAAGATTCTTGGAAGGGTTGTAAAACGCATAAATACGTTACTGATTAGTTATTCAATATTCGTAAGTGAGTGTTTGCTTACCTATTATTTTGCATAGCAGCCTAGCTATAAAAGTAAGTGCTAGAGGGCCAAAGGTGACGATTTTATTTTACGTAATACACTGCCAGTTGTATTAACCTTTTTTTTTAAGTTTAAAGTATTTAAAGTCTATCGCCTCTGTCATCTGATAAGAAAGTGACAGAATTAGATTTAACGGAGCTTTAACTTCAAAGAAGCTTCTTGCAACTGCCAGAGTAAGGAACGAATAAATAATTTTCAACACTTGTTTCACTATGGTGTTTCAAACAAAATTATGTATGAGACAAAAGGTCACATAATAAATCAATTGTCAAAAGCCCAAATTCTATAAAACAAAAGAAACTTAAAAAATTCCGCCATCAAAGAATGATAGACAGAGAAATTCCTACCAATAATTTGCCAACGGCAATATAAACATAAAGGTTACGCCCATACAAGCCAATAACAAACACGAACCGGACAGCGAGCCGTCAAGCTAGTGTCGCAAGCTCAGGTGGCTTGCAACAGTCACTGCCACGCGAAATAAGGACATAACTGTATAAATTTCACGTGTTAAGCCGCTGTTTTTTGGGCCTTGAACGATACGAGTGTGTTGATGTGCTATGATGAATGCATGTACATTGTGCACTTGAGTATATGTTGTTGTATACTGTAATCATTATACTTATTTTAAAAAATAGGACTTATTCTAACCGCTCATCAATTTAATGAGGCAATAATAGGATATGGAACAATAAATTCAGGAAGATTTTGGATCAAGTACCTAAAAATAATTTTAAGACTATGCTAAGTGAACTTCCTGCAAATTTATTTGAATAGATCACATTGAAAATAATATAATAAAGACACGCTGTGCAAATCTAGGCAGCCTTGGTCTAGTTTTCAATGCGCTCTTAGAAATATTGCACTCAGATTCTTATTTCCGAATCAGTAAATTACCTTGATATTCTGTAACTCCAGATTGAAGTTCGCCAAAACGTGACTGTTTTTTTAAACAAACTTAAATAACAACACATACCTATTTCAAGTTCTACCTATACAGAATTGATTATCACGACTTCAAAATAAATAAATAAAATACGAGATAAATGTAGAAAAAAGACCAAAACATATATACAGCTAGCTTTTATCATTAATTATTTGGAGTTTTAAATGGACATCTGGAATAATACCAATAAAGTTAATTTTATTTGTGGTTACATAATAAAATTGAATATGTTTAGGTGTCTCGAAGTAAAACTTTGGTACATATAATAAAATAAACGTATGGTTTTTAGACGGTTTGAGGTCATTAGAACTTCTTTTGTTAAGAGCAACATCCTTTGAGATTAATATTTGGTAATATCTCAACTTCCTCATCAATCTGACAAATATTAATCTGTTAAATAAGTTCGCGGATTTTTGTGTATCCCACTTTAAATAATGCTCAGAAATATGACATGAAAGGATAAAAACTCCACATCAACTAAAGTCAATCCTCTATCAATACTAGACACAAGGCCACAACACAACAAACCTCGTTTTAAATATCTTATTCAGGCTGTAGATATCAGTAGATTATAAACTGGTATATTGGTAAAGAGAAGCTTAAAGTGGCGTCTATAATTGAAAAAATAACAAAGATGGTATGGACATAATTATGAGGAAAGAAGACCAGCAGTCCAGCGTGTAACTAAAAGAGTGATAAGTATGAATGTAAATGAATTGAGAAAGATGATATAAAAAAGTGGAAGCAATGAAGTGTTGTAGTGACTCCAAAAATAATTGGATACCGGCAGGAGAATTATGATGATATGTATCTTTAACTTATTTCACGAATTTAGACAAAGGTATTGATTGGTATTGGACCATGGGTATTGGACCTATTGAACACAAAGTGACCGTTAACTAGCGTGCAACCTAGAAGTGACATGAGACACATCCGACCCAATCCTTATGCTATCCGCGGTCAACTTTTCCAACCACCGAAATGCATTTATTTAGGAACTGTGATATGAATCAATGTATATGAAGGTAAAAATGCAATATCTCATGGAAATGTAAACTATCAACTAAATAATAAACTTCCTCAGTAGTTATTCAAATAAACGTGACTTAATTTAACTGACATTGTATATTCAATAGGGTCAGATGTCCATAGACCAGATGTCTGTTTACTGGACGATTTGCGATGCCGTAACGCAGCCATTGTTATTGATCGGTCACGATCTCGATCAATGGGCCAGGGCGGGTCGTAGTTGACCACAGTCCAACTGATACAGTTATTACAGTCGACAGAACAGTTTTGATGTACATACTGGTTTACAGAAGGAGGTAAAGATGGTAATGACGATATCAAATGGATCGGAGAGAAAACATGGTAAGTGAATGCAAATATGATTAGGTTCATCCGAAAATTAGAAATTGTTTACATTTTTATGCTATAGCGGGCAGACGAGTGGACAGCTCACCTGATGGTTAGATTCACTGCTTCCTATGGACACCAGCAACACCAGGATAAGTGTGTTGCCGATGTTTTAAGATACTCTAAGAATGATGACAACTGAAAAGGCACAATACGCCAGTCAAATTGCATCAAACCTCTTATGATCTTAGTGTGTATAGAGATCACGTCACACCAATCGTATTCAAATGCAGTCAATCCACAGTCAATCACGAAAAATAACATAAGCTCAAGCATGGCTTAAACGCGGTTTCGTTGCAGAATTTGCAGGTCAAGTGATCATTACACCGAACGATAAGTAGGTTTCGACAGTATTACAACCAGCAGTTTGGTTAAATGATTTTGGCATTTAGATTATTTATGTTTGTGTAATCTGCATTACAGCCTTAATTTTGAAAAAGGATTAACCAAAGATATTATGGTACGCGCCCTCCTCACGAGCGATGCCGGCACAGAATATAACCAACCCGTCTGTATACCCGTGGGTGTCGTAAGAGGCGACTAAGGGATTATGAACCGGAGGATGGGCAGCAGCGTCCTTCTGTTTATCGCGCGTATGTACACAGCCACGACGTCATCAAGCGTGGTGACTATGGTACTTCCCCTCCACATTGTTCCAGCAAAAGCTGGAGCTGCAGAGGACGTTTCATGGGATGTTATTATGGTGATGATATTGATTACAGTATTAAGTGTGAGATACAAATTAACTAATTGAAAAAATTAAATTTCATGTGTATAATTACAAAACAACTCAAAAAAAAAATCATTGTAAATGAGAAATTAACTTCATATAAAATTATTAAAGTTTTAAAGAAAAAGACGTATTTTCGTACCTTTAGAAGTCTGTTACTATACATTGCGTTTAAGCACGTAATACAAAACAACGGAACTAGTCGATAACATCGTGTGTCAAAGGATGACCATTGTTGATTCGTTCCACCGATTACGGTAGGTAACGGACTGAGCAGTTAGCCTTAGATGAATGCGCATGGGACAAAAAACGTGAAAAAAGAAGGGAGGTAAGATGAAAATGTTGTTGAGCAGGAAGATAAACTAGAAGGTCTTCAGGAAAAGAACAATCAGGATTTTATAGCACTGAACTGATCTTGAAAGCTTATGAGTCACAAGGAACTTACAAATAAGTACTTACATAATTTTGAAATAGATAACTGGATTACAAATACAGCATATTTGCTAATTTGGCGAAAAGTTTTGTTTCAATGTAATGGCTTATTGACTTTATGATCCATCTATAGTTTGAAAAAAAAATCAATACTTATTTATACCAAGAGAATCTGTAAGTCTCACTTTCACTGTCAACCACAATACCTATCATAGATGTGTACCTATAAAAAATTATGGTTGATTTTGAAAGCACTGGTTGAACGAGAGTGTCAATTTTATACACTGCAAGCACAGATAAAATACCGGTATGAAGAACAGGTTCCGTATCAGTCGGCAGTTTAAAATTAGATGTAAAGATCACTGGAGGTGAAATGGTAATGGATAATCAAACTAGCGATGCTATCGATGGAAACTTTGGAGCTAAATGTAACGTTGTAACTGCTACTTGCTTTGTAGACAGGTTCTCACGTCCTTAATAACTGTAAGCAGTCGGAAACGGTTACAAAAACTCAGCCATAGACAAAGGAAAGGGAAACGTAATACACGGAACATGAGACACAGTGTTTGGTAACGCAAATTGAGTTAGGATGCATGTTAATTCAGTAAACGACTCATTTGTTCACATTTAATTAAAAAGTAGGTCATGTTGGTAGCTATGTTCATGACATAATTGCTACAAGTTAACTTTTGTACGAAGAGGATTTACGAAATTATCGTCAGTACATGACAAATACCTAATATAAACTTGAAGAAAAGTAACTAAACGCGACAAATCTAAAATTGTCAGTGTCACCCAATAATTTTGAGAGATACCTCAACCATTAAATTTCTCTTTGTCGTTTGACATAATAGACCATTCGGTTTTCACTGTGATCTATCATTTAACTCCTATTACACTAACGGTGTGAATTCAGCCGTAGTCGTTACTTACACCGCCTCGACAACTCTGTGATGGATGGATAGAAAGTTTGGGCCTTTAGCTCTCATAATTTTTGATTGCTTGGTCATTAATTTTGAAAGATTAGCCTTTAGTCTTTTTTGTTTTTTTTTGATTGGTTGTGAACTTTTAATTCAGCTGGTTGAAATTCTCAAATTTTTGCTAGCTCAAAACTTATTTTGTATCTTATAGTTTCACAAGCACACAATAATCTGCGAATTTATCACAGTAATAGAAAAATACAAAATGCAGTAAGTCTTACAACGTCTCAAATACATCTACTTTCCAAATTCCTGCCAAACAGTCAACCAGTTATAGAAGCATCAGATAGGGGCAAGATGAATATTTTCTTGACTTTATGAGTATTTCACTTAATATACCTACTATAAACTTCCTAAAACAACTCTGAAATGGGTCTAACTTGTAGTCTTTAAGTACGTTATTGCCACTATATGACAAGCCCGTCTGTGTGGTTGGTAGTGAGCCTGCCTTTCACGCCGTGGGCCGCAAGTTCGATCCACGCCCAGGGCAAATTTTTGAGTGATGAACACAACTGTTTGTTCTATGTCTGGTATGTGCTATGTGAATATTTATGAATGTATATCAGGCTCTGATACCCATAGTTCAGGCTGGCTTTGCCTGATTAGGTTTCAGATGACCTTGTGTGAAATGTCCCCCAATATTTAATTTATTTGTTCATATTTATTTTGACAGTTATAGTCGTTGCAACGAGAGTCGTACTTGCAGTCTTTTTACTTCGATGGTAACCTTTTTCAGTCAAAATGTCACCGACAGGATCTGGCCTTATATAGCTTATCCTTACGGTATGAATTCTCCATCTGGGTGGTGGTGACCTTTAAAAGATAGTTTTATGTTATTGCAACCTTTTCCTAAACTTAATTTATCGCCAACATTGTCATGACATAAAAGTTTAAAACTGCGCATGTTTCTAACATTACATTATCACTCTGAATCTGATACAATAAAGTCATGTACATACTTGTAATGCAATCTAGTACGCACTTATATTACTCCTACATAAAATACATGTCTAGATTATTTGTTCTTACCTTGTAAAGTTTGTCTTTCTGATACCACACATCCTCCTCCTCTTCTATTTGGGGGGCAAAAGCCTGTGTGAGGTCATCCCGCGACCGCGACAATATTCGACGACGTGACACCATCTCGCCTCCCGTCGCCGCCTCAAACGGGCCTAGGCTGGAACAAAAGAGAGACATATTATTAGTATAGGATGAATAGAGTCGAAGGTCAATGACCTTGGTGGTGGGGTAATGAATGATTTAAGGAATAGCTCGTTGAGTTTAAACATACAATTAAACATAGCAAGTAGTATATTCCATTTTTTTTTCGTTTATTCCTACTCTTACCAACACATTTTGCAGCCATGACAATAGAACCAGAGTACCTATATTTGACGGAAAGAGTACCTAACATTGTTTTACAAATATCTTTTTTCTGACAGCCTTAGCCAAATGTTTTTGACACAGCTGCAAAATGCGTTGGAATAAACTAAAAAGTGGATCATATACGTTTTCGCGCTAAGACCCGGAACAAAATAAACATATATGTTTTGTTCTTATAATTTTAGTCAACGTTAACTAGAGGTCTTTTTAGAATGTTTTGTAAAACCAACGAATAACATATTTATTCGTAGAGAGTACTATATCTATCACTTGAACAAAGAAAGAACACAGCAAACAAACTTTAAAAGCAAGAGAAATTGTCAACCTTTTCACACAGACGCACTAACTATAACTAACAATCGGCAGCATAATATCTAAGCTCTCTAGTCTTGCCTTGTGGCGTTAAATGCCTAGCCTTGACTT
Organism: Athrips mouffetella; assembly: GCA_947532105.1. Classification (NCBI taxonomy): domain Eukaryota; kingdom Metazoa; phylum Arthropoda; class Insecta; order Lepidoptera; family Gelechiidae; genus Athrips; species Athrips mouffetella. The sequence continues at coordinate 8,332,869 of OX383960.1, read as the reverse complement.
GCTTTTACCTTGCTCCAACGCACCAACAACGTGCTTTGATACCTTGATATGTTCATGAATATTTGAATCATGATATCTTAAAGATTTTTAGAACGTTCTGCATTTAAAGTTCAAAAGAAAAATTTGCAACTTGAATACGTATATCAAAATTGATTATAGTTTAGCAGATGATGGCAATAGGTCAACTTCTTATATCTTTAATGATGCAATATTCACTTAGATAGAAATAATTATATCATCAATCAAGAAGCCTCAGCTGCCACAGTCTTTACTCGCTCTATCAAAGGCTATTAACATGCTTCTATCGACAGTCATTCACTAGTAGACGTGCAAAACCCAAATTCCAAATCCCTATCAATATCAACAATCACTGATCCAATTGTCAAACTTTCTACACCGGATTAACTTTTATACATAACCGTTATGAAACTTAGACAATAGGAAGGTGAAAGCAACAGTTATTGCCATTGAGGTATCTATCGTGCGAGTTAAGCTCTTCATCAGTTTGCTATTCAAGATGAATGATAGTCTATCAGTCAAAATAGAAGCTGAAATCTTGTTATGTTTGGAAATAAGACTCGTACTAAGATCTTTAACTTCATCAACGCCTGGGGCTTTCGGGGTTTTATGTTCAGTAATTACATGTAATTTTGTAAGCATATCGTTAATTTGCTGTAGAGATTTTGACATGCTTGTCAATTATTTAGCGCGACCTTTGGCTTCATGAATAGCGGACTTTTATCGAGGAATTAAAGAGGATGGATACGTTTGCTATTACAAAATTTATCCTCTCAAAGTTTCTATAGTTTGAAACGAACTGTTATGTTTTATTATTAAGAGTTTGAATTTTGATATGTAATGTCATAAAACTGGGTGATCTTGGTAGTTTGAACGATATTACCCAAAAGAAAAACCTTTGTCTAAAACCATCAAGACTTAACGTAACTTTTTAGGCAAAGAGTTTAATTTGGTGATATCGTTCAAATTACCAAGATTACCCCTGTAGTGTTAATTAGTCCTTATCATTTATTTCTTTACGAATAATTTTATTCTAACACTTCTTTTGAACGGAAAATTCACGAGAATTCTGCTGTTGCATCTACGTATTCTTCGTCCATATCATTGTTTCCTCCGCTCTCGGTGTGGGCAGCTACTTTGCTTCCTTCCTACCAACAATGTGTGGCATTGGGTTCGACATTGGCGCCATGGACCGTGTCTAACGATCGTGGTTGCCGGCTGGTGGTTCCTTCTATTCATACTGCTTACGATTCTTATAGTGCAAGTTAAGATTAAAAAGTCATTTGAGATAGGTGGTAAGTTTTTCAAAAACTAATTTAAAGATGACGAAACAAATGCTGTAATGTTCTCATAGTTCAGAAAATTTAAAGTGTTGATATCAACACCCACTAGGGCAGAAGAAGTAACGTAATGATTTATTAAGTGAACTTTTGATTACTTTTCACACATATGTTTATATATCGTGCTTACAGGTTGTATTTTTTTCAGCCTCTTAAACTCTTCGATTGTACTCTACTCTATGCCATAATTTCAAATTGTTACCCGTTTCTATACTTTCAATGCTTTAAAATTTTACTCCACTTATCAGTTCAATCCGGTATGAATAACACCAATTTTACAGATTGTCGAATCTATCTATTTTCTCAAATCTTTCCATTGGATCGATATACATTTGTGGCACGTGCTTTGACTCAAATAACTACAATACACACCTCGATAGTGAATTTCGCTAAAAGCAGTAGTTAGGGAGAAAACTCGTATATTATACGGTGTGTAATAGAGCTTGTTGAATGATACAATTGTTAAGCAGTTGTAAAGAAAGTGGATAAGAAAATTGGTACATAAATGAATCAATAAATCTGATTTGATAAAAATATATTATGGGATAGAAGCGATGTACTAAAAAAATAGAGTAACGTATATGAATTGTCTACCTCAAATAATCCCTGGATGCTGGAGCGGTATCCTTAGCGATATTGTACATCCTCACTCCCCCTTCTCCCACCCCCTTTCTATCCCCTCCCCTAACCCATCTTCCCCCTCACCCTCTGACTCTTCTAAAGCTCAATGTAGTACCACTTATTTCCGCCAGAAGGCCTTTATCTACTTTGCACGAAATGACCCCTCAAATGACCCCTCAAACGTTTTTTGACGATACATATTCAGATATAAAACTTCATCTTATGGCGGGAACTTTTGTACATTTATAAGTCTTTTTCTGTTTTGGGCTTTGTACATGAATAAATAGAACTATATACTCGTAGAATCATTAAAGAGAAACCTGTTCATTAATGTCATCTTAATGTCAAGGTACAGTTTAATTTACGGTCAAAGTGCATCTATCTCAATTATGCCAATTATATGCATAATAATATCTGTCCAATTATTTAAACAGACACATAATTGTAGATATCTGTTCAAATAATTATAATTTCTCAGTGCACAGAAACCTGCTTAGTGCAGCGTAATTTTCTTCACATTCAATAAAATTTATTTACAATGCAATGTATTGGAAAGTTGAAAGTTTCATTGAATACGAATACCCTAAGTATGGTTTACAAAAGCACTTGAAGATAATGAGGAGAAATTATAAATTATTGGCTTTCCGCCCATATGAAATCTGACTAGGCTTAAAGTTACGGATGACCTTAATTACTATTCAAAGAATGAATGAGAATTGATTTTTAAAGTCGCTTGAGTATTTATTAACTGATTCACCTCCGATCTTTCAATACAATCTTCTTTTATTGACATCAACTCCATACCACATAGAAAAAATATAGAAAAATTCAATGACAATATATTTGCTTGCAGATTTTTTTTTTTATACCAGGCATATTATTAGATAGATTTAAAATATAATATTCATTTAGAGCGATAGTAATGTGGTGATCTCTTACCAGGACCAAATTCAGGACGTTCTGAATAAAGGCCAGGTTAAAAGTACCCTAAACCGACGAGCATGTATGAAAGGATTGATGAAATTACAGGAAGCAAGGGAAGTATGTCAAGATCGTAGCAGGTGGAGGACTGTGGTCTCTGCCTACCCCGACGGGAAAGAGGCGTGATGTTATGTATGTATGTTATACATACATACATAACTATGTATATGTATGATCTCTATTTTCCTTGGTCATTTAAAAGCGTTGCTGTCGGTACGCATTAAACTATGTCGCCCAGTTAAGCATTTTGCAATTTGTTTTTATTGAATCGTCTTAAGACCCGATATGGTAATTGTTTATGCTTTCCCTGTCTCAACTTTCTTTAAACATTTTATTCGCAAGTGTCACCATAAAGTGGTGATAAAACAACCATTTGATATACCCTGTCCAATAACCGCCACTTTCACAGTTGGTTTGATGCACAAGAAGCGAGTAATTCGACTTTTGTTACCGTTTTGTTACTGAATAACGATTGTTAATAAAGAAATTGTTTAGTATGCGTTGTCTTCTGTTTCCGGGATTCGATTCCTTTTCTTTTAATTCTTTATTCACATTGGTCATTATTGTCCGTATGGTACCGACAAAGAATAGTACCAACAATACCAACCCATCCATACCCGTGGGTGTCGTAAGAGGCGACTCAGAGCTTATGAACCGGAGAATGGGCAGCAGCATATTTCTGTGTATTATAACCATCTTACATACTGCGGTCGCCAGCCGCAACGCTTACAAGCGTGGTGACTATGGTATATCCCCCCTAAAGTACCACGCGTTTTTGATGGAGTTCTGGAGGGAGCTGCGTGTCCTACAGTGGACGTTTTATGGGATGTTAAGATTGGTCTTTACAGCAAAATTTAGGGTTTTTAAAAGTATAGAACAAATTAAGAAAACTATATAGGGTGACTTTTAATTAGTTCTTGATAGCAAAACGTACGCATGTACTCATGTAACTAAACAACTTTTCCCAAGGAACATACGTCGAAATACGAAAAACCAAATTTGACCTCCCATACAAAATGCGCTATCAGCTGATGCAGTTTCTAAGGGAGGTCAAAACTTGATTTTCGTATTTCGACCTATGTTCCTTGGGGAAAGTTGTTAAGTATCATGAGTACATTCATACATTTTTCTATCAAGAACTAATTAAAAGTCACCCTATATGTAAAGTAAAGTTTGAAATTATATCCATTAGTCTAGTACTAGAAAAAGGCGGGCTCAAGTAATACCAAAATGATTCTACCGAGGTTTTTATTGTACTGGGCCATCATTGCTCTAGCTTTATTCCGTTTTTTCGGAGTCCAACTACCTAACCTAGGGCATTTTATGGTGGCACTGGTTTTTACACAGATCGACTGCTATCTGACTTCCGTAACCCAGACCACAGATTAAATAATAGTAAACTCCCAGACCCAGTCCTAAATTAGGCTTTACTAGGCTTGTCGCCAACCTGGCTGTCATAGTTTTCAAGCTGCCACCGCCGCCGTTGGCTTAACGACTATTGTTATTGACAATAGCCGGGAAAACGGCTACGGTTGAACGTGCCTCCCGAAGCACGGAAACACCACCACAACCAAAGTTGTTGTTCCAATATGCGGGTTCTGATCACGGCCAACCTTGCTTAACATTTGTGATTGGAAAGAAAGAGCAACAACCACTACTAATTTCATCATAACATCCCATGAAAACATCCACTACAGGACAAGGATTTCCCTCCAGAATACCAGCTTTTGTTGGAAAAATGTGGAGAGGAAGTACCATAGTCACCTCGCTTGTTAGCGTTACGGCTGGCACCATGGACCGCGGTTGTAGGTGACCGCAGTAAGTACGATGTAAGATATAAAGGAGGATGCTGCTGTCCATCCTCCTGTTAACCCTTAGTCGCCTCTTAAGACACCCACGGGTATGTATGGGTTGGTACTATTCTTTGCCCGCACCACAAGGGACTGCCGGCAGCACCTACTAATTTGATCGTGTTAATTTGAAAGATATGTATTACCAAAACAAAACCGTTTGCATAAAACGCTTAGCCACGATTACCCTCCTGTTTTATTAAAGTATTGCAAAATAAAAACAACAAAACAAGTGAACATAGTAACTAGCCAAAATTCCCCTTCAAGCACACATTACGCTATTCAAAATACTCATTAACTTTGCGAGCCTCAACTGACTCTAAGGAATCAGAGCATAACGCCAGAACATCTTTAGCAAAGAGTAACTACGTAATCAGAAGCGACACTTACACGTGGTGCTAAAATAATGCAGAAAAGTCAATCTGTGCTGTTTTGACAAGCCCGTTGGTGTGGTTGGTAGTGAGCCTGCCTCTCACGCCGTGGGCCGCGGGTTCAATCCCCGCCCAGGACAAATATTTGTGTGATGAACACAAGTGTTTGTTCTGTGTCTGGGTGTTATTAATCTATTTATGTATGTATATCAGTCTCTAGTATCCATAGTACAGCCTTTGCCTAGTTTGGGATCAGATGACCTTGTGTGAAATGTCCCCCAATAAAAAAAATTGTTTTATATAAATTATGAACATAAGAGTCAAAATTTCTTCGTGATCGGACAAAATGCCTCTGCAAAGGTAAACTTTAATACACTAAAATACAAGCGACATAAACTACATAATTTTTTTTTAACTAAACAAGTTATTGAAACATAAATCCTACTTGCTGAAAAGTTTTAAGGCTAGTAGCCTTCACTCCTTCATCTATACATAGCACCTTTCTAGGGTTCCGTACCCGACGGGTATAAAACGGAACCCTATTAATATGTCTCTTATGTCTGTCTGTCTGTCAGCGGGCTGTATATCAAGAACCGTAATAGGTAGATAGTTGAAATTTTCACAGATTAGTACTTCTGCTGCCGCTATAAAAGCAAATAATAAAAATTAAAAAACGATGAAAAAATTAAGGAGGGCTTTCATACAAAAAACTATTTACTCGATTTTTATTTTAGCTCTATCGTAAAAGCAAGAACACTTACAAGGAACAAAAATTGGTTTTCTTATGGTACATAACATAAGTTATAGAATAACAATATAAAAAACTGGTCAAATGCATGTTGGACTCGAGCTCATTTAATACACTTCTGCGCGACTGTGCGTTCCTGACTAAGACGGTATTTTTACCTTAATGGTACGGAACCCTCCGTGCTCGAGTCCGATTCGTACATGGTCGGTTTTTATATAAAGGCGGTGCCCGACTTTGGTAGTGCGACGTCACATCTGGCAGCCAATGTGTGTGAGCCTTAAGTATAATCTACGCCATTAAAGTAGTTTGCCCGTTACAGTGAATAAACACAGAACAGGACTCGTTTGACACAATGACCTATATAATAATGGGGAGAATGCGTCATGGACTATAACGGCAACACCACACAAACATGTATGTGCCGAGTGACAAGGAGATAGACGCGCAGTTACAGTGATACGCAGTCTATGCACTTATTTGTTGTCATGTTCCGACTGTGTTCTTCTTTCACTTCACCGCGTGATTAATGTACCAAGGAGGACAAAACAAATAAAAAATCTGTCGATTTGGAAAATTACTGAACTAGTCTGGTATATAGTCGACACAAAAAGAAGAGGCAGAAGGGTAGATAGATGATATTGACAGTAGGGTTCTGCAGCTGCGGTCTTATGTCCTCTTCACTCTCACGAACATGTACAAAAAAACAAACAAAAACTCATACGTACGATGTGTGGTGTCAGCGTAAGAATTTAGCACGAAAATCAGTTGTGTATTGTTTTACCAAACTAAAAAGCAAGACAGTAACAGTTGTAACTACATTGATTGGTCTTTTATGTGAAGCTAGAGAGAGAATATTTAATCTACCTGTATGTTGATGACACCTCAGTTTCTCACCATAAATGAAACTAAAAATTTAAATTTAGGTAGTAGACAAACCAAGAAGGTTTAAGGCGATCCGTTTTCCATACTCAATTCAAATTACTTGTATTCTAATGCGGGACATAAAATGCTGTTGAAAAACGAGTGTATACTGCTATTGGTAGTTAAATTTTTCGCTGATTTATACAAAGATACAGCTAATGCACCGAAAGTACTACAGTATAGATCGCACACCTACAATGGTAATATTGAAGCAAAAATTTCTAACAAAAACTAGTACTTTCGGTGCACTAGCTGTATCTTTGTATTAATCAGCGAAAATTTTAACTAAAAATAGCTGTATGCACTCGTGTTTCAACAGAATTTTATGTCCCGCATAAGAATGCAAGTCATTTGAATTTAGTATGGAAAACGGATCGCCTTAAGTAGCACCACTTTCTGCTAAGGACGGAGCCATAAGCGTATCCATTTCTTGCGAGGGAACAGTTTTTTAAAGTGTTTTTTTATATTTGCAAAATATAACCGAGTTTTTTGACCGACTAGTCATAGTTGATTAGGAGACGTTTTACACTTCACTACCTCATAGATCATGTATATAATATGGCGGACTCTATACAATTTTTACTCAGTGAGACAAACAAAGTTCTAATGAAAGGTATACTAACGATTACTTCAAATGTTCAATTATAAAACAAATTAGTTCTAACAGACCCCAACAACACACAAATTTTAAATTTCAATTTCCTTTTCACGCCTCTTCTAATCGAAAAAGACTCGCTCCACGCTCGATAACCCGCTAAGAAAAAACTTCAAAGGCAACAACCCATTACGTAACACGTGCTATCCTGTTCTATAACTGTTCGTAATTGCGCCGGAGCAAGACGGCGCGCGTAAAAGGAAAATAAAAGTAAACTTGTTCCGCTAAGGGTAATGACTAGTTTATAGTAGGGTAGTGACTAGCTTACAGTAGGGTAGTTGGACGCTATCTTTGTCGGTAGAGAAATGTTTATTATGATATTTTTTATTGAGATTTGTAGATTTTGTAGTCGCATTTTTTAAATAAATTTTATGTATGGAAAGCATATTCATTATGAAAAGTTAAAAAAAAAGAGTAAAATCATCTTGTGCATCACTTTCGTTCTATAAAATAGTTCAGTATAGCAACACTCAACAAAAGTTTATCTCCCTGTATTTTTTTAATGTTTACCCTATGTACATGCATATAAGGCAAATAATGAAACCACAGATTAAGTACTCTTACAAATGTCTATTGATCCTAAATAATTCGAAAAATAATCGTCCTGAACAAAATATAGCAACTCTAGCGCATTCCTAAGCCTTCGATATAGGTCAGTGTTCTTGCAAACAGGTCCTGTGACGTTTACGATGCGTTCCTTCTCCGTGACGAGATATCTAACTGTTGTTATCGTTGATGGGTCTAGTAATAACACCTCTAAGGGCACGTTCACATATTTATTTGTTTTAGACGACTTTTTATTGTTTGTTCGTCATTAATTATTAGAACGAGTCTAATAATTAATGACCTTCTGATTTTTGCCGATCTTTAAGTTTCCTCGTTATCGTATCAACGGAAAGATATCCACTGTTGAACAAAATATATATAATTTTATAATTTTAAATTATATTTTTCTGTAAGTATATTAACGATAAAGTCTTCTCTAACAAACGTTTCGACATACGCTCAATGCTTTGTAGTTCAAGGTCGCTCAAATATCTTACCTCAATTTCGAGCCTATTAAGCTATCTTATCATTAATTTAGTTTACTGATTGTGACATAATTACATGCTACGGACATTTAATTTAAATGTTAGCCTTATTTGAGACTATTACTGTCATATTTGGAAGTTATTTAACGGAATTTGATGATGCAAGGTGATACTATGAGAACACGCATCTACCTTCCCCATTCTGCGTTTTGAAGTTAAATAAATAAATAAACGTATTGAGAATTTTACCTACTCAAAAAATTAGATTCTTTATAAGTCTTCGTAGCGGAGACCTATCAATAATCTAAGCTTGAAAATTATTAATGATTAATCCTTCGAAACTAGCTTTAAATGAAAAATAATATGATGACGATTTATTTATTATACACATAATTATGTAAATTTTATTGTCAATACCTGTTTTGCTTGAATACAAAATGGTCCACCCACATCAGCCTACTGCACAACCTACTAAATCGAGACTATACAAATAAAAACCAGAAGCGACAAGACACTTGTTATTATAATGACAGCGAAAGTGTTACTTACACGGAAGGCGCTGCTAAATGCTCACTCTCACTACACCAATATTTATTTAAATTTTGACTCGGTTTCCCAAGTTTTAAATAAGATTAATGCAATTGAAAAATCATCGGAAAAAGCTTAGAACTTAAAAGTACAGTTTGTCTTTCTTTGCGTTTTGTTATGTGAAATCCAGTTATAAAAAAAAGCCGAGAACTCTCGCGAGATCAAGATCACGTATTCGCTCGAGACGGGACGGACGAACCTATCTAGTCTTCTTCACAGTTTTGACTTATCGGGTAAGTATTTCTCGTCGTAAATATAAAGATATAAACCGGTCAAGTGCGTAATTTTTGGAAGCAATAAAGTCCGTTTTGAGGACAGCAAAACTAAATTTGTTTGTAAAGATTTTTTGCAAATTTCTAAAAAACTGTGCAACTTAGAAAGATCGTTTTACTTTTTGCCCTCCCTATTTGGGCCCCCTTTACATTAACAATCATATATTTTTTATTCTTTCATGTGTCATTAAGTTGGGCAACCTTATTCTAAAACTATTACAAATTTCAAGTCGATAGCATAAGTGGTTGCTGAGATATACAGGTATGACAGACAGACAAAGTCGCACCATAAGGGTTCCTTTTTTTTACCATTTTGGTGCCGGAACCCCAAAAATCAGTGCAAGAGTTTCTATGTATGTCGTAGCGGGGAATCTAAATAATCAGCTGTCAGACGGCGTGGCTTTCTTGAAGTATATAGGTATTATTTTTACCAGAAATTATGGTGCCCTTTTGTCCCTCATTTATACTTACTTCCACTTCTAGATAATTTCTATGTTTATTCTTTGGTACTCCGATTTGCACAAAGGGCGAAAGGGTGTTACCGAAACGCTCAGTGACAATAGGAAAATCAACATGTAAGTAGACCTGTCATCTGCCGATCATATATACTGTAGGCAGTCTTAGGCAGCATAGTAATACAGGTTGGTCTATTTATAGTGACACAAACAAAAATTTTGGGTCATCGTGACAATGATATTTATAATAAACCTACTTATTGCATGGTGGTAGTAGGGATTTTGTGCAAACTCCGTCTGGGGAAGTACGGTCAATCGCTTGTCGGTAGAAACTTTTTCAACTCTATTACCACGCCATAAGGTCCAAAAGTGTTTCTACTGATGTGCGGTCGTGTGTACCACCCGCTTACCTTTTTCTGCCGGAAAGCAGCAGTGTTTGCATTGCTGTGTTTTCGTCTGAAGGGTTAGGGTAATGTCTGCTTCTTCAAGATAAAAAGGCTAAATGCAACGATTTTCATTCTATGACAATTGGATAAATCAGCTGAAAATTATGTTTTTTTTTGCAAATTTCCAAAAGTCGTTGAACAGAAAATCGTTATATTGAAACCCTAAAATAAACCATTCCCACGAATTTATTAAAACCCTGTTTAAGTTGTTATATGTAACTACTTCAATTTCTCTAGGATATTTTTATGAGCCACCCTATATGTAGAATGCCGATTTGCTCTTAATGTATGCGTGTGTTTGTTCGTCACATTGTCAATATGTATGACAGAACCGGTGAGATGAAAGTGGATATTTACATATGTCAAACTTCCGCATCGATTGGGTTATGATACGAATGAGGTAGTAGGAAGTAAATATAAGCGAGAACGTGCTAAACAAGTCCATACAATTTGTTTGTCAATAAAAATGTACTAGGGAAGAGCGGGGCCTCCCAATACAGGTTTCTCACTTAAAGGGAGTGACCTAGTAGTTATAATGAGCTAAGTACTGTCATCATAACATCCCATAAAATGTCCATTACAGGACAGAAAAAAATACTATAGATACATCGTAATCGTAACCCTCGGCGCGCGAGTCCGACTTGCACTTGACCGTTTTTAGGGTTCCGATACCAAAATGGTAAAAAAAAGGAACCCATGGTGCCGCTCTGTCTGTCCGTCTGTCTGTCACACCTCTATATCTCAGCAACCACTTACGCTATCGAGCTGAAATTTGGAATAGTTTTAGAATATAGTTGCCCAACTTAATTACAAATGAAATTTTTTTGAAAAAAGTATGATTATTAATGTAAAGGGGGCCAAAATAGGGGGGGCCAAATTTCAAATTGTCGCTACTAGGTCGAGTGGGGTATCATATGAAAGGGCTTTACTTGTACGTTTTAAAATATATTTTTGTATTTTTTTAAGTTTCTTAGTTTTCAAGTTATGATGAAAAATGTCAAAAAAAATACCATTCCCCCCCCCTTATCTCCGAAGTTTGAGTAAGGGAAAATCTGAATTAATTACAGTTGACAGAGGTTTATGTAAACTTTACAGCAAAAATAAAACGATCTTTCTAAGTTGCACAGTTTTTCAGAAATCTGCAAAAAACCTTTACAAACAAATTTAGTTTTGCGGTCCTGAAAATGGACTTTATTGCTTCCAAAAATACTATAGGTATATCGGAACCCTCGGCGCGCGAGTCCGACTCGCACTTGACCGGTTTTTTTTATTGATGCTGTTTGGTCACAGAATATGAATTATGCCAGCCATGGCCATTATGGCCATTTTGAGTGCTTTTAAGTTAAAGTTTCGCTGCATTCTTATGAACAAAAAACCTTGTAATAAAAATTACGTTTACATTTCAACAAAAATATTATTATAAAGAGTTAGATTATTTATCCATGCTAACAACTTTTTTACAATCTTGATGAGAGTGGCATTTAAGAAATAGCTTTATGTAAATTATAATAAAAATATGCATTAAGTTAGAGAAATTATTCTTCTTCTGAATTGTATAATCCTAAAAACACGTTGTTATTTTTCTGACCTTTAGCCGATCGATCAATAACAATCACATCTAACTAAAGATTTTCAAAAATAATTTGCTGTTTGGCATTTCACAAATAGTAGTTACCTTCTTTAAATCAATTTGTTGAAAGTCAGTAAATAGATTTGTTTAAGGTGTACCAAAAAGGTTACACGTTCAGTCTGGCGTTAGTTCAGTCCACTAGTCTGGTTAGATTGTAGGGATGAAGCTATAATACAGAAATTGAAAATACTAGCTTTTGCCCGCAAATTCGTCCACATGCAAAATTATTTTAAAAAACTTAACGAAAGGGGAAACAGTTAATGAATTAAAATAAGATAAAATGTACACCAGAATTTAAGGCAAACTTAGCTAACAAAAAAAAAAAGTTTTATTACATGGAACATTACAAAAATGTCATTACAAAAAGGTTTCATTACAAAAAGGTTTCATTACAAAAAGGTTTCATTACAAAAATGGATCCGATTGGTGATATACCGTGGAATTTTTTTTTCATCACATTTCACTAGTTAAATTATAATAACACGGCTCTGACAATATACCTGCGACATATACAGGAATTTAAAAATGTGTCAAGCCTTTTGACGGCTTATTCTGGGGACTAAATGCGACAACTCTTGTTCTACAACTTTTCGACTACAATTTTTCGGAATTAGCAAAAAATTACTCTTTATACAAAATTATGGGCCACATGATCGATTAGCTTGTAGACCCACACAGCTTTGTATGGAAAGTCGATTTCTTATATGAAAAATTTAAATAGTCGTAGAATAAAAGTTGTTACGTTCAGTCAGCCTCTAGAATGAGCTATTAAAAGGTTAACTTTTTGAAGCCCGAAAACATAATGAAAATATTTCGGAGGTCAGTCTTCTGCTACAAAGAGAACTTTTTCAAAGTTATCAAAATATTTGATTGACAGTACAAATTAGCGAGATGTTTTCGCCTACGGCAAAAGCAATATAAATCTTACTTAATTAGTAAAGGAAGTCCCAATAATTGACAAGCCATGCCTCAAAGCATATTAAGATATTTTTGACATTATTATTTAGCGTTTACAATAAACCATGTGCACCGTGTCAAAATTGAAAGAATCGAAAATGAAATGTAGTTTTTTACGCAATAAGGCATAATTTCGCATAAATTGCAATACAATTTTATATTTTGTTTGTTGTAAATGTCAAAATTTGTCAATGCCGAGCAGACAACAAATCTGCAACTGGAAGTAAGCCTCTTTCTTAAGATGCTACGATACAATAGCTGCTACCGGATAGGAAAGCAAAGTCTACTAAAAGAAATATTACTGACTATTCAAAAACCTGAAAATACCCCATTTTTACGCCCTATTTGCACGACTAAACAGAAAACTTTGAAAAGTAAAAATAGGAGCGCAGATCAACTTCTTTTAAATTTTGATACCAAAAATAATTAAATCAGATCAGTTTTGGAGAAGAAAACAGTTCAAACAACAATTTTTCAGACTAAGATGCTCTCTTAAAGGTCCTTACACTATTCCCACTTGTCCCATCGTCCGTCAAACTGTTATAAGAGTTTCTTTTTTTTTACTAATAATTTATCTATTTAGAGGTGTGCATTTAAATTCTCACTATACTCACCTACCAACTCTTCTGCCAACTTAAAGTTGTGTAAGACGTGCAAAGGTCAGTGTAGGTGGTTAGTGTAATAGAAGAAATTACACCTATTTATTACGAATGTAGGTAATCTCGCCAAATTGAACCCATATATAGAGTCTTTTTACCTATATACGAGTTAGTTTGAAAATACCAAACCTATGTATGTTTACACCTATTCAATAATAGAGCGTGAATTTTCATTGGTTTTGCTCCTCACGTTTTGCTCCTCAAAAAATTTTACGAGTAAAAATTTATATTCTTCGGGAAAGTTTCTTTTTATCATGAGTTGGGTCATGATAAAAAGAAACTTTCCCGAAGAATATAAATTTTTACTCGTAAAATTTTTTTCTTTGGGAAAGTTGCTTGTTTTCATGAGTAGAATCATTGAGCTTCGGGAGCAAAACTAATACAAATTTACGCTGTATAATAGGCACCTTAGATTATGAATAATAGGCTCTTTCAATCACGCCAGGTGTCTGTAACTTTGTACGTCGTTCAAAACCTTGTTCAAAATCACTCTGGCTACGTCAAATTTTACTTGTGCGCCATCTGACTTAGCCAGAGTAATTTTTTAAATCGGGCCCTTTTTTCCAGAACAAGCACATAATGAATCAAATCGAATTCGCCGATATTATAATATAACTTCTATTTCGTCAAAGAAGTTTCGTGCTAACGGTTATCATTTTCGTAAGACTTTATATTTTATTCACTTGTTTTTATAAGATTTGACATTATGTGTTACATATTTTGTTATTAATTACTGTAATAGGCCAGCCCGTTGTAATTAAATAAATAAATAAAAATAAAATAAAAATATGTATGTACAATCAAGAGCAGGTCAAGCTTGACGCATTGGACTTTGTTCGGCGCTTATTTTAGTCAACATAAAGACGAAAATCGCCCTGCGAGTGTCAAACTTGAAATGCTCTTGACTGTACACATACATGCAGTGTACAGCTAGCATAATTGAATTACTATTCAATTTGTTCATTTTGAACTAATTGCATATTTTCTAATTTGAAATGTAATTATCCTAAACTATGGATGTATCTTCTGTAGGTCAAGTAGAGTTTCTTCGTTTTTTATTTGATTGGTTTGTTCAAATTAGGATTTATTTACCTACAAATTATGATTGTTAAAGTTATTTTAATGATCTTAGTTTCTCACAACCTTCAGTAATGTATCCATGGTGTAAAGGTCAATGCACACTAGTCTTACAATGATTTTGTATGGGAAAAGAATAAACAAAAACAACTTTTTAAGTTTCATGGTCTGCCCTATTTAAATATTTTCATCAAAATTCAGCACCTATATCTCTTATTAATCGTTCCCTCACTACTAAGAATAGAACTATGACCCTTCTTAGGGGTGATTCACTAATAGATTGTTAAAAAAAAATACTTTTTTATTTTTTTATTCCCCCTATTTTAGTCCCGTGTGGTGCCGGCAAAGAATAGTACCAACCCATACATACCCGTGGGTGTCGTAAGAGGCGACTTAGGGTTACCTGGAGGATGGGCAGCAGCATCCTCCTTTGTATCTTACATCTTACTTACTGCGGTCACCTACAACCGCGGTCCATAGTGCCACCCGTAACGCTAACAAGCGAGGTGACTATGGTACTTCCCCTCCACATTTTTTCCAGCAAAAGCTGGATTTCTGGAGGGAGCTCCCTGTCCTGTAGTGGACGTTTCATGGGATGTTATGATGATTTTTTTATTTTGAGTGATCATGAAATAAGATTAGATTTTCCTTCGAATTACATAACAGTAATGATAGGTAATTGCTAGCGACTGGATATTTTTACAAAAACATTTTTGTCTGCATCACCAGCTGATCATAGATGTCATTGAACCCTCCAGGGGCTTCACTTCTTCTATTAAGAAAAACATTTATTTTTATACAATCTATTAGGGACGTAAAATCACGCCTTAGAAGAATTATCGTACTTTTTATACCCTTATCCTAGTTGCAGGAGATGGTAACAATGATGAATGTGGCTTTGGACAGGAAAGGAATGAAAGTAAATGTAAGCAAGACTAAAGTAATGGTACTTGAAAGAGAAGAATGTATGACAGAGTGTACTATATTAATAGATGGTGAACAAGTTGAACAAGTGAAGGAGTTTGTGTATCTGGGCTCAAAGTTTACGAGAGATGGAAAGTGTGAAAGTGATATTGAAAGAAGAGTGAATGCTGGAAACATGGTGAATGGTGCCCTGCACGCCTTTATGAGGAGTCAGAAGGTGTCTCACAAGGCTCGTTTGGCTGTTCATGGGGGAGTTTTGGTACCAACACTGATGTATGGCAGTGAAAGCTGGGTATGGCAGAAGAAGCATGAAAGTAGAATTAATGCAGTGGAAATGAAAGCGCTAAGGAGTATGATTGGTGTTAAATTGAGTGACAGGATTAGAAATAGTGTGATAAGAGAACGGTGTGGCGTAAAAGAAGACGTAGTGACCAAAATCGAGAAAGGGATGCTGAGATGGTTTGGTCATGTAGAGAGGATGAATGAACGAAGATTGACGAAAGAGATCTACCAGGCGAGAGTGACTGGAAACGTTGGAAGGGGAAGGCCTAGGCGAACGTACCAGGACCAAATTCAGGACGTTCTGAATAAAGGCCAGGTTAAAAGTACCCTAAACCGACGAGCATGTATGAAAGGATTGATGAAAGTACAGGAAGCAAGGGAAGTATGTCAAGATCGTAGCAGGTGGAGGACTGTGGTCTCTGCCTACCCCAACGGGAAAGAGGCGTGATGTTATGTATGTATGTATTATACCCTTAACTCAATACTTGTTTTTGTAGAGTAAGTTAAGCCGAATACATTAATTATTTATTTTTTGTGACCAACAATTCGGTGACAAAATATTCTCACCTACATTTGCAACACTTAAAACAAGTTTTATTCTTCTTTGTAAAACAAAATTCGTCAAAATAACACGCTGACATAACATAATTAGCTATTATACATAATCAGCAGGAGAAAGCTGTGCATTGTTTAAACCATTATGTAAAAAAATTCATCACAAGAATGTTTTTAAAACAAAACAAACGTGTTACAAAATATGACGTAGGTTTTTTTATAGTTTTGGAAATAATTTGGGTAGCCAGAGAAAAAGAACGCAAAAAGTATGTCATGTCATAGTACACTCAACAGCACATCAGTAGAAACACTTTTGGACCTTATGGGCGTGGTAATAGAGTTGAAAAAGTTTCTACCGACGTGCGGTTGACCGTACTATACCAGGAAACGTCCACCGCAGAACAAAGAGCTCCCTCTGGAACTCCAGCAAAAACGCGTGGTACTTTGGAGGGGATGTAGTTACCATAGTCACCACGCTTGGAAGCGTTGCGACCGGCGACCTCTGTTGTTGGTGACCTCAGTAAGTAAGATAGTACGATACACAGAAAGATGCTGCTGCCCAACCTTCGGTTCACTAGCCTTTAGTTTCGTCGTCTCTTGACACATATGGGTATAAATGGGGAAACGTATGTATTCCTTCAAAAATACTAATTACTCTAGATTTGTGACACATTTGTGCTTATTCAGCTATAGTAAGAGTATGGACAAATTTCTATATCATTTGCTCATGTCTGCCTCTTTGTCTGATGATAAGAAGCATCCTCTAAAAGCTACAAAAAATATTGGCAGACATCCACACCCCTGCGTTTATGAGGAATTAAGTGTTAACACTTTTGAAATTTGACATTGAAACGCACACATGGCAGACTATGACTGTCCGATTAAGCACAATGTATAGGACCCCAGAAAAATGGTCTGCCACCATAATAGCCCTGCGTTGTAAAGTTACAGCGCTTCAAAATACAAAAATTCACTACTTCGTCCCGTGATAATGCAGAGCCCTGGATGTCTGCCTCTTCGATTTTCTACATCTTCGGAAGTATTTTAAGCAGCAGCCACAAAGGCAGACAAAAAAACATTATTTAGTATCTTATTTTTTTTTGCTATAACTTAAAAACGCAGCGACGCACAGAAAAACTTGTTAGGACCAAATCGATTCGTATTGAGCTGATCTATCATCCCTATTAATATGAATAATGAGCAAATCATATACCCAAATTGCAGCCAGCACCCTAACTACCAATATCAATTAATTCAAACCATCTCTTTTCGAGGTTGTTTTGTGCGTCAAAGGGAACCATACCCTGAGGATGGCAGCAGCAGAATCGCCTCGTACTCGCGTCGTATGGTACAGTCAACGACAGGTCAAGCTTGACACTAGCAGTATGACTCTACCTCGTACGTCCATTGAAATAAGAACGGTACAAAGTCCATTATGACAAGCTCGATGTGCTCTTGTACACTCAACAGCACGTCAGTAGAAACACTTTTGGATCTTATGACGTAGTTATAGAAATGAAAAAGTTTCTATCGACGTGCGGTTGACCGTACCAACGCAACGCAACCAAATAATGTTAAGTACCCGCAGACCTGCTACAATATCGTGGAGTTTCTCGGGGTAGCATTGGGTTACCAATCAATGTTTTAGGCTTTTCTAATTGCCCACAATGTCTTCATCTAGGTATATAGTATTAGCAGATAAAGCAATGTTATTCACAAATTACTAAATATTATATATTTAATATAGAATACCTACAAATAAAGCATTTCCTTTCCATTCGTACTTTAAAAATGTATACTTTTTGTTGCCAAAAATTCGTTCCACATGCCGAATAAGGCCATGAACACAGTACGGCAAAGGCTTGGCAATTATAAATCCTAAATCGTAGTGTGGCTTCTGCCTAAAATGGAGTTTGCGACTGTGACCGGACGTTTTTTAATCTGTACGGTCGTGAGAATGGTAACTGTGAATAGTTGATGAATGAAATCTTATACAAAAGTGTGAGAGATATGAACTAGACTAGACAAATTTGCACTAGATTTCGCCATTGAGACGGCAACTTTTGTAAATCTAAGCTTTACTTGTATTGCCACAATTATCTGGCAATACTGTAATTTTTTCGTTCATGATTTTCGGACATGATTGTCGTTCATTCAGTTTCGTTCATGATTACACGAATGATAGGTAAGTATGTACTTACACAATAACTAAGTTACTAATAAAATACACAGCAAAAAGAAAAAGTAAAAATCAGATAGAAGGAAATAAAGAATCATGCATCAAGATATTTTCACTGATTATTAACTTAGCAAGGAGGAAAAGAAGCGGAGATACTTCCCCTAAAAAAATTTGAACCACGAATTTTTGCTGTGAAATTTTAGAGGGAGCATTAAATGAGATGTTATAATAAAGCAAAGAAATAAACAACAAAAAAAATATTGCTTTCAGTTTTTTTTACCGTCGATACCACGTAATAATGATAAATTTTATTAATCACGTTAAAATATACGCTATTCAACGTTTTCCACATCGTTTCCTTACAAAATAAACGACTATTTTTAGCTTCAACAGCAATAAATCTCTATGAGGCACGAGCGTTTGTTTACCGATAAGCGTAATCTGAGCTCACAACTACTTACAATAATGTAATCAATTGGTCTTCTATCAGCTGTAACCATCTGCACCTTGCTACTGTAATATTAAATAAACGTTGTTTTTTAGTCTCTATTACTTTTTTTACACGGGTAAATCCGTCATGGATACACTGTCGTTCCTAAAACCCCGTGGCGGCCAACTCCGGCACATTTAGAGAGGTCCCGGGAATCGCCTAAGGCATACTGCCGCCGGTACTCTCCGTGCCTTGTCGCTGCCACAAAGCAAAGACCCATCTCAGGGAAGTTTTTGGCTTCCCCCTATAGCAAATGCAACTCTGTTGACTGAGTTTTTGAGCCACTAATATCACACCCAGAGATTCATAAAATGTGACTGTGTCGTCACAGAGCATTCCGGTTTATTTATACGTGCTGATGTCATGACAGGGGTTGAATCTTTACAATATCTAAGTTGAACTATGAGAAATTTTTAGGTAATCTATTTTTTTTATTTAGTTTTAGCAGTTCTCTAGCCGATAAATTTTACAGGTACGTTTAGTTGATAAGCGTAACTTGTGCTCATAGCTACTTACAGTAATGTATTCAATTGGTTCTTGATCAGCTGTATCCATCTACACTTGCTAAATACTGTAATCACGGGTTTTGTATTTTGATGATCTTCTTGATAGATAAGATAAAAAAAGAACACCTTAATTTTACGAAAATAATAAATTGTTATGTTACTAATTGTATTGCCGACACATCAAGTCCTATACTTGTCATACCGAACTATCCAATACATTAATTAGAAAAAAGTTCGGTTGTTTGATCCGGTATAGAACTACAGAGCCTTCCATCAACGAAATTATTTTTAGGCAAGTAAAAAAATATTACCAAAGAGTTTATTTTTAGGCAAATAACATCAAACCAAGAAAGATTAATGACATACATGCTTAAATTACAACGTTTGATAAAGGATTTGAATTAATCTTTTGTAAGTTCGATAATCTATCAATAAAACCTATCGTAGGTAAACTAGACGTATAAGATAAATCACGAAAAAAGTTCAGTGTCCTTCGATAATTATATTAATGAATCGAATAAAACCAGCAAAACCGGACGGACACTTATAAACGTATTTTTTCTTCCTCTAAAGGGACATTTACCTTATATTTAAAAATAAGAATAATAAGATAATAAAATATGATGCCAATTTCCGTGACGTTGCTGAAATCATTTGTACTTAGATTTTTTTTTAATAAGACTACTTTATCGCCTAAACGGTTTCCCATACTCTGTGGTAAAGAACTAACCTGACTCTACTATAACCAAACATAATAATATAACCGCGAGTGAATAGGCCTCCTCTGAGCAAGTTCGTTCCATCGTTGTCCTTATCTCTGTCCCAAGTCTATGTCCTTAGAGAGGAGGAGGAGAGACAAGCCCATTGACAATAAAAAAAGTTATCATGAGCCCGAGTTTAAACTTCGTATGAAAAAAAGCTAAAAGCTAAAATAAAAGTAAAAGGGGTGAAAAATCACTTGAGCATGTTACTAAGACCATGAAACTGAACAACTTTTCCCAAAAAAGTTAGGTCGAAATTCAAAAAACCAAAGACCTCCCATACAAAATGCGCTATCAACTAATATAATGTAGTTTCTATGGTAGGTCATTTCTTTTTTATTATTTTGACCTATATGTTTCTTGTGGAAAATTGTTCAGTTTCATAGTCCGAGTAAGTTTCATTTTGTGTTCACAATTTCATTAGGTCCTTATACACATGTCGCAGCCAACTGGTTTAATCAGGCAGTTAATCGAATGCCTAGGCGCTTGATTGACTGCCGGCATTAAATTGAATGGCTAGAGAACACTAGTCCAAACGTTGAATATGGCTAAACGTTCTGCAGCCATCTCGTTGAACTTGGTCATAGGTCCGGTTAGATAAGGCAAACACAACCAAACCGATCCCAGTGTTAGGTTCTCTTGCGACCACAACGCACGAGCTGAGCGAGCGGAGCGAGCGTGCCGCGGCAGTGGCCGGCGAGTGCCAGAAGCGAATTAAAACTTGCTTGTCCTGCTGCACAAATAACTATTTTGCTGCAAAAATAATTATTCAGCGACTCAAATAATTTATTGTGCTGCACAAGTAATTATTTATTGGACAAATAAATTTAGAGCTGCTTAATCAGGGTTTTTGCTGATCATAATTTGCTGACAAACTTAAATTTGATCACCCGGCTGATTCAAGGTTAGCCGTCTCATTCGGGCTAGCTATCGATTAGCCAACTCGTTAAACGTTGAGCGATAGTAGTTCAGTCAACAATCGGCCTAGGCATTCAATTAACTGCCTGATTAAACCAGTTGGCTGCGACATACATACTACCTAAAAGAAAATTGCTAACAAATACCAACCTTGGCACGGATACGGACACCGACCGCAACAATCCTTTCTTTCCGAACCTAAATAGTTTCCTATGTCGAAAATCCATTTTCACTTAAACTTCTCACCACAGACTATACAAAAACCACACTTTTTTTTTACTTTTTACGAACAAAGAAAGAACAATCACTCGCGGCACACAACCATTCACTCTCGCCTTACACTTTTAACTAGTCTTTAATTGGAACATAGTTTGCAATCTAATTAACATATGAATTTCAGGTTTTAGCCTTAAACAGTCGTTAGAGTCAAATTACTCTATAATGCATATCTTATATCTCTATCTAATATACGATAAAGCTTGTGTTAAAGAAAGAGAGGCATGAATTTGCACTGTCGAAATCACTTGTTTTGGATGTCGCAAACGCAAGGTTATTAATTAAAGTTTTGGTTAAAAATCAAAACAGTATAACTAAAGGAAGTGGGTTACGATATTTGTTTACACGCATAAAGGCAGGGTACGTAGTCAATCCTTGGGAATCTGTTATATTTCTGAGAAAGAATTCCAACAATAATTATATATTTTCTACAAATATAAGTTTCTGGCGATCCAAGTTAACAAAATTGCTTTGCGTTTCTCGTTTATTTTGTCTACAGACATTATACAGACAAAACTTAAAATACATAACAGAAATTAACGCGACAAGTACAATAACAACAGTAGGAGCAATAGAAAATACATGTAAGTAAGTACCCGCTTGGGCTATGTATGCGTGCTGCAGCAGTTCAAAAAAGGCCGTAGCTCAGCGCCGGCTGTAGCTCAGTTAGTGCATTGTTTTGTATGATACTACTACTTATAAGTGTTTTTGGTAGGATGTAATACAAATTGCGAGCATATTTTAATTTATAAAAATCACAAGTTTAACAAAGCTATTTGATCTAGCTATAGTAAACATGATCTAGGAAGAAATTGTAGTAGATTCACGTGCAAGATAAACCGCGGCTACACTTGCATCTGGCACTGACACTACTAGATAGTAAAGTGCTGTTACTGTGAAAGTATGTGGACAGAATATTTGGCACGACACAACGTGATGGAGTGTTAGTGCATACGGGGATAGAATTTAAGTCGCGTTGGTTTCATATTTACTTATATGGGATTTTTTCACAGACGTGCTAATCGTTAATTTTGCCTCTGACAGAAGTATATAGTACCTGGGCAACCGAGCTTTGCTTTGTATAATCTTAACCAAAACCCACCAACAGATGGCGCTGTAGGGTTTCTGAAACGCGCTTTTTTTTTCAAGAAATGCTAAAGAGTATAGAAGCAAACGAATTTTCCCAGACATGAGACCTAGCTAGATTGATATTTTGTCCCAGAAAACCGCCGTACAAGTAAATTTCACCGAAATCATTAGAGCCGTTTTCGAGAAACCGATTACAAATATATATAGAAATGTTGCTCGTTTAATAGTATAGGACTTGTAACTTTGAAGAAAAGTAAGCAGTAATACATTTCCAGATTATTATATGTTAGATAAAGGTATTTGTGGATGCAGTTAGTTTGCCCCACCCGTGCTGGGGTAGTATTTCACAAGTAACAAGTTCAAAAGTCACGAGATGTACATTTTTGCATTTAGAACTTGTAAAGCTTTGAGAAACAAAACACTGGTCTTAATCACGTAAATGCTGACCTAAATTGCTGTGATAAAAAGAGCAACATTTGTTTCATAAATTGCTTGACAAAGTTTAGCTTTTGGCTTAGAAAATCTGATGAAAATCACAGCTGGCTACAAAACCAATCAATTCCACTTATTTTGCATTTGAATCGCTCAGCGGGTTATCTATAAATTCACAAAAATGACCAACTTTTCCAAAAATAAAAGAGTTATTGTTACGACTACTGACGCAATAAAGAAAACCTTTTACTTATTTTGATTCAATCAATCGTTACAATAGCCCCAGTTGACATAATGTTTACGTAAAATAAGTCGGTATGGTAAGAAAATTGTGTCAGTAAAGCCCGAGTCACACTGAGGCGGTAGCGGAAGCGTTCCGGGCGGGCGGTATTTTTTGTAAAGTATGAGTTCTTATGCACCCTGTCACATTGAAAAGCGGTCGCGGCGCGGTATTTTGTTCCCGCCAAACCGCCCCCGGACCGCTTTCGCAATCATACCGCCTCTGTGTGACTTGAGCTTAAATAAAGATACTGAATTATTAAAGCGAAATGGAAAATCACTTTTGCAGGAATGTACTGTTTCCAAATTTTGCCGGTCTGGAAAAGTTTTATTTAAGAATTTTTCCTTGACACGCTTTTCCGCAGTAATAAATAATATTTTCCCGGCTATTTAACCATTACTGAGTAATGTAGAAAATCACATCCATCCGTTTCTGCAATAAGAGGTGAAAGATGAACAAAACATCGCGTTTATTTACTTAGGCCTACATACCACCTTTAAAATAGTATGTACCATCTCGGAAACCAAGGTTGTCGTCAGATGCTGCCAATGTTTATTTGGGCTGATAGAGAGGTATGGTAGCAAATGTAATTGAATTATGATAAAGACAGGCATCTCATGATTCACGGCAGACACCAAAAATATCCGACTAAGCGTGTTTTTGAAATTTCGGATAGTTATAAGACTTTACGTCACATTTATATTGTTTTTTTAAGCAAATGTTATATTTTTCGCCAAATAATGTTTGAGTTTTTTTGGATTTTTTTACCTACCTGGTCAACATCAGTAGACATAAATCAATAAAATTATCGAGCTAGGCATTTTGTCTGGTCAGCAGTCTACATCGACCTATTTCTTCACTTGATCTAGATTACTTCATTTAGGTTCTTCCTTCCTCCCACTGCCCTCTTCATCCCTTTCTTCAATCTTTAATTCTTTTAAGTTGTCTTAGTTTACCTTCTGGTCTTTTCCACCGAATTTTCATTACATAACCTGCACATCATCCACTCAAACAGTGTCACAAGTCACACCTGGACTTAGCACCGTTATTACGTGTGCGTGCGGTGAATTTTAACAGCAAAATCTATAGGTTACGTTGCAGCACATAACTGTTATTTTAAATGGGTGATTCCATTTCCAAGCGTTTCTGAATAGGGATCGGAATGCACGGTCGGACGGAACGAAAGCTGTATGGTTTGAAAATTGTAAGTACCTTCTGTAACATTCATATGCAAAGATGAAACAACAAGTGACTAATTATATGCAAATGTTAATGTTTCTGAGTTTTTAGATTTGACTTTACTATTTTGAATTACTTTTAGTTGATGACAGAAGACAGAGAATATGATAAGAGATTAAAAACACTTTGATCCATATCTTGGATTTATATGACAGTTGTTAAAAAAATAGTTCATGCACCTATGCCATCTGAATTGAAGGCAAAGGCAATCACGGACTTGATCCCCAAAGTGCTACAAGACAACCTCGAAAAAGGTGAAGCAATAACCTGGATATCCTCAATGAGCAATGTCAGAAGTTGGAAAAAGACTGGGACGTATGGAGGGATCCCTCCCTGCACCGAAAGGGAGGAAAGGGAGACCGATGTTGGGGGGATGATGGGGGCCAATAAAAATATAATCAAAGGACAGAAATAACTGAAATAGCTCAAATGATAGCACATGGCTCAACGTTGTAATGGTTCTTCTACTAAACGTTTCTAGTGAAGAGTGTAAACCACTGACCGAAGGACGTAGAATATTTGAACAGCACAGTAGTTGTCTGTCGACTAAATATAACTGCAATTGTTTAGTTGGCTATCATAATAGGCCTCGTCGGGTCAGATGGCAAGTCTGACTTACGCTTTTGTGAAGAATTCTTAAGCACTTCTTACATAGCTTTGCCTAAGAATGATGATTGACTTTATTAAGTAGCCAAACAATTCAACCATAAATCTGACCTAGTTACACTATATGCTTTTAATACTATAGCTACTACTATTGTATGCTACTCTAAAAATGAATAAGGTATAGAACATCCGTTACTGAGTAACTGTGACACTACTATGAACTATTTACAAACGATTATGGTGGGAACCTCGAGCTATGCCCGCAATCCAGTGTGACCACATGGCATGCGCCGTGTACTGATTACTGACATGCCGCTTGGGAAAAAAACATGTAACTTGGTAGGTTATGTTGAACGTCATGATGATACGGTGTGTTATGTAAAGAAAATCTGTTTCCTTATTAGTGAGCTGATGGCCCTAACTGCTTAGACAGAAAAGAAAATGTTTTGTGAGTACTCAGGTTTCATTGAATCTTTTGTCAAAGGAAATTCGTTAAACATATTACGTTAATTATAGAATTATAATTAACATAATTCCTCATTTGACTCCAGATCTTCATTCATGCTATGGTTAGATTTTCTGTATTTTACTTTTAGTGTTTCTTATAAGTACCTGTTAAGATAATGTAATCTTTTTATATCATAGTAGATTTAAGAACCATTTACCCCCTTTCAAGATTTTATATTTTGTTGATATTTAGTTATTTTCTATCTTTATACATAAACGTGTTACAGGTGAAAACTTGTAAATGGCGTAGTTTCAAGCTACTGTTTTAGAATCAACATAAGTATATTTTTTGCTGTAAGTTTTCCTAAAAAAGTAAAATAAAAATAAGTTTTTCTTTAAAGCAGTTATTCTTAAAAGTGTAAAAAGATTTCTCTCAATTTTTTTTACTGTGGATTTAGCCCATGAAACTGAACAACTTTTCTAAAGGGTGTTAATTTGATTACAGAACCAAATTTTACCTCCCATACAAAATGCGCTATCAGCTGATGAAGGTTCTATGGGAGGTCAAAAATTTACTTCAGTTTTTCGACCTTTGATCCTTGGAAAAAGTGGTTCAGTTACTGATACTGATCCCGCCCCTGAGCTATGGCACGCAATCAAATTAACACCCTGTACATGCTGAAATACATAATCCCTCAAGAAATTTTTAAGGGTACCTAACTTTTAACATATTGTATTATTTTTATTAAAAAAGTATAGTGATCAGGAATAGAGTGCGCTAAAGATAATCTTTAAACAATGCTATCAAGATGTTGTTATATGTATATAACGAAGCTAGAAGAAATAAATAAAAGAAACTTAAAAGAAACTGACGACGCCGTACATCAACCGCACGCGCCAGTTAATCTACAAATATCGTGCGACAAGAGACCAGATGAGACAAAAAAGTAGATAGAAATAAACACGCGAGAAAAAAAGAAAATAATCTATAACAAGAGGTCTTGGCGTAGTGACCATTGCTCTGCGAAAAGACCATTACTCTTCTCTGTTCTGGGTAGGACAAGTGGTAGCAAAACCTGTAGCGTTTTCTGTGCCTCTTAAAAATCAGAACAGATAAAGCGAACAAGAAAACCAATAACAACGTTGAGAATCATTTTTCCTTATCTACCTTAATGATCTCTGCTCAATGCAGCCAACAAATGGTAAACTGATTGCTTATGCCGATGATACAGCTCTAATATTTGCAGCTAAATCCTGGTTAGAAGTTTTCTCCATGGCTCAGTCTGGATTCGATGAAGTTTGCAAATGGTTTGACAATAATTTACTTACATTAAATGCGTCTAAAACTAAATACATGACCTTTGGAATCAGAAGCTCATCTCTACCTCCCCAAGAAACTTTCTCTATTATTGCGCACACCTGTAGCAACTACAAACCTACTGAATGCACATGCCCAAAACTCGAATCAGTAAATACTTTTAAATACCTAGGCTTGCTGCTTGACAAGAACATGACCTTTATCCCTCATGTTGAACTCATAGCTGCTAGAGTGCGTAAGTTAACTTACATTTTTAAACATCTACGTCACATTGCTGATCCAGATCTAATAAAAGTAGTGTACGAAGCACTTTGTCAATCACTCCTTGTGTATGGCATCACCATCTGGGGTGGTGCAGCTAAAACATATTTCATTAAAATCGAACGCGCTCAACGATTGATTCTCAAAGTGGCTACTTTTCGGTCTTATTTCTTCCCTACTCACGATTTATACAGGCTCTGTAAAGTTCTAACTGTTCGGCAGCTCTTTGTACTTAACACCATCCTCAAACAACACTCGCTCGTCAATCCCTCCCTTCAACAGATAACCCCTAGGCACCGACCCAGAGTATGTGAAAGCAAAAAATGCAACACCGAATTCGCAAAGAAATCCTTTACTTTCTTAGGTCCCCATCTATATAATAAGTTAAACTACAGCCTTAAACTATTACAACTAAATAAATATAACTGTAAGAAAACAGCCAAGACTTACCTGCTACAATTAACTTATGCAGAAACTGAAGAGTTATTAAAAACACTGCAATAGTTTCACTACCTCTACACACACTTCTCACTCGCACAGTCTCACACTCACCATACACACACTGACACACACTCACCATACACACACTTCACATAGAACACTCGCCACACACATGCATACACCGCACAGCTGTTCGCTTTCGTGTAATGGGGTGGAGTCCTGGTGACCTGCAATACAGGCCTCGTAGCCTAGCTCGGGCACCAGTTCACCACAACACAAACTTAAAACTGAAAAACTAGATTGTGCACAACTATTTAATTTTATTTTTAAGTTTACTTTGTGGTGAAAATAAAGATTTTTATTTTTATTATTATTTAATCATCGTAATTTCATACTATTATTATATCAGGAAAACATGCAACAGAAGTTTCCAGACGCCCACATCCTGTTTGTCACCGGCCATTTTTCTAAAGAACCCGCCAATTTCTCCTGATCAGTATGCAAAGCGATTATTTACGCGTCGATTGCTTCATGCTTGTCGCTTCACAAATAGTTGGTGTGCAATACAAATAGAGTGGTCAACAAAAAATATGATGTTTTAAATCTGTTCGTACAATACTTGAAAAAGAAAAAGGTGATAGGAAACTTAAAACAATATCAAAGTGCACTAAAGAACATAATAATGGAATAGTTCGAAGAGAGGCAGAGGATGACTACAAGCGAAATATTTTAATGATCAAGGGAAGAATTTGGTTGATGTGGATCATAAGTAAAAAGCGTGGTACTTATGCTTGTAAGCGTTGGGGCGGCGAGCGCTGTTGTTGGTCACAGCAGTATGTAAGATGGTACGGATACACAGAAAGATGCTGCTGCCTATGCTCCGGTCCATGAGCCCTTAATCGTCTCTTACGAAACCCACAGGTAGAGATGAGTAGGTACTAGAAATTAAGTACTAGGTATTCGATTGAAAATAACGTCGACAATTTTTTCAAGAATGAATTGAATGACACTAATAATGTTCAATGAAATTTCACAAAAAAAGACCTACTCAAAGTTAAATTCATACAAGTTATACGATCAACGATGAAGTTAAACGATCTTCACTTATGTAAATTTTATTTTCTCAGCTAAAATTATTTGTAAAGCTAAACCTCTTCAAACAGTTTATCGATTCAAATAGTAAAGAAACACCTACAGACAGCAGCTTAGTGTACTACTAATTACAAAAACCTTTGCGTGCTAATCTCAACATCATCACATCACACCCTACTGTCCAATCGACAACAATTAATCCTGAATTAAGATACAATAAATACGTATTTAAAAAGATCTCTCCACGCAATCTTAAAAGAACAGTGGATAAAACTGGGTCTGTAGGCGATTCTAGAAGTCAATAATACACTCAACAGCACGTAAGTAAAAACACTTTTGGACCTTTTGGCGTAGTAATAGAGTTTAAAAAAGTTTCTACCGACGACGTGCTGTTGACGGTACCTATAACTGTAGGTGGATTGATGAGACTTGTTTAAAATTTATTACTATTCTAGAAGTTTTTGGCTGTGATTGAATGATTAGTCTAGATTTTTTTCTTACCACTGCTAAAGTAAATGAAGAGAGATGTTTACCTGAAACAGAATACGAGATTCATTAATTATATTGTTCACACGTTACACAGTAATGGTACAGGCAACTGCATATCACATATAAGGCGTTTCATTTCATGATATTTTCCTTTCAAACTTTCGGTAGCCACAATTAGAAAACATTGTCACATATTATAGTATATTTAAAACGCCTCTTCTTAAGATCATAAGTTTACAGTTTAAAACTCTATAAAAAACTTCTTGGATTTTTTGTAAAAAACCTAACTACTCCAACAGAGTTTGCTTCTTATTACCCTAATGATATTAAGAAATCATTCAAATTAGACCTTCATAATTATGGGTTTATAAATATTTTCGTAATTCCGTCAAAATTACGGCATGTTTACAACTTGGTCCGGCCCTAAACTTAAT
Source organism: Athrips mouffetella (assembly GCA_947532105.1). Taxonomy (NCBI): domain Eukaryota; kingdom Metazoa; phylum Arthropoda; class Insecta; order Lepidoptera; family Gelechiidae; genus Athrips; species Athrips mouffetella. Next base: position 8,303,230 of record OX383960.1, on the reverse strand, counting down.
GATTTGGCCTATAAACATTTTATAGCTCCCGAAAGTCCCAAACTTCCGTGTTCGACTCAAGGAAAGGGATGTCTTTTTTTTAAGACCATAAGGTGTGTACGGACAAAACGAGGATACAAGAATTAAATTTCTTGAAAATTATTTTTTTTATTTAAAAAGCAGATAGAGGATTTTTTTTTTATCACATTGATTTTTTTATTTAATCTTAACGGGCTTCTGAAAGGAAAGAAAACTTTAAAAATAAAACATTTTTTAATTATCTTTTTTTTCCATCAGCTTCCCTCTTTTAAGCTTGCTGTTTGTTTGGGATGCAACGAGGAGGTCCTAACCGTGTTCAATCTCCTCTGTCGATTCGTACCTTCTAAATTCTTCATTTGTATGTATAGACTTAGGAATACCATCACCATATCGTACTATTTTGAATTAAGTAGCTTCAACAATCGAGTTGTGTAGTGAGAGAGTTGTCTTTAGTCATAGCTTTCCGTATAAGTCTTTACACAACGTAAAAAATGTTACAATCTTAGATTATGAATAACGGCAGCTTACTGGTTACAATCGACCAGTCGTTCTAATAGATGCAATAAACAACAATAAAAATTTAAATGAATAACTCTAATTATCCGGAAAATATGTTGATCAATCACAGTAGCTGTCATTGCCTCACTGTTGTATAGTTCTACGTTTTATGCTAGTTCTATTGACCAAAACACTTTGTAGCATTATGTCAACGTGTTGTAATAGATAGCGTGTTCGATGCCCGGTTTGGGCATTTAGACAGGTTGCAGTTTTATTGTGCTGTAATAAAACTGTAATATAATTGCAACTAAGACACGCCAGCATGGAAATGTTGATATAATTGTACCAAATACGTTCAGCTTCGTATGAAATATATCTACTTGACAAAAATCATAAAATTTTTGTTGTTATAAATTAAGTTTGTTTGTTTGTCTTTCAAGGGACATTTGAAAACACATGTCATCCATTTTTTCCTATATTCCAACGCTAACCAACACATTTTGCAGCTATGTCAAAACAGACGGTTGCACAAGGCGTCTTTACAGTTAAAGCTGCTTTAAATCTACTGCCGTCACTTTCATTGTCAATAAAATTGAAAGAGTCAGCAATAGACTTAAAGAAGCCTTAACTTTAAAGACGCCTAGTGTAACTGGCGGCGGTAAAGCTGTCAGAAAAAACAAGTTGGTTTGTAGAACAATGTTGTTCTTTCCGTCAAATATACTCAGGTTTTAGTTTCATGGCAGCAAAATTTATTGGTAACCTTCGGAAAAAACGGAAAAAATGTCGTAATAAATATTGAAAGTGTTTAATAGTCAACTTAAAGGCTACTTTCTAAACACCTAGTTAGAATTTATTTATGTTACTGCAGTTGTAATACTGTAATAACCTTATATGATGGATCTCTTAAAATTGATATTCTGTACATAAATTGGTATCGTAAATCAGAAACAAGTCAAACTTTCCCGAATAAATTCAACACCTACAGGGTTCTTATTCTGCTAATACTGAAAAACTATAAGCCGCAGTCACAAAGTAATTTATAAAATCGGTTTTCAGTTTTCCCTCCTAACCTGCACTTAGTTTTTGTTTGCGCAATTAAATTTAAACGACAAAATTCTAAATTACGCTCTTTTAAATCATTTTTAAGATGATGCCATTATTTCAATTTGACAGAAAAGACATACCTAGTCTCTAAATTATTTTATTCTATGTTTATATCTAGCTGCGCAAAGCACAATCGTAAAAAAGCCTAGATAAATTTTAACGCTGATTAACAATAAACAACGATTCGCGATTGTCTACGATCTATACCGCTGTTTTTATTGAAAATGTCACTCACAAACACTAAATTTACTTTGTAGAATTAATGACTTCGTAATGATTAATAAATCACTATGCAACAGCGCATCGTTCATAAACCTGAATCGATATGCACCCGATCAATTATCATACTACTACTCGTAAGTACTTTCACTACGTATAAACCGGACGTTTTCAGATGTACCGCTTATCTTATTGCTTGGAGAATAATCGGGCATCATCTCATTTTTGTCAGATGTTAAGGAGGTGGCACACTTTGTGATTTTGGGGTACATTTTATGTATCCGTATCATCCGTAAAAAAGAAAATATGGAGAGACAACTCAGATTAGGACAAACCGGTTAAAGATGACGAATCGAAAGTTCGCCTAAATTATTGATATTTAAGTCTAGTAGCGTTTAAAGTATGACTTAATATCATGTCTAAAAACAGTCACTATTTGTCAACATAAAAATTACACAAAAAGATACATAAAATAAGACCAGTGTATAACCACCTTTAAAATAAGTCCAACCGGTCGCATGTCCGTCAGTCAGTCACGCCTAGTAACAAAATGATTTATTAGCAATGAATCAAACCAAAATGCATGGTAATTCATGATCAATACAGTCTATATTTAAATGCAGATAATACTGTACGTTTATTATGTTGATAAGTTTTTTGGTACATTAGCTCGTAACGTGAAAGTTTATCGTGTGAAGCTATTATGATGAAATGTTATGATACAACTTGAAGTAAAAAAAAATAAACGTCAGCCCTATCCTCCTATTAATGTGCGCCTCAGGCCCAGGTAACTGACGCCAAAAAATTTAAGAATAAGTTTGAAATTGTAGATTGTACAACGAGGAAGTGACATAATATTTTACGGTTAGGGTACTTGGGTACAGAGCGATGTGATGTGAAGGATTCTAGAAAAGGATCCCGAGCAACGCGAAGGATTTTAAAGTAGAATCTTGAAAATAACGAGAGATGCATTGCGTCGCCAAATATTTTTGCAAGTGATACACTCTATTTTTAATCTTCCTCTGGCGAAAGAGAATAAGAGGCGCATTAAGATATAACTCATCAGCTGTGACATTGAATAAGCATTTCCTTGCTACCTCCCTTGGTATACGGCAGCAGAGATTCGGTGCGGAGGGTGTCAAAAATAGAGGCTGCAAGTTTCGCGAGCTGCTTCATTCCGGGGATTGCTTCCCGCTCCTCCCATCCCTCCCACCCCTCGATCCCTCCTTCGATTGGTCCATTCGTCGGCCTAAAATTCCATTGCTAAATTCAAATTTTTAACGGTCTCTATCCTTTTTCTTTAGCATAATTCTGTCAGGCTTACCTACCTCGACATTTAGAAAAATCTGACGTTTTGACATTTCATATTATTGTATAATATTTTAACCTTAATTAATATTGACATTTTATTTTACAATTCCAAACTAAGATCTATTACTATCTACATTTTGCATCTATTGTATTCTGCACAGTTGGTATACTCAATCAGTCAATCAGATCTTGTTACTGAGTGTTGACGCAATATTAACATTACAGTAGCCACCTACCTACATACACAGTATAATGATATTACATGTTCCTTTTATGATATCAACTACCATTGAATAGGTGCAGTAATATGAAAGTTCACTTGTATGTGATGTCATTTTAAAGTAGGGTAATCCGTCCTTTCTGTAAATGTAGGACAAATAGAAGGCTCTTTAATGGAATCAGATGACACAGCCTACGCCTAAGCAGGCCTAATTCAAAATACATACATTATAATTTAAAATAGATTGTGTTTTGGCAAGTAAAATGTTACTAAAAAGAAAAGAAAATCGCAAAAAAAAAAAAGTCATTTCCGTTGTAGGGAGTTTTAACCTCTAAAGCACTTTCAAGCAATAAAATCGCACTGATCTATGCAATTTCGTATAGTTGTATAATATGGCCTTGTAACCTGACACCCATTGGCTTACTCAAATCGGTAGGGTAATACCACTTGACCTTGAGTTCTCAAGTGGGTCGGGTTATCCTCCGGTTCCCGCCAACTTTAGTCTATGGTTTATATGTCATTCGAAAGGTAATTACAAAATAGCATAACTGCATATAAAACCACACACAAGCCCTTTCAAACATAATTCACACGCCTCTTTTCCGTCAGGGTAGACAGAGAGCACAGCGCTTCACCTGCTTGACATACTTCCCTCGCTTCCTCTACTTTCATCAACCCTTATACAGGGTGTTAATTTGATTGCGTGCCATAGCTCAGGGGCGGGATCAGTATCAGTAACTGAACAACTTTTCCCAAGGAACATGGGTCGAAATAGGAAAGACCAAATTTGACCTTCCATACAAAATGCTCTATCAGCTGATGCAGTTTCTATGAGAGGTAAAAAATTGATTTTCGTATTACGACCTATGTTGCTTGGGAAAAGTTCTTCAGTTACTGATACTGATCCCGCCCCTGAGCTATGGCACGCAATCAAATTAACACCCTGTATACACACTCGTTGGTTTTGGGTACTTGTAACACAACTCATAATACCAAAATATTCAAATACCAGTATTTTTTGACTGATGGTCAACAACGCGGTGCGTTTCATCTTGATTTGTTATTTATGAGTAAATCGGCTTACAGCATCATCATCCGAAAGATTTGTCAGTGAAGATTAGTTGTGTCCACCTGTCGGACTGTCTGTCTGTTGCATCATTACTAGACATGTGACGAGGTTTTGACTAATGATTTGGTGAACATGTTGGTGTTTAGGAGCTTGTAACGCATTGAAATAAAAAAATATTTGAAAATAAAAGACTGTAGAAAGCCACGGCCAACAGCTAGGTTAGAAATAAAATACCAAAAATATATTTCAAAATCTATTTACAAACCAACATTAATAATAGTAAAGTATATTGGTTGGTACTTAACCAACAATTTTCTATCGTAACAAGCCAGAGCTCAACGAGTGAAAGCACTAGATAAATTGAATTTAAGTTCAATCTATCCTAGAAAGCTTCAATTCCAATCTGTTTATGAGGGCTATAAACGAAGTGCTCGTGACTTGGAAACAATTGTTATTTCTTTCCGATCAAGAAAGTTAAGCAACGTCGCTCCTGGCTGATCGCTATTTTATTAACTGGACAGTTTTCTGTGCTTCAGAAGGCATTTGTCCTAGCCACTTTTTTCACTTAGGTAGAGTTCAATAAATAATTTCAAATATGTAATACGTTTTAATTAAGTAAGTAACTGGGCGACCGAGCTTCGCTCTATAATAGCCACCTCAACGTGAAAATATCATCGGGTGAGCAAGCTGTACTACCCGCCAACAGATGGCGCTGTAGGTTTCTGTATAAAACGCGGTATCTTAAATAGATGCCTGGTATTTAAAAAAACACGGGGAAAACGAATTTTCCCAGACATGAGACCTAGCTAGATCGATTTCTTGTCACTGAAAACCACCATATGGTAAATTTCATCGAAATCGTTAGAGCCGTATTCGAAAAACTGATTACAATATATACAAATATTGCAGGTTTAATAGTATAGGATACAACTACCTCTTTTTGTCTTTAGAATAAAAGTAGCAGCAATGTTCGGTAAAGCAAGTGCAACATATAAATCACCATTACCAGTAGTGTTTATAAAACACGAAAAACAACTTCCTTACACAAGTCATTAGTGCCAAAAAACAGCAAAAGGCAATCAAGTGTCGCTAAGTAATGAGCGGTAAATGTCAGCGGAAATTACTGACTTGGAGTATAGCTTACTCCGGAACTAAATTCGAGTCATATTGAGTCGCCTCATGATTTACGGTATATACTCGTACAGGGTGTAAAAAAGTACGATGATCCTTCTAAGGAGTGATTCTACATCACTAATAGGTTGTTAAAAATATATATAAAAAAAAATATGATAATAAAATTTGATTTTCCTTCGAAATACATTATAGTAATATATTGTAATGGATAAGTACTTGCCAGTGACTGAATATTATAACAAAAATCTCTTTGTTTGCATCACCAGCTGATCAAAGAGTTCATTGAACCCTGCGGGCGCTTCACTTCTACTTGGGCTAAGAGTACTTTTCTTAAAAAAAGTAATTTTAAATATTTTTATACAATCTATTAGTGATGTAGAATCGCCCCTTAGAAGGATCATCGTACTTTTTTTCACACCAGGTGTGTGTAATAGACCTGGGGCTGGTAGTGAGATCTCGTGTAGATATTCACAGTTTTTCACAGGGTCATCATCATATCGTGTGGGTTGCAAGGTCGATGACCGACCTCACAAACCCTGGTGTCAGAGTTGTTGAGCCGCCAAAGGCCTCTCACAGGGTGTAATTCAGAGACGTTTCGCTAGCACGGGGCCAGCAAAACCCAGGTTTAATCTTGATCTAACTCATTTCACTAGCACGGTAATAAGTAAGCACTGCAATAAATTTGAAAAATGTCATGTTGAGTGACAGATAATAGGAGGAACGTTCACCTAGTATGAAAATTAAGTCAATTTGATTGCTGCTGTCCTAGTCCGTGATATATTTTCTTCTAAAAAGATTTAATTAATTTTACTAAGCCTTAAAAAAAGAAATTACCAACAGTGATCAGCATATTATCGACACTTTGAAAAACGTAGTTGACAAACGTCATGGAAAGCTTCCCATTATGACCGGTGATAGAGCTAGACCCATATACATAAAATAGTAAAGACGTATATTCTAGATCTAAGGCTAGACCAAGGTTAGACATAGGTTTTGCTGGCCTCGTGCTAGCGAAACGTCTCTGAATGAAACCCCAGTGGCTAGCCAAAGTCACCCTCCTGTAGTTAGAGTTCCAAGCCGCCAAATTGCCTCATTTCTAATGGGAATACCGCAACGTATGCAGACGCGGGTGATCGAATCACGTCGATGAAGCCATATATTTCACCCTCTCTGACTGTCAGGGGACCAATTCTTGAACATCACTAGTTGGTAAAACATCACCGAAAAAAAGTAAAGAATGATAATATTTGCTCCTTGTAATTAATTCGTTGACACTTAAGAGATGACAGCCGATTCAAGTCTGCGAATCACTACGTCTAAAATCGCATTTACCCATAGAAAAAATTGGTTAGTAGCAAAAATCTGAAAAAGTTCAATTTACTTAAGACCGTGCAATAGACATCTAACTTGCAAACTGTGATAGTGCAATCACATTACTATTACTCGTTTTACTAGTAACAGAGGTCAACTAGAGGTCAACTCGAAGTGATTTCATGCAAATCTCTCAACTTAGCCTAAGGTTGTTTCTCGATAGATGCATGGTGCAAGAAAAGTACTGTCATGCATTAAATTGTACAATCAGTCCTTGAAATAGCCATTTATGAAAAAAAAAACACTGGAGATTCAATATTTAATTAACAATCTCATCAAGCCTTGTCCTTTCGTACAGTCAAGAGCACATCAAGTTTGACACATTGGACTTGGCACCGCTTATTCAATAGACTTACGGGCTAGAGTCACACTGCGAGTGTCAAGCTTGATCATCGTTGACTGTATAATATCTTGTCAATTTAGCTATTATTTTCATTATTATTTATGTTATTTTGTTTTCATAGTTTAGGAGAAAATTGTACCTCCACAAGTCAAGTCCCCTAAATGAAAGCCTTTTAAATAGGTGAACAAAAATAGAAAACAGAAACCCAACATCAATGTGTCTCTACCAATATACCCGACTGTTTGCACCAAAACATTACAGTAAAATGTATTGATACAATCTGGTTGCCTTCCTTATGTAACAATTGTAAATACCAAACTAAAACAACCAAATAATAATGAATGAATGAATGAATAACTCTTGATAATCGTACATCAATATCCCAATATAAAAATTAAGCCAGTTATAAAACTCAGTAGCCTAACTCATCCATTGACGTAATTGCAAGATGCGCTAACGCCGGTTATTTAACCACTTGGAAAGTAAGAGAGAAATGTAAGAGAAATTCGCATTCATACAAAACGATCATGCCAAGAATCAACCACCGTGACCGATACTTGCCATACGAGTTTAATCGTTAAGTGTAAGTAAATATAGTCGGATTTAGAATTAAGAGTTTAAGAAGATGAATGCGGAGATCAGAATTTGAAAAATTGAATAACTTTTTGTAGTTATTAGTTTTCATTAGTTTCAACATCACATCACCCGAAATGGACAAAAATATCAAGATTTACATGTACTACGACTATTCTTGCGTTCTCTAATATAATCTCTGAGTAGTATAAATAGTCCCGTGTGGTGCCGGCAAAGAATAGTACCAACCCATACATACCCGTGGGTGTCGTAAAAGGCGACTAAGGGTTAACTGGACGATGGGCAGCAGCATCCTCCTTTGTATCTTACATCTTACTTACTGCGATCACCTACAACCGCGGTCCATGGTGCCAGCTGTAACGCTTACCAGCGAGGTGACTATGGTACTTCCCCTCCACATTTTTCCAGCAAAAGCTAGAATTCTGGAGGGAGCTCCCTGTCCTGTAGTGGACGTTTCAAGGGATGCTATGATGATGATCAAGTTCTACGACTATTCTTGCGTTCTCTAATATAATAAAAGGTCTGCTGGAAGAAATTTCCAAGCTGAAATAAGCAGCACCTGTTGTGTCTGTTCTCTAAATGTTTGTATTATTTGTATTTTTATGTGTACAATAAACAGTTAAATAAAATAAATAAAATAATCTCTGAATAGTATAAAATTAGATACATTTGATATGGTAAAATCGAGTGAAAATTAGACTTTACCTTGATGAAGCACGTACACTCAACAGAACGTCAGTAGAAACACTTTTGGACCTTTTGGCTTGGTAATAGAGTTGAAAACGTTTCTACCGACGTGCGGTTGACCGTACGCACGGCAGCAAGGACGTAGAAACAAAACAAACGCCCGAATCCAGAGACCCGCTCAAGGTCAAATTGTTTCCACCGACTTGCAGCCGTCTGTACCGAACAATACATTTAATATTTTTTTAAGAACGCAAACCTGCAGGAAACGAAGAACCTACATCAGGTATTAGAGTACTAATTTGTACCATCCATATAACTCGTACAAAGTACAAATATACTTTCCAATTGCCTCAAAAATACGGCCAAGTAAGTAGTAAAAGCTCAGTAGTGACGCTTTTTAATGCCACGACACGACTAAATAATAGATGCATTCTCACGATCCCAAAAGCTTTATAATGCAGTTAAAAAAAAATGTTTTACCGGCAACGGCTTCCATACAGACCTCTTAACCGACAAAAAATTACACTAAGTGTCACAGATTGTCACGACATCATTATATTCTAAAATCTTTGTTATCATCTTTTCTCACCGCGGAATGCTCCAATAACAACTACAGTCAACTACACGTAAAAGTATAATTTGAATTCAAAAAGAGACTTAATGATCGCTAGAGAAGGCTGAAGAAGATGATATGCTTACTTGGTTGTGGAGATGGTTGACACGCTCTTGTGTCGACAGCATTTCATTCAGCATTTAAAAAAGAAAGTAACGATTTTTGTAGTGTTTAGTTATACATTAAAATTAGGCAAAAAAGTAACTTTTTGTTTGCTTGTTGATACCAGAATAAAGTAATAGTACTTTCATTCAGAACGGGCACAGTGTACCCCCTTTGCAATCATCTACCCCGCACCCCCGCACGCACCCGCCCGCGAGATTCTCGTGCTCCTTCTGTTCTGAGGGTCTTTTGTACTGAGTATTCTAGCCTACGTGACCTTCTAATTTCAAATTCGCGCTCGATGAATGAAGTGTCCAGCTGGCTTAGCACGCTGCAGTTGTCAGTTTATCTAGGCCCATAGATTAAAGACTTTCAGCATGGTCACGTTTTTTTGACATCCGAGCAGTGCGACACATTTTGAAAGACAAGGACGGCTACATGTATTAGTATATAAAGTTATCTCTTCTGTCTAAAATATCAAAAACGTAATTTGTGGATTTGCTAAACATTTTCCTCCACTGAAATTTCTTCGCGCTTGGAGGTGATAGATTAGATGACACAACTCCTTAAATAAAGTGACATTCCTCCGAGATATATTTTCTCTCGGGCAGCGTGCTAACCAGGCTGGGTGTGAAAGGATGTAAGAGAAAGCTTTCAGAAAACTGAAAGGCCATGATCAATCAACGTAACTAAACCACTTTCAGTAAGTAAAACTTTCAAAAAATGTAAAATTTAATAGGCCTCTCCATACAAAATTGCAAACTTGGTTGGACAGTTTGTATGGGGGAGCCGATTTTTTTTTCATTTCATTGAAAGTTGTTCAGTTACATCATATTGCCTGATCATGCCCTTTCAGTTTCCGGAAACCTGTCCTTACACCATGTATTTCTTTTACATAACTAACACCTGCCTACAAATACTAAATCATATTTTACATAATATTTGATTGACCTGACCTGGCACAAAACTATCAATCTGTATGACTTTTGTCAATTTTCTCGCATCGTTACTGTGTGACTTACAATCAAGTTTAAAGGTTACATGTTGGAGTTACGTAAAATTATACAAAGGTAGGTTCAGACTTTGTCTGGCGCACAGGTGATTTATTTTTAGTCATAGATGCAAATTGCTTTTATGCTGAAATTTTGTTTAATACGAAAGTTTTATGTTGCGCAATTGTTTTTTAAATACACAAAAATTTAATCGTCTTTCTTACATAGGAAAAGTATTATATGGCTTCGAAAGTTGCATTTCAGCTGTAAAATTACTGATATATTATCAAGCGTGTTTAGTAACATTTCTATTATTCTCCGACTTAAATTTTGAAGTATTTTTTTCTTTCTGACGGCAAATTGAAGTATTTAAGCATCTACAAAAAGGATGCTACCAATTCAAATCTGAGTGTAATGTGTAAGTCGTAATCCGAGCTTAGAATACCTAAATGTTTAATGCTTCATACAAATACCGGTTTCCCGATCTAAAACAATAAACGATCACTTTTACCTGCAAGTCTTAAGCAGTAAAATGTATATAGCGGCCTTGCTGAATGTAGGCCAGGGAAAGTCTAGCTAGACTGAATTTAATAGGCTTTTCTTATGGAGAATGATAGAATTTCTCTCACCGCACCTTTCTTTGTGGCTGCAAAATACCGACAGCACACTGGACCACATGTGTACGTTAATATAGCGGATTAAAGGCTTATAATGTAGAGAAAGTGATAAATCTGTGTGGTAAGCTGTACCTTGACTTTGATTGGCGGATGTGGGGTGGAAGATCATTGAAGAGATATTTAGAAAATTATCTACATGCCATAGGCGTAAATTTCTAGAATAACACTGGCTATATGACTATAATTTTAAACTCATATTTCGCATAGAGTAAAATTCATTGCCTGCGTCTCTTCTTAATTTTCAAAAGTCGTGAAAGAAAAGTTGTTGCATTTGACCTCCAGAAATGCCGAAATGCCGTATTTAGCCGAATAAATACAAGACTTTAAATACTGAATCCTCAATGTAGTGACATTTGTAGGCAGTTGTAGGTTCTTTCGGAGTACCCAATTTTCTATTTTGACAAATTGTCTTTCCTGATAAACAACACTTTTGTTCAGTTCTTTTGTTTTTTATTCAGTACTTTTTTTGTTGATAGTCAAACATTTTTTTTTGTTCTTTACGTAAAACTTCTGCAGCTTTTTTAGGTTTTAAAAGGGGCCAGGAGTATGGAGTTAAAGCCAATTTAGCCCATAAATACGATTCAATTATAGTCTTTACGTTTAAAACTTTTGATGCGTTTCAAACTGATCAATTTAGTTTTGCCTGTAGTGTAGTAGTGTAGTCTCATCAATCCCTGAAATTGAAATAACAAGTATCAAAGTTATCCTTTTACCCAAATCTACTTGGGAGAAGAAATAAAAAAAATCCTAAAGAAATAAAAAGTAAAAATCAGTTTTTCGCACCTATGTAGATAAGGTTTAGACCTTAAGATAGTTTTTAAGAAGGTCTTAGAAGAATAAAGAAACAAAAACAAAAAAAGAAATAAACCTTTGAACTCACCTGGGTAGTTAGTACCTACAATTAAATTATTTCCATAATAGTTGGCTTTATTAATCAACTTTTACAACTCAATAAATTGTAATTCACACCTTTACGTATAATGATAGGCTATAGATAAAAATACGATCATTCCGTTTAACCTCTGCTCTATAGAAGTCAATGTTTTAAGACCAATCAAAACCGAATAAATTAAAGCGACCTAAAATCGACCTTTATAATGATAGCCTAGAGGTAGATCCGTTTCTGGTTAATTATGTCACTAAAGACTGTTTTACATATTTTTGTGATCTCACTTGGTTCCCTTGTTGTTTCGCGCGCGATTTGATAAGAACAGTAAAGCCCAAGTCACACTGACGCGGTAGCGGAAGCGTTCCGGGGGGGCCGGTATTTTTTGTAAAGTATGAGTTCTTATGCACCCTGTCACATTGAAAGCGGTCGCGGCGCGGCGCGGTGCGGCGCAGGGGCGGCCGGGCCGCTAGTACAACCCCGCGGACCGGGCGCGGCGCGGGGCCGAACTTTCGGCGGGAGCGGGCGCTGTATTCCATTGCGTTCAATGCAACCCGTCACACAGAGCGGCAGCGGCGCGGCGCGGTCCGGGCGCGGACTTTGACGTTGTATTTTTTTTTTACAAGAATTTTGCTGCTTTGCGCAGACTTTTTTTAGGTTATCAGTTTGGTTTTGTGTATAGAGCAAAGGGTTTACGTCTTTTGAATAATCACAGATAAATAATGTCACACCGACCGCCACAGATTAGTATATCCGACCGCTACCGCCCCGCTGTCCCGCCGCGGTTTCCGCGCGGTACCTCTGTGTGACCGGTCCCGGAACGCTTTCGCTTCCCGCAGGTCCGCCCCCGGACCGCTTTACCGCTTGTACCGCTCTGTGTGATGTGGGCTTAAGGGTCAGTATCCGCAGCGGCGACATTTGTTGAATGCATGTAAGCTACAAATATCGTTTGCATTTTAGTTATGTCCATGCAATCGACATGCAAGCTATAAAACAGTGACCTAACAATCTATGGACTCCGGGTCACGGATAAAAATAAGTTCTGATAGTCCTGATCAATGGCAGAAATGCATGCATGATGAAAGCAAGCGATTAATGTCGATAGGTCACTATCGTGCGTATGTCGTGCCACGTGCGTGGACATAGTTTTGTTTATTTGTTTGCAGGTTGCAAATATTGCTATCTTGCGGATGTAATGTGGCCTACGTGGACAGTGACCCTTAGACCGTTTGTCCACCACACCCCGATGATACCGATAACGAGATGATGGCACCGATATTTTGCCGATATAATCACGACGTTTACAACAGTACTTATTACTTACTCATAGTGTCAACAATATCGGCGCCGCCGCCGCCATCTCGATAACGGTATCGTCTTGGTATCGTCGCTTTGGACAAATGGCCTTAGACTTATTTAATATCTCAGGCATTCTATAAAATACCGAATCATATCGATTGCCGATAACACACATTAAAATATACAAGGTTACTATACTATAATATCACTAATTTTAGTACTATAAGCAAACCATACCTATGTAATAATAAACAACTTTATACTACACATGGGTCAAAAAAAGTTTAGTTTGAATTAATGAAAACTAAAAATACTTTTTACCAAATTAGCTAAACAAGCTTAGTCAAATAATAGAGAACGATAAGAAAATTCACTTAATCATTACTTTTTAATTTCATTTCTACACGCTTTTACTCTCTTTTATATTTTGATGGTTATCTTAGTAATTTTCCGCCTTTTACACCTCAGTTTCTCTCCTCTGCGCCTACGCAGGCATGAGGAATTTGTAGACGGAACTATGAACATGTTAAATTTTTTTGATTGACAAGCTCTACATTACTATTAAATATAAATATGCTCAACGATCCAATTGTAATTAAAAACTTTTTTCCGCTGACGACAGTTAATAGTTTATTTTTCTTTCATTTCTGTTTGATCATATCAACAATGTAATCAACACAGAAGCAAAACAGCAAAGGACATAAAATCAATTCTGTCGTCAACACGTATCAGCGTAATTAAGTCCTTAAGGCCGGAGATATAAGGTCGTCAAGTTTTAAATAATAATAAAAATAACTTGTTTCCAAATGTCATACGACAAGCTTGTGATATCTACGTGGACCTCCTTAGCAACATTCGTACGAAAAATAAAGTATTATTTCTGTTATAATATTGTGCAGATATTGCAGATATTTGAGTTTATCTATGTATAGATCGACACTGGCACAGAATAAAGTAATAGTGGACACTCTCCGCCCCCCCTTGCAATCTACCCCGTACCCCCGCGCGCTCCCGCCCGCGAGATTCTCGTGGTCCTTCTGAGGGTCTTGTGTACTGAATATGCGAGCCTAAGCGACCTTCTAATTTTAAATTCGCGCTCGATATATAGGGTGACTTTTAATTAGTTCTTGATAGAAAAGGGTACGGGGTAAGGGTATTGAATGTACTCATAATACCGAACAACTTTCCCCAAGGAACATAGGTCGAAATACGAAACTCAAGTTTTGACCTCCCATAGATACTGTATCAGCTGATAGCACATTTTGTATGTGAGGTCAAATTTGGTTTTTCGTATTTCGACCGATGTTCATTGGGAAAAGTTGTTCAGTATCATGAGTACATGCATATCTTTTGCTATCAAGAACTAATTAAAAGTCACCCTATATGTAGTATCCGAGATGAGACACTGGTTAAATCTGCGAGAAGCGCCGTCGAGGAGAGCTTTAGAGGAGGACTTTATTCTATAGAGGTTCATCAGTGGACAGTGGACATCTTCAGAATGATGTGATGCTGATGGAGTTAGAAGAAAAAGTATAACGAATAATCAACTTTTGCTATCTAAGTTTTTTTTTGTGAAAACATATACTTACCTATAACATCAGTGGACAGTGGACATCTTCAGAATGATGTGATGCTGATGGAGTTAGAAGAAAAAGTATAACGAATAATCAACTTTTGCTAAGTTTTTTTTTGTGAAAACATATACTTACCTATAACATAAGACATTTTAAATTTCTAATAGGCGAATAATGCCAGTAATACAGACCATGTGGATTTACTTCTACTATAATCGATGACGTATCTCTAACAGAGATGTTTCTAAGGGCTCGAGAATTTATTCCTTCCTGTCCCCAAAATTGCTGACAGATTTCTCAACATTGTCTTAACCAGCTACCTAACTAATTATCTAGTAATTATATTTTACCATCCAATTAATCGCCGCCATCAAGGTTTTACTTGAGTTCAAGGATTTTTGCTTCCAATAAGGCACTTATTATAAATAATTCAATTTTAAGCTCGATTTCGAAATAACAAGTTTTGTTCCAAATGTTACTAAAGGACATTTAATTTGCATGTCAGATTTAAGTTAACGGAATTGATATGTTTTAAATTTGGCAAGTTAAAGCAAGTTTCTGAACTGGCAGTTGAAGGTTTACATCAGAGAGGAATGGCCTTTCTGAGACTGGATTTTGCCCACCAGTGGGACACGAATTGGCTACAATGACAATTGAGAAGTGTATAGCGACCTTGAAGTATATTAATCTGCCTATGAAACTAAACAGCTTTTCCCGAGAAGCATTAGACAAAATACAAAATAGTACATTATATAACAAAGCAGCAAAGGCGCTATTCAAAGAGTGGAAGGGTCTTAAAATTGGAATCCTGAATGTAACGAAGTATCAATAGGTCGCCCGAGGTAAAAATGGTTTTTTAACCCGCGTGATACACTCTCCCTCTATGCTCATTTAGACACCCTCATCATTAATTTTAAAGACAACAATAACACATTGCAATGTTATAAAGCAAAATAATAGTATTAAGAAGTGTTATTTAAGGTATGCGGTAACAACTGAAAAGGTTATTGACATTGTTGTATAAATTCAGAACAGAACCTATTTGGGTGTAGTTTTGTTTAGAATTAGTATTTCTTTTTTTTTCTTCGTTTTAAATTCAACTGGCCAGTTATATTTTTCATACAATACTTTTTTTCGACCTTTATGGTCGTGTATCACAGGAGCAATATTTATGTTCGAACGATTTTCGTTACGAAAATCTATTGGAGAAATCAGCTATTTTGCTCGCCTTTATTGACGAGATCAGTGATTTTCGAATATATGGGATGAAAAAAAAAATGTTTTGTATGGAAGGAAATATTTTCAGAATTTCGACCTACGTTTATAGAAAAAGTTGTACAGTTTGATGGACAGATTCAAATCTATCACAATTGTCATTGTTAAATTATTATTATAAGTCTTCACTATCTTAATTACATTCCTTATAGACAATAGCACTATAGTAACATATCACACGCTCCATAAGCATAAGTAGGTAAGTGTACGTACTAAATCTTCGAACCTTTCTCCATAGATAATTAATCAATGGTTAATTAAACTCACATCACTGGTTCAAACTCGTTACAATTAGAAAGTAATCTTATAATTAGATGTGTGTATTATCTCAATATAAAGTATTGAACTTGAATAAGTACAAAGGCATACGCGAGATAAATTTAAGGTGTAAAAAAAATTTAAGCACAATTTTACCATAATAATATATCACTTGGGCAATGAAACTGAACAACTTTTCCTAAGGAACATAGGTGATTAGTATGACATTTTGTAACACTTGGTTTTAGTATTTTGCAATGACTGTAAAAAACTCTTTAAGGCTTGTGTCATAAATAAACTTGTTTTCTCAAGATAAGTATAAACCTTACGGGAAATATCCTGTTCCAAAATGCATTAGTGTCTTGGTTTGTTGAAAAGCAATTCGAGTTCTGATTTGACATAATCAGATTTTACAAACAAAAATCAAAGTCAAAAGGCAAACGTTACGGTCCACATTGTGTTGCCACTTCTTTTCAACTCCAAAAATCTTTTACAAAACAGTTTGCACAAAAGAACTGATCATTCACGCCAATCTTTATCATTATGCAAAGAAATGACAATCATTCTTGGAGTCAATAAAAATTTACAATTCGAATAAATTGTTCAAAAAGGTATCGGATCAAATATCACACAAGGAATTGAGGACAGTGAATCCGCACTTTCTTGTTTCAAATTCCTCTGTAGGTAACTTCAGGTTTATACAGGGTGTAAGGGACGGTGTACCGAAAACTGAATGGGCGTGCTCAGTCAACGAAACTGAACAACTTTCCCAAAGAAATATTTTCACTCTTATCGAACGGTTTGTATGGAGAGGTAAAATTTTTTTTCATGTCCGAAAATGTTTCCTTGGTAAAGTTGTTCAGTTTCGTTGATTGAGCACGCCCTTTCAGTTTTCGGTACACCATCCGTTACATCCTGTATGTAAAGTACGCGACTGCCCAGGAGGGCGGTCGAAATCGCCGTTTCGTTATGGATGACATTTGACGGAACATAAACGAAGTTGAAAATATGGTGTTTACTAGCAATGGGAAATAAGAGGCAGTACAACGATGATGATGATGAAAACAAATTATAATAGGGACTTATATTTTCAAACTTCATAAATATTGATTCAATTCATATGAGAGTTGTTTTTAACCTTTAACTACTCGTACTCAACAAGAGCTCCGCATCATGTACTAATATGAGATAAAATTTGAACCTAAATTTCCCCCGTTCACAATATTCGAATTCCCCACTGTACCACATAACATAACAGTTCGTCCTTTTAGCTGCGCAGTAGTGTCGCAATGCGCATGCGTCGCGGAGCTAATTGTAATGGCGCAAGTCAGGTGCGCTCATAATACAGTTGTAGACAGCTTGCGTATGATAGGAGGTAAGTAGGATAACATACCATGTTATATAATAACTTGAGGTTCATGTTATATGAGACAGGTTTAATGCTACTGTTGACATTGATTTTTAATACAGTGTTGTGTGTGTGTGTTTTTTTTTTATGATGTGATGATGAAGCAGTATAATTAATTATATTATAGTCGATCACTGGTTACTTACAACTGCCCTCACTTATTTAAGTCTCTCTGCGGAATCGAAACAGATTCGATCGGGGTATGGAAAATAAAAATAAAATAAAAGTGCAATAAAAAAATAAAAAATCTAGCTCTGAAAATCCCAAACTAAAATGGCAGTGGGCAAAGTATATCGCTTGTATATCCAATGTGGTGAGTAAATCGGTAGACCAACCATCTGGCTAAGGTAGCGGGTACGACGATGCCTATTTCTTACAGAGGATGCTACGACTTTCGGCTGATTTGATGATGAACCTAACGTAACCAATCTGAGAACTTACCAGTGAATAGCATATTAATAGCAGCTTTTACCTATGTTTGGGTTTTTACAGTGTTATACAATTCGACAAGATAAAATAATAGGGATAGTATTAACTTTAGCAAATATAATAAACAAAAATTTTCAAGAATACTGTGGACCCATACCTCATGCAAATCATAAAATCAACCCTTCTCAAAAATATCGATTAATGATTGTTGAAATGCAGTTTTTAAATGATGCAAGCTGCACGTATCTCCTTGCACAATTTATTGTAAAATCTTATTTTTGTCACCGCCAAAAGTTTGAACAATACTTTTATCTTGCACAAAACCTGTTTCGCACATAGCGGTGGCTGGCATTGAAAGGTGCTAAATTCTTAGATTTCTCTTTCATACGAGTGACACAATTTTATTTCAGTCAAGTGTATAAAAAAGACAATACGAAGGTCTGTGTGCCAAAATATTTAGAATGTGTTTGTCAATACAAGCGCGTTGTAAGCTTTTTTGACGATTATTCAGAAAGACAAAGAGGTTGACTCAAAATCTTATTTTAAAAGCTTATTTTAATCAGCTTATTTTTGAGCCTTAAATGTAATGCTTGCTTAACTACTTTTAGGAATTTGCCGCAAACATGTCATACTCTACATATGAATTAGCTTATAATTAGCAATTAGTACTTCTTCTTCAATTTAAAGCCTGGCTCTTGTCCAATTACTACAGGAAATGGTTTGTTTTAAGAAGAAAACTTCTAAAACAAAAGTTTTTGCATTCCACCTCCAGTTAAGCCCTCGATAGATCTTCACTTTATGGACACCCTAAATGTACATAGGTATTCAGATTTGGATTTTTTTTTTATTGTGACAAATAGCCAATTCCAAGGCCAATTCATATTCATAAGGCTTTTAAAAACTATTATTATATTATTTTGATATATAAAAGATATTATTAAAGTTCTCAATATTATCAAGTAGGCACACAATCAAATAACAGAAGCCCAAATATAGAAAAAGTTAATGAAAATCCATAAATCAAAAGTCCATACTAAACAATTACAATATTTCATCAAGGCGGATCTTCTAAACAAAATAGAAAATAAGAAAAAGAATTGAGTCATAAACAAGTCGAATATATTATTTAAAAAACTTTTATTATCACCTATTTTCTAGCAACCTTATAAAGGTCATGAACTTATCGATATCTATTCTTATTCTATAATAGATTAAGTGTTTATTTTATAATAGGTTAAGATACATTATGGCATTGGTGGGGTTTATTTATATTTAATTTTTCTATATTTAAATCTAGTAAATTTGCCAGAGACTTTTAAAACTTTTTCAACACATTTGCTCATAAAACAGCTATATTAATTAATTTTTGTCTATTTTTTAATCGGCAACATGCAAGGAGTTTCTTTATCTTATCTATAACGTTCATAATATTTTCATGAATAAATAAACTGTGTTCGATAATATGATAAATAAATTTTAATTAAATGGAAATATTTATGTTAATCAACAAACTAACAACAAATTTGTCTTTAAAGTAACAGAATATTTAATTTTAAATAATTCAAGGGAGTAGGCTGTTTGGCAGGTTAGTGTTTTATTTTTGTTTTGTTTTTTATAGCGGCAAGGTGTAAGGAGTTTCTATATCTATAACATTCATAGTAATTTCATGAATTAAGAAACTGTGTTCGATAATATGATAAACAAACGTTGATTACACGAAAATATTTATTATAATTAACTAACTTACTACAAATTTGCCTTTAAAGTAACAAAATATTCCATTTTAAAATTATTTGAAGAGTAGGCTGTTTTGTAGTTTAGTTCATTGTCTCCTGCGCGCGCATGTATTCCGAAAAAGTGAAACACGCGCCATTTTAACAAATATTTGTTGTGTTCATCGTCATTATTTTCAAAAGTTTTGACTTCTACAAATAAAAAACAATAATAATTAGTGTAGTGCCTCAACGTCGAAAAACCGGATGTACATAGAAATGTAAGGAAAAAGCGGACAAAGTCTACAGGTAAGCAAATTTGATTTGTTTTTATTCGAAAATGTGTTGAAAAACGTCGTAAAAAGCTCGTGCGCGTTGGTGAGTACACCCTCGGCTCCATTATGCCCTCGCCTGCGGCTCGGGCTGCAATTTCTGGGCCTCGGGTGTAATATCCAAAATAGCGCACTTGCATTTTAATGTACTATTATGTAGATTCTATCGAACAAATTGAACTTGAATCCTTTTTAACGAGAATTTCATAATATCAAAACAATGAAATTTTCTTGCATGTTCAAGCAAAATATGACCTAATTGTATTAGAATTTCTGTACAAAAATAAGGTAAGGACCGGTCATGATTCATACTAGACGATCGTAAATTCATACGAAGACTTATAAAAAACTTAAATATACACATAAAAATGTCCCATGTAGGTATAACAGTTCACGGGTAGGCAGAAACAATTTAAGTATTATTTGTTTGCAAAACTAACACACGTATTTTCCAACCTCTGTCATCTAATAACCCGGTAAACCCATTTAAATAATTTTGTAATAAAATGAGGATACCTAGCTTGTCTATATGTCCATCTCAAGGATATGTGAAAAGATATTTATTTGACAGTGGGCGCAGTCTTTTCGCTTGAAAGAAAGGGATAAAGTGATTACATCCGCAACGCATTAGATTGGGACAGATATACTGTGCGTGTACCAAAACTAAATGACGTAAGTGCCCGATATAAAATATCGACTTTTTGTAAAAACTAAGTAATAAAATAAAATTTTAGGTGGGGCATATATGATAGCAACTACGAATACCTTTCTGTATATTTAATTTCACTACTTAAAACACATCAGATTCCACAAAAAGAGGAAGGAAGGAATGGATTTTTATTTTGTAGAGTCGATTTTCGCTAATCATGTTTCGGTATTATTTATCACTTATATCATCACTTATACGTTCAAGAAACACATACCTCAAAATCACGGCAAGATACTGAGTAAATAAAAAGGTATTTGTCTTCAAAATACCCAAAACTTACATATCGTCTTAACAAATAAATACAAACGAGTTTAAACCACTTTCAACGATTGGATATTATAAGAACGAGTCAAAAGACCAACCTACCTGTAGACCTGCCTACAATCCTTCGACTTCTGAAGGACGACATTTAAACCGAGTTAAAAAAATGGTCTAAACCAAATTGGGGAAAACCACACATGTTTATTTTCTTAGAAGTTTAACAGAGTTTTTTTTTATCTGAATATAACCTCAGCCTCATATAACCTCCTCATAGCAGAGTCAAACTCATCGAAACGTATCAGAACTTACTCCCATAACTTGACACGTGTCTTCTTTAATTTCCTTTGCTATCGGAGTGCAACTTACAGTGGCCGTGTCTTATATCCTGTTGGAAGGTTTCTACTAAATCGGAAGAGAGATAAATAGATAATGTATGAAAAGATACTCGAAATGAGTCCCTTCCGACGGCCTTAGAGCTCGGAAATGGATTCGTTTGGTAAAACAATGCATTGTTTACCTACTGTACGATGTAAGTATTATGCATTGTGGGTTGATTGTATTATTTGATGTAGGTTGTTTTGCAGGGAATCGGTATAGCAAATAGAGCTTGAAATCATTATTTTTGTTATCAGCTGATGCACTTACTATATAGTAAATCAATGTTTTTTTCGTATTTCTCTAGGAAAGTGGAAAAAAGAAGTTATTCAATATCATGGAGCTGTGCTCTCCCATACAAACTAACTTTTAAACTAAAAAACACAAACTTTGTATATAACATTGGATTTGATATATCAAAGTTTGAAATATCAATGCAAAGATAGAGCGAGTTTATATTTTACATGCATATTTCAACTCGCTCTATCTTTATATGAATTGATAGTTTTAAATTAGAAACCTATTTCAAACCTGGATAAAAGTTTGTCATAATGCGTTTTGTAGTTTAAAAGTTCGATGACCAACGTCACAAACCCTGGTGTCAGAGTTCTTGAGCTGCCAAAAGCCTCTGACATGGCTCCGTAGATAGTAGTCGGGACCAACTGCTAACGTGCTTTCCGAAGCACAGAATCATCTAACTTTTCGGACAATCAAGACATTCATCCTGCAATATCCTAACCAAACTGGGGATGTCGCACAAAGGGATTTTGTTTGACAGTGTCCCCACCGGGAATCGAACCCAGAACCTCCGGATTGAGAGCCGAGCGCTCTAACCACTAGACCGCAGAGGCTGTTTAAAAATACGTACAAAATTTACGATAATTTGCTACACAATATTTACTTTACTTCTCTTGTTACCACAATAACAGATCATACACTAACAAATAAAATGTGACGGCACAGTGGTAACAGTTATAGAAAGAAAGGCCTATTGTAACCATAAGTAACAATACATGAATATTGATCGGAACAGCTACTGATTTCTCATTGACGAGCCCACGGCGCACCCTCCCAAAAATTTCGACACTCGAATTTGCATGAAAAAGGCCACTTGTGTTACCTTATCTTGAGGTCATACCAAACCTATGGACATATTTTATTCGAAAATTATCTTAAATAAATCATCCATTTCATCTTATTTCAGGGAATATGCATATTTTTTTTTCGCATTATTAACAAAATATGAAAATACCGTAGTAGAGATGAAAAAAAGTGAAATTAAAATTTTAATCAGCTAAGAAATAAGGGCGTTACTTTTATGCTTCGCATTAGATGCGACTGGCACCTTTTGCCAAATGTGCTTTTTTAAGTATAAGATCTGTGTCATGTCATTATTTGGCAATAAATTTTTTTTTATTTTTATTTATTTAAAACTATTAATTACGCGGCGATTAGACAGAGAGACCAGACATGGACAGTGACGTCACATGTCACTACGGCCATATAAACTCCGTGTTAAATTTTGTTTTGCAGAAACAAATCTTCGTTGGCTTATATCATTTTTAACCCCCGACGCAAAACAGAGGGGTGTTATAAGTTTGACGAGTGTATCTGTCTGTGTGTCTGTCTGTGTATCTGTCTGCGCCATCGTAGCTCCTAAACGGATGGACCGATTTTAATGCGGTTTTTTTAAATTAAAAGGAAATTTAATTGGGGTGGATCTTAGCTATGTTTGATGAAAATCGGTTCAGTAGTTTATAAGTTATGAGCTCTTTTCCTGATCAAGTTGTCAAAAACTAATGATTTGCGGACGCTTTCATGGCGTGCGCTGTCCAAAGTAGGATAGATACATCAAATAAATGAAGAACAGAATTGTTGATTCTATAATCTTCTAAAAACCCGGCCAAGTGCGAGTCGGACTCGCGCACCGAGGGTTCCGTACCACCACATAATCATAATTGTATTAGTTGAAATTTCAGTAAGTTAATGTGCTAGATTTTTTGAGTCCGACTCGCACTTGACCAAATTTTATTATTTGCAGCGACCATCCAACTTGACCCCTCTCTTAGATGAATGTTCTTGAAACGGGAGCTCATCACAATTGGTTACCATTAGTTGGGAAAAAAGTTGTAATATTTAATGATTTCAGACTTTTCCCATTATTTGCACTGTGAGACCTAGCTTCTTGCCAAATTTCATAATTTTAGGTCAACGGGAAGTACCCTGTAGGTTTTGCATTTTTGAATAAATGTACGGAGATGAGGACATGAAATGCCATATCTTTTGATTGCGTCATTGTAAAAAATTGAAATTTTCAGATCTTGTGTGGTTCATAGATCTTAATACGTGGGACACTCAGAAATATTTGCGACACTAAAAAAAATTGTTCTACAGGTACATATATTTTTATTAAATCTTTTCAAAGTACTCTCCACCAGCCTCTATACAAAGATTCATGCGTCTGAACCAGTTTTCAAAACACTTTTTCCAGTCCGCCGTAGACACCTCGTTTACAGCCTGCTCGAACGCAGCCAGCGCATCTTCCGGCGACGAAAATTGTATCCCCTTGAGCTGATTTTTTATTTTTGGAAATAAAAAGAAGTCACACGGTGCTAGATCAGGGCTGTAAGGAGGGTGACCCAGGAGTTTGACTGGTGTGCTGTCCAGGAAGTCCCTCGTTTTGAGCGCGGTGTGTGCAGGCGCATCGTCGTGGTGGAGCAGTAGTCCGCGGAGCCCTGTGTTTGGTCGCTTGTTGCTCACAACAGAAAAAACTTCTGGTAAACATTTGGTAGTATACCATTCGGCGTTGATGCTTCTTTGATCTCGTAAGGGAATTGAGGCCAAGTGGCCAGTCAAATTAAAAAAGCTGGCGATCAAAATCTTCCCCCCGCTTCGAGATCGCTTCACTTTGGTAGGCGTTGGTTCATTTTGAAACACCCAAACTGTCGACTGGCGCTTGGTTTCTGGATCGTATTGATAAATCCAGGACTCATCACCTGTTACGATGTCGTAAACACGCCGAGACGAGCCTGCTTCAAATTTTATTCAGCATATCACGGCACCATTCCACCCGGGCCTGCTTCTGAGCGTCGGTGAGGTAGTGCGGCACCCAGCGCGATACTATCCTCCTCACGCGAAGATGCCCGTGTAGAATCTCGTGAACGCTTCCCGATCCAATCTTTAATATGTGCTGAATCTCCTGATATGTAATTCGCCTATTATCTTGGATTAAATTTTTCACTGCTAGCACGTTTTCTTCCGTAATAGCCGTCAAAGGGCGACCGCTTCTTTCTTCATCCCCCAAGGTTGGTCGACCGCGCCTAAATTCGTTATACCAACGATACACGGTTGCCTTGGAGGGGCCTTCATCCATAAATGCCATTTGAAGTCTATCGAACGATTCATCCGGTTTCAGGCGACACTTGAAATCGTAAAAAATCATAGCTCTAAAATGTTCCCGGCGCAGATCCATTTTTCAGTAAGACACGATACTTTGAATTGGCTCGCAAAAAATGTGGAGGGAAATTTTGAAAATGGAACACACATATTTTTACTTACAAGTAATCATATTTTCGAAAAAGATTCTGACCGGCCAGTCTCCCATATATAAAAACTATTTTTCGCAATACTTTCTGAGTGGCCTGGTATATGGTATTAACTTCAACCTGATACCTTTACCCGTTCGTGTGATAAAGGGTCTTGACAGACAGACAGACAGACGGACAACAAAGTGATCCTATTAGGGTCCAGTTCTGTATGTTAGTTACCTGAAAAATTTGTAATGGCAATTTATTTAAAATAAGTGTACCTACTTAAATCGAACAGTGTGTTGTACACATGAAACTGAACAACTTTGCCTGAGAAACACTAGACGAAAAACGAAAAAAAAATGTAGGATATTTAAAAGTTACGGTGAAACATTTCTTAATCTTTGCAGTTCAGCTAAAGCAGAATTGTCGTGAGGATTATTGAAAAGCTTTCTTTGGTTAAGTTCACAAATTGCAACACCCTGCAAACTTTTTACTCGACTTAAAGCCACGTAAGCTTGTCCTTTTGCAAAGGTACGAGTACTTCTGCCCACATAAACAACAGCCTTTTCTACGGTGGTTCCTTCTAATTTATGGACAGTAACAGCCCAGTTCAAAATGATAGCGAACATTATTCTCTCGATATTGCCGTACCTTCTAAGACCTTGATATGTCAAACTTTGTGGCTCTACTGGAATCCATCCGTTTTCATCTTTAAAACTCCTTCCGATTGATTTGTCATCGAATTCAATAAATATCTTTTTCGGAAGTTTCCCTTCTTCCAACTGGTCTCTGCGAAGTCCATTCCATTGCAATTTTCTGATAATACCCATACCATTGACTAATCCTTCCGAAACCTTCAAATTCATTCCCAATTTTAATAGAATTTAGCAATTGGATCTTGCGGCACAGAAGCAACATTGGGTTTTTTACCATAAGTGGAAGGTTCCTTTGATTCGTCGTTTTCATCTACAACGGACAGCGGAGCGGTGGCGATATAAATAGGTACACTCCATTCAAATTGCAGTAAAAAGCAAACTTAGGTCATAATTTATCTACATACATACATACATACATACATAACATCACGCCTCTTTTCCGTTGGGGTAGGCAGAGACCACAGTCCTCCACCTGCTACGATCTTGACATACTTCCCTTGCTTCCTGTACTTTCATCAATCCTTTCATACATGCTCGTCGGTTTAGGGTACTTTTAACCTGGCCTTTATTCAGAACGTCCTGAATTTGGTCCTGGTACGTTCGCCTAGGCCTTCCCCTTCCAACGTTTCCATTCACTCTCGCCTGGTAGATCTCTTTCGTCAATCTTCGTTCATTCATCCTCTCTACATGACCAAACCATCTCAGCATCCCTTTCTCGATTTTGGTCACTACGTCTTCTTTTACGCCACACCGTTCTCTTATCACACTATTTCTAATCCTGTCACTCAATTTAACACCAATCATACTCCTTAGCGCTCTCATTTCCACTGCATTAATTCTACTTTCATGCTTCTTCTGCCATACCCAGCTTTCACTGCCATACATCAGTGTTGGTACCAAAACTCCCCCATGAACAGCCAAACGAGCCTTGTGAGACACCTTTTGACTCCTCATAAAGGCGTGCAGGGCACCATTCACCATGTTTCCAGCATTCACTCTTCTTTCAATATCACTTTCACACTTTCCATCTCTCGTAAACTTTGAGCCCAGATACACAAACTCCTTCACTTGTTCGACTTGTTCACCATCTATTAATATAGTACACTCTGTCATACATTCTTCTCTTTCAAGTACCATTACTTTAGTCTTGCTTACATTTACTTTCATTCCTTTCCTTTCCAAAGCCACATTCATCATTGTTACCATCTCCTGCAACTCGTCAGCAGATGACGCAAGTACAACTTGGTCATCAGCGTAGAGAAGACATTTGATGAGTAACTCATTCATTCTCAGTCCACACATACTCTCTTTCAGATCAATCAAACAATTATCCATGAACAGGTTAAACAGCCAAGGTGACGCTACACATCCCTGCCTAACACCTTTTTCGATGCTAAACCATTCAGTGTACGCCCCGTTTATTCTGACACAAGCACTGGAATCCTCATAGAGAGATTTCAGTGCTTGAATCAGATGACCGTTTACCCCATACATAGACAATGCTGACCACAATTCATTCCTCACCACTCGGTCATAGGCCTTTTCCAAATCCACGAACGCGCAGTAGACTTTTTGGTTTTTAGCCAAAAACTTTTCATCTATGCACCGCAAGGAAAAGACCTGATCTGTACATCCCATTCCCTTTCTAAATCCCGCTTGTACATTCCATATTTTATCGTCAGTATCTTTCATCACTCTTTCAATCAAAACCTTTGCATACAGTTTGCCGACGACACTGAGAAGGCTTAGTAAGGCATAATTTATCTACCATTAAAAAATATGTCTACTCGTCGCACTCGTACTAGCTCAGCTGCCCGCTGATATTGAAAACGTGGCCAACTGTTACCGCCTTCACCGCGTGGAGGTACTCCCAGCTTATGTTAGTAAGTACGTGTATGTCTAATAACTCAAAAATTATGTATTGATTTTAAAATCACATTCTTTTTAACAGATAACTAAAATTTGAGAACCACAGATCAAACTAGGCCACAATTTTTTTCTTGAAATGTGAGCTTTAAGTGTAATGAAAATTTAAAATCGAGTTTAGGTTACAAAACTTTCAATTAAATGTGTATATCCATAAATGACGAGTTGATTTCAAACGAAACTACCTTATGAGCCATAACATCATCTTAACATCCCATGAACTGTCCACTGCAGGACAGGGAGCTCCCTCCTGAACTCCAGCAAAAACGCGCGGTTCTTTGGAGTGGATTTACTATAGTTTAGTTTACTATTTTTTAATCTGTGCCATAGTCACAACACTTGTAAGCGTTGCTGCTGGCGACCGCTGTTATTGGTGACCGCAGTATGTAATATGGTACGACACACAGAAAGATGCTGCTGCCCAATTGCCCATCCTCCAGTTCGTAAGCCCTCAGTCGCCTCTTACGACATCCATAGGTAGAGATGGGATCGTACTAATCTTTGCCGTCAACACACGGACACTGTCTCATAAGTACCTACCTATTAAAAATAATTTTGTAAGTTATTTGTTATGCAAGGCAGCAAAAGTACTATTTTGCGTGAGTGCCGTGTATTGAAACCTGAGTAAGCGAAGGACTCTAGGATTGAATAATCCTCAGCTTGAAAATTCATACAATTTTTTAATTATAAAGTCAAAATGCGTGGACAAAAATATTTTACTTAGGTAAACCATTCAAATTCCAAATTCAAATACCTATTAATATTCCAAATTCTGATTTATATAACCTTGGATCAAATACAATTCGTGCAAGAAAAATAATATTCTGGTTATTGATTTTACATTTCAATGCTCCAGATTCATTCAGTTTTAATTATAATCAAGCCCTATATAGCTAATAATTTTCTTGACTGTCATGCACCTAATTGAAGCGGTCTACTAGCAAGTTGAACTCGGGACATATTTCATTATAAGCTGAACCCAGTTTGCTAGCGCTTTTCTTCACTTCACTTTTTATTAGCAGCCAGTACCTACCTTAAGCACCAGGCACACACTACATAACATTCTTTCATACATTCATTCACTACAAATAATAAGTACATCACGTTCAAACAAAAAACTTTTCAAAATCGTTTTAGCTGCAGAATTTAACCGACGATTCAAATATTTCCGAGCTTTTGAGGTAAAAATAAAATTTTAGTTCGAAGTACCTACCTAAAAAGTTTAAAAAGTTAAAAATAAAAATTAAATTAAAAATTTAAAAAAACCCCCGACAAAAAACGATCCCGTAAAAAGTAAAAAATAATAAATTGCCTACACACTTGCGCTCTTTATAATACTTGTTATATTTTGTTGTATTGTTGGTGTGCAATAAACAGTTTTTACTTACTTTTACTATTGTTGACCCTTAAATGCGTTGGGGGACCGCTAAGAAAACAAAGTAGGTAGGTAACTGCAACAAAACAACTTACGTATATTGCGTATTTAAATTTTTACTTCGCGGTCCCCCAGGAGTATATTTAAAATTCCAAAAAGTTTTTTTTTTTCAAATTTTTTTTTTTACTTTTCTTTTGATGAGGGTATTAACTAAATGCAGGTTTAAATTAATTAACAAAGTATAACCTAAAACTGGCACACTGTAATAGTTTGAAGACGTCAACACATATTCATAAATCTTTTCAACGAGAACATTGACTTACCTATTTCTTTCTTAAACTTGTTTGTACGTTTTAAAACCCAACTATCAATTAACTATTACGGAGTATTGCATATTTTCCGGTTGTATATTAGCTGTTTATCATAATCAATATGACATAATCTTGGAAGTGTTTTTAAGCTGATTCATACAGAAAAACTATTATACAGCTTTTTTAGAAGGCAGTTTTTTGAAGTAGCTTCAATGACTTAATAATTAAAATTAACTGGTGAGCACTGAGCATGAGCATAACATTGCTAAAGCACCAGAATACTGTCAAAATTAATAACAGATGGACTAAGTTAATTTCATTTCATTTTTGAACAAAAAAGATTAAGAGTGTTTTGGATAATAATGATAATAGTAAGTTTTTGTTCATTGTATAGGAAGTTTAAAATAAAATTTAGTTTAATATGTTTCGTTTCCATTTATTGAAGTCACAAAGAATCACATTTGATTAATTTGTTGTTACTACTACAATTTGAATTTTCATTGGTTTTGCTCCCGGAGCGCAGTGATTGTACTCATGATAACAAGCAACTTTCATGAAGAAAAACTAGTTTACTTGAAAAATCATTTTCCTCTTCCCATACAAAATGGGTTGAAAGTATAGGACAAAAAACTTTTTTGAGTATATTTTTGAATATATTTTTTATTCGAGAAAGTTGCTTGTTTTCATGAGTACAATCACTGGGCCTCGAAGGCAAAGCCAATGAAAATTCATGATGTAGCAATATAATTTCTTTTAACTTCACATCCTTTTTTTTTTCAACCTATTGATAATGCAGTCATCAATAATTTTTAGATTTATTTTTAATTTATTTCACAATTCACCCTTTAAAAGGATCATCGTACTTTTTGTACATCCTGTATATTGCCTTTATCAAAAAAGTAGTAATAAGTACTATCATAAATAATATTTCATATCTATATAAAACGTATTATTTATATGAACTAAAAAACTGATGACATAATCAATGAGATTCTGTTTCAAACAAGCTCGCGTTTCGTAATACAACTATTTTGGGCGGTTCGTTTTTAATTATATGCCGTATGCTAATTTCATAGGTAGGCACCAAGGGTAGACAGCGACTTGGTAAAATTTAATAACTTATGAGTTTAGTATCTTATACAAGGTGTAAAAAATGGGTCTAATATCAACTCTGAAGGATGTGAATCTACCCATGAAATTGAAGTCATAAAAATTTGTTTCCCATACAAAATTAAACTGATTCAGTTTCTACGGAATGTAGATTTTTTAAATCGTATTTTTCCGAAAATTGTTCCGTTTCATGGACATCCTTCAGAGTAAGTAGTTAAATGTTATTTTATGAAGACGTCGGAGTACGTTCAGAAGAAAAGCCAGGTCATGAGTGCGTATGAAAAGTTTGATGAGAGGAGAAGAACCGAAGGAAGTATGTCAAGATCGTAGCAGGTGGAAGTATGTGGTCTCTGCCAACCCCAACGGAAAGGAATGTACGAATTTTATAAGAAATCAAACGGAAATATTATTATTATTATTTATAGTTTATTGCACACAAGAAAACACAATAGACAACAATACATATAAAAAGAGGACACAACAGGTACTACTTATTTCAATAAAGAAATGTCTTCCAGCAGACCTAGGCGAGCGTGAATAGTATTGGAGAAGGCAGATAGAACGTGCGCAAACTCAAAAATTATACATAAAAGTAACAATATTAAATTACACATAGGTATCTAATTAAAATATAAAAACCTTCTACACAAATAAATAAATAAAAAACTTATTATTATTCATAAATATATGATATATATTTGTATATATAAAATACATATTATGTTATGATATTATACATAAATAATACCTAACTAATAAATCAATATATATGGATTCGTCTTTTGCAAAAGGAGAGTAGTGAAAAATTTTATGTTTCCATAATATTTTATTTATTTATTTATTTAAAAGAATTACATACTAATCTTAATACTAATTTACAATTTATGTAAGGTGTAACAAAAACCTAATTAGGTTTGTCCGTACACCTACAACCTAATTAGGTTTGTCCGTACACCTACATAATTTTAATGAGAAAGTAGAGATCCCGATTTTTTATGATATAAGTGAGCAAGCCTATTGTATCTAATTAAGTACTTACTTATTAAACTGAACAAATAAGAAAACATATTTACATAATAAATCTAAAATATATGTAAAATAATAAAAATGGTTTCAATTGACATATCCACGATTGATTGTTTTAAAAAAAATCAAATGAAATTAACATGTCCACTGGCACCGCAATAAAATTCTAGAAAGAAACGCGACGAAACCCACACGCATGCGTAATGCCGTAAGCCAGCGCGCGCTGCATACAAAAGACATCAACGCGCAGATCGCAACATTTTTTTGTAAACTTTTTATCGAAAAGATTTTTTTGTAAATTTGGTAATTAGTTATCTTTAAAAACTCCATTCACTTTACTATCTCAATCGATTCTAAAATACACCTAGTTAATATTGAGAGATGTAAATGATTTTAGCAGTTAGATACAAAAAAAAAACCACAATGTTAATTTCCAAACCGCGAAAATCGATATAACGCACATTCATTCGTTCAGTTTGTATAGTAACGAATGCATTAAAAATGCATTAAAATACCGATTAGTGCAACATCAAAGTAACTTTCAACATAGTTTTTTGCTATTTTTGTACCACTAACTCTATTCTGAATATATCGTTATGGAAAGCAATAAGTAGGTAAGTTAAGTAAACTTATTTTCCTACAAAATCACCGCACCCAAGATATTGTGTAACAGACAATTACGCGATTAAAAATAAAGCTAAAACACTCACCGCTCGCAAAAACTCTTTGATGAAGTGAAAGTTGCTGAGCACTAGCTATTTGCAAGCGGAAAAACACTGGCACACAACACTTGATAAATCCACTGTTGATGGCATATATTCCCAGAAGAAGAAAATATTAAAAATAAATATGACAGATGACACGAGTGTTCGGTTTTTGAATTTGGCGCGCGTCGGTTTGCGCGCTTGCGTGCGCACGGGAGGCTTGCGGCGAGAGACTGCGGGCGCTCCCACTACAAACTTAAGCGACCGAAATACTAATCACCTTGCGATCGACAGTCAGAGGACTTCAAGGCATGAGATCAAGCGGAAATATCAATTTTACAAGCTTTTTTATGATCAAAACCGTTTTCTTATAACTAGTTTTGCCGAAAATGCATTTTGCATAAAAATACCTAAAAAGCTTTATCAATAACCTAAATCATTTAAAAGTATGCTCATAAATCAAAAAATTCTAAATAAAGTTGTTGATAAACAATACGATAAATTGCGCAACATGTTATGAATTTCATGAATGTATTAAACTAATTAACTCAAGATAAACAAAAGACTGTATGAATTCTTAATTGCATACTTAATTATGATTCGTATGCAGACACTTGTTTTAGTTAAAAAATACGTAAATTAGTCGTTTTAGTTTTATGGTAAATTTTTATTGTAAGTATGTACTTTTGTATCATTTTACCGTTTTTTTTTATTTTGCGCAATATTTTTACAAAATGCTTTGTTCAGAAAAGATTTATAGTTCTATTGGTTTTAAAATTATTAATCATACAGCATGGTATATAGGTTAATAAAACATCCCTCTTGAATGGTAAAACAGACTAAAACTGCAAACAAAAAATATTGCGCCTTTACTGTAACTGATATTCTATCCTTTATTATAACTGATATTCTTAGTAAAACCGAAATTTTGTCGTGAATTTTAATTAAAAATAAAGTAAAGGTTACTCAAATATCATTGTACGATTATTTTGACGTTCTTTTTTCGACGACAGTTTTTAATTTAAACCAACCAATAACGAAGCAGTTACTGATCTGTATGACGTTCGGCATTTCTCTCTTAATATTGTCTTAAGGTCACACATACGTAATGACCTATCGGAGGTCTTTTCTGTGACGTCATGAAAAAGCCAATGTCTTCGCTTATTCATCATCACTTAATGTCTAGTTCCGGAAAATTTTTAAAGGTCTTTGTCAGTGGTTCAGTTGCTAAGGTCAACATATAAGTCTCATGTATTCTATGTATAAGTCAATTAGACCCAGACCGTTTTAAAAATATATAATCATCTACCGCTAAATATAAGAATAGAAAATTCTTATAATAAGATGATAAAACTATTAAAAGAATACCTAATAAATAAAACTTACTATAATTTAAACGAATATTTCAATGATAAAAATAAATAAACTAAAAAAATATACCTACATTATATAAATACATAATTAAATATTGTTGATAACTATTTAAAATCTCGGTCTATCTCAATTATTGCAATGCCTCTGAAAATGGGCTCATATGAGATACCTTATTTATAATACCATCTTGTTATGTACCATATGAAGGCAATAAATGTATTGAGTATTGAGTTTTACGATAAGTAACAAAATGGCTAGATCAAGGTCAAGAGTAAGTCCATTGAAAGCAAAAAAAAAGAAATAATAAAAGTGTAACAGTTTATAGTTATTTAATACGTATACTACAGAGTGTCTCACTGCTGGGCAGTAATCGCGATCTTAAGAATTTTATATAAATTTTCTTTCTTTTTAATTATACGAGTATATGCCAAGAAAAAAGAAAGAAAAGGTTTCCAAATTTAAAATCTATACAAAATTTTTAGCAAGAACAAAATAAAGACACCTTAGTATACATATTTTTTACCGTTACAAGGTCAAAGAGTTATCTCAACCGTCAACATCCACAAACATCATCTTTCATACATGTGTCATACACACACAGTATTGATGGTATCGATACCAGAAATACGACAGTTCTGAAAATTGATGTGGATCAGTGCAGTGTCTTTCTAGGAACTCTAACAAAAGATATAATTAGTTTTTGACTCTAGACGTTATCGATAATGACTTGACATGAACAAAAAAGTCAAATCTTCTTACCAGTTTCCTGCTAAATGTACAGGTACCATTAGTTAAAAATCATCATTATAAAATTTTGTACCTACGTACATTTTTGTAAAATTTAAAAAAATATATAATTCATTTTTTTTTTGCGGGAAAATACTGAAGCTCTCCTAGCCGAGTGGTAGTTGCTCTTTCTGGCTGATCATGAAACTGAAGCAACGTTGGCTATTGGCAAAAACGGAATGAGGCTAATGAAATGGATGACTATCAGGGAAAATACCACTGAAGTTGTAGATTTGAATTTCTACATTTCCGATCTCATGTCTGTTTTTTTTATTAAATCAGATTTTAGGGTTCACACATATCTGTTTTTAGGGTTCCGTACCTCAAAAGAAAAAAACGGAACCCTTATACGATCACTTTGTTGTCCGTCTGTCTGTCTGTCTGTCTGTCAAGACCCTTTATCTCACGAACGGGTAAAGGTATCAGGTTGAAATTAATACCATATATTAGGATCCATGAACCACACAAGATATGAAAATTTAAATTTTTTACAACGACGCAATCAAAAGATATGGCATTTTATGTCCTCATCTCCATACATTTATTCAAAAATGCAAAACCTACAGGGTACTTCCCGTTGACCTAAAATTATGAAATTTCGCAAGAAGCTAGGTCTCACAGTAAAACTAATGGGAAAAGTCTGAAATCATTAAATATTACAACTTTTCTCACAACTAATGGTAACCAATTGTGGTGAGCTCCCGTTTCAAGAACATTCATATAAGAGAGGGGTCAAGTTGGATGGTCAGGGAGGCGATTTTTGTTTTAGTTCTATTTTAAAAACGGGAACACTTACAAAGTTGAAAATTGGTATATTTATAGTGCATAAGCTATAAAATAACAACAAGTAATAAAATTTGGTCAAGCGCGTGTACGACTCAAAAAATCTAGCACATTAACTTACTGAAATTTCAACTAATACAATTATGATTATGTGGTGGTACGGAACCCTCGTTGCGCGCGTCCGACTCGCACTTGGCCGGTTTTTTTACTGCTATCAGATTTTAGGGTTCAATGATATTTTGACTGTATTTTTTTTCTATAAATCTATATAATCTGGTTTAGATATAATAACAATCTATATTATACGACGAAGCCAACCGTTAGTTAGAATATCAATAAAGAACAATAGACTAGTTAATAAGGAACTGTTTTTGTTTGACTGATTATCGGATGATTGACTGGTTCATTCATTTCCTGAATACCTGACCTCTTTTGACCTGTCTAATTAAAGTTGATCAGTACGTAAATTGCTTACCTTCTCGATAATAGGCTGAGGCAAATAACAAATGCTACACTATAATGCAATGAATACAAAAAATAAATTAACGTATGTCCAAAAAATAGGGGTAAAAAGATTTTGACCCTTGTATATTATTCTTATTAATATTTTACAAACACGTTTAGATGTTTTGGATCATATTTTGAAATATTTGTCAAATTCTTTAGTTTTTTAAAAACTGAAGGTGGGAGACATACTCGTAGAATCTTACTTTTTTATAATAAAAAGAGAAAATGTATACATGCGATACACTTACGCGTACAAAAAAAGCAACTACTTATACAATTTAAATGTAATTCAAACATCGGTAGGTTCGTCTAAACATATAGTCATGTCAGTTCCAAATGATTCAAAATTTCAATGACAGACAAAAATTTCAACTCGACACCGCAAGTTTCGGTTACTGTACCATGATCCTCACCCACTTGGCAGGACGCGTCACCAACTAGTTCCGAGTGGACTTCCCCAGATCCGTATCCAGATGACATCATGACGTAGCGAGAGCAACTACTCTTGGTCAAGGTTTTTAAATTACCTATTAATATACCTAAGTATGAAAGAGAAGTGGACCGTGACATACATACATAGATGACAAATGTATGTATTACCCGGTAGTTGACCTGAAATCCTCTGGGATGTTATGATGAATATACTAACATAAACCTATTTTTGTTAAGAAAGCTTTGGGGAAGTAGAATGGTATTTTATGTCATTTTTCACCATAATTTGACCTAGTAACAACAATTGATAATTTTGCCCCTCTCCCTATTTGAGCCCCATTTACAACATAATAAAGTTGGACAAGCACATTTTAATTATTCCCAATATTTATTTATTTATTTTATTTTAATTTTATTTTATTCAGAGTACCAACAGCTACTTAAATCTAATTATAAACATAGGTGAATTAGGTTATCAAGTCGATAGCGTGAATACTTGCTGAGGACAAATGGACAGACAGACGAATTCGCACCGGTTCCGTTTGTACCATTTTGGAACCCTAAAAAAGAAGGTCGATAATATTTATCTCGATAGATCGCAGAGCCAAGAAGCTCGTTGGTGATGTGATGCTGGTGAAAACCAAGTTTCACAGTCTGGCCCACCGACTCAAAGTTGCATGTCTGTCGGTCTTCTACAGATTGTACTTCGGAGAGTGTGCTATAGAGCTCCACGAGCTTATTCCACCATCTCTCTTCTACCACCGGGAGTCCAGACGCACCGCAGGATATCACCCATACTTGGTTGATATTCCGCACATTCGCACAAAGCGCTTTGAAACATCTTTTATAATACGCACGGCTAAAGAATGGAATTCTCTGCCTGCGTCTGTGTTCCCGAGTTCATAAAACCCGAATCTCTTCAAGTCGCGAGTGAATAGGCTTCTTCTGGGCAAGCTCGTTCCATCGTCGGCCTCTTCTCTGTCTTCAATACTAGATTGAGGTCAAGAGTAGGCCCATTTTCAATAAAAAAATTATAATAATTTTGACTTAATTACATAATTCGAATATATCGCCTAGCTTTTGATTGATATATGTAATAACAGCTTACGTAAATTTACTTCCATGAAAACTGGTTTAATTGAGTTCGAACATATTCAAAGCAAAATGCAAACTTTGGAAGTTTTATGGACTTTCCTTCCCTCCAATAATATGACATCAGATATTTCACATGTTCCTTCTCTCGTATTTGAGGGTGCCTCATCAGAGATTATGAAATTACTTGTGACGCGAAAAGATTCTGTGTTATTTTGGTCATTACATTAAAGTACTATTTCACCTTGTACGCATTCCAGTAAAATTGATTCTGTGAATGCAGATATTGAAAGTTAAGACGTCATTACGTTTAGTTTACCAAGAAGTCTGGGTGCTGCCGGCTATGAATAGTACCAACACTTCTCTACCCTTGGGTGTTGTACCTTACCTATACCTTACCCTTAATCGCTTAATCTGGAGCTATTGGATGAGTAGCAGCATCCTTCTGCAAAATGTGCCGCCATACTGCGGTCACCAACCACCTTGGTCCATGTTGCCAGCCATAACCGTAAAAAGCTTGGTGATTATGGTACTTCCCTTCCAAGATATACCACGCATTTTGCTGTGGAATTCTTGTGGAACTCTCTGTCGAGTGGACTTTTAACAGGATTTTAATCCTCTGAACCTAACCACCTTGCGAAATTTTTTTCCAAGCTATTTGCAACTCAATTTTTTTGCAAATTATCTTAACACATTCCAATACTGTGTGCTACTTTTGTGGTTTTATCTGAAATAGCAAATAAAGTTCCTAAGTCGAACAAAGACCAGCCTCAACGTAGTGGTTTCTTTTTAGGGTTTCTTGCTTAAAGAGTTCTGGCCGGATCCAATTGCTAAGCTTTCGAATAGTCTTTTTTATCTTACTGGTCTTTAAATGTACAATTTTAATATTGTTTTGTTTATATTCTAATATAATAAGTAATTATAATATTATAGTCATCGTCAAATTCGGTATCTTCATTAACGTATTTTTCCATATTAATGTCACGGTCAGGCTGAGACACCATACATTCTGATCAAAGATGAGAATTAAAAGTTTCAAATGACACATTAATTATAATGTAAGGACTAGATCGCAGGTTCGTCACCTTTCTGTGTTACTGGCTAAAGAAAACTTCAGATGGGTGATTAATGTGTACTTGCCTGGTTGAGTGCAGCTTTATTGCTATTTTAATTCTTTGTGTGCGCAATGAATTCAATTACGTAGTCTTTTTTGAGATCCTTGGTATACAAACATACACAAAGGTAGTCTCTTTAAAGATCCTTGGTATACATATACTTGGTACAAATACAATGATAATGACAACCAAAATGATGATGATGGCTAAGCTTGAATCACAAATTGTCAAATAAGATTTGTTTACAGTCGCTTTGTGTAAAAGCTAGGTAGTACACATTGTGTCACATAGATATCATATTATAGCAAAAGCATTGTAACTATCTCCTTAACCATGTAAATTTAATCTTTACAACCTATTCGTGTACCTTTATCGCAAAAAAAACTAACTGACTAGCTCAACCACTACACTATACATGACCATCACACATGTCTCTATTTTTTTGCATCCAAGCCAACCATAGTGTCGCAACCAAATATCGACGCAAAGTGGGCCAATGTCGCTGGCGTGATCACCGATCAGCCTTAAGCCATCAGCATGCTAGAAACAAGTTGTAATTTGTCGGAGATGGGTAGTCATGTGTTTGGGATGAGTAAAGTGTTTTAGGGTGAAATGCTGGTGCAATTTTGTACACACGTGACATCCTATCATTTGTTTTTGCTCGCAGAATTGGCTTTCAGTCAACAAAATATTTATATAAAAAAATAGTAATAAAATTATCGACGCATACGTTTTATATGGGATTCCCATGAATATGTTTTGTTTTTTCTCAATCTTCCTTCTCACGGTTTACTTTACCTGAAACAACATAAAACACATTCAATATTGCTATACTTATTAAAATTTTATGGCAGTAGGGTAGAAAACCGATGTCTTTAGATTCTTTATTTAAAAAAAAATATTTATAATTATTAATTAAAAATAATTATGGTTAAAAATGATAAAGGCATGGGCTAGAATTATTGTTACCTACCTAGTTTATATTAAAATCACAGTAATGTAGAACTAACTACACATAAAAGCAAATTAGAACTGAGTTCTAAGAGTCGTACTAATAAACCACTCTCAATAGTCTCAATATCACTGCTAAGAGCAAAAGCAAATACATACATAACATCTAGACAGCTAAGTACGCTGTCAAGATGTGATTTGCTTTGTTGACAGCAACTCAAGTTTTGTTCGTTAATTGAGACAACGTCCCACACTTGATAGAGATTTATCAATACGACCTAAAATAAAAATAGCATTACTACATTTTCATTGTAGACTAGACTAGGTAGTTTTCATTGTAGGCGGAGAGTTTCTGTTCAGTACGATTAGTACGTGATCAGCAAGCACGTAGAAATGACTAGTATAAACAGAACTAGTCCGCTGAAGGTCAAAATGTTTCCACCGACTTGCGGCCGTGTGTACTATTACTTTATTTCTAACTTACATTGTTACAAGCAAGTGTGACATGGACCTTCGATGATAATTACAGAACCATTAGCCTATCAATGATATGTGTTTTGTGTCATCCTACACACGACTTGAATGACACGGTGCGGTATTGTGTGTAACAGCATCAATGATTTTGTGTAATCTCGTATGTAAGTAAAATTTATGAAACATAAGATTCGTTCTGTTTTTTTGCTTTTCAGCTAAACAATTTTTTTTTTCACCTCACAAGCTCGGAAGGGCTGATAATTTCATGATTTTTTTTTTTAAGTCAAACGTGTCAAGCTTAAAATGTTCTTGACTGTACGCACATTCAATTGCATGTCAGTGGAAACATTTGTGACTTTATTGCCATGCTATAAAGTTTAACTTATTAGGGAGATTTCCGCGTCACCACGCCCTCAATGACATCGTCAGGAGGGCACTGATTTCCGCGAGCGTCCCATGTGTCCTAGAACCTCCTGGCCTTAGTCGAACGTCAGGGGCGGGTTATTCGATAAATTTTTGACAATGATTTCTTATGCTATTTGTAATTTTTGCTTTTAATATTAAGGATATTTTTGACTTATTACTGAAATGCTGCTTTATTGTATATTTACATTGATAATTTTTTTTTAACTTGCACTGTTGTATAGTTACAATGCAGTGTTTGAAAATTAAGATGACTTCTTGCTCAGGAAGGCACGTTAAGCCGTGTCCGGCTACTACGGAAGCAGTCACTAATAAACGATGTCAAAGGCCTTTGGCGGCCCAACGACACTCGAGTTTGTAAGGTCGGTCATCGATCACGATATGATGATTATAAGTATTTTTATCACTTGCACATTTTGGCATAACTTAGAGAAGTTAATTAACGTTTAATCAATTGGAACATCTGTTTTTTTTAAACCAGTTTAATTTATTTAAAGCACCTAGTATTCAAGGTCGAACTGACTGGTTGAGGTTGTCTTATGGACAAAAGGCTGTCTTGTGGAAGATGCAGGGTGATTTTTTTATGTCACAAGTGAGCAAACGAGCAGGTGGGCCACTTGGTGGTAAGTGGTCACCACCGCCTATCTCTGTCGTAGAGGGTAATAATTCGACTCATAAGATAGCAAAGCCAAAGAACATATAATATTACGAAAGCGTTGCTTGCCCTGATAACTAAGATAGTATGTCTCTTGTCCCAGTAATTTAACATTCCCCATTACTACAGACACTATTGCTTTACAGCAGAAATAGGCAAAAGCCACACCTTCCCTAATTCAGAAACTAATTCGGCTTACATTGCTCGTTGAAGTAAGGATATTGCAATTAACATAACCAAGCCTCCCAGCAATGTATACTGAATTAGTCTTTGAATTCAGTTAGGTGTGATCGTGGCTAAAGGGGTGATACTTTCCCAATCAAACATTTTACAAAGTCCAACCACCTCCTCCACCATATTATTATGACAATTATGACTAATAA
Organism: Athrips mouffetella; assembly: GCA_947532105.1. Lineage (NCBI taxonomy): Eukaryota > Metazoa > Arthropoda > Insecta > Lepidoptera > Gelechiidae > Athrips > Athrips mouffetella. Next base: position 8,262,147 of record OX383960.1, on the reverse strand, counting down.
ATATCATGCATTTGATTGTTTATTGTAATGACAGCGCTCGGCGTTCTGGCCGAGTGTAAACTTGTTTGATGGTGTTAGTTGCACTTTCTTTCCGATCACAAAAGTGAAGCAACGTTAGCCGTGGTCAGAACCGCGATAGATGAACTTATTGGCACAACAACTGGAGCGTTTCCGTTCTTTAGAAGGCACGCTAAGCCCTTTCCTGGCTACTGTCACTGATAGCTGTAGTTAGGCCATTTGCAGCTTAAGAACTCTGAGAGGTTGACTTACTAACCAGGTAAACAGTAATCTATGAATAAAATCCTCTCGCTCGACGCTGTGTTGAAACAAGCGTCATGTTTAAATCCTCTACAGTTCTAATAATATAGATTGATTAAAATGACAGGAGGAAAAATTATGCATGAGAGCAGATGGGATCAATACTTGCCTCTGTCGTTCCAATGTGTAGCACATCGCTCCGTCCTGCTCTCACACTTCTCTCATTCTAATCAAGTTACATTATTTCGACTGTAGGTTCGGTAGCCGACTCCGGAAAACAAAATAAAATATAGATTACGAAAGACCTCCTAAACGTGTCCAGTTTGTCTTATAAAATAGTGTTTTAAACTTCGCGTTTTTAATGATTTCCTTACATTGTGACCATTTGGGATATCTTATTACTGGGATATCTAACTATAATGTTTCAATTAAAAAACTAAAAAGTAAAGTATATTGTAAATGTGAAGAACTTCCCAAATATAATACGAAAAAAAAATTAAGCCATTTTTTTCTAATAAGGTGGCATGCCGTGCCGTGGCCATTTTGCCAGAAATAAAATAGTCAATTTGTTAGGATCACTCTGTATTTACTTACGCTAAATGAACTTGTGATATAAACTTTAACATGCAAAATTAGAGGTAAGAGTCCTTTTAAGTCATATCTAGAATCTAATTAGCTGTATATTAAGTAAAATTTGAATATTTTGGGGGTTTAATTGCCCATTGTACGGTACCTATACCGGGTGAAATCGTTAAGTGTGCCCAGGCGGTAACTATAACAGATATCATAAAAATTTAAACTGGTATCAAAAGTACGTTACCTAATGAGTAAAATGACAGCAATAGCTTTTTGTAAATAACACGATAAATATCCAAAATTTTGACAATAAACACTCCCATAAAAAAGCTATATCATTCTTATCACATATCTTTTTAAAACCTGTGTTTAAGATTTTTAAGTGATATGACTCCTGGTGGATGGTGAATGTCTTTGCTCGGTAACCTGACTGTCAGAGTATTTTTAAAATAAAACCAGACTTTAATGTGTTCATATCGAAGATGACCTTTTAGTTTATATTCCAAAACAAACAAAATTCTTTTTGTACCATTTTAATCACACTTAGCATTTAGAACTCACGCAATTACCATTAAAAATCTAACAACCTAATATGTATGTTAGCGCCATGTTTTTTGGCGTCTAGCTAGTTTAGATTAATTAGTTGTTTGTACGTTTGACGATATATTTTCCAACATATGATTAATGTATTTTGAAGATATATTTGACTCATTTAATACCCACAAAAACATTTAAACATACAAAAGATCATGCCCTGACTGACTGATTCATAAACGCCAAGCCGTAACCGCTATAGCTACACTTTCCTTTATGCTACAGTGAAATTTTGTACTAAGGTTCTTGCATTTTAAAGCCAGAAAGATTTATTTTTCCGAAATTCATCCCCCAACAATGAAAATTTGAAAGAAAAGCCTTCAATTTTGAAATGAGATGCATAAAAGTTTGGGTTTGAGCTTTGAGCTAAGAAAAAATAAAAAGAAACAAGGGACGAAAGTTAGCATATAGTTAGTACTAGCTGTTGCCCGCGACTCCGTCCGCGTGGGGTTCAGAAAAAGTAGCTAATGACTTTTCCCATGGTTCAAACTATCTTCGTACCAAGTTTTTATCACAATCGGTTTATCGGATTAGTCATAAAAGCGTAACAGACAGACAGACGGACAGTGCAGTTCTCGCCTTTATATTATTAGGTATACAGAGTACCGATAATACGGATTTTTGTAAATTAAACACCTCTTGTTTACGTGTGGACTGTTAGGTCGCCCACTATCCTCGTAAGTAAAATCAACGGGTTTCGTTATTTCTTATACAAAACAAAGCCTAACTAAATCTGAGGCTCAGTCACCTTAGCTTCTGTGGCTACTGAAAAAAGAGCGGTACAAAGTCCAACGTGTCTAGCTTCACATGCTTTCAACTCTACATGTACCTACATACAAAACTGTTGGACTTCACTTCCGTACAATCTTTGTAACTTATCTCTCCCCTTAAAAGACAATTCCTAAAAAACAATAATTCACTTCTCTCTTTATTTTTTGAAGTATGTCGTTTATAAGTACCTACTTCCTAAGATTTCAAAACTTTAGAACTTTCATTCTTTTTTTTACATGTGTTGCACCGCCATATGCCGAAACAGGATTTTTAAAATTATTATTTTTACAATAAAACTAAATCTAGATTTTACCAATCTTTAGCTGTACCCACGACTTTTACACAAACAACTGGACCGAATCAAACGGAATTTTCAACAACGTATTTGGCTTTCTTCCATACAAAATTATAAGCTTTGTTTGATTTCAGCTCGGTTTCACAGCTTGAAACTTTGAACTCGCCTATTATCTGTTTGAATGAACCGATGGCAATAAAAAAAAAGTTCAAATATTGCACGAAAGCAACCCAAATACTTTATTGAAAACCCCGTTTAAGTCGTTCAAGTAGTTTGTGAGGTATTGGTGCGGCCGCTTAAAATTTCGCGAACCTTCTGTCTAAGTGAACCGTTTGCAATGAAATAAAGCTTATATGTTGCACAGAAAAAAGCCTGACGTGTCATTGAAAACCTCGTTTGACTTTGAACCAGTTCAGTAGGTGAGTTCTTGGTTCTGCAGCTTGAAACTTTGCGTATCTTCTGTCAGAGTGAACCTACCTATCGCAATGAAACTAAGCTTATTTATTGCACAGGAGTAGGCCAAAAGCGTTATTGAAAGCTACGTTTGAATCTGCTAAAAAGTTTTTGAATTATTCGTGCCTTCGCTTGAAACTTTGCGTAACTTCTATCTGAGTGAACCGTTTTCAACTAACCTAAGCTTATATGTTGCACGGAAGTACCTAATCCAAGCACGTCATGGAAATGCCAGTTGGAGTCGGTACAGTAGTTTGTTCGCTATTGGCGCCGCCTATCGAAACTTTGGGCATTTTCTGTCTGAGTGAACCGTTTTCAATGAAAGTAAGCTAATACATTGCAAAGAATTAAGCTAAACACGTTATTGAAAACCCCGTTTAAATCCGTTTAGTAGTTTGTGAGTTATTGGTGCCGCCGCTTGAAACTTAGTGTATTTTAGGTCTGAGTGAACCGTTTGCAATTAAACTAAGCATACATGTTGCATGGAGTAAGCCAAATACGTTACTCAAAACTTCGTTTTAATCGGTTCAGTTGTTTGTAAGATATTGGCGCCTCCGCTGTAAATTTCGCGCACCTGTCTGAGTGAGCCGTTTTCAATGAAAGTAAGGTAATATGGTACAAAGAAGTAAGCTTGACAGTTAATTGAAAACCCCGTTTGAATCCGTTTAATAGTTTGTGAGTTATTTGCGCCGCCGCATGAAACTTAGCGTATCTTCTGTCTGAGTGAACCGTTTGCAATGAAACTAAACTTTTATGTTGCACAAAAGTAAGCCAAACTCGTAATTTAAAACTCAGTTTGAATCAGTTTGTGAGTTATCATCGTACAGGCAATTTGATACTTTACATTAGTGTAGCTTCTGATTGAGTGAACCGATTTGAATGTAACATAGCCTATATGTTGCTCAGAGCTAAGCTTAATCTATCTGCGAAAACCGCGAGAAAATCCGTTCAGTAGTTTCGGAGTTTATCGAAAACATACAGACAGACAGACACACAAACAGGCAGACAGACAGACAAAAAGTTCAGAAAACATATTTTTGAGTTCTATTAGTCGTTTCTTATCGCCCACACTATTTTTTTTATAAATTTATCAAAAGTACAGATACGCGGTTTCTACTCTTTTATTATATGTATCGATATAGTTAATATACTATACTCGTACTCGTATCTATATATAGTTAATAATAAATACAAATTTTCAAACAGCTTATTGTAATCAATAAGCTGTTTGAAAATTTGGATTTAAGCTCATGCAAAAGAAAGAAAAAAAAACACGTATTTCAGGATGTTTACAAAATCAATCCTCGTGGGGGTAAATTAAGTTTATAAGTAAGACACATTAAAATTCGGATTAACCGTCAGTACGAAAAACCGGCCAAGTGCGAGTCGGACTCATGCACCGAGGGTTCCGTACCAGTAAGATAAAAATACCGTCATATTGAGGAACGAGTAGTCGCGCAGAAGTGTATTAAATGCGTATGAGTCTGAATCGCACTTGACCAGTGTTTATTATTTGTCGTTATTCCACAAACATACCATTTTTCATGCCTGTAAGAGTTCCTGTTTTTATGATAGACCTAAAATAAAAAATCTAACAAAAATTGCCTAAAAATACGTTTGTAGTAGGGAAGTCATAATTTTTTTTATTATTTGTTGTTACAGCGGCATCAGAAATATATAGTCTGTGAAAATTTCCACTGACAGACAGACGGACATCGGAGGCATATTAATAAAACTATAAATCACGTCACAGAATTTTGGGAGAAATAATCTCCCAAGGGGTGATATGACGGATGTTTTGTATAAATGTTTTAACGTGAGATGCTTGAGATGTCCCGTGTAGTACCGGCAAAGAATAGTCCCAACTCATACATACCCGTGGGTGTCGTATGAGGCGACTAAGGGTTATAAACTGGAGGATGGGCAGCAGCATCCTCCTTTGTATCTCACATCTTACTAACTGCGGTCACCTACAACCGCGGTCCATGGTGCCAGCCGTAACGCTAACAAGCGAGGTGACTATGGTACTTCCCCTCTAAATTTCCCCTCTAAGCTCCCTGTCCTGAAGTGGACGTTTCATGGGATGTTATGGTGGTGGGCTTGAAATTTAGAATTTAGGCCTTTTGCGGTTCACTAACTGAGGTCGATCAACGACCATATTCTACCGAAAGTTTTCATATTAGCATTGGGTCAAAAGTTTTCACTAATGGTGGTAGGGCTTTTGTGCTAAGTCCGTCTAGGAGAGAACCAGCCCCTTTCCTTTTTCTGCCGTAAATCAGCAGTGTTTGCACTCCTGTGTTTCGGTTTGAAGGGTAAGGGAGCCAGTGAAATTACCGGCACATGAGACATACCATCTTATTTCTCAGGGTGGGTAACGCGCTTGGCTGTCTTATTAGTGTCACATTATTTCACTAATAAGACTGTGGGTGTCATGGGCGGTGGTGACCACTTACCATAAGGTGGCCCACCTGCTCATTTTGCCACTTGTGACATAAAAAAAAACATATTTACTTATTACAAAATTTTGTCCAGTTTACAAACACTTTAACAAAAAAGTTTTTAACAAACTTAGCCCACGTACAGTCATAAAGAGTAGTCAGCAGGGGCCATTGTTTCCTCAGTTAAGACATCAGCGAGGGTCTAATTAAACCAGAAATATGGCGCTTCCTACTTCGTTTCTGCGTTTGGTTGTTGCTGCATCATCGGGCTTGTTACGCGTTTTGTTACAGATCGCGTATCGAGTTAACAGAGTTGCAGTTTAGATAACGTTATTTCTGTTTGTTTAAAACGTCTTTGAATATAAAGATCCTTGAAATCTTTTGCTGTCACTTTCTTTGTGAGCAGAGCAGAATGTGTAATTTTTTTTTTTTTTTCAATGATTGTGCTCTGCACGTCGATTTGGTCGTGAAAACATATTTGAAGAAGTTTTAACATTTAAAATGATTTGTGCAACAGGCGTCAAAGTGTCAGTAGAATCTATTACAAATGGATACAGATATAGAGCGCAAACCCTGTAAACTTAGTATTAAATTGTTTCTTTTATTTAAAAGAAAAGCTCATTTTAGGGTTCCGTACGAACAAGGAATCCTTATAGTTTCGTCATATCTGTCTGTCGTTCTGTCTGTCTGTCCGCGGCTTGTCTCAGCGACTCTTAGTATTAGAAAACTGTAATTGGGTAGGGATATATTAGTCACGCCGACAAAGTGGTGTAACAAAACCGTGATTTTTTTTTTTTGTACACATAAAGTGGGGAAAAAAAGGTTTTTTCTTGTCGACGCCATAGTTTGTGGTGTTATTAGATAGGCCTTTTTAAAATATTGTCTGTGTACAAAGACTACTATTTGATTTAGGGATCCGTTTGCAAAATGAGGCTAAGTAGGCTTTACAGGTTAAGGAGTTATAGTCGAAGAACTGAAAATCATAGAAATATGAATAGCAATCAGGCGCTAGGCTTCGGTGGTCGTTAGAACGGAAAATTTTATGAAAAATAGATACCTGCTTAACAATATTAATTCCTAAAGCAACTTTACTGCGTAACCCTAAATTGCGCGTGGCCCGACACTCACTAGGCCAGTTTTCCTAAGTGCCTGTGCGAAAAAAAGAGCAAAAAAGAAACAATCCAAAATTTTAACCCCAAGCTTATTTTCACTGAATTTGAAACAGATAAAATAACCAATCGTTTGAAAGGTCATGAACTCCAAACAATTCTAACAAACCAAAAGCTAGTTAGCATAAAAACGAGCTCAGTTTCCGCACGCGCTCGCCTCGAGAACAAACAAACAGACAGGCCCTTAAATGGTGTTATGTACGGTCAGTGACCTGTTACTTACTGCTACGGATATCCTAGTATTCTAGTAACTGGTATGAGCTATAAACTAATGTAGCCTTGTCCTGCCCAAGAAAAGATTCTAAAAATTTTTGGGCCAACTTGTTAAAAAAGGTATTTTTAGAATAGTGTCACTAAAATATTATAACAATTTATTATATAAATAAAACAAAAGAGAGAGGCATTAGCAAGAGCCATTTGCCTAGCAGTAAACGTGTAGCAGTGAATGACAACATTAAGAAAGAAAATAATACAAACAATAAGAAAAAAACACATATCCTATACATACTATTAAACGAGCAATGTTTGTATATACATACATATATATATATTTGTAATCGGTTTCTCGAAAATCGATTTTTGCCATTTTGGGGGCAAAAATCGATCAGCTGGGTCTCATGTCTGGGAAAATTCGTTTTCACTGTCTTTTTAAATATTTCTTAGCGTGTTATAGTGCGTTCAAGAAACTAACAGCGCCATCTGTTGTTGAGTAGCATAGCTTGCTCACCCGATGATATTTTAATCATACAAAATAACTGTGTAACTAAGTTTTTTAATCAATTGTTATTTTTAAATGAATTTAACTAACTATAACTTTACTATTCCTATGCATGGAATTTCACTTTGAATTGCCGTCAATGCAGGACCTTTGGGATTCTAAGCGTGATAAGTTACTTTTATGGCGAATTTTATAAAATTTTATAACGAAATTTATTTAATTTAAAAAAAAAAATATATGTATTTACTATATGTAATTATATGTAAGTTTCTATTTCACAAAGGTTACTTTTCAAAGTAACGTTTTATTCGTGTTATAACACGATTTTATTAAAAACCCTGTTCACTTTAAAGATTTGTCAAATTGCAGCGATGCAAAATCCTCATTGAGTAAAGTTATTTTTTATATTTCGAATAACATATAATTCAAGCTCAATATATTAGTTAAAGCTCTTGGATATTTTTATTCCTTAAATTTTTACTCTGTTGACAAAGACTAATACAGAGATAAAAATTACTCACTCTTATGATAAGAATAACATATTACACGGATTCCTTGTAACTGGAAGAATACATAACGGTACCGTGTCAGGTCTCAACACTACGTAGGACATTATTTTCCTTCTTCGCGCGTGTGACATCATGCGATCCCGCTAAGGACAAGCCGAGAATATTTAAAGTTCGTTATTTTAATAGGTATTTGACCTTACATACCTACATTCGATGCAAGAGGTAAATAAACATGTACATAGAAATGTTTACAACTTTTTCCTAAATACATGGCTGAGATTATTGATATATCAATAATATAAAGCCCATGAGTGTTTTTAAAAATTTAGGGCTATCTCACCGCTTGCTGCTAAAATAGTAAGCTGACATATAGAACATTTGCTAGATAATCTGTCAGTTAGAGAAATCAGGCACTTATAAAACAAAACAGTTTCACTATCTGACAGAAATAACTAGCGTATAGGCTATCTGAAACTTAGCAGCAAGCTGTGAGACGGGCCCCAAAGAAAGTAAATCAGTTAACTTTAGAATTTATTAGCATCAACTGGGGTAACTATTACGAGTATACAAACAATAAGCAAAATTTTAGATATTTCTCGTTTTATTTAAAAAAAGTTATTGATGTCATTTTACTCATCAGGTAACGTATTTTCGATATCAGTTTTAAGTTTTTTGATATCTGTAATAGTTACGGAATAATCGCCAAGGCACACTTAACGATTACACCCTGTATATACCTTTTGAGGCAAAAATATCCGCTAATAACTCTGCTAGGTTTTCCAACTATGATTAATGATTATTTGCATACTTTTTTAACAAAACATTTTAAATAAAATAATAGTATTCTCATCCATAGTGACGTTTACTTTATCTTGTATCATTTAAAATGTTCTTTGACTTTCTTCACGATCAATTTATGCAAAACTTAAACAACCAAAATACAAAACAATAATATAAAAATGTTTCATACATCGTAACTTTTCAATTAAACATTTAAAATATCATGTGCCTAAAATATCGCCTTTAAAAATAAAAACAGCGTATGCTCAAGCTAATATAAATAAATGAAGATCGCAGAAATGATCACGAACACTAAACATGACTAAACTTATTCCATATTCAAACATTTTAATTTTCACCAAGGTTTTTATTGGCATATACTCGCTTTTTATTTTTATCACTGCTTGACATTCAGATGATATATCACCTCGAACGTCTTACGTTTAAAAACCTATTACTTACAACACGGTACCGAAATGAATCTTCAATTTGTTAACAAAAAGAATCAAATCGATTAAATGTAAATCGATCGTAAGTAAAATTCTCGCTTATAGCCTTCTTTCCGATGATGCAATACATACTCATTTTAATTACGAGTGAAAAATATTTTAACTACACGTATCCAACAAGTAAATAGATATAACATTAACCTTTCGTGGTCTCAAACAGCATTTCATGAATAATAGATTTTCTCTAGACAGGGTTTAATCCCTCTGACTTTAATCAATTCATAAATTATAGAATCCTTTCTCTTTTCCTGCCTTTTACACCTTTCTCGTAGCACTGGTCAAGTCGTGGAAAACTCGACTTGAATGATTTTCTCGCCTTAAAACGATTATAACCCTCAAATTGCAAAAATGAGCTAACTTTGAAGGCAAACTTCTCCCAAACGGATAGTCCAATCGTTACAAAAAAATATACATGAGTTAATCAATATGATAAACAATAATTTTTTAGTAGATTATTTTTATTATAACTGTTAGTTTTGCCAGAAAAAAAATCTTCTGTCTCCTCTTATTTCACGCAATAAATATCCTATTGTTTCGAAGGCTCCTAAACGTCTAAAACGATTTTGATGCTTCTTCCACCCAAACATTCAAAATTTTACGGTTTCTGAAATTTAAGTAAAAAATTTGATAAAATAATTATTAATATGGTATAAAATAAACCCCTTTTTTATGGGTGAGAGTCTCGACGTTGGTCGTAACAGCCACGTTGAAGAGCACTCTTATATGAACGCTATTGACGTGTCAATAAAGTCGATATTTGCATTGACGACGACTGTACAAATCGATGTGCAACAAAATTCAACGTTGGGGAAAATATTCCTTGAAAATCGAATAAATTGACGCACACTTACTTTGTTAATACTAAAGTGTGTGAATCTGTCCATGAAAAACAACTTTTCCCAAGAAACATAGGTCGAAAAAGGAAAAAAAAATTTTTGACCTCCTACAGAAAAGGCATCAGCTGATAGCGCATTTAGTAAAAGTTGGTTTTTCGTATTTAGAGCTATGTTCCTTTATGAAAGTTGTTTAGTTTCATGGACATATACATAGACATCCTTCAGTATTACGAGTATCACACCTATTACACGTTGTATAAGATAATAGGGTCTTTTAAGTTCGGCGTTTCAATCTCTTAGGTTATTTCCTACTATTATAAAATCACGCACATTTTGTCAAAGACTCAATATATGTAATATTTTAAATACTACGAGTAACTTATCCGCATATTATACAAGAGCAAACCCTACCGCAGGCGCCGGCAACTAAACTTGAAGAAATAAATTAGTTAGCGAATACACGTGAGCCCCGAGACGCTTCCGCGGGTCATCTGTCTTCTTCCGAATAAACCGATATTCAGGGTTGTCACTTTTTTACTCAAAGAATTATTTGCTTAAGTATATATATATATATATATATATATATATATATATATATATATATATATATATATATATATATTCTTTATTGCACAACTAAAAACAGAAAGGTACAAATAACAGGACATTTATAAAGGCGGGCTTATCTCTTTAAGAGATTTCTTCCACGCAACCCATGGTTGGTTATACGAGTATTAGTATAAAGAAAAGGAAAGAAGAAGTAAGAAGTATTAGCATAAAGCTTTGGCTTATGAAACTCCGACAGCCAACACCTGCGACCTACGGAGACGTCCGCAACTATGTTTAACTAAAGAACGACAATTACACTACGAGAAAGCTTTATCGTGGCTATAATGAAAAGAAACACGTTCAGACGTTCAAACCCATCATTATAAACACAAGTCGATTTTGAATATTCCTACAACACTATACGTTTATAGCTGGCATAAGATACATACTCGTACTTATTAGACTGAGATAATCCTTTAATTCAGCTCCTACTTAAAAATCATTTTCATTTTTTTATTATTATTTATTATTATAACAATAAAAATACAAATTTATAAACTAAACGGTGCAACAAAAACCTATTTAGATTTATCCGTGCACCGTCATATTTTTATAAAGGATAGATTTATTACAGTTTAATAATGTTTTTTTATCACATCTACTCAAAAAGAGCTAGTAAGGACTAAAAGTTATTTGAATTAGGAACGTGGAAGCTAGTTCGTTCTACGTTAACAGGTAACGTTTTAATCCCTAAGGGACTAAAAGTGATTTATTTAGGAATATTGTTAGTAACCTCTAATTATTTCTATGTCATGTCTTATTGCTCGAATGTAAATAAATAATCGTACTTTTCTTACATATTCATAATTGAATTTACTTATTTTCTTTATAGAGGGTGATAAAAAGTAGAGTGTCCACCTCGGCAGCAACACTATTTCAAAGCTCGTGCGATCTCGCTCCGGTCAGGATTCAAAAACGCTCTTTCCCTTAAAATAATTACATTGCCTTGATAGGTTTAGTCAAAAATAAGTCAAGCTTAGCACTCGAAGGACGACTTAAGCTACGCTAAGCTAGTGAAAAAAAAATTGCACAAAATCCAATGTGTCAAGCTTGACGTGCTCCTCGCTGTTCTTTCTTGAAAACTTTCATATTTTTATGATAGTTTGCTGCTTGAACGCATTTTTTTTTGTAAAATTGTAGCTTTTCATTCCTGTCACACCTCGTCTTCGCTATTGACAGACGTCTGTCAGTAAACGTCAGACAGTCATCCGTAATAATAAAGCTCTTGGTGAATTTCGTTTACGCCCTCCCACTTTTGTAACCAATATATTCGTGTCGCGTGATCCGGAAGTTTTCACTTCTGCCGTACAAATTGTCGTAATTATTATGTTAAGAAACTTTTTTCTTACCATTTTTTCCATTGGCAGTTTGACTACAAGGGAGCCCTACATTAAAATTGGAATGAGAATTAAGTCAATAAACGTATACTCAGATTAACTTTTTTTTTCATCTCGTAAACCGTAGGAGTAAATCGTGGTCTAAAAATCATAGGCAGTGGTTTAACAAGACGACTTATCGATCATCACCTTTGCCAACAAATTTCCCTGCAGTTTGACAGAAGCATAAAGTATATAAACGGGTGGTAGATATCTGATAAAAAAAATCGTATTATTATTTTCATAAGATTGCTTTTCCGAATAGCTGCTGATAAAACATAGTTAGCTTTAGGGCGTCCACTGCGTTACTCTGCAGTACCCGGTAGGGTGACATATATTTACAATACAATACAATATTCTTTATTGCACACGAAATTATTTAGTGTTTAGTAAGAATGTAACCTAAATGTGGTACGACCGGATCGGCATTTTAGGGTTGTTTTATTTCGATAGAAGACGGCACTTTCGTCAGATAAGTTTGTTAAAAAAAATTGTTGACAACCCTAAAATTTTCAGAGTGGTAATGCCAGAATAAGAACAAATTAAGAATAAGTTCGCGGAAACGAGAGTAGTCCGAAACGAAGTCACGCATAATTAATTTATAACCATAAATATTTATTAATTTCACGTTATTTTTATATTTTTTATATGTTACTGGATTTATGGCACGGCATTTGTTTTGAGATTATGTTTCCTTTGGACATAAATAAAATGAAGCCATTTAATTAAGATTTGTTAAAAGAAATTCTACAGAAAATCTCAATGCCATAAAACCCACATGTCATATTTATTGTTTTAAATTACTATAAAATATCAATTTTTTGTAGAAAAACTAGTTCGCTTTTCATTTTCTAAACACGTTCCTAGAGAAAAATGTTCAATATCGACAACTTCATGAGTAAGCATTCTAAGACTAGTGCAAGTTTTTGCCACCTCAAACATGCTGTTTATCATTTATAAAAAAATTGTGTTTTTTACAATTTGTCAAAAAACTTACACTACAGAACTCTACCAAAAAAATTATATAAGTTTTTAAAAAAATTGCTTACAAAACCACAAACTACAAGGCAAATGTATTTAGTATCTCATCTATCTAAACATTCTAAACCGTTAACCAAGCCCACCTATGATTGCCTATTTGGCAGAATTACTTAAGATTTTATACGACTCATACCTAACCCCCTATGGTCTTTTCTTTGCAGGGAAACTTGCAAAACGATCAAGAATGGAAGAAAGAATATGATCAAATACTTGATCGATACAAAGAGGATCATAAAAGTAAAATTGGATGGAAAAGTGTCAAAGGAAGATCTGGACGAAATAGGTTTAATCAAATTGTAGAACAAACTACTTCTTACAAATAATACAACGGAATACTATCAATCATGATCACATCCTAGCTCCACAATTTAGCTAACCAGGCTGTCATATCAATACGCTGGCTAGCACGCTAAAAGTAAGTTTCGTGCTAGCATCAATGAATGCTAAATAAAATTGTTCTATCTCTTGCAACGCTTTCATGAGGTTACAGTCTTGGCCCCCTTGCGAAGACAGAAGGCATATAAGATTTTGTTTATGATGATAAGATTGGATAGTCTTGTCATTTGTAGCACTAATAGCAGAGATTCAAGAGTTATTGTGTCAGCATCTGAAGCGCTCGTATCGTACTTGAGTGGCGACTGCTTTCTTTACGATCGCATAAGTAGCTAATAAAGCACTTTTAGTCAGTATTGGCAGCTCTCAGATAGTTGTTGTTAATTTAAGAATTTTAAATAGCTTAAGAATCTTAAGCTATTTTAAAATTAACGGCTTGCAAAAAACTCTTAAAAATATGGTTAGTCAGGCTGGCTGTAACACGTTTTTAAACATACATGTATGTGCAAAACCGCAAAACTATTAGGAAAAAGTTGTAGGATTGATAGGCAGATACCCAAATGGGAGTTTAAATTACCCTTTTCGTAGCTCTACATTTTGCACTTGACGTTATTAAATGAGCTCGTTCCTTAAGGGGTAAATTATACATAAAGGGCACACGGCAAGGTAAGATTCGGGTGAGGTGAACCGGATACGGCACAGACGGACGCGACATTACATAGAAAAGGCATTATGCTAGGAGTATTTGTCAAGCGGTATGCCTGCAAGCACAACGTCGCTCATGTTTAACCAAAAACCTAGAAATCGCTTTCATACATAGTTTTGAAGTTGCACAGTGCCTGTCTCTTGCCCTTTTCGTATACCTTATAAGTATTAATTCAGGCCTAACAATGCCCAGACTCTAATAAAAAAATATATAACAAAAATAAACAGACTTTATGTTGAAATAGAAAAGTACTAAAGAATCAACTAACTGAAAAAGATTCATAAAAAAAAGCTAAAGAATATCTATAAAACTGGAAGAAAAAACGTCTGTACTCTCGCATTAGGTCAGTAAGCGCCATGTTTGCTTAACGGTGCATTGTTCACTAAAACGACGAGACAAATAACTTCTTTTGACGGCAAAACGTAGGCGGCAAAGTTTTTTGCGAACAACTACAAACTTGACTTTGCAGTTCACAAACTTCAGGATCAAAACAACTCACAGGCGACATGGGCATTTTTAACTGCAGTTTAAATTTTGGAAAAAACTTTAGCACATTCTCAGCGCGATCGTACAAATTTACGTTTGCTGGTGGATAAATCTCAATCAGAATATCTTCTTACTCAAATCTGTTGATCTAACAGCAAAATAAACTTGGTAAAAATGGGTTTACTTGTTTGTTTTGTAAGGAAACGTAGTGTTTGGTTACAAGCAACGCGGCGTGTGCGCAAAAGTTCCGTTAAGAAGATTTTTTGAAACACGAAAGATGTTGTGGAAGGATCAGATATTTTTTCATTTTGTTGTATTGTGACGACAGCTTGTGACCTCATTATTGGCAAGTATTAATAACTATACTTAACACAATTTATTTTCTTAATTCGATTACATGAAGTGTAATTTTTTCATTGTAACATTTTAAGTATACAGGATATAATAATTGCTATATACACGACACAACCCACATACTTCCAACAACTTCGTGAACACGGAACCGAGAAGGGAGAGAAGGTGTCTCTAGCAAATTGCACGAAACAAAGAGGTGAAGACTGAGTCAGGGGGACGGGACACGTTGCTAGACTTCCAAAGTTTATAGAGGAAATGACATAAGCTCCGCCCCCTTTGTTGACGTCATGGCCCGATTGATTGTTACACGGCCAGACTCTTATCAACACCTCCTCTTCCTTCTCTGCTCCGTATTCGTTCAGGACCCTTCGAACATTAGGGACGTAGTGTATAGAGAAGTGAGTTCTCTGACGTTTGACTTCCTCACCCCCGCCAACGTCTGTCAACCCGCAGCGCAGGAGTGTCGCGCACAAAGCTGTCTGACTATCAGGTTGCATTTCCTTCCAAAGCAGTGACCTGGAAAATTCTAACCAATAGAATTGCTCCATTTGACAAGCTAGGAAAAGTGGCGCAATCCCATTGGTTGGAATTTTCGCAGCTCTGAGCTTAGCTCCCTCGCACAGCACTAGTGGAAAAGCAGCCTAAGACAATGGCATGCTTTTCGTCACAAGGTGAAATTAATTGAGAAATTTAAAAAAATTGCTTTGAATAAAACATAGAAGTGGCGCGAAAGTGTGTGGAATATCTTGAATAAAAGATAAAATACTTGACCTCAAAACTACTTTCATTAGCCTTTATTTAGGTAAATATGTTTAGTTACGTTGACTGATCATGCACTTTCAGTATTCGGAAGGCTATACCTTACATACCCTATATACAATACAAAGTGTAACAGAAAGGGTATATCACCCTTCAAATATGTGATTCTGCCCATGAAACTGAACAACCTTCCCTAAGAAACATAGGTCGAAATACTCGAATCTCTTCGAAATAAATTTAAAGAAATCAACATTTTGACTTTTGTGTCGCAAAACATTTATGAGAATTTAATATATGCTAAACGGAATATACATATTTTTGATAAAAATTGTGACAGGCACAGTGTCAACATAAGAAACAAGAATCAACTTGCTTCTCATGTCAGCCGTATTCACAAAATTAGTAAAACATATAAAGGTCAATGTATACGCTTCTATAATAAGGTACCAACTGATATTGAAAGTTTACCGTTAGATAAATTCAAAACTGTAATCAAGCAGAAATTATGTAAGAAGGGTTATTATAAAATATCAGATTATCTAGAAGAGAAAAATCCATGGGATTAGACTACGGTTCTAACAGGCTAATTCAAAATTAAAACTGACCTATGTATGTTGTATATCAACCTTGTACATTCAAACATATTTAAAAGAGCGCGTGGGTTTTTTATTGTCGCTTCTTTTTTTTCCCACAATGGCGCCACATTGTTTGTGAAGCGATGTAGTTTAGCTGACGTCATTAAGAGATTTTAATATCCAACAATGAATAAACGATTTTGATTTGATACGAAAAAAAATTACGTCCCATACAAATTGTGCTATAAACTGATTCAGTTTCTATGGGTGAGACTTATGTTTCTTAGGGAAACTTGTTTACTTTCATGGACAGATTGACACCGTTTTTGTTACACCCTGTAGAAGAGGTAAGATTGGTCAGAGATCTTTTTCTTCTTCGATTCCTCGTGGCTGAAAGTTCTACTTTCTCACTGCACCACAAGCAGTCATTAAATATAATACGACAATTTCTTTAAAATATCACAGCAGGGAAAATTTAAGAGGAGAGTGGAAGAACAAGACCTAGGCGAGACAAGGAGAAGGTCGACATTGTGTTGTATCAGGAAAAAAGAAAAGTTACCTCAAGGACTGGAGCATGGCTCCTAATTTAAAGAGAAGTGTTCCGATTGATGAACGGTTTAATTTACAAAAATTTGCTATGAACCTTTCCACCATTGAAAACTACAAAGCCACGAGCTTAATAAACAAGCCCACCCAATTAAGCCATAACTCTTCACCTTGTAAGTTTAAACTTCCCATACAACACGCTCCATATACCGTAACCCGTAACGTATCGGTAGGTAACTGTGCCATCTCCTGCTGTGAGCAAAGCCACGAGTGAACGCTAGTCGTAAATCGTCACTCTTGGAAGTAACGGGATTGGAGTGAATGGGAATACACCGATGTGACGTTTACATGGTGGTCGGCGGCAGCAGCGCCCCGAAAATGTGCACAGTGGGTAGGGATGGGAAATATTGAATAGAATTTCAAAGAATTAAAAAAAATATAGATCAATGTAACCGATTTCTTGAAATAAATAAAAATGGGCATGGTGTTTCCTGTATCGTGACCCTTGCAATGCAAGCGCAATATACGAGTAACCAACACATCTGAGAGGCTAGGCTATGCCGGTGGGGATTATAAAAAGGAACAGAAAAAAATCACAAAAATAAAAAAAATGTCTAAGTAACGATTTTTATTATCTGAGCTACACTTCAGATTGTGACCGTAGAAATACATAAGTTTTTTTTTTTCATAATTTCAGACAAGGCAACTAAATACAGCTTATAAATATTTAATACAACAAGAATATCCCCTTCAAGCTTCGTGTTTCTAGGTTCAATAGTTTTGGCGACACGTTGATATTACAGGCAATCAATCAATCAATCAGGACTTATCACGTTATTATTTTAGTATGATACAGTTTCTAAGTACGCAAAATCTTTACCAGGCACTACCCTACACTGCCCAATTGAAATTCGATGATGCAATAACGAGTTTGCGGTACCTCGTGTATTTACGTCCAATGGGAGTCCTATAAATAACTCATCGCTCCCGTCAGAATGTTGGTTGATTAATAAATGTGGTGCCGCGCGAAGATATCTTATGGCTGGTATTGTGGTCCTTGTGGCCCACTATGCAGTTTGAAAAAGGAATGCCATGTGTGGAGATTTAAAAGCAGCGAACATTAATGATGACATTGCAAAATTTTGGGAATTATGACTGGTTATTTTTGAGGGTTGAGTCTCTGGACATTATAATCAGTATGTACTTAGGTCATTTACTTATATATAAGTACTAGCCCATCGGCACGTTACATTGTCCCCAATTCGTTGGTCCGAAATTTGACGTTTAGGACCAACAAATGTCAGTCGTTGTCAGTCATATTGTCAACATTGGATGCAAATAAACTTACCAACAAAATGTTGTTCTTCGTTGAAGAAACAATCATCATCATCATCATCATATCACCCGAAAGACGTCCACTGCTGGACATAGGCCTCCCCTAAAGAACTCCATGACGACCGGTCCTGCGCTGCTCGCATCCAGCGGCTTCCCGCGACCTTGACCAGATCGTCGGTCCACCTTGTGGGGGGCCTGCCAACGCTTCGTCTTCCGGTACGTGGTCGCCACTCTAGAACCCTCACGCCCCACCGGCGATCGGTTCTTCTTGCGATGTGCCCTGCCCACTGCCACTTCAGTTTAGCGATTCTCAGGGCTATGTCAGTTACTTTAGTTCTTCTGCGGATCTCCTCATTTCTGATTCGATCGCGCAGAGAGACTCCGAGCATAGCCCTTTCCATAGCCCTTTGGGTGACTTTGAGCTTTCTGATAAGGCCCATCGTGAGCGGCCACGTCTCGGTGCCATATGTCATCACTGGCAACACACACTGGTCAAAGACTTTCGTCTTGAGACACTGCGGTATTTTGGACGTGAAGATATTGCGGAGCTTCCCGAACGCTGCCCATCCGAGTCGGATTCGACGAGTTACCTCTTTCTCTAAATTGGATTTACCCAGCTGGACTGTTTGTCCCAGGTATACGTACTCATCAACAACTTCGAGCGTAGAGTCTCCAACTTTGAGTGGAGTGGGTACAACAAGGGCGTTAGACATAATTTTCGTCTTATCCATGTTCATTTTAAGACCCACTTGTTGTGAAACTCTACTGAGGTTATTGAGCATCGTGCCGAGATCTTCCAGGGTCTCAGCCATTACGACAATATCGTCGGCAAATCGAAGGTGGGTCATGTACTCGCCATTGATGTTGATGCCAAGTCCTTTCCAGTCCAGGAGTTTGAAGACGTCTTCCAATGCAGCGGTGAACAGTTTAGGAGATATGACGTCTCCCTGTCTCACTCCTCGCTGCAATTGGATAGGTTTCGAGTCCTGGTCCTGAAGACGAACTGACATAGTGGCGTTTTTGTACAGGTCCTTCAACACTTCAATGTACCGATAGTCGACTTGGCACCTCTGGAGAGATCGTAGCACGGCCCACGTCTCGATCGAATCGAAGGCCTTCTCATAGTCCACAAACGCTAGGCAAAGTGGCTGGTTATACTCTTCGGTCTTCTGTATAACTTGCCGTAGCGTATGTATGTGGTCTATGGTACTGAAGCCTTTACGAAAACCGGCTTGTTCGGGAGGCTGGAAGTCGTCGAGCCTGCGCGCGAGACGGTTCGTAATGACTCTCGAGAACAGCTTATAGACATGGCTCAGAAGTGAGATGGGTCTGTAATTCTTCAGCAGGGTCTTATCACCCTTTTTGAAGAAGAGTACCACCACACTTCTGTGCCATGCCTGTGGCGTTTTCCCTTCGAGTATGACAGAATTAAACAGCTTCTGAAGAGCTTTAAGCACTGGCCTTCCGCCTGCTTTCAGAAGCTCAGCCGTAATTCCATCGTGCCCGGGTGCCTTGTTGTTTCTAAGCTGTCTGAGAGCCATTCTAATCTCGTACAAGCTGACGTCCGGGATATCTTCGGTATGGTGTCGGGTAAGTCTAGCTCTTGGATCGTTGGCCAGACTGCTAACGGGTGGGCCGGTTGACGTGTATAACTGCCCATAGAACTTCTCGACTTCCCTCAGTAGCTCAGGCTTGGACGATACGGTTCTGCCATCCTCGGTCTTCAGCCTCGTCAACTGGCTCTGTCCAATAGACAGATCTCTTGCGAACACTTTGGAGCCTTTGTTCCGCTCAATCGCTTCTTTAATATGGTTAGTATTAAATAGCCGAAGGTCGCGAGTCAGAGACTTAGAGATCTGTTTATTGAGCCGCCGATATTGAGAAGCATCTTCCGGAGACTGCAGAACCATTTCGCGTCTTTCTTCCATTAGCTTGAGGGTATGGTCAGAGATCTTTTTGGTTCTTTTAGTACGGTGGGGTCTAAAGTACTTTGACCCAATTGTATGGACAGTTTCCACGAACCCGTTATTGTAGTCGTCCACATCTACGCATTCACCAAGGCATTCAAAGCGGTTTTGCAGTTCGAGCTGAAAGCCGTCGGGGTTTTGGATATTGGTGGGTACTGGTCGGAGCGTAGACTTCATCAGTCGAGTTCTTTCCAGCTTTACGTTGATATTCAATGTGCCTCTTACCAACCGGTGATCGCTTCCGGTTTTAACCGCATTGATCACAGAGACATCATTGAATATTTGCTTCTTCGTCGACATGATAAAGTCAATCTCATTTTTTGTAGCACCATCGGGACTGATCCAGGTCCATTTTCGGTTTTCCGACTTTTTGAAGAAGGAATTCATCATAAAGAGTCCTTCCTTCTCCAAAAAGTCGGCTAACATGTGGCCTCTGGAATTCCGATATCCAACACCAAATTGCCCCACCCTACTCAAGAAACAATATACTCTTATTATTATTATTGTTATTTCTTATTATTGTTTTTGACTATAATCCATTTAATGAAACTGAAAAACCAGGCCTAAATCACATATAAACAGTAAAAAGTTTGTTTTGTTTTTTCCCGCCATATTATTTCCGTTCCGTGTATTTAGTACCGACCGAAGTACTACACAACGTAGTTCACGTGATTTTTCACAGATGGCGCTATTTGTTCTTGTATGGGGAAATTTTGAACCGCTTGTTCCCAAGACCCTATCTTGACTATATAAATCTATGACTTAGGTACAGTCAGCAGCAGGTCAAGCTTGACATTCATAGTATGACTAGCTCCTCTGACGATTTAAATAAAAATTAATTAATTAATTACGTATCAAGCTTGACGCGCCTTATACTGTATACATATACAGGATGTAAGGGACAGTATACCGAAAACTGAAAGGGCGTGCTCATTCAACGAAACTGAACAACTTGCCCAAAGAATCATTTTAGGAAAATGCAAAAACAGTTCGACCAGAGTGAGGAATTTGTACGGAGAGGCTTAAATTTTTTTTTCATTTCCCAGAAACGTTTCTTCGGGAAAAATGTTCAGTTTCGATGACTGAACACGTTTTTTCAGTTTTCGGTACACCGTCCCTTACACCCTTGTAATCCGTTCAGGGTTCAGTAGAGCCTTCGAAATACTTAGCTACGAAAACAAATGCTAGTAAAACGAAAGATGATCCTCTCATAAAACAGATAACAGCTAATTTTGAATTTGTTTTTGAGATTCATAATGTTGTCCCTTTTCAACCGGAACATTAATTAGGCTGCGAATAAATATAAAAACTTTTCCTATTTTATAGGGACATTTTTTAATGTTAATTTGCACCATTTACTGTTACTCCATGCATACAAGTTCGACATATAAAGCACCAACAGGCCAAATAACGATTAATAAGTAAGTATTAATAAGTTCCCTGTTTGAATTGGGATACCGGACTAAATCCTATCTATACGACTAAATGCGACTAAACAAAATTTTTGGAACATAATTTGATCTTCATTACATTATTAGTTAGCTACTATGTGCATAGTGGTGCGAAAGATCGCGTTGCTATCAAAGAGCAGCCTAGCCCTACTCATACAAGGCACCCTTCATAACATACTATCCCTCATGCTGCCGCGTGTAAGTAAGTAGATGTCTCGTGTTCACATATCGCGATATTTATTACGTTATGGACGATATCGTGAATCGCGCGGTCACAGTGCTAGGCTACGTTCGAATACGCACCAAAGTATAATTTCAAGTGTTTTTGTTTCAGTTCAACTTGCTCTACGAAAAGAAGTTTACGTGTAGCTTT
Source organism: Athrips mouffetella (assembly GCA_947532105.1). Classification (NCBI taxonomy): domain Eukaryota; kingdom Metazoa; phylum Arthropoda; class Insecta; order Lepidoptera; family Gelechiidae; genus Athrips; species Athrips mouffetella. The sequence continues at coordinate 8,240,330 of OX383960.1, read as the reverse complement.
TTAGTTTAGGTTAAGTAGTAAGTTTGTATTTAACCTAGTACACTGCTTTTAAATATTTCGAATCCTATCACTACTATGGTGGTGGGAAAGATTTTGGAAACTACGCCAGGAGGAGCGCAGCGTTTTTCTTACGTCAATGGGTGGTGGCCCTTGTCAATGCATTTGTTTTGTTGAAACAAGTACCTAAATCAATCAATGGTAAGTTTGGATTCGTCTCTATATTTTATATCCTCTTATAAAACCATGAAAACCAGACAAATCACGCTTAACATTTTTGTTACAAACTCATCTCTTAAAAAAATTGATAATTGAGACGATGATGATGCAATCATATCATTATTAAATGTTATTGCAAATTTGAAATAATTAAGTCATGTTAGAGACACGTGTTTTGTCTTGACGCCTTAGGCTCAAGTCAGACAGAGGCGGTATGATTGCGAAAGCGGTCCGGGGCGGTTTGGCGGGAACAAAATACCGCGCTGCGACCGCTTTTCAATGTGACAGGGTGCATAAGAACTCATACTTTACAAAAAATACCGGCCCCGGAACGCTTCCGCTACCGCCTCTGTGTGACGCGGGCTTTAAAGATCACATGGTACAAGTTGCCCAGACTTAACAATGACGAGGCGATGGTTCGGAAGACCCTCCGTTTCGTGATTAACGACTGTCAACGATAGGTTAGACGCCAATACAGCTAGCATTTACACTGGAATGGAGAAGACGGACAAGAAAAGCCGACTTTAGATATAATGGGACAGTGGCTTAGGCTAAGGAGAAGAAGTTTAGTGAAAGATTACCAACTTTCGTATAAACAAGTTTTTTCAAAGACTGTTACCATCGCCATATTAGTATTTAATTCCATTGAAGACAACACATGTTTCAAATAAATAAATGGTTGTTTGAAGAGTTGAACCGTCTTTTTCCAGCCATCCAGCCGCGGTGTCAAAGTAGAGTTGCTGAACGCACCTCGGAATGCGTGCGATGACGTATCTCATATTTATGTCCATACGTTTGTCGCAGTGTAGGACGTGATTTAAAACTGGTCCGTGTAGATGGATGGCAACTCATAGGCACCCTATAGTGGGTGTCGACTTGAAGTTATGGGTTCTGGTAACAGGGTTGGTAGTACACAAGGAGTATAAAAAATGAGATGGTAATTTTAAGGGATGACTCGGAACATGAAACTCTTGGGTAAAACTGAACAATTTTCCTCCCTTTACAAACTAGTCATTGCGAGAGTTTTCATATGTAAACTCAAGAAGAAAAGATGATTTTCGTTATACAAGGTGAAGGTGGAAGAAATTTTTAGAAAGGCAAGTCATCGGAAAATGTTTCAAGAGCAAATTCAAGACGTTCTAAATAAAGGCCAGGTACCAAGGCAAAAGTACCCTAAAGGGATGGCAAGATAAGAAGAAGCGAGGGAGGTACGTCAAAATCGTAGAAGGTGGAAATGCGGTCTCTTCTTATACCTACTGATGTTTATGTTTGTATGGATCACATAAAATTGACGAGTGTGTTTGTAAAGATTTAGTAGATATCATTGTATAGATATAGATTTGTTTTTTTTTTGTTTTCGGTACAGATATCTTATCTATACAGTGTTTACATGAGCAAGACAAAAATTAGAAGATCATTGAATAAAAAATATACATTGCAACATCTCTGGCAAAATTATACAAAATCGAAAAAAATAAACTAAACTCTAAAGCCACTACTATCACACCTTTCCAAATTCAAAAACTAATTCGGCATGCATTACTGGGAAGCTTCGTACTGTTAATTTCAATATCCTGACATCAACCAGCAATGTATGCCGAATTAGTCTCTGAATTTAGGAGTGCATTAAATATGTTATCAGCTAATAATTCAAAGATTAGATTGTTTATATGCGAAACTACAAAAACCTCTGCATTTCGCTTCGCTTCTGTATATAAAACAATGGTGTTGGATTTAATGTTTTACAACAAGCATGAAATGTTTTGAATCGAATCCAATATCTAAGTCTTATTCCAAAAATAGGCAAACACGATTTCACTTTTCGGATTTCTATAAAGCATGCAAATATCCTATTTAGGCGGAGTGTACACTTGCTATAATGTCTGGCGCATCCTTTCGGGGCGGGCTGCGTACACGCGTGCGGCAGCTCAATACGCAGCGAAAATGTTGCGGCGAAATAGAAAACCCGATGTTTTTAAACGCACCGTAATTATAAATTATCAAAAAACGCACACACAGACAAGGAAAGCCTCTCCTCTATGTATAATAGTTTTTGATTCCTTAAAACTATATACATTGTGCCAACGTAAATTAAATTGAGTAATGATAAAAATTAAAATAAGTGCAGTAATAAATTTTAAATAAATAAAATAAATATTCATAACGGATTTATTTAGTTTATGCATGAACAATTTCATCTCTTCTCGGTGGATATGAGTCGTAAAAGACAACTGAGTGAACCTAAAATAGATGTAGAGTCAAAAACTCGTCATAAAGTGATCAAAGAATCCTAATATGAATAAAGTAACTTTGACTTTGACTTTAGAACAGGTGAAGCTTGACACTCATAGGGTGAAAGCTCCTAAGGCCATGAGAACAATAAAAAGTTCAATGTGTTGAGCTTTAGGTACTCATTACTGCACGCCGTCATCTCGCTTCTGCATTTATTTGCCTTATCTTATCTTTTCATTTAAACCCATTTATTGTGGAAACTCTAGGAAAAGCCATGCCATTTTGATTGTAGAAACATTTCAAAGTCGCCCTTATTCACATTTTACTGCTACTTAAAAGCACTGAATACAATAACATGCGCGCACGCATTGCGTTGTCACTTGCACTCACAGAAGGCTCCCCGCATTTTGCATAACTATTCATTGCACCGCTCTGATGGACAATGGACTTCATTTTTCCAAAAAAATAGATACCATGTGAGTTTTTAAAATTCATAAGTCCATTTTACTTTTAAATTTTGGTGCACAGTGGATGGTTTGAGGTAAATTTTCGGTCAAAATAATATGTTCAATTATTGTTTAAAAATACCATGAGATTATGTTCTAGATTATTATAGATAATTTTAAAATATTTTTCTGAAACTTAAGACAATCTTATCATAGAATATTGAGGCGTACATTAAGGCAAGTGTATTATTCAATGTTGACAATACTTTTATCAGCACTTACTGAAGCAAATCGACAAAGACCGAGTGCTACCCGGTGCAAACAGAAACAGATAAACGAAACAAAGTAAATCTGTGGTTACATTTTCCAACTCCAGCACCTCTCAATCCACATCAGGAACGACATTTATATCGATTGTAGTTTTTATCAGAAATAGGAATCGCTTTTATAAATTTTAAATTCTTGCAATAAATGTACTTTTTTAAAATCTTAAATAATAATAGATAGATAGATAGATAAACACTTTATTGTCACACACAAAACACATTAACAATTACAAAAGAGAGTCTTAAATCTAGGGTGACAAAGGCGGTCTTATCGCTGGGAGCGATCTCTTCCAGACAACCTATGCATGTAGGAAAGTGTGATAGAGAACTGCAGTAGTGTGCCAATCTATAATATTTATATACTTTTACAATACAATATGTACATATACAAATATATATAATATATATATACAAATAAATAATTAAAAAATAATTATTATTATTATTATTATTAATTAATTATAATAATCATATTTTAAAATCTTTTGTCGATAGAAATTGACTCGTATTTTTTAATAGAAGTCTCTCTCACATCTTTTTTAATTTACACAGTCTGCCTTTTCCTTTCTTTTTGCCCTCTCTGTGTTTCATATTAAAGGTATCGGAATATACGTCAAGTTTAATAATAACACCCGTGAACTTTGATATTAAGTACGCTTCTCTGTTACTCTTTGAAATATATTAAACAACGCACAGTGCGACAGCTGACCCAAAAAGATGGGCCAAATTATCAATTGCCCGTTATAATGATGAATGAAAGTAACAGATACTGATTTCGGATTCATTGTACGATGAATCGCTTTATAAAACAAACTGACAGATTGAAGGTATTGAATTTATTTTGTACATTATGATTTCTTTGCTATTAAAAAGCTCTTAGCAGCTGTGGAACATTTTTAATTGATTTAACGCATTTTTATTGCAATTATGTATTAACAAAAATAATCTGCCGAATATAAGCATTAGTTCTACTTTTATTCTTCTTCATTTAAGATTCAATAAAGAAGAATAGAAGTAGAACGAATCTTTCTTTTAGCTAACAATTACTGACAATACGCCCCACTGTGCAGTTCATAGAAAAATCTTCTTAGCATAAGCAGATTCGCTTTTCAACTTACAGTCGGCGAGTCTATTATAATGTCAATTTAAGACCTCCTTGCCTAGCCACCAGTATAAAATTACACGATGTGTTTATTCTGCAATCTGTCAGTTGGGGCCGCTCCGTCTCGCTATAAATAAAGCCGATTTATTCCTTTGCGCTAGGCCTAATTTATTGTTATTTGGAAACACTGTCCAAAGTTTTATTCTTTAACGGTAACAGAGGAATATTAAGAATAATGCAGCCTAGGTCGAAAAGGCTTCAGTAGTAAGTAGGTATAAAAATATCAGCTAATTTATTTTCCGGCTACATACCTACTATGTTACTCAGAAAAAACTTGTAAATGGGTGAAAAAAAAAAACGCAAATTTTTTTATTTGTCGCATTAAAATTCTAATGTTTCCAGCACATATATTGTATGGGAAACCCCAAAAAACAAATCGTTTTTCAGATTATTGTTATAGCTTGTTGTGGCAGTTATTTATAGAATGCTTCCTAATTAACTACGTTAATTAGACTATGTTACGTGGGCCAAAAACTGAACAACTTTCCTGGAATTTAGGTTGAAATACCAAAAAATGCCTTCCATATAAAATGCGTATTCAGCTGATGTAGTTCTATGGGAGTTAAATTTTTTTTTTAATGTTAAGGCCTGTCTCTTAGGGGAAATTGTCCAATTAATAATTGGTCCGAGTAACATACTTAAAGGAATGCAGTTGATTATTAAACACCCAGTAATTATATGGTTTCGCACTAATATCTACACGCAAACCTACTTAAATTGAACATTAGCTTGCAGCCAAATAAAATAAGCGCGCCTAACTCACACTAAAAACAAAATAGTGCGGTCGATTAGCTGTTTCACTTAAACACGCGAATTAATTAATTAATTTAATTTCACCAATTTTTTTCCAGATACTAGTTAGGTACATAGCTCTCAATTTTTGTTTTTTTTCAATGGGAATTCAAAAATTGGCTCCTATCAAAAATTGATAACTGTGTACCTAACTAGTACCTGGAAAAAAATTGGTGCTATTATAAGGCGTGTCCACGTAAAGGCGATATAAGACGTTAAGGTGATCTGTAGCGGCCAGCTTAGCCCCGAACGCAACTAGATGGAGCCACTGCTGCAAATATAAGGTTTTACTTTTTAATGCAATAACTACCAACTATATATGTGCAAAAAGTTGATTCGCGTAAATTTCATCGTGCAACTTCAACGCCTAACAACAATTTCTATGAGAAAAATATCTCCATATGTCCACTAAAGTCAATTACTCTCGTCAGTCCGTGTTTACATGAGTACGATCACTCACACATTCACACGAAACACAACCGTACAGTTTTGACCGCCCACAATCGTAATATTGAACCAAAAATTGCTAAGAAAAATAGTACTTTCAGTACATTAACTGTATTTTTGTATAAATTAGCGAAAAATTTAACTAAAAATAGCAGTATTCGTTCGTTTTTCAACAGAATTTTATGTCTCGCGTAAGAATGCAAGTCATTTTAATTTTTGTATGGAAAACGGATCACCTTAAGCGACTGGACTAAAAGCACTGTTATCTATGATCCATTTTTTTTTCGTTTACACCAGCGTTTGGCAAAACATTTTGCAGCTATATCAAAAGCAATCGCCTAAAGATGTCAGAAAAAACAAGTTTGTGAAACAATGCTATTCTTTCCGTCTAACTGGCTTTAGTGTCATGGCTGCAAAATTGATTAATATAAAAAAAAATGGATTCTTCGAAGCTATATTTTTCCTCAGAAAGGACCAAAAACACAGAATAAAAATAATACAGTGCTAAAACTGTCCGCTTACTACAAAATAATACAACAACATAGATCGCATGCCGGATATTCCAAAAGTCGCCTGTATTATTACTTACTTGAAACAACAAGATCACATTACCAGAATACTCCTCCAGCAAGAGTAATAAAATCTTTCTTCCTCATGAGTTAGGTCGGACGTGGTCTGTCTACTGTCCTTAGACTACGATTATTTTTATTTTACTAGCGAATAAGAGAGTGTTCAGTGTATCGACGTTTAGTAAAGTGTGTTATGAAATGTCATTGTACCACGTCCGAATGCTGAGTGTCACCCAAATCCAGGAAGGTACCCTTTTTTTAAGCACAGGGTTATTCTTAAGTCACTACCATGGTAGGTACAGTCAACGACAGTGTGCGACTCTAGCCTAAATAAGAACGGTACAAAGACCAGTGTGTCAAGCTTGATGTGCTCTTGCGGCTCTAACGATTTCTGGGTCTTCGAGGGCGAAGAATGGGTGTAGCTCGTCCCAAGTCTAGGAAAATTCGTTTTACCCGTGTCTTCTTTTTAAATACCACGTTTTAGACAGAAACCTACAGAGCGCCATCAGTTGGCGGGTAGCGTATCTAGCTCAGCCGATAATATTTTTATATTGAGGCGTTTTATGTTGGCGCGAAGCTCGGTTGCCCAGCTACTGATAGTTAAGTAAATGGGGTATCGACTGTGACGAAGTTTGGTCCCAAGGATGGTCCAAAAAATTACAATGATCAATAATTTTACAATCTATACAAAGATAAGAAACGTCTTTGTGAAGCTTCGATAAATACTTGGACATTCCTTTTTGACACGTCTTAAGAGAAATTGGAAGAACAGTGTGTAGTGATTTAAGAGTTGGAATCACCGCCGCGAGACGAATTAACATTGAATCAAATTCGTAGTCAAATTTATCTCGATTTGTTGGAGACTGATTTATTTTGGTTTTAAGGCAATTTGCTTTTCACCTGACTTTGGCGAAGCTAATAAAGCAAATGAATGTAATGAAACTAATCTAAAACAAATAAACTTGCAGGACTAATTGGATGCCTTGATAAAAAAAATAAAAATCCTAAAGAAAGTCACCTTCGTTAAAACTTTGATTAGTTGTACTGTAACTTACATACGTACAAGATCATTTTTTGACCCTTGACTATACAGTTACTCAAAACATAAAAATACATCTTTCACAAAGCAACATTTATCGATAAATACTGCTAACTTAGTTTGAGTTAGTTGTTGTAGACGTAAACATAGTTCCGGCTAAAGAGTGGAATTCTCTGCCTCATCATCATCATATCAGCCGAAAGACGTCCACTGCTGGACATAGGCCTCCCCTAAAGATCTCCATGACAACCGGTCCTGCGCTGCTCACATCCAGCGGCTTCCCGCGACCTTGACCAGATCGTCGGTGCACCTTGTGGGGGGCCTGCCAACGCTTTGTCTTCCGGTACGTGGTCACCACTCTAGAACCCTCACGCCCCATCGGCCATCGATTCTTCTTGCGATGTGCCCTGCCCACTGCCACTTCAGTTTAGCGATTCTCTGCCTACGACAGTTCATATAACCCGAATTTATTCAAGTCTTTCATCGTCGGCCTCATCTCTGTCTTCAAGACTAGATTGAGGTCAAGATTAAGCCCATTGACAATAAAAAAAAACCGGTCAAGTGCGAGTCGGACTCGCGCGCCGAGGGTTCCGATATACCTATAGTATTTTTGGAAGCAATAAAGTCCATTTTCAGGACCGCAAAACTAAATTTGTTTGTAAAGGTTTTTTGCAGATTTCTGAAAAACTGTGCAACTTAGAAAGATCGTTTTATTTTTGCTGTAAAGTTTACATAAACTTCTGTCAACTGTAATTAATTCAGATTTTCCCTTACTCAAACTTCGGAGATAAGGGGGGGGGAATGGTATTTTTTTTGACATTTTTCATCATAACTTGAAAACTAAGAAACTTAAAAAAATACAAATATATATTTTAAAATGTACAAGTAAAGCCCTTTCATATGATGCCCCATTCGACCTAGTAGCGACAATTTGAAATTTGGCCCCCCCTATTTTGGCCCCCTTTACATTAATAATCATACTTTTTTCAAAAAATTTTCATGTGCAATTAAGTTGGGCAACTATATTCTAAAACTATTCCAAATTTCAGCTCGATAGCGTAAGTGGTTGCTGAGATATAGAGGTGTGACAGACAGACAGACAGACAGAGCGGCACCATAAGGGTTCCTTTTTTTTACCATTTTGGTATCGGAACCCTAAAAAGGCTTTTCTGCCGTAAATTTTAGAACAAGTACTTATTTAGAAAACACTACCGAACTTTAATATAACGGTGAACTAATACATAAATCCATTAACCTCAGGGTGATGAAACAGTGAAAGGGTATCAAGATTGGCAGGTCATGCATTGCAAGTACTGACAGACTAGATAAACATTCCAACTTATATATTACGAAGATTAATCTAGGCTATGATAAAATGTTTGATCATTGTTGATTAAGTAAGGTTCATACAAAAATTAGTAAAGTTCCTTCATACAAAAATTTTTGATTTCGAACAATGACCCCGCCTGAATTACACTATATTTTAGAAATTATGATTTTGAATTCATATTCTACATACCTTTAGGTACAATTTTCTGTAATCCAGATAAAGCTTAAATTTGGTTTAACCAATTCATATCAAATCAAATAAAGTTTATTCATTTTTGGATTTAAAATCTCTATCATAGGTTTCACTATCCCGATAACTTATCAGACCTTAAGAATCATCATCAAAAAGAGCTCAGAAAAACTTATATTTTATCCAAGTAGTACTAATACAAAATAAATCTATCAGCGCTAACCAAAACATAACTATAACTCATTATCGCTAAGAAGCCACAGATCATAATCTATCTAGGTGCCATACTCGCAAGTCAAGGCCGACCCAATTTAAATGCACTATCTACCAAGAGTATACATTGTCCTAATTTCAAATACATTGCTGGTAATAAATATGAAACTTATTTATATTTCTCAAACGTTCAATGCTGGGCAAAGGTCCTGCAAATACTTCCCAAAGCAGTTTCACTACAAAAAGTGTGGTATATACTGTAGAAAATAAAAGTGTGGTTATTTTCTTTTTCCCACTTCCTAATGAGGTCAAAGGCAACAACTTTTGTTCTACGACTTTGTTAACAATGCACAAAACATTTTCAACTTACCATATAAAATGTGTAGGCATGGACGATTAATAGTGTATGTCACTTACGTTACTTCATGGAGGAATAATAAGTTACTTTGTATGGGAGGTTGAAAATTTTTAGTGCGTTGTTCGCAAAGAACAAAAGTTATTGCTTTAGGCCTCACTAATAAGTGGGCAAACGGATGCCAGGTACAAAAATGAACCTAATATTTTGGGCTACTATAGAGTCACAACACAATGCTTTTTAGTTTTGCGACTGGTTTCAGGTTCCTCAATCGCCTTTTATGACGCCCATGGGAAGCTATGAGTGGTACTTTTCTTAACCGGCACCACATGTTTATGAGACTTAGTTATGTGATTTGTTTATTTACTAATTATTATGAATTCAGCTGTATGTTGCCGGATAGGAATCAAATATTTCTTCTCAGAGGTTTCGTAAAAGGCAATTAAGGGCACAATAGGAATAGGCCAGCGTCTTATGATTATAATTCAATACTGATATTTCTTACGTCCATTTAAGAAATAATCATGTAAAATTGATGAAAAAAGGAGAAGAAGATTTGTGTTTGAATAGTTTGGAGAGTCGCTAAACTAAAGTGGCAGTGGGCAGGGCACATCACAAGAAGAACCGATGGCCGATGGGGCGTAAGGGTTCTAGAGTGGCGACCACGTACCGGAAGACGAAGCGTTGGCAGGCCCCCCACAAGGTGGACCGACGATCTGGTCAAGGTCGCGGGAAGCCGCTGGATGCGAGCAGCGCAGGACCGGTCGTCATGGAGATCTTTAGGGGAGGCCTATGATGTTGATATGATGATGATGATGAGTTTGGAAACTAGCGGATATCCACCAAAGGAGATTTCGTTGGTAGACGTTTTATGTAGTAATGATGGTAATGAGTTGTGCTTGTGGAGCAATGAACATCTAATAAGACACTGGAGTTATACTATTGTAACTAACTGTTTGGTGTTGCACTGCACAAAGGAGAGTGGAACAGTGTGGCTAATAGAACCACTTCTATTTCTATTGCTCATTATTAAAGAACGTTCGGGGAATAAGGGTGCGATAATACTATTTTGCAAGTAGTTTAAACTTTACAATTTTGACGGACATATTTTAGGTTTCACATCTATAAAGATACTGGATGGGTACAGTAGCTTTTACGCCTTACGTATTCGTATTATCGTTAAACTTGCGTCAATATCTTATCTTACATGAACTGAAATAAACAATGTGCCTGCCTACTAAATATTAAAATCGCAATATGGCATCTTCGATAACAATTTTGTTGGAGACGACGTATCTTTAAGTAATCAGACAAAAAAGGGCATCGATAAAGGGAAAGCTTTCAATGTATGAAAATATATGGCGGAGAATCTATGCAGCTCAGTATTTAGATTATTTATTCATGGTCTCTATGGCGTAGTAAATTTTTTTGCAATAATCGTGACATAAAAGTTGAATAAATAATCCTATAGTTTCTAGTCATTTGCGGAAAAGAAGTTTGAAGAAAATGGGAAGTAAACTTTGCTATTTTTTGTATAATGAGGCACCGATTAACTCAACTGAATCAAACCAACAAACTCGTAAATAAATTAATAAACAAACAAGTTTGACAAGATTTTAATAGCAAGAATAAATTGTACTTATATATCATTATTAGTACATAGGCGACCGAGCTTCGCTCTATAATAGCCGCATAAGAATTAAAATACCATTGGGTGAGCAAGCTATGGTACCCGCCAACAGACGGCGCTGTAGATTTGATTTTTGTCTAAAAACATGGGGAAAACGAATTTTCCTAGACATGAGAACTAGCAAGATCGATTTTTCACCCCCGGAAATCCCAGTATGGTTTTGAATTTGAACACTCTGTTAAAAGTAAAATGTAAATTTAAGTTTTTTGAAAATTATCCCATAAGGTAATGAAATGAAGGATGAAAGTTTGTTTGGAACTTTGAAACTGGAGGGTGTATCTCTCATTTTTGAAATTCGAAATTATTACGAAATTATATTACAATGTTTCTTTTGGGCACAGATGACCATTCTTCTTTCATCAAAATCGTTAGAGCCATTTTCGAGAAACCGATTACAAATAAATATTGCTCTTCAAATAATATAGGATATTTTTTGTAATGTTTTGTTTGGTATTTCAACAAAATACAAAGTCATCGCTTGTCTTCTTCAGGAATTTACCTTAAAACCGATATTTGAAGTCTACAAGTTTCCTACACTACACCTTAGTTCACAAAGCTGACATTAAAATTACCTACACCAAGGGGTGCACCATTCCACGCTATTCACTGTCGTAAGCTCCTAAAGCTGCGTCCACATTTTTACCTCGAATATCCTTTTGATAAACGCCGATAACACGAGATATCTCTAGTTTTCGAAATACCTTACTTACACACTTTTCACGTTCAGTATCTTATATTTTTCATTCAAGTATCTGATACGCAGAAAGTGGGTGGGCAAAACATTTTTATGTTATTAAGATTTAATATATTGCATTCACATTTTAAAACACATCGCCGATACGCTGACATAATACCCTGATTTGATACGACTCGCGTCACTTTATGGCCAAGTACCTGGGCGACCGAGCTTCGCTCTATGATAGCCGCCTAGCTATGCTACCCGCCAATAGATGGCGCTGTAAGTTTAGGCATTTTTAAAAATGCTTAAAAACACAGGGAAAACGAATTTTCCCAGACATGAGACCTAAATAGATCGATTTTTTGTCCCCGAAAACGCCCGTATGGTAAATTTCATCGAAATCGTTAGAGCCTTTTCGAGAAACCGATTACAAATATGTATATACAAATGTTGCTCGTTTAATAGTATAGGATATTCTCATCCATACTTACGCGGTATGATACGAATAATCTTGTTACTCCAGAAAGATGTAAGTGTGTAGAAGGCCTAAGATCTTTAGGCGCCGCACGCGCCTAGACATAATGAAATCATAAGTCACGATCGGACTGTCTCTTCAGCAAGAAAATCCAAACTAAAATACACCTTATATTACAGTTGTAGAGCTTAAAATGAAATGGAGTGTACATAGGCAGCGGCATGCCCTATTCAGTTGAAAGAATGTAGGTATGTATTGCATTGTCAGTCTAGGCGTTTTTGGTAATAGATTTTAGATAAGAAAATCACAAAATTCCTTGAGTTTCTTTTTTAACGAAAATGACATTTAATGGTATAACCGAGTAATTTTTTTTACTAGTATGGACATTTTTGTTTTTCGAAATCGAAAAAGCTTTACTGATGTAGAGTATCGTTAGTACATCCCGTGTGTTGCTGGCTCTGAAAAGTGCTACCCTATATCTTCCGTGTAGTAAGGGTGATGAAGGACAAATTTCTATATGATTTGCTCATGTCTGCCTCTTTGACTGATGATAAGGAACATCCTCTAGAAGATACAAAAAATATTGGCGGATATCCACACCCCTGCGTTTTTGACAATGAAACGTACACCTGGCAGACTATGACTATCTGATTAAATACACTGTATAAACCCTATAAAAATGGTCTGCCACCATAATAGCCCTGCGTCGCGTCGTAAAGTTACAGCGCTTCAAAATGCAAAAATTCACTACTTCGTCCCGTGATAATGCAGAGCCGTGCATGTTTGCCTCTTCGATTTTCTACATCTTCAGAATTATTTTAAACAGGAGCCACAAAGACAGACAAAAAAACATTATTTAGTATCTTATTTTAATTTTTTTTTGCTTTAAATCAAAAACGCAGCGACGCACAGAAAAACTTGTAAGGGCCAAATCGATTCGTATTGAGCTGATCTATCATCCCTATTAATATGAATCATGAGCAAATCATATACCAAAATTGCAGCCAGCACCCTAACTAGTGGTTTATGTAAAATGGTGGCTAAGGGGACCTAAACCAGAAGATGTGTAGCAGCATCTTTCTGTCACATGGGTTACCCGTGGTGTAACCAATCGTGGCAGCTATGGTAGTTCCCTTTTGAAATATTTGAGGTAATCTTTTCTCTCGCAACAAATAAACATAAATATATATGATGACTATTTCTCTTTGATTCCATTCAAGTGACATTTTCCTAAAGTTTCTTAATAAGAAAAATCCTGTGGTCGGTTTAAATTTGTTTTCCCATACAAAAGACATCAACGCGATCGACTAAACTTATTTTTTCATCTTTTTTAATTTTTACACTTTTGTTTCTGCTAGTTCACTAGTTTGTTCACTTTTTACACGGATTCGACATAAATAAAAAAAAAAGTTTTTCTATGTCAACGTCTACAATTTAATACAGACGGTAAAAAAGTACGAATTCGTTAATGACTGAAAATTAAAAAAAAAAACCTTTTTACGATCAAAATTTCTTTGGGAAAGTTCAGTGCCATCACATACTACTTTTTTAGACCTTTCATCATCATCATTGCCTTAACCTTATTCCGTCTTCACTAAGGTTTTTAAGGTTTTAGACCACATTTTAGACCTTTAATACTTGAATTTTACAAACAGAGTGAGTTAGAGTTTAGAGCAAATTAGAACCAGTATTATACTTTTCACCTAGTTTATGATACCCATGACAAACTAGAGAGTTTCACTATTCTTAGCAATCACCAAAGTCTAAATTCCATTAACTTACAAAACTACAATAAAGTTACGTTACGTAATTATTGGACATTATCGACAAAACCAACTTTCGCCTGTTGGTACATGTATCAGTTACTCTGTTAATTCTATAGTCAAGTAGACTTAAATTAAGTTAAATTAACTCACTCAAGATCAATAGGACTTTGAAGCTATAGCCTTATTAAGTGCTATTGTTAGAAGATGATCATTTCGAAGCAATTGAGTGGAATAGTTAAAATTGCTTAACGTTTAATGGATGATTTTGGGAAATATGAAATCAGAGTAGGCAATCTTCAATTATTACAAATGCGGTATCTATAGCATTTTTCAAAGTAAGAGTATTTTTGATGTCGAAATAATCGGTAATCCACCTAATGGTACTGGTTACTACAATATCTAGAATAACTGTCGTGTACTTACTATTGCTATTTTTTAGGGTTCCGTACCTCAAAACAAAAAACGGAACCCTTATAGGATCACTTTGTTGTCCGTCTGTCTGTCTGTAAAGACCCTTTTTCTCACAAATGGGTAAAGGTATCAGGTTGAAATTGATAAGGAATATTGTGGTCCATAAACCACACAAGATCTGAAAGTTTAATTTTTTTACATTAACGCAATCAAAAGATATGACTTTTTATGTTCTCATCTCCATACATTTATGCACTAAAGCAAAACCTACAGGGTACTTCCCGTTGGCAAGAAGCTAGACACTACAAATAAAGGGAAAAGTCTAAAATCATGAAATATTACAATTTTTCTCACAACTAATTGTAACCAATTAAGGTGAGCTCCCGTTTCAAAGACTTGTCTATAAAAGAGGGGTCAAGTTGGATGGTCGCGGAGTTTTTAAAGTCAAACAGCAAAAGCTTTTAGTATATCATTTGGTAGATAGGTTCGGAACCCTTAGGGCGCGAGTACGACTCGCACTTGGCAGGTTTTTCTTTCAATAGATAAAGAGAAAGAAAAATTTGACTCGAGCCGGATTTGAACCTGTGACTTTCGGCGTACCGTGTCGATGCTCTACCAACTGAGCTATAGCGTCTTCAAGTTTAAATTTCTCTACTCCTTATTCATTATACACTTGGTTGCTAACAGGGCGACTAGCGCCATCTACCCTTGGCATATATTATGAGCCGATTAGCCTTGTGGGCACAAATCGAACGATGAACGCTTTTTCTGGTTTGATTAAATTTATTTTTGCCTGCTGTGTCAAAAATAAATTTAATTACTATTGCTACTTTGGTAAACTGTGCTCTACTCGTGTTCATTTCAACAATCCCCGGCTCTAAAGTATTCTGTAGGAAGGGATTGCTTGAATGAGTTTGACGACTTTTACGCACAATTGAATATAAGCTATTCATTTCATGCACTTTTTATTATATGTCTACTATTTCAATATATTACGGTCTTAACAATCTAATTAACTAAAACTGGCGGTTAAGCATGTCTTCCGAAGCACGGAATGGCTCAAATCGTTATACCTAAAGCAATCAAAATTTGGCATCATCAAAACATTCACATAGCAGCGCTTCATTCAATGTTGCACATAAGACTTAAAACGATACAAATCAAGAAAAAATACTGAATGGTAATATATTTTTATGATCATCATCATAACATCCCACGATACGTCCACTACAGGACAGGGAGCTCCGTCCAGAATTCTAGCCTTTGCTGGAAAAACGTGGAGGGGAAGTACCATAGTTACCTCGCTTGTTAGCGTTACGGCTGGCATCATGGACCGCGGTTGAAGGTGACCGCAGTAAGTAAGATGTAAGATACAAAGGAGGATGCTGCTGCCCATCCTCCAGTAACCCTTAGTCGCCTCTTACGACACCCACGGGTATGTATGGGTTGGTACTATTCTTTGCCGGCACCACACGGGACGATATTTAAACATAATTTTAACCAAGATCGAATCAAAAATGAGTGGACCGCAGGAATACCTCGCTCGCAAAATTGCCAAACTTTATTAGTACGCATGATAGCAAGTAGGTGGAAATAAAACCAGTATAAGCTGAACTGGCGCTACGTTACAAACGCTCGAAACCCATTGACGTAGTTATAGCGCGTAGTTTCCAAAATCTTTGTCGAAACCAGAGACCCGCTCAAGGTCGAACTGTTACCACAGTGTAGCTAGTGAACAGGATATAAGTATACACAGGTATATATATGACTTAAAGAACCGATGGCCGATGTGGTAGATGTGGCCGATGTGGTTCTAGAGTGGTTACCACAAAAAGAAAGACTGACGGACGAGCTGGAAACTCGCAGGATTCAGGCAGCCCATGGACCACTGTGGCATTCTCTACGAGAAGCCTAAGTCCAGCACTCGACGACTTTCAGTTGATCATGACATTACAAATATATTTTACCCTATACATGCAAGATTTAAAATTCAAAGTACTTGCACAAAAACTCAAACATCTGCCTAAACCAATACACAATGTTCAAATTTGTGATCAATGATTTAGATAGGACATAAGAGACGACAATGTCCACCTACGTCTTCTTAAAGCATATGGACAGGTTGAACTTTATTTCAATAGCAATAAGTATCAAAAATTGGCCAATATTCTTTCAAAAGTTCGATCTAATTTAGACAAGGCGAAGCACATTGACAAAAACTAAACAATGAGGATTTCTGAATCTGATTAGAAGGTTAGCGAACTGCAAATTCACAATAAGAATAAATATGAAATACATATAATATTGATTGATGGAGAATATTAAGAGAAACCAAGGACACTTTTTTATGTTGACAAATGAACAGGCCATCTAACTGACAGGCCAGAAGACGGACTTATTTTTCTTACTTAAAAGACAACGAATACGCTTTGCCTGCTCTTCTTCTTACTGAAGACTACGAGTATAAAGATGGAAAATCTCGTATGCCGGCAATTTGGTTTTGCTCCGTGACCTTAAAATTAAAACACAAGAGTGCACACTGCTGCTGTGCGACAAAAATAGGGTGGTACTACTAAGAGCACGGCAAGCTTGACGCACACTGGACTTTGCACCGCACTTATCTTAGATAGCGTAGAGACGAAAGTCGCACTGCTTGCGTCAAGCTTGACCTGCTTTTAATTGTACGTCTACTGACCACTCCTACACTGACCACTCCTACATTCAAAATAGTGATTTTGATTTTTTATCATTGGTCTTGTTATTAAAAATATAACAGAAATGGTGCAACAAGTCTAAAGGATGTTTCACACTGAAGACTGAAGATGGCGTCTCGTATGCCGGCAATTTGGTTTTGCTCCGTGACCTTAAAATTAAAACACAAGAGTGCACACTGCTGCTGTGCGACAAAAATAGGGTGGTACTACCAAGAGCACGGCAAGCTTGACGCACACTGGACTTTGCACCGCACTTAATCTTAGATAGCGTAGAGACGAAAGTCGCACTGCTTGCGTCAAGCTTGACCTTCTTTTAATTGTACGTCTACTGACCACTCCTACATTCAAAATAGTGATTTTGATTTTTTATCATCGGTCTTGTTATTAAAAATATAACAGAAATGGTGCAACAAGTCTAAAGGATGTTTCACACTGAAGACTGAAGATGGCGTCTCGTATGCCGGCAATTTTGTTTGCTCCCTTGACCTTGAAATTAAAACACAAGAGTGCACAATGCTGATGTGCGACAAAAATAGGGTGGTACAGCCAAGAGCACGTCAAGCTTGACGCACAACTTTGCATAGCACTTATCTTAGTGTATAGACGAAAGTCGCAGTGCGTGTGTCAAGCTTGACCTGCTTTTAATTGTACGTCTACTCACCACTCCTACATTCGAAATAGTGATGTTTTATCATTGGTCTTGTTATAAAAAATATAACAGAAATGGTGCAACAAGTCTAAAGGATGTTAATAAACAAGTGGTAATTTTTCTAGAAAACATAGGTTGAAAAACAATCACAAAGTACTTTATCAGCTGATCCAGTTTCTATGCGATGCGAAGTAATTTTTTTACATATTTCGACCTAAGAAAAGTCATTAAGTTTGTTGGGCAAATTCACATCCTACATATATTTTTTTCGACAACATTAAATCTGTGGCTTCTGTTAACAGGATTCATCCAGGATTTTTATGAGATTTTAATACGATCTTCATGAAAATGCAGGTCACACTGGCTGATTATAAATATTAATAAAAGTGACATCAACAGGAGCTTTAACTTTAAAGACGCATTACGCAGCCAGCTGTTAGTCTTGACACCGCTTGAAATTACACAAAATCACTAGGAGTGGCGAAGACAAAAGTGTTGACCGCAAAATAATTGGGAATAAAACGAAGAGAATGATGAAGACTCGCTGCCAATAATGTGCATAATATTACAAAAGTAATAACTTGTTTGACGTACCTAATGCCATGACTTCATGTCTCGGGTGTGGTAAACTGTGTGACATTTTGCAGACATTTCACAGGTGTTTGTCGAGTCATACTGTACAGATTGGGTTTGTTGATAAAACGTATCAACCGTATAATGCCACCGTGTTCTATTAAATATTATACATATTAAAGGGCGAATTGATAATTAAGAAAGAGACTGAAATAATGCGGTATATGTTGATATTTGTAATTTTCTGCCTGCGTCTGAGTTCCCGAGTTTATAAAACCCGAATCCATTCTAGTCGCGAATGAATAAGCATCTCTGTCCTCATGGCTACATCGAGGTCAAAAATGATAATAAAAAAAGAATGAAAATTTTATGGAGATCTATTAGAATAAATTTGAACCACAATCTGAACAGCCCTAATGTGTATCATTGCGCACCATTTTGAGGTGCACTCTGTGACTCTGCAGGGTGTAAGGGGGTGTACCGAAATTAAAAGGGCGTGCTCAGTCAATGTAACTGAACAACTTTCCCAAAGAAACATTTTTAGAAAAGAAAAAACTTTCTGACCTCTTCATACAAACTATTCGATCAGAGTGAGCAATTTGTGTGGAGATCAAAAACTTTTTTTTTTCCCAAAAAAATTTCTTTGGGAAATTTGTTCAGTTTCATTTCAGTTTTATTGTTAATTTTTACTTTTATACTTTTGTTCTTGTAAATAAAAAAGTTGGTAATGTTTCATTAAAGTTTTCGGTACACCGTTCCTTACCCTTATTCTTAAGACCACATAACTTATTCATTATTTTTGGAATATACATGTAATCTTATTACAAAATATAACTTCGTTATGTATCGCCTCAGGTGGTAAAATTCTGACTAACGAGTTCATTTTGAGGATAACCGCAATTCAATTAGGTGACCCACGCTAAAACGTTTCCATATTCATTCCGAATCAAAAGCGAACGCCAATACATTTGCATTTAAATAAAAAACAAAAACGAAAGTTACCAAAAACCGGTAAAGACATTTTTATCTCGCATTCCTAAGCAAAGTGTTTGGAATACAGAATTTAAAAATAAATAAAAGGAGCCTGTCTTAATAGAATTATTAACTGATTAAAATACTACCTAACAACAAAATAAATGAAATAATTAAAATAAACTTAATACGAGTATTAGCATGACAACAAACAGGTAGTCCCTAACTCTAGATAGCATACTAAAGAGTTTGCAACTCCCCATGAAACTAAACAACTTTTTCCAATGAACATAGTTCGAAATACGAAAATTAATTTTTGACCTCCCATAGAAACTGCATCACCTGATAGCACATTTTGTATGGGAGGTTTTCCGTGTTTCGAATTTCAATCTATCTTTCTTTGGAAAAAGCTATCCAGCTTTCAGTTACACTTATTATACGTATTACGTTCATATTCTCGACAGTAAAGCATATATTTTTTAGGTATTTCTCTGAATTAAATTTATCGGGGGTGTATGAGACTGGGGGCGAATACGGGGGCGTTTGGGAAAAGGGCATAACATTTAGAATGGTTTAAACTAATAAGAAAATGTTGAATCCTCATTTTTAACCCTTGTTTTTAGGTTCTTAAACTGAAAAAAAAACTGGCCGTGTGAAAGCCAATTTTTTTTTTGTATTCTTCAAGATTTGATATCTGATAAGGGAGAATAATATAGGAAGAAGAGAAATTGGAGTGAAAAATATCTTATCATTACTATATTTCATTGCCAAATAATATAACATCTTATCGGCCTATCTTTTATGTCTCGTATAAATTTAAATTCTCTAAAACCCAAGTCTCAAAAATAAACGCAACTTGTCATAACTTCTAAAGATTATTACCAAATCTTAGTTTGGTACAGGTTTGGCTTGGATCGAAATCTTTTTAAGGGTTCCAGCTAATACTCAAAAACCGGCTAAGTGAGAGTCAAACTCGCACAGAGGGTTCCATACTACCACACAATATCACGACAGGTCTAAGACGAAAATTTCAGTGTTTGGTCCAGACTACTCTTTTGTTGAGTCCAACTCGCACTTGATCAGTTTGTATTATTTTGTGTTATTTTTTAGCTTATACTCGTACACTATAATTGTACCAAGTTTCACGTTTTTATCTAGCGCCTCTAAAAATACAATTTATGTCTGTGAAAATTTAAACCAGCTAGGTATCGGTTCATAACATACAGCTCTTTAAAGGTCGGTCAGACAGATAGACGACGTAGACTTAGTAATAGGGTTCCGTTGGCACCCTTCGGGTACGGATCCCTAATGAAGAAACCCTTACCACGGTGCCACCTCGTTCATTTATCCAAGCAGTTTCTTCTCGGAAAGCTTGCTACAGAGATTTCTTTGTAAGAGAACAGCTAGTTAGTGGACACAATTTTTTGAACCAAAATTGTTAAAAATCTCTTAGCTTTTCTTTTTACGTTTGATAAAATGTACGTACCCAAAATCATAACAACCCATAAAACGTTCACTACAGGACAGGGAGTAAAAACGCGTACTACTTTGGAGAGGATTTTCCATAGTCACCACGTGTAAGCGTTGCGGCTGACGACCGCTGTTTTACATAAAAAGATGCTGCTGCCCATCCTTCGGTTTATAAACCCTTAGTCGCCTCTTACGTAACCCGCGGGCAGAGATGGGTTGGTACTATTCTTTGCCGACACCACACGGACACACTTACCCATAATAAGGAAAATATAATTCTTTAAACTCGCGGATTCGTATCGAGAACCGAATCTTGCGGTCCCGATCAGAGTTTTAATGACCACTATACCTACAATGCCACAATTGCAAGTAGAGCCTAAGAAGTTTCTGCCGTATAAAAACTTACCGCAATAAAACATCAAAGGTTACGATTCTGTTCTATTTAACTTCAAAATTAAATTTGCCATATTTATTACATACATACAATAACGCCTCTTTCTAGGCAGCGACCACAGCTCTCCACCAAACATACTTTCCTAAGGATACTTTCATCAACCCTTTCATAAACGCTCGTCAGTTTAGGGTCCTTTTATTAAGAACGTCATGATCAGTAGGTATAATGAAATTATTGTATTTCTAGTATATCTGTGTAATTAAAATCAAATTAAATTAAATAATTCTATAGAAACTGAATTAAACTCTATCTCAGAACCGCTATTTGTAAACTTAAAGGTCCTTTATATCTGTTACTGGAACTTTTTGTTTTCTTATTAAAGACAATCACGGTAAGAGAATTAAATAAGCTATAACTTTAAGCAATCTTTCTGCAACGGTCCAAAAACCAAACAGTGAATGAACGTTCATATCGAAGTTTACGTACACGGCTACCATAGAAAGTTTTAAGAAATTAAATTCTCACATACATTACATAATATTCTAAATATATTGCTCATTACTAAACAATACACGTAGGTATTCGAAGATTTTTGTGCACTTATTCAGAATTTCCCGAATTCCTTCACGATGTCTCAGTGGCATTTCGGACAAAGACAATAAAGTCTGTTTTATTATATTGTTAAACGTTTATTTGAATAATGCACTTGCAATTAAAGTAACGTCATTAACTGCAAGCAAAGTAAAAAAAAATAATAATAACATCCCATGAAACGTCTTCTGCAGGACAGGGAGCTCCCTACAAAGCTCCAGCAAAAACGCTTGGTACTTTGGAGGGGATTTACCATAGTCAACCTTCTTGTAAGCGTTGCGGCTGGCGACCGCTGTTGTTGGTGACCGCAGGTATGTAAAATGGTACAATGTATAGAAAGGTGCTGCTGCCTATCCACCAGTTCATAAGCGCTTAGTGGCCTTTTACGACACCCACGGGTAGAGATGGGTTTTCTTTTTTATTGAAAATGGGCTTACTCTTGACCTTAGCCTTGAAGTAGACGATGGAACGAGCTTGCCCAGAAGAAGGTTATTCACTCGCGACTTGAATAGATTCGGGTTATATGAACTCGGGAACACATACGCAGGCAGAGAATTCCACTCTTTATTTGACATTTATTATAAAAAAAATTAATACCATAACTCTTTCAGTCTTTTCCAGCTTAAGTCACATTAAGCTTCTATGACTATTGAAATAAGGTTGAGGTTGTCTTGTGGACAAAAGGCTGTCCTGTGGAAGATGCAGGGTGATTTTTGTGTGTCGCAAGTGGGCAAACGAGTAGGTGGGCCACCTAGTGGTAAGTGGTCAACATTGCCCATGACAACCACTGTCTTATTAGTGAAATAATTTGACACTAATAAGACAGCAAAGCGCGTTACCCACCCTGAGAACTAAGACGGTATGTCTCATGTGCCGGTTTACCCTTCAAACCGAAACACAGCAGTGTAAACACTGCTGCTTTACGGCAGAAAAAGGCAAGGGGGTGGTACTTCCCCAGACGGACTTAAAACAAAAGCCATAGGTACGGTAGAACGGCCGCTTGTCGGTAGAAACTTTTTCAACTCTATTACCACGCCATAAGGTCCAAAAGTGTTTCTACTGATGTGCGGCCGTGTGTACCACCACCAGCATGTACAGTCAAGAGCACATTTAGCTTGACACATTGGACTTTGTACCGTATTTCAATAGAATAGGCTAGAGTCGCATAGCGAGTGTCAAACTTGCCTTGTAGCGGACTGTACGTAGTCCAATGTGTCAAGCTTGACCCTACACACTTAATTATCAGTTAATTTTATAGGCAGAGAGCTCTTCAAAAAAAGCGAGGATTATTTTGGTTGACTATTTACCAAAGTCACCACGCTTTTCAGCGCTAGAGCTATTTGAAGGTGAAAGTAATTGATTGCAAAGCTTTCATAACAGTAATGCATATTGGAATTTGGAAAAATAATCTCTTTCATCAATACATATCCCAAAAATGCAGTATTTGCAGTGTGTATGCAAAATAAAGATACGTTACGCTAACATTACGTCAATAATCTTGACTCAAGATGCATACCTCCTAAGTTTGTTGACCGGCAAACAGTTGGGTACAAAAAGCTATAAATTCAAAAGTATATTCCTTCGGTAACGATTTGTAACGTTACACTTGCGCGTGACATTACCTTTTTGTTTATAACTGAAATGCATTCGTAATTCTGATGAAGATACTTGTAAAAAATTGAGGAAGGCATAATTAGGGTCGTCCATTCTTTTGAATTATAGGCATTGGGTACTTGACTCACTTACTTACTTTTTAGTACAGTGACCTGATGTGGGTCTTGGCCTCTGACACCAAGAGTAATAATCACTGGTTGTATACGGCGCTGCTTATTGCTGAAAGGGTATATTTTGTAGACTAGCGATACCTAAAAAGTATTTATCTACTCCCGTACCGGAATATTCCGAATTCGAAACCAATGACAGATTCGAAATTGAGGTCATTGTCCGCTATCATTTTCATTTCCACACTGTTCCATACTACGAGCAGTACGGAAATGGAGTATGGATTTTCATTCCGCAACTGTTATAATACATAATTTTCAATCTGCATAGGCTAAGGCAATACTACCACAGTACTACATACAGCCTATTTTAAAGTAATTTTGTAAAAATACTTTTTACTGGGGTGACGACTGCCTACCTATATTTAAAAGAAAACGGAGAGTACCAGGCGTGACTAGGAGTACATAAATCGACAAGAAGCTGACAGTTGGCTCGCTTCTATATCATTGGCAACAAAAGAAGTGATTTGAACAAAATGGAAAGTATGTACCAGGAGAAAATGACTCTACAAGAGGCTGTCAGTAACCATATACATGAAATTAATGTTAAAGCAACGCCATCCACAAGCTCTGGATCTGGAATAACTTCGGGAATAACTTTAATTAACTGTACTAACTGTCCTCTTAGTTCAATAAATTGATCACTACTCTTTAAAAAAAAATATTTCGTCGGTCGTAGATAAAGTTTTGTATGCAACTATACGTAATTAGTCATTTTAACACTCGATCTATACTATTTTGATACTCGGCTGCGCCTCGTATCAAAAACCAGATCTCGTGTTAAAATTACTCTCATTACGCAACAGTTGCATAAATAACTATTGAAGCGCCAACGTGATAGATGCTTGTTTATTTAATTTATTTCCGGCCCTTAGCGCAATACTTATACATTGACAAAATAAAGATAAGTGATAGTAATAGATGCTTCTTGGATCTACATCACTTCATCTAAGTTAGTTATACTAAGCAAAGAATTTATATGAACCTCCTTCGTGTTTACACTTAATATGTCGATGATAGTATAGTTTTTTTTTTTTTATCTTACCAGTGAGCAAACGAGCAGGTGGGCCACCTGATGGTAAGTGGTCACCATCACCACCGCCCATAGCACCCACTGTCTTATTAATGGCATATTTGACACTAATAAGACAGCAAAGCGCGTTGCTCACTTTGAGAAGTAAGATGGTATCTCTCATGTGCCAGTAATTAGTAAGCAGTTGAGCCCAACATAATTATCTCAGGCAGATTTTATTTAACAGGATGATAAAGTATCATGAATTAAATGTAAATTCAAAATATCAAAAAAAAAAATTCATACATTTTTTTTGTAATTTTTGTATGGAAAAATTAAAAGTAAGTACCGATTTTCTTTTTTTTTAGGAAGGTTTGTCTCTTATAGTGTAATACCCCAGCAAAGTTTCATCGACTGAGGATTTAATGCGGGGGTCTTCATACAACGATCCGCTTCGTTTCTTAGACTAGTAAGTCAACAAAATAAAACTGTCTAATTATCTGAGTTTGTACCAAGGGTTTGTACTAGATATTTCCCAATAAATAGCACAGGATAACCAAATAACTGAGTAAAAGAGAAACAGAATTTACTTTGACTTTATAGGTAAAGCGCAAACGCATAGCATTCACTACAAAATAAAGCCGCTAAAGTTAAAATTGAGAAAACATAAATTCTCACTTAGCCTTTTATCTTTGCCCTCGTTTGTTCAATTATCTTTAAGATAAAAGAAATAAGAAAATTCCAATTAAACTAGAAATTTGTAAGATAAAGATCTGTCCTATCGATATAAAGGGCTTAAAAGGCGTGTGTTGTTCGGATAAGATATACAAAGATATAGTAAGTGAGGCCTAATTGCAAGTTATGGTCTGTTCTAGCCTTGCAAGTACTTCTGATTGCAAATAAAAACTAGATTTTAAAAAGGTTTTAAGTTAATTTGTGGATTTAAGAACCAAACACACCTTCAAGAAAGTACATATGATTTACTAGCTGGTGCCCGCGACTTCGTTGCGCAGGATAAATTGTAGCCTATGTGTTATTCTGATGTATAAGCTATATTATTGTAAAGTTTCATTAAAATCCATTCGGTAGTTTTTACCTGAAAGAGTAACAAACATCCATCCATACTTACTAAGTTTCGCGTTTATAATATAAGTAGGAAGTAGGATAGTAGGATTGGACGGTGGTTGATAGAAAAATTAAAGAACGTATTGAAACAATAATCTTGGCTAGAGATCCATTTAATCTTCATCTTCTTTTATTCACATCTCATCTCACAAGTCTTAATATCTAATTGACTGAACCCCATAAAATAAAAATTCTTAAGTGTAGGTGTCCGAAAAAAAGTGAAAAGAAAGACCAGCTGTTGGCTGAAAAGTTGTTCGGTTTTTATAAGACTGTAAGTTGCACTGAATTTTGTATTTTTTTATCATTGAGATTGTTTTTATTATTTAAAAAACTCTGTCGGTATATTGCCGCCATCTGAGAAAGAGGACACTAAATAAAATAAAAATTACTTGCACGTAAGATGTGCCCAATAAAAACAGCGAATAAAATACGAAACTGCAATATAATGTGCGATCATGTGTGTGAGCTGCATTCTGACCACCGCAGCGAATTTGAAATCCTTTCCTGGGAAAATGATAATACCTTTTTGGACAGTTACTATGCCTACTTTCTTATGTGAAATTATTACCTAAGTATGTAAGTTCTTGCCATAATAAAAAGGCTTGTATCGTTACAAATATTTGATGTTTTATACTACACGTGTCTTGAATTTTGTGAACGAACTCTCCATGGACCTAATTCTTGAATGAATTTCGAGTAATTTTTTATTTTAAAGATAAGAATATTAAAAAGCCCAGAAAAGTTGTAAAATTTAGAATCATAAAGTTAAAACATACGTAATTAGCAATTATACACTACTCCATATTTAACGAAGACCACTGTTAGCTTTTTTTTAAAGATTTTTGTGTATATTTTGTATATTATATTTTTGTCCCGTGTGGTGCAGGCAAAGAATAATACCAACCCATACATACCCGTGGGTGTCGTAAGAGGCGACTAAGGGTTATAAGCTGGAGGATGGGCAGCAGCATCCTCCTTTGTATCTTACATCTTACTTACTGCGGTCACCTACAACCGCGTTCCATGGTGCCAACCGTAACGCTAAAAAGCGAGGTGACTATGGTACTTCCCCTCTACATTTTTCAAGCAAAAGCTAGAATTCTGGAGGGAGCTCCGTGTCTTGTAGTGGACGTTTCATGGGATGTTATGATGATTTTAAAATAAACATAACACGCTTTTTAGTTTAACTCGATGAGTTTCTGACACGATTTCAGGCAATAAACATATACCGTAAAATAAAAACTAAAGTCAATTTAATATGCCGAGCGCCATCTACCATTGGCATCGCAAACTAGCATAACTTCATTCGATCACTCGATGGAAGGTCACACGCAAAGCTAGATGCAAACTCTACCATTTCAACCATTCACTTTTCACGCGCTTGCGCACTGTCGCAGGTAGAGTGCGCGCGCGATGCTTGCATACACAAAACGTTACCATTGAAAATTACATCAATTTACAATTTTAATTAAGAAAGTTAATTCATCAATGAGAAAATGTTGTTTTTTCATAAAATTATACTTTATGAAAACGATAAATGTATTGCTCCTTCATTACACAGATACAGGGCAGGTTTTGTATGGATGTTCAAAGGGATAGAGTCGTAACTATTCAAATTCATGCATTTGTTAAGAAAGTTGTTATTTAATCAAAAGGACGTAGGTATTCAAAGTATGTATTACCTCCACAGAGGTTTGAAGTCAGCTTTGAGCAAACCAAGCAAACACCTATAGTTATGATCATCACACAAATAAAAGGTGCTTCATAATTAACTGTGAATATTTAAGTGAGTTAGTAAGAACATAAATCTGAACTTTCTCTAAGGAACCATAGATCGACAGTCAAGATTTTTCTTTATTTTCTCGCTCCGCCAAGAGATGCTTTTGTATGGAACGACCAAAATGCGTTTTCGACGATCGGCCAAAAGTTCTAAAAAGACCATCTGCTAGTAGGCAAACTTTTAAAATTTTTCAACGCATGATTTTTAGAAGTTTGTCCAGTTTTATGGTTCATGTAACGTACTGATTGCAGTTAAATAGGACGCACCCCAGGTATACTTACTTATCCAGGGCGGATATTCAACCCGCGAATAAAAATCACGTACCAATAAATATAAACTGTAAAAAAATAATTTGTTTTATATGATAATGTACGGTTTTCCCTTCATAAAGAAGGCATATTCAACTAGTTATTTCAAGCTAAAAAACCGGTCAAGTCCGAGTTGGACTCGCGCTTTCGTAGGGTTCCGATATACATTTAGTATTTTTGGAAGCAATAAAGTCTATTTTTAGGACCGCAAAACTTAATTTGTTTGTAAAGGTTTTTTGCAGATTTCTAAAAAACTTTGCAATTTAGAAAGATCGTTTTATTTTTGCTGCAATATTTATATAAACGTCTATCGACTGTAATTAATTCAGAATTTTCCATAACTTGTAAAAAATTACAAAAATATATTTTAGAATGTACAGGTAAAGCCCTTTCATATGCTACCCCACTCGACCTAGTACTGATAATTCGAAATTTTGCCCCGCCTGTTTGGGCCCCCTTTACATTAATAATCATATTTTTTTCTTAATTCTTTCACGTGCAATTAAGTTGGACAAGCATATTCTAAAACTATTCCAATTTTTTGCATTGCGTGGTTGCTGAGATATACAGGTGTGACAGACAGACAGACAAAGCGGCACCATATGTGTTCCTTTTTTTACCATTTTGGTATCGGAACCCTAAAAAGGTATACATTTCAGCCTTTATCTTTGAGCCAGAATACTATATTCAGAGCATTAGATAAGCTTCACTCTAAGCTAAAGCACTTTCTCTGCTCTAGATTAAACTTATAACCTTAAGTTACCCTATTATGTCTCATTTCCTCAATAAATATCTAGTTCATGACTCACTGTCCAGTTAGGCAAACTGCAGGGTCTAGACACAGTCAGCTACCTAAACTGGTAGGTTGCGACATAGCCTAATCTATGCAGATACCATTGCCTGATTTATAACTTCCTGGGCTACCTACAACTAAAAACAAAATGACCCAAAATAATTTTTTTTTGTAATAAATTATGCACTGATTTCTATTACCTACAAGAGCTCACAAGTTTTTAAGTGATCTTCTTAACTCTGCCTTAGTTTTAAAAGAATTTTCTGGTTTTTTTTTTAGTATGTCCATAAAGAAAAATTAACAAAATTTTCTGTTTAGTTTACTTAAATAATAACTTTAATTGAATTTTCATAATACGTGCATAATAATTAGAAATCAATCATTTATTCAATAACAGTTTGCACTGTGTGCGAATATTCTTAAACGAATACATGCATAATCTCTTCGCGATCATAATCTTTCATAATCATAATCTTTTCGCGATCGTGCGACTGGCTAAAGTTATATCAGGTTCATAGGTTAAGGGGCTGATAAGAGCTAAATACGCTACACTTGAGCAGGTTTTTAATGAAAAGTGATGAATATATGGCCGTGAAAAAAAAAATGTGTTAAGCATCTTTACTAGAATATGGCCGACTCTGAAACACGATTAAATATATTTGTGTTTTTGTAACTCTGCTTTTTGCTTTTAAACCGTTTTTCTTAAGTACCCATTAATCTATTATTCCAAAACTTTTACATATTATTCAATATATTATGCATAATAATATAGCTGTTTTATAATCAATATTATGTATGGGTACAGATTTTGAGCAAAATGCAAAAATGAGCGAAAGACGTAAAACAGCGCGAATCCGCTCCGTTCTTACACGGGCATTCTGCCCTTTGTTAGGAAGGGAGGTAATTCAGCTCTTATCAGCCCCTTAATATTTTTCTTACCTTCTTTCTCGCCTTTTCCTTTTTGTGGTACTCGTCCCTTTGATGGTTCTGTACAGGGTCATCATTTTTGACGCCATCTTTAAATTTTGTATCACTCTCACACAGGCCACTACACTATTATTATTTCATTAAAAATATGATTTAATATAATGCACACTAGATTTAACTATTGACATTATTTTACACTCACTTGTTATAATTATTATTTTATTTCACTTTCCACTTGTTTCCAGTAAACCTGTAACGAAAGAGAAAATATTATTAGAAATTTCAATTATATATTTATTTTGATTTCATTTTATTTATATTTTATATTTTTTAAGGCTCATACGATATCCTATAGATTGTATGTTATTTTGTGGTCTTGTATGCTACTCAAACCAAAATTGAGTTTTCTCGAAGTAGACGTAGGCGTAAAAACGAGAAAAAATTTTGGTCCTCAAGTTACGTTTTCAATACATTGAGAAAAATCAGTTGGCTCAGTCAGCACAAGGCCCTAGAAATGTCACTTTATTTAGGGAATGACGTCGTAGCCTTAAACGCGTAGATGTTTAGTAAACCTACAAATTACGTTTTTCTTATTTTAGACATAGATCTAGCTTTATACATTAATAATACATATAGCGGTTCTTTTCTTTCAATTTGCGGTGGACCGCTTAGCTGTCAAGAGAACGCAAAATGGAATCATGCTGAGTGGTCTGGTATACCGGGTGTTAGTGTAAACACTGTGATCCTTGAAACTCTGCATTGAGACCATGAAACTGAACAGCTTTCCCTAAGAAACATAGGTCGAAATACGAAAAAAAAAAATTCATCTCCCGTACAAAATGCGCAATCAGCGGGTGCAGTTTCTATGCGAAGTCAATTTTTTTTTATCGTATTTCGACCTATGTTCCTTAGGAAAAAAGAATTGCAGTTTCAAGGATCACAGTGTTCACACTAACACCCGGTATACCTGCTGCCATCTCATCTTATTTTGTGTAAGATCGACGACCAATCATTATGCCCTGCAGATGTTTTAAAAATCAAACAGTGACATGGTCTCATTTCTAATTAAACTAAGTGATTGTATTTCCATAAATTATGAAAGTAAGATGAAGCGGATGCACACACATGTAAGTCAACAAATATATGAATCTGTGACACCTATTCAGGCTGCGCGTAAGCAGTCACGCACGCAGGCAGGTCGCGCAGAGCAGCACAAAAAAGAGTTTTCAGGTTAGCCACCTGATGGTAAGTGGTCACCACCACCCATATTACCCTCTATCTTATTAGTGGCATATTTTGACTTTAATAGGACAGCAAAGCGCGTTGCTCTCTTTGAGAACTAAGATGGTATGTCTCATGTGCCGGTAATTTCACTGACTCCCTCTTCGAACGGAACCACAGCTACTTCCCTTTATGTCACAGCAGAAATAGGCAAGGGGGTGGTACTTCCCCAGACGGACTTTCCGCAAAAGCCCTACCACAACTAAAAAACATACACAAAGTGTAGCTTACATAAAGAGACGTTTTCTAGTTTTGACTAGATTCATAACAAACTTATTCTATTATGATGATCTGTCACTGCGAAAAAAGACGCGTCACGCAGACACTGTGCCGGCAACGAGGCGCTAAAGGAGTGATCACACCTAGCTGAATTCAAAGACAAATTCGGCATACATTGCTGGGAGGCTTGGTAATGTTAATTGAAATATCCTTACTTCAACAAGCAATGTATGCCGAATTAGTCTTTGAATTCAGCTAGGTGTGATCACTCCTTGGACAGACACATGTCTGCATATGTGTACGCGGCTTACACACAGCCTTAGGCGAATGGTCACAGTGATACCAAGCAGTGATAGTACAAATTTACCAGTTATATATCTGGCTACGCCGGCTATCGTACCTCACCTTTCGAGTTTACCCTCAGTGATTCAAAGACAATTCGTGCCAGACTATCCCTAGTAATTTCTGAAAGTATAAACTGGCACGCATACCAGATTTTTTCGTCGTGCTAGTTGCCACCTATCAGAATGAAAGTGATGACAAAGGTGTATGAAAACATCTCCCGAAATGTGAAACCATGAGTTCAGTTAGACCTAGAACAATTTTATTTCTCCCAAGGACCAAAATCCCAAATACGATTTATTTTACTTTCCATACAAAATTTACTGTCACGTGATGCACTTTCAACATCGAAAGGTGTATTATGAATTTTCAGGTCTACAATAGCAACAGCTTAAATAATCACTTAGTTCTGTTATGCCTAAACAAACAAATGTTTTGCATGATGTCATCAGTAAACATGATTTCTGCTGCAATTCTCGTAGCATTCCTCCATTTCACTAATAGAATATTCATTCGCCACCTGAGACGAGAACTGCAATTAGGTGCGCGGGCGCCGATTTGATACCAGACGCGTCTAAGTAGTCGTTTTGTTTGAAAAGTTACTTAATAAAATGCAAGTAGTTTAGATTTCCAACTAATTGCCCTACAGTTTGGTAGAAGCATAAAATATGTAAAAGGGCTGTTACATACCTAATAACAAAAAGAAACTAATTTTTATTGATAGGTCTCGGCGCGCTCCGGCAAGCTGTATTTTACTTTATTTCATCTGTTAGCCTCCAGAGCCCTTGAAGGTAAGTATAAGTATTAGAAACTAGGCAGTCCTTTCGCGTTTTAGTATTTGACCTAGCTAGCCTTTAAGCCAACTCGTGTGTGTATAAAATTATTTCGTAGTTAGGGTTGCTATCTCGAAATTTAAGAAATCCGGACAAAGAGCCGAAATAAAGTTCTGGACATTTTAACCAAAAAATAATATGATAAAATTTTTCGTAATTCGAGTATATTTTTCATTGGAGCCCGAAAAGCGACAACGAAAGAGCGACATTCTCCATGAAACCATTTTATGAAACCTCTAAGAACTATGAGCTAAGTACCTACTTGATTGACGGGGTTGTTCCTCTGACTGATACCTACTTGATTAATTCAAAAATTGAACTTTTGTTCTGGAAAAGTAAAAAAGCCTAACAAATCTGGACGGTTGCTAACCCTAATCCTAAATAGTTGAGCATGTGTCGACACTCGCGGTTATGGTTCTTATTAGCTCCATATAACGCTATCTACAATATTATCTGTTTATGTATAATTAGTATGCATATGCAATTATTGCCTCTTGAAACCAGTTAGTACAAAATGTTGTTTCAAACTTAAAACCGTGAAATTTGACAGAAAACAAGTTAATTATCTTGCTAAATATATGAGTTTAGAATCCGGTTAAGAAATTGAAATTAATTTAGTTTCTCTCTTAGACAAGAATGAATATTTAAAGTTATTATTTTCGTTATTTTTTTGAGGCAGGTGCGTACTAAGTGACATATCGTCTGGGCTTAGACAGCTTTCCACCATGCTAGGTTGCTAAGTAGTTAAAATTATTACTATTTGCTTCATTTTCAAGCGTTATTTATTTCGTTATTTTAGCTCTCAGGTTAGCTGTCTAGCACTGCTTGTTGGAAAGTCACACTCAAGCGCACAAACCCTAGTTATTAACTTTATTGAGCCGTTAAGGCCTATGTCTTTCATAGAGACTGCTGGAACCAACTGCTATGTAACTTCGGACTACTAAGCTATTTATCCTTTTATGTTTTTCGTAACCAAAGGTCATGTTCGGCACGGTGGTAGCTCAAGATTTGTAAGGGAAAGCTTATCGTTTTGTTATCTGACCTATTTGTGTTTCATGAGAAAAGTTGTTCAGTTTGATAGTCTATGTAGCATTACTATTTTTTTCGCTAAACGAAAATTTATTTAGCAAGCTAAACCAGTTGGATTAACTATTCGAGTTGAGCCGTTAGTTTTTGTCCAATAATCGCTGTAATTGTATTCAAGTTTGGTTACAGATGTCGGATAATAAAAAA
This sequence comes from Athrips mouffetella, assembly GCA_947532105.1. Lineage (NCBI taxonomy): Eukaryota > Metazoa > Arthropoda > Insecta > Lepidoptera > Gelechiidae > Athrips > Athrips mouffetella. Next base: position 8,206,996 of record OX383960.1, on the reverse strand, counting down.
ACCTGGTTGGTGCATCGTGAATACCGTGATTGATGCCGGTCGGTTAACTTATACAATGTTGTTCAGGGCTGACACAATTTAATTGGAAACCGAGTGTGTCGGAATGCCCGTAGGGGCGTTACGGGGCCTACGGAGCCTAATAAGAGAAAATAGAGGGTATAAAGGGAATTGTGGATTTATTGAAGAGGGAAAGAGGCTCCTATCAGCCTACCTATAATCTAACCCTAACTAGCCGTGAACGGTAGATACCTAGCTAGATGTCTTCGGTGTCATCGGGTCAGCTCGACCCCGGGACAAGGCCTTAGATTTCGAAACCGTTCTTTTGGGAGCGAACATACGTGGTTCCTTGCTCAGTGGGAGCGAAGACTAGGCTGGCGGTTTTTCGAGCTCCAGGACTTTTATATACAGCAGCAGCCCGTGTTCCAGAACGTTGTGACATTAAAATACTCGCAGAACTCTAATGTTTAATCATATTTCAACAAAAACAATCTTAGCAACCCTGTTATAAAAGTAATTTTCATTTCAACAATCCATCCAACTAATTGAGTTATTAAAAGGAAATCAACGAATAAAATCGCTTGAATAACCTAATAGCAAACGTAGAACTTCGCATGAGAACCCTAAATAATTAGCTGATCAAATTGTTCATGAAATCCAAATGTTGTCATCGTCTAATTTCATTAGCCCATGTCATCGTGTAAGTATAAAGAGCTATGCACACTAAAGCCGCCGGGACGCCGCCGCCGCCGGCTGAACCCACCGGGTTGAACAGGTAGCAGATCGTGCCGGCGGCGGCGGCAGGTTGTAAAGTCTAGAGCACATCAATCTTAACATATTGGACTTTGTACCGTTCTTATCTCAATAGCCGTAGGAGCTACAGGTCATTGCTTTTCAGTGCCCGTGTTGCTATTATGTCGTTTTAGAAGGTATTTAATTCATCGTTTTGTGAGGTTCTTGTTTGTTATTTTTAAGAAAGTATATATAAATACCTTTTCTGTTACACCTTGTACAGTCAAAGACAGGTCAAGCTTGACACTCGCAGCGCGACTCTAGTCTATACGTCTCATGAAATAAGAACGGTACGAAGTCCAATGTGTCAAGCTTGATGTGCTCTTGACTGTACATATTTTGGAAGTACGGTTCGACTTGATGCCATTGTTGGGTTAAGGCTAAAATAGGACATTACGCGGCCTCCTTTGCGTTTTTTACACCTTTTGAGCAAAATGAGTAAATATCAGCAGCACCCTCCTCTGTTATTTTTTTTTACATATGTATTTATACCTAATCGGGTCGATAATACAATGTAGAGTACAAATCAAAATTCTACCTCACGATTAAATCAAAACATTTAGAAAACCTAAGCAATAAAACTGGAGGTAGAAATCAATCTCGAGTGGTACAGTCAAGTGCATATTAGTAAATAAGTATACAGGGTGCAAGGGACAGGTTAGCAACAACTAAAAGGCCATGATCAATCAACGTGACTGACACACTTTAAAAAGTCGGCCTTTCCATAATTGAAAATTGCAAACTTAATTTGACAGTTTGTATCGAGAAACCGATTTGTTTTTCATATCCTGAACGTTTTATTTACTAAAAGTTGTTCAGTAACGTTGACTGATCATGTGTAATTTAGCAGCTATAGCTGGTCTAATTTATAAAGCAATGTCACTGTGCCAAAAATTCCCAAAAAACAATGACATCATTACCTACTTGCTAGTTACATGCAAAATCTATTTCAACTTTTCATAATGGTTAGCTTATTTGATCGTAGGAAGTTTATTTGTCAAGCCAGACGTTCTCTTGACTGTATGCTATCACTATCAGGCCGCAAACTTGTACATTACTTGTGGTTAACTGTCATGGTATAAGTACAGTAATTTTTTTTTATCTTTATAAGTAAACAGGCAAGAAACACTTTCTTGTCTTGGAACTAGTGTAGATTTCATAGTAAAAGTGAATTAAAATGGACCAAAAGTGTGGTTCACTTTCAACTTTCGACATCAAATACAATAAATCTAAATCGTCAAATTCAAAACTTCATTCACAATCAGTTAAGTTTCTGTAGTATTAAGAGACCACTACAAATAGGCGCTTAACAGTTAAGAAATTTAGGAAAATACATAATGATGTAAAGAAATGTAAATTTGATATTTCTATAACGAATTTTATTAAATATTTAATTTTTTTGTACAAAGAGGAAGAATTTTACAATAAATCATCCACCAACAAGGAAATCAACGTGAACAAAGTCGTGGGCAACAACTAGTTAACATACAAAATATAAATTTCTAGAGCGTTGTGTAGCTAGTCATACGAAATAACTCATGGAATTTCCAAAACAATACTGTTGACCAGACAAGCTACGTAATAGATATAAGATTTTAGTGACCAATGAAATGACTCAGAGTTCTGTCCACTTTAGTTGCAACACTTCTCTTATTCACTGTACTTGTTAGCACCAAAACATCTGAAAAGTAATCGTGATACTTGAAATAATTGCGTAATTTGAGTTGTCTTCATTTTCCTAACCTACAACATTAACTACTAGAGAGGTGGAATTTTTAAACTTCTAAGTTCACAGTTTCACAAGTGGTGAAGCTTGTACCTAAACTTCTTGTATATTTTTAAAGATAATTTAAAGAAATTCAGTTGACTAATGATTAATAAATGATTGAGTTACTAGTTACATTCAGTCAAGTGTAATTTGCATTTCGTAACTTATAACATGATAAGCAAATTGCGAAAATCCTCGCGGGTGGAAGCTCTGGACATAAAACTGAACAACATTTTGTTCTATGACTTTTGAAAATTTGAAAAATAAAATTTTGCATCTTCATACAAATCGATCAGCTGACCGAGCCAATTTGTATGAAAAAGCAAATCTGTTTTTGTGAATAAAAAAAAATCATAGGACAAAAGTTGTTCTGTTTCATGTTACCGAGATGTTTTGCGTTTACTTAATTAGTATTTAGTTAAATCATTTAGAATCCTAATTCAGACGACTGAATTTAGGAAGATGTAATGTGCTTTAAGTATACTTTAAGTAAGCTTTAAGTAAATTTTAACCTTCTAAATCTCCTAGAAACTAAGATTCCCACCGCAGAATTCCTAGCAAGAATCTTCGGATATTCAAGTTTTCTACATTGTATTCACAAGCCAGTGCAAATGTCTCGTTCTAAAACATAATTTTCCAGAGGTTTTTAACCTTTACCTTCAAACTTCGTGACAAAATGCACCCTGCCTACGTTCCCACCGATCTAGTATACCCTTTTAACATTCTAATTCTGTACATTAACCGAATAGTAAAGTTCATTCAAGCACCGCTCATCGGCTCCAAATACCAAGAGACCGCCAAATAACAGTACTAGTATAGACAATCGAATTCATTTCATTCAATATTATAGTCAGGAATATAAAGAGTCTCACAAACTATGCATTCATGTGGCTTGGTTTCCGAAACGTGAATGTACATTTATTAGTTTCATGTTTGAAAACTGTAGAAAAAGAAGTCAAGTTTTAGGGCCGGTTTAAATTGTAGCAGAATTTTGTTTCAGGAATTACATTGCTTGGTTAAAGGGTTGTTAACACCCCGTCCACCCACCAGTGGGAAACTCCAGTCGGTGGTCGGAGCATGCCCCAAAAAACATCTCCAACATGTAAAGTAATAGCTACTCTCGCCACTTAATACTGGCTCCATACAAATACGTCACACAAACCCAAGAAAGGCAAATTGCCTACATTTTGACATAAAAGCGGGTGTGGCCAACCTCTCAAAATACCTTTATAAATTTGTGCAAAATACATAGTTTATTTTTAAAGAAAGCTCAGATAAAATTTTCTGATTAATGATCAATAATTTACGTTTCTATGGGTCTCCTAGGATCCTGTATTAATATGCAGAACCCTACGTGCCTGTCACCTTTGCTCTACCTTGCACCCATTAAAACTCCGTCTTTATCCAAACAATTACGAATGAAAAGGATGGATATACATTATTGGTCATACAGCAAACGTAACAGCTATAAAGGCCATTTTACTGTGTCGCTTTTAACATTCGAACCACGTTATTGCATCCTGACTCCTGAGTTGAATTTAATAATCCAACCAGCTATTAAGGTCTCTCATATTAAACCACTGGGTTGAAATCAAAGGTCTTTTTAATGTGGTGATATGAAAACGCCCGAATTGCATCAGACTCGAAGGAAACTCATGTTTTATACGCAAGAATTAAGGAGAGGATGTTACAAGGCTCATCTTCCTCGATACTTAAAATTTCAACATCTTGAAGTATTTGCTGCATGTAGGTTAATGAATAGTATAAAGTAAGCAACATTCAATCTAAGTAGGTGCTTATAGAAGCTAGGTTGTAAATTTTCGCGTTTAGCTATTTCTTAGGTCATTTAGTTTCAAAATAGCAGTTTTTAGTCTCCGAACTTAACAGCTTTTGCTTATTAGGGTTCCGTACCTCAAAATTAAAAAACGGAACCCTTATAGGATTACTTTGTTGTCCGTCTGTCTGTCTGTATGTCTGTCTGTGTGTCTGTCTATCTGTCTGTCTGTCTGCCAAGACCCTTTTTCTCACGAACGAGAAGAGGTATCAGGTTGAAATTGATAACAAATATTAAGGTCTATAAACCACACAAGATCTGAAAATTTCAATTTTTTATAGCTTTTTATGTCCTCATCACCATACATTTATCTATGCAAAAAAGTAAAACCTACAGGGTACTTCCCGTTGACCTAAAATTATGAAATTTGGCAAGAAGCTAGGTCTCAGAGTACAAATAAAGGGAAAAGTCTAAAATCATTAAATATTTCAATTTTTCTCACAACTAATAGTAACCAATTAAGGTGAGCTCCAGTTTCAAAAACTTTTCTATAAAAGAGGGGTCAAGTTGGATGGTCGCGGAGTTTTTTAAAATCAAAGAGCAAAAGCTTTTAGTATATCATATGGTAGATAGGTACGGAACCCTTAGGGCACGAGTCCGACTCGCACTTGGCCGGGATTTTTTTTTTCTTAAGATAAGTTAACATTGGGCCCCGATCTAATCGGTGGTAACAGGGAATCTTCTTTTAATTACTTAAAACAAATTTTCACGGATTTATATCACGTTTTTAGGGTTCCGTACCTCAAAATAAAAAAACGGAACCCTTATAGGATCACTTTGTTGTCCGTCTGTCTGTCTGTCTGTCTGTCTGTCTGTCTGTCTGTCTGTCTGTCTGTCTGTCAAGACCCTTTATCTCACGAACGGGTAGAGGTATCAGGTTGAAATTAATACCATATATTAGAATCCATGAACCACACAAGATCTGAAAATTTCAATTTTTTACAACGACGCAATCAAAAGATATGGCATTTTATGTCCTCATCTCCATACATTTATTCAAAAATGAAAAACCTACAGGGTACTTCCCGTTGACCTAAAATTATGAAATTTGGCAAGAAGCTAGGTCTCACAGTACAAATAATGGGAAAAGTCTGAAATCATTAAAAATTACAACTTTTCTCACAACTAATGGTAACATATTGTGGTGAGCTCCCGTTTCAAGAACATTCATATAAGAGAGGGGTCAAGTTGGATGGTTGCTGAGGCGATTTTTGTTTTAGTTCTATTTAAAAACGGGAACACTTACAAACTTGAAAATTGGTATGTTTATAGGGCATAGGCTATAAAATAACAACAAATAATAAAATTTGGTCAAGCGCGTGTCGGACTCAAAAAATTTAGCACATTATCTTACTGAAATTTCAACTAATACAATTATGTTTATGTGGTGGTACGGAACCCTCAGTGCGCGAGTCCGACTCGCACTTGGCCGGTTTTTTTTAATTAAAACCTGATATTTCATATGTCACGCACTTTACAAGGCCCGTCGGAAGGTCGCATGGTGAATTAAATGGAATAACTTATAATAAAAATGTTTTAATTCTAGTGATAATTACTGTCAAAAATTCAAGAAAACAATGCCGGCTGACGTTCTCGAAAACGACAACTAGGTATGAGGCGACTCTATTCTTGAATACCGCGTGATAACGCGTCACTCAATAAATTTAAAATCACTGTATTAGATTAATATTCGTTGAATATAAAGTTTCATAGGTTATATTTTATCACCCGGTGATTTTCGAGAGACGATACAAAATTGTATAGGATTTGTGAGGCTGAGCCTACACTTCCTCACAAATATCCAAACGAATCTACCCCGATTACGAATCGAGCCTTTCGAGCATTCGACACTTGCTCTACCACTGTGCAAAACAAGCAGTCAAAAAATAGCTAAAATGAAAAACTTGATTCAGAGCATTTGGCATTGAAATTAGCGGGTATTTAGTTAGTTAACACTTTAGACTGACATCAATGTCACCACTATTGAGGAGTGACGCAATATGACAGTATCTGGGTATGGGTGCAGCTTTAAACAAGCATTCAGCTGCTAATTATTAGCTGGTAAATACAAAATATTTACAAATTCGATTTTTCTATTTTTGTCTTGTTTTGTAATAAATGCTGAAGCCTGGGGCCTTTCATGACAGCACAGTTGCGGACAGATACATATCCAATGCAAAGGCCAGTACCTACTGTAGAAATTCAATCTTGTCGAGAGAATATGGTGGACTTCGGATGTACCCCTGAAGGCAGTGTCCGATTGGGGCGATTCCAATCTGGTAACCTTCAATGAGACCAATACACAGGCGTGTCCGTTTACGGCAAAACGGAATCTCTTTATTCTGACTCCAACGTGCCGAAATGGATCACTACCAATATCTGACCATCTTGAGCTTCTTGGTACTTGTGACTTATCGTCCAACTTGAACTTTGGGCGATATATTGAGTCCATGGCCAAAACTGCAGCTAGGAAACTAGGCATTCTTTCCATAGCCAGGCGCTAATTCACACCGGGACAGCTTTTACAGCTATACCAAGCACAAGCTGATCAGGTATAGAGTACTACTGCCAGCTTTAGGATAGATCTGGTCAATACCATTTGGCTAGTTTTAATACTATTGACAAGTGTGCCAGGAAGCTTATCGGACACGGAACTCTAGTTGAGGCGAAGCTGAAGAGCCTTGAGCACCGTCGCGTCTGCTTATCGGTATTTTACAGGACACATTTCGGGGAGTGTGCGTCTGAATTGCACAACCTAATTCTACCTTCTCCTTTCCATCTTCGTGGCACTAGACGCCGGTCAGAGTTGCACTATTACGTCGTTGATAAACCATCCATTAGCACGAAGCGCTTTGCTTTATCTTCCATAATGCGCACAGCTAAAGATTTGAACTCCCTCCCTGCAGGTTTGTTCCCCGAACAATACAATCTAGATATTTTCAAGCCCAAGGTGCACAGGCATCTTCTAGGTAGGTATTATTATTTAATCTATGATGCTACTTCTTCGACTCCATCGTCAGTCACTTACCATTAAGTGAGATAGGAGTAAATTGTTTACCTATACTACCTCTAAAAAATATGTAAAATAAAAAAGTGTTTTGAATTGCCAAACAAATGATTCTTTTTGTAATAGTTAACGCTATTATAGCGTTTACAGAAAAGTATTGTGGGACTGATTCATGTGACTCCGGCTAAGAATATAACAGTCAGCCGGTCAGCCAGTCTGGTTTCGGGGTTTATAATGTGCAACTTCAAACAGCGTTTTAGGTAGTTATTGAAGTTCACTGACGCATGTGCTGTCTTGCACTACTCCAAAAACGCTTCTGTTCCCCTCAAAATCACGAAATAATTATTCTAAATTAAATCCCAGGTCGATATGAAATGTTAAGACCTTAATAGCGCTCAGCGTTACTTGATCAAATTAAAAATGCACTCTAATCGTATGTGCACGCTAAGATGTCACGCGTTTACAGTTTTTGGTCGGGTTCGCGGCCGCACGCACTCAAAAACTCGGTTTTTTGCACTTTTCATTAGTATTATGTGGAATAAAAATAAAACATTCAAGTAAAAATATAGATATAGTAGATACCTTTTTTGTGTGTAAAAACTAACTAGTGAACTTATGCGGTTTTGGAGAAATTTTGCAAATTATCACAAAAACAGGTGCTGCTGGGGATTTTTTTCCTAAAACGTGGTTAGCAAAAATACAATTCTGTTCAAGTAGAAACCTTTTTAAAATCTTGATACGTATATCACCCTGTATTTCTTTTTCAATGGTTTTGATGGCCATTTATTTTAATATTTCAACGTAAAGTTAGGCGTTTAACATTAATATTTACCTGACATAAGTCAGTAAAATTCAAGCTACGATTGAGCTATGATATTGATCGATCGACGGCCAATTACCGATATCGAAGCGATTTACTATCGATAACATCAGTATCGCAACAGCTATAAGTATTAAAGCACTACTTTATATATATACAGGGTTTAACTGAATTCGTGGAGTCTAGAATTTGGACTTGCGACTTCTGAAAAATGACAATAAAAACTTGGAAATCACTGCTGGGGATCATATGATGCAAAAAAAAAAGAATTTAGCATTGGAAAACTTGTAGAACGATTTGTTGCATTCGTCATCATATCTTGTGGTTTATAAGATCGATGACCAACAGCTCAAACCCTGGTGTCCGAGTTGTCAAGTCACCAACGGCCTCTAATGGCTCATTAACGACGACTTTCGTACACAGTAGCCGGAACCAACGACTTAACGTGCCTTCCAAAGCACGGAACCATCTTAATTTTCAGACAAACAAATCCGGTGATTCATCCTGCAATGCCGAACTGAGATGTCTCACACAGTGATTTTTTTAACATATAGAAGGAAAGGACTTGACGGATATTTATCGATTGGATACCAAAAACTAAAATTTTGATAATTTTTAGGAAATAAAAAAATCGACGACTCCAAATATCAGCGGCGTCGAATTTTCCTTCAATTTCCAAACATTTCTTCTAAGATTGTCGCCTTTTTAGTCGATAAATGCGCTAAAGGCGCGGATGCCTTACTTTACTTGACTGAGCCTTTTTTGGGCTGACTCTTGACCTCGATCTTGAGGACAGAGATGAGGTCGACGATGGAACGAGTTTGCCCAGAAGAAGCCTATTCACTCGCATTCATACATATTCCCTTAAACCCTATATGCTGTTTATAACAGTGAGGCAAGTCGCTTTCAACACGTCGATAATGCGTTCACATACGGCAAATAAATTGCTGCTATCTTACAAACAAGTATTTCGTTATTTCCCATTTTGTACGGTTGGCAAAAACAAATCTCAATAACAATGGTTAGTGCTCACGCACTAATGAGATCAGTCAATACGGATGTCGCAAACCGCACAATTGACTCAATGAACTCCGAACCTTACTAAATGAAGAAAAAATCTACATATTTTCTTTTCTTTTGTCGATACATGCAATTCGGAAAAAATCTTTAATTTTTTAAATTAATAATTAGAGCAGTCAGCTGAAGATCCGAGTTATCAAAAACAATCAAGACTATTTTGTAATATACAAGGTTATTTTTTTGGGCCTGATATGCGTATGCCCACCTTATTACAGAGGTCAAAAGCAACAACTTTTGTTCTACTTTGCTCACGCACAAAAAATTTTCGACTCCCCATACTAAAGTGGTCACGTGACCGACCCATTTCATATGGGAAGTTGAAAATTCTTCGTGCGTTGTTAGCAAAGTCGTAGAACAGAAGTTGTTGCTTTTGACCTCTGTAATAAGGTGGGCATACGCATATCACGTCCAAAAAATAACCTAGTACTCGTATACAAAGATTTTTTAAGAGAAAAATCTGTGTTATTTAATACAGATATGATATTTTATCATTCAATGACGCAGATGTCATTAAAGTATACAAAATTATCATTACAAAAACAAAATTACTTTAAACACTTGAATGTACACTGCTGGACTATCTAAGCTATGCTCTTTTTACTAAGTGGCCATATTTTCAGCGTTTCATTCATTTATTTAAAAGTAGCATTCCTGGAACAAAAGATAGCCATTATTATACCTAACATGTTGACGGTACTAAACAAACCACATACATCTATAAACCAATATGAGCACACACATGAGTATGATTTGCATCGCATCGCATCCCGTTGGTCACTTTCGATCTCCTCGGTTGCGTAAGAGTGGCGCATCTGCAGCCATATAGGGCTGCCATCCGTCCCATTATATCGTGACTGTCACTGTTACTGAGTAGTCTGTTATATCACTTATATCTGCGCAAATAGAACAATCTTGTATCTATGTATGAATGATTTAAATTAATGCGGTTGCTGGCAACTTAACCATCCTTTTCTTGGGGGTGAAGCGTCGCGGGGGTGAAGAAAAAGGTATTAAAATTAGTTTTTCGTCGTGCGTCCCGCCCGATGAAAGCCTAGCAAAATATGGCAGCCCTATGCCGCCAGCATTCCATTCGAGTACGTTCGGTGCTCTACGGTGACGATCGCCTGTGATACTCGTTTGGGATTGGCAGACGAGTCTGATGACAAGTTTCTCCTTCCAAATTTGAATTTCGGATACAGTGTCATTATCATAATCTAAGTGAAATTGGGTCATTATCATGAGAAATTTTAATGTTTTTGTTTATACTTCGATACGGATACAAAACAAGCCGTATTAATAAGCCGTAAGAATATTGTTTACACATAAATGCAAGACACAACCTGTAACAAGTCACAAAAAGGTTAGTAAATTGATGATAAGATTCATTATATAAAATTTAAAAATGAAAGGAGTAGCACTACTAAGTCACAAAAAGCCTATATATTTAAATAAACGTGTAAGCTTTCTATAGAAAAACCAAGGGCGGAAAAACAAAACCCTACCTTATAATACCAAATAATTAGCGACTAATCTAAGATACGCTTCAATAAACTTTATTGCTTGGGCAAAAAATTCTATGTAGTAATTGCTTGGTTCGTACTCAATGGGGTCAAAAATATTAACAGTTTTTGCTGATTATATAAAACTTGGCAAACGTCTTTTTGTTGCAGCACGGAATTGGGTTGCCAACGTCTCCACCTTATTAATATCAATTAATGGGTCCTAAGCGCTAATTATCGCTGCAGTCATATTTTGCTTTTATTTATAAAGTTTTCACGTTGATGACCATGATCGCAGCGAGACTTAAAAGCATTGGTACATTGGTATTTAAGATCAGTTTGTATTTGGGCCTATAACCAGGCACCTTTGAAATATGAACCTTAACTCTCTCTTATGATTTTCCCACACCTAAACCTTGTCCTGTTCGAGCAACTTCCATACTTTTACTTTATCCACAATTATTGACTCATACTATTTGACTATCGATTAAATTATATCCATCTATGCCATTAAATTTTGTGAAATCTATGGCGTTTGCAAATAAATACAAGAGTTTTCTAAATTCGTGGAATTCGCAAAACAAAAGCTTTTCGATTTTGTCTCTAAAGTAAGATACTCGTATCTAAGACTTTTAGTAAATTTTTGCTAAGCTAATTCAATTACAATTTGGACACCTAAATAAATTTGAAAGCTAATTAAAACAGTGAAATAAGAAATGAAGTATAATTATCATAAAAATAGTATTAAATTGCACGCAAATGAAGTCACGGCACGGCAAGCATTTACCCTTTGAACTATCCTCTATAATTTTTCTAAACACGTGATTTGCTTTCTCTTTTATATGGAGAACTATTTGATGTTAAAAGCTGTAAAGCTGCATTTTCCTACAATCTTAACTCTACAAAAAGCATCTTTGTTTTCTTTAACTTTCTAAAGATTAAATTTATCAAAATCCTTTTATATAGTAGAACCAAGAAATTATGAATTGAATTTTTTCAAGAGATCTGGAAGAGATTTAATTTGGGAATAAATACCTACGTTTTTCCTCTTTCCTTTTTGTAATGTTATTTTTAGGGTTCCGATACCAAAATGGTAAAAAAAAGGAACCCTTATGGTGTCGCTCTGTCTGTCCGTCTGTCTGTCACACAACTATATCTCAGCAACCACTCATGCTATCGACCTGAAATTTGGAATAGTTTTAGAATATAGTTGCCCAACTTAAATGCACATGAAAAATTTTTGAAAAAGTATGATTATTAATGTAAAGGGGGCTAAAATAGGGGGGACCAAATTTCAAATTGTCGCTACTAGGTCGAGTGGGGTATCATATGAAAGGGCTTTACTTGTACATTTTAAAATATATTTTTGTATTTTTTTAAAGTTTCTTAGTTTTCAAGTTATGATGAAAAATGACAAAAAAAATACCATTCCCCCCCCTTATCTCCGAAGTTTGAGTAAGGAAAAATCTGAATTGATTACAGTTGACAAAGGTTTATGTAAACTTTACAACAAAAATAAAACGATCTTTCTAAGTTGCACAGTTTTTCAGAAATCTGCAAAAAACCTTTACAAACAAATTTAGTTTTGCGGTCCTGAAAATGGACTTTATTGCTTGCAAAAATACTATAGGTATATCGGAACCCTCGGCGCGCGAGTCCGACTCGCACTTGACCGGTTTTTTTGATTTACTTTTTTAAGGATATAAATTATGTCAACCCTGTAAAATGTGAATGTACCCAAGAACTTTCCAGAAAAGTAATACAAAAAAAAAATGCTTTAGGCATTCTGCACAAAATTCGCTACAGAGATGATTTCTTTAGGAAGTTGAAAGTAATGTTTACATTCTAGAAAAAAATGTAACAAACTTTTTGACTTACAATTGGATGAGTCCAATATTGGTCCCAGAACACTTTAAAAAAAAAATCTAAGATAGGTATTTTAGATCTGACAAGGCCAATCCTTTGTGTAGAATTGAACGGTAGACAAGTAAACACAGCCAAAACAAACAAAATGCGACTAGCCTCATTGCGCTCTCTCAAGTAAATTTAGAGATTTGCGAATACCTTAACGAAGATGATATTTATTTAACATTTTGTTAAAAGTACAGTGGTAAAGTGGTGTAACTGTTTCCCGCATTCTTTCAAACACACAGGCGTTAAAATAGGACCAACGAATTAAAGTTTATTTCACCTCACACAAGCTCGTAAAACTTTTCTTTATTGAACGAAATCTGCGGGAAAAAGTCATTTTTGGCCGCTAGCATGGAAAATGTTTTAGATATTAGATAGTAAGGATGAATTACTTATGGTTAGAATTTTCCTCGCTGCTGAAAAATTGTTTGTTTCGCTTGACATCAGAGTTATTTCGCGTCTCGTGCTTTGAAACCCTCTTTAAGCTCAGGATTCTTCTTTTGAACCTTTCTCGAGTTTCAATACAAGGCGCCAAATAACAATTTTGCTGCCTTGTATAACAAATAACTATAATTGTTCAGTTAAGTCCAACATAATATCTGCCAAATTTAATGGTAGGACAATAAAATGGCGAGCTTATCTCAGGCAGGGCTGAGATATCTCCAAATTCCGAATTATTGAGATACACCGTTACATCAAACCACCACGTTCCCAAGTCGCAGGCACGCCTTTTGCAAATAATCTCAAACAAGTGGCAAACAAGAAGAGGCTAGGTCATGTATGCCTTTACGAAATATTCTCACCTGGCAAATAATCCAGTGGCACTTCTAGTCAAGGCCCATCAGTTTCACGTTTGTTTAACTGCTAATTTGATTGATTGTGTTCTTTTATTATAAGTGTAAAGAAATACATTTATATTTCGTCATAGATTCTTATTGAGGGATTTCTGAGGTCGGCCATCGACCTTGCAACCTACATGATATGATGATGATGAGGGAAACAATGGTTTTTAGGGTTCCGATACCAAAATGGTAAAAAAAGGAACCCTTATGGTGCCGCTTTGTCTGTCTGTCTGTCTGTCCGTCTGTCTGTCTGTCCCTCTGTCTGTCTGTCACACCTGTATATCTCGGCAACCACTCATGCTATCGACTTTTTGTGCAAGCAGTGAAAACACTGCACTGCTTCACGGCAGGAAAAAGCAAGGGGGTGGTATTCTGGATAGAACTGGACGTTTCGTGGGATGTTATGATGATGATGGATATATATAATCAAAGACTCAGAAATCATTATTAACGTAAGAAAAACTTTTTGAAAAATTATTGAGAAATAATAATTTCTAATTAAAAATGTTTGCTCTTACCGAAATTTTAATCCGGGGCTTTCAGGTTAGCAGGACCATACCAACCACACTCTGCCGGTCGTCTATCTAGATATTAACTGATTATGTAACGAAAATAATCGCATATTACGGTCCCTTTTTATGTAGATTGGTAACTGCTCCCCTTGGGCAAATTTTAATGGAACAGTTATACAATACAATGTCTCATTACGTCTAACATGCAATAATGTTGATAAACAGAGTGTTTTGATTATTCAATAGAAACTTTTTTTGGACGGTAGGAAGTTGGTATCAAGCTTAGTATCAAGTATATATAATATTGGTGGAAGCAAGGAGGTTGCTCTTGCTAAGGTTTATTTTATAACTTTTTCTCACATAAAAATATCTGATGAGTAAAGTTTATTATTTTTTGCAAATTAAAATCTGAAATTTATTTCGTAGAACAAAAGTCACACTAAATTATTAAAGCCCAGTTTGTTTAATGTTTTTCAGACATTTTATATGAAACTGGAAAAATACATTTTTTTTTTATATTTTTATCATTTAGAATCAGACTATTAAACTTGTAAAATAAAAGAAATTGCTTTACAATGGCATTGCAGCTATTTTATGTTTCTTTTAGTCGGATGCCACATAAAAGTTTTAAACGGTTACACCAAAATCCGGTATCTAAACTGAACAAATAATTGCCTTGCAATTTCCTTGCTTGAGCAAAAAAGGCAATTTATTTACATAACAGATTCACTCAATATCTGTAATAGTAAGTTACACGCGTCAATTTGTACCTCTGCAGTTACAAATCTTTCATTAATATCGCTGTTATGAGATAGCAATTATGAGATTTCAATGGGTAGACAAGAATGTAAAAGTATGAGTTAAGCTTTATTTAACTTACTTGCTGGATATTTGTTTAAATTAAATCACGTCAACAATGACATGGTAAAGATCATTCTGTTTATTTACATTTTTAATCGTTTAGGAAATACGATTTCACCCTATATCGATGTACGAAAACACAGTAGATCTGGAAGAAAACCTTCTGCATCCAATTTCATTGCCGTGCAGTGTGGAAGGCATAAAATTAAAATAATATAATTTTTTCATTAACATAATACTAGCTGTTTCCATTTAAGCGAAAGACAGGCTGTGTTTGGAGAAAAAAACATGATCGTGCTTTGCGTCAAACTTAGTCCCGAAAAAGCTAGCTCTTATGTGATGAGATCGTTGTTATATTACTCTATGGTTAAAGCAACTTCATCTAGGTTTCCTTCCGATGTTGACTGAAACCCTAGAATCTAGCACCTTGATGAAGTTAAGGATATTTACCACATAATAGACGCTGCTGCTATCCCTCAGGTTAAAGTTCCCTTAATCTTGCTGCCACTCACCGTAGCCTCAGAAGAAGGTATAATAATAGTACTACACACAGAAAGGATACTCTCTACCTGCTGCTAATTCCGATACCTCACCTCCTCAGCTAGTCACGTGGCCTTTGCTGAGGTCCGTTGTTTAGGGTAGTTTTCCACCACTACTATGCGAGGGAACTATGCTGTGAGCTGGGAAAATTCTAACCAATAGGATTGCTCCAGTTCCTAGCTTGTCAAATTTTCTGTCAAATGGAGCAATTTTATTGGTTTGAATTTTACAGCTCACAGCTTAGCTGCCTCGCACAGCTCTGGTGGAACCCTATGAGCTGGCAGGGGTGCGCGTGTATACTAGGAGACTGACAAATATATATTTAACAGACGGTTAGGTGACTTCAGGCAATTTATGTACTGTCCAAAGTGGACCATGGGCAATAAATCGGTTCATAGACGGCTTCAAACTTGTCAGAACAACTGTGACCATATTTTTTGAGGAAATCTTAAATGCCCATATTTAATCAATGTTTTACTTTCTTACATAACGTCGTTTCTCCATTCTCTATCGCACCCTGCCCGATCCATTTACTAAACTATTTATTAATCTGTAGCATGCGATACGCAAGCGTCATAGAATTTTAAAATACATCATCAAATAGGGTCTTAAAAAAGCCTAATTAAAAATACCTAATGAATCATAGTTACGTATGTACTATAAATATTTTGTTTAATGCATGGTAGTGACAAAGGTTTTGAAATTCTGTTAAGAGCGAAAAAGACCAAGTCCAAACAAATATCGTGCAAGCACAAATATTTTTTAACATTTGTCAATTTTAGAACACGACTGAAAATAAAAATTCTCTAGATTTCACACCTCTAGTATAATCAACCACACGTCTTTGGAAACATTTGTAACCCTTGCCATGAAGTCCAAAGTGTTACTACTAACGTGATGTTAGGTGCGGACCAACAGATGACGCTGGAGGGTTGTTTGAATCACGTATAGTTCAAAACACGGAGAAAACAAATTTCCCACACAGGCCTAGCTAGATCAATTGTTTGCTCTTGAAAACTCCCATTGCAACTATTGCTCGTTTAAAAGCATACAATTTAGTTTAAAGTAAAGTATTTTTTTGCTAACGGTTCGGATGGAACTGTTTCCGAAAGTAGGAAACCTTGGTCTTTAAGTTGTCGGTAATGTTCGACAAGAATATGCTAAGACCCTGTACAACTACTATCTAACCACAAAACATCTAAGAGAATAGATGATTATCCGGCATGTAGCAGCTATTTAGACACTCAAGTTGAATCGTATCGGTATTTGAAAGTGAACACAATAGCAATTTCTTTGAACACAAGACGTCTGATGAATCATTTGACTATGAAATTATTGGGTGCAAATTGTGATTATGATTGTCTGTTTAATTTATGATGAAAGTTGGCCGGAAGTTTTGGTATTTTTGACATGGACAAATGAGAGTCTTGTTCAGACAGAAGATTGTTGTAATAATTATGTTCGAAGCTGAAAACTAATTGGTAAACTTTCGGATTTTTAGTTGGAGAGCAAGTCAAAAATATCAATAGAAATTTCTAGTCTGGTAGATAAATATAGGGTTACTTTTAATAAGTTCTTGATAGCAAAAGATATACATGACACATAATTCATGCATATGCTACCTATTCCAGTTACTCATGACGCTGAACAAATTGCCCTAAGGGCTCCCGCACACGACCGAGAATCGGTGACCGATTTTTTGTTGACATCCCGCTCTGACGTGTTAACACCTGCATCTTCCCTCCTTGTTCTGGCCGATAATCGCCCACCGATTCTCGGTCGTGTGCGGGAGCCCTAAAGAACATGGGTCTTACTACAAAAAAGTTAGACATCTGTTGAACACTTGATCAAAAAAATCGCACAAAATAACTGGCTATGTCAGTTAATGCGCAGAACTCAAGTCATAAGAAAATAAGTCATTTTTGACTTCTGTGCATCAATGACATAGCCAGAGTATTTTGTACGATTTTTGTTATCAAGTGTTCAACAGATGTCTAACTTTTTTTGTAGTAAGACGGATACGAGAAAACAAATGACACCCAGCTCTGTATACTTACTTACTAATCTAATACTTACGCTGGCTCAGGGACCCAAAGAGGACCTTGGCCTCCGACACCAAAATCCGCCAGTCGTCCCTTTTTTGCACCTCCGAAAAACACTGTTTTTGAAGGGCGTTCAGATCCTTCTGCACTTCGACACTTCAGCGGCACCTGGGACGTTCAACCCATAGAATACATGAAACAGAGTTCAACCGGCTATTTTCTCGTCGATCGTCTCAGGTACGCTCTTTTGACTGCACGATCTTCCTCCATCCTCTCTACGTGGCCGAGCCAGCGAAGTCGAGCTGATTTGGACCCAGTACTATGAAGACTTAAAAAGATTTTTTCATTATTCGAGTTTTCAAAAGAGTACTTCCAAATCAAACGAAATAAGCACTCATTTCAAAAGTATGCTGCTGGGCAAATATTAAACAAAAAATTTAAATAAATGATAGGCACTTTATACCAGCAAACTTTCTATTAAATACATGTTTCTATCAAGGATTACATAAACTAATTAGTAGGTAGGCTCCAAGACATCAAGCAAAATGGAACTATCAATTAACGCCGATTAAGTAATAATACAAAGCTGTGGTAAGACATTGCCAAAATATAAGGTCCTTATGAAATAGTAGAAATAGTTTTAGCATATTACTGAGACCATGAAACTGCACAACTTTCCCCAAGTACCATAGGTCGAAATACGAAAATCCATTTTTGACCTTCCGTAAAAACTGCATCAGCTGATAGTGCATTTTGTATGGGAGGTCAACTTTGTTTTGTCGTACTTCGACCTATGTTCCTTTGGAAAAGTTTTTCAGTTTCATGGTCTAAGTCACATGCTAAAATTATGTTTACTATTTTATTAGGACCCTATATGACTCAATATTTCAAGCCTAATTACTAAAGTAAATGTTGACCGTTCTTAATTAACAGTGGATCTTACCAATTTCATAAAATTGGAAGAGTTTTTGTACCTAAGCACAATTTCGCTTTATGATTTCAAGAGTTTGTAAGATATTGTCATATCATAACGCAGTGCCTCTAGCTGATTGTGAAATAAATCTACTTATTTCGTTACTTATAGGTAAGTTCGATATTTATTTTGATGGACTGAACGAGAAATCCATTTGCACTACTCAAGAAGTTTTGACTGTTGCTGTTTCAGTCAGTCACTTGATCTTTCATAATTTATAAGGTATGTACCTAAGGCATCCTACAGAGCCCTAACTGTTGGTCGGAGTTTCGTTTCCTTATCCAATATTTAAGGGTCTTTTAGCTTCCTTTATTTGTGGCTAAAGTTTTTGTTCTTTAGAGTTCCGTAGTCAACAAGGAACCATTATAGTTTCGTCAGCAAATAATTTTAATTATTTAGGGATCCGTTTGCGAAATATTTAGCTTCCGTCGAGTGTCCCCCCCGCCCTACCAGCAAAACGTTTATTGGAAATATGAAAAAAATCATAGTAGTAGAACATACGATAAAATTTAAAGGAAAACTATCACAGCTAAGTAGGCTTCACAGCTTAATGAGATATAGCCGAAAAACTGGAAATATTAAAAAAAGTAATAGCAATCAGGTGCTAGGACCTCGGAGGGCATTAATAGTAGATTAGTAGCCAAGGGCTGTAAGGCATCAATTGCAGCCCGAGATATTTAGGCGCACGAGCGAAGCGAGGGCGCCTATAGTTCGAGGGTGCAATTGATGCTTACACCCGAGCTAACTACTCTGCTTTACATCTCGATTGTGAGGTAAGTAGGTCCTTATTACCACCAAATTGTAGGTGACCAATTAGCTCTCTAGGGTAATAATGTAGCTAGAAAAGCCCTAGGGCGGTAAGTAATTAAAAAAAAAACACTTCACTCTTTCAAAACTCAATTACTTACCGCCCTAGGGCTTTTCTAGCTACATTATTACCCTAGAGCGCTAATTGGTCACCTACAAGCCCCATTTGGGGGTAATAAGGACCTACTTACCAAATATGAGAAATATAAATAAATTTATTTAATGCCCACCGAGGTCACCAATAAATAATAAATAAATAAATCCATTTATTTCACGTAAAACCCATATCTTATGCATTATAATAGGTAAAATGTTTATGTTATGAACGTTATGAAATACTCAATCAAAACCTGCTCTGCAATAAAAATCCTAAAAAACTACGGAACCTTATACTGTGCGTGTCCCGACACGCACTTGGCCGGTTTTTTCCCAAGGTCGTTTAGTATCGTGAGGGTAAGCCTTATACTAATTTGCGACCTCGAAAGTGGAGGGGGTGGCAGCTCTGAGTGGCCGAAAAAATATTTGGACTTTTTCCGTACTTGACCAAAAATAGCAATGTCATCTCATCATAAGTTGTCACCTATAGGGTGGTAGATTTGCAATACTGCAAGCAGCTGCTGATTTGCAGTCCTGTGATGACAGTTATATTTAGTCCAGTACGGGAAAAGAAACTGCGGTCAACAGCTAGGGTTCTCTAGGGTGCCGCACGTACATAGCGAATGATGAACACTGATACAGCATGCTTTTTATACGTAGTACGGACATTAGTACGGACACGAGGAACAACCCAATGCTAGGATAGCGGTCGTATAACTTTTGAGAGCCATAAAAAGACGGCTTACTGGGTCTGAAATCCTAAGATGATCGCACAGTTTCTATAGATAATCCTATTAGTACCTGGGCGACCGAGCTTCGCTCTGTACAATTTTAACCAAAGCCCGCCAACCAACAGATAGCGCTATAGGGTTTCGGAAACACGCTGATCTCAAGAAATGCAAAAAAAACAGAGAAAACAAATTTTCCCAGACATGAGACCTAGCTAAATCGATTCTTCGCCCCCGAAAACTCCCGTGTAGTAAATTTCATCGAAATCGTTAGAGCCGTTTTCGAGATTCCGATTACAAATATTGCTCGTTTAATATATAGGATTACGCCGATTTTAATCTGAAGCGCAAGACCACCGGACCACTGAAGTTGTCAAGAAATGTGGTAAGAGACGTTTCCTCTAACATTATCTTGTTGGCAGTTTTTACATAACTTCTAATTGAGTGTTATTATTTTATCTCGTTGCATTGACTGTTAGAGAACCAATGGGGATTGAACTAGTTTTTATAACTTATTGATTGTTTCTTGATTGCTCTTAGAAAGTGCTATAATATCTAACAACTTAATGACAGCATCTTTATCGATTCTTTTTAACAATTGGTTGTATGATTTATTTATTATTCGTTTCGTTTTTTCTTTCCTGATGTAAATTGTTTGTCATAGCCTCGTAAGGCCCAACGACCTAATTTTAGGACATGCGTTCAGTAGTAGTTCAGACCCTAACTGATTTTCATATCATCAAATATCGGCCCAGCGTCCTAATAACAGGACATAAATTTTGGAGTCGTATTATGATTTTATTTTGGCGCCAGTTTGGAATGAACTATAAATTCAGTTATGCTATTGGACGCATCTTTAAAAAAAACATATTTTGACGTAATAAAGAAAAAAAAGCGCCCATTTTCATGTGGAAGGTGAGCAAGATGGCTGTTCCAAGAAAACACGGTAAGTAAATCTATTTATTTCTTTGGAATCTTGTGTATTTTTGGTTGAATAAAACAATGCAAATAAAAGTGAAAAACCTTGAATATTAATTACTATTATAAATTTCGTGAAAACATGTTGTAATTAATGAATTTTTCTTTTTCAAAGTTCTATGTCCTAAAATTAGGCCACTAGATCTAAACACATAAAAGTTATGTAGGTATCCTCATTAATGCAACTTTGCATCTTTTTAGCCATGTGAGATTATCAAATAGAAAATGAGCTTCACTTAATTGAATCAGAATTCGAAGATTGTGGCAGCGACAGCGACACCAATGAGACAGACTATCAGCCCGATAGATACTCAGCGTCGTAAAACTGATGTCTCAAAAAAAATTCTTTGAAGACAATCCAGCGCGGATGCATCAGTTTCACATAGTAGATACTTATTATTTAGGTTTTATCGGAATATGTAGGTATCACAACAATGTGGATATGTTCGGATTATATGACATAATATCTCTTGATAAGCTAATTAATCAAAGTATTTTGTTCTTTCAATAACTTTAAAGACCTCGACTGGTTCAGAAATGAATAAGTAAGAAGAAAGTTGAAAATTTGTTTAAGTTTTGCTACTTAAATATCTATAAATATATATAAAAAGTAATAATAATATTCCACTTTCTGTCATTAGGGCAACCCAACGTCCTAAAAAAAGGACATAGTTTTTCGTGTTTTCTTTATCCTGTCAGTTGCTGTTGGTGATAAGAAGTATCATACAAAAATATGGAACCTGTATCTTATCAGTAAATCATCCTTTTTGCACATGAAAGGTCTGGGCCTGAACGATGTTTTCTAAAATTAGGACATCGGGCCGCTATTACAACGAGTCTAAAATACCTGTGGGCCTTACGAGGTTAAAAGTGAGCTTGTCACGTATCTTATCGTATCCATCTTATCGTAGCCGCTGGTGCCCACTGCTGGGCAAAATATTCAATAATTCGCGCTCGATGTATGTAAGTAGCAAAGAGATTTTAACCTCGCTGCGCTCGTAGCGAGGTTCAAATCTCTTTGGTAAGTAGTGTCCGGGGTATGACGTAAGTGTAGCTAGATAAACGATTCCTAATAATTAAGATACTGATGTTTATTTATTTAGAATACTATAATGGAACATAATATTTATAGATATCGCCAAAAGTATGAATGCAAACCTTGGCATTTTTCAAATTTATACAGTAAAACTAAAATTTACTAAGCATCGCAAATGAGGACACAAGTTGATGACAGACTGGGTCTTACTGCAAAAAAGTTAGACATCTGTTGAACACTTGATCAAAAAAATCTTACAAAATAACTGGCTATGTCAGTTGATGCGCAGAAGTCAAGTCATAAGAAAATAAGTCATTTTTGACTTCTGCACATCAATACATAGCCAGAGTTATTTTGTGTTCAACAGATGTTTAACTTTTTTGTAGTAAGACGGCCTATTTTGAAAATATTTTAAAATGTTTTCGAAAATTGTAGTGAGTGATCCACCTAAAGCTGTCAGAAAAAACAAATTTGACAAACTATTTTATTCTTTCCGTCACATATAGGGTGACTTTTAATTGGTTCTTGATAGAAGAAGGTATGAATGTACTCATGATACTGAACAACTTTCCCCAAGGAACATAGGACGAAATACGGAAATCAAGTTTTGACCTCCCATAGAAACTGCATTAGCTGATAGCGCATTTTTTATGGGAGGTCAAATTTAGTTTTTCGTATTTCGACTTATGTTTCTTGGGAAAAGTTGTTCAGTATCATGAGTACATGCATATCTTCTGCTATCAAGAACTAATTAAAAGTCACCCTATATACTTGAGTTTTAGTATCATAGCTGCAAAATGTGTTCGTAAGCTTTGGAATCAAATGCAAAAAATAAATTATAGGGATTTTTTGCGTCGTCTGGGAAAGTAGAGTCAAGAGCAGGTCAAGCTTGCCACTCGCAGTGCGAGTTTAGCTTCTACATCTATGGAAATAAGAACGTTGCAAAGTTCAATGTGTCAAGCTCAAAGTGCTCTTGACTGTACCATACCCTACCATTTTTCTGCTGTAAAGCAGCAGTGTGCGCTGCTATGTTTCGGTTTGAAAGGTAAAAAGAAACATACACATTTCATCTCAGTATGGAAATAAAATAAGGTCACGGTTTTTATAGTAGTTTATAGTAATTTATATAGTATTTTATATTTGACGAAGGTCACAAATAAGCTGGTCAGTTACGTAGAATCAAACATACAAGGGGTAAGGGACGGTGTACCGAAAACTGAAAGGGCGCGTCCAGTCAACGAAACTGAACAACTTTCCTAAAGAAACATTTCTGGGACATGAAAAAATTTTTTGACTCTCCATACAAATTGCTCATTCTGGTCGAACAGTTTGTATGAAGAAATATTTTTTTTTATTTCCCAAAAGTGTTGCTTTGGGAAAGTTGTTCAGTTTCGTTAACTAAACACACCCTTTCAGTTTTCGGTCCCTTACACCCATTTTTTTTATTGGTTTCGAAAAGTCGAAGAATAAAATCATATATGTAAATAAGCCCTTATTAAAAGTTCGAGAGTTTTTGGAACTAAGATTTATAAATGTTTTTTTTTTTACTTAAATGATGACGATGCCGTATTAATCGACATAATAGACACTTCGTGATCACGATCAATACAAAAACCAATAAAACACAAAGATGGTTTAAAGGAAACTCCTTTTATTTATGCAAATTTGGTACTCGTATATTTACCTATTTATTCGGACTAAAGACTACAATAAATCTGCATAAAATAAAAATTCATCGATAATCATATGTTTTTCCGAGGTCAATGCTTTATTAATATTTGGTCAAGAGTTCCGTATAAGTATTTATCTTCTCTGACTCATCACTTCAGAAAAGTTTTGTTAGGAATTTTGATGACGAAAATTAAATTAAAAAGTAAAACAAAAATCCAGCTTTAAAATTTCATAAAGAGCTTGCAAAAATAGTCGAAAAATTTGGGTATTTTACGAAAATAGTTAATTTAGATCCATATGCCAAAATAATTTTTCAAATTTTACTTAAACCCAAACTTTCATAAACAAAATTAAAAATAGCAAAGTTGATCGACTGTGAACTTTCTCCGAAAGTAAATTATTTAAATTAATTAATTTCAATAACTTTTACTTACCTTAATAAAAATATCCTTAATCAGAAAAACCAAATAGAAAATGCACTATACAAAACACTGCACCGTTTTTGTCTCACGCAAAAATTTCACTTACACTGTAAAATTCGGAAAAACGCACATTCGAGTTTTGATCGGAAAAGCTCGGGGCACTGAACCTTATTTCGCGGCGATAAGGTGCAAATTCGTGTGGACGTTTGTAGTGGGACGTATCTTTGAGACGCGCGCGCGCTGCACGCGTGTTAGCGACGTCGTGTGTGCCGCTATTTTGCGCCTGCGCGGATTTCGCGCCCACTGAGCGCCGCCGTGACACGGAATTTTGGGTAAACCACCGGTTTTCCTTTTTAAATCACTCGATATTTTTTTTAAATACATCAAGTATATTTGATCTTATATTTTTGTGTGATGGATGTAGTAACCAAGCCTTTATCAAAATTATTAATTAAAATTATTGTACAGAATTTAAATTAGAGCAGTACATAAGTTGTCGCGGACGTTTTAATAATTATTGTAAAAATTATCGTCCACTTTTTATTATTTAATTTAATGCTTATTATATTTATGTACGTACATTTTTTATTTCTTAAGTAAATAAATTATTTTCTGCTCTAGATTCATAAGATATTTTGCAAATATAATTAGCATAAACGTGGCTAATTTACGTCTAAATTAGCAAGAGCGCTCTAATTTTGTAAGTTTTTTGTAACATTAAATGTGTAGAGATTATGTAAACATAATATTATTCATGGGTTCATGACTAGACTAACAAAACAAAGCGCATCTTGCCCATGACCCCGTCTAACACCGCCTACACTGCGACAAAATAGTAATTCATATCTACATGAAGACTTACCGAAAGCTAGAGATAAAGATATATACCCGCTAAGTTAGAACGAGAGCGAGACCCTAGATATATGTCAATGTAGGAGTACTATTTGGGGTACTTTTTCTGTTTGTACCTCTAGTGGTACAACTTCCGGGAGTACTAGCCCCGCATCTGCATTCCCTCGCGCGAGAAAATTGACGTTTGCTTCATAAGTACATTATAAGTCAAAAAGTAACATTTCATTTGGCCTTATTTGTTTTTTTTTATTATTTTGACATTCCTTGGAAGTAATGAATTTAGTGTCTTAGTTTGATTTCATGTTAAAACTATAATTCAGAAACTATACTAGCGTGCGCTCACCAATTTCGCTAGGTGTCAAAATTGATTTACTATCGATACGGAATCTTCGCCAGTTTCTTGCATTCGCGGCGACTTTTTACAAAGTCTACGGACGGGGTAGCAAATTTTCGGCTATACTAGGTAAAGTAAGTAAAAACAATATTGTTTAAATAATATCGTGATTCTCGTTTTTTGTTGAGATTTTAGTTATTATATATTATTTTTATTTCTTTTTTTTATTTTCAGTGGACGATCTCTAAAATGCCATAAATTAAATATTTGAAAGTTCCAATTAAATATTTTACCCGTACCAAGCAATCAACTAATTCGATCGAAGTGGAAGACAGCTAAATAATACTGTATTTATTTTTCTTACTTTGATAAGTAGTAAATTATGATGCACGCCTTTTTGCAGTAATGCCTATACATGTATGTATTTATGTATGTATCTAATCTTGACCTCGTCAAAGTGCCACCCACTCGCGGTTTATCTGCAGTAGGTAGGCAAGACCCCAAATTGTAATGATGCTGTTTTGTTTAATGGGAGAAACTAATGATTCAACTACGGATTTAAGAATAAAGCTAAGAGTTTTCGCTTTTAAATGTTTATAGTCCGTGAAAGAATGGTGTGATAAATTGTTATGAAAGAAGGTTATTAACAGGTGATAAAATTATAGTTTTATTGAAGAAAGTTAAAATTTATTGCTATGATATTAAGATTACAAAGCGGGACGCAGCTCGTTGTAGCTCTTTAAATATTGTGGAGAATAATTTTAATTTTCCAATACATTTTAGTCACTCGAATTTTTTGTATACAAACTCGAAATTTTATCATTCGTAATTTTTCTGTCCTTATCTCAATTTGTTTAAGATCGGCGCACCTTGTCCATCGCATTGATTTCAACCAGCTGCCATCCTTACATTCACTACTTTCTATGTCGTATGTTGTTTTTAAAAATAGAGAAGATATTTATCAATTCGACCCGTATATGTATGTAATTTTATCAAAAGTACATAATTTTCGCGTATGTTAGTCTATTTTTTAAGGGTAGGGCTTTTGTGCAAAATCCGTCTGGGGAAGTACCACCCCCTTCCCTATTTCTGCCGTAAAACAGTCTGAAAGGTTAGGGAGCCAGTGAAATTACTGGCACACGGGACACACCGTCTTAGTTCTCAGGGTGGGCAACGTGCTTTGCTGTCTTATTAGTGTCAAGTTATGCCACTTTCCATCAGGTGGCCCACATGCTCGTTTGCTCACTTGTCACGTAAAAATAAAATATTTGAGCTTCTAAACAAATGTACCAAATTTCTACCAAATGTACCAAGTTTGTATGCTTGCACGCTTGAATGCTTTTGTACTTGTATGCCTAAGCTTATATTATGTTTATCCACGAATATATCAGAAACTAAAAGTCAGATTGCAATAATTCTTTTTTACTTGGACTAGGTATTATTAAACTTAGGGTACAGTGCAGTGCAAGTTTCATTAAAATCGGTTCAGTAAAACTAAAAGTCGACACATGTCAGGAACTAAAAGTCAGATTGCAATAATTCATTTTTAGTTGAACAAGGTATTTTTCAACTTAGGGGCACTGAGTGTATCATCAAAATTGATTCAGCAGTTCATTGAAATCGGTTAAGTAAGACTTAAACTTCCCGCATATGTCTGAAACTAATAGTCAGATCGCAATAATTCTGTTACTAGGTATTATTCAACTTAAGGTACAGTGCAAGTTTCACTAGAATCGGTTCAGCAGTTCATTAAAATCGGTTCAGTAAAACTAAAAAAGACAAATAAATAATTGAGCAAAGGTACTCGAACTAAAATAATATTACTTAGAAGTAGTTTCAATTACGACCGAAATAAAAAAAAAGTAGATATAAAAACGTAATTTAAAAAATTAAACTAACTTCCAGAGTGGAAAGCGAGAAATAAAGTTTTGAGTGATTCCCATTACGTCCCAATACCTACGCACCAAGTTGGTGCGTCCGTGGACATCGCAATTTTGTATTCCCAGTACGGCCCAACGCTTTTTTTATAGAAACTTTAGTACATTCGGAAACAACTGTCACAATTTTTTAATTATTTATTTAGTTAGTATAATAAAAGGCAGATACTTAGTATATTTTTCTAGTATATTTTTGACAGTAAAATCACGGCATCATCAATCAGTCTCCATAAAAATAGGCATAATAATCATGTTTTGAACCTAATTTGACTCTTATTTAGAATAAAAATTAACAGTTTAAATAATAAAAAATCAACAATACAAAATAATCAAAATCGGTCTTATTGTTATAATATTAAACCGTAAAAAGTTGTGATATCCATGTAATTTAACACTAAAAACCACCATAAAATAAACTTTATTGTTAACTAATTGGTTTTCCTGTACTCTATAATTCATAAACAATTCTGAAAACCCGATTGATAAGCTATAACTAAAGTTTTATCTTCTTAGTAAATAACGTTACATTGAAACATTTGAGGTAGAGTCGACTACCATAAGTCGACTATTAAATAGGCCTTTAGTCTGATGACAGTGATGACAGGAACAATAATTACATTATATTTGTATATTCTTTGTTTCGCTATCTTGCAATAATCAAATAATAATAAATATTTTAAAAACACTTTTGTTGTTAGCATTACTTTTCTTATAAAACGTCATAAAAAACGAAGTGGGACGTAATGGGAATAAAAATAAAATAAAATTTTCAATTCCCATTACGCACCAAAACGGTGCGTTGGGACATGGGACGTAATGGGAATCACTCAAAGTTTTTGAGGTCGGTGCCAACCTGAATATTAGGAATAAATATATTAAATAAATGACGTTTTACAGTTGCCTACTCACGACTACCACAGTGACGAGTTTACGTGTTTTATTCTGAATATTCAGGCTGGCACCGAACTCAAAAATTATTATTGCTCGCTTTTCAGTCTTGAAGTCGGTTTAATTTTTTTAATTACTTTTTTCCAGAATTTCTTTTAGCTGCTGAAATTAAACCACAGACAGCCTGTGGTCATATAGTCCAGGGTATTTAGAAACTTTTATATGAGTGGGTTTGAAGTAAATATAAATGTGACTTTTTTATTATTATTGTCCAAATTAAGTTTAAATACATATATGAAAAATAGTATTAAAAAATAAATGTATAGGGAAGATGACGAAAAATACATTTTAAACAAAAAAATTCGTATTATACGAGCCAAAAATACTTATGGGCCAATTCTTATTTATAATAATTGTAAATATTAGATAACAATATTTGGCATCATTATTAAACACTTTATAATTTTGCTTTATAATTTAAATTTATAAATATATATATTATTATTTTTCTAAGGAGCTATAAATATTTATGCCAATTTTAAAATGATTTATGACTCCTGATGAAATGCATTATTAGGTTTCACAATAATTAAAAATGTAAGTTGTAGGGAAAAGCCCCCTATGATATATATGCATTTATCTAATCAGCTATAAATGCTAATGGGCGTATTTCTTTTTAATTAATCATATCTTAGGTCTACTGATTAGCCTACATTCGAATATTTGACGTCGCAGATTGGGAATGTTGGAAAAATATATAATTATTGAATTACTTACGTAAAAATAGGTAAGACTGCTCTAGCGTACCGCGGTGCGGTGGTGGGCGAACGCGGCGGAGAAATCGAGGTAAGGGGGGAGGGGCACGAGCCACGCCAGCCGCCGCCACGGAGCAAAAACGCCGCCGACCGAATGTACCTATTCTATTTTTCAATTTGCAAGTTTGCGCTAGCGGGAATACCTACCTGCGTTGTAGACATCTTCGCGTTGTTAAACTGTCGGTACTATAGACTAATCTGTGGTATGGGACTATTTTTCTTTCTAACTAGGTACCTTAGATAAAACGTTCATAATTACTACCTACTTAAAAACTAAACTTGTGACCACGATCACACCAGCTTAATTCAAAGACTAATTTGGCATACATTGCTGAGAGGCTTGGTTATGTTAATTGCAATATCCTTACATCAACGAGCAATGTATGCCGAATAAGTCTTTGAATTCAGCTAGGTGTGATCGTGGCTTAATGTAAATTTTGGATTATTTCCGCAGTCCCCCAGTCCCGCTGGCACCCGAATTCCATAAATTTTATTACATTTTACATTGTTATCGTTTTATAGTTTTCAACTAGTACCGTCGGCATAAAAAGTGTTTCAAGGTAAGAAAATGAACTTTTAGGGCACCGAACCAAAATGATAAACACCGAACCCTTATGGTGCAACTTCGTCTGTCTGTCTGTCTGTCACACCTGTTTATTAGCAACCACGCTATGACTTGAAAGGAATAGTTTTAGAATATGTTTGCCCAAATTTATTAAAAACATATTATTATTGTAAAAGGGGCCTAAATAGGGTGGGCAAAATTTTAAATTATCGTTACAAGGTCGAGTGGGGTATTAAAGGGTGTTACCGGTACATTCCAAAATAAATTCTTATTCAACATATGTATAAAAGTAGCATCCCCCCTCCCCCCTTCTTATCTCCGAATTTTGCAAAAGGAGAAATTTTAATTAAGTATAGTAGATAGAGGTTATGTAAATATTACAGGAAAACTAAAACGATCACTCTCAGTAGCAGTTTTTTGAAATCTGCTAAACACTCATCATAATGAACTTTATTGCCTATACTTAAACATATTAAACCCTTGCACCCTCGGCGCCCGAGTCCGACTCATATTTGACTTGTATTTTCAGTAGCTGTCGAGACTTAATACTAATTTGGTTCTAGATATGAGAAATACGCGGGTGACGAAAGTAATTTAACTTAAAAATAATCAGAATGAAAGGTGATGTTTCATAAATGTATGGAGCCTGGGCTATCAGTATTGACATATTGACAAATGTATTTGATAGAGGCGACGCTTGCACATGACTCAACTTTGATGTGTGTCTCAAAATAGTCTAGGCAGTGAATTTTGCAGTTGTATGAGATTTTCACAATAAATCCTACAACAGGGATTTTTTGTAGTTTCTTAGAATATGTCATTCCAGCTTTAAATTTCTGGTTTTCTCCCGATAAAAGATTGAGATTTTTTTTTAAATTATTTAAATAGTCTTACTTTGGTATATCTTCCGAAGAATAATTTCTACACAGGGGATTTTTCCTGACAAGACTTTTTACTAATAAATGAAGCTAAGCTTAGAATATCTCCTCTCAATAAAAAGAGATAAAAAAAGGAAAACAAAATGTTACGAAAAATTACTATTATGTATATACGAAATTCTACACTAGTGATCTTTTTGTAATAGTATTATAATATTGTAAAGATCAATGTCACAAGTTTTCCCTTCAGTGACTTGAGAGGTTTTTTTAAAAGTACATTTAATGCCTTTTCATGCCTACGCATTAATTCTACAGTCGGAATTTGTTTAAAACCTTACAGAGTGTTATTTTTTAAACCGAATTATAAAAATTTCTCCTATGGCGAACACGAGGAATTCCTGTAATAAAAAATAAAAACAATAGTATTAACGAGTGCATGGAGCGGGGTGCGGGCGGGGTGGGGCGGTCGGCGTCCGTCGGTGATGGCGCGCTCGCTGTTTGTGTGAGCGACGCGACGCGGGACGTGGACGAGATAGTTTGTGGCGAATTTCCTTTTCTTACTATAGTAGAAATTACATTTAGGTAAATGGCTGAAGTAGGTACACAATGGTAAACTTTTTTTAAAACCTGTGTTACGAGTGGAGCTACAAGCGGAACCTGTAGTGCTAACAAAAATTATATTTTAGTTGCCTAAATATTGAATATACCTACCTATGCTTAGGTACTTAATTTGGTAAAAACAGTTTAAATAATAGAATAGCCTCAGGTTTGGGGGGGAAACGGGAAATACGAAACCAAGCTCAAAGACGATTAGCGCGCAAGAAAGCTCATATATATTTTGTTGACCTATTTGGCTTGGGTTTTTCGATTTTCGTGTAGCCCAGCAATTATGTTCTTAAGGTGACACCCACGCCAAAACTACCGCGCAAGTGCTCGGAATTTTCAACTTAATTAATTGAAATCTACAAAAAATGGAGACGTAATTTTTTTTATTATTACTTCAATATATTTGCTAGAAGAACATGGGGCCCAAAACACGATTTGGTAAAATTTTCTCGATAGAAAAAAAACGCAAAGTAAGCTCTAATTTCGCTTTTTTAGACATGTTTCTCAGACTAAAATCCTGAACGATTTAATTATTGTAAAATAATGGGTAATTTATTTTATGTCTACTTCTTACTCATTATATGTATAATGTACGCTTGGGATTAGTTTTTCAATATTTACATAATATCATTTAATAAAAACACTTAAACACAAAATTTGCGCACCCGCGACGCGCGGCAAAAGACGTAAGTACCTACCCATAACCACCAGGCTGCAGCACGCGCTAATATAAACATTATTTCAATGGCATGACGTGCGATATTTGTGTATCTCGAAATGTACTTGCTTATTTGTGAATAGACTTCACCTTAAGTGTGTCTAGACTCCTGGCCATAATACCTACCTAACTACCTACCTACCTACCTAATAAATACATTGAAACTGTGAAAGTGTTGCGTTTGCGTACGAGTAGGTAGGTAGGTATAGCTACCTAC
Organism: Athrips mouffetella; assembly: GCA_947532105.1. Taxonomy (NCBI): domain Eukaryota; kingdom Metazoa; phylum Arthropoda; class Insecta; order Lepidoptera; family Gelechiidae; genus Athrips; species Athrips mouffetella. Next base: position 8,174,970 of record OX383960.1, on the reverse strand, counting down.
CTACCTAATAAGCAGGCTAGAAATTTGTAGGTAGGTATACCTACCTACCTACTCGTACGCAAACGCAACACTTTCACAGTCACAACGTTTCATTATCATAATTTAGGTAGGTAATCAATGTAATTTTATGTACACGTATAGGTGAGTAGGTAAATGTAACGCTTGAAGACATATCTTTAACTCAAAGATTACAAAAAAACATTAATCACAAAATTTGCCAAAACACCGGCTATCGGCCATTTGATTTGGTTATCGACCACCCGTGTACCGGTTATCGGCCTCGTAATTCACTGTAGAAAAATGAGTCTTATTAAAGAGCTCAAAAGGTTGGTAGTAGTTTGAAAGTAAAACAATTAATTAAACCACAATTATCAATTTATTTGCTCCAAAATCAAATCGATAATAAAGGTTCAAACTAAGGTAATTTTGAATTTATCATCATCATCATATCAGCTGAAAGACGTCCACTGCTGGACATAGTCCTCCCCTTCAGATCTCCATGAGGACCGGTCCTGCGCTACTCGCATCCAGCGGCTTACCACGATCTTGACCAGATGGTTGGTCCATCTTGTGGGGGGCCTGCCTACGCTTCGTCTTCCGGTACGTGGTCGCCACTCTTTACGCCCCATCGGCCATCGGTTCGTCTTGCGATGAGCCCGCCCTGCCCACTGCCACTTTGGATTGGCAATTCTCGGGCTGTGTCAGTTGCTTGGTTTTTCTGCGGATCTCGTCATTTCTGTTACCTCCCGCGGAGAGATTCCGAGCATGGCTCTTTCCATGGCCCTTTGGGTGACTTTGAGCTTTCTGATGGCGTCCATCGTGGGCGGCCGCGTCAGGATGTCATATTTCATCAGTAGGCACTGGTCGGAGACTTTCGTCTTGGGACGCTGCGGTGTTTTGGGCGTCAGGATGTTGCGGAGCTTCCCGAGCGCTGCCCGTCCGAGTCGGGTTCGACGAGTGGCCTCTTTCTCTAAGTTGGATTTGCCCAGCTGGACTGTTTGTCCCAGGTATGCGTATTTATCGACGGTTTCGGGCGTGGAGTCTCCAACTATGGTTGGAGTGGGTGCGGCAAGGGCGTTGGATACAGTTTTCGTCTTATCCATGTTTATTTTGGAACCCATTTGTTTTGAAGCTCTACTGATGTTGTTGAGAGTCGTGCCGAGATCTTCCAGGGTCTCAGCCATTGCGACTGTGTCGTCGGCAAATCGAAGGTGTTTCATGTACTTGCCATTGATGTTGTGTTGATGCCAAGTCCTTTCCAGTCCAGGAGTTTTGGAGCGTCTTCCAGTGCAGCGGTGAACAGTTTTGGAGATGTGACATATCCCTGTCTCACTACTCGCGGCGACTGGATGGGTTTGGAGTCCTGGTCCTGGGGACGAGCTGGTATGGTGGCGTTCTTGTACGGATCCTTCATCATTTCAATGTACCGATGGTCGACTTGTCTCGTCTGGAGGGGTCGTGGCGCGGCCTACATCTCGATCGAATTGAAGGCTTTCTCGTAGTCCACAAAGCCTTCGATTCGATCGAGATGTGGGCTGTGCTGTGGTCTCTCCTGGGGTGCCAAGTCGACTATCTGTACGGGAATGCCGCTGTGTCGGTTCGTCTTCGGGCGTTTGGGAGGCTTCGCAGTATCTTTGCGTCCAGAGTGCCGCGGGGTCTCAAGACGAGGGTCTTTGACCAGTGTGTGTTGCAAGTGGTGACATCCATATGTCACCACTTGCAACACACCGGGGCGTGGCCGCTCGCGGTGGGCCTTGACTGGGGTATCAAGGTCACCCAAAGGGCTATGCTCGGAGTCTCACTGCGGGATCGATTGAGGGGGTCCGCAGAAGAACAAGAGTGGCTGACGTAGCCCTGAGAGTCGCTAGACTGGGGTGGCGGTGGGCAGGGCATCTCGCAAGAGTAATTTACGCCTGCCTTGAAACTCGTGCTCTCCAATTTCAATAAAAAAAAAACAAATATATGAAAATTATGAATGCCATTTATCGAACACTTATTAATTTCCACAGCCAGAAACAGGTCAATTTTTTACCAGTTTCTAATCGGTTGTGTTGTGTTAATTTCCTATGGTCGCAAATAGGTTTATATTTTACTATTAATCGGCATATTGTATTTCCTACAGCCGGAAACAGGTGTAATGTTGACTAGTTATCGGCCGTTATTTACATGCTACGGCCGAAAACAGGTTAAATGTTGACTAGTTACCGGCCGTCTTATATTTCATACGGCCAGAAACAGGTTTGATTGTGACTAGCTATCGGCCGCCTAACATTCGGAACTTTAGAACGTCATATCTTCGAAAATAGAAGCCATATTAGTGGCCGGAATCTAGTTGTGAATACACAAAAATCTAGTTGTTTATAAATTTAATGGGATCTGAGTCAGCAACTTTAAGGTTTCCACAATAAACATAAAGAAAAAAGTCCTAAATAAAACCGGTCTCCAACCTCCCATGTCGATAACTGAATTTTGAAGAAAATGGTGAACGGGTTTACCGGCCTCCATAAATATCATAAATGATGAAAGTTTGATGAGTTTTGGGGCTTTAATATTAAAATTTAATATGTTAGGATCACACAAACCACGCCATACACCAATAGACAAACAGTCACACTTTAAAACTTACCTTGAAATTCAATCCACTTGCAATTTTTTTTGCTAAATTTTGTACAGGTCTACTCAGCAAATTTTAAAATGGCAACTGAGAGCATGGTTTTAGATTTTGGAAGCTAAAGGAGTGATCACACCTAGCTGAATTCAAAGACTAATTCGGCATACATTGCTGGGAGGCTTGGTTATGGTAATTGCAATATCCTTACTACAACGAGCAATGTATACCGAATTAGTCTTTGAATTCAGCCAGGTGTGATCACTCCTTAAGCTGTCGTATAATCTATAGTGAAGTTAGTCCGGATTGAATGGCGCGCAAATTAGAGAAAGATGGCCTATGAAACTTCTATTATTCAAAATATTGTACTAAAAGGCCGATAAGGGGTAGAGGCCGGTAAACCGGTACGCTTACCCTACTTGTTTTTTTTCTTCCGATCCGAGGCGCGTCATACATAACTTCGAAACAAATGAAATGAGAAAGAATCCTGCGGGCGGGGCGGGCGGCACGTGTAGCTATAAAGCTATCCTTTTCGCAAACGGGAAGCAAGCAGTGCAATCAAGGTCACGCGCATTAGGAATATTGTTAGAAAAGTGCGTTTTTATGTAAATAATGGAATAAAAATAATTCTCTTGTAATTGACGAGCGATATTTTGTTTTTAGTAAGATTAACTGTAACTGTTTACAGATTAAAAAAAGTTTAGGTGTAGAATTAATGTACGAGGTAAAATAATATAAAAAAGACAAAAAAAATAATAATAAATAAGTTCTACGTATGTCACCGTGGAGAAAATTTACAGGCTTACTCGAAATTACTTTTTTTAAGCTTTTCCAAAAAATCCCCACCTGTAAGAATTTGTAAGTATTATTTATTAATGATTACGTTTAAATTTATTTTATCTCTGAAAATACTTGAAAAAAACTGGAGAATTTATATTTATAGGATAAATGTTAAAGCAATTAATAAAATTATACAACATCCCTTATGTAGGATTTATTGTTTACGAGCAAGACAATATAGTTTATTTTCCCCCCTTTTTCGTTTTTGGTATGGAGGGGGGTGAAATTATTTTGCAAAGTTTTCTAACTACATCAAAATATTTTTTAGAAAAGAAATCAGGAATGTAGGAATTAATGTGGATTTTTTATTAGAATGACCGTACTAAAAGCCCAAGAATGCACTGGTGAGTACGAAACTACTCATCTGTTATCAACAACAATAGGGAACATGCATAAATTTTATTAGTCGCATTTATTAATAAAATATGAAAATACCGTACTAGAGATGACAAAAAGTGAAATTAAAATTTAAATCGGCTAAGAAATACGGCCGATATTAGCATTTAAAACTACTAATTAGACAGAGAGATCCGACATGAATAGTGACGTCACAATTCACTACAGCTCTATAAACTCCATATTAAATTTCGTTTTGCTAGAAAGGGACAGAAACAAATCTTCGATGGCTTATATCTTTTTTAATATTATAGTTATTCGAAAAATAGTTTTACAAGTCTGTTTATTACATGAATGAGAATAAATTTCTTATATAAAAAAAATTCGTGCATGTTCCCTATTGGCCACGCGAGTTCATCTCAGTGCTCAGTTCACCTACCTGGGCGACCGGCGCCGATAACTTGGATATCCATTCTCACCAGTGACTGTTTCACTGACGAATACTTTCGGAAATCTTTTGAAGCAACGCCCGTTTTTCATACATGGTGAATTTAGATTCACGATACCGCAGGGCCCGTGAATCATATGAGCCTTAATATTATTCTGGGTCCAGAAGCTCTGCACTAATCACTTGGTTAAGATCGTTGGGCCTGATCTTATCTTAAAGCCACAAAAGGTTATGTGAGTGTGGCAGGCCATGCTTTTGCCATTCAATGGAGTACATAAAGCAGTGGACATTGCCAGTTTTCATAAGAATTTTTATAATCACATAAGTATTATTATTCATAGCCATTTCATGGCCAACTTGTTTTAAGTAACCATTGGTAACCATAGTAACAAAATGATGAGCAAATAAACCATAACCATGAACCTTAAAAAAAATCAAAAACGGATTCTCGATATTTGTATTTGGACCAAAGACTTGAACACAAAGTATAAACCTACAGTGTTTTGTTATCAGTTCCGGATAAAATCCACGATCAAAGTTGACTTCTGAAATGTACTGACTTTGTACTATGCCAAAGTTTTTTTTGTGGTTTCCTATTTCTCGACAATTTTTCAAGTTTTTTTTTATATGATGTTATTCTGGGACATACACTATCAATATTTAAAGTTTCGTCAAAATCCATTCAGTAGTTTTTGCGTGATGCTCGGTCAAACAGACAGACAAACAAACAAACAAAAGGTTTGTTTTAGACTTTCGCACTTTTAAATCCTTTCCTTTGTAATCCTTTCCTAGGCGAGGTATCATCCCGCCCTCGTATAACAACATCAAAATCACTCGTTTCATTATGGCGAATAGGATGGAGAGAGCAAAACGCATATATCCAGTTATTTCTTCTTTCAATCTGTTCCCAACATAAGTAATAATACCATGAACAGCTATTATTGACTTATGATGTAATAAGATCATGTAAAAATTTTATATAATAAGTGCTGATGTTGTCTCAAACAAAAATAAATAAATCGTTAAGTGAAGCAACCAATCCTTCATGTTCAGTTTTTTAATATCACAAGTTCGTAAACGAGCAGGTGGGCCTCCTGTTGGTAAGTGGTCACCAACGCCCATGACACCCACTGTCTTATTAGTGAAATAATTTGACACTAATTAGACAGCAAAGCACGTTACCCACCCTGAGAACTAAGATGGTATATCTCATGTGCCAGTAATTTCACTGGCTCCCTTACTCTTCAAACCGTAACATAGCAGTACCACTGCTGCTTTACGGCAGAAAAAGGCAAGGGGGTGGTAATTTCCCAGAAGGACTTTGCACAAAAGCCCTACCGCCTGCCAAAAATACTCAGCGAAGTATTTGGAATAAAACTTTTCCAGCTGACGGTACTTCTAAGCAAAATTAACTTTTAATCGGCTTTATAAATAAAATTTTAATTCGGGTACCAGTGGGACGGGTGTCTTCGGGACTGGGGGACTGTGAGACGAACCCTAAATTTTTGATTGACGTACTTGCTTACATCTTGCGAGTTTTACGATAGCGATTTGACGAACGACTCCTAAACAGAAGGTACTGATAATTACTTGCAGGGTGTAAGGGACAGCCTTCCGAATAGGTACGGAAAGGGCATGATCAACGTAATGAACAACTTTCAGCGAATAAAACTTTCAGGAAATGAAGTGAATGAATAAAGTTGCTTGTATGGAGAGGCTGATATTTTTTTTATTTCCTGAAAGTTTTATTCGCTGAAAGTTGTTCAGTTACGTTGACTGATCATGCCCTTTCAGTATTCGGAAGGCTGTCTCTAACAGAAAATGGTTCGCGTGAAACAAAAGTACCTGGTCGACCGAGCTTCTCTCTATATTAGCCGCCTCGACATGAAAATATCATCGGGTGAGCAAGCTATGTTACCCGCAAACAGATGGCGCTGTAGGTTTCTGTATAAAACGCGGTATTTTAAAATAATGCTTAAAAACACGAGGAAAACTAATTTTCCCAGACATAAGACCTTTCTTTTCGCCCACTAAAACCCCCGTATGGTTAATTTCATTGAAATCGTTAGAGCCGTTTTCGAGAAACGGATTACAAATATTGCTCGTTTAATAGGACTTTTTCTTTTGAAAATTCTCGATAAACTATTTCAATCAATAACAAACTTTCTTTCATTTATAAAACACAGATGTTTCACCAATCAACCTCTAAACTAGTTTCTCGAGTTCATCAATCACATTAGCGCGGTCACGGATTCGAACGTGGTACTTTCGTCGGTGCGTGCCGCCTATTACCACTTTCGTTCCTGCACCGTTGTGTCAGATAATTGCTTATTAGCTAGTAGCTGGCCGATATTAATTGGACATTTAGGTTCCTTGTGCGTTGTGAAACTGATGGCTTAGTTTGATAGGTTGTACCTATCTGTTAGTTCGAAGTCATAGCTTTCCCCTCTTTGCTCCGTGGGTACTTTCGTTTTTTAAGAGGTTACCCGCATCCAACTAGCGCTCCCATCAGTTAAAAAAATATTACTCGCTAAATACAAAACTTATCGAAAATCTGTCTTACAAAATTAAAGTAAAGGTACCCTAGTTTATTTAGAACCTATCAATCCTGAAAAATATATTTCACTGTAGATATAGATACAAAAAGTGCGAAAAACGGCCACTTTTAGCAGTTTTTGTATCTGTATCTACAGTGAACTATATTTTTCAGAATTGATAGGTTCTAAATAAACTAGGGTACCTTTACTTTAATTTTGTAAGACAGATTTTCGATAAGTTTTGTATTTAGCGAGTAATATTTTTTTAACTGATGGGGACGCTAGTTGGCTGCAGGAAAGCCCTTAAATAAATTGGATATAAAATCGCTTTGTTTTACCATCTAACAGGTTATTTAGGCAAAGTATTAGTAGTAGGTAAATTAGCCCGCTCCGAATTGCACCCGGAGGAAAGGTGCCGATTGCGCTGACGGCGTTACTATGTCGAATCTCTACCGAAATTCGGTGCGGGAATCAGTTCCCAATCCCCTAATTTCCATACGAAGGATCTCGCCTCTGGTTTACTATTATATATTCTGTGCCTCTGCACACCAACTCCTCGAATGTTAATTTGAAACTTAATTTAATATTGTTCTCTATGCTAGTGACAGCCTACGTGGCGCAGTGGTAGCACAGAATAAAGTAATATCATAAATAACGGACACTCTCCGCCCCCCGCTCCCCTTGCAATCTACTCCGCACCCCCGCGCGCATCCGCCCGCGAGATTCTCGTGGTCCTCCTGAGGGTCTTTTGTACTGAATACGGCCTACGCGACCTGCCAGTTTTAAATTTTAAATTCTCGCTGATGTATGTAGTGTCCAGGTTATGGTGGTAGTACAGGTTCTAGGTGCAAGTGTCGGCTGTGACATATTTCCAAGGGATGAGTTTGTTTGTGTTTGTGCGCATGTTTATACGAGTATCCGGCACGCAGGATATAGTCGTGTCCGTGTCTATCATCATATTACATTTATCTCTATCGCTTGCGGCTCTTATGTTAATGCCGAGACTATGAATGTGATAAATAGTTTTTAATCATATCACCATAACATCCCATGAAACGTCCAATACAGGACAGGGAGCTCCCTCCAAAACTTCAGCAAACGCGTAGTACATAGTTACCACGCTTGTAAGCATTATTGGTGACCGCAGTATGTAAGATGGTACGATACACAGAAGGATGCTGCTGCCCATCCTGGGTTCATGCCCTTAGACGCCTCTTATGACACCCACTGACAGAAAAGGGTTATTGGTACTATTCTTTGTCGGCACCACTTAAGAGGAATAGTACAAAAACAGCACAGACTAACAGACTTATTGGTAAGTACTTTACACCAATTAAAATGTGACTAAAATGTCTAACGGCCATGTGCACAAAACGTCTTTAAAGTTAAAGCGTCTTTAAATCTATTTCTGTCACTTTCTTTGTCAACAAATCCGAAAGAGTCAGCAATATACTCAAAGGAGCTTTAACTCTAATTACGATTTGTGCTACTGGCAGTAAGTGCCAAACAACAAAGTAACGATTATGGCAATAGTTAGGGTGCTGGCTGCAATTTGGGTATATGATTTGCTCATGATTCATATTAATAGGAATAATAGATCAGCTCAATACGAATCGATTTGGTCCTTATAAGTTTTTCTGTGCGTCGCTGCGTTTTTGATTATTGCATTATCACGGGACGAAGTAGTGAATTTTTGCATTTTAAAGCGCTGTAACTTTACGACGCAGGGCTATTATGGTGGCAGACCATTTTTCTGGGGTTTTTGTATTTAATCAGATAGTCTGCCAGGTGTATGTTTCATTGTCAAATTTCAAAATAGTTAAAACTTAATTACTTAAAAACGCAGGAATGTGGATGCTCCTTATCATCAGTCAAAGAGGCAGACATAAGCAAATCATATAGAAATTTGTCCTTTATCTCCCTTACTACAAACAGAACTAATAATCAAGGAAATCTATTCACCGGTAAAGAAAAACTGTGAAAAGTATCTGATGTAGTCAAGAGCGCATCAAGCTTGATACATACATTACCGTACCGTTCTTATTTCAATAGACGTACGGGCTAAGCTTGACCTGTCGTTGACTGTACATGTGAAGTCACGCGTTGAGCGGCGACTGTATAATGTAATGTATAGCGATACATCCGTGACAGACGAGTGACCGTAATATTTATGCAATGTGTACCTAGACCGCTATCACACCTGCCAGAAACTAATTCGGCATACATTGCTGGTTGAAGTAAAGATATTGGAATTGACAGAACCAAGCCTCCCAGCAAGGTATGCCAAATTAGTCATTGAATTTAGAAAGGTGTTATTGCGGCTTAAACTTGACAAACACAGTTACCAAATACTAAGATGCTTTTCTAACTATATTCAGATTCAGATATTTTTATTCAATGCAGATTCTTTACAGAATACTTATTGAATGTCATGCAGAATACAATGCAAATAGAGCGAGTCTACGCCGTTTCGGATCGTGCTATGGCAGCGTAAAAGATACGGCAAGAAACCACTGCAGCACGGCCTACTTTAAGAGTCGGCTTTTTACAATTTGTTTCTTGTGTTTCGCTGGAATATACAATACAAAAGCTAACTTCACTTTTTGATTCGATCTCGTGTTGTTTGGCTTTAGAAAAGGAACAACTGAACATATTCTAAAAATAAGTTAAAAAATACACAATCCTTAACAAAATATGTTATTTTACGGGAAAAACGTTTAAAGTGGCTGATATGATGATGATATGATGAGCGTTGCGTGAACAGCAGAGTTATTCATGGTCATTTTTATTAACAAATTGTAAAATAGATCTGCGCTAAGTAATTACAGTTTCTTGAGTGGTATTCTACCAAACTCTTGTTTAACTTATTTAGTCTGTTCTTGATTAAATCTGCTACAGTTTGACCCAATTCTCAAACGCTATCATAAATATCACACGACAAAAATAAAATCAAAGACATTTTTTAATCTACACGTATTTCGTCGAGTAGACTTTTATGGAGGTAAATAAGAGACTGGTCTGGCAGGTAACATTCTAGGTTCGGTCGGTGGGCTACTAAACACATGTTTATATACCTATTAACCATCGAGGTTGGGCACAGTACCTGGGCTACACTTCTAAGTAGCTAAAATACTCTTTAAATATTCAAGGTCGTTTATATGACAATTGTTTAAACAAGAATTTTTATAAGAAGTTCTCAATTTTTTGGAAAGCATGTTCATCATTGCTCTAGTCTTACTCCGTTTAACGGAGAAGACGGCTATGTCACTCTTCAGCTCGTCAGTAGAAACACTTTTGGACCTTATAGCGTGGTAATACATAAATTAATTTAAATAACCACCAACAGTTTTTACAAAATTTATAGGTACAAACTAAGCTTACTAGTAAACCAATTATAGGTGTTCACTTAAAATCTAGAAAATATGCATGATCGGAAACAATTTATTTATAGTTTTTTATTAAATTCACTTACTTATAGATAGATTTATGAAAGTTTTTTTTAAATCTCTTTTTTATACTGATATATTGACAAAAATAATATATCAACATCAACATACTTAAGATTATAAATGGAAGTTGCCCTATGAATAAAGCAATTACGAACGTAATTAGTGTTACTGAATTCACATCGAAATAGGGGTTTGTGTCTTAAATTTGTTCTGTTAGGAACTGCGTACAGAATTATATTTGTCAACTCTGGACAATCTAAATGGTTGTTGATGATTTTATACAGAAGAATCTGATCAGTCAACTCACGTCTCTTTGCAAGAGGTAATATTCCATGATGTTTACAAGCCTCATCATAACTATCAAATTTAACTCCACAAACAGAGTTAAGATATCGTATAAACTTATTTTGTACTCTGTCTAATGCAGACACATATTCATTATACTGTGGATTCCAGATTTGGCTAGCATATTCAAGTTGACAACGAACGTAAGTAAAGTAAAGTATCTTTATTGCCTGAATATTTGAGAACTTTTTAGAATGCCTTATAATGAAGCCTAAGGTTTTCATAGCTTTACCCACAATGTAATAAATATGTTGATCAAATAAAAGTTTATTATCTAAATAGACGCCAAGTCTCTTGCAAAATTTTTCCTTATCAGTGCATTATTATGCAGCTGATAAGGATAGTTAATACTATTGATATTTCTTGTAAATGAGACCACGAAACACTTCTTAGCATTCAAATGTAATCTATTTTCTATACAATATTGACTAAATCTATTCAAATCTTGTTGCAATTTTGAAGCATCTTCAAATGATCTTATTTTCATAAAAATTTTTAGATCATCTGCATATAGTAATATTTTTGCGTTCTGAAAGCACTCCGTAATGTCATTTACAAGAATGTTAAACAATAATGGTTCTAAAATGGATCCTTGAGGGACCCCAGATGTCGTTAAAACCAATCAGATTTATAGCCACCAACCACCACTGCCTGGCTTCTATTTTTCACATAAGAAATAACCCAGCGTAATAGAGTTGAAAAAGTTTCTACCGACGTGCGGTTGACCATACCTAGTGGTTTTTACACAGATCGACTGCCATCTAATCTTCACAATCCAGGGGGCAAATAAAACCCGGTCCTAAGGTTTCGCTAGTATTAGAGGCGAATCTGAATGTCAGAGATCTCAAGCCGACAAGGGACATTAGGGTATTTTCCAGCAACTTTTGAACGTTCAACTGGATGGCGCTGCTGATCATTGTTAGGAAAGTAGAAAATGGAAACACTAATACGAAACTAAACTAAAAAGACATTTATTTAAAAAAGCCATAAAAAAAATTACCAATAATGATAAGCGCGCCACCTATCGACACTTAAAAGAATGTAGTTGACAAACGTCACAGAAAATTGCCTAACTACTACGAGTACGTGACCACAGAGTGCTAAATAAACTAACAAAACAAACACTGACTTTAGTTACATCCCAGACACTACATACATTGAGCCAAAGATTTCGGACCTCCTTGCTTCGCTCGGAATAAATACCTTGCTAATTTATTTTACTATGGGATGACATCTGTCAACATGTCCCAAATTTTTATGTCAAATCATCAATGATCACTAGGAAATATTCAAAATAACCCGTAAAATCCATAGAACGACGCCTTCACCACCTAGTGACAACTTATTTCTTTAATCCTCCTTCTAATTACCCTTATTTTTCTGTGCATTGAGCCCTTGTTGAGCCCGAATTTCAAATTTGAAATTGGAAGGTCGCATAGGCTCGCATATTCAGGGCCCTGAGTCAAGTTGCTTTCTACAATCGCAAACGCTAGTAGAATAGAATGAAATTGTACGGGAATGACATTAGCGATAGAAATGTTGCGTCACAGCTAATGTCAATCCCATACATTTTTATTCTATTCTATAGCGTTTGCGATTGTAGAAAGCATCTTGACTCAGGGCCCAGTACAAAAGACTCTCAGAAGGACCACGAGAATCTCGCGGGCGGGTGCGCGCGGGGGTGCGGGGTAGATTGCAAGGGGCGACTGTCAGTTCTGTATGATAGTACTATTACTTTATTCTGATTCTGTGCTTTAGTCTAGGTTACCCAAAGAAATTTGACAAGGAGGTTTTTGTTCTGAGAGGTTACCCATTGTAATGACACTGGCCATAGAGTGACTTATATTTGCTTATTACAAAACTTTTAGAAAGGCGACAGAATTCACAATTTTCGCTTGACGATGGGCAGTGTTGCGTTTTCACAGATTTCGTTTGACACCTCAAAAACTAAGACAAGTGTGAAGATTATGAATTCACACGTTTGTTTTAGCACACTAGCCTGTTTCAGTTGTGTCACATTTGTTTAGATAATAAGTAACGTTCCATATTAAACTTTTAGATATGATAGACGGCAAAAGATGAGTTTGAAAGTTTTTAAAAGGTTTTTTTTTTTTAGCCTGTGCTGTCCCACTGCTGGGCAAAGGCCTCCCCCCTACGTTTCCACTCCTCCCTATCGATCGCCATCGTCGGCCACTCCTCTTCGAAAGCAACCAGGTCATCCCTCCATCGCTTTTTTTAAAAGCTTTTATTTTGAGAAATTTTAAGATACAGCACGCTGACAGACAGACATCGGAAGCGTATCCATAGGGTCCTGTTTTTCACCCTTTGGGTACGGAACCCTAAAAAAATGGGGTAAGCGCTTTTATTTGAAAACCTGAGTTCTTAGTTCTTTTTCTACATCTAATAAAAGCTTTTTTTTTTAAATTTACCATTATTTTTTGTATTTAATTTAATCAAATGATCCACTTCCCGATTTCCGAAGCTGAAATTTTGCAACCGTATGTAAATCGGGTGACAATGAAGTATTATTAAATGAATAGCAAATCTCACTAATTGATCTCATTAATAAATCAAGTTGACGGTTTGGTGCAAGGATGGCTGACTACATTTCAAATTATCTCAGACTGCTTGAGTGCCTTGACATCATGCTTGATTTACCGAATACTTAGTTGGTAAGACATTTGAAGATATATTGTTATAGTACGCACCCTCGCTTGCTTATTTTGTCTCATCATCAACATAAAATCCCATAGAACGTCCACTGCAGGACAGGGAGTCCCTCCAGAATTACAGCTTTTGCTGAAACAATGTGGAGAGCAGCAGAGTAGCACCATGGACCGCGGTTATTGGTGACCGCAGTATGTTAAATGGCCTCTTACGACAACCACGAGTAGAGATTGGTTGGTACTATTCTTTTATTTTATAATATTTTTCTATTCGTCCTCTGTAAAAAAACATCAAATAAAGCCTTCCTTGTACCTACTTATTAGGTCTTTTACGCAGTTGGTAGTGAAGCCTTCTGCTTCCCAGGATCTATCGCCAGCCCACGGCAAACTTTGTGTGATGAACATACGTGTTTGTTAGTTTATATATGTATTGGATACGAAATATCCCCTCATATTTTTTTATACATTAATCGCCACGATTATTGGCAACGGGTTGACACTTCAGAACGAAGAAAGCTAGTTAGAATGCTGCTGCCTGTAGACTAAAGGATATTTATTTTTTCTTTAGGCATTTTTTGCTGTAAATTGACGACACATACGGGAACTTTTGATGGCGATACAATATAATCAATCTATACACTTAGAGAATATTGTTCAGTTTATCGTAATAGCATGCGAGTAATACTAATACATGAACCGATGATTCAGGCAGCACAATGGGCGGCCGCAGTAGGCAGAAGCTTACTATTTATGCTAAACTGATGGCACCATCTTTAGTCAAGTTCATTCATACTCATTCATAAAATAATGTAACAGTACATCATTATTACTGACTGCGTCTTGCGCGACTTCAGTCTTTATTTCGTTTGAACCCTACAAGCGAGTTACTTGTCAACTTATCACTTAACTCGGGAAAGACGCAAGTTACTCGCCACTTTGCTGTACTTGTCTGTCTGTTTCTGTAGTCTGACAATACCAATACTACGCACTTAATAAACAGGTTATTATGGAGGAATACAAAACAAATACTTTACAAAAAATTAGTAAAAAAATTGAGTTTTTACCGTTATAGACTAAAAATCGTAAAAAATTATAAACATCGAAGACATGGGTGGAATTACTCAAAATGTCGCGCGTGGAGTAGATTCCCTTTTAACTATATTCTAAGTATCACAATCTTAAAATCAGCAGTCCACTTTTTGCCTTCGATTGTCTAGATTGTGTTATGGTGAAGGTCGGAGCGAAGATATTTTAATTGGAAATATGTCCTAGTCCTTTTGGGTCCTACCTAGCACGTCCTGGCTGTCAGCAGGCCTGTATTTTATGGCGTTCTTACGAATTATACGTAACAAGTAACTGTTTTAAATTTTTAACAAACTGTATATGTATGGCATGAAAGTGAAAATTTAAATCGTCGCAGTTTAGGTCAGCTTGACACATTGTTAGTGATTACTAACCTCCAAACGCCTCTGACATGACCAAGTGTTTGTTATTTCTGTAAAAAACAGTTCAGTAACTGAACCTTGTCTGAAACTGTGGTATAGCCTCCGCGATGTGGCGATTAGAGTGTTCGGTTCTCGTTCCGGAGGTTCTTGATTCGATTCCCGGTAGATACTGTTAAAAAAAATAGTTTGTGAGACTAGTTAGACCCGATCGTCTGAAAAGTTATATAATTCAGTGCGTCGGAAGGCACGTTAAGCCGACTTTAATATATTAGTTGTGGTACCACTATCTACGGAATTATTTAATAGCGAGCCATGTCAAAAGTCTCTGGCGGCTCAACAACTCTGACACCAGGGTATGTCAGGTCGGTCATCGATCATACAACCCACACTATATGATAATGATGTACTGTGGTCGTTCACTGCCTTATTAGTGACATAATTTAACACTAATAAGACAGCAAAGCGCGTTATCCACCCTGAGAAGAAGATAGTAGATCTCATTTGCCGGTAATTTCACTGGCTCCCTTTACTGCTGCTTTACGGCATAAAAAGGCAAGGGAGTGGTATTTCCCCAGACGGACTTTGCACATAGAAGCCCTACCACCAAAAAATCCACAACTGACTGTCCATTGTTATAAATACAACTGAGAAAGGTAAAGGTATAAAACAACCTGTTTACTTACAGACATTCTTTGTTTCTGTTTCGAATAATAAGCATCTATACATTGAGTAGTTCGTCAACTCGCTAACTTAAAACTCACAAGATGTTCGCGAGATGATGAATCAAAAATTTTTATTTTGTCCGTCGGGTTTCTCCGCAAATCAATCTGCAACTCTACAAATGTTTATTCAACTTTCAATAGCTAATTGATGCTTCAAATTAATTAAAAACAAACAGAGTATGTACTCCGGCGGAAATGCGTCCAGTTTCCTGTTGAGTTCATCGAGACCGTCTCATACAAACATTTTGCGAAATAATTTTAATTTCTCTTAAATTTATTTTTAGACGAATTTTTTTTTACAAATCGCCGGTGACTATATTCAACAAAAACTTTATTCACAAATATCTTTAGCGTTAAGCGTACAGTCAAGAGTACGTCATGTTTCGCACACTAGACTTTGTAACGTTCTTATTTTGAACGCTCTACGTGTTAGAGTCGCGCTTCAAATGTGAAGCATTATGTGCTCTTGACTGTGTGCTTCATTGTAAAGAAAAATCAACGTCATACAATCAGTCATTCGTGATTATGCTATGATACTATTCCATAATATAATATGAACGAACCTTTAGGCGAAGGTTAGACTTTATCTCTGCTCATTTTCATATATTTTGCGAGCACATGCATGCGCTGGACGGTGAGAACGAGAAATGCGTCACTCCACACTCAAAACCGTATGAAAGGGACGCGGCGTAAACCAGACAAAAGAGGCGCGCCACTTCTGTCTGGCCAACGCACAGAAAAATAAGGGTAATTAGAAGGAGGATTAAAGAAATAACTCGTCACAAGGTAGCGAAGGCGTCGTTCTATGGATTTGACGGGTCATTTTGAATATTACCTAGTGATCATTGATGGTTTGACATAAAAATTTGGGACATGTTGGCAGATGTCATCCCATAGTAAAATAAATTAGCAAGGTATCTATTCCGAGCGAAGCAAGGAGGTCCGAAATCTTTGGGCCAACGCCATAGCTTAGTGTAGCTTTTTTAATAGCCACGATGTACAAAGAGAATTCGACCATGGTCAGAAGATACTTATTATCAAAACAAAAAAATAATATTTTCACCTCCAAAACTCGGAAACATTTGTTTTGTCAGTTAAATTCTGCGGCCAAAAGCGATTTTTGGCCCCTAGCGGGCAAAAGGTTTTTCTGCGGCCAAAAGCGATTTTTGGCCGCTAGCGAGCAAAAGGTTTTTGAAATTCGAACGTGATGCAGTATGGCAGACCTCCACGCTGCGGTACTGGCTGCTTCCTCGCTTTAGTGAGGTGAAAAATTTTGTGTTTCGCTCGGCAGCAAAGTTATTTTGCGTTTCGTGCCTTGAAACCTTCGCTACGCTCAGGATTCTTCTTTTGAACCACTCGCTTCGCTCGTGGTTCAATTCTAGAATCCTTCGCTTGCTCAGGTTTCAAAACAAGGCACTCACGCCAAATAACGCTTTTGCTGCCTTGCATAACAAATAACTATTGTTGATTTTTTTTGCATAGACTATGCTATAGATTTATGCGATTGTCGAAGAAAAATTGTAAAATTCATTATTTTATATAAAGCTAAGCTGTGCGGTGCCGGCCTAAAAAAGCTGAGCGGTGCCGGCCTAAAAAGAATAGTACCGACCCATCTATTCCCGTGGGTGTCGTAAGAGGTGACTAAGGGAAATGAAATCCAGAGGATGGGCAGCAGCGTCCTTCATCTTACTGCGGGCGCCAACCCGTCTGCCAAGCGTGATGACTATGGTAAAACCCCTTAAGAATCAACATGAATCACAATAATAAGCTCCGGCCCCTAGTCCCCGGCGGCCCCGCTATTCCTGGCTCCGGTAGCGGCCATGGTAACGGTGGGGCAGGAGGTGCGAAGAATCCCCGGCAGATGTCGAGCTACCAACAACGACGACCTCTGGCCCTGGCAACTTATAACACGCGCACATTGTGGACCGACGAGAAGGTTGCAGAACTCGAAGAAGAATTGAGCAGGTTACACTGGGACATCTTGGGTCTATCTGAAGTCCGAAGAGAGGGGGAGAACTCGATAATCCTAAAATCAGGTAACTTGCTCTATTTCCGGGAGGCCGACCAACTGTCCCAGGGAGGTGTCGGGTTTATGGTCCACAAGTCTCTCGTGAACAACGTGGTCATGATCGAGAGTGTGTCGTCGCGGGTAGCGTACCTTATACTCAGAATCACCAAAAGGTATTCGCTGAAGGTCATACAGGTATACGCCCCCACATCGACACACTCTGATGATGAAGTCGAGGCTATGTATGAGGATATATCTAAAGCCATACATACGCCTAAGACCCACTATACCGTTGTCATGGGGGACTTCAACGCGAAATTAGGCAAGCGAGGCGTTGGTGAGCTGAGGGTGGGGCAATTTGGTGTTGGATATTGGAATTCTAGAGGCCACATGTTAGCCGACTTTTTGGAGAAAGAAGGACTCTTTATGATGAATTCCTTCTTCAAAAAGTCGGAAAACCGAAAATGGACCTAGATCAGTCCCGATGGTGCTACGAAAAATGAGATTGACTTTATCATGTCGACGAAGAAGCAAATATTCAATGATGTCTCTGTGATCAATGTGGTTAAAACCGGAAGCGATCACCAGTTGGTAAGAGGCACATTACATGTCAACATAAAGCTGGAAAGAACTTGACTGATGAAGTCTACGCTCCGACTAGTACCCACCAATATCCAAAACCCCGACGGCTTTCAGCTCAAACTGCAAAACCGCTTTGAATGCCTTGGTGAATGCGTAGATGTGGACGACTACAATAACGGGTTCGTGGAAACTAAAAGAACCAAAAAGATCTCTGACCATACCTTCAAGCTAATGGAAGAAAGACGCGAAATGGTTCTGCAGTCTTCGGAAGATGCTTCTCAATATCGGCGGCTCAATAAACAGATCTCTAAGTCTCTGACTCGCGACCTTCGGCTATTTAATACAAACCATTTTAAAGAAGCGATTGAGCGGAACAAAGGCTCCAAAGTGTTCGCAAGAGATCTGTCTATTGGACAGAGCCAGTTGACGAGGCTGAAGACCGATGATGGCAGAACCGTATCGTCCAAGTCTGAGCTACTGAGGGAAGTCGAGAAGTTCTATGGGCAGTTATACACGTCAACCGGCCCACCCGTTAGCAGTCTGGTCAACGATCCAAGAGCTAGACTTACCCGACACCATACCGAAGATATCCCGGACGTCAGCTTGTACGAGATTAGAATGGCTCTCAGACAGCTTAGAAACAACAAGGCACCCGGGCACGATGGAATTACAGGCAGAAGGTCAGTGCTTAAAGCTCTTCAGAAGCTGATTAATTCTGTCATACTCGAAGGGAAAACGCCACAGGCATGGCACAGAAGTGTGGTGGTACTCTTCTTCAAAAAGGGTGATAAGACCCTGCTGAATAATTACAGACCCATCTCACTTCTGAGCCATGTCTATAAACTGTTCTCGAGAGTCATTACGAACCGTCTCGCGCGCAGGCTCGACGACTTCCAGCCTCCCGAACAAGCCGGTTTTCGTAAAGGCTTCAGTACCATAGACCACATACATACGCTACGGCAAGTTATACAGAAGACCGAAGAGTATAACCAGCCACTTTGCCTAGCGTTTGTGGACTATGAGAAGGCCTTCGATTCGATCGAGACGTGGGCCGTGCTACGATCTCTCCAGAGGTGCCAAGTGGACTATCGGTACATTGAAGTGTTGAAGGATCTGTACAAAAACGCCACTATGTCAGTTCGTCTTCAGGACCAGGACTCGAAACCTATCCATTTGCAGCGAGGAGTGAGACAGGGAGACGTCATATCTCCTAAACTGTTCACCGCTACATTGGAAGACGTCTTCAAACTCCTGGACTGGAAAGGACTTGGCATCAACATCAATGGCAAGTACATGACCCACCTTCGATTTGCCGACGATATTGTCGTAATGGCTGAGACCCTGGAAGATCTCGGCACGATGCTCAATAACCTCAGTAGAGTTTCACAACAAGTGGGTCTTAAAATGAACATGGATAAGACGAAAATTATGTCTAACGCCCTTGTTGTACCCACTCCACTCAAAGTTGGAGACTCTACGCTCGAAGTTGTTGATGAATACGTATACCCGGGACAAACAGTCCAGCTGGGTAAATCCAACTTAGATAAAGAGGTTACTCGTCGAATCCGACTCGGATGGGCAGCGTTTGGGAAGCTCCGCAATATCTTCACGTCCAAAATACCGATACCGCAGTGTCTCAAGACGAAAGTCTTTGACCAGTGTGTGTTGCCAGTGATGACATATGGCACCGAGACGTGGCCGCTCACGATGGGCCTTATCAGAAAGCTCACAGTCACCCAAAGGGCTATGGAAAGGGCTATGCTCGGAGTCTCTCTGCGCGATCGAATCAGAAATGAGGAGATCCGCAGAAGAACTAAAGTTATTGACGTAGCCCTGAGAATCGCTAAACTGAAGTGGCAGTGGGCAGGGCACATCGCAAAAAGAACCGATGGCCGATGGGGCGTGAGGGTTCTAGAGTGGCGACCACGTACCGGAGGACGAAGCGTTGGCAGGCCCCCCACAAGGTGGACCGACGATCTGGTCAAGGTCGCGGGAAGCCGCTGGATGTGAGCAGCGCAGGACCGGTCGTCATGGAGTTCTTTAGGGGAGGCCTATGTCCAGCAGTGGACGTCTTTCGGCTGATATGATGATGATATAAAGCTGAGGCATTTTACGAAATATATTCGTTGTGTGTTCGCAATACAACCTAACCCTGCCGACGCTGTTTTACAATTTGCCGAATGTTTACAAATTATACGATTTGTATAAAAAACCGTGAAATTTGTGAAATATAATTCTACCATCTAGCCAAGCCAGTGTTTTTGTATGAGCGTAGCTCGCAACTGCACTACTAATTAAGCCTACTTGTGCAATAACTAATAAATATTAATCTCAATCTACTGGTGTTCATTAGTCAGTATGGATTACTGTTCACCAATACAAATCTAATTAGAAATCATTTAACTCGACCTTGTGGGTTATAAAGTTTTTTGGAGCAATAAATAATTTGCTATGGAACCTGGAGTTTTTTGTTCATTTAATTTTTGCCAATATGGGTTCTAAATGGAGAATTTTTAGTTTGAAACGTTTGTCGATAAGGTATATAATGAATCATTTTCTACAAAAAAAGGCTTGACTTTGTTGATTGTCGAAGGTATCTACCTACTGTACAGTAAATTTGTTGACTTTATGGGTTGCAATCAGAGTAATACGAGGGGTGATCAAAAAGTAGTGAAAACGATCCAGAAAATAAACAAATATTGATAAATTAATAATGCACTTTTCTCTGTGTAACGGGCCAATGGTCTGACACGGAATTACACGAAGAATATAATAGAGTATATTCTATTTTAGGAGTTTTAAAATTAGTAATAATACAATAGGAATCTTAATATAAATGATCATAGATTTTGTTCGACTCGTAATGAAAATAAAGGCCTGATTATGCATTATTACTTAAAATAATAAATTGAAAATACTCGTCTAGCGCCGCGAATCGGCGCATATTAAAACCTCTTTGGTTAAAATCTACTTGTCAAACAGGAAATAGAAATGTGTGAGGGAAGTGGGTAGGATTGGTGACGTTAGCCGTAGCTGCTGGTTTGTAGCTATCTGATTGGCTGGTTTGGGCGGTCTTATCTCTAAATTCGAAAGGAGTGGAACATGGAAGCTACATCGCCTTTTTTGCTGCGACCGCACGAGTACAAGATGGACTCCAAAAAATGTGAGAAAATTCTTCAAAAAAAAGTAACCGTACGCCGAGTTTCGTCGCTGCAATTGACAAAAGCTAAGTATCTAGGGCATTTCGTCACCCAATTAGTAAATTAAGTTCAATTCGACATTACGATTAAATGACGCTTTCCTAAGTTACCCGCCGATGGCGATCTTTCTCAAGAAAATTATTATTTTACTAAAAATTTTTGTGTTATAGCGACCTTTGGAGCTCTAAACGTCAAAACGAGTGTTGAGTAAGAATAAAAACCAATATTTATAGAGTAGTTTTACCCGAAGGGGGACTAAATGTCCTAGTGCTTAGTTCATCGTCTTTTCAAATTTACAGGAGGTCTATGGACCATGTGAAATAGGAACCAAAAACTACAAACCATTTGAGCGCAGGGGAGCTGAGCGTCCAATTCCAAGCCAGCAGCAGTCCAGACGACCCAGTCATCATTACAGTATGCCAGTCGCAGACGGGTAAGAAGATTTAATATTTACTCCTCAAATCGGCCAATCTACTTTGAACGATTTATGCCAGTCAATTATTTGAGCATATCTATCCTTCTCTGGGATTCTATACAATCAATTTTACTAACTTTAAAAGGTATAGCTACAACTGAAAGCTACTACCCACTTCAATATAAAATTCAATTCTAAGTCTGTTATAAAGAAGGTCTTTTTGGCTCAAATGCTGCAAATGAAAATGCATATGATTCATCTAATAAACTCATTGTTTTCTATGCCACAAGCTAAGATACAAAGCTGATGATATATAAATTCGACTTTGGGAAAGACAAAACCCAGTATATTGCAATACATCCATACCGGGGTTGCAAATACAACAGGAGTCAGTTTGTAAGTCATCTCGCACATAGAAAGTAATAAAACACCTTTATCTATATGGAAAGATTGAGCTGAAAGGACTGGATATATTTCAGGCCTTTACATTGTTAAAAATAAACTAAATTTCCTTGAAGGAAGTCAAATATCAATCTTGGAGAAATTTAGATGTACTATTTTGATGTTCTCATGTACCATTTACAGCCTTCGGATCTACCTGCTTCCTTTCACACAAATTATTTACAGTACCTATAGGCTCATACTAATCAATACATTTATTCTAGGAAATTAATTGTATAGGAATTCAACTTATTTATGGTCCGCACTCAAACGAATTAGGGTTACTCGTTGATCACGTCGTCGGGTCCAAAAAGCGGTATAGACATCTTATCGGCCATTTTATAACTAGGACAATCCCAATACATAGGTTTTAAGAACTACAGGACAAGCATTAGGTAACATTAGGACTTTCCTTACATTTCCCTTTAGGTTCAGCAAGGATAGTTAGAAACTTAGACATTACCACATTCAATTATTCCTTACAGGTTCATAAACCTTTAAACTACATATACACACCTACATCTTATTAGGATAGCCCTAGGGGTTAGGAGACATTACAATATGGTGGCCGTGCCCATGATCTAGAAATAGGTTAGGGTTTCTATTTTAATAGCCTCTAGCAGGCTTAGATCCCACTTAGATCCCATTCAGCCGACGGGCGTTACAATCTGGTGCCGTGAGTCATGATGTAAAGTCAGGCTAGCTCCTGCCTGTTATCAATGCTTGGGTTCGTGCCCAGGATAGGAAACTAGTAAGTAAATTTTAAGTAAGCCATTAGGATACCTGGCAGCTCTACCGTTACATCTGTTGTTCCAAAATCTCTTCAGACCCTGGATTTCACAGTTTCACGAAGCTTCGATCTCTCTGAAAAACAAAGCATTTTTTGGGCCTGCAAACAGCTCTCCGTATGGGTTCCAAAACTTCAATTTTGCTTTTGTGCCTGTTTCTCCTTCGATTTTCTTCTATGATTTTCTCGATCTGTGGCCTTGTCTACAGTCATAACCAGATAAAGTTTGACACTTGCTGCTCTCTTGTGACTTGCAACGCCAACGGTGATAGAAATAAGAACGGTAAAAAGTTTGACGTGCTCTTGACTGTACTACTGGTATGAAGGCGATAACTGTACGTCGGCACTGTAGGTTGCCAACCCCCGAATTCCCAACCCCCAAACTTTTCTTTTCTTATCCTCTTTACGTGTGTGGGCACTATGACTCCAAAAACAAAGGCGGCCCTTTAAGAGCTTCACAACATATAAACTAAATAAATAGGTAACATACATACATAACATCACGCATCTTTCCCGTCGGGGTTAGCAGAGACCAGTCCGGTACGATCTGGACAACACTGGGAAATCCCAGTGGGTGGACGGGGCATGCCTTAAATAAGTAACCTTAAAATTAATTAAATAAACAACAAACCTTCAACAAAATCCATAAAAGCCCTCAGCACCCACAAGAAGCTGCGTTTCATGATATTTCTATAATTACATTTAAATAGAAATTTAATTGGTTATAAGCTCCCAGTACACTGAGCTCCAATAATTTCATAAAAAAAAAATCAAAAACTTAAGCTTTGTACACAAACATTTTACGTACAAATACAGAACAGAGAGAGATAAAGCACGTATAAGCCGAGTTTTCCTCCAACTGCAACACTTACTATAAGGTGAGGTGGCCCGGATGGTCCGAATGAGCGGATGGCCCGAATGAGCGGATGCTCATTTACTTACTTGTCACATAAAAAAACCGGTCAAGTGCGAGTCGGACTCGCGCGCCGAGGGTTCCGATATACCTATAGTATTTTTGGAAGCAATAAAGTCCATTTTCAGGACCGCAAAACTAAATTTGTTTGTAAAGGTTTTTTGCAGATTTCTGAAAAACTGTGCAACTTAGAAAGATCGTTTTATTTTTGCTGTAAAGTTTACATAAACCTCTGTCAACTGTAATTAATTCAGATTTTCCCTTACTCAAACTTCGGAGATAAGGGGGGGGGAATGGTATTTTTTTTGACATTTTTCATCATAACTTGAAAACTAAGAAACTTAAAAAAATACAAAAATATATTTTAAAATGTACAAGTAAAGCCCTTTCATATGATACCCCACTCGACCTAGTAGCGACAATTTGAAATTTGGCCCCCCCTATTTTGGCCCCCTTTACATTAATAATCATACTTTTTTCAAAAAATTTTCATGTGCAATTAAGTTGGGCAACTATATTCTAAAACTATTCCAAATTTCAGCTCGATAGCGTAAGTGGTTGCTGAGATATAGAGGTGTGACAGACAGACAGACAGACAGAGCGGCACCATAAGGGTTCCTTTTTTTTACCATTTTGGTATCGGAACCCTAAAAATGACCTAGCTAGAGCAAAGAAAACTCTTGGCCGTATGAGGGCGAAATTACGCGGCTGTGTCTATGTCGCAGGCAAATTGTATAATTCGCCGCTTCACATAATGCCTTGGCATTGTACACTACCGCAACCAACCACCCTAGGCCGCTCCATCGCGGGTTTGTAGGCCAAAGCCCAGAGGAGCAGTCCCACCCGGGGCCGCCCGGCCGAACCCCGACACGGCCCCATGGGTGCCTTTTCGTTTCGCCGTGAAACACCAAGCCACGGGTACTGCGCCCCCCCGCCACGACAAGGTGGGAACGATTAAGTTAGGTTTGCCTTAAATATTTATTCATTTCATTTCTTGTTGGGGACGCCGCGATGCACGCGGACGTGTGATCGGATCGCAATAGTGGAGCCATTTCGCCCATTATCCCACATTATCCATTGCCTTAACTAACTAACCTAAAATACACCAGTACTGATTTAACCCGGTTTACAATCTGCCGATGCCGTTTTACAATTTGTCGAACGTATACAATTTGCCGGCCGTTTGTTAACGGCGAGTTATACGATTTGCCTGCGACATCTTATATCATTTTGTTTATTTATTTTTAATCTCGCAATTCACCTTGGGGTTTAATTCTCTGATGACATTGTGTGATACAACCCAAAAAATAAAAATCACACATTTCTCTTTTGAAAAGTAAAGATTCTATTTGTCAGTTATAAATCAGTATGAGACTGTTAATATACATAAGTACAGAATAAATTCAGGATTTTATCAGGGCTTTCTTTAATCTTAAAAATCCTTTAGTTGCATTCACGAGCGTGTAGCTGCTTATTTTAAGGTGAAAATCTCCTTATTAAATATAAACCTTTCCATTTTTAATTACTCTGCTTCCCCACAATTTTGACGTCCTAGTGTACACGTTGATACGTGCCATTAGTATGGTTACTCATCCTCAATGAACCCACACAAACATACACACAATGCGACTTACTATTATAATACAATAGGTCAAGGCCAAAAGCCTTAATTTCGTTTCTATATTTATTTATTTTGTGATTATTTACGCATGCTGCATTGACATTTTGTAATGTTAAGTGAAATATAATTTCATTTTTATTTTATTAATGAATAATGATGCGTAAATGATAGGTGTCGTGATATTCGTGAGAAAATTGATATTTATTTGCTAATGAGGGATTGGTGTAATTGCAAAATCTAGTAGATAATGACACGACATCCAGTAAATAAATATTTCCATGAAATTACCCGCTCTGCAAAAAACTATGAGCGGGCTAAATTCCAAATTTTGCCAGAGGTATTTTTGTAGTAGCCGTAGCCTAAAAAAAAGTAATGTGAAGTCTTGGTATGTAATAATAAAATATTTTAATTTAACGAAAACACCAATAAGGGGTTAGCAGGTGATTCAGGAAACAGGAAAATGCTTATAATTTTTTTTTTGCGTCGTCTGCATTTATGTCAGTTTTTCTACTCAAAAGAACACTCGACTTTTCATTTTGTTTCAAGTCCGTCTGATCGATCAAGCGCGATCGAATTATCGAATACAAATCCAATGGTGCTGACACCCTTTTTTTTCTATACAATCAATTTTACTAACTTTAAAAGATATAGCTACAACTGAAAGCTACTACCCACTTCAATATAAAATTCAATTCTAAGTCTGTTATAAAGAAGGTCTTTTTGGCTCAAATGCTGCAAATGAAAATGCATATGATTCATCTAATAAACTCATTGTTTTCTATGCCACAAGCTAAGATACAAAGCTGATGATATATAAATTCGACTTTGGGAAAGACAAAACCCAGTATATTGCAATACATCCATACCGGGGTTGCAAATACAACAGGAGTCAGTTTGTAAGTCATCTCGCACATAGAAAGTAATAAAACACCTTTATCTATATGGAAAGATTGAGCTGAAAGGACTGGATATATTTCAGGCCTTTACATTGTTAAAAATAAACTAAATTTCCTTGAAGGAAGTCAAATATCAATCTTGGAGAAATTTAGATGTACTATTTTGATGTTCTCATGTACCATTTACAGCCTTCGGATCTACCTGCTTCCTTTCACACAAATTATTTACAGTACCTATAGGCTCATACTAATCAATACATTTATTCTAGGAAATTAATTGTATAGGAATTCAACTTATTTATGGTCCGCACTCAAACGAATTAGGGTTACTCGTTGATCACGTCGTCGGGTCCAAAAAGCGGTATAGACATCTTATCGGCCATTTTATAACTAGGACAATCCCAATACATAGGTTTTAAGAACTACAGGACAAGCATTAGGTAACATTAGGACTTTCCTTACATTTCCCTTTAGGTTCAGCAAGGATAGTTAGAAACTTAGACATTACCACATTCAATTATTCCTTACAGGTTCATAAACCTTTAAACTACATATACACACCTACATCTTATTAGGATAGCCCTAGGGGTTAGGAGACATTACAATATGGTGGCCGTGCCCATGATCTAGAAATAGGTTAGGGTTTCTATTTTAATAGCCTCTAGCAGGCTTAGATCCCACTTAGATCCCATTCAGCCGACGGGCGTTACAATCTGGTGCCGTGAGTCATGATGTAAAGTCAGGCTAGCTCCTGCCTGTTATCAATGCTTGGGTTCGTGCCCAGGATAGGAAACTAGTAAGTAAATTTTAAGTAAGCCATTAGGATACCTGGCAGCTCTACCGTTACATCTGTTGTTCCAAAATCTCTTCAGACCCTGGATTTCACAGTTTCACGAAGCTTCGATCTCTCTGAAAAACAAAGCATTTTTTGGGCCTGCAAACAGCTCTCCGTATGGGTTCCAAAACTTCAATTTTGCTTTTGTGCCTGTTTCTCCTTCGATTTTCTTCTATGATTTTCTCGATCTGTGGCCTTGTCTACAGTCATAACCAGATAAAGTTTGACACTTGCTGCTCTCTTGTGACTTGCAACGCCAACGGTGATAGAAATAAGAACGGTAAAAAGTTTGACGTGCTCTTGACTGTACTACTGGTATGAAGGCGATAACTGTACGTCGGCACTGTAGGTTGCCAACCCCCGAATTCCCAACCCCCAAACTTTTCTTTTCTTATCCTCTTTACGTGTGTGGGCACTATGACTCCAAAAACAAAGGCGGCCCTTTAAGAGCTTCACAACATATAAACTAAATAAATAGGTAACATACATACATAACATCACGCATCTTTCCCGTCGGGGTTAGCAGAGACCAGTCCGGTACGATCTGGACAACACTGGGAAATCCCAGTGGGTGGACGGGGCATGCCTTAAATAAGTAACCTTAAAATTAATTAAATAAACAACAAACCTTCAACAAAATCCATAAAAGCCCTCAGCACCCACAAGAAGCTGCGTTTCATGATATTTCTATAATTACATTTAAATAGAAATTTAATTGGTTATAAGCTCCCAGTACACTGAGCTCCAATAATTTCATAAAAAAAAAATCAAAAACTTAAGCTTTGTACACAAACATTTTACGTACAAATACAGAACAGAGAGAGATAAAGCACGTATAAGCCGAGTTTTCCTCCAACTGCAACACTTACTATAAGGTGAGGTGGCCCGGATGGTCCGAATGAGCGGATGGCCCGAATGAGCGGATGCTCATTTACTTACTTGTCACATAAAAAAATGACCTAGCTAGAGCAAAGAAAACTCTTGGCCGTATGAGGGCGAAATTACGCGGCTGTGTCTATGTCGCAGGCAAATTGTATAATTCGCCGCTTCACATAATGCCTTGGCATTGTACACTACCGCAACCAACCACCCTAGGCCGCTCCATCGCGGGTTTGTAGGCCAAAGCCCAGAGGAGCAGTCCCACCCGGGGCCGCCCGGCCGAACCCCGACACGGCCCCATGGGTGCCTTTTCGTTTCGCCGTGAAACACCAAGCCACGGGTACTGCGCCCCCCCGCCACGACAAGGTGGGAACGATTAAGTTAGGTTTGCCTTAAATATTTATTCATTTCATTTCTTGTTGGGGACGCCGCGATGCACGCGGACGTGTGATCGGATCGCAATAGTGGAGCCATTTCGCCCATTATCCCACATTATCCATTGCCTTAACTAACTAACCTAAAATACACCAGTACTGATTTAACCCGGTTTACAATCTGCCGATGCCGTTTTACAATTTGTCGAACGTATACAATTTGCCGGCCGTTTGTTAACGGCGAGTTATACGATTTGCCTGCGACATCTTATATCATTTTGTTTATTTATTTTTAATCTCGCAATTCACCTTGGGGTTTAATTCTCTGATGACATTGTGTGATACAACCCAAAAAATAAAAATCACACATTTCTCTTTTGAAAAGTAAAGATTCTATTTGTCAGTTATAAATCAGTATGAGACTGTTAATATACATAAGTACAGAATAAATTCAGGATTTTATCAGGGCTTTCTTTAATCTTAAAAATCCTTTAGTTGCATTCACGAGCGTGTAGCTGCTTATTTTAAGGTGAAAATCTCCTTATTAAATATAAACCTTTCCATTTTTAATTACTCTGCTTCCCCACAATTTTGACGTCCTAGTGTACACGTTGATACGTGCCATTAGTATGGTTACTCATCCTCAATGAACCCACACAAACATACACACAATGCGACTTACTATTATAATACAATAGGTCAAGGCCAAAAGCCTTAATTTCGTTTCTATATTTATTTATTTTGTGATTATTTACGCATGCTGCATTGACATTTTGTAATGTTAAGTGAAATATAATTTCATTTTTATTTTATTAATGAATAATGATGCGTAAATGATAGGTGTCGTGATATTCGTGAGAAAATTGATATTTATTTGCTAATGAGGGATTGGTGTAATTGCAAAATCTAGTAGATAATGACACGACATCCAGTAAATAAATATTTCCATGAAATTACCCGCTCTGCAAAAAACTATGAGCGGGCTAAATTCCAAATTTTGCCAGAGGTATTTTTGTAGTAGCCGTAGCCTAAAAAAAAGTAATGTGAAGTCTTGGTATGTAATAATAAAATATTTTAATTTAACGAAAACACCAATAAGGGGTTAGCAGGTGATTCAGGAAACAGGAAAATGCTTATAATTTTTTTTTTGCGTCGTCTGCATTTATGTCAGTTTTTCTACTCAAAAGAACACTCGACTTTTCATTTTGTTTCAAGTCCGTCTGATCGATCAAGCGCGATCGAATTATCGAATACAAATCCAATGGTGCTGACACCCTTTTTTTTTACTTTACTTTCGTTCTTCTTTAGTCTAGGACGTACTAAGCACTAAATAAACAAAGCCCACCCACAATCTAACAAGCTAACAGCCTCCTAACGCGATGCAAATGTAACGCCCACGGGCGGTAAAAGCTAGAATTAATTGCTGGTACAACGCATTGTTAGTTAGGTGTTGTGTTCACTGGCTTTACTTTCATTAGTCAATTTGCAAATACCTAATGGAAGTTTGATAAGATTTATTTTAATGGTCGATGAATTACTCTTGACCTCGATCTAGCCCTGAGGGTAGTGAGGTCGACAATAGAACGACCTTGCCCAGAAGAAGCCTATGCACTCGTGACGTGACTGTGTTCTGTATGATGACGAAGTGACTTCAGCACTTGTTTCCTCCCGCTACACCTTCCGCCTCCACCAACGACTACCACCACGCATTAGGCTGAGCGCATGGTGAGACGCAGATGGCGCAGCGCATCAAAGTATAATCCATTTGTTTCGTTTATCCCAACGCTTACCAACATATTTTGCAGCCATGACACTAAAACCAGCGTATATATGACGGAAAGAATAACATTGTGTTACAAATTTGTCTTTTCTGACAGCTTTAGCCGATTGCTTTGGACATAGCTGCAAAATGTGTTGGTAAGCGTTGGAATAAACGAAGAAAATGGATCTTAGAGATCATTCAGTATTCCTTCAGTTTTCTTCGTAATATAAAGCAAGAGGGAAGACGTGTTCTGCCCTGAGCTGTACCACTTACGTCTGAGCATACGCCCAGCCCCCGCGCACGAAGGTTTCGGAGATGTGTTTTATATGGAGATGTGGAGAGACATGTTTATATATCAACAGAGAATCAATTGCTCTCTGCTCTGACCAGACAATCTCTTCTTTGTAAACAAATTGGAAAGAATCAGCTAGAGGTGCGGATTCCGTCGGTACTCGGGCGCACCAGCCCAGAAAAGTGGGTGCGGATTTCAACGAAATTCCTTATAAAAGAATCCTCGAATGGGCGTGAGTCGTGACCATTAAACACGGAGTTGTCTCAAACTCGAACTCAAAATCGTTTATTCATTGTTGGGTATTAAAATCTCTTAATGCCGTCAGCTAAACTACATCGCTTCACAAACAAAGTGGCGCCACGATGGGACAAAGAGTCTAAAAGACGGCACCACAGGTATCACTGACATTACAGATTTTTCTGAGTTTTTCAAAGAAAAGCTTTGCGCAATCGGCGGTAAAAAATCAACAAAACAAATAAACAAAACTTCCTTAATTCAAGGACATAGAATCTATATTACAAAGTCGGGTTCGATCATCGTTACAATTTTACCATATTAGTCATTGCCAGTGTAATGATCTAGTTGTCCTTTCGGTTAATTAATTGTTATTACCCTTTTATTTCGAGGCTAAAATCAAAACTTAATTAATAATTTTTGTGGGTATATGCGCTACTACCTTAACTCGAATGAAATCGGTATGTTAGAACAAAACCAATCTTAAAAAACACTCAAACTAACAAAACACCAAATAAAATAGTAAAAATGTTTTGAGGGTAGACCGACTGGCAGCCACTGCGACCTGCATAGCTATTGTAGCCAACTCTTTGTGCTACATCTCCTCGGCCACACCGACAGCCTCAAAAAAGCTGACGATCTGCCGAGCGTCCATCAGTAGGGGGGATTCGCCGGTTCTGGACCATGACGTCATCAGTGACCCAGAAATACAGATGGTGATTAGTTAATGAGTCATAATATTTGCTAACTAGTGCGATGGGGTAGAGTCGGCGGTGATTAAGTAATGAATCATACATTGTCAACTTTTCTTACGTTGATGGTTTAGGACTTATGTTTGCTTATGGTGATCATATGAATGTCATCGCTGACCCAGTAATTTCGGTTCTAGGACAGTGACGTCATCAGTGACCTAGAAATACAGATGGTGATTAGCTTACGAGTGCGATAGGGTAGTATCAGGAGGTAATTAGCCAATGAATAATGTGCTGTATGGCTTATAAAATACGTTTCATTATGAATGATCATGTGAACCTCATGTTATTTTGGTACCTTGTTCTTAACCAGAATAAGTACCTTAGTTATTGATTTGATCGAAACTTTAGTAGTAGTTTTTATTTATGTGATGGTTTAGAACTTATATTTGCTTATAGTGATCATGTGAAAGTCATCACATGTCTAGTAATTCCGGTTCTGGGATAGTGTATTGATTTGAACGAAATCATAATTTGCTGGCTTATCTTTCCTAAATAAACAAATTATCTATCTATCTAAATATAATATTATTTCTTTAATTAATTTGTCCACGTGATCTAATGTTATTTTGTTAGGAAATGGGCTAGCACGGTGATTAGGTTAGGGTTGTTGGTTTTAAAATTATTACTTACTTATATTCTAAGAAAACTATCATTAGATTGATCAGCAAATAACATTAGTTTAATGAGAGTTAATAAGTTTAAAGTAAATACAAATGGTATAAAATCTCAAAGATTTCCGTTTAAAAGCACATAGAAATCATCATCAGACATCTTCACATTAGTTTCGAATTTCGTTAGACAAGAAAAACCGTGATTTATTTAAAAAATGGTAAGTAAGTTGTTTTATATTTGGATTTGTTAAGATTCGTTACATCAGAAAATGCGATTCTTTTTTAATGTAATATTTCATTTTAAAGGATATGATCAGCATCCAAAATTCTTCTGGAACTTCGTCGTACGATGATGATCTGCCGTGTGGACAAGATGTGCTAGCAGACTTCAGCCAATTGCATCCTGAACTTAGTAGAAGCCGACAACGAGTGGAAGGTATCGTTAAACGAAAGCAGGATACGAAGAGGAAATTAAGCAAGCTGAAGTCATATGTGAGCACAAAGGACGCTCATAAAGGCTCCAAATTAATAATTATTAAAGTGCTTGATTTAAAGGAACATGAAAGTGATGAAGACAATGAAATCATTGGTGTTCAATATTGTGTAAAAAACACTTACGACGATATACTTGATGATGCCCAAACTCTTATACGCAAAATATCGGGGCGTCTATGTGAAAATTGTTTTGACTAACTTTTTGTTTTTTTTTATATTTGGTTTTATGTACCTACCTATTTCTAATATTTTTATGAATAAATAAAAACTTTTCTTTTTCATTGTAATCTTTCTTTTATTGAACTCACTTATAAAATAACTTAACAAACATTAGAACATCAATAATCATTAGCAACAATACACAATATGTTTTTTAAAACTTAACATTACATCTATATATTTTATTATAAAGGAAGTTAATCAAAAAATCATTTAACATTGTATTTTCTCTCTTAAACATGCTGACAAAGTAATCCATTGAATATCCTCTTAATTTAAAGTACAGGTATACTAAACAATATTTTCCACAAACAGATGTAAAAATATTCTGTATGACTTTGTTGTTATGCTTCCAAATTCTACAATTCCTTTTCATGAAATGCAAATGGTACCCTATTGGTCTTCTACCATAGCTATCAAAATATTCTCCAATACGATACTTATTTATATAAATTGCAACCCAATGAGATCCCGGTTTTGTGTCTGGATCCATATTTACAACTATATATGTGGGTTTGGATACAAACATTGGTAAACGATTCGCTGCATAAACATTATTTTCGACATCTAAATGTCCAACAATTTTTCTTAAATCATGTTTAATTGTAAAGGTATTCATACTTTTTTTTCTCAAAATATTGTTCTGTTCAACTTAATAGACAACTATTTTGAAAGAATTAATCAGTGTTACTGTACTTAATAAGTATCTGTTTTAGATATTAAAATCTTTTTTTTAACTACTGTAGTCAACCGCAACATTTCTATTTTTATCAATTTCAATTACATTATCGAATTCAGCATAAACTATGCAATTGACAGTTTTATCTAAAGCTGAATCAAACCGTACTTCCATACGCAAGCTGCCATGTTTTATCAGATTCCAGTGAGATGAAACATTAGCAGACAAGTCCGGTGTCAGATCAAATGCAAGTAAACAATAGCCGTTAGGATAGTCAGCCCAAGACACATCGTTCCCTTCATTTAAAAAATGTATTCCTGTACCAGAAAATAATGTGTGAAATGATAGCGTATATAAATATTTATTATTACTGTAACTTGGTTGTAGTGGTTTGGAAGGTATTTGTTGACCATCGATGTATAAGCTAAAGTAGTTCATATTGAAGTTATTAAAGTTGTAAGGATTTTGTTTAAAATCACCATTAAACGCAGAATTATCAACGAAACCTACGACACATCTTTTAGGTATCTGACCGAGGAATACATTATCTAAGGTTTTTCCTTGAACGCCAGAAGGTATAGTAAGTACTTTTACTTCAACTCGTGTAATCGGATATTTAGCGGTGGTTGTAGCTAGAACTTTACTATGTGCTAACAAAATACTTGGATTCAAACGTGTTCTTCTAACCAGAAGGGTCGCATCGAGGATAGAAACCTTTGGAGTTACGTTGTCGGCCATTAAACTAAATGTGTCTCTGGATCGGACTAATTTAAGTCTCATTTCGACACCGTTCAATAAAAACTTTTCTTGATTAAATATATCACCATGTAGATGTCCAACCATTTCGATTTCCTTGCTCTCTTTACTAATATGTTTTCTGCTTTTAAATCCCTTATTATTATCTGTCATTACGTGCATATTGTTTGCCGTATCAGCATACCATAATCCACATGTTAGATGGGAAGATTTTGCCGCAGGGCCATAGTTTAGTAAAGTCTCTATATACGACCTGTATGCGTATGTATTATTTGGAGGAGATATAAGCTTTTGGTTCAAGTATATATCAAGTTAATTAAAAAGTGAATGAAGCCAATTATTAACAGGTGCCACTATGTCTGTCGCAGCTAGAGTTCCAGTAGACTTGATGATTTTTGCTCTTATATGAATCAAAGTATGCGATAAGTCTAAGTACTCTTCTCCGCTCCCAGGAACAAGAAATTCAATAGGTCCTTCGTCAGTAAGTGATGATATTGACTTATAATGTACCCACTGTCCTGACTCTATACTTGTTTGTGTTGATGGTAATGCAAACAAATCCAACTCAGATTTAGCACACTCACACGATTGACTATGTAAAAATGACATTATTCAAAAATATCTGATATAATATCACTTGAAGAACCTTTTTTTAAACGTTGTTTCAATTTGGCTGATCGTTGAACAACTGAACGTTTAATTTTATTTCTTTTTATTTTATATCCCGAACCTCTCATTACACTTTCAATCTTTTCATCTGCTTTACGTTTCAAATTACCTGTTGCTTCTTTTACTCTATCTTTTACAGATTCTTCGAAAGGTCTAGCTTGAAACATATCACCCAATATTCCCACTCCTGTACTTAAGGCTTCTTTCCCTAGTACTCTTGCTCCACTTTTCAACAATGGCATAATGCTTCTAAACAATCCTCCAAGAAAACTTCCAATGCCATGTCCCCTCTGATGAATAGCACCCTTGTAGATTGTTCCAATACCAGTTCCAGCTTGTTGTAAGTAATAATGTTCATACGGACATGGATAACTATGATTCCTATTTAAATATCTCATTTTTAATTTTATTTCGCTCCTGATGCTATTCTCAGCTAATCTTTTATACCTAAGCGTTTAAAATGTAGTTTAACGCATGTAGTACCGAATTCAAATGGTACGGGTTGACCAGTTTCTGACCTTATATCGATTTCTATTGTATCGAACTCCCTTCTCATTATTGGAATATAGTAAGGATGTGAAAATATATTCAATTTGTTAACACCATAAATATACTTAGAGGAATCTAATGGAACATTCCGTAATAATGATGTCATTACATCTCCTACGATTTGAGGGTCACATATATCGCAGTAAACAAATATTTGTGATGGTAGACCCAAATATAAGTTACAAGGATACTTTCCTAGTGGTCTGACAACAAGATCAACGTTTGGCTCAAAACCAAGCTGAAGACTTAATCTAGGTGATAATTTTAAAGTTGTAATATTATCATCAGGTACTGCCACGGACACAAATTTTGTAGCATTATTGTAAGTAAACTTGACACGATCTTTTAGATCCCTATTTGTATTTAATGCTGTGATAAGATTTTCGACTGTATCATAGCTAGTTGCGGGTATTGTTGTAGTCTCCTTATAAACAGAATCCAAGCCCTTGCCAGGTGGTTTTTTGAAAATAGTTATTTCATTTTCCTTTTCTTGTACGGTAAGCATTGAACAAGGATAGTTGAATTCTACAAGACTAACAGTCCACTCTCCATCCAATTTAATGATTTTTGGTAGTTTAGTTACAAAGTGTGATGTCATGTTGAGCGGGAAATAATCCATGGAACAATTGCTCAGGAGAGTGAGATAAAAATTATCTTCCAACATCTTCGTTAAAAAACACTGACCTTAACGATAACAAAATGCTGAATGCGAGATTTTTACTTCAGAACTGTTATTTTATAGAAGTTACAAAATTAAGAACAATAAATGTAAATAAGGATAGCATTACCATTTACAACCAATTTATTATCATATCAAACAAGAAAATAAAAATTATACACTACTTATGTCAGAATATGGTATCCAAGAGTTAAATTTAATTGGATATCCCCTCCACTTCACAAAAACTTCTTTTCTAGATCCCTTAAATCTTGTTTTCAATATTGTTTCAATTTTATATAACGAATCAGTATTCATCACAACTTTTTGTAATTCTTTCTCATAAAATGTTCCCTGAATAGGTTCGTTGTTTAAATCTTTGATGGTATAAACAACATAAGGAAGTCTGTGAATAACTGATGTGATTTGAAAGATTTCATCACTCCAATTAGTTTCGTATCCCTTTTCAAATGTATATTTTAATTTAGTTATTCGTACATAATCCCCTACGCTAAATTTGGGAATTGAAGAAAGTTTATTAACCTTTCTTCTATTGCAATCATACAAATTTTGCCAAACTTTAGATACATTGCTAGAATTAACTTCTATGGGACACATTTTTATACTAGAATGTTTAGAATGGTTATACGAATTAATTAAATCTTCTAGGATGTCAATATATCGAAACGTAGTCTTGTGAGTGAAGTAACGCCACATTTTACCCTTAAGTGTTCTTTGAAAGCGTTCTACAATACTTGCTTTTATATCCGGATTATTTGTAACATAGTAATTAATTTTTTGAGTTTTTAAAAATTCTCTAACAGACTTTGACGTGAACTCAGTTCCTTTGTCAGTTTGTAAATTTCTAGGGCTTGATTCGTATTCATTAAAGATTGATTTAAAAGCTGAAATAATTGTTCTTGAGTCTTTTTCTTTAAAGCTCTTGCAAAAGCCATCTTGCTAAAAACATCAATTACACATAAAATATAGTTATATCCATCATTATATTTACATAGACTTCGCATATCACTTAAATCTGCTTGCCATAGATAGTTCATATCAGAAATAATATATCTATTTCTAGGGAAACGCTTTTGAGACATTTTATGTAAAGTATATGCGTCTTGAGATTGTAACCATGTTTGCACTTCTCCTTTACTTAATTGTCCTTTAACAGCTTTTGTTAATTTATCTACACTACTGTATCCTGCCGGATGAGATGAATCATAATATATACTAGAAATTTTGTTCAAGGAGTCCATTTTTCCCATGCAGTTTGCAAATTTAGTTTCCTTCTTGGTTGAGCTGTATTAGTCAACTTTGGTGTTTCATCAGATTCAATTTTATATTGTGCTTTTTTCCTTTTGAATTCATTAAGCACTTCCAAGGACTTCTGAGGAATTTTGATCTCTGATATTGGTGTTATAGATAAATGATCTTTATACTTTTTTATATGCAATTTGTGGATGTATTCACTTCGTTTTGGATTTCCAACGCACTCCATTGGTAGATTTAGTTCAAACAACAGATTCAAAAACTTATCACATCCTATCGGATCACTTCTTTTTAGCGGTCTTACAATATCACCTATCAAATCTGTGATATTACTACCATGAATCACCTTACCATCAATTGTAACTACTCCTTTTTTATCCCAAATTATTCTATCTGAGTTTGAATGCAATGTTTTAACAACTAACGTACTTCGATTGTGATAAGACTTTGGTATGTAT
Organism: Athrips mouffetella; assembly: GCA_947532105.1. Classification (NCBI taxonomy): domain Eukaryota; kingdom Metazoa; phylum Arthropoda; class Insecta; order Lepidoptera; family Gelechiidae; genus Athrips; species Athrips mouffetella. The sequence continues at coordinate 8,137,211 of OX383960.1, read as the reverse complement.
TTTAAAATATCATTCAAGTGTCTCAAATCAAGGTTTTGATTATCTGTGTCATGGGTATCTATGGGCTTTTCATAGTTCTGGTGGGCTGTATCTTCATCGTTTGGAGCATTCAAATCGACCATAGGTATTTGTACTGGTTTTCGATCCATACTTGTAAAATGTAAGTATCTCTGTAGAGTTTGTTGATACATTTTCCATTTTTCATAATCGTTATCAGTAGACTTTAAAATTTTCTCCATCTCTATATCTAAAGATGACAAAGGGTTATTGGTTTTAATTGGTCTTTGAAATCTCTCCACTGCCTCCGGCTCGATGAGGAACATTTTCTTAGTGTGTTCCATTTCAGATGTGTAACACTTACTTTAGTAATGAACTTAGAACTCCACTCAATAATGTCCCCAATATAATAGGTAGGAAAGCACCTCCTTTTTGAACAATGATAGTCTTTTTTCTTTTAATACTTCCCTTTTTAACAAGTTCACGTAAAATTTTCTTATGTTTACCTAGTTTAACTTTTTCTTCTGTAGAAATTGGTACAGTTCCTTTCAACACATTATAAATACATTCACAAATGCATTTGATTGCTTTACTATCAGCAGCTTTCAAGAGTATTTTTCTATAACTTGGTTTTAATTTGCAGATAGCTCTTAAATACTCAGAATGTGTACTGACAGGTCTAGACATTATTTATGAATAAAGTTCGGCATCGTTTGACTATCGTATTTAAATACCTTTTTCGGTAAATATATAATACAATGTTTATCAGTCGGCAAAATATTTGTTCTGAACCTGCACCAATCAGGAGTACCCTGCTTAAGGTCAATTAACAAATAGCCATGAGGTCGTTCTGTTGCATCCTTGAATGCTTCCTGCACAAACTTACTGTTTTCTGGAAGTACTTGTCTGGCCATATACTGGATTTGTGTTTTGTCGCGAGGATTTTTTAAACAAACTATATAATTTGCATTTAAAGATATGTCTCGCTGACCTCGCCCTTGATGAAACATGTTTTGTGTTATATAAAATACACTCAAATTTCTGTGATGACTTCCCTTAGTAAATATATCAACTACTCTACTGTCTGATTCTCTCATTAGGTCATCAATTATTATCAGTCTCGGTTTTGTATCTACGAACCCGCTTCCGTTTTACGATACCTTCCACTCTTTGTCGGTTCCTACTGAGTTGAGGATGTAATTGGCTGAAGTCTGCTAACGGATCTTGTCCACAAGGCAGATCATCATCACACGAGAGAATTCCAAAAGAATTTTGGGTACTGAACGCTTCCTGTAAAAAAAAATAATAAAAAGAAAAAATGAAATAACATTTGAAATACGCATCGTCTAATGTAATAAAACTTATCGAATCCAAATAAAAAAACCACTTACCATAATAAAACTGTTAAGCTTTTCTTGTCTCGTTGAATGTTAAGATGTCTGATGATGATTTCTATTTGGTTTAAAAACAGGAATCTTATGGATTTTATACCATTTTGTATTTACATAAAAATCTTATTAGCGTAATTATATTATTTTGGTGATTAAACTAACTGAAAGATTAACCTTCATTAAACTAATGATCGTTACCTAATGTTCAGTGTAAACATGGAAAATTGATTGTATTAGCATCATTTCGAAGAATATATTGTTACATTAACTAATACTTATGCACATTAGCTTATTATCATCTCAGTCCTGCAAATACAACAACAACACAATGCCCACGTGACCTCAAACCAGGTACAATCAACACCAGATTAAGCTCAACTCTCGCACCGCGACTCTAGCCCGCATTTCTATTAAAATAAGAACGGTTCAAAGTCCATTTTGTCAAGCTTGATGGGCTCTTGACTGTACCTACCTTACATACATTTTTTGTATGGAAAAAACATTTCATATTCAATTTGTAAACTGGATTTCATTGCATTATATCAATAACTAAACTAACTGATCTACTACTTGGAAAACAAGTACAACAAAATAACATGAGGTCCACCACCTGTCAGTCTATCGCAGCCATGACGTTACTATCTTACTAATCACCGTCGCACTAGTTAGCAAATGTTGTGACTCATTAACTAATCACCGTCATTCTACCCCAGTCGTGACGTCATGGTCCAGAAACGGCGAATCCCCCCTACTTCCATCGTCTGCTGTAAGTTAGGGCATCACAGTGGCAGAATAGATGTACCTATAGGCGTTTCATATCGTCCTCTGCACAATATAGATGTCTGGCTGCAAGTTTTTTGAACGTTAATGCGTGCGTTCTAAATCCAGTCCAGGGATGGAAGTAACATAAATTAGACAACCATACCGTGCGTTTAGTGTATGAAATTGATTTTCTACGGGTACGTATTTCCTATATGCCGTTATTTTAGAGCAAGTTGTTCAGTGCCATGGTCTGCAGTTTCAGTTGTAGGGAAGTTTCATATTAGTATCTTTATGCACTCTTAAATATTTTGGAAACCCTGTTTTGTTTTAAACACTACAAAATTATAAATTGCTATTAACACATTTTCCCGTACAATTCGTCAATTTTCTCACACTAAATGTCGATTTATTGTAATTTAACATTTTAAAGGTGATCTGTTTAGCTGTTTGGATATGAGTAAAAACATACAAACACCATCCTACATTTATTTTGTGTGATGTATGTGAGTAATGAAACCGTAGTAATACATTTTTAACCTTTCGATGACATCAGCTGTTCTCATCTCATCAATACGAAGGAGTGATGAGATGTGACTCATATACACACATAATAATAATCTTAGACATTCGTAACAAACCATTAATAAAATTATCTTTGGCTGACATTTACTATTAGCAATAACGCTGAAGTTATTATTAAGTAAATGACAATACGACAAAGAATAGTACCAACCCATCTCTACCCGTGGGTGTAGTAATAGGCGACTAAGGGTTCATGAACCGGAGGATGGGCAGCAGCATCACTCTGAGTATCGTATCATCTTTCACACTGCGGTCACCAACAACAGCAGTCGCTAGCCACAACGCTTACAAGCGTGGTGACTATGGTAAATCCCCTCCTACGTACCACGCATTTTTTGCTGGAGTTCTGGAGGGGAGCTCCCTGTCCTGCAGTGGACGTTTTATGGGATGTTATGATGAAGTGACAATGATTATCTTACCTACCCAAAAACGGTCGCTTTTGTATAAAGACCTCTCCAAAAAAGTCGGTGCGGGGCGATCGCGGGTCCAACTGCTCCGTCCAACTAGTTACTAACTGGACGTGATCTAAATTTGAACATTTTGAACAATTTTCTACCTCCAGATTCGAACAAACAATCATACTTGGTCATCTTATTAAAATCCCAAAATACGTCCACTGCAGGACAGGAAGGTCCCTCCAGAACTCCATCAAAAACGCTTGGTACTTTGGTTACTTGGTAAATACCATAGTCACCACGCTTGTAAGCGTTGCGGCTGGCGACCGCTGTGGTTGGTGATCGCAGTATGTAAGTTGGTGCAATACACAGAAAGATGCTGCTGCCCATCCTCCCCTTCGTACTTATTAAATTTAGATAAATTAATTTAGTCGTGTACCTACACAAATAAGAGCTGTTAGCAAAAACATACACTACACATACACTCACCGGCTGAAATAACCGGCCGGTCTGTTTTCTTTCATATATTTTCATACAAATATGGGGGCAAACGAAGCGTCAATATCTTACCTAAATTGAATAATAATACAAATCTGATTGATGAGGTTTTTAGATAACAACCTTATTAACAATATTGTCAAAGATTATAGGTATATCTAAAATGTTGAAGAAAACCCGTGCGACTCTTAAAACTTTTTAATTCGCTAAATGTAAGAGATTTCTGACAAAATTACGTATATTTTTTTCTGAACGATGCACGTAATTTCCTGGGTGTCTACTCTCAAAGTCCGATATATCGAAACGATGCTATTCGAAACATGCAAATTCAAAACTTCGTCCCTTGACAATACAGTAGAATATTGGTTGGATGAATTTTCAAACTGCCAGTAGTTAGCATCCAACCAATATTCTACTCTATTGTCAAGGGACGAAGTTTTGAATTTGCATGTTTCGAATAGCATCGTTTCGATATATCGGACTTTGAGAGTAGACACCCTGGATACCGTGCACAGGTCTAATCTTCAAGAATCAGTAGTCAGACACCTTATTTATGTTCTCACCGTTTATTCACGGATATTTTATTTCGTTTAGGAAATATATTGACGCTTCATTTGATCCCTTACTTGTATGAAAATGTACGACAGTAAATAGACCGGCCGGTTATTTCTGCCGGTGAGTGTATTAATATTTAAAATTGCTCTATAACTTAAAGAAATGATTGGTTTTTATGTATTGTTCAATTTTCTGATTTCCCAGCAAACTGAGGTAAAAGGGGTAGATAGAACCATAGTCACCACACTTGTTGGCGTTGTGGATGGTTTATATGAACCGTGGTAAATGGAGGCTGCAGTATGGTATATGATATCCTTTGGTAGACGATTCTCTAGTCGCCTTTTGCCACACGGACCAGCAGAGTGTGGTACATTTTAAAGTAACGATGATAAATATATTTTTTCCACAAAATCATCACATGATCCGGGCAATTACTAGTCAAAACATTGTTTATTTCACAAATTTTAACGCGAAGTTAACATAATACGAGTAGCACTTAAACAGGGTGTAAGGAAGAATTTTGATGGAAAAAGTTTTGGGCCTCTCCATACAAATTGCTCACTCTGAACGAACATTTTATATAGAGAGGATATTTTTTTTTTTTCATTTCCCAAAAATGTTTCTTTGGGAAAGTTGTTCAGTTTCTTTGACTGAGCTCGCTCTTTCAGTTTTCTGTACACCATCTTTTACACCCTGTATATTTTTGTATTGTTTTTATTTTGTATTGTAAAAAATATGCAAAGTAAGTATTTATTCCATTAGCTTTGCACAAACACTTAATCAAACACCTGCCTTTTATGATCGGTTCATACAACATCTTCATACAAAGTCCAAATAAGGTGACTATAGTAGAAAGTCACTTTCCATTAATTTCAAGTGCTATTGTTAAAATAGCATTCTTTAAATCGCAATCTTGGGTGTATTGTCATTTTGATGTCAAAGTTCATTAAAAAAGATAAAAGCACAAAAGCACAGTAAATAGATGGGCTTACAAAAGCCTTCTCTTGAAGGTAGTTGTTGCCTACTTTTGCAAAATCAACTTTGGCCTGTTGATGTACTGATTCAGAAAATGGATTTTTATGAAGTGCTAATATACTGTTGCTACTGTTTTTCTTACAACTACTTTACTACTTATCTCATAATCATAATCATCTTTATTGCTTATCACATGGTTCTAAAAAGATCTTAAAGTTATAATGTACAGCATGTGATACCCCGTTGGGGCACCGCAATAGTGAGAGGCAGTTAATAAAATTTCTTATTACAAATTAAAATTAAACTAATTTAAGACAATTCAAATCAATTAAATATTTACATCATTAAAAGCAAATTGTTCCCGCAGGAACAAAGGGAGAAAAAATAAAAACCGAAACTTGGTTTTTGGTATACTTATTTGCGATACTATTAAATTTACATTGATCGTATGGAAAGATCGATACAAAAAGGTACGTGCGCAAAGCGCGGTAGCTATCGGAGAACTGAGCGCAGCCGGATTGCCCGCGCTATTATAATAATCCAAAGATTGTATTGTGGTTGCTCAGTATAGGCAGGCGCGAACACAAATCATACATAACACATTATCCCTAAACTAAAACAATCTAACAATTTCTATATTAATATTAAATTAAACAATTTTTTTTTTATTCTCATTTTATAGTTTATTTATATCGAATCTTTATTTTTATCATTGAACATTTCATTAATGTTATAGTACGCCTTATGGATTAAATATTTTTTAAGGAGGCTTGTGAATATTGATATTTGTTCTTCATTTTTTATGTAGTTTGGTATACTATTATAAATCTGGATCGTCATTGAATGGGGGCCTGACCTATATAAGCTTAGAGTTGTGGCAGGTAGTTTAAGCTGGTTCAAGTTCCTGTTATGCCTTTTTAAATCTTTTTTTGGGGAATAAAGTTGTTTATTTTTACGGACAAATTTACAGCATTCAAAAATATAAATTGATGTTACAGTTAAGATGTTATACTTTATGAAATATGGCTTACATGAGTCAATTTGTTTTATATTTGACAGAATTCGAATACATTTTTTTGGAGTATAAATATATCATTTATTATTGGGCTGTTGCCCCACAGTATAATTCCATATGTGAGTCTGGAATGTATGAATGCGTAGTATACAGACATGCGTAGTATACAGACATCTGTGTAGTTAGAGCCAACGCTATGGTCTTTTTAGGGTTCCGATACCAAAATGGTAAAAAAAAGGAACCCTTATGGTGCCGCTCTGTCTGTCTGTCCGTCTGTCTGTCACACCTCTATATCTCAGCAACCACTTATGCTATCAACCTGAAATTTGGAATAGTTTTAGAATATAGTTGCCCAACTTAATTGCACAAGAAAAAATTTTGAAAAAAGTATGATTATTAATATAAAGGGGGCCAAAATAGGGGGGGCCAAATTTCAAATTGTCGCTACTAGGTCGAGTGGGGTATCATATGAAAAGGCTTTACTTGTACATTTTAAAATATATTTTTGTATTTTTTTAAATTTCTTAGTTTTAAAGTTATGATGAAAAATGTCAAGAAAAATACCATTCCCCCCCCCTTATCTCCGAAGTTTGAGTAAGGAAAAATCTGAATTAATTACAGTTGACAGAAGTTTATATAAACTTTACAGCAAAAATAAAACGATCTTTCTAAGTTGCACAGTTTTTCAGAAATCTGCAAAAAACCTTTACAAACAAATTTAGTTTTGCGGTCCTGAAAATGGACTTTATTGCTTCCAAAAATACTATAGGTATATCGGAACCCTCGGCGCGCGAGTCCGACTCGCACTTGACCGGTTTTTTTTTTCTTATTTAGACTTATGTTCTATGTTTTACATCATTTAAGGTTGCTATACCATTTTTGTTACACGCTGTATAGTAAGGTAGTTTAAACAAGCAACAACAACCTTGATTTTTTTATATCTTTTAGTCCTCTACTGACCATCATATATTGATATGAAGTCAAAATTCCGTTAGACCAACCCACTTATCATAAAAGGATGTCACACAATGAGTCACATTCAACAGCTATAAAATATTAAGCGTCCGTTGACCTTTACGTAGTCTAAATGTTTTTTTTATGTAGTTTCATGTGCAGAAAGTTTTATGAGTGAAAAGTGAGTGAGTGAATGCAAAGGTTAAAAGGGGAAGGCCTCGGCGGACGTTGCAGACCAAATTTAGGATGTTCTGAATAAAGGCGTGTATGAAAGGATTGATGAAAGAAGAGGAAGCGAGGGAAGTATGTTAAGATCATAGCAGGTGATGGGCTGTGTTAGCTAGCACCACACGAAGTACTAAAATACTTACGTATTACGTATCCCCACATCTTGGACATACGAGTATACAGGGTATTTGATACATATCTGCAAACCTTTCGGACTTTTGTTCTACAGTTTTCCAATATGAGCATAATTTTTTTAGTTCTTCATACAAACTCTCCTGCTTCGCTTGTTACATTGTATGGAGAATTCACAAAAGTTGTAGAATGAAAGTTGTTAAGTTTAAGCAACCACTACTCGGCAGGTGGGCAAAACTGAAAGGGCCATGATCAGTCAACGTAACTGAATAACTTTTGGTGTATGAAACTTTCAAAAAAATATAAAAATATCGGCTGACCTGTCCGTATACTAAAGATCCTGTATAGGGTGCTTCCTAATCAAGTGCGAACCTTTGAGCACGTTACTCAGACCGTAAAATAATGTGAGTAACTTTCCCTGAGAGACGTAGGTCGAAATACAATTTAAGAAAAACTGCTTAAGCTGATAGCGCATTTTGCATCGGAGGTAATTTTTTTCGTTAACCTTTTGAGTTATATTCCTCATTTATTCAGTTTTATGGTCAGAGTAACATACTCATAACAACGCAATTGCTTAGGAAGCACCCTATACATTGTAACAAAAAGGGTATACTAACCCTGAAAGGATGTGAATCTGTCCATGAAACTGAACAACTTTCCCTAAGGAACATTGGTCGAAATACGAAAACAAAATGTCGACCTCAGAAACTGGGTTAGCTGAAAGCGCATTTTGAATGGGAGATAACTTTTTTTTGTATTTTGACCTATGGTCCTTACAGAAAGTTGTTCAGTTTCATGGGCAGAATCACATCGTAAACGTAAACATTGTATAGATAGAACATATCCACGTATTGATTACATACATTCATTAACGACGCTTCTTTCTCGCTAGGGAGAGAGACAGAGATCACAGCTTACAAGATCTCAAAACTTGCTTTAAAAAATAAGCTATAGGTACTATACAAATCAATGTAGTTCTAAAAACAAAGTTTTTAAATTGTCAATTCTAATTAACTATGTTGTGTTGATAAGTGGCTAACATTGATCAAACCAAAACAAGTATGTCTAACCAGATTTTGTTTGAATTTCAAGCTACGTACGTGGGACACTCAGAAATATTTGCGACACTAAAAAAAATTGTTCTACAGGTACATATATTTTTATTAAATCTTTTCAAAGTACTCTCCACCAGCCTCTATACAAAGATTCATGCGTCTGAACCAGTTTTCAAAACACTTTTTCCAGTCCGCCGTAGACACCTCGTTTACAGCCTGCTCGAACGCAGCCAGCGCATCTTCCGGCGACGAAAATTGTATCCCCTTGAGCTGATTTTTTATTTTTGGAAATAAAAAGAAGTCACACGGTGCTAGATCAGGGCTGTAAGGAGGGTGACCCAGGAGTTTGACTGGTGTGCTGTCCAGGAAGTCCCTCGTTTTGAGCGCGGTGTGTGCAGGCGCATTGTCGTGGTGGAGCAGTAGTCCGCGGAGCCCTGTGTTTGGTCGCTTGTTGCTCACAACAGAAAAAACTTCTGGTAAACATTTGGTAGTATACCATTCGGCGTTGATGCTTCTTTGATCTCGTAAGGGAATTGAGGCCAAGTGGCCAGTCAAATTAAAAAAGCTGGCGATCAAAATCTTCCCCCCGCTTCGAGATCGCTTCACTTTGGTAGGCGTTGGTTCATTTTGAAACACCCAAACTGTCGACTGGCGCTTGGTTTCTGGATCGTATTGATAAATCCAGGACTCATCACCTGTTACGATGTCGTAAACACGCCGAGACGAGCCTGCTTCAAATTTGTTCAGCATATCACGGCACCATTCCACCCGGGCCTGCTTCTGAGCGTCGGTGAGGTAGTGCGGCACCCAGCGCGATACTATCCTCCTCACGCGAAGATGCCCGTGTAGAATCTCGTGAACGCTTCCCGATCCAATCTTTAATATGTGCTGAATCTCCTGATATGTAATTCGCCTATTATCTTGGATAAAATTTTTCACTGCTAGCACGTTTTCTTCCGTAATAGCCGTCAAAGGGCGACCGCTTCTTTCTTCATCCCCCAAGGTTGGTCGACCGCGCCTAAATTCGTTATACCAACGATACACGGTTGCCTTGGAGGGGCCTTCATCCATAAATGCCATTTGAAGTCTATCGAACGATTCATCCGGTTTCAGGCGACACTTGAAATCGTAAAAAATCATAGCTCTAAAATGTTCCCGGCGCAGATCCATTTTTCAGTAAGACACGATACTTTGAATTGGCTCGCAAAAAATGTGGAGGGAAATTTTGAAAATGGAACACACATATTTTTACTTACAAGTAATCATATTTTCGAAAAAGATTCTGACCGGCCAGTCTCCCATATATAAAAACTATTTTTCGCAATACTTTCTGAGTGGCCTGGTATTTGGGAAAGTTAAAATTAAATAAATAAAAAAATGTGTTTCAGTTAACATTTATTTAAATAAATTAAACTAACACTCCAACAAGCTCTAAAATATCATTTATAATGCTGTTTATTAAAGAAATAATCTAATCACATGTTTTAAACTAATTCAAATTCAATAATATAAAATAATATACACTAAATTACATGATTCTTAAACAAGTAAGTAATTATAATAATTCAACATAATGAAATAAATCATTTCTACTTGTTCAATTGGTTCACAAGATAACATAAAATTACATGATGATGAATTATTCAATATAACATTTTTGTTCCAAAATCTTTCTTTTCTAATTTAAACAATTTTACCTTTTTTAGGGTTCCGATACCAAAATGGTAAAAAAAAGGAACCCTTATGGTGCCGCTCTGTCTGTCTGTCCGTCTGTCTGTCACACCTCTATATCTCAGCAACCACTTACGCTATCGAGCTGAAATTTGGAATAGTTTTAGAATATAGTTGCCCAACTTAATTGCACATGAAATTTTTTTGAAAAAAGTATGATTATTAATGTAAAGGGGGCCAAAATAGGGGGGGCCAAATTTCAAATTGTCGCTACTAGGTCGAATGGGGTATCATATGAAAGGGCTTTACTTGTACATTTTAAAATACATTTTTGTATTTTTTTAAGTTTCTTAGTTTTCAAGTTATGATGAAAAATGTCAAAAAAAATACCATTCCCCCCCCCCTTATCTCCGAAGTTTGAGTAAGGGAAAATCTGAATTAATTACAGTTGACAGAGGTTTATGTAAACTTTACAGCAAAAATAAAACGATCTTTCTAAGTTGCACAGTTTTTCAGAAATCTGCAAAAAACCTTTACAAACAAATTTAGTTTTGCGGTCCTGAAAATGGACTTTATTGCTTCCAAAAATACTATAGGTATATCGGAACCCTCGGCGCGCGAGTCCGACTCGCACTTGACCGGTTTTTTTAATTCTGTATAACTAAACATAGAGCAAAAATAGTGTAGTTAATTGGATCGTGAAAGAAACCACAAATATAGCAAGCTCTTATACTCCAGTAAAATTACGAGAGATTGTATGGCGAAACGGAAATAATTGATAATAGCCGTGTTTCTTTTTCAGATCGATAGATTATATTTCTGTGTAAAGCTTTTTAATGGAATCCACCTAAATTTACTCCATTTATTGCTTATTTTGCCGTCCAAACATTAAAAAAATATGGAATTTCGGAAAAAAAAATTAATAGATTATTTTTTTTATTCACGGCTTGCTATATATTCATAATTTTATATTATACACTAGCTGTGCCCGCGGCTTCGCCCGCGTGATATTCAGACAATGTGCAGTCCTTCGAGAGGGAAGAGAGAGGAAAGGGCCTCTCCCCCTCCCTCACCCTCTCCCACTCCCTCTCTCTCTACCTCCATCCCACTTCCTCTCCTTCTCCCTCTCCCTATCCTTGCTCCTAACCCTACTCCTATCCCTATCCTTAACGCCGTCTTAACCGCTATCCCTATCCTTATATAAACATAGAAACGACACCCATATTGATTTTTAGACATTTTAACCCTATCGCACCCCAACCCCATCCCCAGGGGATGATGGTATTTCACGTCCATTACCTTAGATTTCAAAATTGTTGTAGTTTTCGTAATTAGCGATCCGATAAACCATACAAACGACACCCATATTGATTTTTAGACATATCAACCCTATCGCACCCCAAACCCATCCCCAGGCGATGATGGTATTTCACGTCGGTCATATTGGTTTTTAGAGTTTTTCACCCCATTTCTAGGGATTGAATTTGGGGTGAAATTTCAATAACAGTGATGTATGTTCCACAGAATTACAACCCTAATGCGTAAATAATAAATTTAGTGGATATTACTTTGAAATGAAGGAGTTTCAAGTTCATCCCCCTTTTCACCCCTTAGGGTGTAGAATTTTTTTAAACCCTGAGACACATAAAACTTAATTTTTAGTCGTCAGTCTAAATACAAATTTTGACGATCCTAACTTCAAAACTGACGGACTTTCATACAAACTTTCATACCTTATTTCACCCCTTTAGGGGATGAATTTTGAAAAATTCTAAAACACGTACTTTTTTATTTTGTACCAAAAGCTCAAAAACAAATTTGTATAATTCTACCTTTAAAAATGATAGACTTATAGACCAACATACGAAAAAAATCATCCCTTTCTCACCCCCTTGAAGGGTGATTTTTAAGAAATGCTTAAACACGTGTTTCTTTATTTTTTACCAGAAGCTTAAATTCAAATTTGTGTAAATTTAGCTCAAGAAACAAAGAACTTTCATACAAACTTTCATCCCTTATTTCACCCCCTTGGTAGATGAATTTTCCAAAATCCTTTCTTAGTGGATGGTTTTGGTTTTGGTTCAAAATTTCAGATCTCTATCTATAGCGGTTACGGCTCGGCGTTGATGAATCAGTCAGTCAGTCAGGACATGCTCTTTTATATATTTAGAAAAGATGAATCCACCTAAAAATATTAGCTTTTTGGTTTTGTTTAACTTTTAATAGCACGAAATTTAAATAAAGCTTATCTTCGCAACCAAAAATAGTAATAGATCCGTTTTGCTTTCTAATAATTTAAATAGTGCTAAGTAATCACATTTTTTGCAAATCCAACATAAATGTTTACAAAATCATTGTAAACCAGCGATTACAAAAAACTTTTTTATTATTTAGTACGAGTATGGCATTATTGTGAATATATATAAGAATCACTTACATTTAAAAAGGTTGAGTTTAGCTCAGTTTATTTCTATTATTTTACCTCGACTTTATTGGACCTTATATGTAAAAATAACTATAGATTTTATATTTTGAAACAAATTGATATTTTGAAATATATGTAAAGTATACGTTTATCTATGATATAAAGTATATAATTATCTATGACTATTTTTGCCTTAGCTGTTATTCGAAAAAAATATTTCGCTTTAAATTTTAGGTGGATTCGTAAATATTGCGTCTTAACATCATATTTAAATACGATATACACAAAAAAGGAGCTATTAACATTTAATGTTTTGCAAAACCGTATTTTTACTGGAGTATTAAAGGAATCGATGAGGGTCATATTAAATTATCAGAGAGCTTGGATGATGATATAGTACGGTCAATCGATTGTCAGTAGAAACATTTGCAACTCTATTGCTATGCTATAAGGTTCAAAGTGTTTCTACTGACGTGCTGTTGGGTGTACCTACATGTAGTATGCTTAGATTATTGATTGGTCTTCGCAAACACCTTCATTAATCTAAAGTAGTATGTATCGGATTTTGGACATATAATGTAAAACACAACAGTAAAAAAACTTGGTGATATTATCAAAAACCTACGCAACTTTCTGTTCTGCCTTTTGGTTGGCCGGTAGAAAATGCCGCGTGGCATTAGGCCCGCCTTTTGTACGTTAGTGTAATAAAATTTTAAATAAATAAAAAATAATATATGTATGAATAAAGGCCTTGAACGACCGTGACGCTCTCTTAGGTACAATAACTGAGAACTTATGTACTCGTAGTTATGTACCTGGAGTAGCGTTATTTTTGCTTTGCTTAGATTTGCAAAAGTAACGCTACTCCAGCCAAGGTCCACTTGGATGGCTTGTCTTTGGTCTTCAAGTTGAAGGTCCACACGTAGGTAGGGCCTCTAGTCCTCGTCTTGTACACTGGACACTCGTACATGTTGCGTAGATCTTGTTTATCTTGGGTGATGGCCTGGAGAAAGCAGAAAATGTGGCTTTGAGTTGTCATTCATCCTTGCCATAGCCTTATTCCTTCTATTTTTAGGGTTCCGATACCAAAATGGTAAAAAAAAGGAACCCTTATGGTGCCGCTCTGTCTGTCTGTCTGTCCGTCTGTCTGTCACACCTCTATATCTCAGCAACCACTTATGCTATCAACCTGAAATTTGGAATAGTTTTAGAATATAGTTGCCCAACTTAATTGCACAAGAAAAAATTTTGAAAAAAGTATGATTATTAATATAAAGGGGGCCAAAATAGGGGGGGCCAAATTTCAAATTGTCGCTACTAGGTCGAATGGGGTATCATATGAAAGGGCTTTACTTGTACATTTTAAAATATATTTTTGTATTTTTTTAAATTTCTTAGTTTTAAAGTTATGATGAAAAATGTCAAGAAAAATACCATTCCCCCCCCCTTAACTCCGAAGTTTGAGTAAGGAAAAATCTGAATTAATTACAGTTGACAGAAGTTTATATAAACTTTACAGCAAAAATAAAACGATCTTTCTAAGTTGCACAGTTTTTCAGAAATCTGCAAAAAACCTTTACAAACAAATTTAGTTTTGCGGTCCTGAAAATGGACTTTATTGCTTCCAAAAATACTATAGGTATATCGGAACCCTCGGCGCGCGAGTCCGACTCGCACTTGACCGGTTTTTTAGGGTTCCGTACCTCAAAAGAAAAAAACGGAACCCTTATAGGATCACTTTGTTGTCCGTCTGTCTGTCTGTCTGTCTGTCTGTCTGTCTGTCTGTCTGTCTGTCTGTCTGTCTGTCTGTCAAGACCCTTTATCTCACGAACAGGTAAAGGTATCAGGTTGAAATTAATACCATATATTAGGATCCATGAACCACACAAGATCTGAAAATTTCAATTTTTTACAACGACGCAATCAAAAGATATGGCATTTTATGTCCTCATCTCCATACATTTATTCAAAAATGGAAAACCTACAGGGTACTTCCCGTTGACCTAAAATTATGAAATTTGGCAAGAAGCTAGGTCTCACAGTAAAAATGTAGGGAAAAGTCTGAAATCATTAAATATTACAACTTTTCTCACAACTAATGGTAACCAATTGTGGTGAGCTCCCGTTTCAAGAACATTCATATAAGAGAGGGGTCAAGTTGGATGGTTGCTGAGGCGATTTTTGTTTTAGTTCTATTTAAAACGGGAACACTTACAAACTTGAAAATTGGTATGTTTATATAGCATAGGCTATAAAATAACAACAAATAATAAAATTTGGTCAAGCGCGTGTCGGACTCAAAAAATCTAGCACATTAACTTACTGAAATTTCAACTAATACAATTATGATAATGTGGTGGTGCGGAACCCTCTGTGCGCGAGTCCGACTCGCACTTGGCCGGTTTTTTTTTAAAAGTCTACTACCTAACATAGGAGTCTTGACGAGAGGTTTTTATAAAAAGCGACTGCCATACTGCTTAAAGACTGGTGGCTTCCGAAACACGGAAACGCTCGCCACTCACATAGATGCATAACTTTCGTGATTGGAAAGAAAAAGCAACTACCACACGGCTTAGATTTCCAATTTTTTTATAACAAAAAATACATGTATTTATTTTATGTATTATGTCTATGTATTATTTTTATGTATTTTTAAGTAAGTTTATCAATTTTTATATATACCTTAATATAATGTGATTAGGTATAAGTATATTCGTGTGTAGTTTAAGTAGGTTTATCCCTATTTTTTATTTTACTGTATTTTAAACTTTTATTTGAATTTAAAATTTCTTATCACGATTATTAACGCACATCCTTGTGCCCGTTTTAACGACATTCTTCCACACCTGATAGGTTGGCTGGAAGAGATCTCTATAAGAGATAAGCTCGCCTTTGTGAACAATTTTCATTTGACAACTTTATGTTATTTGTGCGCAATAAAGAATATATACATTTATCTACTCAACGAGCTCTAAACGACTATACCCCACTCGATAAGATAGGTCATTTTTACCCCTCTTTACTTTTCGGATATTTTTTGTCAATTTTTATAGCTTTATGTCAACAAGATGCTTGTACTGTGAAAATTTTAAGATGTGGCTGTAAAGCCTGTAGACAGATACGTGAGTGACAACAATAGGGCTCCGTTTGGAACCTTCGGGTCAACACCCTAAAAACATCCTAATAAATGCTCACCCTGACGTTGATAACAGGCATTGGCGGGAACAGCTCTTTCAACCTGGAGTCCATAATGATGCCTGCCTGGACGTCCCATCTAGCCCCTTCCATCAGTAACCCGTGGACGTAGGCGCCGTCTTTTGGCGCCGATCTGGAATCAGCGATCCTGACAGGATACGTCGGTGGAAGGTTAGTTTAACATGCAGTGCTAGAGAAGCGTGGGAGTGGGCTAAGAACAAACACTAAAGGCATAGAAACCGGACTTTACGTTAGCACATACCTAGAGCGCAAACTTTAATTGCGTTGACATGGACGTGTAAGAAAGTAAGTAGGTATTTTGTGGTAGGTATAATGCAGTCAATGAAAGAGAGGTGGAAAATGGCGACGATCTTCTCTTGTCATTTCCGCTTACGAGTATACTGGGTAATTTTTTTTTGTACCTTACATCCGGTTCCAGAGAGGCAAAAAACAACAACCTTGTTCTTAGATTTTGCTAACAACGCACAAAAAATGCAGTATCAAAAGTAGAAATTTATTTGTGCGTTGTTACCAAAATCATAGAACAAAAGTTGGGATGTCAAGTACAAAAAAATTTACTTGTATTTCGAGGGAAGGCGCATATAGAACTAGAACTTAATTTGACTAAGTGCAGCAATACCCACCACCCTTACTAAACCTTCAATATTTGTGCTCTTTGGTACATATTTCAAAAATCTGAATTTGTGTGGGCCCTGTTTGTGTCTATATAAAATGATATTTCAAGTTGACTGTCTGTACCTTTAGAGTTTGTTCTGGGAGTGGTAGCGCATCTAGGATTTCGAGCTTGTGTGCTATTTTACTAATTTGCTAATTTTAATTTCACTCGTGGAAATTCCTTGATGCGCTGGTTTTTGCTGATCAATTCCTTGACCAGTAACGTGCGATAAGCAACGCTAGAAGAAATGTATTACTTACACAAGTTTGAGAACAGATGAGTTTACCTCACTCTCTTCTAAAGGGATAAAGTAGCAGAAAGGTATAGCAATAAGTTCATGCTTCATTATTTTTAAATCTGCATGCTTCCACGCTATCCACATCAAAACATGCTAATTATAAAATTTAAAAATTCACACTTTCTGTCAGAGAATCATCAAAAAAATTATTCAAATTAAACACCCATCAATTAAAGCCGCTCATTAATAACTAGTTCTTAAACAATGCTAGAAAACAAAAGTTCCAATCCATCGTTAACATATAAAAGAAAAGTCTTGCAATTATATTTTATGCATTTGCATTCTTTCGATGCAAATTATATTGATTTATGCAATTGGCCATGCAATCTTCCGTGCTAAGACTTAACATGCTTTTTAACATTCATCAATCAACACAGGCTTGTCAGTCATTTATTAATTCTATAGATTTGTTTTGTACAATCACTCTAGAGTATTGTGTCATTGGTAAGAAAATCCTTCAGCAGTCCTCATCCCCTATATTCCTAGTTGCATACTTACGTGAATTCTTCCTTCATTTTCTTCGTGACGTCACACTGAAGACACATTTTATCTAAAGGCAGTTCGTACCTCCTAGCAGTACTTTGCATGATTGCAGTTAGCAAACTTTGTGGGTTAAAGAAACCCGCAAGCCACACAGACGCTGGCAACTGTTACCGATAAAAAATAATATCAATTAAAGGTCTTTGAGATTATCTCATAGATCGAAAATTATATCAAATTGAAAATGTCACTTACCACAAAATCGGTAGCCCAAGTTTCTAATTCACGAAGGCGTAAGAGCAAATCGACATACCAAGATGATAAACCAAGTAACGACGGGTATGCTCTGTTTGCCCAAATTGCTGGCACCTATAACACATGGGCAACGGTTGAAAAATTCTTAGGGCATAAAGAACAAGTAACCATCTCTAGTCATAACGTCATATCAAATAATGTTAGTGAAATATTTACTTGATCCAAAAACAGAGCGTTTTCTAATTCTTCCATGACGGATGTTATCGTCAGCTCACCCTAAAAATGTTAAACATCATTACTTTTAGATATCTCTCTGTATAGTATATGTTACCAAAACAATAAGAATCGTAAGTTGATCAATTTCCAAGCCAGTTGATCAACTTTCAAAAAATATTAAACTCGCAGGTCGCAGTGAGAGAAGCGAGCGTGCTGCGACAGCAGCCGCTGGGTACCAGAAGCGAATTCGGTTTATTATTTATTTTAAAGTTTAAGTTTATTATTTTTAGAAATTTGATTGACTTCTTAGGAAATTAATTAACTTACGATTCCGTATTATCTTCCGATGATATATTTAAATGTAGACAAATACTGACCTTCAGCCCCAAGTCTAGTTCCCGCAAAGACCGTTTCATCTCCCCTGTCAAATAGTTCATTCTCTCACACTCTTGAAAGGCAACGATGACGTATGGAGTCCTCTCTTCTACTTTTCCCATTATCTCCGCCATGTTGAACTCTTCAGGAAGTTTTTCCATGATTTCGTCTAACATTTGTTTTACCTGCAATATGTGAGAATCAGATTATTTGAATGCTCTTATTATCTTAATATGTGGGGCTGAGTTCCTTTTTAGTGAACTTCAAAGCACTTTAACCTTACTGGATATTATGGCGTATTTGGATGATACTGTAACGACACCGGGCCCTACCAGGCTATTAATATAAAAATTCTAAGCTATTTCTATATCATGGCTCGCGGCACCACCTTGTAAGAGTCTACCTAACCCTAACAGCTTACTTACTAGTTTCCTATCCTGGGCACGAACCCAAGCAACACTTTGTAAAGGGCTACTTAACATAAGCTAAAATTAATTCTAGATCATGGCTCACGGAACCACTTTGTAACAGTCTAAAGATTCTAATGCCTTTACTATTAAGAGGAATATAAGTTTATGATGAATCTGTAATGTTATCTGTATATAATAATACCTAAATTTCTAACTATCCTCACTGTATCTAAAGGGAACCCTAACTATTTACCTAACATTTCCAAATGCTTATTCTGAATTTCCTATAAAATCTGTATAAGTCTGTTTTGATCTATAAAATGGCCAAAGCTTCGTCTATTAGGAACCCTACTTTTGTACCGTGGCAATGTAACCCTAGAAATTCTTTTAGTCAGAACCGTTCACAAGTCGAGTAGATAAATTCCTAGATTAAATGCATAGATTAATAGAGAAGTAAATAATTTGTGTGAAAGGAAGCAGGTAGATCCGAAGGCTGTAAATGGTACATGAGAACATCAAAATAGTACATCTAAACTCCTCCAAGATTGATATTTGACTTCCTTCAAGGAAATTTAGTTTAATTTTAACAATGTAAAGGCCTGAAATATATCGAGTCCTTTCAGCTCAATCTTTCCATATAGATAAAGGTGTTTTATTACTTTCTATGTGCGAGATGACTTATAAACTGACTCCTGTTGTATTTGCAACCCCGATATGGATGTATTGCAATATACTGGGTTTTGTCTTTCCCAAAGTCGAATCTATATATCATCAGCTTTGTATCTTAGCTTGCGGCATAGAAAAGAATGAGTTTATTAGATGAATCAAATGCGTTTTTCATTTGCAGCATTTGAGCCAAAAAGACCTTCTTTATAACAGACTTAGAATTGAATTTTATATTGAAGTGGGTAGTAGCTTTCAGTTGTAGCTATATCTTTTAAAGTTAGTAAAATTGATTGTATAGAATCCCAGAGAAGGATAGATATGCTCAAATAATTGACTGGCATAAATCGTTCAAAGTAGATTGGTCGATTTGAGAAGTAAATATTAAATCTTCTTACCCGTCTGCGACTGGCATACTGTAATGATGACTGGGTCGTCTGGACTGCTGCTGGCTTGGAATTGGACGCTCAGCTCCCCTGCGCTCAAATGGTTTGTAGTTTTTGGTTCCTATTTCACATGGTCCATAGACCTCCTGTAAATTTGAAAAGACGATGAACTAAGCACTAGGACATTTAGTCCCCCTTCGGGTAAAACTACTCTATAAATATTGGTTTTTATTCTTACTCAACACGCGTTTTGACGTTTAGAGCTCCAAAGGTCGCTATAACACAAAAATTTTTAGTAAAATAATAATTTTCTTGACAAAGATCGCCATCGGCGGGTAACTTAGGAAAGCGTCATTTAATCGTAATGTCGAATTGAACTTAATTTACTAATTGGGTGACGAAATGCCCTAGATACTTAGCTTTTGTCAGTTGTAGCGACGAAACTCGGCGTACGGTTACTTTTCTTTGAAGAATTTTCTCACATTTTTTGGAGTCCATCTTGTTCTCGTGCGGTCGCAGCAAAAAAAGGGCGATGTAGCTTCCATGTTCCACTCCTTTCGAATTTAGAGATAAGACCGCCCAAACCAGCCAATCAGAGAGCTACAATCCAGCAGCTACGGCTAACGTCACCAATCCTACCCACTTCCCTCACACATTTCTATTTCCTGTTTGACAAGTAGATTTTTAACCAAGGAGGTTTTAATATGCGCCGATTCGCGGCGCTAGACGAGTATTTTCAAGCAATTATTTTGAGTAATAATGCATAATCAGGCCTTTATTTTCATTACGAGTCGAACAAAATCTATGATCATTTATATTAAGATTCCTATTGTATTATTACTCATTTTAAAACTCCTAAAATAGAATATACTCTATTATATTCTTCGTGTAATTCCGTGTCGGACCATCGGCCCGTTACATCCAACCCCCAAAATTTGCGCAGAGCATACGCGTCCCCGGAGCAAATTTTCCACCATTTGAATTTCACGAAGATAATCTAACATTTATTAACCTTTAACCCATAAAGTGGACACACGTAGATCCTGTTGTAGTGTAAGTTTTAAACCAAAAGAAAAATGTCTTCAATAAGAGTTCAAGAGTTAAACGTCGAACATATTGGTTATACCCCAGAAATGTCGAGAATTTCGAACAAACAATATCCACACAGGAACACTGAGGTCTCAAACTCAGCCCGTCAGAAGGACAGCTCATGAAAACATCCAATCTAAGGCAGGTTGTTTTGTCTTTCAACGTTACCCCGGGATAGACACATAAACCCCCCGTAATGAACAAAGTCAGTCCTGTCCCCTAATAAACTGTTATATAACCAACAGTCGAAGTCCAATACTTGACTCAATATCGCTTCCATTTCTGTTTTGGAGCATGTGCAGTGTAGGTTTTGCATAAGCTGTCAGCTTCTTGTAGAGTAGAAGTCATTTACAGGGAGTACATCAACACTCACATCAGACATCAGAGTAATTTTCGTACCCAATGTCTCTTAAAATTAACCTAGCACCTATGATCCCATAAATACTTCGTTGTAAGTGTAGTGTGCAGGGTCAACAGTCAATAAATTTTTCCATCGGTTGAGATACCATTAGTTCATTGCAACCCTCCATTCTTATAACCTCTGTCATACCCATTCAATCAACAACATTTATTGTTAGTCTATTTCCTATTACTAACATTTCCTCTCAACAAGATCAATCGACCCTTTTATTTCTTCCTTGTGGTTCATAAAATCTTACGTTTCATACTCTCTTCCCTCTTTTACGCTGTTACTACGAACCACTGGTCTCCCCAATGAAACGTTCGATAAACAATCGATTATGCTACTAGGTGGAACCTGCTCAGATAACGCACAGGCGCCACGCAAAATTTTATTGATAATTTAAATTCCCCAAAACTCTTAGTCTATTTTTTTGGCCTAATAACTTACAATGTCTAGTTTACTAACTCCTAAGCGCAACTGATGCAATAATTTACAAGAGAAATATAACACCAATTGTAAATTTACCCCATCAACCCTCGATTTACACCATAAAAATTTATTTTAAATGGAAGAAGTATTTTGCCAGGAAGGTTGGGAATGCGGCTATAAGTCCGTCCACAAATCAAAATGATTCCTAAGTAAACATCTTTCTTTCCAAGGACTTACGAGTCGGTCCCCCAAAGATCCTTTCAAATAAAACTCCTCGACAGCTTGTCGCAACGGATTACTCACGTGTTAACAAGTCGTCTAGCACAATACTTTAAAGGTGAATCATCGAACTCTCTTTCTCAAAACTTTCCTATACTGCTCTATTTACGCAATCAAAATTGTTTTACGACACTTCAAAAGTGATGGATCTTCTCATTTTTCACATTGAGCAACTGAATCTCCAACACAATCTAGGTGTCTACATTGTTAAATTATATAACTGACCGAGAATTTAACCGTGAATTACGAAACCTTTTACTATTCAATTGAAATCCACTGTTTACCCGAGCCATCATTACCTGCCCACAGCCGAGCTTACCCGTACCTAAACAGCAAAATTCAAATAAATTTCAAAAATTTCTACACAAACAACAATTTATCACAAAAATATTTGAAATACCTAATAAGAATTTTACCTGCGAATAATTGTATCACTTAACCCCGAAGGAGTATCTATCTTAAGGAGGTATATATCTCTATGTCGTAATTTAACTACCCAATTAAAGTACATTTCAGCTAAAACCAGTTCCTCGAATTTTTACTTAAAAGACCCTAAAGTGAAGAAAATAAATAATACAGCTGATGTTTCCCGAATCTCAATCAAAAGTTAACAAAATCCCTAGCCCCATCTAAGGAAAAGTACGCTTAAAATTACCTAAGAATGTCCGGTGACACCAGAACTTCAGTTACTGTACTAATTAAATTTATAATCACGCATACGTGTCTTACGCCCCATAAGTGCATGAAGTTCCTACGCATAATTGAATCCGTAAAAAAAATCTAAATGTAATTTTTTTTTCCTATCCTTCCAAAACTACGCTTAATCTTACCTACGAGCGAAATTACTAATATTATAACGTATGTTAAATGGTAATTTTCTTTTCATAAATAAGGACCCCTTTTTTATATTTTTTTTTTTAATTATATTTTTGATTTAATTTGTTATATTACATCTCATTATATCACATTTTATTTAATTTTATTATGTTATATTTTATTATATTACATTTTATTTTATTAACCTTGCTAGGTTATCCAATCAAACCTTACCAATAAAATTTTACTTTTAGCCGGAACCGAGTGAACGACTACCCATACAGAAATAAAATAATTTTATTATGTAAATACATCTCAACATTTTCAACCCCACTCCATACGTCAATCTATTTAGTTTCAACCTTATTTGAACTAAAGTAATTAAGTCAAGTCAAAACGAAACCCCTAAACTTGAAAACTGGCTACAGACCCCCTTTTTTCTGTTCCTATTTCTCCCACTAACTATTCCTCTCTTATCCCCAAAAATTATTTTCCTTTTCTACTTATTATAATATATATTTTTTCTCTTTGTATACTTTTTTCTAACTATTATCTAAAGTTTACTTGGAGCCCTACTGTATTTTCTCACCTTTAAAGCAACAAAACATATTTATGAATTCAAAATAAAATTGAAACATACATTCAACACGTTATATTATAATTTGTGTATGTCACATAATATACTTTAGTATAAATGAATTGTCTCTAATCAAACTTTTGTATGAATCCCCAAATTTAATTAATTACTTTCCCCAATTATATTATAACATTTACATTCGACAACAAATGTGTAGCACATAAAGCATTATTACAACCCCCCGTTAACAGTTCTAACTTTGTCATCTAGCCAACCGTACAATTGTTCGCAAAAGGTTAATATTCAAAAATCCCAACTTTAGGTCTATTAAATAAATTATTGACCTAACTCCTCATTTGCAAATACCGAATTCCGATGAAACTGAGCTATTTACTACTTCTATATCATAATTTCATTGTTACCATAAGGTCAATTTTCTACAATAGCATTCGGTTTGTATAAATTATTTTATGCAAAAATTTGTTGTAAATAAGTTTGTTTTACTCTTATCATAAATTCCTCAATTCAATTTTACTAACTATGAAGAAATTACCGGATTTTAATTTTATGAATAAAGACAATTTAATATAGGTACTTTGTATCAAATCAATTTATTTCCTAGTTTAACTCACTAACTTTGTATTTCTTAGATTGCATAATTACTAATTTCCATACTTGAAACTCATAGGCGCTTTTTTTCTTTCCATTCTAATGTTCTGTATAAGAATTTCAATTAACTCGAGCCCCAAATTCAATTTGAAACTTCGTCAGTAGGAACGTTACAAACTTAATAATTTAGCAGACTTCTATCCTATATTTTGATTTACTTTATAATATTTTCATGAAACTACCCTGTTTTTATGAAACTGAAAATCCTCTATCCAATTTTAATTCACTGAATGTTCTTTTTTTTTTCTTGGAGTAACTGTTACTTACTTCTTCTTGACTATTCACTTAATTTACAAACAAATAACTTAAGACAGTCAGTTAATAACAATCTACTAAACCTTAATGTTTTCAACTCAAAAATAAACTTCTATATTCCCTTGAAATTGTTTTGTTTTGTTGTCGCTTTCGTTCAAAAATTTAGTTGTCAAATTTGAGGTGCGTTCCGAATACTTCTTTTCTACAAATTACACGAATTGTCCTTCTTATTAATTTTTATAGCCGAATAACTTTTGTTATTATTTCATATTTTATTTTTCTTTATAAAAGATTCAAAATTATTCAACAATCAAGCAATTTGTTCTTAAATTTAAAACAGTCAGATTCTAATTAAATAATGTTTTTATTTTAACTACTTGTTTCTTAGAGCCAAAGTTTTCATACATAAACCTTTCCCATGATTATTTCAAAAATCCACAACCCCCCGTGTCTTATCCTCTTAGGTTACTTTAGTATTCTTCTTTCTTTTTTCAGTTATTTATTTGAGTATATTTAGATATTTGAAAGTGTTTTAGTTAATCCTGAAACATAAACGTCGCGATGTTTCAGATGATTTAATTAAATTTAACTAACCCATTTCCCATATCCGTCTTAGTATTCCTAATTATTCTGACTTTATTACCTAATCTATAGTTACGGTTCTGACTTCCACTTCACAGACAGCACTTTGTAGCTGTAATAACAGCCACGTCACAAATCAAAACAGACCCATACATTCAACTAAAACTTCCTATCCTAAATCCTAATCACCCAATATACTTTTATCGTAAAAATAAACTATAGCTAGCCTAAATCCTAATAATTTTTAAACCTCCCGTAAACCTAGCATAAATATTATAACCCTTTTTTTTAAATAAATTATTAGATTTTCGAACGATACTCTGTCAACTTAGATTGTCAAGTCGCCAACATCAGTATTGCCAGAATTTTTGAAATCCTGCATGTTTTTACCACTCTTCCTATTGTATTTAGATTTCTTTAAAAAAAATGTTTATAAATTATCTGAAAGAAATTCATTTTAAAAACTTTTAAGACTATATTCACCCTACTGTTTATTTATATCGTATGATTGTTTTACAATGCAATCAACAAAAAAAAATTCAATCAATAGAAATAGAATTTAAATCAAAATAAGTAACCGCGCATATGCTGTCATGGTAAAAATCGAAAATTACCTGTGCTGTATTTTTTGCTTAAATGCTTAAATTTTTACATAATAAACAAATATTTACATAATAAAATCTGCACTTATTTTTATTAGTTTTACCTTTAAATGAAAATACTAAAATATAACATTATATCTACTGAATTTAGAATACCCATTCTGGCAACATTCCTTTAGAAACTCGCAAATGTATTTTTGATCCTATTAATGACTTGAAAAATTGATTTTTTTTTCTTTAAAGTGAAGTTTGTTCCTAATGTTCTCGATTAGTTAAAGGTTCGTTATAAAGATCATATCGCTCTAAAAATGTTTTTCTACTTGAAATGTGTTTATGCATTTTTACCATCTAACCTTTTCAGAATCACAACATCAAAATCTACTGATATATTACTCCACCGATCTCTATGTGATCGTTTATATATGCGAAAGCAAGTTCTACCTAAAATGGATCTCATATCTCAACAATTTTACTACAAATTTACATTATGTTGTTAGATAACCATTTCCTAACCTTTTGTATGTCTTTTAGACCACACGGAACTAAGACTATTCTGGTCTATCCCTTATAAAGTCTTAGATACAAAAACTCTGGAGAAATTGAATATTTATAATTAAGAGTATGAGTATTACCTGTAGGCAAACCCTAAAAAGTTAGTAAATAAATAAATTTACAATTAAGTACCATCTATATTTTGTTGGCAATAGAATACTTAAAATCAATCCATCCCTTCCATGGATCTTTCAAAAAAGAAGAATACGAAAACATTAACTGAAAGATAGGCAGCAACGTCCCTCGGTGTGCCTTACCATTTTACATTCTACAGTTATCTACAATCTTCCATGATACCACTAGTAACTATGATATCACTATCCTTTACTTCATATGATTAAGATTCTGGATATTATTCTGCGCCTGCGATGGTTATCTTCATGGAATGATTATTATGTAATGACATCAAATTTTACTACTGTTTATTTAATTAAGGACTTATAATTATCCCATTAACTACAATTCAAATTATTTATCAATTAAGGTTCTGTGTTTTATTATTTTTCAGATAACCTTGAATTACAAGAGAAATGGAATACAGATTCTACAACCGTGCAATATGAATCTATACTAATGAATGTATACTCCCATAACAGAAGAATTCGATATTTTTGTTGCACACAAATGAAGTTAAAATGAATTGATTATTTGCGTATTAAATTGAGTGTTTCCTATAATGCTATGTAAATAAACACAATTGATGTAATTTTATTTGATTAAAACTAGCATTTTAGAGTGTTATCATTCCATAATATTGACCATTGTAAATCTCAGTAATTTCTAGTCAAAACACTACTAATATAATATGATTAGGTCAAGTCAATAACATAAAAGATTGTAGTATATCTTTGCCAAATAAACCCAAACAGTTTCCGATTGAAATAATTAATAAATTAATTTGTATTAAAATCATCCTACAGCTGTATCAAATAATTCTAAATAGTCTGTAAACTCCATTATAGTAAGTGATAGAGATGATATTATTTATTTTACTTATCCCTAGTAACTTTACAGAATTCAAAACCACTACCCTTTATGCTAGAATTAGACCTAGACTCTAGCTAGCCTAGTTTTGAAGTGCAACTAGTATTCCTGTTTACCTAAATTTTCTTTATATTTTTTTTTAAATTACAATCTTGTCTCATCATATTTAGGTATATTATCGTTGACTGACCTCACTAACCCTGGTGTCTGAGCTACCAAAACGCAAAAATATCTGTCCTGTCTCATTAAACAACTACCCCAGTAAATTTTAGAAAATTTAGAGTCAATGGTCTAACGTGCCTTCCGAAGCACGGAATCTTCAAACTTTTAAACAGGTAATTAACCCCCACAACGTCAAACTCAAACTGAAAAAGGTGCACAGATCTCTGCTTTGCAGCGCGCCCCACCGAGAATCAGACCCAGAACCGAGTGCAAAATAAAATGTTTCCACTAAAATGCGTCCGTGTGTACAAGTTTCTTAAAATTTTTCAATAACAATTTAATGAATTTACTTTGTCAGTGGCGGTAAAGGGTACGTATCGAATGCCATATCTTCCCAACCCCCGTTCCAAAATGCGCTAACAAATTGCTTTAGGGCACTTCATCACTGATGAAAATAAGGAAATTGGAAGGAATTGACGTAAATTTTGAAGAATTAGCTTAGACTTTGTTGATAAATTAAAACAAAGGTAGAGCCACTAAGCAATGTTAGCTCTGTGAACATGCAAAACCAATTTGGACCGTTCTGCAGTATCGTATACTTTACTCCTCAAGCACCGTTTGCCCATTTCGGAACACGACCCAGTCAGATGATGAACAATGGATTTCATTCCAACTAATTTCAATTTGCTGTTCTGGTAAGAAAAATCACTTTTAGTTCCTAAAATGTGTTGTGTAAAGCCGTTATGGATCGTATCAACGCAATAAAAACATCGTATTAGAGGCGATAGCTATATTATTTAAAATATTACGCACATCTTCAAATTCACACAAAAACGGTTGACAACAGTAGACAGACGACAGGAGTTTCCACGGGTCATAGACTAACACGCCGCCTCACGTTGAAGCCCTAACGTCTGCATCAGCTTGTTCAGCCTTGGATATGGCAGGCCCTTAGTCAGCAGATCAGCTGCCATATCTTCTGTCCTAAGATATATCATATCTAGTCCATGCATTTCTCTGCATTCATGCAAAAAATGTATCCGAAGATCCATGTGTTTAGTTCTCTTTGAGCGAACTTCATTTTTACATATGGCCAGCGCCGCCTGGCTGTCGCTGTACAATATTACGC
Organism: Athrips mouffetella; assembly: GCA_947532105.1. NCBI lineage: Eukaryota > Metazoa > Arthropoda > Insecta > Lepidoptera > Gelechiidae > Athrips > Athrips mouffetella. The sequence goes on along the minus strand of OX383960.1, from coordinate 8,109,094 downwards.
CAGATATTTTTTGTTTGGCGATATCATTATAAAGCATTTTTAAGTGGATGGCTTCTTTCGCCGCCTCCGTCAAAACCAGGTACTCTGCTTCAGCCGTCGACATGGCTGTCGATTTTTGCTTTTTGGATTCCCAACTGACACATCCTCCACATAAAACAAAACTATATCCTGTGTATGACTTTCGGTCAATGGTACATGAAGCCCAATCAGCATCCACCATGCCATATAGCTCATCTTGAGTTTTCTTATAAAATATGCCCAAGTCTTTTGTACCTTTTAAATAACGTAGCACTCTCTTTGCATATTTAAAATGATCTTCACCATGATTCTTATTAAATTGCGATAAGTAGCTCACTGTATACATAATATCGGGTCTAGTTGCTACTGCAAGATACATTAATCCGCCTATGAGATTTTGGTACGGGAGCTCGCTGCAGGTAGTCGCCTTTTCCAATTTCAGATTTGGTTCTATTGGCGTAGCAACGGGTTTACAATCTGTCATTTTATATTTTTCTAGCAATTTGTTGATGTAGCTTTCTTGGCTTATTTTTATTGTGCCTGTGTCTTCCTGAATATCGATGTTTATTCCAAGTAACTGTTTCGGTCGTCCTAAGTCTTTCATCTCAAAACAAGTTTTCAGCATGGATTTTACATTATTCAATGCTTTTTCACTCGAATATGCCAGGAGCAAATCATCAACATATGCAGTAAGTATGACTTTATCTGACCCTTTTTCAAGTAGGTACACGCAGGGATCGGCTTGTGATGCAACAAATCCCATGCTTTGCAACTTCTCATAAAGTTTTAGGAACCACTGTCTTCCGGACTGTTTTAATCCATACAGTGATCTTTTTAACTCGCACACTTTCTCTCCTCGTTTCTTAGTACAGTCCATTAACATTTTTCTGGTTTTCTCCAGAACTATTGGATCTGTTTCTGACGTCATAATATCAATTATATATTTTTCTAAATAGTCCGGCTTTTTCATGAAAATCTGTTCATTCAGATCTCCGTTCAGGTATGCAGTTGTGACATCCATTTGCCATAGATTTAGATTTTCTTTGACTGACAGCGCTAAAACTGTTCTTATAGAGCTCAGTCTTGTGGTAGGAGCATAGGTTTCATCAAAATCGATGCCTGGACGCTGGGTGTAACCTCGCGCCACTAATCGTGCCTTCCTTTTGCTGCCTTCTGGGCCATCTTTAATTTTTAAAATCAACTTGTAATCAATTATTTTCATGTCATCCTTTTTCTCAGAAATTATCCAGGTACCATTTTTGATATGTGCTCTTATTTCCGCCTTAATTGCTTCTTGCCATTCTTCATCATGCATTTCGTCGCACTTTAATACCATTTCTCCATCTTCTTCTTCATCCTCATGTGTAATATTTGTGATGAAGTCTTTCATCCACTGGGGTTGTTTTCTCTCTCTTTGTGGACGAGACGAAGTTTCACCTATAGAATTTTCATTTGTGATTTCCTGTTGCTGGACATCATCATCTATATCTTGAAAATCATCATTTGAGAATGTGGAAATATCATGGATTGGAATTTGTTCTGTTTGAACATTTCTAGACAGAAGCGGTGGAGGTGAGTTATTTGTTCTATCATATAATACCTCAATCTGTTTATTTTTCTTCTTTGGTTTCTTTTTGTTGATTTTAATATTATTTTGTCTCTTTTCTTTTTCAGATCTAGGCTCATCCATAGATATTGCGGGTGACGGCATAGCTGCTTCGAAAAATTCATCAGTATTAACGCTTGAGCTTAATCCTTCATAGTATATCTCATTCAAAACTTTCACGTCTCGAGTTACAATAACTTGTTTCAGATTTGGCATATAAATTCTATATCCTTTTGCTCTTTTTGCGTAACCGACAAAAATGCCTTTTTCGGCTTTCGGCGTGAATTTTCCACTTCGTTTTTTCTTTAGTACGAAAGCTTTTGATCCGAATAATTTCAGATGACTCGCCGATGGAGCGCGCCCAAACCACAATGTGTGAGGGATTTCTCCATTCACAGCCTTTGACGGACTTCTATTAATGAGATAATTCGCAGTAAAAATTGCTTCAGCCCATAATTCGTTTGGAAATTTCGCGTCAATTATTAAGCATCTCGCTTTGTCTAAGAGGGATCTATTTTTCCGCTCACTTACGCCATTTTGCTGTGGCGTGTATGTACATGACAATCTGCATTGGATTCCATTTGACTTCAAATATTCGTCAAATTCTTTGTTGCAGTACTCCGTTCCGTTGTCGGATTGTAAGAATTTAATTTTCTTATTTAAAAAGTTTTCGGCTTCATTTTTAAATTCCTTAAATTTCGTTAGTACTTCGCTTTTTTGTTTCATGAAGTATATATAACAGTATCTCGTATAATCATCAATGAACGTTACGAAATATCTAGAACCAGCCAGTGATTCGGTCTGCATAGGACCACATACATCGGTATGTATGATTTCCAACGGCTCCTTTGTTTTAATTGGCTCATGTTTGGAGAAGGGTAATCGCGTCATCTTTCCTTTAATGCACGTTTCGCATTCTCCTAAACTTTGGTTATTTAATTTTAATCCGTAAAGTAACTCTTTGTTTGCTGCTGTTTTCATATCAGTTTCATTCATGTGGCCAAGCTTCTTGTGCCATTTCATGATTTTGGTTTCTGTCACATTATATACTGCTTCGTTTTTGTTAGGTTTTACGAAATATAAACCATTTTCTTTTGTAGCAGTAAACTCAGTACTTCCATCCTCGTTTTTGACATATGCTTTATCACTTTTGAAAATAACTGTGAAGTTTTTATCAGTGAGTTTGCTGACAGACATTAAATTTATTGACAGCTCAGGCACATACAAAGTATCAAGTAAGGCATAACTTTGGTCATTGATTGAGATCGGTAGTTTCCCTTTTCCTTTGATATTTGTAGTTAGGGAGTTAGAAGCTAACTTTAGTGATCCATTCTCACTTTCAAGAGTTTCGAACTTTTCTTTATGTCCACTCATGTGAGACGTGCAACCGCTATCTAAGCACCATATCTCTTCTTTATTTAATTTATCATTCAATGACAAGCATGTATTTAAGCTCGTATGACCGCCTTTCTTTTTATAATTCGGATTTTTCGTAGCGTTGTTATTTTTCTTAGGCTTGCTCCAGCATTTCTCAGTTGCGTGACCTCTTTTTCCGCAATTCTGGCACTTCAGGTTCTTTTTGCTAAACAAAGCACCTTCTCTCGATTCACTTGTAGATTGTCGCCTTGCCTCACTTTCTTCTATAATTTTAATTTTTAGGTCTTCTGGAGCAGGAAGTTGGTCCCGCGTTTCCACTGCGATCCTAAAACTTTCGTATGTTGCTGGTAAACTATACAACATAATTATAGAAAGTTGGTCATTACGTGGGACACTCAGAAATATTTGCGACACTAAAAAAAATTGTTCTACAGGTACATATATTTTTATTAAATCTTTTCAAAGTACTCTCCACCAGCCTCTATACAAAGATTCATGCGTCTGAACCAGTTTTCAAAACACTTTTTCCAGTCCGCCGTAGACACCTCGTTTACAGCCTGCTCGAACGCAGCCAGCGCATCTTCCGGCGACGAAAATTGTATCCCCTTGAGCTGATTTTTTATTTTTGGAAATAAAAAGAAGTCACACGGTGCTAGATCAGGGCTGTAAGGAGGGTGACCCAGGAGTTTGACTGGTGTGCTGTCCAGGAAGTCCCTCGTTTTGAGCGCGGTGTGTGCAGGCGCATTGTCGTGGTGGAGCAGTAGTCCGCGGAGCCCTGTGTTTGGTCGCTTGTTGCTCACAACAGAAAAAACTTCTGGTAAACATTTGGTAGTATACCATTCGGCGTTGATGCTTCTTTGATCTCGTAAGGGAATTGAGGCCAAGTAGCCAGTCAAATTAAAAAAGCTGGCGATCAAAATCTTCCCCCCGCTTCGAGATCGCTTCACTTTGGTAGGCGTTGGTTCATTTTGAAACACCCAAACTGTCGACTGGCGCTTGGTTTCTGGATCGTATTGATAAATCCAGGACTCATCACCTGTTACGATGTCGTAAACACGCCGAGACGAGCCTGCTTCAAATTTGTTCAGCATATCACGGCACCATTCCACCCGGGCCTGCTTCTGAGCGTCGGTGAGGTAGTGCGGCACCCAGCGCGATACTATCCTCCTCACGCGAAGATGCCCGTGTAGAATCTCGTGAACGCTTCCCGATCCAATCTTTAATATGTGCTGAATCTCCTGATATGTAATTCGCCTATTATCTTGGATTAAATTTTTCACTGCTAGCACGTTTTCTTCCGTAATAGCCGTCAAAGGGCGACCGCTTCTTTCTTCATCCCCCAAGGTTGGTCGACCGCGCCTAAATTCGTTATACCAACGATACACGGTTGCCTTGGAGGGGCCTTCATCCATAAATGCCATTTGAAGTCTATCGAACGATTCATCCGGTTTCAGGCGACACTTGAAATCGTAAAAAATCATAGCTCTAAAATGTTCCCGGCGCAGATCCATTTTTCAGTAAGACACGATACTTTGAATTGGCTCGCAAAAAATGTGGAGGGAAATTTTGAAAATGGAACACACATATTTTTACTTACAAGTAATCATATTTTCGAAAAAGATTCTGACCGGCCAGTCTCCCATATATAAAAACTATTTTTCGCAATACTTTCTGAGTGGCCTGGTATTTAGGTCAATACCCATATTAGCCAACTTGTCTACAACGTCCATAAACTGGTTTAAATGGTCTCTTACATCTTCATCATTAGCCATTTTTTTCAAAATCAATTGTTTTAGTAAAGTGGCCTTTCTAGCTGGTCCTTGGCTTTGATACGCATCTTTTAATTTATCCCACACCTCTTTTGAAGTATTGCAAGACTTTACCTGCTTTAATTCAGACGGTGAGATTAAAAGAAGTAGCTCACTTCGGGCCAGTAAGTCCTTTTGGATGAAGGTTGACTTCGCTTCTTCTTTCGCATCGGCTGCCAGCGTTATTTTTCCACTAGCATAATCCCACAATTCAGATTTGATAAGCAATGCCTGTGCTTGTATACACCAGGTATCATAATTATCTTTTTGTAGAGGCTCGATACGAAAAGTAGCCATTTTTTGATATTTTCACTTCACTTTTGTTTCTTACGTCGAATACACCAAAGTCATTTTTCAGCTTTCAATTTTGGCGAAAATGTTTCTGCAATTTTAGCGCTCTGCTACCAATTTGTAAAGCCGTTATGGATCGTATCAACGCAATAAAAACATCGTATTAGAGGCGATAGCTATATTATTTAAAATATTACGCACATCTTCAAATTCACACAAAAACGGTTGACAACAGTAGACAGACGACAGGAGTTTCCACGGGTCATAGACTAACATGTTGTAATTACTTCCTTATTTATTATAAAACCTTATTGTATTGTTCTTATTTCAGTTTTCCCGTTCTAATAACCCTGAGAAAGAATTTAAACCCAAAGTAGATTCCAGCGTACAATTTCCTACATTATAAAATGGCTACGTGATATCTGAAGGTAAAATATATTTCATTTGAGAAATATTTCTTATTTTATACTAAAAGTAACCTTCCCAAATTACTTCTTTCAGGCCAAACATAAAACACAAATGAGAATCATCGGTTCTGCCCTTGAAATTACGAAATTAATTGGTTATAATAAGAAAATCTAAAATCTGCAAGAATGTTTGTAAGTATGAACAACTCCTACTACTTTATAACAATTATAACATAATATCTCTAACGTTTGTACCCTTTACTAATAATTACTTGTGTTTTTAATTTTCAGTTAAACCCATAGTATCTACAAATTTCAAGAAACCCGTCCCTGTCTACTTAACATGGTAAAAAGCCTCTATTGTCTGATATACCTATTGGAAACTTCTCTTGGAGACGTGTTCTTCTGCCTAGAAAAAGACACAATGGACCTTTTAGTGCTAACTAGTGTAAAAGTGACCCGAACAGTGTTAAGTGAATAATCCTTAGTGAAGTTAAATGTTTGAAATACCTTTCTATGTAATGAATAGTTTAACCCTGTGATGTTATTTTTAAATAAAGGGTTTTGAAGTGTTATCATTTACTCAAGTAAGTACTTATCTCAAAGTAGAAATTCCCAATTTCTCATAATTACAATAATATTCAATACTTACTACAGCTTTTAGAATAAGCGTTGTCAGTAAACATTAAAATAGCAGCCGCAGTAACATAAAAGGTTATAAAGTTTGTCAAAATTATATATTCCTAGTTATATTGCTAAAATAATGTATTGCATTCTTCATAGTAAGTCTAATAAGCATACCAAAACAAAATCTAAGTTTTCCCTATCTAAGTATAACTAAAACTAACATCCATAACAACATAAGATTCTTATTCTGGTAAAAGGCATCAGTTAGGAAAATGCCTAAAGCTAGCTGTAGAAGGCCAGCTTCATGACTGGTCACTGCCCCGTTTTGTAACAGCTAAAACTGCTTCTAAAATAATATCCGTAGTAACATAGATTCTAAAATATACTGGTCACGGCTCGCACTTTGTAACGCCCTAAGGCCCTACCAGACTATTAATATAAAAATTCTAAGCTATTTCTATATCATGGCTCGCGGCACCACCTTGTAAGAGTCTACCTAACCCTAACAGCTTACTTACTAGTTTCCTATCCTGGGCACGAACCCAAGCAACACTTTGTAAAGGGCTACTTAACATAAGCTAAAATTAATTCTAGATCATGGCTCACGGAACCACTTTGTAACAGTCTAAAGATTCTAATGCCTTTACTATTAAGAGGAATATAAGTTTATGATGAATCTGTAATGTTATCTGTATATAATAATACCTAAATTTCTAACTATCCTCACTGTATCTAAAGGGAACCCTAACTATTTACCTAACATTTCCAAATGCTTATTCTGAATTTCCTATAAAATCTGTATAAGTCTGTTTTGATCTATAAAATGGCCAAAGCTTCGTCTATTAGGAACCCTACTTTTGTACCGTGGCAATGTAACCCTAGAAATTCTTTTAGTCAGAACCGTTCACAAGTCGAGTAGATAAATTCCTAGATTAAATGCATAGATTAATAGAGAAGTAAATAATTTGTGTGAAAGGAAGCAGGTAGATCCGAAGGCTGTAAATGGTACATGAGAACATCAAAATAGTACATCTAAACTCCTCCAAGATTGATATTTGACTTCCTTCAAGGAAATTTAGTTTAATTTTAACAATGTAAAGGCCTGAAATATATCGAGTCCTTTCAGCTCAATCTTTCCATATAGATAAAGGTGTTTTATTACTTTCTATGTGCGAGATGACTTATAAACTGACTCCTGTTGTATTTGCAACCCCGATATGGATGTATTGCAATATACTGGGTTTTGTCTTTCCCAAAGTCGAATCTATATATCATCAGCTTTGTATCTTAGCTTGCGGCATAGAAAAGAATGAGTTTATTAGATGAATCAAATGCGTTTTTCATTTGCAGCATTTGAGCCAAAAAGACCTTCTTTATAACAGACTTAGAATTGAATTTTATATTGAAGTGGGTAGTAGCTTTCAGTTGTAGCTATATCTTTTAAAGTTAGTAAAATTGATTGTATAGAATCCCAGAGAAGGATAGATATGCTCAAATAATTGACTGGCATAAATCGTTCAAAGTAGATTGATCGATTTGAGAAGTAAATATTAAATCTTCTTACCCGTCTGCGACTGGCATACTGTAATGATGACTGGGTCGTCTGGACTGCTGCTGGCTTGGAATTGGACGCTCAGCTCCCCTGCGCTCAAATGGTTTGTAGTTTTTGGTTCCTATTTCACATGGTCCATAGACCTCCTGTAAATTTGAAAAGACGATGAACTAAGCACTAGGACATTTAGTCCCCCTTCGGGTAAAACTACTCTATAAATATTGGTTTTTATTCTGACTCAACACGCGTTTTGACGTTTAGAGCTCCAAAGGTCGCTATAACACAAAAATTTTTAGTAAAATAATAATTTTCTTGACAAAGATCGCCATCGGCGGGTAACTTAGGAAAGCGTCATTTAATCGTAATGTCGAATTGAACTTAATTTACTAATTGGGTGACGAAATGCCCTAGATACTTAGCTTTTGTCAGTTGTAGCGACGAAACTCGGCGTACGGTTACTTTTCTTTGAAGAATTTTCTCACATTTTTTGGAGTCCATCTTGTTCTCGTGCGGTCGCAGCAAAAAAAGGGCGATGTAGCTTCCATGTTCCACTCCTTTCGAATTTAGAGATAAGACCGCCCAAACCAGCCAATCAGAGAGCTACAATCCAGCAGCTACGGCTAACGTCACCAATCCTACCCACTTCCCTCACACATTTCTATTTCCTGTTTGACAAGTAGATTTTTAACCAAGGAGGTTTTAATATGCGCCGATTCGCGGCGCTAGACGAGTATTTTCAAGCAATTATTTTGAGTAATAATGCATAATCAGGCCTTTATTTTCATTACGAGTCGAACAAAATCTATGATCATTTATATTAAGATTCCTATTGTATTATTACTCATTTTAAAACTCCTAAAATAGAATATACTCTATTATATTCTTCGTGTAATTCCGTGTCGGACCATCGGCCCGTTACAATACTACCTATACCGCCTCCTATATATTTGAACACGTTCGTTCTACTTACCTTATCTTCACGAGTTACAGTAGCAGCTCCAGATGACTGAGCATCTCTCGGTTGCATTTCGAAAATTGTCCTGAACAGATTTTCTGAAGTAGTAGTCAAGAAACCAATTTCAGCATTCGGATGTAGACCATAAAGGTATGGTGATTCAGCAGGCATGGCATCTTCTATGTATTGGTGATAACCAACATAGTCAGTGTTTGGAGGAGCTGGGAAACCAGGGGCTAATTGCAGTTCACCATCAACCTAGAAATAACATGATCGAAAATGATGATTAAGGTTCTAAAATACACAATACATTTTAAGATGAATTTTATCTTACCAGGTCAGGTTGCATCAATTCTTCCAAATAAGCATTACAAAGCCTCCTATCCCAGTCGTCGGTGATATGACCACCGTACATGATTTCACCAAACAGATACCGCAAATCCTCCCATGGAACTCTTGAATTTGCTTCCAAATAGTTGTACAAGACAAATACACTTATAGTCAGATCACCTAAGGAAGAAGTAAAAGCCTCAGAGTATGAAAAGAACTCACAAATATTTTTTTAATGAACTCAATTTTTCCACCTACCAACATTAAAAGGATAAATCTTATTCCATCCCTGAGGACCAAATTTTCGTCTCTCAGCCACTACAGCATGAAAGTAACACAAAGCAAATAATATTGCTTTGAACTCGGCTTCTTTTCCACACATTTCTAATGTTTCTTGATTAAAGTTGTCAAGTGCTTTGTGAATGTTGGCCTAGAATTAAAATTGAAACATCATTTTGATTTTTACAAAACTTAAACATTAATTTAATTAAAATTCATTTGGCGCCGAGGTAGACCAAGAAAGCGGTGGCGTGATGATCTTGATGTATTCCTAAAGAATTGGAAAGAGTTTGAAAATTGAGGCATTTGCCCAGCGTGGGATCGCTCGGCTAAGAAAATAAAAGTGTTAATACAGCTGATGATTTATTTATCACAAAACTTACTTGCATTCCAGTAGGAGGTTCATTAGTTATTTTGATGCTCGACTCCAAAATTCCCTGAGGAATACTATGCGCAGCTGCAGTAGCAGCAGGTTCAGCAGACATAAAGAAGCGGAAGTCATCATGGTACCCTAAAGCAAAGCTTTCCATCTTCTTTTCTAAACTAGGTAGCCATTTCTTTACCAAGTGAATGTTCTGAAAGTATAGATACGTTGTACTCAAGGAACGTACGAGTAACATTGTTAGAAAGATTGTTGAAAGTTTAATAAATAATGACCCTGTCATTTGAAGACATTATTCTAACTGACATATAATAGATAAAAGGCTATGTTACCTGCAACACCACCCAATGCCCTTTCTGCAGCGATTCATCCATCGCTTGCTCAGCAACGACTTCTTGACCTTGACCCAACGACACATTATGAAAGTTCCCATTGTCGGCAGTAAAGCCCATAATTCTTCCCAAAGCCTCCACATCCTTCAAAGGATTCACACCTGGTGACAGGATGAAGAATATTGGAGTTGTAGGACTGGTTTCCTCAAAAGACTTGCTGAATTCGACTGTTCGGTTTTCTACGTATTTTGCACCCATTTTCTCTTCTATGTAAGCTCTGAAAATGATACACTGATGTATAGATTTGTTCATAAAATATTCGTGAAATGAGTAATTACTATGTTGTTATACAACACACGCAAATTTTTTACTTACGCAACAGCATAGGTCATTCTGTCTGGTCTAAAGGCTCTCAGCATGCAAAGTCTTTGCAGTGCTGTTTTGTTTTTCCATTCCTGAAATAAAAAAATAAAATATCTCATTAGCGACACACGTTTTATCGTAAAATTCAAATCTTTTTATTAAAATTTCTATATGACTTGCCTGGGGAAATTTCTCTCTTTCAGGACATTCCATTTCAATAATTTTCTTCCATCTCTTTTGAGAAGTTTCAATATCTCTGTCCAGATTTCTGAACTCATCTTTACTAGCCAAAGAGCAAACTCCTCCCCAGCTTTGATTGGACAAGAAGTCCACGGGGCTTGTCACATGAGGTTTAACAGGAAATCGCAGAAAAAAGTCCAATTCTGCTGGTGAAATCTCTTCACTCATCAGTAGAATCTATGTTTTGAAAGTTTAAAATAATATTATTACCAATTCAAACATTATAATTTATGATTTAAATCATCACATAAATGTTACATTAGTGTAAATTTTTCTATTGTGACGAATCGATGATGTAATAATATGATATCAAAGCACAATATAGCAAATTTTGTTACTTGTTTTATAATAATAGTGAATTGGCACAGGAGTCGTAACCTTTGACAAAAAAGTTGTCCCAAATCTTTTTGTATATAACTTGATTATTCTACATGATTATTAATATGGAAGGTATATCCGTCCTGTTTGGCACAGTGCTAGTGGCTGCTGTTCCAATGCCAGTTCCTTAAGTTGATTTTCTGTTATGTTTTAAATTCGATTACCAAGTTTGAATATCTATTTTAGTGTTTTGTTTGTGTGAATCTGAGTGTGACTATAATATTCACCTGGAATGTCATTTGAGATGCAAAGATTAGTTTATCACATTCAAACAGGCCTCTCGATGTGTATTGAAACACAGAGTAACTGATACAGTCGATCAGGTTTTTTATACGTTGGCTTACTTCTTCTGCAGGTTCTGCTTTGGATATAGCTTTTTGGAATACAACGCTGAAAGCCTTTTAAATTGAAAGGTAAAATATAGATGACGAAAACATTAAAATAAATAAAGCATAACTAATGTACAACAAAGTAGATCTTAAAATAAAATAGGTTGTTAGGGTTGTTTGTATTGAGATTATTCAAGACGTATGTAAAAATACGCTCATGCTGGAATTAATACGGTACGAATCAGCCAACTAATCGAAAACGTTGGTAATCGATGATAGGTTTTTGATTCTTTGGCTGTCTTTTTCTGCATATTCGGCTTTGGATATGGCGTTGTGAAATACTACACTCAAATTTCTATCAAAGAAACAGTTAATAGAAGTGAAAGAAGTAAAAGAAGAAGTAAATTATTAAAAACTCAGTACAGCAAAGACTATAAAATTGGTACCTTCAAAGAGAATTGGTAGATAGGGTTTATAGTATTTAAATCATTCAAGATAAAATATAACAAAGACGCTCGTGCTGCAGCTGGCCTATAAAATTCACGCGCTTGATCAATTTCACTTGAAGTAATTTTAGCTTCTGCAACCTGAAAAATTGCAATTCTCTGTTAAATATCCACATTCAATCAAAAAATATTACATACTATCAGAAAAATAAGTAAGCATTACTTTTTTCTCAATATCAGCAGCAGTTTTCTTTGTAGTCTCCAAATTTTCAACCAAAGCTGTATCACCCAAAATATTTTCTCCAGCTGATGAAAGACGGTGTAGTAAATCATCTTCGAGCCCTTTTAACTGAATTTTAAACTGATTTTGCTGTTTTGTTAAATCAGCTTTGAGCTCTTCTAAATCTGGTCTTTCAGCTTTCACTACTTCCGCTAATAATTGGTCTTCTAAGCCATCTCTGGTTACCGTGAAATTGACAAGAGTAGTTTGAGCTTGCATTTCTGGTTTGTAATGAGGGTTAGCCAGTTTAGTATGAAGAATTAGTCTGAAATGTGGACTGTACTCGATTTCTTTATCACCAATTTTTATGGCCTTTCCTTTTTTTATCAAATTCCTACCGAGCAAAGGGTCAAGCACAGGGTCAACGGTCTCATCTATGTTTTCAAGTAGAACTGTCTCTCCCTTTATAATAGCTTTTTCTATAGTATCTAAGTATCCTTTATGTCCAAGTCTGATAACTCTTAGTTTATCTCCATATTTTTGTTTAATCCATTTAACACCTTGCAACTAAAAATATTCATGGTTATTTCAACGAGTTCGCTTATAGACTGTTAATCTGTCCATGAAACTGAACATTTTTTGGAACAAAAAAAAAGGTTGCCCAGTTTATAAAAACTGGTCAGGTTTTACTTATTTCAAGGCTTATTGTACAGGTTTGTATGGGAGTATTAATTTTTTTTTTCGCATTTCGTCCTACGTTTCTTGGAAAAAGTTATTCAGTTTAATGGGCAGATTAACACCCTTTTGGCTTAACGCTTTTTTTTGTAATATTGTTTGCACCTGAGGATCGATCATCAGTGGCCATCGTTCGGAATTGGAAAGAATTGTAGCATTTTCAGTACTCATCCGATCAGATGGTAAACCTTCGTTTTGCCACAGAGCTATTGTTGTGTCGTCTGTTAGCATACTTAGAGGATCCAAGCCTTCAGTAATCGGTATTGGTGGCTAAAATAATAGTATAAATACGGACATATGTAAATCCAAAAGCAAATGCTATGAATTGAAGTATGAGAACAGAAGAAATTCATACAAGAAGAGTTTTCAATTCTCACCTCCAAAGTCTTCAAAAATACAAGCCAATTTTTGTGAAGCAAGTCCAGACGATATTGCTTTGTAAAACAGCCGACATATGAAATAAAAGCGCAAACAAGAAGTACGTCTCCTGGTAAGGTTGTATTCTGTTGCATGAAGCTAGAAAGAAACAACAACGTAAAGTTAAATCAAAATCTTAAATAGTAAAAAAATAGAAGTAAGGCATAATTTCTAACTTAGAAACTGATTCAGCCCATCTAACATTCTCGCTAGCGAGACCATTTACAAGTCTGTTAGCTAATTGAATTGTTCGATTAGTAGCGTCAGCTTCTTTCTGGCATTTCATCTTCTCCGATGTAGCTTTTTCGAAGTCAGCTGTTAGATTTGCCAGTTTTTCTTCTAGAGACTGAAAGAGACGAAGTACAGTCAGTTTTTCATAGTTGAGAAGCAAAGCATATACAAGGCCTCTAGCACATCAAAGTAGTTTTTTCTATTTACCGCCACTTGAGCTTTAATTGCTTGAAGTTTCTCAGAAGCTGCAGCAAGCTCGGCATTAGCAGCAGCCAAAGCTTTTCTTTTAGGTTCCACATCACAAAACACTTCGTAGAATTTAATGATATTTATAACCCAAGCACAAAGACCAGCAGCAGCGGCAGACTTTGATTTCACGAACTCTGAAAGCGCAAAGTCAATTAGTGCCTCAACACAACACACGGGATCCTAATCGACAGTATCAATCATGTTTACCAGGTTCAAACTCCGGGTCTTTTAAGTAAGGTTGAATGGCTTTGATAATATCGGGATGTATATTTTCTTTGTCGTAGTTAATAAGTGACTCTAGAAACACGTCAACTTTTGCCATCGTTACCTGTAAAATAACATAGGTACACCTATTAATATTGGTCTAATATATTTATTTGCGGCTAAAGCCAATGCAGCTTACTTTGGCGGCTTTCCAACTGCGATCTTTCGGTATTTTTCCTCCAGGTGCTAGTAAGACCATTACAGCAGCTGTAGTGTTAGTCACCACACCTGGTGGAGAGCCAAATGACTTCAACTCAGTGAGATTAGCTTTATTTAGTGTATTAAGGGCTTCTTGAGCAGCTACTAAAGCTGGTTCAGCTTTGATAAGATCTTCTTCACAATCTTTTTGTTTCTTTGATACTTCTTCTGCAATCACTGCTACTTTCTCTTCCTCTTCGTCAGCTGTAAGAATAATTATCGATTGGATTTATTTCATAGCTCGTGTTTTTATAGCTTATTTAAATAGTGTTACTGATTTATTCTTACCCAAAGCTTTTTCACTTTGAACCTTAGCCGTTTCGACTCCAACCATTTCAATCAAAGCATCAGCAGCGTCATTCTTTTGTTTTAGCTCTATTTCTTGTATAGCCAGTTTCTTTTTCAGTTCGGCTACTTGCGATGCTGTGCTACGCAGTTTTTCCAAACCGTTTTCCAATCTTAAAACATATCAATTCTTGTATTGCTACAAATTCCTTAAAACATAATATTATTGTTAACTCGTAGTTTTAAACCTACCTTACAATTTTAGCTTGCAACTCTTCAGTTTTATTCAATACCAACTTCGCGTACAAGTTAATTTGTTCCAAGTAACTCTTTGGCGTAGTGTAGTTATATCTCCTTTCGTTGGATAAGTATGCCTTAGAGATAGTATTCACTGAAGTGTGAACGTATGCCATGAATCTAGCAATAGAATCTTTTAAAGCTAGCTGAAAGACAACACATTCACATTTTTAGAACCTGTTATTGCAACAAAATAATAAATCAACATACCATGTTTTGTTTTTACCCCTGGCCAAGTTGTTTGATTTTCTAAATAGATGACATTGCATAAATGACTCTGTTTCGTCAATATGTACTTACCGGCAAAGCATTTAATTCCTCTAAAAAGCTCATAGCAACAGAAACCAAGGCTTCCTGTGGCCATTCATGAAACCAATTGATTGACGTACAATTAATCAAAGCAGGGAACTTTCTAGATCTAACTCTTAAAGTGGACCCCACCGGCGAGAAACATAGCACCACTTTTAGTTGTTTTCGAACTCTATCTATGAAGAACTTCCAGCAGATTTCTCTTGTATCGGGGAGACCCGCTCCTTTGACCTGAACCAAATTATTATTGTTATCTTAGTTATAAAAGATATTAAATACGGAGATGCTCTACCTACCTCATTCCTCACACCAGCAATAATATTTTCAACCTCATCATCGGGGAACAAATCAGCGACCTCACCGGAAGCCAGCAAATCATTGATAAGCACTAAAAACTGCTCATTGGCCACCTGAGCATCTGTCATGAGAAACATGATTCCAACGTTTTTGAGACCAGTTTTAATATAAAGACCGGATAGTTCTTTCTGAAAATTTTAAAACATGAACACAGATACATTAAAACACTTCGCTCCGGACCCACCATACCCCTGGGTTCATTTTATTTTTGGCCATATACAATCCTTGAAAGGGTCTTTTTTTCAACAGTGTCCTATGAATTCGTTACTACGTGACCAACATATCTCTTACATTTTTGTGTTTATAAAAGTTGTATATTTCCGTACCTTTAAGTCAGACACTCCATAACCTTTCTTTAGTTGGATCTGAATAACTTCCAAGCTTGATATAAAAGCAGCTAAACGGGATAAGGATTGTTTGCCAGATCCTCCGACGCCCACAAGTAAAGCACTACCTCTAGGACTTTCTAGGATGCGACTTATTCTAAAAATTTGGTTAATATAAGTAAATCATCGACGTAAATGGGATAGTAGATCATAACAGTACAATTAAGAAACTAAAATTGCCCTTTATAAAAAAGACTGAACTACT
The DNA here is from genome assembly GCA_947532105.1 of Athrips mouffetella. Lineage (NCBI taxonomy): Eukaryota > Metazoa > Arthropoda > Insecta > Lepidoptera > Gelechiidae > Athrips > Athrips mouffetella. The sequence continues at coordinate 8,093,221 of OX383960.1, read as the reverse complement.
TGGGATTTTGTCGGAAATAGTACCTGCAAATATGCATCATAGCATCTTCAAATAGCACCAAGTTCATAGCCGCAATCAGGTCATTGTAACTTGCCATAGCTTCTGTCAGCAGCTTATTTAGTTGCTCCCATGAAGTTATCGGCATGTACTTTGGTTCACCAATACCACCAGCAAAATGGCAATAGATGTTAGGTCTTTCAAACACAACTCCTTCATCTATTTCCTAAAACAGCATTATAAGTGTACTAAGAGTTGTTGCTCTACCGTGTGGTGCCGGCAAAGAACAGTACCAACCCATCTCTACCTATGGGTATCGTAAAAGGCGACTAAGTGACTATGAAATGGAGGATGGACAGGAGTGCCCTTCTGTGTATCGTACCATCTTACATTCTGCGGTCACCGTCAAACGCGGCCCACGGTCCCAGCCCTAACGTTAGAACTTCTCCTCCTTCTTGTACCACGCATTTTCGTTGGAATTTTGGAGGCAGCTCCTTGTCCTGCAGTGGACGTTTGATGGGATGTTATATAGGTATGATCATCTGGGTATGATGATGAGTTGCTGATAAGAACTTGAATAAATTTCGAAATTCTAATAGTGCTTACGAAAGAAGTATAGGTAAAAGAAAACAACTAGAAATATTGAAAAAGTTAAATGACATACTTCAAAATTCTTTTTGCAAATATCCACTTGCATTTTGAGGAACGCGTCAATATCTTTGTCCTCAGTAAGTTTGTCTCCGTAAACTCGATGCGTTTCATGTAACCACAGACGTATAATGTCCGATGGATTTACCAGACATTCATTTGTACTAAATAGGAGACCCTATAAGAGAAGAGAAGACGCGAGAATAGAAAAATGTGAACATTTCAACATCTACAAAAAAAATATGTTAACGTTTGTAATAATAAAATGTTAACGTAAAAGATTATAATTCTCATTAATAGCTTTACTGTTACCGTCCCTACGGTTATACCTTCAGAAAATAAAAGTTACATTTTCAATTGAGAATTTTTACCTGAAACATGTTCGAAAGGTCTCTCAAGTTGAAAACGTAGTGGAACTTTATAGCTGTTGGCAGAAAGACCTGTGAAACTTTGTTATGCAATGCTATTGATGCGGACACCACGTTTGCTAAAACAATAAAGAAGGCGTTTAATATTTTAAAACCGGCTAATGCAGCTCCGAGGGTTCCGTACCACTAAGGTAAAAATTACCGAATAAGTACAGTTAAATGCACGCGAGTCCGATTTGCACTTGACCAGTTTTTATTTTTTATTATTCTGTAGCTATGCACTATAAACATACCAAATTTCACGCTTGTAAGTGTTCACGATTTTATACATACGTAACATCACGTCTCTTTCCCGTTTTTATAATATAGCTAAAAAAAAACACGTTTCTTGTATGACATTTTTTTTTTTACTTTTCATTGTTTTTATTATTTGTTAGGTGATCCGCCATAATCACACAAATTCTTTGAAAATTTCAACCATATAGCTACGTCGACGGTTCAAAAGATACAGCCGTCGGACAATCAGACAGACAACGTAAGCTTAATAATAGGGCTACGTTTCGACCCTTCGGGTACGGATCCCTAAAATTGAGAGTATTTTGCCGTTGGTATGAAGTTCTAAAGCTAAGGTACTTACAAGATAATTTAGCAAATAGTGGATTCATTCTCAGCTCCGGATTGGCCAGATGCTGACTCAGAATAGAATGGTAGATATTATTCAAGGCGTCATTGTTAGGGAAGCTGATAGCGAACACACAGAAATGCCTCTGCAATCTAGGATTGATTGTGAAGCTCCCCGAAGTCGGATTCATGCAAGACACATACTGAGTATTGTGAATATCTTTCAAAGAAAGCTTGGTGCGATCGTACCAATGATTGTAGTCTAAATGCTGTCTGATAATAGTATGCGGTTGGACAGTCCCGTAAGAATCCACTTCAGGCATGTTCATATCGTCTATGAAATAGACTAGAGTTTTGCTTCCTGGTGGTCCATAGTTTCTCCCAGCTTTCTTTTCTAATGGTTTCTCTAATATCTTTTGTAACATCTCTGAAGATGTGTAGAAATTAAATGGAACTGACTGTATTGCGTAGCTTTCTGAAAGACTAACAAAAATAATAAATATATAACAAGATAGCAAAATCTATAAGCACAAGAAGAAATTGTTAAAATAATTTAGTTTAATAATTCTTCGAATAGAAACATACGTTTGCAGCTTCTCGTTAACTAAGACAGTTTTTCCACACCCAGCGCTTCCAACTAACATCACTGGATGCTTATTTTTCATCAAAAGATCCAAAAAATATCGGATTCTTATCGTTTCAGAAGTCGGTACCAAGACAGCCTGTAACATAAAAGGTAAAATTCCTTCCAACTTACAAAGTAGAAAATCTCAAATTTTGACTACCGCAGGCAGGATTACAAATTTTTTTTTATTTTCCTATTTTGTACTTTGTAAGTAGATTCAACCGAACTGTGTTATAACAAAACCAATATTTAAAATTACTTAATTCTCCAGGGTCGCATTGATAAATCCCACTCAAGTTTAAGATTGCACTCAAGATGTATAATTGGTATGCGTGACGTCCATCTTGAGAGCAGTCTTACACTTGAGAGGGATTCATCAATTCGACCCTAAAAGTTTCAAAGACAATATTTAGCTCTAAGTTACTGACCTGAAGTGGAACATCACTGTCTAGTTCAAACTTGGGGATCTTTTCAGTCCATGGAGTAAATTGTTTGGTTTCAGGATCAATGTAGAAATCAAATACTGTACCCCCAGGTGGAAATTTTATGTGTTTGAACTCGTTCGTCCACCATTTTGTAAATTCTGCAACATGAAAATGTGTATTTTTATGAAATGTAGCTGTAACTAGATTTAAAAAATATATCTCAAGAAACATACGTCGAAATACGAAAAACCAAATTTGACCCCCCGCACTATCACCTGAGGCAGTTTCTATAGAAGGTCAAAAATTTATTTTTGTATTTTTAGCTATGTTCCTTTGGAGAAGTTGTTCACTTTCATAGGCAGATTCACACCGTTATGTATTTATCACATCTCTCAGTTACAGGTTGTACAGTCAACAGCAGTATCTTAAAACAATGTGGATTTCAAAGTAACACTTACCGACTCTATAGTCAACCGCGCTATCTTGAAACATAGCAGATCCAAAAGCCCAAACACAAGCAAACACAAAAAAAATATCATGCCATTCTTTAGGACAATCAGCGGGAGTATTTTCCGGAACAAAAAGACAGCTTAATAGATGACACAACATCTGAACATGTGCCATTTCTGCTATCGGTGTGATCTTCTTGAATCTGGTCTTTACTGTTTCTAAGCAAGCTGGGATGTACTTGTCGCATAGCATGACCAGGTTCGATTTTTCAGCTGGTATTTTTCTAGTTTCCACCCAACTTGTGACATAGCTGAAAAACGCAACAAAAATCACAATAAAATCAAAAGAATATTTGGTAAATAAAAAAAATATATTTTTGGGTAACTTACGGGTTCCAACCCAAATCTTGTGGATTGATATACAAGATACCGGCTCTTGATACTGTAGCTGGAGTTGCAGTTCGAAGGTTAGAAATCTCGAACATGAGCCTCATGGAAGGTGTAAGAGCGATTCTTTCATTACTAGCTAAAGTTAATATTTTATTGTCATCCATGACTGTGTTCAAAGATTCAATCCACATCGGATCAATGTCACCATCCAAGACAATCCACTTAGGATTGTCACCTGACAAGTTTGCCTGATCTCTCATTATAACAGAAAATAGACCGTCCTTCCATTCTCTTGTAGCCGGGTTTATGATTCCGAACAGTTCATCATTTGTGACCGCTTTTGGATTCAAATCAGTGAAGATAGGCTTTTTACGTAAATTCTGATAAGTTTTAAAAAGGGTCTTCCACACTTGAGTCTTTCCCGTACCAGCGTTACCAACGATAAAAACTGAATGGCGAACCTCTAGTAACTCTTCTAATTGTACGACTTTTAGGATGAAATTATCTTCTGGCTGCAGCAACAGGTCCATTGCAGCTTGTTTGACTGTTCTCTCAAATTCCAAATCTCGCTTTCTGGGTACCTCTAAGGCGGGAAACAAGTCTCCAATGAGACCCATGAATACAGGCATATCATCGGTAACGATTTTAGGAATGTTAAAGTCGCGAAGAGTTCTCATGAGAACTTCTTCTTCAGGACGACCAGGGTCGCCTCTCTGCAAAAAAATATCCAAAGTTATCCATTTAGGTTCTTATGGCTTAACTAACAGGTTTAAACATAAAATAAAAAGGATATTACTGTAGGATTCAGTAAAATATTTTATTTTTCATTAGAAATAAACAGTACGTACCTTCAGAGACCCAGCGACTACTAATACGGACTTGATCGCTCTCAAACCCCAATCATAATGATCTTGTTTTGAAAGCAACTCTTTACACAAAGTATACAAAGTGATAAACTTTCTTGCTAGAAGTTTTGCTTCTTGAAACCCTTCAGCTACCAACATGATTTCGCAAATCAGTTCAAAATCAGGAACCACCATCGCACAAGGCCTGAATAGAGCCTTCAAGTTCTCTGGTAATTCTGTTCTGCCAGCGTAACCCGGGTTCATAGTAATAAAGATTCCTACAGTTGGAACTAAACAAATCATCTCTCCCATAAAATTGAAAGTTTCTTTTTTATCTCTGAAAATAATAATATTACCGAGTAAAACCCTTATTTTTAATTTATTGACATTTAGAAACTCGCATTACCTGATAGCATCTTGAACAGATTTTACTTGTACGGCTACGACAGATAGTACTTCAACTGAGATTCTGTTGAACTCATCAAAACATCCCCACGCACCAGTCTGGGCTAGTCCTTTGTATATGTTACCACAAGACTATCATCAAAGAGAAAACAAATTAATTCATTAAAAACGAATTAATTAAAAATATTTAAAAGATGGTATTGTACCTGGTAGTCCATCTGTTCTGAGCAGTTGAATACGTAGACCATAATACCCAAAGCTCGTCCCAAATCTTTCGTTGTTTCTGTTTTACCTGTCCCAGCCGGTCCTGCAGGACCTCCTCCCATTATTAAATGTAAAGACTGAAAAACAAAACCACAAAATTATAAATAGAATGCGATCATAATAGAACTTTAGAGAAGGAATATCAAAATACCTGAGTTAGTGTTATGTAGCATCTGTCAGTCAAGGGAGTGATGACCAATCTAGGAGTATTGCCTAAATACTCATAGCTGTATGTAAACTGAGCATCACAAATATTAGCAAAACAGTGGGACTCCTTTTCACCCCATCTAAAAAAATATAACATTTAGTGTATTAATGTTACAGTAAATAATCCGTCAAATATTTAAAAACAAATGTGATAATTTTTTGATGATGGTGAGAGTGAAAATACTAAAACAACACCAAAAAGGTGAAAATGAACATGAAAATAACCTGATTTACTAATAGTGCAGGTGACGCTGATCTACTATGTTCTCAAAACCTGTGTCTGAGTTGAGACTGCCACTGAAATGCTGATCCAGCGTCCACTTTTTGCTGTATCATCTTACTGACAACATCTCTTGAATGTACGTCTATTGTACAAATTGTCATGATCTTCTGACGATCTTGCTTACTGAGTTCACCAATTAGCAAAGTGATCAATGTACTGAGCTGAGCCAATTGTTTTTTGTAATAATCTTTCAAAGCGTTGTCGTAACCTTCTTCAAGTCTCGCAAATGCCATATTAACTTCCGTAGTCCACCAGATTTGTGAACCACATAAAGATACTTGCGCCATGAAGTCAAAAAGCCATTGCTCTCGTGGCTTCTCTTCATAGGATATCATGCCTTCTCCAAAGTAATTTCTAATGGTTGATCTCATCATGTCTTGTAGACGATTAAGCCATATTTCAACCTGAAAACAAAATGCTAGTCAATTATATATTTTCCTAGTTTAAAAAGACTAAGCATTTTTGACTGATCTTATACTCACAGGCCCAGTACAATCACAACTTCCAGTAAAAGGTACGTATTCGCCGTCTTTTGCAATCATACCAGAAGATACTTTTTCTCCCGGCTTGTCACTTTCTATGAATTTTAACTTTGCAATTGAGTCGAACAATTTGGTCAGATGCCTGTTTTCAAAATCGTATTTTATTGTTTTTCTATTAGTGCTATACATATTATAATTGGTTCATAAGCAAGGTGTCTCAAGCTACGCCTTCTTACCTTATTACAAGTTCTGCTTGATTACCATTCGATAAAATATCTAACAAGTCTGCAGAAGAAACGAAATAGAATCTCGGAAAAGCCAATCTTTTAGTTTCTAAGTACTCCGCCAAAGCTTTTTCACAAATAACCAAGTCCTTTTGCAGGCTATCAAGAATTTCTACCAAGCCTTCCTTGTTTGTCCCTTTGACTACGTTTGGAGTGTCAGCCATATCTTTTGATAAAATCTGGAAGAAGCCAAGTAAGAATCATATGTAAAAATTGTTTTTAAGGAATAATATTGGACTTCTAAGTGTTTCCCTTACTTTAAACTCTTGATCAATTCTAACAAATCTAGCCGAGTCTTCTGGTAGTTGTTTTCTGATGTCTTCGGAGCTCATAAATATGCTTTCTAGGTGAGTCCAAGTGCGTTGTACTTCAAACCATACGGATATGACTTGATCTGCTATTGATAACTTTTGCTGCCAGCTGGAAACTTCTTCCAAAAAGTGAGCAATGAATTTTGATGTGATCAAATTTTGAAGACAAACCTGCAATGATAAATGGCTAATTTATTTTACCGTTTATTTTTTTTACAATTTGTCTTTCTTCTAAGTAATTATTATCATTGGGTTATTTACCTGATTCTCTTCCAAAGTCTCGATCAACTCTTCACTAGCCCTCAACAAAGTACAACCAGTTCTTGCATGTGTCTCTTGTTCAAATTCCATGTGACTCCAAGTAGTATTCAGGTCTTTAAGAGTTTTTTCCATAGACATTTCTTTTACAGCTTTGTCTACTATATTTTTTACTTCTTCCTCGCATTCATGTAGATTTAAAGCAAGTAAATCGGCAAGTGTTGTACTAGTGTCCATTACAATTCTTACCTGATTAAATTCAATAAATTTGTACTAGACAGCGTTAATCTCGAACAAATTTCGGGAACTAAAAAGCTGACTAAAATGAATAGGTAACTAACTTACCTTTGACAAGGTGACTTAATTAATTTTTTCGGTAAGTATATTAAACTAAAGTGCTAAATGGTAAATTAATTCTCAAGACAAATTTATATTAGACAACTTTACTACCGCTAGCAAAACATTATAAACATAATATTGATGTAGAAACAAACATTTAAAATGTACAATATGAGCGAGCATAGAACAACTAAAAACCTGCTAAGTATGTATTTACAACTAAGGACATGCTAATTTAGAAGATTAGGGAAAATTATTGAAGAGTAAACATGAAGCATTTTTTGAGACTTTGTTTACTTACAGTGAGCTCTGGTGGTAATGCGGCTAAGCTCTGTGGATCACAAATTATATTTACAATGCAAACCACATCGCATAAAAACATCTGTATTTAAAACACAATTTGTATAATACATTTCCCAGCCAAAACAACAATACAGTATAAACAGTTCTTTAACAGTGGAAGCGAAAATTTACATGCCAACCAACATCAATGCAAAACATGCAAGATGCAACATTTCAAACCCAATTCCAGCCAATTTCTCAGTGTGCCTCAGGAACAGAATGATATATTTACACTGGAAATTATATACAGAACGACATCCATTTTATACAAAATTCGTTTCATTTGTTACATTGTCTCACCTTCGTGCTCCTCATAAGTTGATCCCAGTGACGCTCTCTGATAGCTGGATTCTGAAGCTCACCTACTGCACGTAGCGACGTCAACATATTTTTTACCGTTGCTTCCAAATTAATATACGTATCCCAACTGCAAATATGTACGAGTAGATAAGATATATTAATATTTTCAACACCATATATATCTCAATTGCTTTTTCTAGATAGATATTTTACCTTCTCATTTCTTTGTCAAGCAACCTTATTTCTTTTGCGAACTTCTTGCATTCAATATCCATGTTTTCAACATCAATTTTACGCCAAGGTGTTGTTTTCCAATCTTCTATACTTGTTTTTACAATACAGGCATAATCCCAAAGTTGCTGTGATTTCAAAATTTGATTAAATGATACAAGTTTTTCCTTCAATTTTGTCAGGAATGAATGACACAAATTTTTCCAATTTCTTACCTTAAGCATTCTTAACTCCTTTCTACATTGCTTCAATAGCTTGAATTCTGGGACGTTTACTTCAAACAATGAACCAGATTCCTGAATCACCTTCATTTCATCTTCCAGTTGTAACAATTCATAATCTACTCTTGACATAAGACTGTAAGGATCTTCGCAATCAAATCTGAAGAACTTTGAGAGAGAAAATTTCAAATATTAACAGTGTCAAAACAATTCGTATATATTGGTATAAATTTTTACAGATATTTCCCAATACTTACAGCATATCTCTTAAAGACTTCCCTATAATAATTAACATGGGAATCAAAAGTTGCTATCTTCTTCCGTATGCCTGCAACTTCAGCTGCTTGCAAAGGAGCTACTTGCTGTTTCACTGTCAATGCTAGTTTCTTTGTTGTTTGCCATTGTTCTGGCAACTCCTTAAAAATTAAGAAAGTTATTTTTATCGTTATCTGTGGCAAGTTGGTGACTCTATCTACCAAGAATTAGAAACTTACTTGTAAAAGCACATTAACTTCTTCAGGGATATCCATGTCATAGAACTTTAAGAGTTCAATCGTTTCAGTAAGAGGCTGGAACATGTCATCAGTGGTAGCTGTACGATCCTTTACGTTCATTAGATATCCCATGACATTAACTAGTGCCTCATAGTCGCCTTCGGGGACTGGTTGCAACAATCCTAAAGAAAATCGCGTCACACATCGAATAATCAATGAACAAAATAATTACTACGCCTAATGTCTACGCTACAAACCTTCATCAGCTTCTCGAATAAAGTTGCCCAAGTCACCTAAGCTAGAAGTAACATTATTGACCAAATGCTCCTTGTACATGTTGCCCCACTTTCTAACTGTATTAAGTAACGCTTGGCGAAAAGGTCTCACGTCAACCTAGAATGCAATAAAACAGATTCAAAAAATGATTTTGAGTTTATTAAAGTAACATTTTCGTTACGTAATTTACTTGAAACCAGCAATTGAAAACTTTGTAGGATTCAATTTCTTCAATTTCCATAAACATGTTCTCAAAATGGTCAATCTGCTCTCTAAAAGCTTCCATCTTTGGCGGACAAGGTACTGGCGGAGTAACATCTTTATCTTCTGATCCGATTTTATCTGCTTCATCGGGAGTCAAGATTCTGCCATAAGTTAGAAATATTTCCATAACTGCGTCTCTTTCCTCCAACCACAGATATGCATAGTTCTCAAAAGTTTTGCAGAAATCGTTTGCGTCTTCTATGACCTTAAAAAATAGCATTGTAAATAAAAACATATTTGTAATTGTATATGTTAACGAAAATATGTAAAAATCCGAGTACTACTCCTAGGACATGTATCTATTTCCTAAATAGCAATCTGAAATGATTTACTGTTCCTAGGAAACGTATACATTTGCTAGGAAATGTAATACATTAATCATTAAACATAACCTAACCGAAACCAACCTAACCAAGCCAAACCTATCCTATGCTAACCTGGCCTAACATTGATAGATAAGTACAAACAAAAATCGATTTATTTTACACATTTCCGGTGGAGAAGCAAGAATTTTATACGATATCTAGGAATTCCTGAATAACACACATTTTCGGTACCTAACACATACATAATATGACGCCTCTTCTCCATCGGAATAGACAGAGACCACAGCCCTTCAACTGCTTCCACCTTGACATACATCCCTCGCTTCCTCTATTTTCATCAACCGTTTCATACATAATTGTATCGTACTTTTTATCATTTTCATTACCTTTTCTATTCCATTTAGAATCTCTTCTTTCATTTCAGAAATATCTTCGTGATTGATAATCTGGACTTCATAAGATTCTTCTTTCTTAGGATCAATCCTTTCAACCAAATTAGACATTTTCAAAATGTCATCGATTAAACCCTTTATCATTGCCATAAATCCTTTTTCATTATTCGGATCCAGAGATGGTGAAAATACCATGTCTGGATCGAGTAGTTCAAGTTGAGCTTCGAATAAGGGTGCAAGGTTATTCTTTGGATTCATGTGCTCGGTTATGTAACCCATGCTGAAATTAAACGGTTGAACATATATAGAAAGACATCAGAACAAGGACCATGATTTTGTGCAAAACCTTCTTAGGACTTTTATTCTGAAGCTACAACTTTTGTTCTGCAATTTTAGGAAATTAGCAAAATAAATTACTTCCTTTACTAATTAATTGTGGTTCAGAATAGTAAAACTAGATCTATAAGACTAGATAATTGAAGTCAAATTCTTTTCGTTGTTGCATTTAGCCTCCAGAATAAGCCCTTAAAAAGTTTAACACGAGTTTATTAAAACCCCAAAACAAAACCCATCCATTTTGTTTGATTTTTTTCAGTGAAAGTCGAAGAAAAATAAATCTTATTGAAAATTCGCAGCGGATACCTGGAATAATATTATAAAGTTACCTTGTAGCAATACACTTAAACAATGACTCTTCAAACAAGTTGTCAATAAATGCGACATAATTTAACCAAATTTCACTGTCCTGGTTCTCTTGCATATTGAAAAGCTCCATATTTTCTTTTAATAGAGCTTTAATATGATCTGCAGTTGATATTATGTCGCTGTATCTTTTATTTGTTCTTTCTTGTCGGTCGTCTAAATTCAATAATGTATCCTAGAAATTACAGACGTGAGGTTACAATAGGTACTTAAATTTTCTTCTACCCTTTGTATATATAGTTATCACTAACCTACCTTTCTGCCATCTTTTCTTTCAAATAAAGGTTGAGTTGCCCAAGCTTTCATTACTTCTTTGATTTCCACCAAGTTATCTTGTATTTTTGACATACGTTGGAATAAGCTACCTACTAATGTGTGAAGCTCTTGCAGATAGTTCCAAAGATCTACAACCATAATACAGATGTTACTACCTTACAAACAATGTGTGTGGGTTATAAAACTATTTCTATTAATTTATTTACCTTGTGAATTCCAATTCAGCTCATGTTGAGCCATTTCAATTCTTTGATCAATAGCTTTAATTTCGTCTTCAACAAGATCAAATTCAACTTTCTGGCTATTCTTTCTGATTTGGTTGTACCAATCTATTGTTATACCAAGATTGATCCGATATTGCCTATAGGTTTCTTGTTTTTCAAATAATTCCTTGCTCTCTTTAGGCAGTTGTTCTAACAGTTCTGGGTTAGTTCGAAAGTGATGGACCTCCTTCATGATGTCTTGAAGCTAAATTTATAAGTAGGATTACATAACATTCCACTTTTAAAACTTATATTATAATTTTATGAAAACGTACCGATGGATGAAAATTTAGTATCAGGTCTTGTCCTTGTCTAGCTAAAATCATCTTATTAATGTTTGTTTCTACGGTTTTCGATATAGTCTTTGTCCAGTCATTAAAGTACTTCTTCTTGAATTCGTTGATGTTTTCAATCAACTTCTCGTATCTATCGAATATTTTTTTTGCCTCGTCCGAGTTCTTTATCCTAAGTGTAAGAAAGTTTATTGTTGACTATTGTGTTTGCTACGTGCCTATTGGTTGTGAGAGTATCATCTACATTATTTAAAACTATTTTCTTTTCAATGACTATGGCTACTGTGTTTGTGTAATAAAAAGTCACATTTAACGCTTACCTTTTAGAGATCAAAACCTACAAAATGCTTAGCAAAATTCTGATACACAATAATATTTAAGACAAACTTTTAATAAAATATTCCCAAATGTGAGAGGCAAATTGCGAAAACTGATTATTTGTGATACCTTAGCTACATCTACTGAAGTGGCCCAAGAATTCGGTGATTGGAATATTTTAAAAAACCCTCACGCTTCTGATAAACTTTTCAAGGACTTAAAGGAAGATTGGAAGCCAATAATCAGCTTTCGCAATTGCCCCACCCAGAAGACTCACGGGTGCGGCAAATTGCGAAAGCAGGCTATAGGCTTGGTGATCCGCGCTGCCAGGGTTGTCATGTAGAGAAGACCTCCTGCAATCGGGGGGAGGTACGCGTCTATCTCCATGTGTCCATATTTTTCAAGCCGATGGGATTGTTCAGTGAAGAGTTCCTGTTAGAAATAGAGAATTTATTTGCTGCAATGATTATTATAATTTTGCATGTCATCAAACAGCTTCAAATTAATAACGACAATAATCGCAGAGTCTATACATACGTAAATTACTATGTAGGTAGCATTAGAAGAATTTTAGTAGCTGTAGCTATTTAACGGAAAGATCTGGTGAACTGGATACATGACATTATCTTGACTTACTTCGAACACTTATTTATTTATTTTATTTATTATTATAACATTAAAAATACAAATTTATATACTTCAAAGATACTTACTTCACATGTAGCTATCTCTTGGTTCAGCATAACTATTATCTCGCAGTATTTTGCAGTGAACTCGTTTCTAATCAATGGTCTTTCCAAAACCGAACCTATGATGTCAATGAGCTACAAAATAGAAATATTGTGGTGAACTGTGTAACTGACGAAATAATCTTGCTAAAGGCATATCCCCACTTTAATATGTTTCTCGTATTCGTGAGTATTTTATACCGATTCCTAAAGAACCGTTCGTTTGGAATGGGAATAGGAAGAAGAGGGGGTACGCCTTTTATAGGTATTACACGTACCTTGAAAATGGATTCTAAAGTTGAACAGTTATCAAACGACTCTACCAAAACCGTGGACAGTTTTAAATCCAAATCAACGATATTATCTTGAAACTCTTTAAAATCGTCGTTAAATTTCTCATCATCAGGGTCCAATACATCATAAGATTTTGAAGCAAAGCTATGAAAATAAGATTCGAATTCGCCTGAAATCTCCCTTATTTGTCCACTAAGGACCCTTCCCTTCATTCCACCTATTTCTATCTTTTCAAGCTTTTGGAATTCGAGTACTGTTTTGAAAAACCATTGGATGGTGTTAAGTCTTTCAAGAAACTTTTGCATTCTTTCGAATACAGCGTTAGGATGGAAAGTCCAAGGTTTGATAGTTCTGTCGACGAAGTATTTGGAGATGTTTTCTTTAAAATATTCAAAGGTGCTTCGGAACTTCTTAAGTATGTTTATGGTTATTTGAATTCGTTGTGTTGCTTCGTCTATGTCGCTGTGGAATAGGGTACTTGGATCTAAGCATTTTTTTGCCTTAAAAGGAATATCTATATCAATAATATTTTACCAACTTCATAAGTATTTGCTTAACTACTTAACAGCACAGCTCTTAAAGTTAATGCGAATAAAAGCGAGAACATTTTAAAAGAGTAAAAGAAAGACTAAGTCTTTGCATGAAGATAGGAGGAGAAATAGCTACATTTTACCTACTATAGGAAAATTTAGAGTAAATGCGGCCGAAGTAACAGCAGAAGCTAGCAATATTTTAATGAGAGTTGAAGAAGTTACGAAGACTTCTATTTTAACAGTCGTAGAGAAAAGCAACATTGCTACATCGCTGCATTAACAGGAGTAAATAAAATAATAAACTATTAAATAACTATACAATTACAATTGACATTTGTTGTTTGTTTGATTTACCTGATATATAAGCAAATTACAAATCTGCCTCAAAAGGACCATTAGTTTTGAAGAACTGCAGTAATACTTGGAATCTCTCCATACCATACAAATAACATGGAACAGAGGTCTGAATAATGGCTGACATTCAGTAAAATCTGTGTCTTCAAGGGCTTGGAAGTGTTTTCCTAAAGTTTGCAGGTATAAATCAATTTCGCGGGCTTCGGCTAGTGCTGCAAAAAATCCATAATAACTAAATGTGTAACTCGTGGCCAGGTGTTAATAATTCTTTTCACGAAAATAAAGCTACGTTAGAACGTTTCCGTTCTTCAAAAGGCACTTTATGCAACTGTGATCATCAGTTGTCTTTCAACTGCGTCAGAGGCTTGAAAACCCTGACAAGTGACAAGGCTAGAGCCACTGCACTGGCCTGAATTTGACTTGATTTGGAACTTTCTCTCTCTCTCTCTCTTTTAGGCTAGACGGAATTATTAAAAAATATTTTGAATTTGACTTGTTTTCCATCTTGTACAGTTTCTTTAATTGTAACGGAAAAAAAATAATCTTCGATTCTAGTCGAGACTCGAGTGCAAGGAAATGATTTTATGCATAATTTTAGGCCTTTTTTTCGGTCTGTAATTTTTTATTAGTTTAATGTACATTTTTTTTATTTCGGCTGATATGATGATAATATCATCTCCGTACCTGACACAATATTCTTGAACAATCTGCTAAAGCAAGGATAGTATGCTGAAGTAGATTTTTCCAAAATGGCCGCCATACATCGGACCCTATCGGTTCTTAGTTGATCGTAAATGTAGTTCAGATTGCTTAGTCGTGACTTCCAAAAGGCGAGTTCTGAAAATAAATCATAAATACAAATTCTTACAGCACTATTTCAACAAGCCCATTCACAATAAAAACGGCATAGTATAGCTTCTACTGTGCGGGCAGCGCAGGACCGTTTCTAGAGAAATTAAGGGGAATCTTCTTCCGGCTGTTGTAATGATTGTCATTACTGAACCTGGACGTCTGTGACTTAACCTTTCAAGTGGGCTCAACAGATTAACGATGACATGATTCAGTTTTAGACATTATTAATGTGTTGCTCCCTCTCGATAAGGCACATCATCTTTGTATCTTCTTTTACTTAGAAGACTTACCTTATGTAGCATTGCTACATTAATTCTTCTTTTCGCTTTTGAAGATTCTGGCTGTTTTCTCTCTATTGCGCGCCAAATTTTGAATATCTTTTCGACTGAGTTGTGGAAAACAATAAATATTTACACTGATTTCGATTTTTTGCTAGTTTGTTTAAAAGCGTAGGCTTTGTTAGCGTAGCGCTGGTTCTGGTTGTACTTTATCTCACTATTTCCTAAATAAGTATCCTATTATACCTACCTACTTCACTGTTCATAATAGTATCCGAGAATGAGAGTAGGTAGCTTTTTAAGTGGCTACAGGAAAGTATATCAATTAAAGGTAGTGGTTGTTATCAAAGCTACTCTGACTTCTAACTTGTGAAGAGCTCATGTTATTCTTTCTTGCTTTCCGATCACGAAACTTTAGCAAATCTGTCCTGGCTGGAACCCGGATGGGTGACCGCTACTGGAGACTTAAAATATTTTAAGAACAGGGTAAGAAAGACCAGGTAAAGGGCTCTCGGTGCCTACACGACATACTCGATGTTTTCCTGACATCTATCTAAGTCTGATTGTGCCTATTTTTAACACCAGAGACATTTAACACAAAGGTATAGCAAACATGAAAGATGTTCGAATCAACCTATGACACTGAACAATATTTTCCAAAAACCGTAGGGAGTACGAAAAAAAATATTTGAGGTTGACCTCCCATTAAAACTATCAGCTAAAAGCGCATTCTGTATGGGAGGCCATAAAATATTATATTTCTTTAGAATCGTTCAGTTTCTTGAGCAGATTCACACCCTTCAGGCCTCTCATTCATTTTTCACCTGGATAAGGTTACTAACCAACTGTCGGCAGAGGGTTCTGTCCGTTGTCGAAAGCAGACGCGGAGTCTTCCATCATGACATCATTTATCTGCTGCGCCCATTTGATGACGACTCCCTCTATAGCGCTCTTCAGGTATAGGTCTACTTCTTCTCCCCTTAGGAGTGCTTTTTCTGCATCGTGGACTAGTTCGACTCCTACTGGCATTGGCAGGACGGTTTGACCGTTGACTTTGCCTTTTACCTGAGGCAATTAATTGTTTTCAGATAACTATTTTACAATAAAATATTTTGATACGAAAATCTACCAAATATGTTGTGCTCTTCATTGTTGTGTTCTTCCTTAGGGCAACGAAGATATAGGTATAAGTTAGCGGTAACCCATTTTCCTGTTTACCACAGTTAGATAGGATACTGTTTTCTCATTTTTTTGCTCGGTGGCCCTGGGCAAATTATTTTAGTTTGGCCTTTAATGATTTACTGTCTCAAGCAAAAATCTTCTTTTATCTGTCAAATGAGAGATGATAGAGAATGTGACAGCAATTGATTTAAAGGAGCTATAACTTTTAAAGATGCTTTGACCGACTGGAAGTGAGAATAAATGGTTATACAAAAGCTAAAGCTAGTTTTAAAAAAGGAATCAAACTTCTTCTATTGCAACTCGTTGCGTACAAAGAATATTTTGTTGTTCTACGGCAACTGGTTACCTAACGCAGTAGCCAATACTTACAACCAAAATGGATTTATGAAACACTATACCGCACTGTAGACTTTTTGATTGACCGAATAAATTTAGGAGGGTATCTTATCAGTATGAAGACTCTTCGAAGTTTCAAACAAAACCCGAACTTATTCACAGTGTACGGCCTCTTTTAGCTCTTTAAGTGTATAATTTACTATTTTAAGAGCGCAAACAGTTCAATCTGTATTACCTCATATACGGTGCTCTTCAAACTATGTATTTGCTTGAGGATATCCTGAGAGACGACCCGTGGCCATCCTTCATGGTTCAGAGGATTGGAGAGCAGAGGGACGAACACCTCATCTACTAAAGCTGCCAGCTCATCTATTAGTCTTGGTGCTAGGTCACCTAAACGTAAAGAAATTATAACTACCTATAAGATATTAGAGACATGATTTAGTGGGAGGTGTACGACGTACGTACCCACCTGTAATACCTAATTTGTTTTACCGAATACGGAGAAGCTAATTTATACGCAGTGCTTAATAAATTCGTGTAGAATCTTTTTGTGCTTGGCAAACCACAACAACTTTTGTTCGACGAAAAAAATCAATTAGATTTTTCATCATCAACACATTCGTATGGTGTCGATTTTGTTGCGTTTAGCCTCCAGTATGACCCCTTAAAAGGTTTATTAAAACCCTGTATACGATTAATATGCAATATTTAAAAATGCTCCCGAAATTAATTTTAATTAATTTTTTGGGACACAATGCAAGAAAATAAAATTAAAACAAAACTCACCAAAGATGACCATTTCAGCACAATTCTCCTTCGGAACGACATCTGCCTTTTTCTTCACGAAATAAACCGCTTTATTTTTCAAATAACACGGGAAAGATATAACAGGGACTAGTTGAGCAGTATGAGTCAAAACCACTACCAGAAGCAAAGGTAGGGGCTTATTTACGAAGTCGTTTAATGTAGATCTGTGCTCCTCTACGCCTAGGACTCGGGTCCATTTTTCAGGCTTAAGTTTTAAGGACTTCACCGCGTAGGATCCGATGAAATCGAAGCGCGGGTCCTGATTGGACGTCGAAGCTGGCTCTTTTGACATCTTGGCTCAGTTTTGGTCTTCTTCACACCATTATGAAAGCTGATAGATATTCTTTATTTTATTTTTGTTAGATTTTATTTTTAGGGAACATGCAGGTATTAATTATTTCCCCGAAGAATTGAATCTTTCAAAATATTATTAAAAAGTACAATATTTTGAAAGATTCAATTCTTCGGGGTCGATGTCTGACTCAACCCCAAAGCAGGAACTCAAGTTTTTTTGCAAGTTAAAAAAATTACTTCATGATACCTAATACTTTTTTATCTCTGCCTCCTTGCGTACAGTTCGCGAGTTGGTTTAGTATTGAAGGTAAGACAGAGCCTGGAAAAGGCAAGTCACGCAAGTCGGGCGGGCCATTATGGGAAACGTGTCTCCTTTGTAACGAGCCAACGGTTTGACTTCACGAAAATAGAATAAGCTGTACGGTTGAAAAAAAAGGTACGATCTATCGAATTTAAGTTTTTTTTTGCTCTCTTTTCAGTCTTGAGGTCGGTTTAACTTTTTTTTAATTACTATTTTCTAGAATTTCTTTCAGCTGCTGAAATTAGACCACACAGACAGCGTGTGGTCATATTTCAAATTAGTTCGATAGGAAATCTAAAAATAAAACATCATTGGTTGCAAAGAAAATGGTTCGCGTGAAACAAAAGTATCTGGGAGCCAATTCTTGAATATCACCGGGTGATAAAATATCAGTCAAAAAATTCAAATACATAGATTTTTCTTATCAAAAGTGAAGATTGATATTCGTAAAATATAAAGCAGTCCTTGATTGTTAATTTTCATGTATTCTGATTTACCTTTCAACAGTTTATCAGGGCAAATGTGAATGTTTGAAGTCTCAAAAGTGATATTTTATCACCCGGTGATTTTCAAGAATTGAGTCCCTGAACACAACTCAGCAAGTGTACTTAACTGCGGACTGACCCAGGTATACGAAGCTGAGGTACAAACTTCTATTAGCACAAAGGACGTAGGTATAGCATTAAATCAAATCAGCATTTGATCCAATAAACTGGTTTATAATAAAGAGTGTAAGGGACGGTGTACCGAAAACTCAAAGGGCGTGGTCAGTCAACGAAACTGAACAACTTTCCCTAAGAAACATATGTTGGGAAATGGAAAAAAAATTACCTCTCCATACAAATTGCCCACTCTGGTCGAACAGTTTATATGGAGAGGTCAATTTTTTTTTAGTAAGTCCAAGAGTCCAATTATTAAGTCAGAGTCCAATTATTAAGTCCAAGTGTCCAAGTATTATAATATATTTATAGGTTTAATTGGACTTAACACTCATGGTTCTATGAATAAGACTACGCGTTTTGTAACACATTCGGTAAAAATTGCAGGCAACTGCATAGCTGTCGAATTTGATACTAAAAGTAGTTTAGAATTCGAACTATTCGCATCGCAACTGAGGTTATCAAAATTTTCAGCTGAATTTTATATAATATTCAAATAATATACTTACATATTCCATCCAAAAAGTACTTTCAAACACGCAAACCACATGAGGATCCTTTGCGATTGTTTTGTTGTCGGTACCAGGCGGGAAGTGGCTAACCTGTGCCAGGTACATTCGTCGCCACCCCGTCCCAGCCGAGATGACACTCGCGACGTCGCGAATAAGGTCATCGCGAGGTATAAGGTGTAGACTGTAGCGAGTACGCCGAAAGTAATCATCCTTCGTTTATACAGGGTGAAAAGGAACGGTGCACCGAAAACTGAAAGGGCATGCTCAGTTAACGAAACTGAACCACTTTCCCAAAGAAAAATTTTTTTTTTTCCTCTCCATACAAATTGTGCACTCTGATCGAACAGTTTTTATGGAGGTACAAAAAATTTTTTCATATCCCAAAAATGTTTCTTTGGGAAAGTTGTTCAGTTTCATTGATTGAGCACAGCCTTTTAGTTTTCGGTAGACCTTACACCCTGTATAGGTCGACAAAATGAAATACACAGCGTTATTTTTTTATCACCCCGGATATTTTAAGAGGTGGTGATGATCCATGCTTGTGGAACTGAACAACTTTTCCAATGAACATAGGTCGATAAACAATTTATTTTTTCATCTCCCATACAAAATGCGCAATCAGCTAGTGCAGTTTCTATCGGAATTCAAATTTTTTATCGTATTTTGACCTATGTTCTTTAGCGAAAGTTGTTCAGTTACATGGTCTGAATCCTCGGTTTCAGTTTTCGTAAGATGTCTTTTTACAACCTTTTTGTCAGCCAAGGGCATTGTATGTATTGTGCACGTATTATTTTATCAATCTTAATTCTTCTTCTTATGATACACTATTTCGTTATTTGTCCAACTGGGCCAATTTATTATCTCCTTCGAATTAGCTTTGTCAGTTAATAATCGCTTCAGCTTGTAACTTAAGAACAACAACTGAAGTCTTTCAGGTTATGTAACTGAATATTGAGAAATGTAAATACATTTTATTGGCTTGGCATGCCCGTTTACTATACAACTTTAAGGTATAAATATATTTAGCTACTAATTTGAATTCTCTACTTAGCTAATTTTCTTTTACTTCTAAATATTGTACGGAAGTAGGTATAATAAAAAGTAAAGAATCATGCAATATCTAAGAATACAAACTTAACGTTTTTTTTCTTTTCCTCGAACTAACGTTATCTAATAGTTTTAACACTACCAAATGTATCCAGTTGCAGTAAAGGTCATTAGTTATTAAAGTATAATAGTAGGTATCCTTAAAAAAATATTAAGGGATACTTTAATAGCTAATGACCTCTACTTGAAAAAATACATCTTCATTTTGTTTACGAATCTACAGAATGTTGAACACATTCGACTTTCGACTTATTTTCAGGGCTAGAATCAAGACCTTTAAAGCTAGAACGGCTTTAAAGGTCTTGATTCTAGCCTAATTCTAAAGTAATTAAACGGAAGTGCATTTGGTATGGTAAGTAAATATTTTAATTTACCTTATGAAAAAGTTTGTCGAATTATTTTATTTTTTATTATTCTACATGGAGTCATTTGGCAGTTAAACAAAGGACCTCTACTAGATGTTTTCGAATAGCCTAAATAAAAGTAACTAAATAATCATAGGAAATAAATGAATAAATAATAAAACATACTTAAATATTTTATAATACATTTATTGATAATGACAGCGACGGTTGACTCGAATTTGCTACTTGGCAAAAATATTTCCACTAGAAGTGAACTATTTTTGTATTTAATTATTTAATTTAATATTAAAATCTCTTTATTAATTATGCTTATGTGTACACAATGAAGATGCAACCATCTACGCTACCAAGTAGCTGCCCTAATCAGCTTATCACGTAAAAAGAATTAAAAATACATTTTGATTTGTGATCTATGTTTAAATTTACATTTCCAAAACTGGCAAACTTATGCTGGAGCTACACTAAGTGAACATGCGACACATATCACGAAAAATTCGTTACCATATTTTCAAATCTGGAATAGAACTGCCAATGGACGGACATATTGCAAACTTCAGTTTGGTAAATTTCGTAGTATTGATCGATGTGATGTTCTTTCAAAACAATGAACACTGAACACTGACAGTTCTTTTCTAAATTTAAAACTGTACATCAACATCATAAAAGCTACATTTGTTGAATTGACTGCAATAAATACAAAATTTGCTACAGGAAACAAAAAAATAAAACAATAATTTTATTTACCTAAAAACTATTGTTTAAAACAAAAGCACAGCACATGGTCAGCTTATTTACTAAAATAATTAAATTAGGACCTACAAACGCTGCTTATAAGGTCACTCACTATTCGCCTAAACCTAGGAGCCCTAGTGCATACTGCCTCACCAACTGACCGCACTTCTCAACAAAAGCCTCGTCCACATGATACGATTTACACGAGCGATTTTATTGCCATTTCTAATCGCATTAAATTTTTGTTTATATTCGTATAATTCAAAAAATAGTAGTGTAAGTCGCGTCATGTTAGGCCAACTATGTTATCGTTACATTCCCTGCCAATGTCCTACGACTCTACGGGACAGAAGCACATCGAGAGTTTCAAAGACACAATCCTACAATATTTTTTGAAAATACTTTATTCTTTTTCGACTACACATTGAGCTGTCCTAGTTAGGGCCAGTTTAATATTGCTCTATATTTTTTATATTTAAAGTTAAAAATCGTAAAATGCAAAATTAACGCCATTTAAGTCGCATTTTTTACTATAAAAAATCTAACTAATCACTGAGAGATATCCTACTGAAACATCTGCTAGAACGATAAATGTATAGAAAAAATGGAATGCATTAAGTACGACAGTCTAATAAGCATCGATTATAATAAATGTAAACTTTTCTATTTATGTAGTTAGTACGTGCGACAAATATGATGTCAGTCAACGCTTACAAATTATGAAATTGGCATTAATTCTCGAGTGCGATACAGCTGGATTTCAATATTTTTGATAACATTTTAATACTAATTTTATAAGTTAATGGTATTATACAAGGATGTTTAGAGGAATGAGGCAAGTGGCGGGCTATATTTTTGCGGGGAGAGTGGACTTACAAATTCTAGTAAATAACGTTTTTTTTTTAATCTATTTTGTGTACTCAATTTAGTGTACTTACGAACGATTATACTAAAAGGATGGAATATACATTAGGTGAGCTATAGACTATATCACTCCGCGAGTGAAGTTTATGTGGACGACCCCTAAGGTTAAATGCGCTACACCGCTTTTTTTGATAATATACCCATTTAGGCAATAAAATAACTACCACACCTTTATATTGGATAAACAACGAGACAGTACTAACATTTACAGATAGAATATCGTCGATTATTGTTCGATTGTGGATGGAGATATAAGTTTTGAGGACATTTTTTTGTGACATTTATTTTACAAGTGCCAAATTGAGACGAAACCTTTTCATAATATTTTTATACGCATTTACACAACCTCATAAATTTTACTATTGCGAAACATGTTAAAGCTGGAATAATGGACTCGCGATTATTAGTCGCATTTTGAGACTATGCCCTTATCTGAACACAAGTTCTCAATCACACTTTGAGCTACCGAATCTTCATTTGTTGCTTTTTAAAACTTTACCATTATTCCAACTACATTTTTATGTAACACGTTAGTATTTTCGGCCTCAAAATCCGTCACCTTGTTCGTAAATGTACTAAGTACAAGTCTTTAAAAGGACGAAGAATTAATCATTTGGACGATTTCGTAAAATTCTACGTGAGTTTCAAATTACAAACAAAAAGGGCAAAGCAGGCGTCAAAATAAAAAAAAAATTAAACGTTTTTAGATTTATTTAGGATTCTAGAGCGTGGCAAGAATCTATCACATTATATTTGTGTTCAAACACAAAATATGAGCAATTTGATAATAGAAAATGCATTTGTATGAATGTCAAGTTTGATAAAATGTATCTAATAAAATATTGATTAAAAGTTTATATACGCAATACAGACCTGTGTATATCCATAGATAAGAAGGCATAGAGCATAGTCAATGAGCTAAAATACATAAGTAAATAATTTACATCTAAACTATTCTTAAAACTCCTATACAAATAATCCATCGAATCTTATAAATTTATTACCGATCACAAAAATTTCATTGGCTCTAAAAATATTAAATTAATAATACACATATTTACATTGAACTTATAAAAACTAAATTAAATCACATGTCCGAAACTATTTACAAAAATGATTTTAATTTAAATAAAAAAATATAAAATAAATAATTTCATACCGTCAAATACTATGCGAATTAAAATACCAGGAAACATTTAGGAAGTGTCTTCGAAAATTTATTGAACTCGTCAATAAATACGAGACAATCCGGTTTCCTCAAGACCATCAACAAAACATAATAACAATCAAAACATTTTGAGTATATTCTTTTCTAAATTCTCTTAAAAAACGTGGCCATAGTTTAGCAAGAAAATTTATATTTTAAATCTAGAAAAGAATATCCACAAAAACTGCTACTAAAGGCATACGATATTGCGGGGCATGCCCCGTCGTACTGATCCTGCAAATATAATAGTAGAGAAATAAACAACATCTAAGATACATACAAAGCACCATTTGCGTCATACGACTGCAACAAAACAAAAAGGTATCCAATAGGCATTGTTATACAATAAAAAACCAAACTAAACACTCCAGAATAGATTATATCGCATGATAATAATTTATTTCTTAAAAGCTGACTACACTTGGATAAGTACATTTTGGAAATTGGGTATCTGATTTTTTATGCTATATCAATGCCAATAAGTAGTACAGAGGATTGTGGACGTTTGTTATAAATTCGGTCCGATACATGGCTGGCTGTTTTCATTATGAAGACGTTGGTAAGGAAAAAGCAATGTACGGTCTACTAAGAGCTGTTCCATATCATGGCTGATCTACATGCCTTTTTTGCGACTGTAGTAAGATCGTCGACCGACTTAACAAGACCTGGGGTCACAAATATTGCTAAGAACGTCGTGTGCCAACTTATACTGTCTGACCGACACCATTGCACGTGTGATAGGAAATGTACGTACGGAATGGAATGTGGTATTTATTTGCTCCTAGTTTTCGTGCCGACGGCGTTTATGCTTTCACCGCGACTTCGAGATCTGTGTAGATTGTGCAAGCCTTCACCTGAGGACAAAATTATTTTATTTTAGTAATAGTAGGAAAAAAGAAAGAGAACATATGAAAGACTACACAGATACAGTAGAAATAATGTAGCATTGCCGTAGTAGTAATGCCGTCCGTTCAACCTGTTTCCTACTTATTCGAAGTACAACTGTACCTATCACCGACAGCCTCGAGCTTATTGGCATGAAGCTGTGTGCAAACCTGAAATTCGGCGCCAACATTGAGTCAAAAGCTCAAACTGCGTCCAAAAATTTGGGTATCCTCAAGATTAAGCGATATTTCGCTCCGGGACAGTTGCTAGTTTTACAAACAGCTCAAGTTCGATCTTGAATGGAGAATTGCTGCCACCTTTGGGATGGCTCAGCCAAATACCAACTAGCCGCACTTGACTCAATCTATCGCAGAGCCAAGAAGCTCGTTGGTGATGAGATGTTAGTGAAAACCAAGTTTCACAGCCTAGCCCACCGTCGCAAAGTTGCATGTCTATCGGCCTTTTACAGTGTAGTTCGGAGAGCTTGCCCAAGAGCTCCATGAGCTTATTCCGCCATCCCCCTTCTACCATCAGGAATCCAGACGCACCGCAGGATTTCACCCACACTTGGTTGATATTCCACACATCCGCACAAAGCACTTTGAAACGTCCTTTATAATGGGCACGGCTAAGGAGTGGAATTATCTGCCTGCGTCTGTGTTCGCGAGCTCTTATAACCCGAATCTATTAAAGTCGCGAGTGAATAGGCTTCTTCTGGGCAAGCTCGTTCCATCGTAATGACAGCATGATGGAGCGATGTGTCAGATATTCTAGCGACATTCCCTTATCGCTCAGTCCTGCTCTCACGCATAATCAAGCTACAATTAATAAGCTTATTTCGATTGTAACAATCTCCACTGAGATGAGTATAGCTCTTAAAATAAACATTCGTTAAGACCTATGTGCGTCTTAATATGCGCAATTGATTTATTCGTGAAATATTACTTTCACACTCGTACTAAAAATGAAATGGACTGGTCACTTACATGTCATCTGCAATAATAAAACATTTTAGTCCTGGTTTTCAAATAAACATGATTATCAAAATAGAAAGATATCGGTGAGTGCGACGGCTGGGTGAAAGGGATGTGGACGGTTTTAAACGTCAGTAAAGCTAACCGATCTGGGCCCTGAGACAAGTGGCTTTCTGTTATCACAAACGCTATAGAATATGATAAAAATGTATGGGGTTGACATCAGGTGCCACACAACATTTCGTTAGCTACAATGTCAATCCCGTACATTTTTATTAGGGTTCCGAACCCAAATGGTGTCCCTATTAATGCCTCCGATGTCTGTCTGTCAGCGGGCTGTATCTCATGAACCGTAATAGGTAGAAATTTGTTTTTTTTACAAATTGTGTATATCTGTTGCCGCTACAACAAATACTAAAAAAAAAAAAAAATTATTCATTCTACACTTGTTTTTCAACAAAAGCACAATAAATGAATTTATACATTTGCAAATAGTAAAACTCTGCCACCTAAACTAAGCTAAGCATAGCCTGTATCTTAGGGGACAGTGTCCAGTTAATGAGACCAGTATGTCCATTGTACGTACCAGGTAAAGGTTATTGAAAAATAGGATGAGAATAAAAATAGATAAATAAATAAAAATACATATATATTAAAACATTATGTGTTAGTAATAATGTGTGTATGTATATGTGGGTGTGTGTATGAGTGTCAGTGGGATCGTGTGTGTGTGTGTGTGTTTTAGCATTCAATTTTTAAAAGTTGTTCAGTGGATGCATAATCTAGAGTTTTAAGCCACTTCTCTAGTTTAAATTTTACCTCAAACCTATTACAGCCAACAATATTTAATTTTTTGTGGACCTCGTTATACAGTATAGTGCTTAGGACGTAAAATTGTCTACCTGCAAATGACGTAGCATGGGGTACGCTAGCACAAACACGTGTATTTTGGCGTCGGCTAGGGTTCGGTAGAGGTAATAAACGGTGCTTTTTCAGAACGGATCTAAGCACAAAGAGCTGTCTCACTGTAAGAACATTACACTCAGTATATAGTTGCGTAGTGGGATATCTGAATGGTTTACTTGTCATTACTTTCAGTACAGCTCTTTGCGCACGCTCCAGCCCTATAAATTTGGTTTTTGCAGCTCCACCCCACGCTGCTATGCAATAGCCAACGATGGATTGACATAAACTAAGGTACACCATTTTTAAAGTTGAAGCATTAGCGCAATTACGAAGCTGTTTGAAAACAAATATTAGTTTCCTAGTTCTCGACATAAGAGAATTCAGTTGTAAATACCAGTTTAGTTTATCATCGATCAGGACTCCAAGATATTTGGTAAAAAGAAAAAAAAATTAAGGGGGCTCCCCATTTTGGGAGTCCCAAACTGCTAAATAGGGCGCCAAAAAAAAATTACCTACCTCATCTAGTGAGGTATCGTTGTTTAGAGTTCGTTGAGTAGAGAAATATTATTTTTTTTGTTTCATAAAATATTTAAAAACAAAGGAATATAATACTACCAAAATCAGCTCTTTTTGCTTGGGCTGTATCTAATGAACTATAATAGTAATTTAGTCAACGAATACTCAAAAAAAGGTATAGAGGGAAATGCTTGGAACACAATTTTTGACTGCGTAACTTTGCTTGGACTAGTTAGGAGGTAAACATATCAAGTCACCGCCCACAGAACTATATATAAGCTATACCGCCCATACCCATAACGCCGGGTGGGAGGGGGGGGGCGGTTTTGAAGGTCCCATTTTTCGGTTTTTCGCATATATCTCGGAAACTATACATCTTAGCAACATAAGACTTTTGGCAAAATGAAAGCTGATTAAATTTACTACAAGTATTATTCAATCAAGTTTTTCGATATCTTGTATAGTTTTCGAGATATTCGCAGTGAAGTCACATTGGCTAGTCGACTGATTTGGCCGTCACTCCTCTCTTTACTGGCTATTTTTAAGGGAAATTATCCCCTTTTCACCCACTTTAGAAACATCAGGACTTGATCCAATCACTTCCTCATCACAAAACACTTGCTGCTCATTTTAGCGACACAAAAATAGACTTTCAAGAGCGGCTATCTCGAAAACTATACAAGATATCAAAAAACGTGATTGAATAATACTTGTAGTAAATTTAATAAGCTTCAATTTTGCAAAAAGTTTTCGATACCTTGTATAGTTTTCGAGATATTCGCTCTTGAGTCTTCAATTTTGGATTAAAAAATTGCTTTAAATTTTTACATTTTTTGACCGGATAACTCTTCAACGACGCACCGATGTCTAAATAGCACAGATACTAATTTTTCAGGGGGGGTTTCCCATTTTTAGGTTTTTCGCATATATCTCGGATATATAAAGCTGATTAAATTTACTACAAGGTATATTCTGTAAGTTTTTTGATGTCTTGTATAGATTTCGAGATATCCTCTCTTGAGTCTAAAATTTTGGAAAAAAAAATTAGCCTTAAATTTATTACTCTTTTTTACCGAATAAACTATTCAACGATGCACCCATAATATAAATGCTGGCCGTAGGGTTGTAGCACATAATATTTTTTTTCAAAATTAAAGTTTCAAGAGCGAATATCTCGAAAACTATACAAGATATCGAAAAACTTAACTGAATAAAACTTGTAGTAAATTTAATCAGCTTTCATTTCGCAAAGTCTTATGTTGCTAGGACGTAAAGTTTCCGAGATATATGCGAAAAACCGAAAAATGGGACCTTCAAACCCCCCCTCCCGCTCGGCGTTTGGGGTACTGGCGGTAACTTTTAATGTTTACCTCCTAACTAGTCCAAACAAAGTTACGAAGTAAAAAATTGTGTTCCAAGCATTTCCCTCTATACTTTTTCGTTGATTGGGTTGTAGGTAGACAGTTTTCTATTGCCGCTATAACAACAAGTACTAAAAATAAAAATTAAGGGAGGCTTCCCTACTTTTTTTGCTCGATTTCATATTTTAGATCTATCGCAAAAACGGGAACATTTACAAGCGTGAACATTTGTATATTTATAGTGCATAAGCTATAAGATAACAATAAATAATAAAAATTAAAAAAAGAGTGGGAGTCTGACTCAAAAAATCTATCACAGTAAGTTAACGAAATTTCAAGTAATACAATTATTATTGTATTAGTTGCCAACGCCATTTAGTTTCGGTTAGTTTTATGCTTTTCCGGATTAAGATTTCTAGTAGAAGATTGTCAGTTCCAGTTATTCATCCATGGTGAAGGCTTTTATGGTAGATATGATTATGCCTCACCCTTGCTGGTCGCCCGCTTGAGCTCGGTCTCCCGGAAGGCCCTCGCGGACCGTCCGCGGCGGTCCACCACCAGTTTGTCCGGACGGACGAAGATGCCGTGTCGCGCCCGACACTCGAAGTACCGCTTGCCACCAACCGACCCGTCGTTTTTGCCTGAAAATATCACACAAAAGAATTAAATTGTAAAATTTCAGCGCGATAACTCAGCTAGTGTAATGGGCACCTTTGCACCGGGAACGATCAGGGGCGATTTATTCGAATAATTACGACAAATGTACTAAATTTCCTATTTGTATTATGACATTTCTTATTTCAATTTTTCAAAACGAGCGACTCAATTGTAAAAGAGTCCTTTAAAGAGATAAGCCCGACTTTGTTAATAGCCTGTTATTTGTAACTTTCAGTTTTGTAGTTGTGCAATAAAGAATATCCAATAAACGTACCAACTTACATTCTGCGGTCACCTACAACCGCGGTCCCTGTT
The DNA here is from genome assembly GCA_947532105.1 of Athrips mouffetella. Taxonomy (NCBI): domain Eukaryota; kingdom Metazoa; phylum Arthropoda; class Insecta; order Lepidoptera; family Gelechiidae; genus Athrips; species Athrips mouffetella. The sequence continues at coordinate 8,064,240 of OX383960.1, read as the reverse complement.
GCCAGCCACAACGCTAACTAGCGTGATGACTATGGTACTTCCCCTTCACATCCTTCCAGCAAAAGCTGTAAATCGGGATCTCCCTATCCAATAGTGGAGTTAAATGGGATGTTACGATGAAACACTTACCAGTAGGAGCGTCCAACTCAACGCCAACCCACGGCCCACTGGCGAAGTGCGTTGGCCCAACATACGCCACTACGCCCGTACTGTTCATCAGCCGTAGTTGCACACTCTCGCCAACTGTCATCCAGTCGGGAACGGGGATGTGTTTTGCGTTGTCTGATGAATCGTCTGAAAATTTGTTTTAATTAGCTTTTCTAAAAATAACTATTCGGATTGGATACACAATCAAACATTAAAACTCTGTCTAGGTTTCGGGATTGGTAATTTACTTAAACTGACATACTCTACACTCTGTTCGCTGTGGGATGGTGCGGGTGACACTGTCAATATTACAAGACTAGGGAAGTGATATGCAATTCAATTTTATCGTTATCGATTCTCTCGGCAAAAATCTCGTTGCCTTTTATGTCAACAGAATTTTTATTTTAAAATTAGTGGAGTTTGGACTCTCACAGAAGCACTTACAACTGGACCTGTTCAACCGCTGTTTTTAGGGTTTCAAAACTTAGCTGCGTTTTTTCCATACAAATTGATACTAATGTATTCCCCTATTCCCTCCCTGGATAATGCCTGTTGAGCGATGGTAATTTGTTTTTAAATAAAGATCTACTGTAGGTATGCCTCTGTCAATTATTTTTTTACGAAAAATAATTACCAAAAGAACTACCCAAAAACCTAAAAAATCCCCGTTTTTCAGCCATATTTAGAAGACTACCAGACTACAAATTTATTTATTTTAAGATAAAAGGAAAAAAAAGCGTAGATCTACTCTTCCTTAAAATTTGATGCCAAAAATAATTGAATCAGCTCAGTTTTGGAGAAGAAAACGGGAAACCGGAACATCATTTTTGTAGGTAAAATTGCTCTAAGCTGTAGGTTGTCCCTATCGAATATCTAATTCTAGTCCGAGAAATAGATTGTGTTCCGTATGTCTGTATGGCTTCCACAACAACATAATCAAACCAAAATCTGGGAATTTCCCGCGACCTAGGATAACGAAATTTGGCAAGAAGCTAGGTCTCATAGCACAAGCAAAGGGAAAGGTCTAAAATTATTATATATTTCAAATTTTCTTACAAGTAATTATAACCAATTAAGGTGAGGTCCCGTTTCAAGTACATTTATATGAAAGGTGGGTCATGTTTGAGTGGACGCGTAGTTTTTTTAATCAAAGGGCAAATGCATACAGTATATCATTCTAACCCGACCTAGGTTAGAATGGACGCGGAGTTCTTTAAATCACAGGACAAATAAGCTTGCAGAATATGATATGGAAGATGGGTGCGGAACCCTTAAGGCGTGAGTCCGACACTGAGAGCAGACAGACCAACATAAATTTTATCAGGGAATCACCCTACAGCCCATAAAAACAAATTTGCTCGTTTCCATGATCGTATAATTCCCCTTAAAAAATTTCCCCGCTTTTTTGCCGGCAGGGAGTTCTCTGTCCTGCAGTGGACCTTTCGTGGGATGTTATGTAATAATAATGTATGTTTTGTGGTTTCATATAACTCTATAGATATACAAAAAAGTTTAATAATACATACAGTAAACTTCTCTTTCTTTAAAAAAAATATCGACTATCTATCGTAGCAAAACTCATCCCATCACTAGAAAATTCGTTATACGCATAATACTTAGCTTCATATTTCTTTCAATTTTATTTTATTAATAGACCATAACATTTTGATAGGGTAAAGTAATTTAATTTACAATAGTTATTACATATTTAGTATTTTACGACTATGATATTTTTGGTATAACTAAAATATTAAGTCATGCTTGTAAATCGCGGCTGACATTTAAAAGTGAAAAGGAACGGTTTGATTAATGTCACCCGCACCTTCCCACAGCGAACAGACTGTAATTAGAGTACACTTCCTTCACTTGACAGGCAAATGTCAAATTGTATTCATGCATATTTGATTAACGCCATTTTGGCGTTATACGACAATGTTTAGAAATAGCGTCTATGGAACTAAAACAACAGAATACAAATGTCGTTCTCTTTAGGTCTGCGCAGACTGAACGGCAAAATGCTCGCGCGATCAGCCCGGCAAATCTGAGAGCACTTTCCCAGGGTTGCCATGCCATGTTACTATTTTGTAGCGATAATTGAACACTGGGACGTGCATGCGTGAATGACATGGACTGTGATATTGTAATAATGCAATTTTGGCGAAAGAGGAATTTTATTATCAATTAATTAAAATATAAAAATATCAGAATTTCGAATACTGGTGGTAGAGACCTGTTAGGAGAGTTATACTTTTGAATAATTTCAAACCTTTTCTATAATTAACCATCCAGAAGAATTTTATTTTATAATTTTTCGTCTTTCGAAAAAAGTTATTCGGTCTTAACTATTTACAAATTAGCCCAATTCGAGCTAATTCCAAATTGAAATAATGCGTTAAGCTGACTTACTATCACCGATCCTTTCAGTGGACGAGACAGTTGTATAATGCAACGCCCTCGTCACTAGGGCAGTGTCCCGGCTCCACCGCGGATCTCGGTCTGGCTGCGGGAACTAGCTATCAAGAGCCCTTTACTTTTGTAAGCCGACTTACCGTCACCGATCCTCTCAGTGGAGGAGGCGGGCGTGTCCCTCAGCCCCCGCGCGCCCGCCCCCGCCCCCGCGCCCGCCCCCGCCCCCGCGCCCGCCCCCGCGCCCGCCCCCGGCTCCCCGGCGGAGCGGGGCCGGGCGGCGGGGAAGGACGCGCGCGCCGCCTGCCGAGCCGCCGCGCCGCCGCCCGTTCGTCTTCGAACCACCTGAGTAATCAAAACCGGTCAAGAGCGAGTCGGACTCGCGCGCCGAGGGTTCCGATATACCTATAGTATTTTTGGAAGCAATAAAGTCCATTTTCAGGACCGCAAAACTAAATTTGTTTGTAAAGGTTTTTTGCAGATTTCTGAAAAACTGTGCAACTTAGAAAGATCGTTTTATTTTTGCTGTAAAGTTTATATAAACTTCTGTCAACTGTAATTAATTCAGATTTTTCCTTACTCAAACTTCGGAGATAAGGGGGGGGGAATGGTATTTTTCTTGACATTTTTCATCATAACTTTAAAACTAAGAAATTTAAAAAAATACAAAAATATATTTTAAAATGTACAAGTAAAGCCCTTTCATATGATACCCCACTCGACCTAGTAGCGACAATTTGAAATTTGGCCCCCCCTATTTTGGCCCCCTTTATATTAATAATCATACTTTTTTCAAAATTTTTTCTTGTGCAATTAAGTTGGGCAACTATATTCTAAAACTATTCCAAATTTCAGGTTGATAGCATAAGTGGTTGCTGAGATATAGAGGTGTGACAGACAGACGGACAGACAGACAGAGCGGCACCATAAGGGTTCCTTTTTTTTACCATTTTGGTATCGGAACCCTAAAAATAAAGTCAACACATTATTATTATTTTTTTTTTTATTTATTTATCCTTTTTTTTAGGCGTGATATTATGTATGGATGTACATTTATTCACAAACCATATACATGTCCTATACTATTAGAATGCTATCACACTAGCGATTTCCCGGCGGTCCACACTGTTTGTATGAACGCGACGATAACATTTCATACAAATAGTGTGGAACGCCGGGAAATCGCCAGATTGCAATCGCTAGTGTGATAACGCTCTAAGACGAGCAATATTTGTATTTATTTATTTATTTACAGTTTATTGTACACATGAAAATACATTAAGAAAATTAAAATTAAGAAAAAGGACACAACAGGCGCTGCTTATTGTATATATATTTGTAATCGGTTTCTCGAAAACAGCTTAAACGATTTCAATGAAACTATACGGGTGTTTTCATACGTAAACAATAGCACGCCTCTTTCCCGTCCGGGTAAGCATAAACCACATTCCTCCACCTACTACGACGAAAATCGATCTAGCTGGATCTCATACTCGTATCTGAGAAAGTTCACTTTCTTTGTAGTTTGAGCATTTCTTGAAAATAGTGCTTTTCATAAACCCTACAGCGCCATCTGTTAATGGGCTTTGATTAAGATTATACAGAGCAAAGCTCGGTTGCCCAGGTACTGTTGGTCAAATTAAGTTCCAAATCTCAGGGGTAGATTCAGTATCTCAGACAACTTTTTTCAAGACACATTAAAACGAAAAATTTAAAAAACCTTTCCGTAGAAACTGTATCATCTTGTAACAGCAACGCATAATGAAAGGGACATAAATTTGTAATTTGACAAAGAATTTGCCATACAGTTTTCAGATACGCTGTCGTAACGCCTCTTTTCAGTGGCTATCGAATTCTTATTTTTATTATTTTTAAGGCTGAAATAGGGCTGGGCGGGTCACGACTGCATAATGCATCCCATAGACATAAGCATAGAAGACCAACAATGAGTGCGAGCGAGAAACAAATCTCTTATGGTGATACTGCAAGATAGCAAAGGATAGCGAATCGAATAGCTCTGTAACCGATTTTGAATGACAGGGAGCCACTTTGAGCCACGCGAAAAACCAGCTTTCCAGTTTTTTGTAATAAATTGCGTAAAAACTACATATTTATATAAAAATAAGGATACTTTTAATTATGACGGTGTGTAGTGTAGTTGGATGTGGTGTTAATTACAAAAATAGTCCAGAGAAATGTACATTTCATGGGTAAATTCTTAGGACGTTATTACTTTTGAACTATATGTTTTTTTGCTTAAAATAACTTATATTTCATGTTTAAAATATAGAATAGCTTCTTCTGAATTGCTAATTTTCGTATTTTGCATTGAAAAAAGTTTAGTTGTTGATAATGTTCTGAATTTTAGTGTTATATTTTTCATCAATATAGCTCACATTTACGCTAGGGCTTGACTCAAATTTATCGATACCTATTTTCTTTATGTTTATAATACGAGCTTACAGACGCATTGTTACTTACTTGATTTACCATTTTCGTCTTGAAATAAACAGAAGTAGGTCAGTCCTAACTTTGTTTTCGCGATTGTTGACAGCGACGCTACCGCCTGAACAGACAAGTCAATGTCGCCAGGGTACTCGAATATCGATACCAAAATGTACATCACTATCTAACGCACACATTGACAAATCAAAATTGGTTACGCGTTTTCGGGCTCTTTGTTTATCTATAGGCAGTAAGCTGCCGTTATTCATAATCTAAGATGCATCCTGATAGATAGACAAAGGTTAACAATAACTGGATGCCTAAAATCATTCAACCCGTTAGGAATAAGTAACGAACTGGATACCTCTGAACAAAATTAGAAAAAATTGGTACATAACAGAGAAGCTTTGAAAGAAAGTGAGAAAACCTTTGCCCAGCAGTGGTAAAATTGAGGGTATTTAAAAATATTTCTGACCTTGCCCGCTGGCAGCTGTGTCTTCACTACTCCAGTGCCGCGGTCGGCGCCAGAAGCCGAGTCGCTGTCTCCCACTGACGACGCCTCTCGACTGCGCTCGGCGTCGTGACTTGACTGTTCCGAACTTACCGACTCTATATCTGCATCCGCTGAAAAAATAGAATACAATTATCGTTCATCATAACATCCTATGAAACGTCCACGACAGGACAGCAGCGTTCTCTACGTATTGTACCGTCATACATACTGCGGTCACCTAAAACCGTGGTCCATGGTTCTAGTCGCAACGCGAATAAGCATGGTAACCATTCAAAATATACAGACGCGGGCGTGGAATTCTACTTTTTTGCTGTGTGCATTATAAAAGATGCTGCATAACGCTTTGTGCGCATGTGTAGTATATCTCATCATAACATCCCATGAAATATCCACTACAGGACAGAGAGCTCCCTCCAGAATTCTAGCTTTTGCTGGAAAAATGTAGAGTGGAAGTACCACAGTCACCTCGCTTGTTAGCGTTACGGCTGGCACCATGGGCCGCGGTTGTAGGTGACCGCAGTAAGTAAGATGTAAGATACAAAGGAGGATGCTGCTGCCCATCCTCCAGTTTATAACCCTTAGTCGACTTTTACGACACCCACGGGTATGAAAAGGTTGGTACTATTCTTTGCCGGCACCACATGGGACCAATTATAACAGGCGAAATAATGTAGCTTCACAGCTGACAGAGCTATGCGCGAGAGCAGGACGAAGCGATATGTGACTCTGTCAATCCAATATCTTATGCATCGCTCCGTTCTGCTGTGATGCTGCTGTCCTTCTTAACAAACTTTTATTGCAATTATTACGGCTGTGAACCGATTCTACCTATTAGCTTAAATCTATGATACAGAACAGATTCGTAGAAGCGGGCATAGTTGACCAAAATAGCAGTTCAGCTTATTGACGGACTGTTTGGTAAAATTGACAACTGACAATTGTATCGAACTCGAATTTTGATTTAATATGTCTAGGAGGAAATCAATTTAGGCACTGCATGCTAGATTAGGCGTGGCACCCAATATACACGATTGTAAGAGTGATGATCCATATTAATCTATATGTTACCATATGTGAGTGGTTTACCAAAAAGGGACCTGGAGGGATTGGAAACCATTTTTTTTTTAATTTTTTTATCTGTGGTCTTTTAGCTTTGTTTTGGTCTAACCAGAATATTTTTAGGTGCCGTAGTGTTATTTTTATGATTTTTTTTTGTGAGCCGAGGCAGTTTGCCTTTGGCAGCAAAATTGCCTTTACACGAAACTTCAAACGTGATTTACTCGGAATCAAATTATTTTTCCTGAGGTCCCTTTTTGGTCAACCACTCACATATAGACTATAGTCATACATAAACTTACCTAACGAATTGTCATGCACTTCCCCGTTCATCTGCACTGGCTCGCTCTTGCTCGACTGGTTAGACAACACTGAGTTTTCAACCGGAATCGCCCCGAGCGGATCCACCATCGGCCCATCATCTTTACTTTCTTTTGCCGCTTCCTCACAATCCCTCAAAAACGGATTTATTCTATTCCTCGAACCCGGGGTCAGAATTGGAGTTTTAGCTTTCTCATACGTCGTATCTTCTAACTCATTCTTCGACTCGACGATTTCGTTTTTAAGTTCGGATATGTCGTTTCTTAGTTCAGTGATTTCGTTCCTAAGTCCCACCATAGAGTTCTTCGTTCGATGAAGATGTGTATAGTCCATTGTTTTGTCGAAATCCGGGGTATCATCGACTGACATGCTTCTAATGGATAGAGTATCGTCGTTGGTTAGGTTTGTGGAGGAAACTGCCTGTGACCCGTAGCCGCTTGATGATATTGAAGGGGAGTTCTTGTTAGGAACACGTTCGCATGCGAGTTCGTGTAAGGAATCTAGTGTTTTCGATGTGGGCAGGAATCCTCTAGGCGTTACGCGGGCTAGTGTGCGCTGTGAACAATAGTATATTGTTATTAATATTCGAAAGCAATCTCTGAAATAAGACAGTGATTGTTATCATTCTCAGTTAACTTGCTGCTTACACACCCTAACTTCATGCACTCGAACAATATGAACCAAGGAGGTTTAAGTAGCAACACTTTCTACTAAGAAGGGCCATAAGCGTATCCATTTCTTGCGTGGGACCTCCACACTAAAATGTATGAATTTTTATCAAATCCCAAAAACGTTAAAATTTTATCTTTCTCTTTGGGAAATATTTAACTTAGGACTAATAAATGTTAGTCCTACAGTTTTTTAAGTAGAAATACAAATATTTAAAAAATATATATGTTAAAAATTACACATACGTCGTTTACGTTTCCTAATGATCAACACACAGGTAAAAAGGATATATTATTAATTTCACAAATAAATTATGGATGAAGCGTTTGGTAAAACATAACCGAGTTTTTTGACCGACTAGTTATAGTCGACTATGAGACGTTTGCCACTTCACTACCTCATACAGACTATGTATATGACGGACTCTATACAATTTTTACTCTGTGGGATGAATGGTACGACTTTAATAATGTGTCTATTTTCAAGTAGGTATCAATTTTAAATTACCTTCCTGTTGGGCTACACTACAATCGGGTTAACAGAAACCTTCTTAATCAGAGCCCATACGTCGGCTTAAAAACTCGACGTTGACTACACGGTAACTGACAAACTTATCAGACAAATGTCTACAGAGAAAACAGGCTTTCAATTTTAACAATTTTATCATGCATCCACTACACTGAATCGTCTAAAAAGTCTGATGCAGTTCTGTCGTCGTCAATTCAAATCTCAATTTCCAGCTCAAACCATTTACGATCATGGTTCTATTATTTTTAGGCTAATTTTGGCAAATTCACTAAATTCAGGTAGAAGGGGCAGTTCTCAAGAACTGTGAAGATTTGTGACATATCGTCATGAACACAAGGCTACTTACATGTGACTTAGGTGTTGTAAGCTCATCAGCTGGCGCGGATTCCGGTTCCGAATGGGAGTCATCGTCGTTACGCCTTCCCGGTTCTTCGTGGAGCGTCGTCATTCGCAACCCTAACTTGCCACTCGCGGGAGATGCTGTAAATGTAGTCTTGTTAGTCACTTCTAGTTGTTACATATTCTATGACCCTTTTACATACAAACTTCAAACTACAGTCAAAAAATTTAGCTTGATTAGAATAGAGTGGTTTACCATCTGTGCTGTGCGAGAGAACTAAGCTGTGAGCTGGGAAAATTCCGCTTAAAAAAAGTACACTTATTTTATTAAGTTATTTCCACATCATCACAGAGACGAGTGCACACCCCCGCTAGCATAATAGGATTACTCCATTTTCATAGCTTGTCAAATGCGCTGTCAAATGGAGCAATCTTATTGGTTTAAACACAGAAAAATAAAGGTACTTAGAAGGAGGATTAAAGAAATAATTCCTCTATGGAATTGACAGGTTATTTTGAATATTTCCTATGGATCATCGATGATGGGGTTGTGACATGTTGGCAGATGTCATCCCCTACTAAAATAAATTAGCAAGGTATCTATTCCGAGCGAAGCAAGGAGGTCCGAAATCTTTGGGTTTAAACTATCCAGCTCACAGCTTAGCTCCCTGGTACAGCACTGGTGGAGATTCACCCTAACAGGACTGAGCAATATGTGTCTCCGTCTCTCCAATACGTTACGCATCACTCTGTCCTGCTCTTACGCTGCTGTCATTCTAATCAAGATACATTATTTCGGCTATTTACAAAAAAATTGTTTAAAGTTTAATCTCCTGTATATCTATTGCTGCCACTTTCTTTGTCAACAAAACAAAGCGTCAACATTAATTTAAAGGCACTTTAACTATAAAGACGCAATGTGCAACCGGAAGTAGGTATGTAAAAGACTTTATAAAAAATATTATATACTCGCTTCTTTTTTCAATCAGTGTAAAAATTCTTGTATGTTACTTAACTGTAAAACTGGACAACTGTCCTTAAGAAACAGGTCAAAAACGAGATTTTTAATGGCTTTGACAAGTTTTTTTATTTTTAAGAGACGACCCAAACAATTTCTGATGTTTTGACCGCCAAAGTTGTTTTCTTTTGGTTTAAGTAATATACCAGAAATTGCACTGAAAAGAAATAAATCTGCATAAAACTTAATGCCTAAACTACAAAATAAAAATAATGAAATTGAGTTGCTAATCAAAAAATAAGTAGGTAATTTTATGAGCCTATAAAAAATATCTACCTATAAAAAATATATAATGATGAGAGTTTTGATTAAATAAACAATCGTGCCCGAAATAAACATCGCTTTCATGCCAAATTCATACTAATAAATAAAGTAATACGAAGTAGTATAATAACATAAAATCCATCGCAAAAATTTAAACTTAGTATGGACGACTCACAGAAACAAAAATAACTAGACATGCCTTGTTCACAGAATATTTAAAAAAAGTTGTAATGAAAACAAAAACCAAGCGAAACTAGTGATTTCTACGTGTCCACGTACACTTATTCGGTGTCTGCAGTCGCAGTGTGTTCAGGTTCAAATTCAAGTTTAGGAACGTTGGCCGAGCTGCAATAAAAACGTTATAGACTTCGTCAAACAATCCATTCAGCGACCAATAAAAACACCCACTGAATATACCATACTGTGTAAAAAAATGTAAACACAATTTTAGCATTAGACCATTAAACTAAACAACTTTACCAAAGGAACATAGGTAGAAATAGGAAAAAATATCAACTTCCCATAGAACATCAGCTGACAGTCGCACGGCTGTAAGCACGTAGAAACAAAACCAGTATAAGCTGAACCAGCGGTATACAAACGCCGGAAACCAGAGACCCACTCAAGGTCAGTGTTTCCAAATGGGAAGTTGTTGTTTTCGTATTTAGACGGGATTCCTTAGGGAAAGTTCTTCACTTTCATGGTGTAACCAACAAGCTAAAATAGTGCTTACAACTTTTTTTACACACTACAAATATTATGGAGAAAATTATTCAACATCTCATGAATTAATTTCTTAACGGGCGCACTTTTTAGAATAGTGATAATTTCAAACGATATATTATTTACTTTATTTACTAGCGTATTTACTTTTTCACACAAATACTAATTAAAGATGACAAAATGGCGCCCAGAGAGGAGCTAAGGTATTTTACGAGAACATGTCAAAAAAACTTTAAGGTAATTTATTATAAGTTACAATAACATCTTGTTATTTCTACATACACAATTTACTTATACGTTTCGAGCATTTTACCGACACAATTCAAATATTACACAATTCAAAGATTTTACTCTGGCTAAATACAATTCACAAGTTACACTTCTATTCCATGCCACAATACAATTTCTATCGACATTTTATTTCTTCTTGCAATCTTCTACTGTACATGCACCTTTTCCTAACACACACAAACCTACAAACAATTGTATTAGTCTATTTCTACATTACATTTCTACATACAAAATACGGAACTGTTTTCTAGAGTTTTTTTCTTTTGTTACATTACAAATTACAATTTATCATCATATCACTATCTTGGCTGTACTTTCACATTAAATTAGGTTTGTCTATCGTTCTATTTAGCAAGATTTCTCTAGACAGTGAGAGTCTATGGTAAAAGCATTCTCTCTCTTTCATATCCACAGCAGATAGAACGAAGAGGAAGGGAGAAGGAAAATCACAGGTCATGCTCGGTCCATGCAAATGAAAGAGACACGCAAACAAACAGATAGGTAACACAAAGACAGAAGCAGTTGCTCGAAGCTTGTAGTAATGTTGCAATCTAATAGCCAATAAGGGTCTAATTGTCTTCATTTTGACAACTGTTTATATATTATTTATTACATTTTCAGCACTAAATGCAATTTTGAAAATATTTTTTTTAGTTACAGCCAATTTAAGTAACATTCAATATGAAATTTTCAATGTGTAACAATGATCACGACACATCTATTGATTTTTTTGCATTCATCATTCGTCTAATATTGTCATACATAAGGTTGTCATTCCGGTTTTCTTGTTTACCTGATAGAAATGAGCCTGAAGAAAGCGGGGGTTGAGATACAGAAAATACACTGTTAGTTTCAAGCTGGGGGTGAAATATCAAAGACCTACCGACTCTCGCTAGTCTGAACTATGCTGAGTTTGAAATCGTACAATAATTCACCAATTCTTTTTCAATTAACCAACTAATTAAAATTGTACAATCTGTCCAAAATAATTTGAAAGAGAAGTAAAATTATTTCCACAGTCAGCAGCAAATCTCTCTCAGAAAAAAGCTCATGTGTTGCTAAATTAAAACCATTTTAACTAGTGGCGCTTTCATTTTATATTTACTATTTTTGGCCCAACTGAACAATTTTAATTATTTATTGTCTAATCAAAACTTGAAAAAAGTGAAGTAAATCTTCAGTGTTGCCATACATTAGAATTATAAAAGAATTATTATTTTTATTTATGTACGAATTAAAAATCAGCATTGCACTAAAATGCGAGATATTTTCACGTAAAGGAATACATAAATCGACAGTTAGAAAAAAAGTTATGGCAATGAAGCAAGACTTGTCGTCGAATGAGGAATTTATAGAATATTATTATTATTGATTCCAGCCGTATAAAAAGTATATATGAAAGTTACAATAAAATCGTGAATAAAGATAGAGAAGAAATTGGGGATAGAGTAGAAAAAAATTGATATATTGATATGCGATAGCATTGCCACAAAGCAAGTGGAAAATAATGTAAAATAGTGAAGAAATGGAGTGGTGGATGTTGTTTTTTTGAAGTGATATTTTGTAAATGATTTTCAGTTTTAGACTACATTTTTGTTATTAAAGTTAGTGCTAATTTCAAAATTATACTGTTTTGTAACAAATCACTAAGCTAACCTATGAAAAAAACCGTGCAAAATAGTGTTTGTACATAGTTCTAGAATTGTCAACTCTTTTTATTATAAGCTACTCTGTGCACTACCTAGATTTAACTATATTTTAATTGCATACAATGTTGAATTTTGTTTAAATAGAAATTCGCTTCTAAATCTGTTTACACTATATGTGTTTTATTAAATTTCATATATTTTTTATGACTATCTTTTATTTTAATGAAAAAGTGTGATATGCAATGAGTGAACAGGAAATCGAAAATGTTTTGGAGAAGGAGTGAGTAAGTATGTTCTTCGTATCGTTTCTTGTTCTGTAAAATATTCTAAACAGATAATTTATATGATTATTGCCAATTAATTGACCTATTTAATAGAGTTTTCGAACCGACAAGTTAACAGAGAATCTTCTTAAGAAATTAGGATGTTAATCATATACTTCTGTTTCGTTATAGGTTTAAATTTTTCAAAAAGTAACTATTTTAGTAGCTTTTTTGAAAAGTTAAAAAAAATACCTACGTCTAAACAAATAACTTTTAAACGAAAACTATAATTGCCATATACTCGTACATCTGTAAAGCAGTTAGTGTAGCGCAATCACTCATATTTCTTGGCGAACTATTAACCAAAATAACCCAACATTCTCTGTTAACTTGCCACTCGTATACGCTTTTCCACTTACCCAGTCCGAAAGGTTTAGTCGGCGTGGGCATGTCCGGGTCGTTATGCGCAGGCGCCGCATACGAATGGCGGTGCACCGTGCGTCGCGGCGTCTCGTCAGCCAGATCGGCCACGCTGCCGGACCGCGTCGCCGCAAGCCCGGCCAGGGACTCGAACGAGGAATCGAGACGCATTATCTGCAAACGTGGACTAGGGTATTAGGGTGGTGAAGAGATTTAAAGATGTAGATGAAAAAAGGTGTCTAGAATTGGCTTTACCATAGAGATTGAGAAAAGGAAGAATCTTTTGTGAAAGATATTGTTCCAGTGTTTTTGTTAAAGCATTCTCATAATTTTCTGCGACTTGTATTGATACAACGTAAAGATTTATTTATTTTTGGTCCCAAAGCCCAAAGTGCAATAAATATGAACACAATCTTATAATAAAATTGATTCATAGACAAACTGTTCCGTGCCCATTTTGTGCACCACAGGGTGAGTGAAAAAATCCTTGATTTGAAAGAGCTCACCCATCTAAAAATAGAAATCTAGACCTCAATGTAAAGAAAATCTAAAATTTTCCTGTATAAGACAGATCAAACATAAAGAGAGGGCAGTAAGCTAACATCGAATAAAATTAAAATAATTAGTGCTACCGACGAGGAAAAAAACTGGGAAGCAATGTTGCCAACACCTACTAAATTCAATTTTAAATAATGGATGAAAGAATATATAAATAATTATGTGTTGAAGCCAAGTATTCTCCTCACAACTATAAGGACAGCATTTTGGCAGCAGGACGGAGTGATGCGTAAGACATTGGAGCGACAAAGACACGCATCGGTCTATCCTGCTCACTTGCATAGCTCTATCCTGTTGTCATTCCGATCAAGCTACATTATTTTGACTGTTATGTATGAATTAACTGTTTTATAATTTTTTGCGATTTCATTCCTGATCCCAAGTTCTTATAGTAATCACTAATAGAAATATATTTGCAGTACAAGACCTTATACTTTAGATAGATAGATAACTCGTTTATTTTGTCTACAGACACACATACATAATACAATACAGAACAGAAATTAATGCGACAAGGACAATAACAACAGTTGGAGCAATAGAAAATACATGCAAGTAAGTACCCGCTTGGGGTATGTATGTGTGCTGCAGCAGTTCAAAAAAGGCCGTAGCTCAGCGCCGTTACTTTATGATATACATTTGAAAATGGCCTCAAAATTTCCCACTTTTTTTCCTCATTTCTTTTTATTCCACTTTTTTTTCCTCATTTCGTGCTTTATTTACTCGCACCGCAATAATGTACAAAAGAAAGTTACTAAATATTTACAAAATTTCAACTGAGCATATAAGATTGGGTCTGACCAAAGCTTAGAACTAAAATTATGTACATGGATGTAACATAAAATATGTACCACCATCACAGGCTGAAAACAAAATTAAAGTAAAATTTACAACTTGAGCCTTCATTCACGTATCACGCTAGCAAGTCTTACTGAAGTGTTTTTTGGACCTGAATGCTAGAGTTTTTGCCGTATAAATAATACTTAAAGACAAGGACCATTCGCTAGTTTAAAACACATGAATAAAGCCTAAACTTAAAACTAAAATATAATGCTCCCTTCAAACACTAATGTTTTAAACTGTAAACAAAAAGGGATATAATGCGACCAAATACAGGAGTGCTATAATCGTCAGGCCATGCGTAGGACTCACGTTTGTTCCGTTCTTGGCCGCGTTCTCGAGGGCTGCTGACAGCTGCGAGGTGCGAGCGACAAAACACGTTAGCAAGCAACACTGCTATTTGCGACAGTTATAAATATCTAGTTTGCTTTTCGATAGAAACGATTAATCGAAACAAAGTCGGTTAGTATTTTATTAAACAACTTATTAGGTAGAATTTTGCTTAACTAAGTGGCAACACTGTAGTAAAATGCTTGGGTATTGCCAGTATAAAAAGTAGTAAGTACTTGGTATGGCAGTATTATTTGGGTATCGACTTTCTTTAGTTTTATCATGTTTTATTTCGAAAAGCAAACTACAAAATAATACTGTTATTTTGTGTTAGTGTCCTACTGACAATAAATATTCAATGTAATATTTTACAATGTAATAATAGTATGATAATATAATAATAAGTGATAAAAGTGTTAGTGATAACATTTATTAGCATAAAAATAAGCGTCTTTACGTTTTAGCTTTTCAAGCTTTGACAACACATATTAATAATCTATTCAAACCTGTTAATTTCGGTCGAAATACTCGTATTTGTTATACAAAAAGCGTCTTTTTTGTGGTCAGTGCTGTCTAATTTAATTAGTACTGACTACTTGTGTTTCTTGTGTCCTAATGTTTTCTATTTGTGTCGAATGTGGTTTCTTTTTAAATAAGGATCGTTCGTTTCACTATGCTTTTATTATTCAAAACACTTGGCATATTTCAAGTACAATGTTCAATTACGAGTAAAGGTCAAATGCTATTTTGAAGTCAAGTGGCCAATTTGTAATCTTGCGCAGCATTTGAAAGAGATAGATGCAGCTATAGAAAAGAAAGAAATACGCATAGCTTTCTCTTTCCTTCATACTCTTACATCTGTTTATGTTGGGCGCCGGTCAGCATTTGCACTATAACATTTATTGTAAACAATGAAACGAACTCCCCCATTACTTGATGAACACCCAACGTTTAGTAAGAAACAACTTAAAAAAAAATGTCTTTGATCGCACGAGCCGCTTGTTTCAAAAAGTGAGATATATCCATATAGCTGTTGCATTGAAAATAGACGTCATTTGTTTACTAAGCGTTGAGTCATCTCCTAGACTTAACTTTAAAATGTCTATTCACTATGCAATCTTTACAATCCAAGTGAGACAAACCTTTGCGACAAAAATAACTACTTTCTGTACTGTCGAACAGGTGAATTTACTCAGAAACCTCTCGGCATAATCACATTAGCAGAATGTCGATTTTGCAAAATAACACTTTCGCAAAATGTCTCGTTCGCAAAACGTCACTACAGAGTATATCATTCTGCGAACTTGACATCGTGCTATTGTGAAGCTAATTGTATCATTTTGCAAACGTGACAATAGCGCCAAGAGACTCAGATTGTACATACAATAGATTGTAAAGTGAAAAGACACTTTTAGACTCAACAATTCCAACCTCTTTTCTCGCCGGCTTACCTGACTGAAGTTAGGCACGGAGGCGGTCTTGCGCATGTGTTGTGTGATCGGCGCGCCGCGGGCCGCTTCCAACTCCTTCACGGCGACAGATTGCCGTAAGCGGTCCAGTGTGAGAATGCTTTCCACTGCGCTTACGCCACGAGTGTACTTTTCTGTGTAAGAAGTGGGTACATGTCAATTCCGCGTGATACCGACTAAGAAATAGACCATTTCCATCTTTTCTGAAGGTGTCGTCAATGGCGACTAAGAACCTTCCTACATAACGTACCACCTCACAGCCGACGATAATCACCTAGGTCAATTTGTACTTGACACCCCCAAAAATTACTACACTTTGGTATGAAAATTCTTGCCAAAGAAATTTCGTAAGTTAACTATAAAACTACCTACTACTAAGCCGAACAAAAATGTCTGCAGTTTGTACTGTCTACTTGACAGTATTATATCTACTAAATCCCTAGATGCAAAGTCATAGCGGGGCGAAATCGTGAAGTCAAGAAACGCCCATTAAAAGTGCGTACGAAGTCGTGGGCAGAAGCTAGTTTATTTATAACTATGTAACTTAATTGCACTAGGGTAAAAAAGACGGATCTAATGCGTAATATACAACAGAAAACAAGGTGACACTTGCAGTCTGAACCAATACAAAACACTGAAACAAAATTCTCATAAACTTACCGATATAAGTTTCTCCATCGGCTGCACTGGAATCTTCGCCAGTAGCCGCGATCTGCGCTAGACTCTCGCGTTCCTCCAACTCTTCAGATGCCTTCGGAATGTTCGACACCACTTCGTATGTCACCCCCGTTTGAGTTAGCTGGTCGACCCTGTGACAAGTTAGTAGAGATTGTTGATTATAAAGCTACCAAAACATGTTGACAAGATACACAAGTTGCTGTTTTTCATTTTCATATCGTATCTTGCATAGCCATCGATTACGCATAGTCCTTTCATATAAATAACTTTATAATTTAAAAGGCATACTCTGTCAACAAAACTGATCCAACTATCCCAAAGAAAAATGTAAAAATCGACATCTGCATACAAACTGTACTAGAAAGAGTGGTAATTTTGTGTAGAGAGATTTTTGTTTCGAAGCATGCTCTTAATTAATGTGGACTGAAAAATAACAGTGCCTTCAATAGACGTCTTTCAACATGCGAAAGAAGGGTGAGAATTTGCTCATGAAACTGAACAACTTTTCGCAAGGAACATAGGTCATAGAACAAAATCAATTTTTGACCTTCCATAGAAACTGCATCAGCGCATTTTGTATAGGTCAAATTTGGTATTTCGTATTTCGACCTATTTCCTTGGGAAAAGTTGTTCAGAACAACTTTTCCCAAAGAACATAGGTCATAGAATAAAATAAATTTTTGACCTCCCGTAGAAACTGCATCAGCGCATTTTGTATAGGTCAAATTTGGTATTTCGACTTATTTCCTTGGGAAAAGTTGTTCAGTTTCATGGGCAGATTCACACCCTTCAGTATTATCACACCATTCCGATACAAGTTGTAAATTTACTATTATTGCACAAAACTGGCTGATTCTACGAGATTCCTTTGAAATGCAAAACGTAACCCACCTGACAATTTTCTTCCGTATCCTATCGGTGAAGCTCTGTCGCTTGTAGATGTTGAGCGCGAGTCGTTTCCTTAGTATGAGATCCATCGGCGCCGGGTGCGACAGACGAACTGTCACTTTCAAGATTAGGTACACGCGTTCGTTGGCTGTAAACAAAATCATGATTTGTTATATTTCTTTTCTTTCATAGTAAAACGTGGATGGGAATACATTGATTCGTTTCGATCATAATTTGTGTTGTAAATGAAGTACAATCGACCAAATTGAATCTTGACTGTTTGACTTTTTTCTTTGACATTTGCAAGTTCGGGCGAAACTTATTTAAGACCTACGCTCTTGTCGGTAAATTATTTTATTTTATTTAATACATTTACAATACACCCTTATTTTTTTATCGCTCCAGATATTTTAGGAGGTTGTTCTGTCCATGAAACTGAACAACTTTTAGAACATAAAAACTGTATCAGCTGGCAGCACGTTTTGGGAGGTCGAATATTTTTTTTTCAGTATTCGACCTACGTTCTTTGGGAAACGTTGTTCAGTTTCATGGGCAAAAACGCCTCTCAAAATATCCCTATCCTCTACAACTTCCTTGACTTTCTTAGCAACGTCTGGTTGATGGATGGTTTTTAAGAATTCGTCATATCGTATCAGATATCCCAATATCTGCCTCTTAAACATGCTCCTCTCTTCTTTAACCATCTCACCTCGTACGAATTTTCACCTAAATGTATTTAAATGTCATTTACAAATGATTCAGATCGGTCGATAGTACAGAAGACTTTTTGAAACTGTGATTCTTTATAACTTGCTTATTGTGCTATTTTATTTATGTATGTGCGAATGTGCAGTGATCGAGAACACATACCTCCAGAACATACAGAAATAGAGGATGCTTTAAAAAAAATAAAAACAAGGTTCATATACCCACTTCTTTACATCATGCCTCACACAGTGTAGCTTAGATTATGAATAACGGCAGCTTACTGCCTATAGATAAACAAAGAGCCCGAAAACGCGTAACCAATTTTGATTTGTCAATGTGTGCGTTAGAAAGTGATGTACATTTTGGTATCGATTCGTGTACCCTGGCGACATTGACTTGTCTATTCAGGCGGTAGCGTCGCTGTCAACAATCGCAGTGATTCACTTGTAGTAGGTAGTAGTGTCGATAATCCTCCATTTCTCCGTCTGGGGCCGTAGACAAGTAGTGGCTTTATTAAAATGATTTAATTAAACACTTCCTGTTTTCGGGTAATTCTCATCATCATATCGTGTGGGTCGCAAGGTCGATAACTGACCTCACAAACCCTGGTGTCAGAGTTGTTGAGCCGCCAAAGGCCTCTGACATGGCTCTTAACGACTACATGCATAGGTAGTAGTCGGGACCAACGGCTTAACGGGCCTTCAGACGCACGGAATCATCCAACTTATCGGACAATCAGGTGATTCATCCTGCATGTCCTAACCAAACTGGGGAAGTCTCACTAAGGGATTTTTGTTTGACAGAGTCCCCACCGGGAATCAAACACAGAACCTCCGGACTCCGGATCGAGAGCCGAGTGCTCTGACCGCTAGACCACGGAAGACGTTAATGGCTAAAAATTCTACAAAGCAGAAAATCGCTAAATTTCACAACCACAAACGCAACGCAACGTTGGAATGCGTATTGAAGACGCATATTTCACAACATCAGACAGAACAGAACCACATTTTAGACTAGTAGGTAAAACGTCTCCGGTACTTACGGAGAAGACGCAGGTTCGAATACCTACTGTCTGGGGTTGTGAAATTTTGCGATTTTCTACTTTATAAACAAAAATAATAAAAAAGTCAGTTTTAAGGAAGGAATGACATTATATTTTGGTAACAATTTGTTTGAGCCGATATAAAACTATATGGAAGTGCCTCCGCTGCTGACGGCGCCGGGTCCCATATGAGCTACCGACCGGCGCCGGTTGCTGAAATGACTGCCGGCGCTGATTTTCAGGGTTCCGTACCTCAAAATAAAAAAACGGAACCCTTATAGGATCACTTTGTTGTCTGTCCGTCTGTCTGTCTGTCTGTCTGTCTGTCTGTCTGGATCTATGAACCACACAAGATCTAAAAATTTAAATTTTTTACAATGACGCAATCAAAAGATATGGTATTTTATGTCCTCATCTCCATACATTTATTCAAAAATGCAAAACCTACAGGGTACTTCCTGTTGACCGAAAATTATGATATTTGGCAAGAAGCTAGGTCTCACAGTACAAATAATGGGAAAAGTCTGAAATCATTAAATATTACAACTTTTCTCACAACTAATGGTAACCAAATGTGGTGAGCTCCCGTTTCAAGAACATTCATATAAGAGAGGGGTCAAGTTGGATGGTCGCTGAGGCGATTTTTGTTTTAGTTCTATTTAAAAACGGGAACACTTACAACCTTGAAAATTGGTATGTTTATAGTGCATAAGCTATAAAATAACAACAAATAATAAAATTTGGTAAAGCGCGTGTCGGACTCAAAAAATCTAGCACATTAACTTACTGAAATTTCAACTAATACAATTATGATTATGTGATGGTACGGAACCCTCGGTGCGCGAGTCCAACTCGCACTTGGCCGGTTTTTTTTTTTAATTGGTAACAGAACTAAATTAGTCAACCCCGATTCCAAGCTGCCGAATCTGTTAGCTCCTTTTAATAAAGTTGTATTTAGTCGACATTTTCTTTTATATACCTACATCTAGAAAATGTTAGCTACAAACTTAAGAGTATTTTTTAGAATTCCAACTCGCCAATCACCCTTATCAATTTTCCTTTTATATTCGAATCCTTTGGAAACTGTTGAACAAAATGGCAAAACAAAGTTAGGACTGACCTACTTCTGTTTATTTCAAGACGAAAATGGTAAATCAAGTATTTCAGTACGCGACGAGTAACAATGCGTCTGTGAGCTCGTATTATAAACATAAAGGAAATAGGTATCGATAAATTTGAGTCAAGCCCTAGCGTAAATGTGAGCTATATTGATGAAAAATATAACACTAAAATTCAGAACATTATCAACAACTTAACTTATTTCAATGCAAAATACGAAAATTAGCAATTCAGAAGAAGCTATTCTATATTTTAAACATGAAATATAAGTTATTTTAAGCAAAAAAACATATAGTTCAAAAGTAATAACGTCCTAGGAATTTACCCGTGAAATGTACATTTCTCTGGACTATTTTTGTGATTTACACCACATTCAACTACACAACACACCGGCATAACTAAAGATATCTTTATTTTTACATAAATATATAGTTTTTACGCAATTTTTTACAAAAAACTGGAAAGCTGGTTTTTCGCGTGGCTCAAAGTGACTCCCTGTCATTTAAAATCGGTTACAGAGCTATTCGATTCGCTGTCCTTTGCTATCTTGCAGTATCACCATAAGAGATTTATTTCTCGCTCGCACTCATTGTTGGTCTTCTATGCTTATGTCTATGCAGTGTAGGTATTTATAAATAGCAATACGTCTAAACTGCCAGATGACTTCAATTCATCAAAACACCAAAATTACATAAATTTTGAAGCTTTAGGAAATGCACACACGACATCTCCAAAATTTTTCCAGATTTCTTAATAAAGTATTTAGAGCTGAAAAAGCTTAAATTAAAAAATTTATTCCATACTGCGCTTCAAACCTATTTACGTTCTATGTATAGTAATAGAAAAAGATCAGATTTTCTACTTTATATTTTTTTTTTAAACGTGAAATAACCGCTTGCATCGGTCTTTGAAAATACGTACCTTCAGTAGCCCTATTCAAATACTGCGAGTCATGTATGGAGGAGTCCCAGGAAGCGATCGCGGAGACATCTTTATCGTGGTGGTGTAGTATTTGAAGCTCGTAGAATTTGTTCCCGTGTTCTTTGGGCAGGATGGAATGTAGGCCGGCTACGGTGACTTCTTCTCCGGAAGGGTGGGTTGTTAAGTCGTCGGCTGAAAACAGAAGGAATGTATTTTTAAATAAATTAATTGCAAAAAAGAAAGCATAAAATGATGTCGACTATCAGCTAAGAATAGTATCGTGTGGGTATCTTAAAACAATATTGATGGTCAGCAGCGTCTTTTAACATGCCAACACTGCGGTCGCTAAACTTCACTCCAGCTTTAGTTGCGAATATCGTCCTATAACTTATGCTGTTTACGTTTTATCACATATGCTGTTATGATGATAAATGTGTAGATAAATAAAGTTGAACGTTCAAAATATAACCAGAGGCATGAAACCCACATGCCTGTCACCGGTCGCAGCTATCTGTGATCTGATTGATCTAATTTTGCTCGTCGGCCTCAGTGAAATCCCGTCCTCATATCCACGGCCCCACACTAAAAAAGTTCCAATCTTTAATTTTTTTTAACTTGTCACCGTAATTATGTCATTCTTACCGTTGAGATCAAGGAAAAGCACAGGAATATGTTGCTCCATTCCGGGCGGAGGAAGCCACGCTGCCGGCGCGCCGGGGATTGGACTGCCCGGACTCGGAACTAATACCTGCGAAACGGACAGCTCAGCTTACGTCAAATTACTGGCACGGACACTGATGAGAACTTTAAACCGGGCGGCCACATACCGAAAATCGAAATATCGATTCGGAATTCCGTATGAACAACGCAAACATACGTTTAATTCCGTTCGGAATAACAAGGCTCAGTTGAGAGACGCCAGCCATTGAGTTCAGACGTCAGCGACTATTTTTATTTTATTTATTAATTGTAGGAAGACCAACAGCTACTACAAATTTACAATAAACTTATAAAAAGAAACAGAAGAGCCAATTATAGGTCTCCGCAGGTAAAAACAAATTTGAAAACAGAAGGAAGAAGACAATTACGTTAAGACAGCACATTATGCATAACCTAATGAATAATGAAAGTTACAAACATACATCCGATCTTATTCACTCTTAAACTACATAGGTATTAATAATAACTTAACATTAATCTTTAAAAAATTAATTACTAAGAAGTCGCTTGGCCTGGCATTCGCTCGTGTTAAACAAATCAAGATCATAATTTTTACATAGAGGATTGAAATTCCTGCATGCACGCCATAGAAAACTATTACGTCTGTAATTAGTGGAGGCAGAGGGCAGGTGGATTATTTCCATGTGACGCTGGGGTCTAACAGGGACTCTTATAGACAAATGTGAAAGAAGCTGAGGGGAATCAATCCGGCCAGATGCAATTTTTAACAAAAACAGAAGATCAGCAATCTCACGACGCTTATCAAGAGGGAGGAGGTGGAATTTCTTACAAAGTTGGATGTAGCTCAAGGAATCGGTTCGAATTTTAGTACGGTAGCAAAGACGTCTCAAAAACTTTTTTTGAATACGTTCAATACGGGCTATGTAGATACCATATTTGGGGTTCCAGACCTGCGATGCGTATTCCAAGTGACTTCGAACAAAGGCACAGTATAGAATTTTAATAGTTTTGATATCAGTGAAGTCCTTTGATGTACGCATCACAAAGCCTAAAGCCTTGTACGCTTTGGTCACTATACTGTCAACATGAGTTTCAAATATCAGCTTTGAATCATGTAAGACGCCCAAATCCCTAACTTCGTGGACTCTGGCCAAATTGACACCATTGAGGGAGTAGTTATAAGTTATTAAATTCTTTTTTCTACTAAAAGTTACAACACTACATTTGGAAGGGTTCAAGTCTAAATGGTGTTCGGTACTGTATTCTTCAAGTCTATGCAGGTCAGACTGAAGGGCCAATGCATCAGAGTGAGACGACACTCTAGCATAAATCTTCATGTCGTCCGCAAAACTCAACACATTAGAAGAAATGAAACAGTGATCTATGTCATTTATAAAGACCAGGAATAGCAGAGGCCCCAAGAGGGAGCCTTGCGGCACGCCACTTGGAATCTTAACCCAGCTGGAAACATAATTATTGATAACAACAGTTTGGCAACGATTATCTATGTATGAGGAAAACCACCTGAGTAGATCCCCGCTGACTCCAATCTTGGCAAGCTTGCGTAAGAGAGTGCTATGTTGAATCCTATCAAAGCACTTGCTATAGTCTGTATAAATGACATCGATTTGACTGCCTGCGTCCATTGCTTCGGTAATAGCGTTATTAAAAATAATTAAGTTCGAAGTAGTAGACCTCCCTTTGAGAAAACCTTGTTGAGATGGACTGAATGATTGTTTTAATGCACTATATAGCTGATTATACACCAACCGTTCAAAAACCTTAGAAACAATACACAATTTAGATATCGGCCGATAGTTGGTTACGTCAGTTTTTGGACCTTTTTTTTGTGTACCGGTGTTATAAACGCACGCTTCCAGATATCAGGTACAACGCCAGAAGAAAGCGACTTATTAAATAAAATAGTCAATGGAATAGAAATTGTTTCAGCACAATTAATAAGGAATCGCGCCGGAAGAAAATCGGGTCCGGCTGACTTAGATGCGTCTAGGCTTTTAAGTTGTTTCGTCAATTCCATAACGTCAACAGATATAGAGGTGATATTAGCAGGTGTCAAGGGCGGGCAGTCAATATTAGAGTGAGAGTTACACATACTCGTATTATCTAAGAAAGTAGAATGAAAGTATGAAGAAAACGCGTTGCATATTGATTCACCGGTAGTGGATACCGAGCCCTTGTATTCGAGACAACTTGGCATGGCGTTAGATGAAGTTTTACTATTAATAAAAGACCAAAATAATTTAGGGTGTGTTTTAATGGAATTCTCAACAAGCCTAAGGTAATTAGCAAAGATTTCGGACCTCCTTGCTTCGCTCGGAATAGATACCTTACTAATTTAATTTACTATGGGATGACATCTGCCACCGTGTCCCAAATTTTTATGTCAAATCATCAGTGATCACTAGGAAATATTCAAAATAACCTGTCAAATCCATAGAACGACGCCTTCACTACCTTGTGACAACTTATTTCTTTAATCCTCCTTCTAGTTACCCTTATTTTTCTATGGTAATTAGTGTAACAGGTTATTTCCAGTGATCTAGCCCTATCCCGTAATAAACTATATGACAATTCATCAGCTAGATTACTATATATCTTATATTTTGATAAAAATTTATACTTTTCCTTTATCACTTTTATCAGGGCCTTAGTATACCATTTTGGATAATGTCTGTTGGTAACTAATTTAGAAGGTACGTACTTATCTCTAATAGTAGCATACAGTGAATAAAACCGATCTACAGCGACATTAACGTCACAGTGTGATAGTTCATGTGTCCAGTCGATATTTTTGAGTTCCTTATTAATTTCAATGTAATCACCTGTATCAAATAAGTACTTAGTATATGGAAAGTGACCTAGCCTAGGAAAATCCATTAAATCTAACTGAATGCAAAGTGCACCATGATATTGGTCGACAGGGACAAGTGAGTCAGCGCTGCAGTCGTACACATTGACATAGTCATTAGCCAGGACCAAATCTAAAATTCTATTAGACGAATTCAGAATTCCATTGTATTGTTTAAGGCTATGCTTGTTTACCTTACTAGGTTTCATCCGCGCTCGAGTACCCGACGGGGTCATAAGAACCATCATCACGTGTGCTAGGTACCCATACAATGCTACTTAAATTGAAATCACCCACAATCAAGAATTTATCACTATTATTGCTACTTGCTACGCAGTCAAGCCCAGTCAGGAAATTTAAAAGCTGTTGCGAGAAATTAAACCCTAAGTTCTCACGACAAAGATAAACAACGCAAATGTGAAGGTTACAATTTAAAGCTTTATTAACGCTCTTCAAAGAAACGGTAACCCATAAATCCTCAGCACTGGTATGACGGCTATTTTCTGATTTTGATTGCTCTGGTCTCTGTTGTGGTAATCTTCGTGGCTTGTGTCCCATAGGCATGGGTAACCTTCCACGACCATAAATATAAGTGTTCGATATCGGACATCGCGCGCGTAAATAGACGTGCACATTAGTTAACAACAAAACAAACACCTACTCGCTTCGTGCGTTCAACGTACACTGACTGTTTTGACTGGCGTTCCGTTCGGAATTATCGAAATTTACGAATGTGTGTTGCGACAAGTACATATTCTATGGAAGAGTTGCGTTTCCGTACGGGATTCCGGACGCATAGGCCACCATTCAGAATTTCGAAACGGAGAAATTCCGAACGGAAAACTACTGTATGTATATGATAAGTCCATAGATTTGTATGGGTTTACTGCGTTCGGAAACCCGAATCGATATTCCGAATCTAAATTCCGTTTCGGAATTCTGACTGTATGTGGCCGCCCAGTACAGGCAGCCGCAGGTCAGTGGTAAGAGCAGGTCTCTGGTTTCGGGCGTTGTTCAACTTGTACTGCTTTTATTACCACTTTGCTTATAATGGATTAGTGTTTGTCAAGTTGGTCAACGCCACTTTGGCGATGTATAAATATATCGAAATAGTGTCCATGGACTAAGTATACGTCAAATTAGATCACAGCAGTCAAAATCATAAAAAAATAGATGATTCCTCATATCGCTCTAATAGGAACAGGAATCAAGTGTACGAAGTATAACAATTCTAATATGTAGCGCCACGTGATTTCACCAGCCTCTCCCGCTAATTGACAAGCCTGACTAAATCTGTTGCAAAAATTAATGGTCCGCCTAATCGCTTAAATTGTACAATGAATAAGCAATATTTGTAGGATCGTTGATAGCAATGGTACACAGTTGAACAGCTCATCTCTTCTAACCTCGACTGGTTACTTTTTAGCTTCAAATAACCTAAGCGGATGTGATGTAATTCGCTTATTCCAACTTCTTCTTCTTAAACAATATATGGTAACCAACGCGACTCTGAGATTTATGCCAAAAGTGACCCGTGACTTAATGGATTGTTAAATATGTATAGCTCCAGTAGATATACCGGAATAAAGAACAGTTAGCTACTTACAGCATTCCTTTCTTCAGTGAGCGATACCCACTGCTCGACCAACGACTGTTCCCTCTCCATATCACGTTCACTCTTCATTGAAGGAGACATGTTCACCAGTTTCTAAACAAAAATAATTCAAAAATCAATACAACGCAATATTTTGAAAGGCCGCTTACGAATTCTGACAAAATAAAAAAAGTTTAACGCTTTACGGCCAATCAACAATCTTTTACCTGTAACTGTGCGTGTAAATGTTGTCGCCGTCGCGATAGTGCATCACTCCATCGTTCTCGAAGAACAGCTAAGTCTTCCTCTTGATATGAATCCAGAGGCTTTTGTAGGCGTGACCTGAATTATAGACATCCAGAAATCACATAAAGACAAAAGTTGATTAAATAAGAAGAGATTCAGTAGATAGAGATAACTTTTGAAACGCAGTCGTCAGTTAGCAAACAATGCTACGCAAATCCCAATTTTGTACGGTTTTTAAACGCCTATCACAATAGGGACGAAAATGTTACGCAGTTTTGTTTGACAGCCGATGACCGAAGCAAATGATAACCCATACAAAATAGAGCAATCAGCTCTGAAAGGGACTTCAAACTCTGTTTCTCATAATTTAACTCATGGCACACCGCGGACACTACATTATATCGATCGCGAATTTGAAATTGGATGGTCGCGCAGGCTCACATATTCAGTACAAAAAACACTCAGAAGGAACACGAGAATCTCGCGGGCGGGCGCGCGCGGGGGTGCGGGGTAGACTGCAAGGGAGGCGGAGAATGTTCGTTCTGTATGATAGTACTATCAATTTATCTGTGCCCAGGGGTTCCTTTTAGATAAATAGATGTGTTCAAGTATGTTGTAATTGTGTTGTGTTGTTGGTATGTTCTTGTTGTGTTTTTGTTGTAATGGATGATGGTGATGACGACATTGTTGACCCTACCGAAATTGCCATCTCACCTGACTGATACTGATCCCACTTCGACGCTGACAATATGCTGGCAGATGATCGGCAAGGTTCC
Source organism: Athrips mouffetella (assembly GCA_947532105.1). Lineage (NCBI taxonomy): Eukaryota > Metazoa > Arthropoda > Insecta > Lepidoptera > Gelechiidae > Athrips > Athrips mouffetella. The sequence goes on along the minus strand of OX383960.1, from coordinate 8,036,468 downwards.
AGAGTTCTGTGCAGGGCGGACCCTCACGGCTAGTCGCCGCTGCTGGCCCTGGCGAAGTTGGTACACTCCACCCGTTACCATGTCGTTACGTTGGAGGACCTGTATAGACGAGATTAGTTTATTGACAAAATAAAACAGATATCCCATTTTAACTAAAATATATAAGGCGCAACAAACAGGGTTGTTGTGGTGTTATACAACAACCCTGAAGGATGTGAATCTGCTCATATAACTGAACAACTTTTTTCAAGAAACATAGGTTGAAATACGAAATTGGAAAAAAAAATTACCTCCTATACAAAATGCGGTATCAGCTGATGCAGCTTCTATGGAAAGCTGTTATTTTTGTATTTCGACCTGTTTCTTGGGAAAAATTGTTCAGTTTCATAGGTTGACCTGTTTCTTAGTGTTGGTTGACCTTTTACCGGTACCAAGTTTGTCCTACTTGGTATTCTGGCTCTTAATCTGACTTAAAAACTGGTTGGCCAATGACCTCGCTGTCTACCACATTCTAATGTAATGTGACCGGAACGAAGCACGAAGATGATAGTAAAGGTGATGAAGGACAAATTTCTATATGATTTGCTCATGTCTGCCTCTTTAGGAGCATCCTCTAGAAGATACAAAGATAAGGAGCATCCTCTAGAAGATACAAAAAATATTGGTGGACATCCACACCCTGCGTTTTTGAGGAATTAAATTTTAACTATTTTGAAATTTGACGATAAAACGTCAAATTTCAAAATAGTAATAGACTATCTGATTGAATACAATGTATAAAACCCTAGAAAAATAGTATCCCACCATAATAGCCCTGCGTCGAAAAGTTACAGCTCTTCAAAATGCAAAAAATCACTACTAAGTCCCGAGATAATGCAGAGCCCTGCATGTCTGCCTCTTCGATTTTCTACACCTTCAGAAGTATTTTAAACAGGAGCCACAAAGGCAGACCAAAAAACACTTTTTAGTATCTTATTTTAATTTTTTTTGCTTTAACTCAAAAACGCAGCGACGCACAGAAAACCTTGTAAGGACCAAATCGATTTGTATTGAGCTGATCTACCATCCCTATTAATATGAATCATGAGCAAATCATATACCCAAATTGCAGCCAGCACCCTAACTATGAGAGGTATTTTCTCGATTACCGATGCTACGGGATGTTGGCGGATGCAACAGTGTCCTGACTTGCCCCCTTTCGGGGGAGGCCAGGGCACATTTGTATCTAGCGAAAAAATGTCCAAACAGAAGGATTTCATAATTTAATTATGTACCTTACTGTATTTTGAATACCTTACGGAGCGACTGTCTGTAAAAAAACAAGCTCCTTAAATAAAGAATTCTAAAAAATGACCTCGCTCTGGCCAGCTGTTGTTCCACCGGTTCACTGTTCACTTAATATGAGACGAACTCACCTCCACGGGCGCGTATTCTCCTTGATCGTTGAGCTCGTGTATCTCCACCCACAGCTCGATCTTCCTGGTGAGCTCGGCCCAGCGGTCGGCCAGCGACCGAGCTTTGGCAAGCTGCTGCTGTTCCACCTCCCAGTTCCCTCGCGCGCGGCTGAAGCCAGCTGAACGATGGCCCCATACTTCGATTGATAGGGCACCCTCTGGACAAAAAAAGGAAGTTATTAAAATATTGGCCAAATGAGCGTTACGAGTTTGTTTCGAACACTAGTGCAGTAGGTGGAGGGGGAAACGCGAATTCCCCGTCCACCCACCAGTGGGACACTCCAGTAGGGCGACGGGGCATGCCCCGTTAACTAATCATGCGGGGGTGGACACGTTAACGTTCTGTCTTGTTAAAACGATAAGGCCTTAAAAATTTTGTTTTAAGAAAGAAAATCTGTGTTACATACAAACAGTTGAACGTCAACCCATTTGTCCACTTTATCTACTTCTTCAACTAGCGCCGATCTATTTCAATTACCAAAATTTTTCCAAGCTATCGTTTCGCCCCTGTAAGTCACCAGCGCAAGGGTCAACGAACTCCTCAGTGAGCGGCACAGTGATGTCGTGTTTGTGGTCGAATCTTAAGGCCAGGTGCTGGTGTGTCCTTCTTAACTACCTACAGCATCTATCACCCTATCCCCCCTAAAAGTTCCAATTCACTCAAAACTTACTTGCGCAATGGTCGACGAACTCCTCAGTGAGCGGCATAGTAAAGTCGTGCTTGTGGTCGAATTTTGGGCAAACTCTTTTGTAAATATTATACAACATCCTGGCTGCTTTTATCTTGACTTTTGTCACTGAAACTTCTATCAATCGATACTTCAATATACTCTGCTATTAGCACACGCTATATTATAATTTACTAAAATACAAAGCTTATTTGAAGAGGTTATGGGCCCAGCACGCTTTCACTGCCCAAGTGTCTTCTGAACGACAAGTGCTGGTGTCTCCGTTTAACTTATAGCTTCTATCACTATCTAATTTCAAAGGATGACATAAACGAAGAATGAGACAGCTGTAACTTACCAGCACAGTGATCCACGAACTCCTCAGTGAGCGGCACAGTGAAGTCGTGCTTGTGGTCGAATCTAAACGCCAGGTGGTGGTGCGGGTGGGGGTGGTGGTGGCGCGGGGAGCCGGCGGGCGGGGGCGTGTCGGCCGACACGACGGGCGCCACCACGATGGGCTCCGAGCTGCCCCACATCGAGTACTGGCAGAACACGAAGTGCGACAGGGACGGAGGGAGGCCCGTCGCTTGCTTTATTACGACGCGGATTGTCACCTGGAAAGAGACAGCTAGTGGGCTTCTGTTTCTACAATTAAATTCTCATTTGGTCCTTTTGGGTGCTAGGAAGTTAAGCCAGACCAACTTCTACCAAAAGCTTAGAAATATTCTTGGACATTCACAGGCTTCGAGTAGTGACCTCGTGTTATCAAGTATTTTACTTTCTTATAGTCTAAATAATTTAGCTTAATTCTAATGACAACAGAACAGAGCTATGTATGAGACTAGGATGGAGCGATAAGTGCCTCTGTCGCTCCAATATCTTACACAGCGCTACATCCTGCTTAAATTCTAATCAGAGTCAATTTTGTCTTTGTGAAGTTGAGTAAGAATTAGACCCTCATGCAGTGTGACAAACCTTGAGGGGTAAAATAATGGTTCCTCTCCACTCAAATTGCCCGCCCCCGTGACGAATGACTATCTCGCCCCCGCAAATGTTTCACCCTAAATACTGATTTTACACTGTTGGACTATTGGACTATTGCCTGACTTCACACTGTCGGACTAACAGTATAGTCTGCTATATTTTTTATCATTAAAAGTACCTGCTGTGAAACAGAATCAGCGGGATCCTCCTCGTCCCTCATATCTCCGGAACTATCTGAAGCCGCTTCGCAGATTCTGTCCTGAGGAAACTGGCCAGCCACTCGACTTAGCTCCACCTGCAAATAATAAGGAAATACATATGGCATTTACCAAACAAACGCTGAGGTTCATGACTTCTACAAAACATTTTTACAGGTGTGCACACTACAGATAGGCCACTTGGCGGTTACCTCTGCGGGCTCTGCCTAAAACAGCATGTGGCCCGCGCTAATAAACTCAAAAACTACTAGACTGATTTTAAAAATTCTTTCACCATTAGAATGCGACATTATTCTTGAGTAACATAGGCTTTATTTATTACTAGAAAAAAATAGGGATCCCTACTAAAATTTGTCCATCCACCCACCATATGTCCAACTATTGTAGTTATGTCACTATAAATATTTTTTTAGATTCTTAAAAGATGATAGAAATGCCGACCAAAATCAGACCATGTTAACCATGCCTTTGTATTAATCCTTATCCAAATAAATCATTTTTAAATTCCTCCATTCAAAAGATATTACGAATTTAAATGTCAATTTGAACAAAATAATAATAGAAAAACATGTTTGTATTTCTTGATAAACATCCCCCAATACTAAGTGCTACCCGTGCAAAGCCGAGGCGGGCCTGAAAACCTGCTTGTTAAAAGGTTAAAAAGCAGTTCAAAATTACCTGTAATCTCCCGGCAACTTCTCCCTGCTGACTGATAATAGGCGTGTGGTAATCCAACGTGACGTCATGGAATAACGCCTCCAGGAATATATTCGCGACACCGATCAGGTTGTGGTTCTCTTGCGATTCGTAAAATGGATCTACTGCTTTCTCGCCTTCCTCCTGTCAAATTGGAACGTTTTTAATAGAAAAAAAAAATTATTTGACCCGAACCTTCTAAGGCCGTTAGGTTGTTTTTCCACCGCTACGATTCCGAGCCGATAAAACAAAAGAACAGCGCCGATAGAAGCGACTCTTTGAGTAAGTAATAAGTACTGTTTTAGCTTGTGAATTTGTCGGTGCTTTTCTCTTGTTATGGGTACCGGCTCGGAATCGTCGCGGTGCACAAACAGCCTTAATCCACCTTCACATCGACGATACCGAGACGATAGATAACAAGATGACGGTATCAGCTGAAATTGGCGGCGATATCATCACAATAGGTTTTTATGTAACTGCAAATAATAAAATCAAAGAAAATCCCAATTCTAATCAAAATTACTGATTGCACAGAAAATAGTTACTGCGAAACATTATTATTTCAGCAACAATTTGAGTTCGTGACGCAGCCACATCGTATAACGCGCCGCGCCGTATTATAAACGGCCGGCCATTATACAAAATGCCGAGAAATCTTTGGGCGTTTCGTTGTGGTCGCAAGATAACCTAACCCAACCCAACCTAACCGATCCCTATTCAAGATCGGTTAGGTTGGGTTCACTTATAGCTAACGAACCTTAAGTTTTTTTGATGCATAGTCATTATTTTTGTTGTGCATTTAAGTGTTTCCTTTTACAAGTAGCAATTTGGTATTTTTGATGTGCAATCAGTATTTTTGATGTGCAATTCGTATTTTTGATATGGAGTTAAAAAAAAAATTAATCACAATAACGACGTCGTCATCTCATAAACGGCTAAGTATCGGTATCGTCGCGGTGGACAAACGGCCTAACTCTTACTAAACAAAAACAAAAATAATTTCTACAGTCAAGAGCTTCTCAAGCTTGGACTTTTTACCGCGCTTATTTTAGTCAGCGTAGAGACGAAAATCGCTCGGCGAGTGTCAAGCTTGACCTGCTCTTCAATGTACCAGTGCTTCTGATGGCATCATCAAATATTCAATACATTTTTGTCATAAAATAAAATGCATTCGAGTTTTAGCCAATATAGCAGACAGAGGCAAACGAACCCACAAACAGAGAAAACCATTAGAAACCTTTCGGTTTTCAAAAGTATCGTGCATTAATAGTAGGTCAGAGTAAAGTACCAATTATATATTTTTTTTAAACTAAATAAGAAAGAATTAGGCTATCAGACTAGACTGGATCGATAAACTTGCTAACCAAAGCAGCGGAGAAAAACTTTGTCGAACCCTTTACATTATAACATGCATCAAAGTTAAAATAAATAAAATACAACTTGGTAAAGTGCCAGAAATAAAAACTCAATTTAGCCCAGAGAAAAACCAATCAACCTACCTACTCTCCTTTAACTTACCGTCAAAAGACCAGGCTCTTCGATAGCAAGCTATTGTGAAAACAAAATGCATATTTTTATTTCTACATACAAAATTATACAAACTAATGGAGTTGTAAGTCTACGAAAAAATTGTTTACAAATTGTTAGATACAATTAACTAATGTGCAATTTTATTCATAATTCTATGTACTATTATACAACGCAAGGCAACTTTGGGTTTTCTATTTATATTCGTATGGTCTACAGTATAGGACTATTAGTATGAAAAAAAAACTGAAGTTAGGTGTTCCGGTGCTATCTACCAAGTAGAAAATCGAAAAATTTTACTACCACAGGCAGCATTCGAACATGCGTCTTTTCCGTCAGTACGGCAAAGGCATGGGGTCTCATTCCGTATTACGGTTTTTTCGACGGAGTAAATAGCCCGAATTCATTTGGTCCTTTTGTTTCTAATAATTAAACTAAATGTTACTACTAGGTTGGTAGGTAAAGGTGTAAACTATAACATTAATTAAATTTTAACATCCAGATTTCAATTTATTCTAAGAAAATACCTTATGGAAAAAATAGCCCGAACAATTTTCGGCACAAATTCGTTCTATGACGTGAGGCATCTGTACTAGTATAGTATTATATTATCTGTGGCACAGGTAGGACACGGTAGCTCAGTTGGTAGAGCATCTCCCGTACTGACGGAGAAGACGCAGGTTCGAATCCTGCCCGTGGTTGTAAAATGTAGCGATTTTCTACTTTGTAGATTTATCAGAACACACAGTGTTAAAATAAATAGTAGATTGTATCACAAGGCTGTAAAATAATATTTTTAAGGCGAGGGCGCTATTTTGAATCCAGAGCGAAGTGCAGGATTCTTGAGTAGAATCCCGAGCATGGCGAGGGATTCTAAAGTAGAATCCTGAACGTAGCGAGGGATTCAATAGGTCGCCCAAGGTAAAAATATTTTTGCTGCCGCGTAATACACTCTACTTTTCATCTCCCTCTAAGAGAAAAGAATAAGAGGCTCATTAAGTCACACTCGTCATTAATTTTAAACAAAAAATACCATTACAATATTATTACTTGATGAAACAATACTAAAAATCATATTAAGTATTATTTGTAACCACTGAAAATTTTATTGACATTTTTGTATCGACTAGGAACAGAACCTCTTTGGTTGGTAGTCTTGTTTACATTTCAAGTATATTTCTTTTTTTATATTCATAACAATTTTAATAGTGCAACCAGCCAGTATCATTTTTCATACAATATATTGGTTCGAGTTCTATGGTTGACCTAAAATATCCCTATGGTGGACCCATAGAGTAACACGATTTTCGCGCGCAAAGCCCGGAAAAAAATACGCAAAGCATCATATTTTCATACAAATAATTCTGGCATTTTTTGCGGGGGCCGGGGGGAGGTGAATCAGTGCTGCCAGAAGCTTATTTTGGTTGGTTGCGCTATGTTTTCTAATAAAAACAGAAAAGTTCCTGTAACTTAATCGGTAAATTCATATTCTGTTTTTGTTGGTGGCTACAGTATCCGAGCCTTGATTTGTCTTTCTGGATGTCTTCGAATAAATTGCGGATCCGGGTCAGTTACTGCAAAGATACTCGTAGCTTCTGCAGGGGGGTATTCACAGGCAGGTCTTATAACATATGAGAGGGCGGTGCTGCCTCACAAGCGGTGGAACATACGACAAATACACGGATCCCTGCCTGAACATTTGACATATATATACAGAATAACTTTTAATTACTTCTTGATAGCAAAAGAGGTGCATGTACTCGTGTTACTGAACAACTTTTACAATGAACATAGGTCGAAATATGAAATTTGATTACTTCATAGTAAAAGTAGTAGTCATGAGTACATGCATGCATATTGCCACGAACATGACGTCAGGTTGGCGACTGTCATACGAGAGAAATGTTTGAAAATTTCGTCAATAAAGTTAATAGCCTCGTGGTCCAATGGATAGGGTCTTGGGCTACCAAGCCAAGGCTACCAAGCAAGCTTTTCCCACGCATATGGATGTTTTATCATTCACCATTTGTTTAGAACATTCTAGAAAGAATAGAAAGAAAAGAAGCTGAAGAAAGAGAGCTAAAATCTAGAAAGATCCAACAAAAACCTAAATTTTAAAATGAGTCTAGAATATTCGGGAACGAGTAGCATGGGTGGGTACATAAGGCGGGCCACCGAGCAGCTATGCTGTAGTGTAATTCAGTGGGAAATATTCCTTTTACCAAATTAAAGGTTAAGAGATAGTCAGATAGTCAAATAAAATCCAGTGGACCACGAAAACCTACTTACCCCTAGTCACACATCAATGTTGAGGATTTGTGCATCTTTTGACAGTTTGACAATCAAGAATTAGTGATTATAATCTTATTTACTTTAGATTGACTTAGTTTCACGAGTTGCGAAGAATTTGTGACTTTTACAAAAAGGTAGACAGTAGGTATGCCAATGTTGTTACATGCTCTTTGTTGTACAGCCTCGCTTTAATGGCCCTGTACGTGTGGTGTGATTTTACCTTAATATACAAACAAATAATAATATATTAATAATATGTCGATTTATTCTTAGCTTTTGGTGCCTCAATTTTGTCTCGTGTACCTATATTAGCTTGAAGTTCCGTCAAGGCATCAAAAGTTCCGGAATCGGAACATGAAAATGCTGGCAAACCTATTACTAAAGTGCTGTTCTGCATACATATATCGACATATCGAAAGATTTATAGAATTATTAAGAAGAAATAATAAAAGTAAAAATATATACTTTACAAGTTACCCGCGACGTCGTCTGCGTAGGATTCGCAGTAAAAGTAAGTAGAAATATTCCTGCCACTCATCAAGTTTTGTTCAGCAGTAAGGCCGTAAAAGAGTAAGAAACATACAAAATTTAACCTTTATGAATAATATTTCTAGCTGTTACCCGAGACTTTTCCCGCGAGGATCAAACAAAAAAACTCGTACTTGAGAGAACTAGCGAATTAACGTTTCTTTCACAACAAAATGTTGTTGCCTTGAAGTTTACAGTCACTGAATAATTTCATCAATGTGCATGTTAAATGTTATCACATTTTGCCAATTTAATTTTTAAAATCAATAATTTGGCAGTATGATTCATTCACCGAAATAAAATTAACATCAGTAGGGGTCGAATTGATAAATCCCCCTAAAGTGTGAGATTGTCCATAAGGGGCATCTTGAGGTGTTGCATTAATTAATAAACAGAAATTGAGTACTGTCATCGGAGCTATGAGATGGTCTAGACAGAATTCCGGTGTTCAAGAGGCCTCTTTCAGATTTTCAAGCTGCTGCTGTTACCTACTGCTTTTGTGTGCTGTTAGCTAATGCCCCTATCTTTCTTATCTAGCAAATATTTTTTAGTATCATTGTAAGCTACTCTATCACCGGCAATAACTTTTGTTCGCCATGAATATCACAAAGATATCACAAAGAAATTGTCTATTCCAGATTTTTCAGGCTTGTCTGATTAATTATAATGGTTAATATTAAGGACGAACAAAAGTGCCCCTATATAATAATAGCTTATGGTGATAATAAAAAGCATTTGCCAGCAAAGCAAATCTGGATTTAGCCTGTAAATCTGGAAAAGGCTTCCTGAACTCTGGGGTTTGGTCTAAAAGTTCTCACAAGGTTTTTATTTATCCTCTCATTGTCCCCCATCTACTGAGACATCTCGTTTTCTCCCTGAATATCACGTGAAAACCAAGGAAAAACATTTCTCGGATCCCGTACCATTTTGGATTTTATTCATACTTTTCATAATGTGCAAAAGTGTGGTTATTTATTGTACTCCATACACGTAAACAAAAGATAGAGACATAATTTTTGGGACCACCTCGCTTTATGTGTTGTGTTCTACTCCGTTTCTCAAATTTATCGACACGTACTTTGTACGTTGAACATCACTAAATTATTCACCAAAAAGTCAGATTTATCTTTCAACCTTAGTGTAGGATAGAAAGGTAGGGAATGAGGTTTCATTCCAAAAAATTGTTGACAACCCCATCGGCTGTCTTGACTTGTATTGTTGATGTGTCAAAGTGACAAAATTTTGTAGTATTTGAAGAAATTTCTCATCGATCTTTCACTTGACATTGGCGAACTCGCCATAATTTTATAATAATTTGTTAACTTGACATTGTGCAAAATACATCTGAGATGTGACGCCATTAAATAAATATCTATCTAAAACTTACTGTGCGTTCCAATATGCACTAACAGACTGCTTTAGAGCACTGTGAGCGCGCTTAAGTCGGTCCAAATTGACCTAAAGCGTGCTCTAAAGCACTCGCTCTTTCACCGCCTTACGTCATTGATGACGTCATCGTTTCTGCTATCAGTGCTTTAGTCAAATAGGTGGAGCAGTGAAAGCGCTAATGTCAAAATCGATTTGACACATATAAAATCCCAAAGAGAATATGCAAAATCCCACACGTTTGCAGCCAGCTGATGTTTCTCAAGTTTTGATTTTAATGAGTTTGTCTCTAATGGAAATGAGAGTGGATTTGGCGCACATTTTTCAGGGATTAGCTTAGGCTTTGTTAAAGAAAATAAAAACAAAACTGACATTTTGACAGATGAACACGTGAGCGCGCTTAAATCCATTCCAAATTGACTAGAGCCATTAAAGCAGTGATAGCTTTGTGAGCGTGCTAAATCAATTTGGACCGTCCGTGAGTACTGTATACGCTTTTAGCAGCGTTTGTACAATTTGGAACACAGCGATATTCAAAACATTGAAAAACATCGAACAAAAGCTGAGATGTGCAATAATTTGTGAATTAAAGAGAAACAAGAAGAGATAATTAACATTTTCGGTTAAGCTTAAGAGTACTTTTGTGAACTTATCGAGTGAAATCGGTAGTCTAGCATGACGATTTTGATCAGTTCTTGGTACATAATAATATTGTTTTAATTCATAATTGATAGATCTGCTCTTGACTGTATGTACACATATCTAAAGCACTAATAGAAAAACAGGCCATGTGCAAGCCCGACTACTAAACCAAGAGATCCGTACCACTAATGTGACACGTATCGTCCGTGAGGTGCCGGCAAAGAATAGTACCAACTGATCTCTACCCGTGGGTGTCGTATGAAACGAATAAGGGCTTATGAATCAGAGGATTGGCAGCAGCATCCCAGCTCTGTGCATCGTATCATCTTACACACTGCGGTCACCAACAATAGCGTTCGCTAGCCGCAACGCTTTCAAGCGTGGTGACTATGGTAAATCCTCTCTAAGGTACCACGTATTTTTCGCTGGAGTTGGGGAGGGAGCTCCCCCTGTTCTGCAGTGGACGATTATGATGAAGGTGAAAATACCGTCTTACTGTCGCTCAGAAGTGTATTATATGTGCGCCAGTCCAATTTTCACTTGACCAGTTTTTATTATTTGTTTTTCTTTTATAGCTTATGCAATTTAAACATACCAATTTTCACGTTTGTAAGTGTTCCCGTTTTTACGACAGAGCTTAAAAAAACACCAAATATATGTCTCTTGCATGGAGACCCTCTAATATTTTACTTTTCATTGATTTTATTATTTATTAGCTAATCCGCTACAATCACACATAGGTATTCTGTAAAAATTCAAACCATATAGTTACTACGGTTCCAAAGATAGAGGTCGGACACTGACAGGGCTTAGTAAAAAGTCCCGTAGACACCCCTAGGGGACGGGACGGTAGCTAGTTTAGAGACTAATATTAATAACTATAGGCTTCCATGAAAAGGAGCAGCACAAATAGTCAAGTGCGTGCAGCAATAAACGAAGAGCATAATATCTAAAGCTTTTCAGGAAAAATAAGAATGTTGCCCGCAAATAAATCGAGTTTGCATGCAACCTATGTCCAGGTGAAAATTACAATTGATGTGCCATAAAATAAAATAAATTAACAAGTATCAACTCTATTTTTCTGACTATAACCAGTGATACCATACGAATTTTGTACAAATTTATTTCAGTATCTTCTTTCAATCAAGATCTTCGGTGTTGTCAAACAAATCCGACGATTGATTTAGAATAAAAACACGAATTTCGTGTTTTTTATATAATTAAATAGCAATTATACAGTAACCATTTATTCGTTGTGAAATGAAACACGTTCTTTTTGTAAGCTTCATGTCACAGATCTTTTTTTACAGCAGAAAACACATTAACAAAGCATGTTTGTACTGTGACCGTTCACGACGACGACTAGACTTGGTCTAGTTAAAAATCCGAGTGCAACTAGTTTTGTTGAACGCATATGCTCTTTTGTGCTTGTACTTTGGCAGAGGGGAAGCTACATAAAAGGCGTCTCCTAAACGGGCTTGCGCGGTTTGACGCGTTGCTCTAAGGGTGGACCTAAATTCAAATTCTAATTTTAAATCCCATTTTTACCCGCTACGAAAGTCTCTTGCAGAAAACAGCTATTGTGTTCGCCTTTAATGACGAACCGTTCAGCGATTTTCGAATAAATGGGATGAAAAATCAGTTCCGTGCTATGTTGACACTTTTACTGCAATATTATCTAGTTTGTATTGCACTTGTGGTTGTGCTGGACGACTACACAGGAATTCACACATGAGTATGTATGGTGCTTCCTTATCAACTGCGATCCTGTGAGAATCTTAATTGAGAACATATAAGAGAGTTCACGAAAGAGTCAGGTGTTTTGTAAACAAAAATTAGCACTTAAGTTTCATATCTTAAAGTTTGTAACCACAATACACACACAGAAATACGCTTAATCTATCGTTTTATATTATTATACACACAGACGGAAATATCTACATTTTTAACACATTTTATTTTATAAAAAGTTCACATTTTAATTTGAAATTATGATTTTTTTTTATAAAACACCTGACTCTTTCGTGAACTCCGTTATAGGTCAAAAACTTTACCTTACATACAAAATGCGCTATCGGGTTATGCAGTTTCTATGGGGTTTCAAAAATATTTTGTTTTCGTATTGCGAACAGTCCTAAGGGAAAGTTTTTCAGTTTATAGTCCGCGTAATATACTCAAAGTAACGCAGTAGATTCGCAACCACCCTATTAGACCGTAAGGGCACTGCATGTTATCCTATGTCATCTAGTACACGAAATTGGCAACTTTGTAGCGATAGTAGTGGCCTACTAGGTCCACAAAACGTTGGTCTGCCAATCCGAAACCTGGCAGGTTTTGTACAGTTGGAGAGAAAAGTGGTTAAATGACAGATTACACGAAAGAAATCTATTCGTAGAAATAGAAGGTACCTATACAAGTAAAAAACAACAGGTCTGCCTTGCATCCTATTGGCAGTTTCGCTTGTCGGACCACAAATGTGGTCGGATGTGATTGGACCACAAATTTGGTCGGACTGGCAAAACTGCCAAGAGGATGCAAGGCAGACCTGTTGTTTTTTACTTATATAGGTACCTTCTATTTCTACGAATAGATTTCATTCGTGTAATCTGTCATTTAACCACTTTTCTCTGCAACTGTACAAAACTTGCCAGGTTTCGGATTGGCAGACCAACGTTTTGTGGACCTACTAGGCCACTACTATCGCTACAAAGTTGCCAATTTCGTGTACTAGATGACGTAGGATAACATGCAGTGCCCTTAAAGTCTATATATTTCATGAAAAAAATTACTGACCTCGTCAACATCGTTGTCGTCCTTCTGCCGCCGGCGCCAGTCGTCATACATCTCGCGCATGTCAACTAGCTTGTTGTCAAGTTTCTCCATAGACCACACCTGCCCGCCTCGACTCGGCCTCCGCACCATTATAGCTGGCTCCGATACGAACGCGCCACGCTAAAAAAAAATATCTCGTATCAAAAAGTAAAGTTTCTGTCGACAAACGTCGAGGATACCCAAACAATGATAATCTGGAGGCATTGCAACAGCCATAACCCGCCCGACCACATTTTTAGCTTAGCTTACTAAGCTAACTTATGTTAATAAAGGAATCGAAAGATTTTAGCTTACATTATTCAAATGCAGTCAGGGGCTGAGTTTAGGGGTAAAAAAGACATGATACATTAATTTTAGCGCATTTTCGTGTGGTGTCTCCTCAAAACAGCTTGCTTCTTGCATTGAAGCGCTGCATCTTAGTAGGTAAGCTTTGAGTCGTCATCACAAAATATAATATAATAATACCATACCATCTGGCACTTACCTTTTTATTGGGGCTAAGATTCTGTGGCGGCATCTGCATCGTCAACCAGAATCTCATGTTCTGTCACATCTCTTCAGCTAAGAAGTTTACTAAAAGCATTGGCACTTACTATGTCTTTAGTCGACTCAGCGATCGTTTAATGTGTTGACATGTAAATATACACAAAATAACACTTGCCTTCCTATTGGGGCTAAGGTTCTGCGGCGGTATTTACAGCGTGACACTGAATCTTGTATTTCGTCGCATCTCCTCGGCTAGGAAGTTGGCCTCTTGGACCAGACCGTTGGCTCGCAGTATGTCAGCCTTGAGTCGCCCGAGCGATCGTTTGAATGTGTAAACATTCAAAGTACACAAATGACAATTACCTTCCTATTGGGGCTAAGGTTCTGCGGCGGTATTTGCTGCGTGACGCTGAATCTTTAGGAAGTTGGCTTCTTGGACCAGAGCGTTAGCTCGCAGTACGTCAGCTTTGAGTCGCCCGAGCGATCGTTTGAATGGGTGAACATATAAAGTACACAAATGACAATTACCTTCCTATTGGGGCTAAGATTCTGCGGTGGTATTTGCAGCGTGACACTGAATCTTGTATTTCGTCGCATCTCCTCGGCTAGGAAGTTGGCCTCTTGGACCAGACCGTTGGCTCGCAGTATGTCAGCCTTGAGTCGCCCGAGCGATCGTTTGAATGTGTAAACATTCAAAGTACACAAATGACAATTACCTTCCTATTGGGGCTAAGGTTCTGCGGCGGTATTTGCTGCGTGACGCTGAATCTTTAGGAAGTTGGCTTCTTGGACCAGAGCGTTAGCTCGCAGTACGTCAGCTTTGAGTCGCCCGAGCGATCGTTTGAATGGGTGAACATATAAAGTACACAAATGACAATTACCTTCCTATTGGGGCTAAGATTCTGCGGTGGTATTTGCAGCGTGACACTGAATCTTGTATTTCGTCGCATCTCCTCGGCTAGGAAGTTGGCCTCTTGGACCAGACCGTTGGCTCGCAGTATGTCAGCCTTGAGTCGCCCGAGCGATCGTTTGAATGTGTAAACATTCAAAGTACACAAATGACAATTACCTTCCTATTGGGGCTAAGGTTCTGCGGCGGTATTTGCTGCGTGACGCTGAATCTTTAGGAAGTTGGCTTCTTGGACCAGAGCGTTAGCTCGCAGTACGTCAGCTTTGAGTCGCCCGAGCGATCGTTTGAATGGGTGAACATATAAAGTACACAAATGACAATTACCTTCCTATTGGGGCTAAGATTCTGCGGTGGTATTTGCAGCGTGACACTGAATCTTGTATTTCGTCGCATCTCCTCGGCTAGGAAGTTGGCCTCTTGGACCAGACCGTTGGCTCGCAGTATGTCAGCCTTGAGTCGCCCGAGCGATCGTTTGAATGTGTAAACATTCAAAGTACACAAATGACAATTACCTTCCTATTGGGGCTAAGGTTCTGCGGCGGTATTTGCTGCGTGACGCTGAATCTTTAGGAAGTTGGCTTCTTGGACCAGAGCGTTAGCTCGCAGTACGTCAGCTTTGAGTCGCCCGAGCGATCGTTTGAATGGGTGAACATATAAAGTACACAAATGACAATTACCTTCCTATTGGGGCTAAGATTCTGCGGTGGTATTTGCAGCGTGACACTGAATCTTGTATTTCGTCGCATCTCCTCGGCTAGGAAGTTGGCCTCTTGGACCAGACCGTTGGCTCGCAGTATGTCAGCCTTGAGTCGCCCGAGCGATCGTTTGAATGTGTAAACATTCAAAGTACACAAATGACAATTACCTTCCTATTGGGGCTAAGGTTCTGCGGCGGTATTTGCTGCGTGACGCTGAATCTTTAGGAAGTTGGCTTCTTGGACCAGAGCGTTAGCTCGCAGTACGTCAGCTTTGAGTCGCCCGAGCGATCGTTTGAATGGGTGAACATATAAAGTACACAAATGACAATTACCTTCCTATTGGGGCTAAGATTCTGCGGTGGTATTTGCAGCGTGACACTGAATCTTGTATTTCGTCGCATCTCCTCGGCTAGGAAGTTGGCCTCTTGGACCAGACCGTTGGCTCGCAGTATGTCAGCCTTGAGTCGCCCGAGCGATCGTTTGAATGTGTAAACATTCAAAGTACACAAATGACAATTACCTTCCTATTGGGGCTAAGGTTCTGCGGCGGTATTTGCTGCGTGACGCTGAATCTTTAGGAAGTTGGCTTCTTGGACCAGAGCGTTAGCTCGCAGTACGTCAGCTTTGAGTCGCCCGAGCGATCGTTTGAATGGGTGAACATATAAAGTACACAAATGACAATTACCTTCCTATTGGGGCTAAGATTCTGCGGTGGTATTTGCAGCGTGACACTGAATCTTGTATTTCGTCGCATCTCCTCGGCTAGGAAGTTGGCCTCTTGGACCAGACCGTTGGCTCGCAGTATGTCAGCCTTGAGTCGCCCGAGCGATCGTTTGAAGGTGTCGTCGCGCTCCGCCGCCCAGCGCTCCACGCGAGCCGCTGTGGTTGGCGTACAGGCTGTCATTTTACCTATAAAATAAAATGACACATTTATTTATTACAGATTTTATGGTGTAGAGACCAGTGAAGGGTTAACAAGTATAGTTTCTTCTTTCCTAGCCTTATTTTGTATCTACGATATCGGCTATCTATTTAACCTACGGGATAAGGACGGCACTGGTTTCACATAGCAATAGCCACCTGAATTCCAAAATTCAGTCCTAGATTACACATTAAAAGAGAAAATATAAATGTTAAATATTAATATTATTTCTGTAGCAAGAGGTCTTCCTGCGATATATAGGGTGACTTTTAATTAGTTCTTGATCGAAAAAGGTATGCATGTACTCATGATACTGAACAACTTTCCCCAAGGAACATAGGTCGAAAAACGAAAATCAAGTTTTGACCTCCCATAGAAACTGCATAAGCTGATAGCGCATTTTGTATGGGAGGTCAAATTTGGATTTTCGTATTTCGACCTATGTTCCTTGGGAAATGTTGTTCAGTTTCATGAGTACATACATATCTTTTACTATCAAGAACTAATTAAAAGTCACCCTATATTAAAATAAACATTATGTTTGAATAATTGTTTCAATTCAAGGTATTATAAACTCAAAAGGCCTGACAGTTCTAGTAAGTAAAATCTCACGTGATAAATGGAGAATAAAAGTATGGACATTCTCTGCTAACTTGGAATACTTACCGAGTTTGAGCGGATCATAAGAGTATGGTGGATATGGCGTAGATGGTGAAAGGATATTTCTGAGCTGCTGGAACTGCCTTTCGTATTCTTGTCTCTGTTTCTCAAGAGCCACTGAAAATAGATCAAATATTAACATAAACCGCGAATTCTGTCCGCTTTCTGTCCAGTAGTAGTGGACTTTTCATTATTTCTTGAGGATTATTTAAGAGGACAAGTAAGTAAAATGTGTCAAATCTGTTTATTTATTTAATGAACCCAGAATGTGTGAAAATGACAGTAGATATCCCTTACCTTGCTTATCTTCTTCATGTTGCCTTTCAAGCCGCGAGATGGCCGTTTGTATGGGGTCGTTGCTTAGTTCGTTCAACATGATTTCTTCACGGGCAAAGTTGTAGTCTATTGGTTGTGCTGGGGTTTGTGGTTCCGAAGCTCCAGTTACACCTGAAAGAATATAATTTTGAAATAGATTTAAAAGTGTTTGAGTTTAACCAAAAATATATAAATTTAATTCATATAGTTAAACATTAGTTCTGTTTTTATTTGAGAACGGTACATCCTACTAATATTATAAACGCGAAAGTTTGTATGTATGGATGGATGGATGTTTGTTACTCTTTCACGTAAAAACTACTGAATGGATTTTAATGAAACTTTACAATAATATAGCTTATACTTCAGAATAACACATAGGCTACAATTTATAAACCTGCGCAGACGAAGTCGCGGGCACCAGCTAGTTATTTATGTAAAGGTAAATTGTTTACCTGTGGTGTGCTTTTTTGGACAATTCACTCTGAAGAAGTGATGGTTTCCCCACAGTATCCTATCAGCATGTCCGAGCCTCACTCTGGATACCACAGGGGTGCCATTGACGAAGCACCGTGCCCCCCCTACAGGCTCTAAGTACAAGTCTCCCCCTTCGACGAGCAGTTGACAGTGTGTCGGTTGTATCCCCAGGCCGGAGAGTTGGATGTCGGCTGAACTATCCGCGCCGACCAGGGTTCGATCCTGTAATAAAAATACGAGAGCTAAAAATCAAGGTATCTGTACAATATGGGACTTTATCCATAGAAATTAGTAACTTATGAGAGAAAGAAAACAGATGCGAGGTTCCGTGATTATAACCACTTTCTTAACTGAAAATAATTTGTCATCTTATCACTATAAAACTTTTGTATTTTAAGTAGACCACAAAACTGTACAACTTTTCCTAGAAGATATAGGTTGAAAAACGAGAAAATTTGTTAGCTATCCCATACAAAAGTTGCGCCGCCAATCTAGTTTTTCGACCCATGTCTCTTTGGAAAAGTTGTTTAGTTTTATTGTCTGAGTAGCATACTAAAATATTAACAGTGAAAAATAAACAATCTTGTATGTTTGCTAATCTACACACGACATTTGTTTACATATTTCTAAAAGAAAACTATTCCAATTCATAGGTAGAGTCGAAATTTATCAACAATAAATAATTACAATGATCATGGCTAAAATTACCTTTAAATAATACACCAGAAGCTCGTTCAAAGAAGGATCGGCATTTAAGTTGACCAGATAATACTTGTTCTTTTCCACCTTGATACCACTGGCTTGCACACTAATACCCATCTTCTCTAATGCATGCTGTCTTTCGTTTTGTATTCGACCTGGAAATCAAATGTCGATGATAAAAAAAATTAACTCTATTCTATACTTGAGCAATATTTGTATATACTCGTATATTTGTTATTAGTTTCTCGAAAATGGCTCTAACGATTTCAGGGGCGAAAAATCGATCTAGCCAGGTCTCATATCTGGGAAAATTCGTTTTGCCCGTGTTTTAAAGCATTTTTTTTAAATACCGCGTTTTAGACAAAAACCTACAGCGCCATCTGTTGGCGGGTAGCATAGCTTGCTCACCCGATGATATTTTAAAGTTGAGGCGGCTATTATAGAGCGAAGCTCGGTCGCCCAAGTACCT
Organism: Athrips mouffetella; assembly: GCA_947532105.1. Classification (NCBI taxonomy): domain Eukaryota; kingdom Metazoa; phylum Arthropoda; class Insecta; order Lepidoptera; family Gelechiidae; genus Athrips; species Athrips mouffetella. The sequence continues at coordinate 8,017,602 of OX383960.1, read as the reverse complement.
ACTGTATGTAAAAAGACAATATTTCGGTCAAGAGGCCTGAGGGGTTTGTCCACGGCGACGTCGCCGAGCCAATACCGGATATAATTGTCTAAATTAACAATTCTCTGCCTGCGTCTGTATAACTTGAATCTATTCAAGACGCGAGTGAATAGGCTTCTTCTAGGCAAGCTCGTTCCATCGTCGACCTCATCTCTACCCTCAGGGCTAGATCAAGGTCAAGAGTAAGACTCAAAAATAAAGTATCTCTTACCAGTTTCAAGCAACTTCTCTTCCCATGTTCTTGACATTTCTTTCATTAGATGCTCGCTCTGCTGTAACTTCTCATGGACGTCGTCCCCGACAGGAGAACCCTAATAATATAAAAACAATTTTAATTTCTTTCCGAAAAAATTTCAACTATTGTTGAAAGAAACAATGAACTAGTTTGAGCGCTTCAACCTCTTGCCGTAGCTTTCTGACGATACGTGCATTCAAATAAAATAAAAACAATAGCATTCGGATCGTCATTGACAACTTCATTAATCATTACGAAAACGTTTGGATGCATTTTTGGATGTCTCAGTCTATCGTACTAGCATCGAAAGTCCCTGAATAAATTCCGATTTGTATTTATCTGTATTTTACTCACAGTGAAATTATTAAAGTGGTGAGCTTTTGCTGTATCTCCATAATAATAAGAACGTGCGATTGTATCAATGTTTGGCACTGCCAATTGAAAATTGAACTTACCGTAGCATACTTCAGCATTTCTTTAAGCGCCTCAACCTCTTGCCTCAACTCCCTAATAATACGAGCATTCGGATCTTCATTGACCACAGCGTGGTTGACAATACGCTTGGCTCTGTCCGCATATCGTAACGTTGATAGAGTTTCTTCGTAGTTGTCCGCAGCAGGAGATATTGTTGCCACCTAAGAAAAAACAAATAGTAATCAATAATTGCAAAGACATTAAGTTGGTAAGACAAGCTAAAATAATATTATGCTAAAAAAAGGCAACTATGAAGGATCAGTTGAATTAGAACTTCACAAGTACTATAAGACTGTCGAATTCCAAAACCGTCCAAAAATTTAGAATAAATTTAAAATAAAATGATACCGAGATAGATTGACTGACTCAGGACAGCAGAATGTGCTACCCAGGAATATCTATTTACTGGTCTAAAAATATTTTCATTTTGGGCGTGTAATGCCGATTAAGCGTAATACAAATCTGCCCCTGGGCTAACGCTTGAAGAAAGGGAATTTCACTATTTTTATTTTAGAAAATCGTTTTTATTTTACACAATAGATACATACCATCACAGTCTTACTGTTGCCACCAAGGTTGTCCTTCAACAGCCACGTTAGCACGGAATCTCTGTAGGGGACGAATTTATCCTTATTCGGTTTGCCTGATGATTGATCAGCTAACTTCGATATCACCAGCCCTAGGGTTGTTAGTGATCTGTAAAAATAATAGTAGATTTTTATGGCGAAGACGCTAAACTGAATCCGGGGCGAAGTTAAAGATTCTAGAATTTCTAGAGTAGAATCCCGAGCATGGCATGAGGTATCGAATTATAGAGTTCTAAATATCTACGAGTGAAAATCATACTCTCGCCAGTGAGTCCTGCAGCTGCCTCACATGATTTCTGCCTAAGTACCACACGGAAGAAGATACTTCTTAATATTTGATCCTTATTTTATTCTATCCCCCCACCGCTCCTGTTTTGACAACCCTCTCCGATCCAGCCAAGTCTACGAGTGACAATCTCGCAACCTTCTCGCCAGTGACTCCCGTGGTCGTGTCACATAATGTCTGCGTGAGTACCACAAGATAACTCATTAGCTGTATAATAAACAAAAAAAAACTGGTAATTTTTTAAAGGCGCAAGTTTGGCCTTAGCATGTAGTACGAGTATGTCAAAAAATCCAAAATAATTCAAATATTAATAACCTAAGAGGATGTTAGGCGCAATTGTGCGATAATGGAGATATCATCATTAATTACGCCGACTCCATACAAATTTATTCGAAAAAAATTCTAAGTGCGCCGTTTACAATTATAAACCTGAAAGTTCATTATATAAGTCATAAAGTAGGTATCCTCAATCGTTTCCAAGCATAAAAAGCGTCACAAAAAAAATATATTGAATGTCTATGAAACGCTAATTTCAGCCCACAGTGACCCACCACCACCCCATCTCCGATCCAGCCAAGTCTACGAGTGACAATCTCGCAACCTTCTCACCAGTGACTCCCGTGGCCGCGTCACAAAGTGTCTGCGCGAGTACCACAATATAGAACAATTCTGTCACTTACTTGTTAATATTTGATCCTTCTTTTAATCTGTCCCCCACAGCTCCTGTCTTCACAGCCCTCTCCCAGCCAGCCAAGTCCACGAGTGACAATCTCGCAACCTTCTCGCCAGTGACTCCCGTGGCCGCGTCACAAAGTGTCTGCGCGAGTACCACAAGATAGAACAATTCTGTCACTTACTTGTTAATATTTGATCCTTCTTTTAATCTGTCCCCCACCGCTCCTGTCTTCACAGCCCTCTCCGAGCCAGCCAAGTCCACGAGTGACAATCTCGCAACCTTCTCGCCAGTGACTCCCGTGGCCACGTCAAAAAATATCTGCGCGAGTACCACAAGATAGAACAATTCTGTCACTTACTTGTTAATATTTGATCCTTCTTTTAATCTGTCCCCCACCGCTCATGTCTTCACAGCCCTCTCCGAGCCAGCCAAGTCCACGAGTGACAATCTCGCAACCTTCTCGCCAGTGACTCCCGTGGCCACGTCACAAAATGTCTGCGCGAGTACCACAAGATAGAACAATTCTGTCACTTACTTGTTAATATTTGATCCTTCTTTTAATCTGTCCCCCACCGCTCCTGTCTTCACAGCCCTCTCCGCGCCAGCCAAGTCCACGAGTGACAATCTCGCAACCTTCTCGCCAGTGACTCCCGTGGCCAGGTCACAAAATATCTGCGCGAGTACCACAAGATAGAACAATTCTGTCACTTACTTGTTAATATTTGATCCTTCTTTTAATCTGTCTCCCACCGCTCCTGTCTTCACAGCCCTCTCCGATCCAGCCAAGTCCACGAGTGACAATCTCGCAACCTTCTCGCCAGTGACTCCCGTGGCCGCATCGCATAATGTCTGCGTGAGTACCACACTGAAGACTGCGTGAGATCGGGACGACTCGCTGTTCATATTTGTAGCTGCTACTGTTCTGGATTTGTTGCCTTCTGCCATTAGATTGTCTATGTCCTGTAGAAGAAAGAATAACATATCAATAAAAAGAATGTTTTTTTTGTGCTTATCTTCACTTGATACCTTTAGGACCGTATTGATAAATCCCTCTCAAGTGTGAGATTACTCTCAAGATAAATTTTAAGATGTTACATTAATTAATAAAGAAAACTTGAGAAGATGTTATAAAACAGCGTACTCAATTGATACGCTTTGAGGAGCGATATTATATAAATAATTAAGACTAGATTATCATAATTTAAGTTGACCATCCAATTTAAAAAAAAAGGATATTTTTGACTGTGTATACGCTTACTTTTGACCCTGAGGACAGAGATGAGGTCGACGATGGATCGCGCTTGCCCAGAAGAAGCCCATTCACTCGAAACTTATAATATTTGGCGCGAGTATCTTGTATTGAAACTCGAGCAAACGAAGGACTCTGGGGTTGAGCTACGAGCGAAGCCAGTTGTTCAAAAGAAGAATCCTGAGCGTAGCTAAAGTTTCAAGAGATGAGACGAAATAACTTTGCTGCAAAGCGAAAGACTTAAATCTTCACCTTATTTTGACGAGAATTGTTTTAACTAATATCGCTAGTACCGTATAGCATAATTCATAATCACGTTCTAATTCCGAAAGCCTTACACGCTAGCGGCCAAAAATGACTTTTGCACGTAGATTTCGAGTTTCGACCGAGAAAGCAAAGTTTTCCAAGCTAGTAAAGTGAAAAATTAATATTTAATGTTGCAATCAATCAAAGTATTTGTTCAATAAAAACTGACTTTCTGTTCGAACCGTACTATGTTGTTAATAAAAAATTTAATAATAAAGGTACATTCAAGAAACTGAAGGTTTTGTTGTTACCATCTTAATGCCACCTATTCACAAACAGACACCCCACGACGCCTCTTAGATTAATTAAACAACACACCCAAAGAGCTTGTAAACAGACTTCCAGTTATTAGTGCGAAGGGATGATAGATCGCGTTTTGTCGGGAGTAATTAACTATTAACTAATAAGTGTTCTGCGACGCTTGTTTGCGACAGGGCGCGTAAAGTTATCTATCATGCAAGGGAAATTTACTTCCAAAGAGATAGAACAGGAATGATTCAACTGTTATCATCATCAGGTGGTAAGATCGAGATCATATTATCTATTCTGTGTTAACGGCTACTGCTGTAGATAGTAGCCGGGATCAAAGGCTTAACGTGCCTTCCGGGGCACGGAATCTTCTTACTTTTCGAACAATGTTTCAATCTAAAATGCCCTAAGAACAGGAGTAATTTCAAAAAGTGGTTCATGTTAACAATTTCCCCACCAGTAACGATCCCGAAACCTACGGATCGAGAGCTGTTTGGCCCTGACCAAACCACTATACCACGTCAAGTAGGCCGTTACTGATGAAATGTACACTAATATTATTACACTGATGTAGGTAAATTGTGTAAATGTTTTTAATTTACTTTTTTTTGTTCGAATGTTGTTGAATGGTGAGCACAAGTGAGCTCAAACCTTTGACATAAGAAAAACGCGCGCTCCGCTTTCTGAACACCCAGGCCACCATTGATTGCAGAAAACGTCTTTTTTTTTTACTGTGTATGGGCTTACTCTTGATCTCGATCTACCTTGGTCCCATTCCGTTTACTTTTTACCGCGGCATAAAATTCATTTTTATTAATATCATCTTATAAAGGTTACAGGCGAAGGAAGTCGCGGGAAACACACATTGCAAAATATGGTAGTTAAGAAATACGAAACAACTTCTTCACCCGGGTTAGATATTTCTGTCTTTTGTAGGAAATTACACTACTAAAATGTTGAAATGTAAGACTAAAAGCTAAATCGAGTAAAATTATTCTAAAACAATTTAATATATAACTCGGCTGGGATAGGAAAAAGCAAGAAAGCGATTATCGCACTTAAAAAAATTATCTCTATCTTTACCTATCAACATATTTTATTTTCTTATTATAATATCACGACAACCAAAGGAATTTCAAAAAGTGTTATGAACTCGAAATTCTAAACTCAAATACAAAGTAACTCATTTTAAAGGCACATTCAGAAACGGCCCAAGTGTTAGGTCCATGATAAACTAAATTAGACACAATGTTGCCAATTTAGTAGGAGTATATATTTTCCATTTTACTATCAGTATTAGTAAATTATTTTCTAAAACATTTCGCTGGAGCTCTCGCAATATTTCTTAAATCCCATAACCCCGTAGTCAGCTAGCGAAAGTGAACAACTTCCCCAAAGAAATACGAGTATGTGGAAAAACTAAAAAGTAACTAAGGCTCTAATAGTACAGTCAAGAGCACATCAAGCTTGGTACCGTTCTTATTGCAATAGATGTAAGTGCTAGAGTCACACCGAGTGTGTCAAGCTTGACCTGTCGTTGACTGTACATTAAGATGCACGTGCGCTATTTTGGATATTACGGCCGAGGCTCAGAAAATGCAGCCGAGGGTGCGTAATGAAGCCGAGGGTGTAATCACCAAAGCGCACAAGCCTCTTACGACGTTTTTCAACACATTTGCGTAAACGTTTTCCTTACATTTCTACGTCACCCGATACACCGGACTTGTGTTTTTTGTATTTTCGACGTTCTACACTTATCACTGTTTTTAGGGTTCCGTACCTCAAAATAAAAAAACGGAACCCTTATAGGATCACTTTGTTGTCCGTCTGTCTGTCTATCTGTCTGTCAAGATCCTTTTTCTCACGAACGAGTAGAGGTATCAGGTTGAAATTGATAACGAATATTAAGGGCCATAAACCACACAAGATCTGAAAATTTAAATTTTTTACAACGACGCAATCAAAAGATATGGCTTTTTATGTCCTCATCTCCATACATTTATGCAAAAAAGCAAAACCTACAGGGTACTTCCCGTTGACCTAAAATTATGAAATTTGGCAAGAAGCTAGGTCTCACAGTACAAATAAAGGGAAAAGTCTGAAATCATTAAATATTACAACTTTCCTCACAGCTAATGGTAACCAATTGTGGTGAGCTCCCGTTTCAAGAACATTCATATAAGAGAGGGGTCAAGTTGGATGGTCGCTTAGGCGATTTTTGTTTTAGTTCTATTTTGAAGGGTTAGGTCCTACAGTACAAATAAAGGGAAAAGTCTAAAATCATTAAATATGTATTTCAATTTTTCTCACAACTAATAGTAACCAATTAATGTGAGCTCCCGTTTCAAGAACTTTTCTATAAAAGAGGGGTCAAGTTGGATGGTCGCGGAGTTTTTAAAATCGAAGAGCAAAAGCTTTTAGTATATCATATGGTAGATAGGTACGGAACCCTTAGGGCGCGAGTCCGACTCGCACTTGGCCGGTTTTTTTTATTTATAGAAGTCATTTATTTTTTAATTACATAAAACACATTTCACGACAATAATATCTGTTAAAATGGCGCGCGTATTACTTTTTTCGAAGACACAGATTATACATGCGCGCGTAGGAGACAATGACTACACTATCAAACAGACAACTATTCAAATTATTTTAAAATTGAATATTTTGTTACTTTAAAGACAAATTTGTAGTCAGTTGATTAAAATCAATATTTTCGTTTAATTAACGTTTATTTATCATATTATCGAACACAGTTTCTTTATGAATGTTATAGATATAGAAACTCCTTGCACCTTGCCGCTATAAAAAACAAAACAAAAATAAAACACTAACCTGCCAAACAGCTTACTCAGCAAGGAGGTCTTTGTTCTGAGGCTCACTCCCTTGAATTATTGAATATTGAATATTTTGTTACTTTAAAGTAGAGGTGGGTCGTTTTCGTTTTTCGGAATACCGAAACTAGCTATCGTTATAGTAGCCGATAGCGGCTTTTTTAATAACTATTTATTTTTGAATATCGCTTGACGTTCGGAAAACGAGTATCAGAATAACCGAAATGCGTGTTGGTTATTTTTATGAAATACGTGATTTAGTTTGATTAGGAATATTTTTGTAGATTTAAACAAATATCGAAATCAAATTAACTTCGCGCTGTAATCAAGCTTCGTTCGTTCACGCGTTGAGTCGCGCGATCTCAATGGTTTTCGGTTTTCAGAAATAACTAGTTTCGCTCGATAGATAGTTTTCGCAATAGCCAATAACGTAATGAAGCTATTGCACCAATAAATAGTTATCAAAACTATTTACGTTATTTAACGCCCACCTCTACTTTAAAGGCAAATTTGTAGTGAGTTGGTTGATTAATATAAGTATTTCCATGTAATTAACATTTATTAATCATATTATCGAAAAAAGTTTACTTATTCATGAAAATATTATGAATGTTATAGATATAGAAACTCCTTGCATCTTGCCGATAAAAAAAAAGACAAAAGTTACAACACTAGTGAAGTTATATCAATGAAAAAAGCACGCGTGTTTAATAAGCTGGATTATGGACCTTAATACAGTGCAAATAGAGGTTTTATGAGCAAATGTGTTAAAAACAAAATTACAGTAGGTGGTCAGATCATATTCGATTTCTAACATGTTTATTTAGTTATTGAATTTGAAACAAAAAAGGGAAGCACCTCGTATATTGCAACTTTATCTATAGCGCAAGTAAATAACATACATACATAACATCACGCCTTGTTCCCGTTGGGGTAGGCAGAGACCACAGTTCTCCACCTGCTACGATCTTGACATACTTCCCTTGCTTCCTGAACTTTCGTCAATCCTTTTATACATGCTCGTCGGTTTAGGGTACTTTTAACCTGGCCTTTATTTAGAACGTCCTAAGTAACTAAGTAAATAAAAAGCAGCCAAATTTAAATGTAGTGTTCTACCCAAAGAAATTTGACCTCATATAGAAGTAATATATAAGAAATAATTCGTCACAAGTAGGGATGTGTGCATGCTTTCATCTATCGATAGTCGATAAGTCACACAAGGAAAAATCGATGTCGAAACTTTGACCAAAAAGTTGAAGTACTAAACTAAAATAAAAGGCAAATCTATTAAAAGCAGTTATTAAATTCATTCAGGAAAATAATACTTTAAGTATTTTTTACTAATGGTGATTTCTTACGTAGCTGTTTGATACCAAACTTCATACTTACTTACTAAAAGTACGGTTGCGGTGGAGGCAAGAGGGGTAGGAGGTGTAAAGGTTTTTTTTTATTTTCATTAATATCTCTAGCTTACATACAAATTATGTAAGATTTTAACACAAACTTTTATCCCTCAATGCATCCCCTTTTGCGATGGTTTTGCAAAAATGCTGAAATACGGGTTTGTGGTTTTCTTCTAAGTAGCTCAAATCAAAATCAAAGCGTTGCATGTGCACAACAGTTGCTCCATGTTTTCGCTTTCCTCACCACATGCTTTTAAATCTTTTAAAGTATTGTTTGTAGCGAAAATCTTCCAAAACCTTTTTTGTGGAGAATTTTATGTAGATTAATTTAATATTTTTTTTATCATATTTCTTACAATTTGTTGATTCAGGATGATTCATGCTGTCAAGATATTTAAATCTGGCGAAGACACACAAAGTGATATTTGTTTGACAGTGTCCCCATCGGGATTCGAACTCAGAATAAAACAAAACTTGTGTTGAATATTGTAAAATATAGTAAATGATACAGCAGCACTGCACTTTCTTGTTCGCGATATGCAAGTAAAACTATCAATCGCAAACTTATATTTGTAATACCATACACATAGTATAGAAATACAAATTTTTATTTAGGGTTTTCTAGAAAATGTTCTAATGAAATAAGCAGATGAATTCAGAATTCGAACTGTTAAATATGTATTAAAACCAACTAACCTTAAACGATTTCGAACAAATCACATGTTAAATTTTTGGTAGTACTGGAATACCCTTTATATTAACATTTACAGATTTTTTTTTATTTCTAAATACGTTTCTTAGGGATAGTTGTTCATTTTTGTCTACTGAAAAAGCGCTTTCAGTTTTTGGTACATCCTGTGTACTAAATTTTCGCAAAAACCAATTAAATTTAATATCCATTCAAGTAGATAACCAAAACAGAATTAATATCATAGAAAATAATATAAACTTAATGGAACCAATTATGAGTAAATCACAAGTTTACGTTTTGGTGGTACAGGAACACCCCTTATATGAAATCACACAGACAAACTGATGATGGCGCAAGGTACCTTGCATGGAGATCCTTAGTCAAGCAAAGTTTTATAAAAATCATTTGAGCCGTTTTTCAAAGAAATTCAATTCTTCATTTTTGTTGTATGACAGCTACCCTCAAAATGAGAGCCAGCAAAAAACCATTAGGAACCCTTCGACCAATTTGCATAAAAGTCTTAAATTTAAAATATGGTGTTAATGGGAACATTCGTTTAGCCGCTAGGCCAAAGCGTGACGGACAGACCGACCGACCGACCGACGGACGGACATTTTTAGGGGACTTGCTTTTTTTGGTATATAAGTGATATAGAACACATTTTTGAGAAAATTTGTGCAACTTTTTTCACGACTACAATCCCTTTCTCGCTCCGCTCGAAAGTAAAAGCACCACTATCGATAAAAAATACATCACTCATAACTTTCAACATGGTCTCACAAAAAACGATAAATTACAATAAAATACGTTACAATTTCCATATTATCTGACTGTAGGAATGATAGGTTGACATTTTTTCAGCAATATTTGTGTTAATAATCCACAAACATGAAAAATACTGAATAAAACTTACAGATGAAAACATAAAATTTCTTTGCAGTTTTCGTTTTGTTGTTTTGAAGATGTACAGCCATCAACTACACACGATATTATTGAAAAACACACTCACTAATATGGAGATCAACTTAAGAATAAATTTACGATTCTTTTTACTTGTTCACTACATGTTTTTTTATAATTTTCACATTGTTTACAACATATGTTTAGAAAATATTTTCAACGTTAAAATCACAACAAGTTACAATAATCCTATAAACTTTGTAAATGCAATGAACGCGTCGTTCTTCTAATTTGGTAGGATGTGATCATTCATGATTTGACATGGCATGTGACGTGCTAGCAGTTGTCATCCCATACTGAAAAAAATTAGCATGGTTTCTTCTCCGAGCGAAGCAAGGAGGTTTTTGTTCTGAGGTTCTACCCATCGCAACTCATTCAGCCAGCAGCGCAACGATAAAAAAAATCATTCATAAAACATTTAAGCAGTGAAAAAATAGAAACTATTGCTTCAAACGTCAAACGGAGCATGAATATCCGGCCGGCCGGTCCCGTGCAAATTTCAGAACCACGGTTCAGAACCAATCAGAATTCGTAAACAAATAAAAGCAAGCCCAAAGTTATTCCAATTTCGAATACAAAACAATATTGAATTTGAGCGATATTCAAAACAAATTCAGGAGTTTTATCTTTAGGGCCTGTCCGCACAGCGAATTGTTGCCGCGCGATATTTATTCGCGCGAATTATATTCCGTGCTTGAAATAGAAAAAAATCGCGAGAAAAAAAACGCTGTGCGGACAGTTCCTAAGATTCAATGTGTTATAGAATTTCGAGAAAAATATCGCGCGAAGAAAAATATATCTGTCTTATAAATTTCTTCCAAGCAGGGTTTGTCAAAGTCCTAATCTTCTATACGATTTTATGTCTTCAACCTTATCAAGTTAAAAGTTTGACGGACGGAGTTTGACGGAAGTTAAAGAATGTTCCATGAAAGCACGGCAGCAAGCTAGTAGAAACAGAACCAGCGGCTCTACCGCCGAACACAATCGTTTTCAGCTCTCTCGGCTTCCCTGATGCCGATTGAGTTGTAATCGTATTCAACGTATCGGTACCAGCGAACTACAATACTATGGAACTCTAACTCGGAACAAATTCCACACAAAAAGGGGCCCTACGTGAAACCAAAAGGACGTATATTCAACATACGAATCAATTTGTTCAAATTCAGAACGAGAGCTGGGATTGGTTCGCGCGCGTGCTGCAATGTCAGCTAGTGGGTAGTTGAGAGGTCACTATTTTAGCTCCGCCTACTTAGGTAACTATTTCGTGGCGTCAAGTTTGAAGCGTAGTTATCGTTCTATAGTATTGTAGTTCACTGATCGGTATCGCGTAATTCTATACTTGCTTCAATCCAACTGATTGGTTTCGTGAATGATTTAAGTGAACCAGCGCTACTCTACGAACGCCCGAAACCAGAGACACGCTCAAGGTCAAAGTGTTTCCACCGACGTGCGTCCGTGTGTACATGTACAGTCAACGACAGGTCAAGCTTGACATTCGCAGTGCGACTCTAGCCCGTAAGCCTATTAAAATAAGAACGGTATAAAGTCTAATGTGTCAAGCTTGATGTGCTCTTGACTGTACCTACGTGAGATTAGACCAGGGTGAAAGACGGTGAAAAACGTATTTGAAAAGTAATGTTCTAGCAAATCATGATTTTTTAAAATCTTCTGTTCAATAATGAAAAACCGGCCGAGTGCGAGTCGGACTACCACAATGGTAAAAATACCGTCTTAGTTATGGACGCGCCTATTAAATGCGCGCGAGTCAGACACGCAAATGACCAGTTTTAATTTTTGTTGTTATTGTATAGCTTTTGCACTACCAACATACCAATTTATACGCTTGTAAATGTTCCTGTGTTTATGATAGAGCTAAAACAAAAATCGAGCAAAAATCTCCAATAAAAAACGTTTTTAGTAAGGAAGCTTTATTTTTATTATTGCGGCACCAGAAATATATAATCTGTGAAAATTTCAACCATCTACCGATTGCGGTTCATGAGATACAGCCCGCTGACAGACAGACAGACAAACATCGGAGGCATATTAATATGGTCCCATTTTTCACCCTCTGGGTACGGAATCTTAAAACTGGTTCAAAACCTCCTCCCTCTTCATAAAATTCTGATCTATTCCGATTCTGATCTACCCTAATTATAAGATTCTATGACTGTCTTCCCATACCTACTCCTCGAAACATCAATTAAAGGCACAAGAACATTCTAATTTCGCAAATGTGATTGTAATTCTGTGGCTAAGCCGCTAAACCGATCCTAATGGAATTTGGTAATATTGGAGATAGTTTAAACGTGGAGAAAGCAATAGACGCCTTTTTTTCATACGGACGGAGTTGCCGGCCACTACTACCAAGTAGCAAAGATAAAGTACTAATTTATTAAACCCCACACTTCTACCAATAGTAAAATCAAATTACGAACGTCATCCATTTCAACTCTCATTAAATAAACACCATTCGGTCCCGAATGAAATTACGCTCTGGTATCAAAATAAATGGCATTGCGGAGTCAATGGTCGCCATCCATCATGTGGTAGCGGCCATTAATAATGTATGGCGCGGGAATCCAACGAAGGAATAGTGAATTATGTGTAGAAAATCTGGGAGACCTCTTTGCAATTTCAATAAGCGACGAAACAAGTACATGGAGATCACCGCCTTGACTCGCGAGTTCTTATCCGACCACTTAGAAGAGTAGAGTCCTTTACATGGCTAGATTTACACAAAGTCAGTAAAATGGGGTCAGTAGAAGTACATTGCTTGTTTAATATGTTGACTGTACGAAAACACTTGAATGCAGAAAGCAATGTACGTCTATTGACCCGTTATTACTTACTCGTACCCGATGTAAATTCAGCCTTACATCACTACTTAGAAATACTTAAACACTGAAAAATTAATCTGCGGGAACTTTAGCTGGATACTTCACTAGCTCTCTTATACCCTTCAAACTGAAACACATTGCAAAATTTGCAAAAACTTGTTTCGCCACAGAATAGATGAGGTTTGCCAACAAAACGGATTTAATTGGCACAATTAAACCCTGCTTTTTTCATAAAAAGTTGTTTTAAAAGTACTCACCTGATCCAATTAACAAAATGTTTTGGCTTCCTATACAAATTATTCAGAATTTCTTTTTTAAGTTCAATTGAACCCGACCGTAGTAGTAATATTTTCCGGAATTTAATATATGAAACGAATATTGGCCCGATACAGGGAACCGCAACAGGCCACAAATCATAAACTTTACAGCTCGTTGAAAATTCAAAGCCTGGCAATGGGAATACCGAAACGGTTACAAATATTGGAAAGGGTTATGAGCACAGATCAGAAATAAGTCGTTATGAGCGTGATCTCGTATGTATTGTATGTATATGTCTGTCAGAAAGGGTATATCAACCCGGAAAAGAACATGGGTTAAATTAAAATACGAAAATAATGTTTTACCTCCCTTACAAAATGCGATATCCAGTTTCTATGAGAAGTAATAATTTATTTTTCACCTCAAGAGCTCGGTAAACTGCTTTATGGGTTGAAATCTGCGTGGAAATGGTTTTTGCAATCACAATTTATGGTATACGATAAGTTACTGGCGCTGTTCGTTAGCATTTTCGTTAGGGATCCTGGCGGGCCTATGCCGTCAATTTAAAATGTGAGTTTATTTGTCTAGGTACATAAGGAAGTTTTTACTTACAACTTAGGGCATTTACTAAAAGCTGTAAAATTACATAATTTTTACAGTGTATCGCAAAACATCGCCACAAAATCTTAAAAACGAGCTAGTGCTTTCTAAAAGTTTTCGTTCCTTGAAAGACATCTAAAGAGCTTTAAATACTCGACGAAAGCTTATTACAAACGACAAGACACTTCTTTTCAATTAAGCCGGCTGTCACTTAATGTTTTCCACCAAATGAGCCCAAAAAAAGCTTTACAAATACAACCTTAGTTTTAGCAAAACAGGCACAAAGCTTTCCAAAAAGAAATCTTTTTATTCTTGTCTTCAATAACGAGAAGTAAAATACTTAAAATACACTCCGACGCATATATTAAGTCCTTACCTATAAACGCGTTTTTGAGTGGAGACTTGTAGGTAAACTCAATGTTCAGAACTAACATTTTTGTATTTTTTAGGAATCATCCAAATTTGTCAATTCCCGTATTCGTATTTTTGTAGAGGTTTTCCTTGACATTCTAAATATGCGTTACCTTTGAAAAAAAAAATGTATATGGTTCTTAACTAACTTACCAATCAGATTCGTATTTTATTTCACTTAGACAAGATATTGACCCTTACAATACCCCATCACTGAATGAAAATGTGTGGCAGAAGACAAACTGAACCATTATATTTGCGGCTGAGTGTAGAATAAACGTAAGAGCTGTGATGACACCTTCTAGCTGTCGTTATGTAACAGAAGTAACCAACGAAGGGCCTTTAGAAATATAATGTAACATTAATGACATGATTTACGAAATAATGTAGCTTTCTAATATCACTGAATATGGACATCACTCAATTTCCTCATAAGACTCGACATTAATGCTAACACTAAAGTCATTATCCTAAATTATCAGATTAACGGTGAATACTGGATTATTTTTGTGCTCATGGTCTGACTTCAGAACATGAAACAGAACACATTTTCCAAAAAAAACGCAACTTTGTCGTCTCGTACAAAACTCCCTATAGTAAAGCCCTCGTAGTAGGTCCTTTGTGACAGATGTCAAACGTATGAAAAATACATACATACATACATAACATCACGCCTTGTTCCCATCGGGGTAGGCAGAGACCACAGTTCTCCACCTGCTACGATCTTGACATACTTCCCTTGCTTCCTGAACTTTCATCAATCCTTTCATACATACTCGTCGGTTTAGGGTACTTTTAACCTGGCCTGCAAAGAAAAAGAGTCCTGTGCGCTGGTGTTAAGGAAACGTCAAAACGGACTTCTTACGTTGGCCCTACTTTAATGACAAAGTTCCTTGGGTATTTCCAAAAGTTAAACAAAGCTGTTGTCAAACCTTAGCCCTCAACAGATTTCATACGAATTGATGAAAACCCTGTATAACAAATTGAATCTCCAACCGCCATTGATACCAAGCGATAAAATTGGGCCACTAATTTGCAATATTAATGTGATCGATACTCGATTACATCGTTACCCGCTGTTTTGTGGCTAGCCATGAAAATGTGAAATGTCGCTGTAAATATACTTCGTCTAATATTCATTTTTACTTATATCACCGTATTGTTTGAAGCACCCCTAGCCGTATGGTAGTTGCTCTTTCTTTCTTATTGCGATAGATAAGAAACGTAGGCCGTGGTCAGACCCCGGATGGGTGACCGCTAGTGGGAAAACAAATCGAGCTATTTCCGTTCTTCGCAAGGCACATGAAGCAGTTCATCCCGGCTATTGTCACCACAGATTATCAATCACTGATGATAGAAGTCTAAAGCTATTTAGCGGCTTAATAACTCTGACAGGTTAGCCTTCTGGTTTGCGAAAGTCAACCCCGGAAAACGGAATAAGGTTAGGGCAATCATCATGACTGCATAGTTTTGCAAATTAATTCATCAACCATTAATTACACATCAATTTTAGTAATATTGGTAATCAATCATCTCTACTATCGTATCAGCCGACATCCACTACGGGCACAAAGACCTAAATGTCTCCACAACGATCGATTGAAACTGTCGTTATTACGTAGCAGTAGGGTTGATTATTCTTAGTGTAAGTGTTTTCTTGGATGTGGTATTCACTGACCATTCTTATTTCAATTTTAAATACAATACAATATTCTTTATTGCACACGAAATTATTCTTATCTGTCCTAAAATAAACGTGGATCGAAATAAGACAGATTTTTTTTTTATACATACACAAGAGACCACAGCCCTTCACTTGCTACAATCTTGACATACTGCTCTCGCTTCCTCTACTTTCATCAACCTTCTTATACACAGATTGACGAAAGAGATCTACCAGACGAGAGTGAATGGAAACGTTGGAAGGGGGAAGGCCTAAGCGAACGTACCAGGACCAAATTCAGGACGTTCTGAATAAAGGCCAGGTTAAAAGTACCCTAAACCGACGAGCATGTATGAAAGGATTGATGAAAGTACAGGAAGCAAGGGAAGTATGTCAAGATCGTAGCAGGTGGAGGACTGTGGTCTCTGCCTACCCCGACGAGAAAGAGGCGTGATGTTATGTATGTATGTATTCTTATACACGCTCGTCGGTTTAGGGTACTTGAAACCTGGCCTTAATTCAGAACATCCTGAACTTGGTCCTGGTACGATAACCAATGCCTTCCCCTTCCAACGTTTCCTTTTCTCGCCTGGATCATTCTTCGAGTCGATTCTGACGTGATGTTTATACTTTATAGGAACATTATTCCGCCGCATTCATTCATCCCCTTTATTTATCCTATCTTTAGAGGTCCTAATGAAATAGTGAATATTATTTTAGTTTTTCTTTGAAAAACCAAATTTGACCTCCCATATAAAATGAGCTACGATATCAGCTGATGCAGTTTCTATGGGAGGTCAAAAATTTATTTTCGTATTTCGACCTATGTTCTTTGGGGAAAGTTGTTCAGTTTCATGGTCGGAGGAACATACAAATTTTAAGTTCACTATTTCATTAAGACCTAATATTTGTATGGGGAAGCAAAAAAAGTTTTTATCCATTTTACTCATTATGGGAGACTCGATTAGATTGTGTTTCGAATAACATGCTAAAAGGCTAGGGGTCTAAATAAAATCCATTATTATATTAGGTCCTAATGAAATAGTGAACATAATTTTAGTATGTTACTCAGACCATGAAACTGAACAACTTTCCCCAAGGAACATAGGTCGAAATATGAAATTCAATTTTTGACCTCCCATAGAAACTGCATCAGCTGTTAGCGCATTTTGTATGGGAGGTCAAATTTGGTTTTTGGTATTTCGACCTATGTTCCTTTGGGAAAGTTGTTCAGTTTAATGGTCTAAGTAACGTGCTAAAATTATGTTCACTATTTCATGAGGACCCTATATATTCAAACAATTAAGTATCTATTTATACTCATTACTAAAGTATCTTGATGAAAACACTGAAAGCAAACACAGAATTTACAGCGTAGTAAATAATTCTGGTTCGTAAGGCTTTCACCAGATTGCCTGATATTTTTATG
Organism: Athrips mouffetella; assembly: GCA_947532105.1. Lineage (NCBI taxonomy): Eukaryota > Metazoa > Arthropoda > Insecta > Lepidoptera > Gelechiidae > Athrips > Athrips mouffetella. The sequence goes on along the minus strand of OX383960.1, from coordinate 8,000,412 downwards.
ATTGATCACTCGCCATCCGATAGACTAGTATAAAGATTTACGATCTCAATGTGACTGAGGTGCCGAAATGTTATTAGTCAGAGTGCCGTATACATCATAACATCCCATGAAACGTCCACTACAGGACAGGGAGCTCCCTCCAGAATTCTAACTTTTGCTGGAAAAATGTGGAGGGGAAGTACTATAGTCACCTCGCTCGTTAGCGTTACGGCTGGCACCATGGACCGCGGTTGTAGGTGAGTGCAGTAAGTAAGATGTAATATACAAAGAAGGATGCTGCTGCCCATCCTCCAGTTAACCCTTAGTCGCCTCTTACGACCCGTGTGGTACCGGCAAAGAATAGTACCAACCCATACATACCCGTGGGTGTCGTAAGAGGCGACTAAGCCGTATACACTATCCAGGAATTTAATTGATAAGACGCTAAATACACTACGACCGCAGTCTAATTCTACCTATGATATTTTTTTTCGTTTATTCCAAAATTTATCAACACATTAACAGCTATTTAAAAAATACCGGCCAAGTGCGAGTCGGACTCGCGCCCTAAGGGTTGCGTACCTATCTACCATATGATATACTAAAAGCTTTTGCTCTTTGATTTTAAAAACTCCGCGACCATCCAACTTGACCCCTCTTTTATAGAAAAGTTATTGAAACGGGAGCTCACCTTAATTGGTTACTTTTAATTGTAAGAAAAATTGAAATATTTAATGATTTTAGACTTTTCCCTTTATTTGTACTGTGAGACCTAGCTTCTTGCCAAATTTCATAATTTTAGGTCAACGGGAAGTACCCTGTAGGTTTTGCTTTTTTGCATAAATGTATGGAGATGAGGACATAAAAAGCCATATCTTTGGTTGCGTCGTTGTAAAAAATTTAAACTTTCAGATCTTGTGTGGTTTATGAACCTTAACATTCGTTATCAATTTCAACCTGATACCTCTTCTCGTTCGTGAGAAAAATGGTCTTGACAGACAGACAGACGGACAACAAAGTGATCCTATAAGGGTTCCGTTTTTTTTATTTTGAGGTACGGAACCCTAAAAACAATCTGCTACAGCTGTTTGTAAAATAAACAATGTTATTCATTCCGTCAAATATTCTCTCGTTTCAGTGTCATGGCTGCAAAATGTGTCGGTAAGCGTCTTCACGTAATTAGCGATGCGGCGAGCGTCCTAACTATTACCGACTCTTGCCTACGGCGGCAGTGTGTATGTCGCAGCAACTTGTAGAATTCGTCATTTCACATTATGCCTTGGCATTCTACAAAAAGCCGAAAATATTTTAATTCGTCATTTTGCATAATGCCGCGGCATTTCACTAAACGACGCGTAATTCGTTTCTGGAACTCGCCGGCCTAGGTTAGGTTGGGTTTACCGCGGCTAAAAAACCTAAAATGCACCAGTGATCTAATAGTAGATTAGTAGCTAAGGGCTGTAAGGCATCAATTGCAGCCCGAGATATTTAGGCGCACGAGCGCAGCGAGGGCACCTATAGTTCGAGGGTGCAATAATAAGGACCTACTTACCGATTATGACTGATGTAAACCCATTTACAATCTGCCGGCGCCGTTTTACAATTTGCCGACCGTTTACAGTTTGGCCGCCGATCGTAAACGGCGAATTATACGATTTGCCTGCGACATATACCTACATAGGCAGTGTATTGTAAAAAGGCTTTCCGCTCCGCAATTCGCACTGAGTCGTGCCTGGACGGCTTGACTTATTATTATATATACCAAATACAATCTGTACGAGATTCGACCTAAGCCTTTAAAGGAATGGTGAGCAATGCTGCTGACAAAAACAAATAAATAAATAAAATGGAACACCATCGAATTTACAATAAATAAATTCTTCGGCTCTAAAACGCCGCCATTAAAAAGAAATCGATTCAGTAATGCCCGTTTAATCTTCCAAACTTCTTAGAACGCGATTTATTTGAACTGAGTTAACTGATACCTAGTCATGTGTAATTTTTACTGGTCAGTTTTAGATTTAAAGTAAATTCAACATTCAGCAAAAAGAGCCATTGGCAGAACTTAAGCATTTAACAGCAAGGCTGTAACGCATTACTTTAAAAGCTAGTTTATTGAAATGAAATTAAATGAAATAATTTATTGGTAACGTTGTTCTTCTTCTTTAATTTAAGAGCTAGGCTCTTGTCGGTGCAGCATCCCTGTCAGTTTAACTGTGCAGCTCCCTCCATCTTTTTCTTTCCAAAGCCGCCTCTTTTACCTCCCTATACGATATGACGCTTATCTTCTTCTTAATTTGTGACACGTAACTTAACCTTGGCCTCTCTCCTTTACGAGATGAAAATAAATGTGTATTTTCTCAAAGCTATGATATTGAATTGATATATGGGCAACATTGTTACACGTCTAAATTGTATACAATAAGAAATATTTTATAATTGCATAATTTAAAAAACCGGTCAAGTGCGAGTCGGACTCGCGCGCCGAGGGTTCCGATATACCTATAGTATTTTTGGAAGCAATAAAGTCCATTTTCAGGACCGCAAAACTAAATTTGTTTGTAAAGGTTTTTTGCAGATTTCTGAAAAACTGTGCAACTTAGAAAGATCGTTTTATTTTTGCTGTAAAGTTTATATAAACTTCTGTCAACTGTAATTAATTCAGATTTTTCCTTACTCAAACTTCGGAGATAAGGGGGGGGGAATGGTATTTTTCTTGACATTTTTCATCATAACTTTAAAACTAAGAAATTTAAAAAAATACAAAAATATATTTTAAAATGTACAAGTAAAGCCCTTTCATATGATACCCCATTTGACCTAGTAGCGACAATTTGAAATTTGGCCCCCCCTATTTTGGCCCCCTTTATATTAATAATCATACTTTTTTCAAAATTTTTTCTTGTGCAATTAAGTTGGGCAACTATATTCTAAAACTATTCCAAATTTCAGGTTGATAGCATAAGTGGTTGCTGAGATATAGAGGTGTGACAGACAGACAGACAGACAGAGCGGCACCATAAGGGTTCCTTTTTTTTACCATTTTGGTATCGGAACCCTAAAAAGGATCGAGATTCCACTACTTATACAATTCCTGAAGTCATTTTTAAATCAACCATTGCTGCGTTCAATTCAATTCGGCAAACCTCTTTACGAGATAAAAATAAATGTGTATTTTCTCAAAGCTATGATATTGAATTGATATATGGGCAACAATTTATGTGCGTATTGCGCCATTTGCCCTTTCAATAAGCTTTTTGCAAGAAGAATTTTATCCTTCAAGGATTTTACCTCGGGATTTCATGAATTTCTTTTTCTCTTACATTATTCAGGATGGTCTTTGGAGGGGTTGAGAAATGCCTGGATACCTAAATGTGTACCTTTTTTCTCAGGTTTGTCTTTCTAGACATAATCTATGTTTTTTTATGATTCTAGCAGACAACTGGCATCTTTATGTAAGCCGTTGCTCGAAACATAGTAATCCCTCATTTATCCCATATACTTTATCCACAAATTAATAAAATGGTGTCTGAAACTACTGAGATGATTATTCAAATTCTTTCACTAATAGAAAGCTACACCGTCCCCGATAAACTTAGACTACTTATAGCAGTAACAAATTCTATAATTTTATCATTGAGTAATGTTTGTATTGTATTGAATTCCCAAAAGAAAAACGTTGGACCCTGAAATTCGTGAACTGACTGTTTTGTTTCACGAAAGCTACGTTGTCGTTCAGTAACAAGGGTTTGGTACTTCTTACCATTCCCACGGGGTGATGTTTGAAGCGAACAAAGCCACTGGCAGTAGCTAGAACAATGTTCCACACAGACTGGGTAACACACAGCCTAAACAAATGGTGCAAGAACACAGCCTTAATAAGCGAGAGAGTCCTAAGAAGGATTTTTGAGAATTCTTTATTTTAGACCAAGTAAAATTAAAAATCAACAAAAGCACTACTTGAAATTAAACCCAGTTGTGGTGACGGCAAAGAATGGTACCACCAACCCATCTCCACCTGTGGTCGTCTTAAGAGACAACTTAGGTAGGCCTCATTCTGCGTATCATACCATCTTACATACTGCTGCGGTCACCAACAAACGCGGTCTATGACGCCAGCCGCCACGCTAACAGGCGTGGTTGCTACGGTACTTCCCCTTCAAATTTTACCACGCGTTTTTGCTGCAATGGCTTAACTTTAGATTATGGGACCGTCGAATTGAAAGCTAATTTTTTTTTGGGGGAAAGGTCTTACCATACCTAGCCCACCTGCAAAGATTCAACCTGCGGAAATTTCTAGTTTCTGAGAAAAAAATTATTGAAAATTGTAAGTTCCATACATTGACCCATCGAGTAGGCTAATTTTGAGGTTATTTTGAAAATTTAAAAGGCCGTGGGCGGGTTGTAAATAGGTTCAGATCACCCCTGGTGGCTTATAGGTCCGTTAGGTTGTCTTGCGACCACAACGCACGAGCCGAGCGAGCGGAGCGAGCGTACCGCGGCAGCGGCCGGCGAGTGCCAGAAACGAATTACGCCTTGTTATATAAACTCTAGGCAGTAATTTGTGGGTTTTATGATGGTTTTATGGTAAGAAAATATTGAACTTTAAATTTCAATATTTTTTTTTCTCAAAGACTAGAAATTTCCGCAGGTTGAAACTTTGCAGGTGGGCTAGGTATGGTAAGACCTTTTCCCAAAAAAAAATCAGCTTTTAATTCGACGGTCCATAATCTAAAGTTTTACCCTGAACTGTGAGTTGATAATAGCTAGGCATAAAACAACCTTCCAATTCAGATCTAGATGTTAGTAACCCACGAAATACCTTCATCAATTAGTTATAACGTCTATTCTAGCATGAAACTACTCTACAGAACATTGTATGTAATTGGATTACTCGGGGAATTGGTTTTTGAAAATGACGACCGCCCCTTACCAATTTACGTGCCTATTTATGTATTTAATCAGTATAAAAATGTCTGGTAAAATAGAGTATCTTCATAACATTTCATAGATCTTTTATGTGATTTTTACGGAAATGTTACACAATAATATTTGACGTAGTTTGGAAAACTCTGTGAAAAGAATGATGGAGAAGAGATATTACGCATAGTCATGGTACGAGTAAAACAAAAATTGAGCAAGCTCTGCCTACCGCTAAAGTAGGTTACGGATCATTGTCGACAGTAGCGACATTTGTCGAATGCATGCAGACTACAAATATCGTTTGCATTTAAGTTCTGTCCACGTAATCAACAGTCAACACGCAAGCGAGAAAACATTGACCTAAGAATCTATGGGCTCTTCCTGGTCTTGGATTAAATTCGCGGGAAGAGGCATAAGTCAACCTTTTAGCTTCCAGTAAACAGTCCTGATATGATAGATCAATGGCAGCTATGCAAGCAAGTGGCTATTGTGCGGAGACACAGTTTTTTATTTGTTTCTACGCAGGATGAATGCAAGATGTAAGCAAGAATAACATCGCTATCGATCGGATGTCGTGCAGCGTACGTGGACAGTTACCCTAAGTGACAACATTTCAATCAATGGTGGAAAAAATGGCATAGCAAAGTTACAAAGCATACAACGCACTGAATATGCTCGCTGTCAAATAATGTTCGCAGAGCCGCTCGCGAGCTCGAGACGAGCGACTTTGCTCGCGCGTCAGCATGGTACCCATGCGCGAGCTGTTGCTGGGCGCATTTATTCGACGGTTTGCTCGCGAAGTCGAGACGAACCCAACTCAATTTTAAACAAACTTCACTTCACCGCCCAAATACGTCAGCGAAAGTAATGAGAGCAGTTAGGTTCGCTCCGAAGTAATGAAGCAGTCAAAACGACCTATCGGCCGAAATACCCGTGTTATCTAACATCGGCACCCGATACTGCTCGTTTATGCTGCCAAAAGAAAATTAAGGCACTGCCATATTGAAGTATGGCGTCAGTAAAAAAGTGAAAAAAATTATGTATGGGATTTTTCAAGAGGGGACGAGGAAGACCTAGGCGAAGCTACTTTGATCAAATAAAAGAAAAGGTCAATGTCGTGTCGCTTCAGGAAGTAAAGCAGCTCGCGACACAACTTCAAGACTGAAGTTACTCCATCGACAAGAGCCAAGCTCTTAAATTAAAGAAGAAGAATTTTGAATGATTTTGTATTCTTATCATGTTTGTAAATTGTTTGTTCGAATTAGGCAGAAAGAGACTTTAAAATTAAAACTCCTTTAAAACTATTGGCCCTTAGTTTCTTTGACAAAGAACGTGTCAACATAAGATTCATAGTAGCTTTAAACTTAAATAATAATTTTGAAACTGGCGGTTAGTTAGCCTCACTCACAGTATACCTGTTGTCTTTCTTTTCTTAAGGTTTATTATGTATCTGGAGTAATGATGAATTTTTTTTTCAATGATGGTCTTCTACGAGTAGATTTTCCTTGTGAAACGCGTGATGTAATAACAGTTGTAACTTTAACAACCTCTTGACTAACATCTGATTTAAGAAAGTTTGGTGAAATCAGATAAATAATTTAAAAATTGTGCAAATCCTTCTCAAAAAATTCTAACTGCCAATATAGCAGCATCGTTATACAACTCCCAAAAGTACCCGAAATTTCCTCAAACAATATCTTAATTTTCCTCAGGATATTTTCGCAGCTACAACATTCACGTAAAAGTTTGGAAACTGGAAT